>CM071797.1:38671449-41071449 GCA_036559045.1 Platycarya longipes
ACCAAAGCTCCCGCCAGTCTCCCTGTTCTCCTCGAGTAAAGGGAAGTGCTAAGAAGCTCAATCGTAAAGTGGATCTGAGAGAGATTGAATAGAAGACTAATTCGAGAGTGTTTCTATGGTAGAAGTGAATCCAAAATGATTCCTTCCATACTGAGTGCTTGGTTCCTTTGACACAGGCCAAACATGGCTACTATTTTGGTCATACCGAGATTGATGCTTATATAGGTGATTGATATATTATATTGTGGTTGGTGATCAGAAGCTCAGTGCTTGGTTGTGAGTGATTGGTGGTTGAGTTTCAATCGTGCCTTGCCCTCAAATTTTGTAATGGTCTAGATAACAGAAAGGTACTGATACATTCGTCTTTAGAAGATATGTGCATGTTCTTTACTTCATGTGAATGGTGAGCAGTGGTTCCTCCCTTGTATTTACTAGTCTCAGCTGTGATGACCTTTGCTTGATGCTGGTGTTGTTGTGTTCTACTGTTGTATTATAACAATGAAAGCTGCGTGATATAGAAAAATGTTCAAACCTTTACGGTTATATGGTTTTGCTTTCCATTTGGCAAGGGTAGTATAGTTTTCCTCTTTTTTTTTTTAGAAAAATATTTTTTGGTTGGCGATTCCTTAAGGTGGTGGTAGGTGATTGGTCTTTGGAGTTGATTATCACCAATTTAACACAGATACTATACATTGAAACTAAATCTGCGTTGTAACACCTCACCTCCAAAATTCAAGCAGAAAGGGTAGACGGTCAACATCAGAACTTGGGGAAGATTTGATGCAGTAGAGTTGCTTCAAATCAAAGAAGAAAATTGACGGGAAGGGAGAAAAATAGAAAAGAAGAGGCCTAATAATGGGCAACCTCAGACTTCGTAGGAAAACCAAGGGAAAATTAAATTTCAGATCTAACTCTGAAACCATGAAATAATCACCTACGCTAAGAATGTTAGTGTGAATGTGATTTTTTTTCCTGAATTAGCTTGAATTTTATATCGGACATACTTAATTGGATTTGAGTTTTCGAATGTCATTATGGAATTTCAAGTTCCCATTGTTACAGCCCATGAAGCATTGCAAAAGGTTTTTTTAGACTGAGTCCTGTTTAAAGAGCCAGCAATATTCCAACACAAATAATCTCTCTATGGATTCTACTAGTTGTTGCTACAAAAGATAACTTGTCTTGTTTATACATGAAAACTCGCTCAACCGGTTTAGAAGTAGAGAAATAGTCATTTTCAGCCCACGATACCGACTTGGGCCTTGACCGTATTGTTTAGAGCCCTCCGACACATGTTTCCGGTGTGGCCTATATGGCAATCGATGCATACGGCCTTAGCAATAAATGAAGACTTAGTGCGGAAAAAATAAAGAGAAATGAACTTACAAATTAATATGTTTCAGCGTGTTTGCCAACATCAACCGGACATTTGGAGACGAGAAATTCACTATAATACTTATTTACAATTTTCATAGCTTCTCATTTCTCATCAAGCAAAAAGAGTTAAGAGGCCTATTTGTTGAAAAAGACGTCTATCTAGAGATTTCCTTTCAGAGGTTTGAAGAAGAAGTTGCCCATTGGTTCTATGGTCCCTCACTTATATCTGACTATCCATTGCTCGTGCTTACCTGCTATGAGGTGACTGATCCTTTTTCATGTCTGAGCATCTCTCCTTTTTCCATTCTTTTGACCCCCTTCTTACACTTCTTCACACATGCCTTCTCTCAAGTCTCTCCTTGCACTTCCTGTTTCTTTATCTTGGCCTCTAGTGTGGCCTAGTGGACTGGCCCCAACCTTAGGCTTGGTATTTTATCATCCCACACGTCTCATGGATGAAATGCTCCACCTCCTCCAAACCAGGTATTGAATTAGTCAAAAAATTTCTTCAAAAAATATAAATTTGCATACACATCAAAAAAAACTTCGGTCATATTGGATCAAATATGAAGAGAAGGAAATAAAAGTATATTTTATTTTCAAATTGAATAGTAACTTCAATTTTGAAAAGTTTTCAAATTTTATTATTGAAAACAATATGTACTATTTTCTTTTTCTACTTTTATATCCTCATAAATTTGATCAAATATAACCAAAAATTTTTTAATATATGTACAAATTTGTACTTTTTTAAAAAAAAATTGACTAATCCAATACTAATACTCTAGAATTTTACTATATTCTTCATCACAAGTTTCTAGTCGATAGAGTTTCTTTCGAATGGAAGAGGCTGTAAAGGTTGCATTTTTGGGTGGGGTCCGAAATTGGGAATAAGTCAGGATGCAAATATCTGCATCTGAGTATAGATTTCGAACACAATATCCCGATGCGGGTATGTAGTTAGTAGTTACATTTGGGTGTATTCGGGGATATCCAATTTTTTTATAAAACCGAATTTTCAAGATTTCAAAATAAATGAAAATCGAAATAGAAACGGATCGGGCTGCACGTGGGGTGGCCACTGTCGGCTATGCATAGGACTATAGGAGGATAACGACTCAGAATATCCATTCCGTACGAGGTGGACCGGGTCTCATGATTTTTGAAGTAATGATATACCTAAAACTCTTATAATTATTTTACAAGTCATTTGAAATCGACCAATATGATCATGTCACTTTACTTAAAAAATAATTTCAATTTTACATAACTACCCTTGATAGAAATAGAGTAATAAAATAATTAGACTAATTGTAGGTTTATTATTTTCTTCAGAGATCATCCAGAGAGTCCATATAGAGAGCCTGCAAAGAACAATCGGACATTGATCGATTGGGGGAGGTGGGACATTGATCAATTAACATGGCAACATCTCTTTTCAATCTCGACCAATAAAATAGGCCTTGAACTTCATATCTATTCACATATTTTTACATTGTGAAACGTGCTAGAGTTTATAATCACCTAAACTAGTTGATTGCTAGTCAGAACCTATCATCATCTTTAGATTATATATAATAAAAAGGCTTTGAAACACCTGTAACTTTAGCATGAAAACTAATCCCCAAATATAATACTAGAGTGGGATCCCCCCTCTCAGATCACATTAAAAATTATCTTTGATTCGGTGGTACCAAAATATTTCTCCAGTCTTAATAGCACAATAATCTATATCAGAACTATCTTGGGAAAATTAAAAAACACGTGGATGAGGAAGCATTTTCCATATGACCCTACCTAGAGCCACCCTTCTTAATATCAGAGAAGCCAATAATAAGCAAAAGGGAAAAAAAATTGAAATCAAACTCTTCATTGAGTGAGGTTCCGAGTCATTGTCAACCAATAAGATCAACTTGCAACAATCTAGGTTAGGATTGAAATCCAACCCCTTGGTTCAGTGAGATAGTTGAATTATGCATCGAATAGACCTTGGTTTGGATGAAATAAATGTGATCCTAATTACAATTTTTTTTTTTCCTTTAATTTTCTCAATTTCTTTTATAGAGATGTAAGACAAATGCTTTGCGGTAAAGGTTTTGTCTAGAAGTGGATTGGATCCATCTTCCATGCCAACTTACAATAATCTTTTCCAGTAAGTTTGATCCATCAAACTGATCCTAGGATCCCTGATGTTGATGTGAAAAATATCGCTCTGCTCAAGATTCAAGCATTTAATTTTGAGGGTAAGAAATAGCAAACAAAAGGAAAGCAATGATGCAAGCATTTGAGAAAGGCGAAATTTCATTTCTAGGCTTGTGGTGATATAATAAATGAGTGAATAACAAATGAATTTAATTATAAGCTTAGACATGGCAGTCAACAAAAGGGGGTGAAAAGGAAAAAAAGGGAAAAACAAATTAACCAATGTATTGTTTAACTGGACAATGGTACAGATATATGGCTCTCTCACCTGGCCGCCACCATAAGCATGATACAATAACCGACTTATGATATATACTACAACCCCATCCCATTCTTATCCTACCATGTTAATGGATCACTGTGCATCAATCCTCATGTAGAAAACAATAAATTAAGGGTTGATGAGGAAAAACGTATCTAACACAGTAGGATGAGATGGGGGGATGCGGGTGTAATACATAATAATATTTTACAAGGTAGTGACTTTACAGAACCATCGTGAAGCAAGAGTACCTGGGTAGCGCGAGCCAAGTAGAAGAGAGCATTTGCACCAAGTCTACATCATTTCCCCACTAAGTTTCCTGCTCCTCGTTTTTGTTTTCTTTCCCTGAAGAGTTTGAGCCTGTCCCCTCATTCATGGATTTACTTTCACTAGACTCTTGAGCATTAGATGGTTTACCCTGATAAAGGAATGTGTTTAAGTTTACAAACAATATAAAGTACGATTAGGTTTAGCAGCATTAAGTGATAGAAAATATAAAATATTATAGAAATTGAGATGGAGAGAAGGAGATGACGGATAGAGACTTTGACGGCTACATCTTTACTATTCTCAAGTGTGATTGAATACAACATAATGGTTCCCATGTATAAGAAAATTATATGAAGATGAGATAAGGTAAATATCTTGATCATTATGAAAATCAAATCAAATTCTTGCTTTGATATTATCTCTAACATTAAGAAGAGCACTGCATACTGGGAAACTGGAAAACACAAACTGGACTTGGTAACTTACATAATGCCTTGGTAAAAAAAATAGTTGAATGGAGTATTGACTCGTAATTGAAGCAAAAGAAAAAGAAATGCTTGTCAAAATGTCTTATGATTGCTTGGTGACTGTTTTTGAGTAGATCCAGCAAACCCCATTAAACTTGATTATGCAAGATTTGCATGTCAAACACAGAGATCAAGTAGGCAAAATTACAAAATTTACCTTGTTTCTGTCACGCCAACCAAGTCCAAACGACAGTAAACCCACCTTTCTTGTGGGGGTGTCTTGGTTACGCACAGCCCTACAGCAGCAAACTACATTTATAAGGCATCAACATCATCTAGAAGCATATGACTGCCAAAGAAACAATAGATTGATGTTCATGAACACAGAAAAAAACCATCTTTAACCCTGATGTTGGAATGCAACAAAGAACATGTTTAGAAAACCTAAGGCTAGGCTACATAATGTACGCAAGTCCTAGAGCTCTTAGATAGTTGGAAAGTAGTATTATTGTCATTATTATTACAAGAAAAATGATATTTGCAGTCATCGACTGCACAAACACCATGTCACACACTCTTTTTTAAAAAAGTAAGCATGACTCATATGAAAAGATTAATTTTTTAATAGTTGACTCCACTCTTTTCAAAAAGGAGTGCTCGGCACTTGTACAACCACGATTGTATATACCATTACTCTTATTGCTACTGTTAACCAATAGTTAATAGTTGGCCAGTTTAATAATGATAAGTGCATGTGGAAAGTGTTGGTCATAGTAGTTCTTATTCAGCGCCCAAACTTTTCCTCCATGTGCTTAGAATTAATCATCATTCTTGGTGCTTGTCAATGGCACTCCGGTGCTTGTCAATGGCACTCCATGTGGTTTTTTTGAGCTCAAGGGGTTTGAGACAAGGAGATCCATTATCCCCTTTTCTATTTGTCGTAGTAATGGAAGCCTTGAGTTGGATGGTAGAAGCTGCAGTAAGGGGTGTTTCATTGCCGGTTTTCCAACAGGAATGAGTCCGAACTCGGAATGGGCTATCCATTTCCCACTTATTGTATGCGGATGACACATTATTTTTCTGTGATGCAGATAGTGATCAATTGCAAGCTTTAAGGGCTATACTTTTGTGTTTTGAAGTAGTTTTGGGTCTAAAGGTGAGATTAATCAAAAGTACTCTCTCCAATCTTCTTATGTATTACCTTTCCATATTTCCTTTATCGGTGGGGGCTGCTAATTGGATCGAAAAACTTTTTAGAGCCTTTTTGTGGGGTGAGTTGGGAGAGGAACACAAATTTCACCTTGTGGATTGGGCAAAAGTGTGCAGCCCAAAGGAGTTGGGAGGTTTGGGGGTGTGTGACTTAACCATTTTCAATATAGCTCTATTAGGAAAGTGGTTGTGGAGATTCCATTTGAAAGAGAACTCGTTGTGGAGAATGGTAGTGGAGGGGAAGTACGGCTGTGATTGGGGGGGATGATGTTCTAAGAAGGGAAGGAGAACTTATGGTGTGAGCCTTTGAAAGTTCATTAGAAAGGAGTGTGAGGTATTTGCAACACACAATATGTTTGAGGTGGGTGAGGGTACCAGAATTAAATTATGGTTGGATGAGGGGTGGAGACAGAGCTCTTTTTTCAGCTTTTCCCAAGAGTTTTGGCTGCTATTTCAGAGGTTTTAAGTCGGGTCAACGGTACAGATGGCAGGTTTTTTCAGCCACCTTTACTCCAGAAAATTAGGAGGATTAGGGAGGGATAGAATGATGTGGAAATATGGAAGGAATAAAAAAATTTCTGTCCAATCCTACTACAAGGAGTTACAAAATAATCCACCCATAGTGTTTCCTTGGAAAGGTATTTGGAAAGCTTCAGAACCTCCTAAAGTAGCCTTTTTCACCAGAACAGCTGTTTTAGGGAGGATTTTGACGGCTGACAATCTAAGGAAACAAGGGATGATTGTTGTGGAGTGGTGCTATTTGTGCAAGAATGCTGGAGAATCGATTGATCACATTTTGTTGCATTGCAAGGTGGCGAGGGAGCTATGGGATGGCATCATCAGTAGGGCTGGGTTGACTTGGGTTATGCCCAAGAGGGTGGTGGGTCTCCTAGCATGCTGGAAAAGACGACATCAAAGCTCTCAGTTGGCTGCAACATGGAGGATGGTCTCTTTATGTCTAATGTGGTGTCTATGGATGGAAAGAAATGAAAGATGCTTCAACAATAGGGAGAAAACAGCCAGGGAAATCTGGAATTTCTTTGTATTTACTTTGGCTTAATGGTTTTCTGCTGTTGTACTAAAGGGAGGGAATATGCAGGAGGTTTTGCTTTCTTTTCAATCTACTCAAGTGTAATTAGGGGTCTCTTTTGTATACTTCATGTATACATGGGCTTTGCCTAGTCGCATATGATCAAACAAGTTTATTACTTAACAAAAAAAAAAAATTTAATCATCAACTATCAAAAATCTTGATTACAAGGGATAGAACTGCATGCAGAACTATAAATTTGATGCCAAGATAATCTTCATATACCGTGGAGAATGTGCTTTAGATTGGCCGGATTCATATTGCAATGTAGCCTCCAACATTGATTCTGCAATAACCACCCTCTTCTCTGTCTCTGCGAGAGAAGCCATTGCCTTCTCATATTTTTCCTGTGTATGTGTACCATCATGTAAAGAATAGATTAATCATGACTCATATAATACAATAACAGCAAGCTGAACATAGTCTCTACATTCCAATTCTAATGTCATACTTTCCTCTTTAGAATATCCAAAAAAAAATTATATTTCAAAAAAAGAAATACCTACTTTAGATTTTCTAAACTACCGTTGTCGTTTTCAAAAAAGAATAATTAAAGACCGAAATCTCATATTAAAAGCCTTGCTCACTTTAATATATAATGAAAGGTATTTGAGAAAATTAATTGCACTTGATGCTATTCTGTGAGAATTATATCATTTAGAAATGTTTGTAACCTAGGGCTTACGGCAAAGAGATCCTCTTTCTCCTCTCCTTTTTGTTATTGTTATGGAGGCACTCAGCCAGATAGTAACGGCCACAGTTGGGGTGGTTTCATATCTGGCTTCCAGGTTGGAAATGGCAATGGTGGGCTTGTTAACATCTCTCATCTATTATTTGCAGATGATACACAACATGTCACCATGATACGCTCCCTATTTCCTTATTTAGTTCTCACCAGTTGTACATATATACCTCCTTATTTAGTCAAAATCTGTATATAGACATAGTTTCCTTTTGTATAAACAGATTTAATAGCTATAATATAGGCTTGATTCTAAGCTTATATATTGCACATTTGTGCCTATATAATGAGAGGAAATCCTCACAGAGGAGGCATTCAATCCAATTGACATGGTATCAAGAGCCAATTGTGAATATTTTTCTTGTCTCGGGTTTTCCTTTTTGGTACCTTCTGAATTAGTGTTTGGGCTCTCGTGAGTCTATTGGCACTGTCTAAGTGTCCTTTGGAGTCATTCGGCACTTTCTGAGTGCTTCTTAGGGTTGTTCAACACTGTCTAGGTGCGTTTTGGAGAGTTTGACATTTTCTGCATGCTTTTCTCGGGCTGCCTCTCTCAGTTCTTGTTCGCGTGGTCGTCGTGCAATGTCTGGTGGTGACTGTGTGGTGGTAGACCACTTCTACTGTGGCTATCGGCAGTCCTTGGTTCGGGGTCTTCGACATCGGCACTCTGGTTTGCCGATTGCATCAATTCTGGGCAGGTATCACTTTGGACCCTCTTTCTTTCTGTTGTGGGCCATCTCTTTTCACGTTACTTAGGCCTTTTATTCTTTGGGCACACTGGGTATTTACCGACCCTAACTTGGCTTGGCTTGGTTGATTTTGCTTCGGTTTCTTTTGCTGTTTAATTTGGGCCTTTATTTGATTGGGCTTGTTGCTGTTTATGGGCATCATGTCTTCCAATTCTTTTGCTGTGAAATTCACGGGTAAAAATTATTCTGCCTAAGAATTTCAATTTCATTTATTTGTTATGGGGAAAGAGTTATAGGGTCATATTGATGGGAGTGATCCGGCTCCTACTGATGATCCTAAACTGACTCAGTGGCAGATCAAAGATGCTCGGATGATGACATGGATTTTAGGATCAGTGGATCCTCTTATTGTTCTTAATCTGAGACCATATAAGACCACTAAATCTATGTGGGAATACCTAAAAAAAGTATATAATCAAGACAATATTGCTAGGCGTTTTCAATTAGAGTACGAGATTGCCAGTTACACTCAAGGCGATCTCTCCATTCAAGATTATTTTTTTGGATTTAATAATCTCTGAGGAGAATTTACTAATATTATTTATGCCTAAGTACTAGAAGAATCTCTCTATGTTGTGCAGGAAGTTCATATGCGAAGTATACGAGATGAGTTTTTAATGAAGTTACGACCTGAATTTGAAGTCACTCGCTCCAATTTGATGAATCGTAATCTTGTGCCATCTTTGGATATCTGTTTTGGGGAGCTACTTTGTGAGGAGCAACGGCTTGCCACCCAGGCCACTTATCAACACGACAAAATGATACCCAATGCAGTGGCTTACGCTGCTCAGGGAAAAGGCAAGGGACGAGACATGCGGAATGTTCAATGCTTCAACTGCAAGGAATACAGACATATTGCTACCAACTGTACACGAAAATGTTGCAACTACTGTAAGAAACCGGGGCATATTATCAAAGTGTGTCCTACTCGTCCCTAGAATCGTCAGGCTAATGCTTATCAGGCTACTGTGGGTTCCGCTTCTTCTGCTACTACTAGTGGCTCCTCTACTCTTACTACTAAGAAGGTACAGCAGATAATTATTTTCGCATTTTCAGCCTTAGGACTGCAAGGTAACGATTCCCTTTCCCCCTCATGGATTATTGTTCGGATGCATCTAATCACATGAGTAGTTCTTTTGATACCCTTAGCAATGTTCGAACTTATACTGGATCGGCACACATTCAAATTGCTCACGGTGGTCAATTACCTATTCATGCTATTGGGGATGTTGATTCCAATATTAGAGATGTTTTTGTATCTTCTCAGCTTTCTACCGGTCCTATTTCAGTTGGGCAATTGGTTGATAATAACTGTGATGTTCGTTTTTCTTGTGATGATTGTCATGTGCAGGATCAGGTGTTGAGCAAGATACTTGCGAAGGGGCCTAAAGTTGAACGTTTATTTCCTATGCATTTTCCATTCCTGTTGTTATTTCATTTGCTTGTAACACTGTGAATAATAAGTGTGAAGTATGGCACAAACAGTTGGGTCATCCAAATTCTGTTATTTTATTTCATGTAATAAACTCTGGTTTGTTGGACAATAAAGATCAATTTTTTTCTCCTTTCTTTTGATTGTTCCACATGCAAATTAGGTAAAAGTAAGTCTCTTTCTTTTTCTTCTCATGGTAGTCATGCTGAATGCTGTTTTGATTTGATTCATAGTGATATGTAGGGAAATTCTCCTGTTATCTCACATGCAAATTATAAATACTTTGTTACATTCATTGATGATTATACAAAGTATACCTAGATCTATTTTCTTCGTGCTAAATCTGACGTCTTATCTGTTTTTCAACAATTCACTGCCTATGTCAAGACCCAATTTTCTCTGGCATTAAAATTCTGAGGTCTGATTCAGGTGGTGAATACATGTCACGTGAGTTTCACGATTTTCTCCAACAAAAGGCATTGTTTCTCAGCATTCTTGTCCATATACACGTCAGCAAAATGGTATTGCTAAACATAAAAACATTCATTTGTTGGATGTTGTTCGTACTCTATTGCTTCAATCATCTATTCCACCTAAATTCTAGGTTAAAGCATTATCTACAGTTGTCTACTTAATTAGGGTTGTGCTAGGCAGCAGCCCGGCTGTTGCAACAGCCACACACATGAACAGTGGAATCCTAGATATTTTTTCATTAATAGATTGTCGTCCAATGTCTTGAATTTTGAAACTCCTTACTTTTGTCTTTATCATCAGCATCCTAGATACCTTGACATGCATACTTTTGGCTATGTTTGTTTTGTTCATTTGTCTTCCTATGAACGTCATAAGTTATCTGCTCAATCTGTTAGATGCGCATTTATGGGTTATAGTAATTCACACAAAGGCTATGTTTGCTATGATCCATGCTCTAACCAATTTCGTATTTCCCGTCATGTTGTGTTCTTTGAAAATCAGTCATCATTTCCTTCTCATGGCAAGTATTTGCCTGAGATGCATGTTTTGCCTCATTTTGATGACTTGACTCCATCTATTGACTGATTCAAATCTAGACTTGTATATGAAAGACGGTGACCTACTTTGCCCCTTCTTGAGCCTGGTTTGCCATTTGAACCTATTCAGACTGAATCCTCTACGGGTGATCCAGATACTACCCCAGTTCCTCGCCGTTTGACCAGAGTTTCTCGTCCGCTGGACCGGTATGGTTTCTCTCATACCTCTCTTCATGTTACTCTGTCTTCCATTCCCATTCCATCAGGTTAATCTGAGGCAGCTAAACATGACTGTTGGCATGCGGCAATGGCCGAGGAACTTCAGGCTCTTCAGGATAATCATACATGGGATGTTATCCCTTTTCCTGCTCAGGTGAAAGCTATTGGTTGTAAATGGGTCTATTCTATCAAGCTACGTTCTGATGGAACTCCGGATCGATATAAGGCCCGGCTGGTTGCACTTGGCAATAGGCAAGAATATGAGGTGGACTATGAGGAGACTTCTGCTACAGTTGCCAAGATGACTACAGTGCCGACTATCCTGTCTGTTGCTGCATTCCAAGGTTGACCTCTTCATCAGATGGATGTCAAAAATGCCTTTCTTCATGGTGATATCAAAGAAGAGATATACATGACCATTCAACCTGGTTTGTCATCCTCTTCTTCCTCGGATCTATGTAAGTTGAAACGATCATTGTATGGGCTGAAACAAGCTCTTTGGCATTGTTTGAGAAATTTCGCTCCACTTTGCTCCAGTTTTCGTTTAAGCAGAGTGCATATGATTCTTCTTTATTTTTCTGCAAGACATCTCTTGGCATTGTCCTTCTTCTAGTTTATGTTGATGATATTGTTATTACTGGAACGGACTCTACCTTGATCACCCGACTGTAGCAGCATCTTCAAGCCTCATTTCATATGAAGAACCTTGGCCCTCTTACATACTTCTTAGGCTTGGAAGTTCATACTGATTCCTATGGCATTTTTTTGAATCAGCATAAATATACTCAAGATCTGATTGCATTGTTTGGTCTTCAGGATACTTCTTATGTGAATACTCCTATGGAAGTAAACACAAAGTATCGTCGGGAAAAGGGTGATCTCCGTTCCGACCCCACTATGTATCGACAGTTAGTGGGGAGCCTGAACTATTTGACCATTACTCGACCTAATATTTCCTTTCTAGTACAGCAGGTTAGTCAGTTCATGCAGGCACCACGTCATCTACACTTGGCTCTCGTTTGTCGTATCATTCAATATCTTCGAGGTTCTCCTAGTCATGGCCTATTCTTCCCTACTGGGACTCCTCTTCGGCTTGTGGCTCACAATGATGCAAATTGAGCAGGCTATCCTGATACGCAACGATCTGTTACAGGTTGGTGCATGTTTCTTGGTGACTCTTAGATATCTTGAAAGAGTAAGAAACAGGATCGCGTCTCCAAATCTTCCACCGAATCTAAATACAGTGCAATGTCTGCTGCTTGTTCTGAGATTCTCTGGCTTCGTGGTCTCCTTGCTGAGATTGGTTGTGTTCAGTCCGATCCTACTCCTCTATATGCTGACAACACTAGTGCCATTCAGATTGTTGCCAATCTCGCCTTTCCTGAGAGTACCAAACACATTGAAGTGGATTGTCATTCCATTCGGGAAGTATTGGACACTCGTATCATTTCTCTTCCTCATATTCTTATTGACCTCCAGATTGTAGATATGTTTACGAAGGCCATGACACGACAATGTTACCAGTTTCTTGTGGGCAAATTGATGCTTCTTAACCGACCAACATCAATTTGAGGGGGGGATGTCACCATAATACGCTCCCTATTTCCTTATTTAGTTCTCAACAGTTGTACATATTTACTTCCTTATTTAGCTAGAATCTGTATATAGACATAGTTTCCTTTTGTATAGACAAATTTAATAGTTGTAATTTAGGCTTGATTCTAGCCTTGTATATTGCACATTTGTGCCTATATAATGAAAGGAAATCCTCACAGAGGCGACATTCAATCCAATTGACACTACACCCCTTGAGGACTGCATTGGCACGGGCAAATAAATTGAAATGGAAGCACAATGACCACAAGCAGTATACAGGTAAGGCCTACTACAAAATCTTGGAAACACGAGTATACTCCTTTCCCCTGGAAAAATATTTGGAGATCTCCTGTGCCTTCTAAAGTTGCCTTCTTCAAATAAACCGCGGCCCTTGGGAAGATTTTGACTACGAATAATTTGCGAAAAAGGGGATGTGTAATATTAGATTGGTGCTATATATGCAAAAAAAAATGGGGAATCTATGGACCATCTCTTATTGCATTGTGAGGTTGCAAGGGTGTTGTGGGATGAGGTTTTTTTGTAGGATTGCCTTTGCTTGAGTTATGCCAGGGAGGGTAGTGGATTTGTTGAGTTGTTGAAGGAACATACATAGTTGTCCGCAAGTAGCAGCAGTGTGGAAGATGGTTCCGTTATGCATAATGTGGTGTCATTGGGCGAAAAGAAACAAACGCTACTTTGAATACAAGGAGCGTACATTGGCAGAGTTACTAGATTTTTTCATACATACTTTATTGTTGTGGTTTTCTGCTGTTGTATTAAAATGGAAACAATATTCATGATTTCTTGTCTTTAATTTCCAACTCTTAATTTGCACTTAGATGCTCTTTTGTATTACTCCTTGTATACTTGGGCTTTACCTTTTTCCCTATCATCAATGAAACTTATCTCTAACTTATCCAAAAAAAATGTTTGTAATTAAATGAGTGATTCAATAAGGGATCATATCATTTAAACTTTAAAAACTATTTTGGGAAAGGGGTAGATGTTTTGCAAGATGTTCAAACTGATGGTGGTGAAGGAACAGAAAATGAATAACCATACAGAATGCTCCAGCTATCTCATTAAAATGAACTTCTAGAAATTTAGAGAAAATAAAAAAACGGAATAGTGCATGTTAGAAATATTAAAAAAAAAAAAAAGAGTTAAAAAAAGTGCATGTCAGAACTCAGCACAATAAACACCATTCTAGTGAAAAGTGAAAAGTTAGGGCCATGAAACGACAAATATTGTCCAACCAAGGTTCATTATCACAGCAACGAAAATGATACTCTAGCAGATTTTGAAGCCCCTTGTTCAGTTAAAAATACTGCCTGAATTAGATTTTTCATCTTTTTATGTATTAACACAGGGCCTACGTACAAAATGGCAGGTTGGACAACAAGTAGGAGCAAAATGTTGAGAACTGAAAACATAAACTACATGAAATGACCCTGACAAAGATCAAGAATGGTGGATTGTAATTGAATAAAGCAATGGGTAGAATTAACGGTGCTCAAATGATTGAACCGTTAGTTCTCGAACATTGATATGGATGGATATAGAAAAAATGATTGAGATTATACCCTTGGTGAACAGAATGCCTCTTGATGTATAAGAGCAAGAAAGAACCTGAAGAACATGTACAGCATATCTCTGAGCAGCTGCATCTTGCTCCGCACTTAGTCGAGCATCTTCAGTAACCCTTTGTTCTTGCTCTACTCGCATCAAGACCTATGAAAATCTACAGTAAATAAAAATTGCAACAAGACTCACAGGCAAAGTATAGATCATTCTTTTGCAATTAAAAACATCAGTATTGATTTGAACCTGCAGCATTGCAGCTTCTTGTTCTCTTTTTTCAGAAAGGGCTTGCTTTAGCTCTGCTATCTCTCCCTCTAAATGCTCAACCTGAGAGATCAAATAACAAATTTATAACTTGTCAACAAGTTGGCTGAAAAGAGTTTTTATGGAAGGGGGAACTTATAGCACTTGGAGACTGAGCCAATTCCCATGTAAAGGAGACAAGTGATCAAATGAACCCATTCTTACATGAAGTTGTTATTTTTCATTTCCATCAAACTAGATGAGTGGATGAAACAGAAGAAAAAATATATATATATTTTTTTTATGAGTGAGAAGCAAAAATATAAATTAAATCATGAACAAGTCCTCTGTAGCATTTTTGTGGTCTATGGATCTACAACACTAATTGGTAGTGACTTATGATACAAACTACCAAAAGAATGATCGTCTAAATATACCCTTGCACTCAATTGCCGTCTATTATCTTGTTTGACCATCTCCATAAGTGCTGTTTCCAGCTCCTCAGCCCTGAAAAAAAGAACAGGAGCCATACATTTAAATTAAATTAGTACCTTTCACAAGCCAGGCTCAACATCTTCATGCATTATTAGTAAGTCAATTGACAACCTATAGTTTCACTACACAACCTTTGAAAAAGTATCAAAGAAGGCTAAATGCAATGAAATCCTCAGATAAGAAACTCCTAAGCTCTCAAATCTGGGTCCATGAACCTTTAAATGCAGAAACTAGTTGGTTGGCCTTGGCTAGGCCACTCATAAACCTTGTTTGGCCTATGACCATCTAGACTAGATCTTTTACAAGTCAGTCACTCTTACTTCGTCATCTTACTAAATAAATGAGCTGCTTTACTAATTTAATTTGGTCATGGAAAGATACATAAACTACACAGCTTATAGGAAGTACTAACCTGAGTACAGCTGCTCTTTTCTCCTCCAGCAACCTGCATAATTCAACCTTCAACCAAACCACCTGCACATAAGCTGTTAATGATTGAAATTTAAAAAGCGTTGCACAGGGATCGCTTGTAATTGTTGTTAGTAACTATTAACAGGTGAATTGCATTAGGGTACAATGGATAAATATGTAAAGTATTCTTTGAAATAGTGAGTCTTATCAGATAACAATGCATGCCAATTGTCCCTCCAAACAATGCAGACTCATTATTAATGTAGAAATTCAGTTAAGCAATTGAGTTGTGGAAGGAAGCTACAAAATGATTGGGAACCTATATCAAAGAGGGTGGCAAATCATAGATGAAATGCTTGAATTGAAGATCAAGCAATAGGCAATTATCCAACAATGTAGCAATTGTCTAGGAAGAATAACTTTCAGCAAAAATAAAATATAGTCGATCTCCAAAAATATAGCGTAGCAAGTATTTAGACCCATTAAAGATTTGCATATGTAATTTGTGTAATAAAGGTTTAATTTGGTGGATATGAAGATTACAAGTCATGATTTAAATGCTCATTGATTTAAAATAATTGTGTAGATACATAAATAAAAGTTTGTATTTGAAAATTAATCATTCAAAATAAAGACGGCTTATGGTGCCAGTAGATGATTTATGATGGTGGCTATCTTGTTACAGACGCGACCTCTTAGGCTTGAGGAAAGAGAGTAGTATAATAATGGAAAGTGGCACAGAAAATTCTCTTAAACACTAAAATAATGTTGTCAGGGGGTTGGAGCTGCTTTTTCTTTTCTCTTCATTCTAGAGTTTAAAAATAACCTCCCCCTGGACCAGTAGTAAGTAATGAAATTACTACAGGGATCATATCCAATTTTCAGTTTTAGAACAAATGTTTTCTCTCCGTACACTTGAGAAAAAACCTTGTTTTCGTTTTCGTCTTTGTGTAAATCAACTCTGCAGTTGGTGATTTCTGAGGAGTTTAGTTCCTTAGATTCCTCTCTTAGGTGGTCATAATGGGGTCGATTAGGAATGTTATCATTGAACACAAATGTTTTGAGTTCAAGAAGTGATAAATGGTGGAGAATAACAGAGAGTAGTCCCCATGTCGTGAAATATCTTGTCATTGACCATGATGCTTTGGGGTGGCTGGCAGCCATGGTGAAGGCATAGCCTCGGAGGTTTCCTCTGAGTTTACCAAAATACGAAGAAAATGGTCCCAAGTGTTGGTGCTGCAGAGACAACAAAACATGTATGGGAGGTTTTTCTCCCTCTCGATTTTCGGTCCTGAGAGGCGCCGGGGACTGTTGATGGTGCCGGAAGGGAGGTTTGGTGTGGGGTGGAGAAATTTTGAAGCTACTGTTCTGAAGCTCTCTGGTTCGGCGAAGAAACCTTTGTGAGGCAGCAGTTCGTGGAGGCCTCCCAGGTCGTCGCAGGTGATGGAAGCCCCATCTCAATCTTTTAGGTCTTACAGGGAGGTGCTGCAACATCCAAAGGTGGGGCGTGGGGCTCGAGTGCTCCTTGCGCCGGAGGGTGACTGCATTGAGGTCGATATTCAAAGGGCAGGGGTGGATGGCAGGTTTGCCTGCCTAAATGAGGGAAAATTGATGGGGATGATAGTTACGATGGAAGAACAGATAGTTGAATTACAACGTATGGTTTCCTATTTAAAACGGTGCGTTGAGGCTTCTGATTTAAACGGTGCGTTGGATCTGGGGGAGACGGGAAGGGGGGTTTAAACGGTGCATTGGAACTGGGCTCCTGCGGGCTTGGAGCAGGATCGAATGGGCCAGTAACCAGTGGGCCTGAGCTTGTAACCCAAGCAGGAGAATGGGCGGGATCGAATGGGCCAATAACCCATGCAGCGCAGAACTCCCCTTACCAGAATCCAATGCAGGAGAAACCAGCGGGATCTCACCAGCCGGAGTTGGGTATCTCTTCGGCGAGATAGAAACTGCCGGCAATGCCGGAGGAAGGTCCGGAGTCGTCGCAGATGAAGGATATAGGGGCACTATCAACCCCATTGAAGCCGAACGTAAGCCTCGATGCCCAGATTGTGCCAGCGTCCGTCTCCTGTAGCCAACCAGTGTCGATAACCACTAGGGAGGGGGCAGAGGCTCAGGATGAGGCATCCCCCTTGTTTGTCGCACATCTGGAGGACTTATCGGAGGAAGGCGACACGCTTAGCAGTTCCTCAAGCGAAGACATCCCTCATAGGCTGTTCCAACCTGATGACAGTCTTGATACTGTAGTCCAAGAAACTTTTTCTTTAAAACCACTCCCTGCCAATGAAGTGGCTTGTTCTGGTGTTATGGTTGAGTGGGGAGGCTCCACTACCTTGGAGGGGGATTTCGGTGTCAGCGAAGCCATCCCCCGTAATTTTGAGGTACCCCCTGTCTTTGAAGTATCTGATTGGGTTCTTAGCAGTGTTAAGATGATACAACACTGTATTGGTATGAAGTGTGCTGGGTACGAGAACCAGTTTATGGCTCTTCTCACTGCCATAGACACAGGACACAATCAATCTAAGAAAGCCCATGGTTCACAGAGAGCTCAAGCGATTAACATGGTCCTTGAATGAGGGTAGCACAAGTCGAAGCCGCTCAAAAGGGAAGAGAACTATCTTGTCTTTATGAAGCCAAAAATAGTATCTTGGAATGTGAGGGGGTTGAATGATACTAATAAGTATAGGCATATCAAAAATCACTCAGGGTGTGGAAGGCGGATGTGATTTGTCTGCAAGAAACAAAATTGAAAAAGATTTCTAGAAACATAGTGAGAAGTGTGTGGAGTTGTATTTATGTTGATTGGGTGTATTTGGCTTCGAAAGGGGCATCGGGTGGAATTCTGTTGATGTGGGATAAAAGAATGTTGGAGACAGTTGAGGTTTTTGTCGGAGAATATTCTGTGGCCGTCTCTTTTAGAGCTATGGTGGATAACTTTTTATGGGCTTTCGCAGGGTGTCTATGGGCCTAATGCTGATAGCCTCCGAAGCCTTTTATGGGATGAACTTGTTGCTTTACATAGTTGGTGGGACCTCCCCTAGTGCATTGGCAGAGATTTTAACATTACTAGGTTCCCTAGTGAGAGAAATGGAGATGGTCGACTGTGCCCTGCTATGGCAGATTTTTCTTCATGCATATTCAACTTAAACTTGGTGGATCTTCCCCTCATAGGTGGCTCTTTCACATGGTCCAACAACCGTACGTGGTCTAGGTTGGATAAATTTCTTATCTCGCCAGAGTAGGAATCTCATTATCCCGAGGTGTGCCAAAGGAGATTACCTCGCCTTTGCTCGAATCATTTTCTTATCTTGTTGGATGGCGGTGGCATACAAAATGGGCGCCGTTATTTCAAGTTTGAAAACATATGGCTCAAGTCCGAAAGCTTTGTGGACATGGTTAGAAACTGGTGGTCCACTTATCATTTTCAAGGTACACCATCCTTTGTTCTTGCAGGGAAATTGAAAGCACTCAAATTTGATCTAAAACTTTGGAATCTACAATCTTTCGGAGACATAGGGGAACGCAAGAAAAATCTGGAGGAAGAACTTTAAGGTCTTGAAAGAATTTTCGAGGCTAGAGCCCTTACCCAAGAGGAAACTAATCGCAAGTCTGAGCTGGTTTCTGAGTTGGAAAGAGCACTCTCTCTTGAGGAGATCTCGTGGCGACAGAGATCAAGAGCTTTATGGCTTAAGGAAGGAGATCGTTGCACAAAATTTTTTCATAGGGTGGCTAATTCTCACAGGAGATATAACACCATTAATTTGCTTAACATCAATGGTGTAGAGTGCACAGAGCCTTCTACTATAAAGGATCGTGTAGTGGATTTCTATGAACAGATGTTTACAGAACAAGAGGGATGGAGACCAAAACCGGATGAACTTGCATTTGACTCAATTAAACCACAGACAGCTTCTTGGTTGGATAGACCTTTTGAGGAGACCGAGATCTTTAAGGTTGTAAGGAAAATGACACGTGATAAAGCACATGGACCAGATGGTTTCTCGATGAGTTTTTTCCAAACTTGTTGGAGATTGTGAAAGTGGACATTATGAAGGTATTTCAGGAATTGTTCCTGGAAGGCAAGTTTGAGAAAAGTCTTAACACCACTTTCATTGCTTTGATTCCAAAGAAAAGTGGTGCGTCTGAGGTACGAGACTTTAGACCCATTAGCCTAATAAATGAAGTCTACAAAATCATCTCCAAAGTTCTTGCAAACCGGTTGAGGGAAGCTTTAGGTAAAATCATCTCAAAGCCACAAAATGCCTTTGTGAAAGGTCGTTAAATCTTAGATTCAGTTCTTATAGCTAATGAATGCCTGGATAACAGACTTAAGACGGGTGTAGCAGGGATCATCTGCAAGCTAGACATGGAGAAAGCACATGACCATGTCAACTGGGATTTCCTACTCTTTTTGTTGGAGAGATGTGGTTTTGGGGAAAGATGGTGTAAATGGATTAGATGGTGCATCTCTACAGCAAAATTCTCAGTTTTGATAAATGGTAGCTCGGCTGGTTTTTTCAGTAGTTCCCGAGGTCTAAGGCAAAGAGATCCTCTATCTCCTTTTCTTTTTGTTATCATCATGGAGGCACTAAGCAGGATGTTGGAGGTTGTGGTCCATAATGGTTTCATGAGGGGTTTTTCTGTGGGTGATCCCTCTAGAGACTATTTCTATCTCACACTTACTTTTTACAGATGACACTTTAATATTTTGCGAGCCTAATCATAACCAACTCAGGGTGCTGAAGGCACTTCTCTTGTGCTTTGAGGCTGCGTCAGGATTGAGAGTCAACTTTGAGAAATCAGAACTAGCGCCAATTGGGAATGTCACAAACCCTCATCTTTTGGCAAATACTCTGGGATGTAAAGTTGCCTCGCTTCCGATGAAGTACTTGGGATTACCTTTGGGGATCACGAGCTATAGCGATATGGGATCCAGTGATAAGAGAAGATTGAAAGAAGACTGGTAGGTTGGAAGAGATTGTACCTTTCTAAAGGTGGTCGGGTTACTCTCATCAAGAGTACCCTATCCAACTTACCTACATATTTTTTATCCTTGTTCCCCATTTCTGCTTGTGGCAAAGAGGATTGAAAAACTCTATCGGAACTTCTTATGGAGTAGGATGGGGGAAGAAAACAAGCTCCATCTTATTAGGTGGAATAAGGTGTGCAGGCCGTTAACATTTGGTGGTTTGGGCATAAAAAACATTAGACTTTTCAATCAGGCCCTCATTGGTAAATGGTTATGGAGGTATAATTTGGAACCAAACGCTCTTTGGAAATTGGTAGTTGAATGTAAACATAGAGGCTTGTGGGGGCAGTGGCAGTGTTTCAAATACTGTACCGTACCGGCCAGTACGGCCGGAATTTTCCGTACCAGCCGGTCGGTCGGTACAGAT
This sequence comes from Platycarya longipes, assembly GCA_036559045.1. Lineage (NCBI taxonomy): Eukaryota > Viridiplantae > Streptophyta > Magnoliopsida > Fagales > Juglandaceae > Platycarya > Platycarya longipes. The sequence continues at coordinate 38,692,207 of CM071797.1, forward strand.
AAATAGGTATTTCGTTTCGGCCAATTTTTCAAAAATGTCCCGTACGGCCGGTATGTACCGGATTTCGGCCTTCCAAGTTTTTTTTTTTTTAATTTATTTTTTAATTTTTTACTATGTTTTAACCTCAATTTAGACTAAATTAATTACATATATATATTTATCTATATAATTTATTTATATATTGACTATTATTTTGAAATATAATTTATAATTGTATTTATATATATAATTTATTTATGTATAAATTATTCCAAAACGGTACCGATACCGAAATATTTCGTTTCAGTGACTTGACCGGTACCGGTACGGTATTCAAAACATTGGGCAGTGGTGCTCTAGAGAGGTGGTTGGGGCGCAAGGAGTGGGGTTATGGAAACACATCAGACAAGGTTGGGGGACCTTCTATCACCATACGAAACTTGTTCTAGGCGAGGGTTTGAGAATAAAATTTTGGAGAGACAAGTAGTGTGGTGAGGAAGCTCTCAAGGATGCTTATCCTTTTGTTTATCGTCTGACTTCTGATAAAGAAGCTTCTGTGGCTAACATTATGATTCGCTCGGGGTGATCAGATTCAGTGGAATGTAACATTTAGCAGAGCAGCTCAAGATTGGGAAGTTGACAGCTTTGAGGCCTTTTTTACTCATATCTACTCTACGAGGTTGATTGGGAAGGGAGATGACAAGCTTTGGTGGAACTTGACAGGTAAGGACATTTTCTCAGTTCGGTCCTATTACAAAACATTAATGCCCTCAACAAACACTCACTTTCCTTAGAGGAAATTTTGGAGGAATAAGGCACCCCCCAAAGCCCTTTTCTTCTCTTGGACAGCTGCCCTGGGTAAGATTTTAATTATTGATAATTTGAGAAAGCGTCTTTTTATAATCACAGATTGGTGTTGCATGTGTAAGAAATCTGGAGAATCTGTGGACCACCTCTTACTACACTGTGAGATAGCTAGACAATTGTGGATTGAAATTTTCGATCGAGTAGGTTTGTACTGGGTCATGCCAGCCTCAGTATTAGACTTATTGGCTTGTTGGCCATCACTTGGTGGATCTACTCTCATCATACAAGTTTGGAAGATTGTACCTTTTTGCATCTTGTGGTGCATTTGGCATGAGCGAAACGATCGAACTTTTGAAGATAAGGAACGGACACTGGAGGAGCTAGTTTCTTTCTTTTTTAGTACTTTATTTTTATGGGCCATAGTTGTAGATTTCAATGGTCTCCATCTTCACGATTTCCTTGTAGCAAACAATCCTTCTACGACCTAGTTAGGTCTTGACTTCTTGTATCCATCTTGTATACTTGGGCTTGGCCTATTCTATCGATACAATTGTTTACTTATCAAAAAAAAAAAATTTACTACAGGCAAAAGCCAAAGATAACCTGGTTGATGTAAGGTTTGTATTTGAAAACCTTTTTCTGTGGTCTTTATCTATAAGCCAACTTTAGATGAGGAAAACGGCTTCAATGGTTGAAAAATTACAAAGCGCCTAACAGAAATTATGAAAATCAAACTGCCTCAACCCACTTATATGATCCACTGAATAATTTAAGTATTTTGAGCTGGGTGGAAACACTGTTACAGAAAGAGAGAGAGAGAGAGAGAGCTAAACATAATTCCCTTACTATGTTAGAAAAGATTATTACCAAAGCCACCGTGACTTAGAAATCTACCAATCCATGTGAAACACAACAAGGGCGGTTACTAATACCAGAATAAGTCAAAATGAACAAGGTGCAAGAAGCTTAAAATAATCTATTGCACAAGGACCTCAAAAAATTAATAAAGCAACCACAGTGTCCGCTATATTATGGGATTAAGATATTAAACAGGCACAACATACAGAAAAAATAAATAAAAAGATGGAGAAAGCTACCTGTTCTTGAAGATCTGGTAGAGAATCTACATCTGAATCACCACTTAGGCTATTAAGCAACTCATCCAAATTAGAGGAGCGTGACCCCAAAGGAGATTTATCTGCATCTTCCAGATTATCACTTCCTTCACTGGATATCTTTTCTTCTACAAGTGATCCAGGATCATGCTTAAAACTATACAACTTAGATGCAAGCCCTTTGGAGTCCTTTGAAATTCGACCCCCTTTTGATCTTTCCTCCACGATTGCTAGTACAGCCGGTCGATGTTTTTGTCTCAGTTCTTGCAATCTGACCTCGGTCACGGCCACATAACCCATGCAAGCAGTCAAGACAAGCTGGCTGCTATCAAAGGTTGAACCAGCAAGGGATTGCAACAAAGTAATCGCATCTCCAGCATCTTTAGTCGTGACTAATGCAGGACCTACATAAAATCACGTACAAGAAAATTACATTGCTTTTAAACCACCAAATCAGCAATAAATACAATGCCCGCGACTTCACACAATTCACAAACAGCCATCCTCATACCATATAACTCCATTAAAGCAAGTGCTGTTTGAAACAGCATAACACGATTTCCTTCAAAAAGAAGCACATCCCAAACCCGAAAAACTGTAAACAAAGTTACTCATCAGAAGATAAGTGTGTCTTATAACCAAACAGTTCAACAGTCAATATTGTAAATGCACACCACATAAACCATACCACTTTCCCAGGGAAGCATATTGACAAAAATGGATAAGAACCAGGGTCCAGATATCCATGCTACCTGCACTCCCAAGTAATCCATATGATTAACTGCACCAGAGACATAAGTAGAATAAAAAACTACCCACACTGCTTCAAGGGATAATAATCACAATGAGGATCATCGAAACAGAAAATGTTAAATTGACAAACCCAATTTAGGAAATCTTTCACGCATCAGGTCCTCAAAAACAAGTTGGTCCACCTGATAAAGCAGAAGATATCATCTGAATATAACTTGAAAGAGTTATTTGTAAAATCAGGATCCATCAATGTCCAAATGAGCGTAGAAAATGCTAAATCAGGATTCAATCAAAGAAAGAGAAACTCTGGATGTTGAAATTTACACCTGAGATTCAATCATTTCCTCTGTATAGTAGCCATCAAAATAATCGTCAAGAATGCCTACCAAAGTCCTGAAAGATTCCGTGAAAATAAAATCAATTCACAGGCTACCCCAGCTATAAGTTTGCCTGTTTGTGAATGGAAATATATTAAAATGTCCTTAATTCCATTATAAAAAAGGCAAAAGCAAGAAGCAACAGAAAGATTATGCATTTTGACATGAACTCTTAAGAAATCCTATTACATAACCCCCCCCCCCCGGCCCAAAAAGCACGGGTTCTGGAGAAATCATTCAAATTTCATAAAAATAAAAAATCAAACGTACCAAAAGGCATTTTCTTCAGGCATCAAAAGTAAAAGTAAACCAGCAAAGAAATTCATCGCCTGCATGTAAGACAAGTGTTAATAAATTCTAGGGACTTCCAAAGTGTTTCGTTGTTACATTATGGTTTTCCCCTTCATTTCTTTTCCTTCTGAGTAAATTCAAATTTATTACTTGCATTTTCAAGGGATTAAAATCGCTACCTAGATTTCCAATTCCAACAAAAATATTCCCTCACGTTTCACACAATTACAATTTAGTCCTTCATTAAGCTTCTGTCAAAAACCCTAACAAAATCTGTGCAAACATCACAACCATGCCAAGTTTGCTCACCCAATCACTTAGGTACATGGCATACTCCACATATATATTGACATTAAAAAATGAAAACAAGCAAAACAAATGCAACAGTAAGACTACAGCAAAAAGAGAGAGCCAATGAGCCTTGAAAGAAAATCTCACCATGTCCTTGATCTTTTTAATATGGATATTAAACCTATTAAAGTCAAAAAAATATTTTTCATTAACACAAAGCTTCACATCAATTCAAGATAGCAAAAGGTTGGCCTAAACAAGAAAATTACTAGTTCTATATTGTCGCATAACTTATGCCATGCTGCTATGAACCTAGGGTTTCAGGAGTGAAGGTTCAGGAAGATGGGTTTGAAGACAGGAAAGGGATCTCGAAGTGTCCCAAGTGTTTGGTGCAAGTACTTAGTTCAGAATAAAGGGGATCTCACGGAAACGTCATTTCATACCAGGGGTGGACACGCTGCCGTCTTGAGAAGCCTCTTGAAGCTGTGTCGTTTGGGCTGTTTGTACTTAAGTCCAGCGGCGTCGTTTCAATTAATGCTTTATTTTCAATCCAACGTTGTCATTTTAATAGTATTCCAGAACACTCTATTTTCGGTTATGCTTTTTCAAATAGAATGTTAACACGTGTTAATGGGTTACAGAGAGATTGTAAAAGTAGAAAATGCTGAGAAAGAGGGCATTGAACAATTATCTGGATTTTGGAGTTTATTGGGAGGAAGAGCTGCCTTAAACAAGCTCAACGTGATTCCATTCTATCCAGTTTTCATCATTCTATCTTTGTTTCTCTTTTCTTATATTCCTTATTGTCTGTTAACATCCATTTACATTTACATCCATCTTGATATCGAGAAGTTTGAGAAGCTGTGAGTCTCTGAAGGTTCAGGTTCACTGCACATGCCCGTGATTCCAAGTTTTATATTCAAAGGGAAATCTGAAACATCCAGTCGAGCAACCAAAGAAGGTAAGGGAAACATATCTAATCAAAAAATACAAAGACCAAGTGAAGACTTTAGAAACATGACTCACCACTCTGAAACACATTAAATCAAGAAGATCAAACAAGTTCATGTCCTAAGGGCCAGCTGTCATTTTTTTTATAAGTCAAAGATTGTATTCATTCAAATAGAAGAGTAGGCATAGCCTAAATACATACGAAGTATACAAGAGAATACATCCACTTTTTTTGCTCAATAGCCGTTTGGTGGTGAAGAGAATACATCCAGTTAAGAGGAAGAAATAGATACAAGGAAATTATGGATTTCAAGCCTATTGAAGTCAATAGCTTCTTCCTATAGATATAATGCATTAAAAAAAAAAGTGATCTCCACACCAAATATCTGCCAAAAGTCTGATCCTGGAACCACTCCCCACTATAAGTCTAATGCGGCAAGAAAAGACCCTCCATCACCTTCTAATGCTCTTCCATACTCCCACCACATAAGCTCCTTGTACCTCAAAGCTCCCCCTCCCCCCCTCCAAAAATAAAAAATTCTCCCCCATATTTAAATATGATCCCCATTTTCCGCAAAGCCTCCCTTTAATTGTTATATCATTACAACCATTTCCAAGGGAGAGCACAATTATATACACTTAAGTTGCGGATCCCAGACCCTCCATCAAAATTAGGGGTACATACCTTGCCCCATTTGACTAAATTAGGGGTACATACCTCGCCCCATTTGACTAAGTGAAATTTAACCTCATCACCTAATCCACTACAAAGGAAGTCCCAATGTGATTTGACACACCAATAGGTAAGGGAACAAGGATAAAAAGCATACACCCTTTTGACAGGTAAAACCTTTTTCCAACTTGCCAACCTATGCTCAATCTTCTCAAACAATTCATGCCATATAGACTTGGCCTTGAAGGTAATTCTCACAGGGAAGGCCAAGGTACTTTGTTGGCAGAGTAGATACCTTGTATCCCAAAATGTTGGCTAAACTCCAGAGATTAAGGACATTCCAACTGGGACCAACTCAGACTTGGATAAATTCACCTTTAATCCAGAAACAGCTTCAAAACGAAGGCTACGTGCCCTAAGTGAGCGAATTTGGATTTGCTCCCTTTGGGGAAAATAAATCAAAGTATCCTCGACAAAACATAAATGGGAAACATTGAGAGAGCACCAATTGAGATCTTCTATCGAGAATCCTGAAATAAAACCACCTCCAACTGTTGCAGAGATCATTCTGCTAGAGACTTCCATTACAATGACAAAAATAAAGGAAACAAATGATAACCCTGCCTTAATCCGCACAAACTATTGAAGAAGCCAACTAGAGAGTTATTCTCCAAAACAGAGAACAAAATTGTGGAACCGCAATACATGATCAAAGAACACCATTGGTCCCTGAGTCCACACCTTCCATGAAAGTAATGCACGATCTCCCAATTGACGCAAACAGCCTTTTCCATATTCAGTTTGCACAATACATTGGTCCACCAGATTTTATTATGCTATCGAAAGGATTCCAAACACTCATTGGCAATGAACATTGATTTCAAAATTTTTCTTCCATGTTAATGTATTTTGGGGCTTTGCTACAATCCATGAAAGTAATGCAGGATTGCCCAATTGACGCGAACGGCCTTTTCCATGTTCAGCTCGCACTATATACCTAGTCCACTGGATTTTATTATGCTATCCAAACACTCATTGGCAATGAACATCGAATTCAAGATTTTTCTTCCTTCTAACAAATGTATTTTGGGACTTCAATACAATCTCCACCTAGACCTCACTCAAGCGGTTAGCCAGGACTTTCGATCTCATACACCCCCATTAACAAGACTAAGGGCATGTTTGGGAATTAAGATGAAATGAAAATTTTGTGAATAGTAGTGAAATGGTTTAAGTTAAGATATTTTATTGGGTTTTGAAAAATGAGAGAGAAAGTTGAATAAAAATATTATAAAGTTAAACTATTGTTATAATATTATTTTTTAATATTATTTTGTTTTGAAATTTGAAAAAGTAGCATTCTTTTTTGTGTTCTGTTTGAAAATTTGAGAAAGTTGTAATGATTAGTTAAATGATTAAATGAAAAAGTTTAAATTTTGAAATTTAAAGTGTTTATGTTTGAGTGATGTTTTGGAAAGAAATTATGAGATTTTAGATTAAATGAGATCATTTCACTTCCAAACATGCCTTAATAGGGCGATAGACTTAACATTCCAAAAACCAGCTCTTTTGGGGAAGAGCATTAAGGATGTCATTGATACTTTTCTAAAACCCCCCAATCAAGAAGAATTCTTGGAAAACCTTCAAAAATATCATCCTTCACCTAGGGATGTCAACTCGTATCGGGTTTGTTTTGGGTTGTTAGGGTTCTTCGGGCCATCTATGAGCCAACCCAAATCTGACCCGAATAACAAAATGTGTCAATCAAGTCCTAGCCTTCAACATATCATCCTTCACCTAGGGGTGTCAACTCATCTCGGGTCAATTGGATTTGTTTTGGGTTGTTAGGGTTCTTCAGGTCATCAATTAGCCAACCCATACCCGACCTGAATAACAAAATGTGTCAATCAAGTCCTGGTTAACCCCTTCAATACCTCCACAATCTAACAAGATTAGGAAATGATATGAATGTAGCCGAGAGAGTCTTTTTTGACATAGCTCTGGATCTGCACCTCCCAAGTAAAAGAAATTAATAGAAATTAAAAACCTATCCAACAGCAAGCCCAATTGTCTGAATATGTGTATGCCCCACCCATACGAGGAATATACATGAGGTCCCATTCAAATATAAAAACAGAGAACTCAACCGTGGCAATTTTTGGCCTCATTCAATCCCCAAACATTCCAATTTCCAAGATCCGATATTAGGATTTATATTAAGGTAGAAGCCACTGAAGCGACCCTCTCTTTGAACTTACCTCGACTTGAATAACCACCTTCTTTCACATCGTAATTGATTCACTAGGTCAATTGCTTTAGCTCTCTATTGCTTTTTGAGCCTGGTTTTGTTACAAGGAGCTGTCCTGCCTCAATGGCAGTGAGTTGTGCTGTGAATTGGTTCTTAAAACCAACAACAATTACAACATGTTGCTGGATTTCCTTCACTTTTTGTAATACCCAATTCGAAGACAAAATCCCAAAAGGAAAAAATTCCTTATGTAAATATGTAATTTACTTTGGTGGATTTTATGAACTACTTAAAAGGAGTTTGAGTCTCACCACAACCCCAGATCAGAACCTTTGTTCGTGGAGGTTCTCTCCATTCTGGATCACCATTTATACAACACTTACAAAAAGTAAATGAAACAAAGCAAATGAGATTGGAACTGAAAATTGGGAGAGAGAGAGAGAGAGAGAGAGAGAGAGAAAGAGTTTCTAAAAGAAAAGTATGAATCACGCAGAGGCTCTGGGAAAAATTCTCCAAAAATAGGCAACTGCAATGGAGATTGGGATTCGGGTTTTACTCTGCCCCATGGAAAGTGAGTTTATAACTTGGGTCACTAAGAGCAAGTATTTATATAATAGATAAATCCACAAAGGAGGAACTCAAAGGAACCCACTTACCTGACAGTACCCAACAGAGGGGTTATGTCGAGCATATGCTAAAAGAACACGCCTCAAGGAATCCCTACCATTTTCATCCAAAGCAGGATGTCCTGGGAACGTCCGTGGTATGTCCTATAAACAGAAAATAAAAGTTAAGTCTAGAGAGATACCCAAATTACAATAAAAAGCAAAAGATGTAGCACCTGCAAAATGAAAACATTGAACAATAAAGTCCAAGGCGCATGCATCTAATGACCTTCTCAATCTGCCTTTTCCATTTCTTAGGTACACCAGATGACTCATCATGATCTTTGCTTTCACCATCAATTCCTTCCTGGTCCAGCAAATCCTGGTAATATCTCTCCACCTGTCGTGCCTTCACACCTACAAAGGCTTGCCAAACCTGTAATGGCAATATTGTACAGGCACTGCAATTCTTCATAAACATAATTATGGATAATATATGAACTTAACAGAGTTAACCATACCTCTCCCCTGAGATCCTTTGGTACTCCCCCACGGACAAGGGACTCTAATTCTTCCATCCAAGGAAATAACTGTTTGGGAGAGACCTCAACAAATGCTGCGTTTTCTAACATCACAGCATTCATATTATCATCCAATGTCTTATTAACACCCTCCAATTCCTCTTCAAAAGCCCCTCCTGAGGGTTCTGTCTCTTCTATAGACGGAAGATGGTCCCCACTTAAATTTGCTCGCTCGTCTATCATATTCTTCCTCTTCTGGACTCGGAAAGTCATCATATTTTCAATGGCGCCAAGGGATGGTTTTATTTGGTTCCAAGTTTCGACCTTATGGGTTTTTGTTTCTTTTGAAAGAGGCACCCCTTCTTTGGGATCACTTTCTTTCGAACCATCAGAGATAGAATCCGTGCCACTTGAAGTATCAACTTCGTTGACCCCCTCAGAAATAGTCTCTGCTTTGCACTCAGTATCATCAGCCTGTAATGTTTCTTTAGGTTCCTCAGATGAACACGGTTGAGGAGATTGTGCTAGCTGTTCAAGGAAGTCTTTCCATTTATCCGATCTTTCACCCTCCTCCTCCTGGTACGACAAAATTATTTTCAGATAGAGAGAATTACTTTTTCACGTGTTTGACTTTGCACGTGCCTCTACTAGTAAGGATTTATAGATAAGGAGAGCATATAGCAGTTTCAGATAGGGGTGTGGATGAGCCTCTCTAAGTAGTATTAGAAAGAAAAACTTTGATGGTAGATACCTTGTAGATATTAGCGTACTCTATATATCTTTGGGCGTGTTGAGGTCTCAGAGCAAACCCGTAAGCATCCCTGTTGACAAAAACGTTTTGGTTTTTCTTATGTACACAATCTCCACAATCCCAACCTTAAGCTATAAAATTAAACGTAAAAAAGATAAATAAATAAACAAGGGTTCAACATTACAGACGTCATGAAGTATGAAATAGGGCCAGTAAAAAAAGATCCAAGAGTTTGATGATCATGCAAAGTAAAACTGCACAAATAGAATCATAACAGCGGCCAATTTCAACTACTTACCTGGAATCAACTCCCAACTTACGTTTACTCACAAAGGACAACAACATACTTCAAAAGTACTTGCAGTTCTACCGCCCATAGCTTTCATTTGCTTTACACCAAACTAAGCATACTATCGCCTCGTATCACAGTTACACACTTCACAGCTATTTAATTAATAGCCACCATGCCTATCACTCTAATCCATCCTAATTTGCTCAAAATCCCACAACTTTACTTCAAATATAATTCAATTAAAGAAAAAAAAAACTTTGGATCAAGAAGAACGTGATCATCGTGAAATATCGTTATGGAAAAAAGATGGTAATCGAGAGTGATCGCATCAGAGAGTGGCATCTAAGACAAAGAATTTGTCAAATTTGTTCAAAATGCGAGCAAATTTGGGGTTTAAGGACGCGTGGAGAGACAAGAAGCTGAAAAGTGTGCGGCAGATATGCATGTGCGAAAGTATTATACCTCCTGGGCTCGAGAGTGTGGATGAAACTGAAGTTAAACTCCGTCATCCTCGGGTAGTGAACTTGCGAGAGAGAGAAGGAGAGAGAGATTAGGGTTTGGGCCGCCTGATACGGAGGATTTAAAGGCTGCTCCTTTGACTGTCTGCTAACAGCAACGAACTTTTCAATCCTTTCTTTCTCCGCCCCGGCTGGGGGGGCCGGTCCATTGTAGATTTCAAATCCGAGCTCTTGTTCTAGTCGTTTCAGGTGGGGGCTGTTGCTCACGTGCTTGCCTTCCCTGTTAATGACAGACCGGATGGGACGTGGTCCCGTGGATGAGTGGATCTTAACCTAAATTTTAGAATACAATTCAAATGAAAATTTTGAACATCGTATTTATCAACTGAAATAAAATATTTTAATATTAATATTATTTTATATAATATTTTAAATTTATTTATTTATAAAATATATAAATATATATATTATATTTTAAAAAAATAATCAATATATAAATAGATTATATATATAAGTACATATACGTAAATAATCTAATCTAAATTGAGATAAAAAAAAAAATAAGAAATGAAAAAAAAATTTAAAATCTAATATGATCGATAGGATCGAAATACAGGTCGGTATAGCCAGTACAAGTCGATACGACCGATATTTGGATCGATACGGTATAAATAGTGTATTTGTACCGCCCAAGTGACCAGTATGATATGTACTGATGATACCGACCAGTACGGTACGATACCAAAAACAATAATTCATACTTACAAACTCTACGTCATATATATATTAATTTTTTTTATAATGAATAAATAATAAGTAAAATAATTTAATTGGTTTAATAAGAATAAAATATTAAAAAATAAAAAAAATTAAAGATAATATTAAAATATATAAAGTGTGGTATGAAAGATTTCTCAAAAAAAATATTGTAACATAAATTATTTAGTAAATGAAAAGATTAACCTAACATGGAAAACATTTTAGAATTTAATATTTGTTTATGAAAAATACTAAATGCACTTAAGAAAATTTTACTAAAAACTTTATGTTACAATATTCTAAAATGTTTTGTAAATAAACTTTATGTTACAATGCACTTAAGAAAATTAACAAAATAAATTTTGTAAATAGAAGTGTAATTAGAAATGTAAGTACTTGTAGTAAAGATTTAATTATTTTCCAGAAGAAGTGGTATCTATCTTATATATTTATATTTCTTATTTTTTAAATTTAAAAATTTGAAAACTTGAAAACTTTAGGCTATATTTTGAGAAGTAGATTACTCAACAATCATTTACTACTATTTAATATTTTATTATTATTATTATTATTACTTTGTATTAATATTTACTATTATTTACTATTTTATCATTATTATTTTATTACTATTCACATATTTTCTAAAGAGTAATGCTACTATACCTAGGGGTGCTACCTGCTTATGCAGATGCAAGGGCACCCCCGCTCCGCCCTCTACGAGGGTGAAAGAATTTCCTCCGCTTCTCCCCTCCTATATGCGGGGGCGGGGTATTCCGCTTTGCCAACGGGGGATGAATTTAGAGGGGAATATGTCCCTTTTTTTGAATTTTAGTCCACCAATATTAAAGTCTAAAATCATCAAAATAATCAAGTTACAAACCATCTATTAACCCATTGACACTAAAATCATTAAACAACCATCTATAAAGTTATAAATAAACTCGGACACTAAAAAGAATCAAAGATAAAGGTTAATAGTAATACTAGAGTCGACGAAGATGTTGTTGTCCTAAAAATCAGCCACAAAGTCGTTGTTGCCATCGTCGAAGTCTTCGGGTCGAAGTCTTCAAGTCAAAGAGAGGTTTGTTGTCATCATCGAAAACTCAAAATGGGGTGCGTTGCCAAGACGTAGAGAGAGAGTTAGGTATCAGGGGATATGCGAAGGTTGAAGAAAGCCTGAATGGGGCGTTTTTAAACCCTAAACATAAATGACGTCATTTTAAAAATTAAAAACGCACCATTTTGCCTAGGGCTTAAAAATTAAAAAGTCCCTAAGCATAAAACAACGTCATAATTTTTTTAAACTCCAGACAAAGCGGTGCGGGGGGTTTTAAAACAACCCCTTAAACCCTCTTTAACTTTCGCATATCCCCATACCCCTCTCTCTCTCTCTCTCTCTCTCTCTCTGCATCATCAGCAATGGGTAACGCTGATTCCTTTATCGTCGACAGTGGAGATTTGTTTTTTTAATACATTATACATATAACCATATATATATATATATGATATATAGTGGGGTAGGAGAAAATAGGGGCAGAGGCAACCCCCATCCACCCCTGTTGGGTGAGGTTGAACGGAGCAAGGTGCTCCATCCCTCGCCATGCGGGGCAAATTAACCGTCCCGCTCAAGTGAGGACAAGGTGAACGAGACAGGCATGCGGGGTATGGATATCCCGCTGCTCACTCCTAATTATACCTCATTAATTTACACACTTAGTGTGCCTCATAATACAATTTATACTTTTATATTTTTTTGCTTTTTATTTCAAAATGTTTAGACACTTTTAAAAAAAAAATTAATACACTAATAGTCACTTCTTTAATCATTAAGTAAAAAAAATTAATAAAATATCAAATACATGAGCGGTCAAAATGAAAAGACATAGGGAGGCGACATATTAGCATTCGCTTATTTAAAATCAACTCAATACCCATACCCTTAGCCTCAACAGTCCCTTAGCCTCAACAGTTGACACAATCACAATCTCACTAACTATATAAGGACGTGTGATGAGTTTAGGTTTGTCATATTTATTTGTGAGGGAGTAATTATAAGATAACTGAAGATCAACTTTTCACAAATTGTCATACAAATAAAGATTAAGCTAGGAATATTGGGTATCTCTATTATATTCATATTCAATAATTACATTTTTTATTTAATTAATTATCACTTTTGATGAAAAATACTACCTAGAGCATGGAGTTATAAAAAACATACTACAAGAGTAAAGCACACTTTAGGGCTAATAATTTAGCAAGAACAATGGTCCTGATATCCAAGTGGAAAGAGAAATCAATAACATTTGAGGTCCCATTTGGATTCGGATACAATTCACCATTATATTTTTTCAAATTTTCATACAAAATACAAATCTCAATACAACTTTTTTAAATTCCAATACAGTTTTTTCAAATATCAATTCAACTTTTTCAAATCTCAAAATAATAATAATAATATTTTATTCAACTTTCAAACTCATATCAACTCATCTCATTTCAACTCCATCCAAACGAAAACTTAATCCACTTGGATCCTCAGAAGACTCCATAGCTAGCAGCCTAGCAGGCTCCTAATGACCTGTTGAAGCACCTTAAATATTAATAATTGCTTAAAACTTTTCAATCTTTTGCTGGTTTTTTTTTTTTCTCGACCAGAAGTGCTCAATGGGAATATTCACATCTAAATCCATTAATGGTCAACAGCTTTCCATATCTATGCATCGGTAGTCAATCCCGACATCGAAGTTTATAGTGTCAGTATTCCAGAAGACAAAAATTGATCTGTGAGCTATGGAAATCCACAAATTTCATCTGCTACTTGTATATAAGGGTTGTTCATGGTAGGTAGACAATCTTCTTCCTCTTCTCTTTTCCATTTTTTGGTGATTCTGGCAAGTAAACTAGTTATTTTAGTAGCGCCACCCTTTATTGGATGATTGAAAGTCGTACTAAAAGTTTTAAATCCATGTACGCAAATAAAAACATATCATCAATAAGCAGAAAGTTTCTAGCATGGTACCAACTGATTTCCATTTATTTAAGCAATCCATACACACTAATACGCGCTGTTACATACACGTAGCCACATATTTAACTAGTACACTCGCACTCAAAAGACATATTTATTACATACTAAGAACAAATGCATAAAGGTGCAATGCCACTTTATTTAGCTTTATGTTTAGACGACTTGCTGGCATGTTCACTGCTTAGCCTGAGAAAGAAAGGAACGTTCGATTGATTAGGAGGGATTAGCGAAAAACATAATTTCCTAACACTGAATTAAATTTATAACACGTGTTCTAAATAGGTAGTACCAGAAAGCGAGCCTTGTAGAATTCAACAAGCTCTATGGGATCAGTCTTTGTTTGCTTGTAAGCATCGATCTTGTTTATCTCCTGGAAATGGGTTGACAAGACTAAGTACCATTCAAGAACAAGAACATTGATGCATTAGGAACTCATGGTTCTTTCAAATCCATGTTACACTGAGAAGATAATGCAAAAAAGTATGTCATGTAAAGCCTATGGTGCAGCAGGTAGAGGGGGTTGCTTCTGAGCTTGCAGGTACAAGTATGCTCTGGCTCCATAAACTTAAAACGGTAATCTCCAACAGAAGGTTAAACATCATTCATCTTCTACTAGGTTCCAAAAACTACAAAATTTGCCACGATACTACCTTTTGGAGGCGGTATTTGGTTAAAAGAGGTTTGGGAGTCCTCTATTGGCAGCTCATGTGCTCAACATTCTAGTTACAGTGGAGGTCTATTTGTTGCATTAATGGCTTCATTATTTGTTGTTAAGGAGTTAAGACTTGCAGTAGCATGTTTGTTTAAGTTGGAAGTTTTATCTGTTCTTTTATCGAAAGGATTTCCACAAATTATTTACCTGAACCATTGTAGTATATAGATGTTGTTGACACCAATATTCAGCCAACAAACACAATGGGAGAGACATATCTCAAGGACTAAAGCTTAATTCGAAATGGAAATTTCCTGTGGATGGGGTTATATATCGTACCTCAATCCTGTTGGGATCGGCGGAAGCTCACAAATTTTATGGAGACCAGAATTTAACGTGGTTCGGCCAATTTGGCCTACGTCCACACCCACAGAGAGGAGAATTTTGTATTAAACAACAAACCAATTATTTACAATGGTTTACCTCACTCTCACTGCCTCCAACGGACCTCACATCACGCTCATGGGTGCAGCAAGTTCTGCACCCATATTGCAGCTCTTTGCTGCACTTCTTGCAGCTCACATCATGCACTGCACTCACACGCCCCTCCTCCCCCGTTGTTTCAACACTCATTACATGTATTTATAGGCAAACAAATAAGTGTGAACTAGATTAAATGACGGTGGAAATTCCGGCGGAGATTCCGGCGCCTCAATCCAGCTCCTTCCGTTCGGCGCCTACCACTCTAGAAGCCTCCAGCTTCTTCATTTGCGTGTTGACTTGATTATTCCAACAATCTCCCCCTCAACACCAAATGGAGGATGTTCTGACATCTTTTAATTCAAGGTATCTAATCAAATTATGTCTTCACATAGCTCTTGTGAGATTACCTTTGTTAGCATGTCGTCTGGATTCTCCTTTGTATGGTTGCCGTGAAGAAATGTTGTCTTCACATCCATCTGTTCAAGCTCCAAGTCAAGACTTGCCACCAATCCGAGTACCACTCGAATTGAAGTCATTTTCACAACAGGTGAAAATACCTCATCAAAGTCGATTCCTTTCTTCTGCTGGAATCCTTTGACGACCAAGCGAGCTTTGTGCTTCACCTGCTTACCATCATTTTTCAGCTTGAACACCCATTTGTTTCTCAGTGCTCTCTTGTCTTTTGGAAGTTCCATCAGCTCATAAGTCTGATTCTTCTGTAACGAGTTCATCTCATCCTGCATAGCCTGCATCCATTTGTTGCTATCTGGATGAGATATTGCCTCCTGGAAGTTTTCTGGCTCCCCCTCATCTGTAAGAAGAATATAATCTGATTCCGGATATCTTCGAGACGGAATCAACAATCGCCCTCTAGAGGATCTGTCCTGCTGAGGTTGATCACCTGACAACCGTGGAAACTCTGCAGTTTCTGATGGAGAAGGAAACTGCTCCCCCTGCTCAGTAGTGGTTTCTCTGTTGTCAGCATCCTCTTCTTCTTCTGGGGAAACTTCCTGTCTATCTTCAGTGTTTGAAACAGACTGAAGTGGTAGTGAACTCGGAGCTGGTTCTGGAGCACTTGGAGTTGTTTGTTCTGATCCAAACATCTGGTCTTCATGGAACACAACGTCCCTGCTTCTGATGACCTTATTCGCTTTTGGATCCCATAATCTGTATCCAAACTCTTCATCTCCATAGCCGATGAAAATACACGGAGTAGACTTTTCATCAAGTTTCTGTCTCTTCTCCTTGGATATATGTGCAAATGCTTTGCACCCAAATACTCTTAGATGAGAGTATGAAATCTTGCGGCCTGACCACACCATCTCTGGGACTTCGAACTGCAGTGGAACTGATGGTGTTCTGTTGATCAGGTAACAGGCTGCTCTTATTGCTTCACCCCAGAATGGCTTAGGCAACTTTGCCATACTTAGCATGCATCTGGTTCGCTCCACAATGGTCCGGTTCATCCGTTCTGCTACTCCATTGTGTTGTGGGGTGTAGGGGACAGACTTCTCGTGTCTGATGCCATGTCTGGAGCAGTATTCCCTGAACTCTCGAGAAGTGTATTCACCTCCATTGTCTGTCCGGAGGCATTTCAGCTTCTTGCCTGTTTCTCTTTCTACCATGGCATGGAAGTTTTTGAATTGCTCAAAAACTTGATCTTTCCTTTTTAGGAAATACACCCACACTTTTTGTGAAGCATCATCAATAAAAGTAACAAAATATTTGTTACCTCCAAGTGATTCAACTTCAAAAGGGCCGCAAACATCAGAGTGTACCAAGCTCAATAACTCTGATCTTTTTCCAGTAGATGTCTGGAATGAAACTCTATGCTGTTTCCCAAATAAACAGTATTCACAAGGGTTGAGAGCAATACCTTTATTTACTGTAATCAATGCTTTCTTTGCAAGCATAAACACCCATTTTTCTCCCATGTGGCCAAGTCTCCGATGCCACAAGTTTGGTGACGTATCATCTTCAGCTACATTGAGACTGTTTGCACATATCTTAGCACTTGATTTGTACAAAGTGCCACAGACATGTCCCCGTGCAAAGACCATTGCTCCTTTCTTCAATTTCCAGGCATTGTTGCTGAAGATGCTCTCGTAACCCTGTTGATCAAGGGTTCTTATTGAAATCAGGTTGAGTCGGAGATCGGGTACGTGCCGAACGTCATTTAGCACCATAGTACAGCCAACACTAGTTTTTATTCTAACATCTCCAATGCCCACGATCTTTGAGAAATTCGAATTTCCCATCTTGACTGTACCGAAGTCTCCTGCCTTGTAAGTACTGAAGAAATCTTTACAAGGAGTGGCATGATAAGATGCTGCTGTATCTATTACCCACTCGGTCTCCTCGCTTGAAACGTGCAAGCAAGATTCTTCACCGGCGGAAAGGAGTACACAATCTCCAGAAAGCGTCACTGCAGCTTCGCCTTCTTCGTGCTTTGACTGATTGCTTGGCTGATTCTGCTCCTTCTGCAGCTTTCGGCATTCCCTTTTAAAGTGGCCTTCTATACCACAATAAAAGCATTTTCCCTTCTTTCGCTGTTTACCGCGACTTTGGGATCTCCCTTTGCTTTGACTCCTGTTCCTTTCTTGACTTCTTCCTCTACTATTTCTTTGATGCCTTCCTTCTGTTACAAAGGCATCTGTCTCGTCTCCTCCAATCTCCTTTCGTCTAGCCTCTTCATTAAACAAGGCGTCTATCACCATTGACATGGCGAGCTTTCCATCTGGAGCTGAATTACTGAGTGAGACCACTAGCGTTTCCCAACTATCTGGTAGGGAACTGAGAAGTAGTAGAGCCTGCTCTTCATCTCCGAGCTTAAAGTCTACGGATGCAAGCTGATTTACAAGATTCTGAAACTCGTTGGTGTGTGCGGCCACTGAGATGCCGCTTTTGAGTTTCAAGTTGACAAGGCGTCTCATTAGTAATGCCTTGTTTCGAGCAGTTTTTGCCTGATACATGTTTTCCAGCTTTTTCCACAGCTGATAGGCATCCGTTTCCTGTGTAACATGATGAAACACACTATGATCAATCCACTGCCGGATCTGACCAATAGTTTTCTTATTCATCTTATGCCAGTCTTTTTCCACTACATCATTTGGCTTTACGCTTTTCTCTTCAATTGGATCGAAGAGATCTTTACAATTCAGGAGATCTTCCATTCGAGGTCTCCATAGTGCGTAATTTGTAGATGTTAGCTTGATCATCGCACCTGCTCCCGAGTCCTCCATCAGTTCGGCTTTAATCTTTGACCTCTTCTCAACGTTCGGAGTTGAATCTCAACAAACGGAGCTCACCGTTGCGTCCGGAACGGTGGAAAACCTTGGAAACGACTCTTGTCTCGTTCCAAAACGATCAAAATTGCACCGAAAACCTGAAAAATACGAAAAATGGAATATTCCCTGACGTTGCCGGAATATTCCCCGAATGGCCGGAATATTCCTTAGTCTGCCGGAATATTCTCCTCAGTTACCGGAATATTCCCTCTGGTACCGGAATATCCACTGACCGGAACAGTGTAATCAATCACCGGAAAAATCCCACGGTCGCCGGAATATACTCGTCGGCGACGGAATATTCTGACGGAATATTCTTTCTCCGGTTGGTTGCTGGAGCGGGTCGCGAACCGGGTCGGTGATGGGTCCGGGTCGGATCACCCGAAATCCGGGTCGGAGCTTGTCTTCTTCCCTGGCGCGCGCGTGTGGCGCGTGGGGCCCGTGGCCGGCGCGTGGCCGTCGCCGAGTCGGCGCGTGTGGAGCGTGTAGCTTCGTCCGGTGTCCGTTTGAGACGAAATTTTCACCAGAATTTTTGTCTTGACTTGAGGAATCTGATGGTATCCTCCAAACTTGATTTCGATCAAGTTTCAAAATGGGTCTTTTACAAAAATTCACAAATCCGGCCTCCTACCGGCTCTGATACCACTTGTTGGGATCGGCGGAAGCTCACAAATTTTATGGAGACCAGAATTTAACGTGGTTCGGCCAATTTGGCCTACGTCCACACCCACAGAGAGGAGAATTTTGTATTAAACAACAAACCAATTATTTACAATGGTTTACCTCACTCTCACTGCCTCCAACGGACCTCACATCACGCTCATGGGTGCAGCAAGTTCTGCACCCATATTGCAGCTCTTTGCTGCACTTCTTGCAGCTCACATCATGCACTGCACTCACACGCCCCTCCTCCCCCGTTGTTTCAACACTCATTACATGTATTTATAGGCAAACAAATAAGTGTGAACTAGATTAAATGACGGTGGAAATTCCGGCGGAGATTCCGGCGCCTCAATCCAGCTCCTTCCGTTCGGCGCCTACCACTCTAGAAGCCTCCAGCTTCTTCATTTGCGTGTTGACTTGATTATTCCAACAAATCCATTTTGCAAGCTTAGGCCTTCCTGCTGTGATGTCGTACTTGAAGGACTCTGATAAGAAGATTTGGAATCTTTCAACAAACGGAATGAAAGCTATGTCCGCCTGAGGATCACACAGTCAAATCATATATATATATCGCAAACTCTCAAATCACAGATGTTACTGTTCTTATGGACACATTATTTGTTTCAACTTTCTTTATGTAAGTCAGCATGATCAATTTCTGTAGGCTGAATATACTTTAAAAAAATCTTGAGTCTTGACAATTTTTTTGTGAGATCATAACTAAGCCAAAAGTATGCAGTATAGTAGCGATGAAATAAAAATTGAAGTAACATAGTTGAGAAGTCAGCTTACCAAACTGAATTGCCCAAGGAAAAATGGCCCATCGTCGAATTTATTTAGAGCATTTTCCAAGTGATCAAAAGCTGGACCTGATGCAAGTTCAAGGTCTTAGTCAATCCGACCTTCTACATGAAATTATTCCATTAAGGGCAAAGAGTTCTAAAGCTTACCAGCTTCTTTTACTGCATCTCCTTTGAATGATGTAAATACTGTCTTGTTGAAGGTGTCAGTGTAAGCTATCAACTCTTCAGCAAACTCTCTTTTAGCAGGATCCTATAACATTTCCCAGAACTAATTCAGTCCAAAGGCCAAGAGAAATCACTAGAGACAAACGCTTTTGATCGAGGCCACAAATGAATCAGAATTACTCAAATCTTACATCAGGTAAAAGAGAAGGCCCCCCAAAGTTGCTGTCTACATATTTAATTAAATCAAGACTCTCTCCAATAACTTTGCCATTGTGTTCCAAGGATGGCACCTGTAAATATGCATTACTCCATAGTCAATAACTTCAATCAAGCAGCTAGATCAAGAATATATTAGATGGAAAATGGCATCTATACTTACAATTTTACTTACATAACCATACGTACTGATGTGTCAGTCATCGAAAATTATGAAATTTTCGAATTAAAAAAGAAAATACTATTAAAATCGGGCTGCCACTCAGTACGTATAATATTGTGCGTAAAATTGTACCTAGGTATCCAAAACTAATCTACATTAGATATCCAAAACTAATCTGCACAGGTATATTATCTTCCATATTGGCACCTTGTTTTCAGGGTAGACTTTCTCCTTATACCAAGCTGGCCTGTTTCCAAGGTTAATTGGAACTAATTTGATCTCGTCCTGTAATCCCTGCACCTCGAATCATTCAGCGGAAAATAATATAAACTAAAAGTAAAAACAAACAAACAAACAAAAAAGGAGGAAGATCGAGGATAAAAGAAGCTAAAGGGGTAAATCATAAATGGCCTCCTGTAAAATTTGAGCACAGAAAACAAATTAAAATTAGGGAATGAAGAACAAAGAGGCCAAAGTGATGAAAATAACCTTGTAATTCCTGGTGATCCATACACGCTGTGCAAATGGGCATGTGTAAGCAGTGTACAACCTTCGAAAATAACAAAGAAATTATAAAAACCAAAACAAAATAATAAGAATAAGAATATCAACAACTAGGAGAGCAGAGTGAACCTCGTAGTTCCATCGAAGAGTGGAGGAGGTTCGGAAGTGGCATCCAAGGGTGTCGGAAGATTCCCTTTCACGCCTCTGTACAACCCAGAATAATTAAAATAAATAAATAATTGTGACAAGAATGCAAAAATTCAGAGAAAACCAAATGAAAAAAAACATCTGAGAAGATGGAAAATACATGGGAAATATCGAATTTCTAAAAAACTTACACTGCAGCCATTGATGAATGTGGATTTTGGAGATGTTTTTAACTTCCTTTTTTTTTTTTGAGGTGGGAGATGCTTTTTACTTTCTAATCTGATAAGCAATAGAGTATATGTGGGAAGGTTTTATATAGAAGTTTCGAGTCTGCTTAAATCGCGAGCAGTGACGTGATGCCACGGTTAGAGGTCTTTATAATTTATTTGAAAATAATAGATACGGTCTGTATAGAAAGCTTGCCGCCATGAACATAGACGCCATTGTTTATCAGATTAGAAAGTAAAAAAAAATGGTACAACTCTAAAATTCATATGAGAAATTTCGCTTTTTAAGAAAAGCAGTATTGCCTATTATGTGCGTTGGGAGTCTCTATAAGACTCGTTTATTTTTAAAAATAAGATGAATTAAGATCAAAATCAAAAGTAAAATGAAATATTATTACAACATTTTTATTTTTATTTTTATTTTAAGATTTAAAAAATAAAACTATTTATTTTATTCTAGTTTTATTTTATTCTATAAAAATATTTTTAAAAAATTATAATAATTAAATAAAATGATAGAAAATTAATTATGAAAACAAATGAGATTGACATGAGGGAGAGGACTGAACATTCAGCCTAGTTGACTACCTCGTTTGTTTATTGAGATGAAATTAAAGTTTTAACATATATTTTAAATTCATTATTATATTTTTTCAAATTTTTATATAAAATATAATAAAAAAATTTAATTTGTTCAAATTCTAAAACACTTTTTTCAAATTTCAAAATAAAAATAATATTAAAAAAATATATTACAATAATATTTTATTTTATTTTTTAATTATTATCTCATTTTATCTCATATCTAAAAATAAACTAGGCCTAAGCTATATTTGAATAGCAAGAGTTTCTTAAGTATTATTAAAATATTTTATTATGATTCACTATTTTATTATTATTTTTCACATACTTTTATTACTATTCATTACTTTTTCATTACTATTCAATATTTTATTATTCTTATTTACCTACTTTTTTATTACTATTTATAACTCTTCTCAACATTCAAATCTAACCATTCAACGCTATTTTAAAAGGAAACACATAATAAATAAATATAATTATATAAGAAGTGTGCGGTAATAAATGAAGAAATAATAGAAAGAAGGTTTAGCTATATATTTTCATGATTTATTATTACAATTATTATTTAAACAAATATAACTACTAAAATTAATAATAAAAAAGTTGCATATTAAATAATAAATATAAGATTTATTTGATGGATAATGAGTAAAAGTAGTGTTATATATACTTTCAGTTTTACTTACACTTTTACGTACCTATAATACTCATTGTGTTAATATTAATTAAAATTTTAACTTTCAAATTCATGATTTTCAGTCAATCAATAATTGACATGTAGAAAAATCAATTTTTTTGTAAATTTATTACTCATTAATAAATTTTATATTTGTTATTGAATATGTGATTTTTTGTTTTGTTTTTATTTTTATTTTAATAGTTAAATATGTATTTATTTAAATAAAATAACAAAAATAATAATTAATGAAAATGTATAGCTAGACCTTCTTTCTTTCATATCTCG
This sequence comes from Platycarya longipes, assembly GCA_036559045.1. Lineage (NCBI taxonomy): Eukaryota > Viridiplantae > Streptophyta > Magnoliopsida > Fagales > Juglandaceae > Platycarya > Platycarya longipes. The sequence goes on from CM071797.1 coordinate 38,714,968, forward strand.
ATTCATTACATTTTTTTTGTATAATTTATTTATTCATTGAGTTTAGCTATTCCATCTTCACATATAACACATTACGTTTAATTTTACTTTTTAATTTGTTAAATATTTTTAGTTTTATTCTCCCTAAATTTAATTGAGTCTTTTATTCATCATCTATACATTACACATCTGATAAGTAAAAGAAAAAAAGAAAAAAATATATTTAGTGTGTAGTGTGAGAATGATAAATTGAATTTTATTCATTTTGTACCTCCCAGCTTCAAAATAATGAGTGGAATTAGTCTCAATGCATACTTGGTAGGATGTCCAACTCCTCTCCATCAAGTTATTTAGGCCTGGTTTGTTTTACAAACTGGGTTTTACTATTTACAACTTATTTCATACTTTCAACTCATCTCAACCACTCATTTCAAATTTTAATTCATCTCAACCACTCATTTTATTATTATTCACAACCCATCTCATCTCATCTCTGAATCTAAGTAGACCTTGATATTGTTTATTTTCATAATTATTCTCATTAGCTCATTTTATTTAATCATTATAATTTTTTAAATGTTTATACCGAATAACAAATATATTATATCTTACATAATAAAATAAAATTAAAATGATAACATGATGTATATAATTTTTTTTTTATCTTTTATTCCAAGAAAATCTCTTTAAAGCATAATTAGTCAAAATTTTATTTCAAAAAATATAAATTTGCATATATATCAAAAAAAAATTATCATATCTTATTAATACTTTTGAAAGGTTATTATTTACTTTTAAAGATAAAAAATATTTTATTTTTAATTTTTAATTTTTAATTTTTTTCTTTATTTTTAATCAATACTTTTGAAAGGTTATTATTTATTTTTAAAGATAAAAAGTACTTTGATTTTGATTTTGATTTTGATTTTGATTTTTAATCAAATATGATAATTTTTTTTTTATATATATACAAATTTATATTTTAAAAAAATGATTAATCCAATATCATTACTTTTAATCTCTTATAAGTTAAAAACTTACAATCTATGTACGTGAGGGTTACGTCATGCATGATTCTATAGTTTTGAAAACCACATATTATCGTCTCCTTAATTTCATCCCGTCGCACCAAATGTGCGACAACTGGTCAAACTTTATATTCCGCAGATGTTGGATGTGACATACTTATACGCAATTCTTTCGCACAAAAAACAAAGCCGTAACATTCATATAAAGAGACCCAAAGAAGGCTGCATTCGGATGAACACTAATTCGGAAAGATACGCTTAAAACAGTAGTGCTAGGGATCTCCGATTCGCGTCGCGGCCTCGCAGCTAACGTGATTCTGTCGTCAACTACATAATTTTATTATTAAAATAAAGAAGAAGAAGAAGAAGAAGAAGAAGAAAAGAAAGAGGGAAATGAGAAATAGAAACACAGAAAAGGAGAGAGGGCAGGCTCTTGCGTTTGGAAGCTCACGAACAAAGTCATTTTCTTCTTAGCTCTATCGTCGTACGTGGTCGCATCTGTTGGAAATCTCGGCTTCCAAATTCCCTCCACCAGAATCTACTTTTAACAGAATAACAAGAAAAATAAAGAAATAAACACAACACAAGAATTTACATGAAAAACTCCCAAACCAGGAAAAAACCACCAGACCCAGAAAAGAAAATACACTATGTGAAAAATTGTTATAATCACACAATTTTTCTCCTCACCCCAACGACACCCACAAAAACTTCTCCCACTAGTAAAACTCTAACTTTCACCTCTCTTCCTTTTATATACAAAAAAGACAACAGAAGAATTTTACTAAAGTCAAAAGTTACTAGATAAATTTTTGACTGGTGTAATTAACTAAGGAGGTTAGGCCTTTATTTATAACCATGGGTCTTGCCCCCTCTCCCACTTTCTTTCCACGTGGGACTAAGGAGCAAAACCCAACAGCATCCTCACCCCAAGCCCCATTGTCTCCCTGGAGACCAAACTATACTGCATGCTGGCGTCCAACAAGGAAGTCACGAACCTCAAGCCACTCCACGGATAATCCCTACTCGCCCATGTATGCTACGGATAATCCTTCCCCTCCCAAGCAACAATAATGGCCGCCTGTAAAAAAAACACCAGAATCACCCATAACCTATCGAAACTCCTAAACAAGTTCCAAAACGACCTCTGCTCCACAAAGCCAGTCTTCCCCACATGTTTTCCCCGTCTAACAATCGTCACGAAAAAATTATTGTCCAATTTAATCGGCCAGCAGAGTTTCAAAAAACACCGTTTACTCCAAAAATACTCCTTTATATCATTGTAATTGCGCCACCCACTATGCGGCGCAGACCCGTTCTTACTACTTTCAACTTCGGCACTAATCGTCTGGTAAATTGGTTTCACAACGCAGTTCAAGAACGCGTTCTCGCCCGAAATCGAGGGCACAAATGGCTAGCCAATGTTCTCGTCTATGTAACCTTCTAGGATTTTGTTCAATTCCATGGCCATGTTATGGAAAAAAAGCAAATGCATTCGAGGACGAAGCGGACATTAGCGGACTCACCCTAGGTGAGGAGGTAAAGCGAGACGTAGAGTAACTCGCGAAGGTGTTCGGAGTCGGCCTGGTCGCGATCAAAGATCTAGATAATGGATTTCTTGCCGAGGTAGGAGCCCCAAGCGATGTAGTTATGGAGGAGCTTCTTCCGAAACCGGCACAAAACAGTTGCGTCTAGGGCATCAATGTTGTCTGGGGGAGGGGAGAGGTGCATCTGGGTGTTGGCAAGATGGAGGACGAGGTGCTCGCGCTAGTTCCGGACGTTGTCGCTCTGGAAATTGAAGAAGAGGGCGAGCTAGTCCAGGAGGTCCAAGTGCGGGGCCCATTGAGAGTAAGGGGGCTTGCGCAGAGCTCCAACGGCTCGAAGAGCGGTGGTGACGGTGCGAACCTTCGAGAAACGGAGGGAAGGATGGTCGTCGAGGAGGTTGTGAATGGGGATGATGTTGTAGATCTCACATTCGGAGGGTGGTCGTGGAGTATGCCGACTTTGGGTTGAAGATGGTCGCTGCTGGAGACTCATCGCATGTGGAGAGATCGGAAGTGGAGGTTTCTTGAGACACAGAGAGGGAAGGGAAAGAGGAGGTGAGGGAAGGAAAGGAAAGGAAAGAGATGTAAATGAAAAAGGGGAAGAAACGACGTCGTCTGATCTATGTAGGATGCGAAGCCGCGCCAGAGTTATTACCTCGGTGCGCCGATAAAGAATTTTCCCATTACAAAATATAACATAAAAGTATACGATTGTCTGTCCATTAAAAAAAAGAGGTACGATGTGGATAGATCTCCACGTACAACTAATATGATCAAGTTCAATACTAAATTCCCGCTTGGATTCGGAGATGAGATGAGTTGAGATGAGTTTGGTTTATTTTTTAATATTATTATTATTTTGGAATTTGAAAAAAGTGTGTTTAAATTTGAAAAAGGTGTATTGGGATTTGAAAAAGGTGTATTGGGATTTGAAAAATGTGTATAAAAATTTGTGTTTTATATAAAAAAATTATAAAAATATAATGATGAAATGAAAGTGAGTTGAGATGAGCTCAACCCACTTCCGAATCCAAGCAGCCCAGTCTTTCTTGTTAGTCTTTAAGACATTGGTTCATATATTTTAGTTTCCAACTTTGCAATTCTTGTATTTTTAATTTTAGATCCTATTTGGACATTTGGACAGTAAACATATTTTATCTCATTTCATTTTAATTTATCTAATCATTATAATTTTTTTGAATTTTTTTTAATATAATAAACAATTCAACATTATTAAATTTTAAAATAATAATAATATTATTAAAAATATATAATATTAAAAATATTTTATTTTATTTTTAACTTTTATATAAAATTATCTTTATCTCATTTCATTATTTAAACATGAGTTAATCTTTCTATTATTAAATCATTGACACACTTAAATTTGTTATACAATCTCCAATAATGGAGTAGCACATGACAAATTAAACTAAAACATTATAGGGAGAGAGAGAGGACAAATGACAATGATAGTGGATCGAGAATGGTGTCCCTGTATCGTACCAATAGTGCCTAAGAAAGACACAATCCATCGCATGAAAATTTTGCATGTGACATTTACCATTCCCATTGGAAGACCTTGTGTGCAAGATTTGTGAAATCTTTTTACTAGTTGTTAGTATTCTACCCAAGAGTGTGGCTCAAGATCCAATCCCTTCCAATTTACAAAACTTGAATTATAGAATTGTGGGTGGGAGTAGAGAGAGATTCTCCTTTTATCTAAACGCATTCTCTATGAAAAGCATCCATATCTAGATAATCAAAATATATTCTTGAGTAAAATATGGTCAAATTTTTGGAGATTGTTCTAATTGAGTCCCACATCCACATGACCATTTTGGAGAAATATTTTGAGAGCAGTTACAGTAGATTCTCATATATGGGTCTCTGCTATAAATCTCCAAAAGAGTAAAAAAACTATCATCTTTTAATCTTTTAACGTTCATCTTCCCACATTTCTCATTCTCTCACACCCGACTATGCTCCCAACTATCCCGGGCCCTCAAATCCATCGACAATAGTCCCTTGGCATGTACACACTTTCTCCTTGTGCCTAATAAATGATTTCAAATCTCTCTTGCTCTCACTTTCACACAAAATCAATAATTTCTTGACTTTGCATGAATGAATAGAAGATTTATGTTTTGGGAGGACGAAATCTTTTGTATAAGCTTGGATCTTTATTCTTGCTTGTTACACAACCATTTATCGCTTGTAACATAACATAAACGTCTTGGGTTTATGGGTAAATGAACTTTCTTGAGTATTTGACTTACTTCTTATCAACTAACTTCAATTTATGTAAATCATAATCAATTATCTTAGGCCGTTAAAAACACAATTATTGATTCAAAAGCTCTAAGACTGTTAGATATTGATTTGGTTAAACCTTTAACTTTTGGGATTATAATATTTTACCACGCTTCCAAATTCAAAGATCACAACAACTCACTTTATCGACATTAACCCAATGGTAGTCCTTCTCTTTTTGACAGCTTTAGTCATTTTTTTGTATTCAATGACTTAATACTAGGCCTACACAAAGTACCAAGATAATCTAGTCATCAGTTCAACAAGGCAGCTTGATAGGCATGGCATACTATTGAGTGAAAAACGCAACCGAATCAGCCACAATTAGAAGGAACCCTAGTCATCTTTGGTGCCTAGAACTAGAAGGAACCCTTTAATTAGACTCGCCCATATTTAATTTAAAATTTAGCAATGTCTGTGCTAGAGTTCAAAACCATCATAGATATCATGCTTTTCTGATTTGATACAAATATTTTAACTTGTCTACGACAACGTTAAGAGCTTAAGACTTTGATTGCTTGAAATCTCAGACTAGCTCACCTGTTGAGCTTTTTCTCTATTGATCGATTTAACAGTTTAACCTAAAAGCTTTTGAGTAATGCTAGAGAGCATCCAACACTCATCACACTCACTCACATGAACAGTACATGTTGTACTGTTCATGTGAGTGAGTGTGATGAGTGTTGGATGTTCTCTATATTTTTTCAAAGCTTTTTAATCTTTTTGTTGTGTTTTTTCCCCTCGACCAGAAGTTTTCAATTTCCCATATTAGCATCTAAATCAATTAATGGTCATCACATTTCTATGCATCGGCAGTCAATCCCGACGTCAAAGTTGAAAGTGTCAATATTCCAGTAGACAAAAATTGATCTGAGTTATGGAAATCCACAAATTTCATCTGCTACTTGCATATAAGGGTTGTTCATGGTAGGCAGAAAACTTTTTTCTCTTCTGTTTTCCTCTTTTTGGTGCTTCTGACAAGTCAACTAGTTATTAGGGGTGTTCATCCGGATTCCGGATTCCCAAATCCGGAATCCGGATTTAAAATTTTCTTCAATCTTTTTGAAGAAAAAAATTAAAATATGAAGAAATATATTAAAATTTCAAACCGGGCCGGGAACAACCTGGCCCGGATGAACAGTCCTACTAGTTATAATCATTGGATAATTGAAAGGTCGTACTAAAAGTCTTAAATCCATGTACATAGTTTACCCAAATAAAAACATAATCATCGATTCAACAATAAGCAGAAAGTTTCTATCATGGTACCAACTGATTTCCATTTATTTAAGCAATCCATACACACTAAGACATACACGTAGCCATATATTTAACTAGTACACTCGAAATCAAGACATTCCTTTTACATACGAAGAATCATCAATTCATAAAGGCGCAATGCCACTTTATTTAGCTTTATGTCTAGAAGACTTGCTGGCATGTTCACTGCTTAGCCTGAGAAAGAAAGGAACGTTCGATTGATTAGGAGGGATTAGTGAAAAACATAATTTCTGAAAACCGAAATAAATTTATAACACATGTTCTAGATAGGTAGTACCAGATAGCGAGCCTTGTAGAATTCAACAAGCTCTATAGGATCAGTCCTTGTTTGCTTGTAAGCATCAATCTTGTTTATCTCCTGGAAATGGGTTGACAAGATTAAGTACCATTCAAGAACAAGAACCTTGATGCATTAGGAACTTGTGATTCTTTCGAATCCATGTTGCAAGAGAAGATAATACAAAAATGTATGTAATGGTGCAGCAGGTAGAGGGTTACTTTTGAGCTTGCATGGACAAGTATGCTCTGCCTCCATTAACTTAAAACAGTAATCTCCCACAAAAAGGTTATCAACTTGACTATAAAGTTAGACGTGATACTACCTTTTTGGAGGCGGTATTCGGTTAAAGGAGGTTTGGGAGCCCTTTATTGGCAGCTCACGTGCTCAACATTCTAGTTACAGCGGAGGTCTATTTTTTGCATTAATGGCTTCATTGTTTGTTGTCTAGGAGTTAGACTTGCAGTAGCATGTTTGTTTAAGTTGGAAGTTTTATCTGCCCTTTTATCAAGAGGATTATCTCCACAAATTATTTACCTGAACTATTGTAGTATGTAGATGTTGTTGACAACAATATTCAGCCAACAAACACAATGGGAGAAACATATCTCAAGGGATTAAAGCTTAATTTGAAATGGAAATTTCCTGTGGATGGGGTTATGTATCGTACCTCAATCCATTTTGCAAGCTTAGGCCTTCCTGCTGTGATGTCGTACTTGAAGGCCTCTGATAAGAAGATTTGGAATCTTTCAACAAACGGAATGAAAGCTATATCCGCCTGCGGATCACACAGTCCAATCATAAATATGTTATATATATGGCAAACCCTCAAATCACAGATGTTACTGTTCTTATGGACATTATTTGTTTCCACTTTCCATATGTAAATCTTGAATCTTGACTATTTTTTGCTGAGAACACACCTAAGCCAAAAAGTATGCAGTATAGCACCCATGAAATAAAAATTGAAGTAACATAGTTGAGAAATCAGCTTACCAAACTGAATTGCCCAAGGAAAAATGGGCCATCGTCGAATTTATTTAGAGCATTTTCCAAGTGATCAAAAGCTGGACCTGATGTGAGTTCAAGGTCTTAGTCAATCCGATCTTCTACGCGAAATTATTCCATTAAGGGCAATGATTTCTAAAGCTTACCAGCTTCTTTTACTGCATCTCCTTTGAAGGATGTATACACTGTCTTGTTGAAGGTGTCAGTGTAAGCTATCAACTCTTCAGCAAACTGTCTTTTAGCAGGATCCTATAACAATTCCCAGAATTAATTCAGTCCAAAGGCCAAGAGAAATAACTAGAGACAAACGCTTTTGATGGAGGGCACAAATGAATCAGAATTACTCAAATCTTACATCAGGTAAAAGAGAAGGCCCCCCAAAGTTGCTGTCTACGTATTTAATTAAATCAAGACTCTCTCCAATAACTTTGCCATTGTGTTCCAAGGATGGCACCTGTAAATATGCATTACTCCATGGTCAATCACTTCAATCAAGCAGCTAAATCAAGAATATATTAGATGGAAAATGCCATGTATACTTACAATTTTACTTACATAACCATACGTACTGATGTCTCAGTCATTGAAAATGGTGAAAATTTTGAAATTCAAATTAAAAAAGAAAACACTAATAAAATCGGGCACCCACTCAGTACGTATAATATTGTGTATAAAATTGTACCCAAGTATAGCACTACTCTACATTAGATATCCAATACTAATCTACACAGGTATACTATATTCTCTTCCATATTGGCACCTTGTTTTCAGGGTAGACTTTCTCCTTATACCAGGCAGGCCTGTTCCAAAGGTTGAGTGGAACTAATTTGATCTCGTCTTGTAATCCCTGCACCTCGAATCATTTAGTGACAAAAAACATAAACTAAAAGTGAAAACAAACAAAAAAAGGAGGAAGAGGACAAAAAGAACCCCCCGGCGGGGGGGGGGGGGGTAGGGGGACTTGGCCTCCTGTGAAATCTGACTCTGAAACAAATTAAAATTAGGAAATGAAGAACAAAGAGACCAGAGTGATGAAAACAACCTTGTAATTCCTGGTGATCCATACACGCTGTGCAAATGGGCATGTGTAACAAGTGTACAACCTTCGAAAATAACAAATAAATCCAAATTTCATTTTAAAACACGGTGCATAGACCATAAAAACCAAAACAAAACAATAATAATAATAATAATAAGAAGAAGAAGAAGAAGAACAACAACAACAACAGCTGGGGGAGCAGAGTAAACCTCGTAGTTCCATCGAAGAGAGGAGGAGGTTCGGAAGTGGCTTCCAAGGGTGTCGGAAGATTCTCTTTTACGCCTCTGTACAATCCAGGATAATAAAAATAAATAAATAATTGAACCCTCGTATAAATTATGACAAGAATGCCCAACTTCAGAGAAAACGAAATGAAAAAAACATCTGAGAAGATGGAAAATACATGGGAAATATCGAATTTCTAAAAAACTTACACTGCAGCCATTGATGAATGTGGATTTTATAGATGTTTTTTACTTCCTTTTTTTTTTTTGAGGTGACAGATGCTTTTTACTTTATAATCTGATAAGCAATAGAGTATATGTGGGAAGGCTTTATATAGAAGTTTCGAGTCTGCTTAAATCGCGAGCAGTGACGTGATGCCACAGTTAGAGGCCTTTATAATTTATTTGAAAATAATATAGAAAGCTTGCCGCCATGAACATAGACGCCATTGTTTATCAGATTAGAAAGTAAAAAAAATGGTACAACTCCAATATTCATATGAGAAATTTGGCTTTTTGAGAAAAGCAGTATTGCTCATCATTTGGGTTTGGAGTCTTGAATTCTACTCGTTTGTTTTTATAAATAGTTTTGTTATATATAAGTTGACATATCATATATTATATAATTTTTTTTAATTTTTTTTAATTTTATTCTTTTTAAACTAATTAAATTCTCTACTAATTATTTATATACTAAATATTTAAAAAAATAAGAAATTCAAAAAAAATATATAGTGTATAATATATAGACTTATGTATAGATTTTTTTTTTATAAATAAGATAAATTGAAATAAAAATCAAAAGTAAAATAAAATATTATTATAATTTTATTTTTATTTTATTTTTATTTTAATTTGAAGATATAAAAAATAACTTTTTTTATTTTATTTTATAAAAAAAATATAATAATTAAATAAGATGATATGAAATTAATTATGAAAACAAATGAAGATTGACGCGAGGGAGAGACTTGAACATTCTACCTAGCACGCTTTGAGACTTCCACACTATTTTGAAGGGAAGCACATAATTAATAAATAGAATTATATGAAATGTGCGCGATAATAAATAGAGAAATGATAGAAAGAATTTCGTTATTTATTATTATTTAAACAAATATAACTATTAAAATTAAAATGAAAAAAGTTACATATTAAATAATAAATATAAAATTTGTTTGATGGATAATGAGTCAGAATAATGTTATACATTCATATAGTTTTACTTATATTTTTTACTTATAATACTTGTTGTGTTAGTATTAATTCAATTTTTAACTTTCAAATTTCATGATTTTCAGTCAATCAATAATTGACACGTAGAGAAGTAAGTTTTTTGTAAATATATTACTCATTAATAAATTTTATATATGTTATTGAATAGGTGATTTTTTGTTTTTATTTTTATAGTTAAATATGTATTTATTTAAAGAAAATAACAAAAATAATAATTCATGAAAATGTATGGCTAGACCTTCTTTCTATCATATCTCGATTCATTATTCACGCATTTTTTTCGTATAATTTATTTATTCATTGAGTTTAGTTATTCAGCATCTTCACTTACAGCACACTTATGTTTAATTTTATTTTTTTAATTTGTTCAATATTAATTTTAAATATTTTTAGTTTTATTCTACCTAAATTTAATTGAGCCTTTTATTCATCATCTATATATTACACATCTAATAAGTAAAATAAAAAATTATATTTAATAAATGGTGTGAGAATGATAAGTAAAATTTTATTCATTTTGTACCTCCCTTCAAAATAATGAGTGAAATTAGTCTCAATGGGTACTTGGTGGGATGTCCAACTCCTCTCCGTCAGGTTACTTAGATATCGTTTATTTTAATTATTATAATTTTTTAAGTTTTTACATTGAATAAAATATATATTTTTTAATTTAAAATAAAAATAATATTAAAAAATATATTTTAATAATATTTTATTCAATTTTAAATTTTTATTTCATCCCATCTGTAAAATTAAATAAAATCTTAAAAGCACTCCTACGCACATGATGGGCAATCCTCCTTTTTCTTGTAGATTAAAGAGTAAAATTTCTCAAATGGATTTTAGAATTGTTCCTTTTTTTAAAATGGGTTGTGAGCTTTGCACACTCTAAATTATATAAATTATTTTTCTTTATTTTAGTTTATTTTTAAACAAATATGTGGCATTTTGATGTTTTTATAAATTTTTTACAGATGTGCACGTGCTTTTGGTTCTAACATAGCAAGCATCATACAATCCAGAAGGTAATTACCAAAATAGGAGAAAGATCCAAATAGTCGGGAAATAAAAAAAGAGAGAAAAAAAGGGGATAGAAACATAGGAGAGAGAGGATTTTCTTTTGTCTCGTAAATAGTAAATGGTTTTATTAGATAATAAAAGATTATTTAATAAAAAAATATTTAATAATTATAAATATATTATATCTTACATAATAAAATAAAATTAAAATGATAACTTAATGTATATAATTTTCTTTTTATCTTTTATGACAAGAAAATCTTTTTGGTCTCTTAAGTCTCGTATGGTTGTCAAAGTACATTCACCACGTTCTATTTTAAATTCATTTTATCATTTACATTAACTCACTTAAAAAAGAATTCATCTTATTGTATCGATATTGTAGTTATAGTACACGAGTCCCACTACCACAAGACAAAACAACTTTTTATTCTGACAACTCATACTTTTTTTTTTCCAATTCTCGCCTTTTCTCTCTCTATCTGTGTGGATGAAGTCGAAGTTAGAAGCATTAAAAGTATTTAATGCTTTTTTCTTCATTAAAGTAGATGAGGCGCGTGTGGAGAATATAAATTATTTATAAGTCTTATAAATTTTATAATATCTCATAAATATATTTAAATATATTTAATTATTTAAATATATTTTAAATTCATCTAAATAAATTTTATAAAACTTATTCAATAATCTAAATTTTCTATTATTTATAAAAATTTCAACCCCACTTATTTTAATACTCAAACCCAACTTTAAACTTACCATATATCTACGTGAGAGTTACGTCATGCATGATTCTATAGTTTTGAAACCACGTATTATAATTATCAATCTCCTTAATTTCATCCTGTCGCACCAAATGTGCGACAACTAAGTAGTCAAACTTTATATTCGGCAGACGTTGGATGTGACATACTTATATACTATTCTTTCGTTTCTTTCAAAAAAAAAAAAAATATATATATATATATATATATATATATATACTATTCTTTCGTCACTTCGTGAAATCTTGTCTGACTGCCCCCCACCTTCTTTATTCTAAATTAAAAATTAAGAAAAAACAAAGACAAAGTCGTAACTTTCATATAAAGAAACGGAAAGAAGGCTGCATTCGGATGAACACTGAATTCCGAAGGATAATCTAAAAGAACAGTAAATAAAAATATAAACTAGTTGTCTATCCATATATAAAAACATAAAAAAAAATGGTACGCTGTGGATAGATCTCCACGTACAACCAATCTGATCAAGTTCAATAATAATAGTTTTAGTTGTTGGTCTTTAAGACATTGGGTCATATATTTCCAACTTTGTAGTTCTTGTATTTTTAATTTTCTTATTTGAATAGTAAAAATATTTTAACTCATTCTAATTCATTTCATCATTATAATTTTTTTTTAATTTTTCACAAAAAATATAATAAACAATTCAATATTTTCAAATTTTAAAATAATAATATTAAAAAATAATATTTTAAAACTATTTTGTTCTGCTTTGAACTTTTATATAAAATTATTTTATCTCACCTTACTATCTCAATAGAATGTTTGTTTTTGAAAATGAGACAAAAAAAAATGAGATGAATTAAAATAAAAGTTGAAAAAGTTAAATAAAATATTGTTAAAATATATATTTTTAATATTAATTTTATTTTAAAATTTAAAAAAGTTGAATTATTTATATTATTTTATGTAAAAGTTTAAAAATTATAATAATTAAATGAAATGATATGTTTCCTAAAAGTGAACAAGGCCTTGATCTTTATGTTATTAAATCATTGACACTCAGTTAAGTTTGTTATATCATCTCCAATGATGGAGTGGCACTTGACAAAATAAACTAAAATAAAATAAAATCCCAAAGGACAAATATGATAGAGGGTCGAGAATGGTGACCCTGAATTGTACCGATGGTGTCTGAGAAAGACATAATCCATCGCATGAAAATTTTGCATGTGACATTTACCATCCCCATTAGAAGACCTTTGCAAAGTTTGTGAAATCTTTTACTAGTTGTTAGTGTTCTACCCAAGAGTGTGGTTCAAGATCCAATCCCTTCCAAATTACAAAACTTGAATTATAGAATTGTGGGTGAGAGTAGAGAGAGATCCTCCTTTTGTCTAACCACATTCTCTGCGAAGAGCATTCATATATAAATAATTAAATTTGATTTTTGAGCAAAATATGGTCAAACTTTTGGAGTTTGTTCTAATTGAGCCCCACATCCGAATGACCCATTTTGGAAAAATATTTTGGGATAGCTACAACAGATTCTTATATATATCTCCAAACCCTAGATCTCCAAAAGAGTAAAAAACTCTCCTCTTTATATATTCATCTTCCCACATTTCTTATTCTCTCACGCCCTACTCTACTCTCAACTATCCCGGGCCCTCACGTCCATCTACAATAGTCCCTCGACATGAACACACATTCTCCCTATGCCTAAATAATGATTTCAAATCTCTCTTCCTCTCACTCTCACATAGAACCAATAATTTCTTGACTTTGCATGGATGAATCGAAGATTTATGTTTTGGGAGGACAATTTTTTTTTTTTGTTGTTGTATAATTATGGATCTTTATTCTTGCTCGTTACTCAACTATTTATTGCTTGTAACATAACATAAATGTCTAGGGTTTAGGATATATGAACTTTTTTGAGTATTTGGCTTATTTCTTATCAATTAACTTCAATTTATACAAATCTAAACAATTATCTTAAGTTGTTAAAGACACAGTCATTTATCCAAAAGCTTTAAGACTGTTAGATGCTGATTTGATTAAACCTTTAACCTTTAGGATCATAACATTCTATCATACTTTCGAATTTGAAGAGCACGACGACCTAGTCCATTGACATTGACCCGATGGTAGCCTTTTTCTTTTTGGCGGTTTCACTTATTTATATGTATTTAATGACTTAACACTATGTCTATACAAAATATCAAATATTTTAATCTAGCCTATAAATTGCCTCTTCCGTGACTTGAACTTGTGACGTGGTCCTTAGTCTAATACCAATCGTTAAAGACCTAACCATTGATCCAAAATCCTTATGATTATTGGATACTAATTTAATTAAACTTTTAACCTTCAGGATCATAACATAGATTTTTGCCTATTTTTTGAGTATTTGGTTGTGTATGGCCCTGGATGTATGATTATATACGAAGTGGATGCTTAAGATATTTAATAGTTGGCTACGTCCAATTATTGCACATCAAACTATTGTTTGGGCTATGACTAGTTTGGGGTTAATGTTAACTCGAGATGTTGTTTCATACTACCTTGGAGGTTGCTCAATACCTTGTCTATATTATCACTGAGCTATGACTAGTTTAATGTAAGTGTTCATTAGATGTTTATCAATAGATTTTATTACTAAACTCATGTCTATACTAACATTCGGATATGAATTTTGTAACTTGTATATATTTCTATTTGATAACATTTGTTAATGCCTTGTGATCTACAAGGGGTTGTTGTACATCTCGAGTTTAATATGTCTTGAAAATTCTAGCTATGGTGAATTATTTTTTATTGGAGGTTATGGAAACTCTTGATTAATCATCAATTGCTATGTTGTTACTTTTTTTTTTCTTGTTTTCCTCATGGGCTTTGCTGAGATCTATTGATATGATCTTATCTATTGATTTATGAGCTATAATGAACCATTGAATGCTTGGGGTTATAGCAACTCCTCATTTCGACTCTATTATTATACTGTTCTCCTTATTTATCCATTGCTTTTGCATGCACTATTGATACTATTAGTTTTGTTAAAAAAAAAAGGAGATATATTCAATTAATGATTAATGGTTGGGACGACTTGGTTACTCCTGATTTTTGACTTTATTGACATCTGATTTCGATGTTTCTATAATTTATATGCAAGTATTCTCTTTAATGTTTTATATCATGATATAATTAGGTCGTGGTGATGGTTGAATTATTGATTTTTATTAGGAAATCAAACATCATTGGAAATCACAAAATACTTATTTCGACGTGATTAAATACCAGTGTTTATATGCCTTACAAGGGATCGATAAAAGGCACACCCAACTAAAACCAACAATTTCTCTTATATTTCAATGAGTACGAGCTGTAAACTATCACTGAATGTACAATTGGGTGCGTAATGCATTGGTGGTCAACGATTCAAAAAGCGAACAAAACAATTAATTTTGCTTATAGCTAGCCTAAGTTGAAAGGTTAATTAAATTGAACTGCCTTGATCGAGCAAGACAAGGCATAAAGTTCTTTTTTAAGTTTTAACTTTGTTATGTTATATATTGTCTATATATCATGTTTGTGGTTTTAGATACTTGGGTACAAACTGATATTATTTTTATTATGTTTTTTTCTTTTATTTTGCAAGTTTGAGAAAGCGAATATTATATACCAATTATTGGTGAAGACTCAATTTTCATTCAAACATTGTTTTTCAACACCATTAAAGTATTGCATCAGGAAGAGTTGCAAATATCGCAGTCCACACACTTGCCAAAAGTGCTCTTTGTATGATGTTAATGTTTGTATTGAGACATGTTCTTTTTGTTTTCAATATATATAGGACTATAAACGAATCGAGTGGAGTCGATTTCAAATGAAGTTATTCTACCTTGATTAGCATATTTACTCGTTAGAACTCAACTCGAACTTAAATAAAAATTGAACATTCTTGTTCAAACTCGTTTTTGTTAACTATTATGTTGTTCGATTTAGCTCTAGCTTGATTAAAATAAACAAATGACTCAAACTTGAGTAGCTCTAACTCAGACTCAATATAAATTTAAAAAAAAAATTCAAATCTTATCTTTTGATAAAAGATAAAATTTTAAATTTAACTAAAAAATTCTAACCATTTAACTATTCAATCAAATAAATTATTATGGTATAAATCCTTATAAAATAAATTAACTTATAGTTATAATTGAAAAATAATAACTATTTAATATATATAATAATATAATAAATCAAAATTTTAGTTGTACAATATACTGTTATACAAAATATCTTTTACCTACTTTGGAAATATAATAAATATATTGTACAACATTAAACTACTATAAATTAATAATACATAATTAAGTATAAAAAATATAATTATCTTATAATAAAATATAATAAATATATATTGTATGAATTTCAAAACGAATTCAAATAAGTTATGTTGAACTTATACAAATTTTATTTACGAATCTAAATCAAATAATGGAATTTATACCAATTTTATTCATTTAATAATTAAATTTAACATCTCAATTATTAAATAAATAGAGTATACACGACTCTTTTCATTACTAACAAATTCGAGACAGTGAAGAAATTGAGAAATTTAGTTATAGCATTAACACTTTAATGTGTGAAAAAATTAAAATTAAAATTATTATGGATATAAAAAATTATATAAAATAAACTCATAAATTATTATAATTTTATAAAATTTATTATATTTATTTTATAATAAAAATAATTTTATAAATTGGTATATTACATTAAACTATATTAATTTATAAATTTATTTTTATAAAATAATTATTTCCAACCAAAATTCGATCGCAGGATGGATCTTTTCAACGGCGTGGCGCAATCTCGTGGATTCAACGTGTTTTAAAAGATCCTGTCCATTCAACGGATCCGGAGCTTGTTTTCTATTATGCTTTACCCTTCGGCTCGAACAGTTTTATTTCGATTTGCAATAGGCGGAATCTGAGTAGAGGCAAGAGAAGCAGCGGCTAACTGTAACCCTCGTCGTAGTTCTCACGCAGCCTCCGATTCTCGCTCCCTCATCCCTCTGATCCCTCTTCCTCACCATCTGTTCCCATGGCAACCGCTTCTGAGAAATCTGACCCCAATATTCCCGCCCAAGAAAACCCTAAGAAAACCCTAGACCCTACGGTCTCTGCCACCGCCATAACACTAGATCAGCATGAAGACCAGATCGATGATACTAACATTCAACCTTCTTCTCAATCTTTGGTACCTGCTTCTCGTTCGGAGACTGGCGAATCTCGGAAGGACAGAGACGATTCGAAGAGCCCGGTCACGGTCGGCTCGCCATCAGGGGATGACTGTCCAGCTTCCAGTATTCAGAAGAAGATTCGCCGAGCCGAGCGGTTTGGTATAACTTTGCAGCTTACCGAGGAAGAGAAGCGTAACTCCCGAGCGGAGAGGTATAAATGATTGTTTTTTTCCTTTTTCCTTGTGAATATATTTAAGAGCACGCGCACACACACACATCTATTTATTTAGACAGTTATTTCTTGTGCATTAGCATGAAATTTTGTTTACTGGTTATGGTAAAGCGGAGTAAAATTGCTGATGGTAGTTTCTTATGCTAAAGTATAGTGAAGAGCATTTTTTATGAAATACTGCAGATTGTGAGGTCCTCGCTAGATTTTGAGGGAATTAGTTGATGTGAAGGGCTTTCTAAGTTCATAGTTAAATTCTCAGTTAACTGTAGCTTATGGCACTTTTATAGCCATTTTACTTATGATTCTAAATTTGATAGTTTTGTTCTTACATGATTCCATGCTTGAAATGACTTTCTAATTCCATATATACTTGAAAGCTTCATTGCACATTGGAAGTTGGAATGGTTTTGTAGATTCAACAGTAATGCTCTTTCCTAAACTTTAAATTTATTTAGCTGCGTTTTTCAAGATTACTCTGTCGTGGGTACAGCCTGTACAGTGCAAGGTTTTCATGGAATCCCAGAAAACCTGTTGCTTTAGTAAGCTACGGGAGTAGTTTCTTCTGTTGACGTTCTTACACTATGGAGACTGTTTATCCTATATGAACTGTGTACATGTTTGTTCTCAATGTTTTGCCATCCAATCTGTTGCTGTTCAGCTCAGAAACCATTATTTCTGAGGGATGGAATTAATATATAGGAGTTGATTAGCAAGTAATCTTGTATGGGCCATAGGTTTAAAAGAATCGGTAGTGGTAGAAAACTGCAGTATAGTGAGGGTTAACAATCTCTCAAAATCTATCTGTTTTCTGTTTAATATTTAGTTCCATTATTTCTTTATATTTTTTATTTACTTGTGATAGTTGGAAGGTTTAACTAGATTGCTAGCCATCTTAAAAAAAGCTCCACCTCAAAACTCTCTCTCTCTCTCTCTCTCTATATATATATATATACAATTTAAATATTATTATTTTTGTTTCTTTATTTCTAAGGAGAGCTATGGTGTATGAGGAAGATATATAAATTGGAACTACAACATTATTATCAATGATTTTCCAAAAAGTCCACGTAAAGTATGAAAACTCATAACCAATAATAAATGGCCGAGAGAGATGACTGAGAGAGTAAAATAATTGAACTGGAAAACGTCTAGAATAAAATAATTGTTATGATAAATGGCCAGCCAATTTGGCACTGGCTTGTGTAGATGATCTAATTGAATTCCACAATTTTTTCTTTTTTCTGTTGACTATTTGAACTTGATCAATTGTGAATTTATACATTTTAGGTTTGGCACTGTGTCACCGTTGCATGGCTCCGAGACATTGAAGAAGTCAGAGGAGCACAAGAGAAAAGCTAGAGCTGAGAGGTTTTATTTCATACCTTTATATTTTTATTTATTTATTTATTTTTTATTTTTAAAAATTGAGGTGAATTTGGTAAATCTTTTAGTTAGTCATTTCTATGGTCTAGGAGATTGCTTGTAAACAGTTTTTTGTTCTCTCAGGTTTGGGCTTCGTGACTCGTCTGTGGTTACTAATGAGGAAATAAAGAAGAAAGCTACTACTGATATGGAAGCAAAGGAGAAAGCTACTACTGATGTGGAAGCAAGGAAGAAGGCTACAACTGATGAGGAAGCAAAGAAGAAAGCTCGGCTTGCCAGGTTTGCACCGGTTTCTAAAACAGATGCCTTGGAGGAAGAGAAAAGGAAAGCAAGAATGATCAGGTATATGTCGCTTCAAACTTTTGGCCTGCATGCCCATTTATGGATATTTTATATGTTTCTGGCAGTCTTAGAGTTGATGTCTGCATATTTTTGTGCGATTCTTATTCATACAATTTTCACATTTTCTTAGGTTTTCAAGCTCTCCATCAAATTCCTTGTCCCAAGTGAATGGTAAAGGGGATATGGCACAGGTAAGGGCATTTTTAATGGGTTTTGGGCAGCCCCTTTGCATAAGATAAAGCATAGAAAGTATGCCCTGTGCTGATGATCTTTCTTTTCATGTGGATCAGAATGCTGCTATCACAGGCGAGACTGGAGGGGCTTGATTTGAAGCATCCTTTACAATGGTAGGATATATTTGAGAAGTAAATTGCAGTGCTACTCCTTATGCCATAGAAAATTTGCCTTTAGGGTCTTTACTGCTCCCCATCCTCGTCAATGAAACCAATCTCTGCACCTTGAGTCTAATATATATTTTTATAGATAAGAAAATTTTATTAAGATAAGTAAATTGACATAGCCTAAGTACATAGGAAGTATAAAAATGAGAAACATAGTTACATGTCAAACCTTGAGTCATTTCTCTGTTACTAATGGGGAAGGATCGATTGTGATTCATATTAGGTTCTCTAGAGGGAAAACTCATATTTCTTTCAAGTAATAACTTCAAATCTATATTCATTAATAAATCATATAAATTGATGGAAATTCGTTGACTTGGAGGCCAAGTTTATCGAACCATTAAAAATTGAAGATGTTCATTATTTATATCTGAAGTATAAGGTGTTGACTCAAAAAGCAAAATGGAATAGGGTGAAGGGTGAGAGCCCCTTTTAATTGCATTGGCATACTCTCTTTTAGTCTAATTCTTTTATTGATATTTTCCCTATTAGCTGATCTAATTACTCTTTATTAATCTTCTCTCTTTTGTCTTTTTTTGACAGGTTTTATGATTTTTCTTTTTTTTTTAATTCCCCCTTCGGCTTCTACACACCCATTCCTTTCTTCTATCACATGCATTTCCAGATGCAGCATTTTCCCTTCTTAGACATGCTTTTTCAAGTCCTAAACAAGATTTTGGCAGCACGGCTGGATTTGGTTTAGCACAGTTCATCTGGTGAGACCTAGAGTAATATATTACTACCTCCTTCGTGTTAATTATCTCAAAGTCTCAGAAGAACATCAGAAATTCTAAAACTAACTTAGTAGATGATATTTGACATTTTAGATTTTTCATTTTCTAATTTACCCTTGGCAAAATTCTCCTCTACTTCAACATGTGGCTTGCATCTGATATCTTGTTAGAGTTTTACTTTTGTGATCGAGTGGCATGGCAGTACTAAGTTTCATGAGTTAATCATTGTCTGATCCATTATTGGCAGTGTCAAAATGTGATGTATTGTTTAGTTTGAATGGTTTTAAGGTAGAACTAATTAATGTTAGAATGGGCTTTCTGAAAAAAGAAAAAAGAAAAAAAGAAGTCACAGATTGTTCTATTCTGCTTTGCTTAGCTCTTAGATTAAGGATTATTTCCATATTTGCAGTTTCGTGCGTCTACATTTGATGGCCAGATCCATAGTCTGCACTCAACCTAGAATCAGATGTATTATTGCTTCTGCTCTGATAAGATTAGGAGAATGGTCCCACCCATGGCATTTTTGAGGCATGCATATGTCCTTGAGGTTTATTTTGAGTCTTTCCACATTTAAAGAGGATGAGGACATCGTAGAAAAGAATTATATAGTTTTCTATTATATTTCACTTGCTTTTATTTCCAGATGAGGTTTTTACTCGTGTCTTATTCGATGATGATGCGTAACACCACGAATTTTAATACTGCTAATCATGGATCAGATCATATGAACTCATCATTGATTAATGTTAATCCGGTGCATATTATATCTGCAAGTTCCTGTTGGATCAGCCTAGATTGAAAGGTATATGCTACTTAGTGCTGCTGTGCAATGCTTGATCATGAGAACCATTCCCTGAAACTACTAGTAATTTGAAAGATATATCTGTCAGACGAAATGGAAAACCTTGATGGTGAATTAGTAATTGAGTTCTATAAGAAATTCTGATGTTTTTATTTGCACTTTGAGATAATTGCACGCTTTGGAGGTTCTGATAAATTTTCTTTGGTCTCACTGGAAGAACTGCACGATCTGCAAGGTAGGGTTGTGGAATGAAGACTTTGATAAGTAGGTGAAAATTCCATTAGCATTGTAATCTTGAATTTTTAATGTGAAGCTTTTGATTGTTGAAACATTGGACAATGCCCTGCTTCTTGGGAAGTTCTTAATAGGTTTCGAGTAGCATTAGATGCCTGTTTCACTTATGGTGGGATTTCAACTTTCATTCTTGTTGCTTCATTTGGTCCTTTGGACAATTTCTAACTATTTTACAACTCTTATAAATAGAGGGCATTATTGTAAAGAGAATTGTTATAGATACAGAGATTATATAAAGAAAAATTTACAAATTGATGAGATTTTACAACATCCCTTAGATTTATTTTATAATAAAAATAATTTTATAATTTGACGTAATACATCAAGTCACGTTAATTTATGGGTTTATTTTTGTGTAATTCTTGTGGTTAGAACATTTTCCTTTTGTAAAACAGTAGGAAGAATCATTATTTTACAAATGTAATGTTAGATTTAGTTCTAGAGCGCGGAAGTTTCGTCTACTCCTAAAAATAAGTGGATTCCACTTTTAAGAAATAATTTTCGTGTCTCAAATTTATCATCTTTTTTACTCCCTAAGGAGTACTGTACAGAGCTTGTACATCTAATAGTGTAAATATCATTTTTCATTTTATAAAGTGCTGTGCATTTGGAACGGGGTTGTAAAAAAGTTGTGAAAAGAGTTATCTATACAATGTCACGCTACTTTACCGTGTCAGTTTTTGCCTAAGCTTAATTATATCGATATTCTGCTCCATCCGTGCCCAGTGCACCTAGCACATTCATAGAAGGATAATACTTGGTCCACTAGGATTCTTACCAATTTGTATTTTTTAATTTAATGACGGAGAAATTATATTTTTAATGATTTCGTGAATTTTGTTTTTCTTGGTGGGCATTTTGTGATACTTGGGCCACTAGGATTCTTATAAATACATTTTGCCTGCTTGGTGAGCATCAGCAGGATCCTTCATAGTTCATATAACGGTGGATCTTTGCAGACAGTTATAAGGAAGAGTGTTAGGACTTATTGATAAGATGAAAGTTAAATAAAATATTATTAGAATATAATTTTTTAAAATTTAAAAGAGTTGAATTGTTTATTATATTTTATGTGAATGTTTGAGAAAATCATAATGATTAGATGAGTTTAGAAGATTTATGTACTAAGCGAGGCCTTAGATAGATCGCAGCCTCCGTTCACATTCCAAATCTAAGGGATTATTGAACTGTGTTTGATAAATTCATTTTTTTCCTTATAAATTTTATAGAATGTATGTGGTTCGGAAGTCGTTTTTGTTTCTCAATATTGTAGTATGTGTTGAATAAGTGGTTCGTAAGCCCTTTTTTCCCTCAATAATGCAGTATTTTTTTTCTCAATACTATAGTATTGAGAAAACTAAGGGTATGTTTAGGAAGTGAGATTAGATGAAATGCAATAAGAATTATGGGAATAATAATGAAAGAGAATCGTTTCAGACATAAAAATATTATACAAAGAAAAATTTACAAACTGATGTGGTTTTATAGCATCCGTTAGATCTATTTTATAATAAAAGTAATTTTATAATATGAAGTATCATATTAGTTTGTGAGTTTACTATATGTAATTTTTTTTATAGCTATATATTTTCTATAATGAAATGGTTTGTTGATGATAGTAAGATGATTTGTGGATAGCTGTTTTATTGGATTATAGAAAAGGAAAGAAAAGTTGGAATAAAATTGTTCTAAAGTTAAAAATATTGTTAGAATATAATTTTTTAATCTTATTTTTGTTTTTAAATTTGCAAAAGTAGTATTATTTTTTGTGTTATGTTGGGAAGTATGAAAAAGTTTGACGGGAGAGGAGTTGCTCTCTCTAGGGTTAGGTTACAAAGGGGTGGGATTTCTCGAGCAGAAGGGAAGGCTCTTAATCCTATGATCACGGTAGGTTGGATGACTTGATGTACATGGTGTATCCTTATTCATGGGCTGTTTTTAAGCGTTAGGAGCCTGGCCGGCCCTGAGATTTTTCCATTGAGTTAATAGACAGTAGAGACATGACATAAGCACAACTCGATGGAAACACAATATCGAGAACTTCCCCTTAAGTTTGGGAGAAGATGTGATGTAGATGTTAATGATGGCGATATTCGAACTTAAGAAGTGTTGTCGTCATTCGTTCAAGATCCAATCCTGAAAATTATGAAATTTTGAATTGAAAATTTGAATTAAAAAAAAAAAAAAAGATAAAATGAGTCTAGTAAGTATTTTATAAGTAAAATTAAAAGTATGTAGCACTACTCGTGGCTAGAATCCTTCACCCAACCGTTGAAAACTTGAAAGTCTTAGCATGCATGTGTTTAAAAATATCGTGCTTCTACAAGTAGGTACTGAATAGTCTCTCTTTTCTCTTCTCTCTTCCCCTCTATTGTTGTTGATTAATGATTCTCTTATTTATGTTTTGATTGCTTAGAAAATGTGGGAAAAGAGAAGAAAATTGAATGAGAACTCAAGTAGTAGATACGTTAACTAGTGTTTTCTAGACAATTGAATTTAATATTTATTTTGATCGATTTGCTAAAAGGGTATGTGCTTCGGCTAATATGTGATGCAGAAATACTGGGAAGTAAAACTGAACAAGCAATTAATGACACGTCCTGTTTTAGAAATTACACACAAGTATATGTTAATTGAAAGTAGAGAGATGTCGGTCCATATCTAGCAACGTACGTATGAGAGAAAAAAGTGGACTCTGTAAAAAAAGAAGAAGAGTTTTTCACACTTTTTTTTCATTATGAAGTCATTTTTTTAATATTAAACCTACAAAATTTTTACATTTGAAATTTGTATATATCAGTTTTAAAAAAGTAAAGAGTGAGAGACGGAAGATCTTGTATTAAGAGTGTTCTAAATTGTGTCTAATCATTAACATCATTCCAAGAGATGGATGAAAGTTTTGCAAGTGGTAGTTGTAGTTTTTTACCAACATGATGAGAATGATGCAACTTGCAAGTGTCATTAGGTAATAATGTTTGATAATAGACTATTTTGGCACTTTCTGATAGTTTAAGAGTACTGCATATTCGTACTTCGAAACTACCTAATAATTATTCTGTGCAACATCCAAGCCAAGAAAGTCGTTTTCGAAAGAAAAGGCTTGATTACCAAACAAAACACATCATTAAAAAACGAATATCTAATTAGATAATTAGATTTATTTTTGGTATAAATGAAGTTTGATTTTATTTTGATCATATGTTTATATGTATTTACATATATATTATCCAACAACTATGCATTTCTTTGATATGTATTTTTCAATCATGAAATAGTTCAAAAAACAACATCTGTTGTTTCTGATGTCTGAAGCAATTTCAAGACAGCACAATAATTCATAAACTTACAAGTTACAAATAAATTCCATATAAATGACACATCTTCAGAGCGGAAAAGTTAATCGGAAAACATATATCTACATGGCTAAGGTGTATGTCTTTGCACCTTAATCTGCATGAAAACGTGCAAAGTTTTTGCATACATCTCCAACAGCTCTCCTAATCTTCCAGCAAATCGCATGAGAAATCTCATACTACACTTTGGGATAAGAATCATATTCCCAGCAACTCTTTCACCCTTTTGAGGAGGCATGCTGTTAAGTGCTATGCAAGCGGTAGGTGTTGGCCGGAGCCAGGACACCTCCTCCTCTAATTGAAATGGGAGAAGTGTGAAGGGGGCTCTTGTTGATTGAATGTTGATCTATAAACACAACCACGACCGTGATATCGTCATGAAAATGCCTCCGCACCCCCCTATCGACCTTTTTCAGGTCCGAGTACCTCATTTCTCTTTTCTTGGCTGCTTCTCGAAGTGCAGCTTTGAGAAGCCTCCTGGCAACTCCCTGGATGGCAGAGGAATTGAAAGGTAAAAATCATTTTGAAACCACAATATTTCACCAGTGACAAAGGGACCATGGATTGTGGCATATGATTATGGCAGTAGTTATGTTAAAGATATAGACAATAAACTCTTACATTATGTTGATGATTGTCGACAATTTGGACGGCCTCCTGATTACTAAGATGCTCCCATAGACCATCTGAAGCAAATATGAGAAATTGATCTTCAGGGCGTAGTTTATGTACTGAAATGGATGGCTCTGCACTAAGGATTGGCTTAAGGAAGGGTTCAGGCAGTCTAAATCTAGGCAGTAGAGGTTCTCTGTTGAACTCTGCCCTCTTCAGATATGCATCACCAATGGATCTTGAAACCTGCAAAGTAAATAAGAAGCTCTATTAACAGATAACAATGCTTTTTTAGGTCCCAACGGTATTCGATAACCTCATTATGCACTTGCATGAATCTGACTATGCTATGAAGTGCCCCAAGCATATCTACCAATAATGTCAAAATATAATTTTTAAAAAGGACCACAACTGTATAAGGTATTCACAGCCATTGCATACCATTTGAAATCAACATTTAGACTATCTTCACCCTGACCAATTGAGTCATAATCCAATATCATCTACTTAAACACAAGTAAACTGTGCAAGAATCAAGATTTCGGATAGGTATGCTTTTTTGTTTTCTTATGATTTCCACTTTTTTATTTTTGAAAAGAAAGATGGTGCAAGAAGCATTTGTTCCTGAAGGCTAAATGTAACCAAAAATAGTTAAGATGAAGCATAAAATATGAAGCTTGTAGAATTATATGTTGAATTTTCTAGAAGTGAATCAATAGTTAATGTTTGACTAAGAAAAAAAAATACAGTTTTAGATCCTAAAAATAATACCTGTATGAGGCCCTTCACTCGCCAAACTCTATGCTTCAACACCACAATCTCTGAGTCATGGGGATGCATTGCCTGAAGTTCCTCTCTTACTGATTTTATACTCGCATTGTGCTCATCAGATAATTGAATAGCTGTTACTTCCCTGGTGGCTCTTTCTGCCCGCCCTAACACAACTCGGGAATCCCCAGCATTTGCAACATACAGAAGTCCATTAGATATTACTCCCACCAAACAACATGATCCAGCAGAAGCAATCTGTGGCTTACTAAGCCACTGTTTCTTCACAAGAGAGAGAAAGTCCTTTTCAGTTGCCATGAAAGCCTTTCTGATAACATTTTCTGATATGCCCTGATGCTCAGATGCGTATCCTGCATTACAAATAGAACATGACTTATGGTTCTATAACTTTAAGAAAATAGAAATAACACATAATGAGAGTTACATCTAAACGTGATCCTTCATACTTAGTGTTCTATCATCAGTAATTATCATGATTTGTATATAAAACCGGAATCTTTAGAGCTTAAAGAATACAAGTTATGACGTTTGAGATGAGGAAGTTCTGATCATAGTGACATCAAATTATCCAGGTTTTTGCACACTCGCCAACTAATAATGAAGAGCATGTAAAGAAGTAATAACACCAATTATTGATACAAAATCTTTATCAAATGGATTATAACAATGCATTGGATATGAGAACATACTCTTGAGGTTTCCAAAAAGATTGTCGTTGACAAAACATGAAGCCTCGGTTCCTCCATGCCCGTCATATACTCCAACAAAGGTCCCCCGAGGACCCGATTCAGATGAGCTCAACGGCCCAGATTCGAGCTGGCTTTGATCCTCCAACAAGTTATTTGCCTGAATTACAGCCATTGAGAACTCCCCATGAGCATGGTGCCCCAAATCCTTACGCCACAACAAGCCATCAACCCTCCCATTCACATTATCACCCTCTACGGACGGTTTCCAACAGGGTTTAATCATTTTCTCGAGCAATCACTTATTAACAACACAAGTGCAAATGTCTCACATTTATCATCCAAACGATCCAGCAATCAAAATATACCTCAAACCCAGATCAAGATCAAGTCCAAAACCCAACCTCAGCTCCAGTTTCTGCTTATACTCAAAACCCACAACCCCAATTCCTAAAACTATATATCCACTAAACCAAGACACCATTAATATAAACAAACTTCAGATAAAGACCAAAACGGTATGGGCAAAATCAAGTGAGCAACGTCCCTTCAGACAAGAAAGCAATAGTCTTAATGTGAGTTCAGAGAATATGGAGGTGTGCTGATTCTGTGTACCTTGAATCTGGGTTGAATGTGTTTGGTTCTTCCGTGTGTGCCATCTTTCAGAAGCAGACTTAGCTGTAAAAGCACTTAAAGATTTGATATTGGCAGGGTTTGGTCCGGGATCGGAGTGATCAAAAGGGAGCAATGGATAAGAGAAGGCTTGGAGTTTTTTGGCAGAAGATCTTAGATTATTGTTGTCACCTGTCAGGGGAGATCTAAGATGAGGAAATAAAGAGATTTATACTATAAACTCTGACATTGTTGCGGGTCTTCTCTCTTTTGTATTTTTGTGCTTTTATGGTCTGTGGCCAAGTGAATTTGTTAGGGCTTTTTAAATCCTTGGCTGACGTTTTGAGTTCTACGACCTTACGAGCAGCAACCCATCATTTTAGGCAATTTTTGCTCATCTCCTACTTTTCTTTCTTTTTTTTTTATTTTTTATTTTTTATGTTTATTTTTTAATTTTTTTCTTCCTTTTTTTTTTTTTTTCCTTTTAGGTCTCATCAACTAGTTGCATGCACACCCCTTGCAATGCATGGAGAGGAAATAGTTAATTTTGAGTTTTATTTTGAACTTATTGGCTGAGTTGTCTTAACATGACAGTCAATTATTAATTTTAAAAGAAGTAATATCATTAAGAGATCTCATAAAATTGACAAGATTTTTTGTATGACATCATATATATTTTATAATAAAAATAATTTTATTATTTAATATATCATGCCAATTATATTACATCTATAAATTTATCTTGAGAAAATATATATGTAATTGTAAATTGGAGCATTGCCGCATAATTATTTTGAAAAAAGTAAATAAAATATGGAATTCACGTAAAAAAGTTAATTTTTTAATATTAGATCCTATTATTTTTCAGAATGATTATGTGATAATTACATATTCACGATTGTATGTAGAATTACTTATTTCTCTTTTTGTAGAAAAGTATCTTTTTAATTTTTCCCAACTAATATAGTATAGAAAATATAAAACAAATTATCATGGAGAAAAGAAGGTAAAGTGCTCTAGATCTTCACAATTCCAAATTGTTTAATTTAGAAGTGTAATCGGTTCGGTTTGATCCAGTTTTGGATAAAATCTAGAATTGAATCGGTACTACTAGTTTTCTATTTTTTAAAATCGATTACGCACCGGATATTCTCCAAAACCGGTAGCACCGGTTTTATCGGTTTTGATCTAGTTCGATCTGATTTTTGGATTTTAAATTAGTCTATATTAATTTATTAGACTATTAATATATATTAATATTATTTATAATGATTAAAATAATTATATATTAGTATTTTTTATAATAAGTTTAGTTTTTTATAATTATATCATTGATAGTTATAACTAATATTATTAGTAGTAGCTCAAAAAAATTTATATTAGTATTACTATATCATTATTTCATATGTAATTATTTAGTATAATAATTTATATATAGACTTAAAGTATATTACTAATAGGAATATAATATTATACTATTAGTATTAGGCCATAAAATATAAATTGTAACTAATTTATATTATATACTAATATATAACATATTATACATAATTAAAAAAATATTTTATGTTATGTATCATATTAAAAAAATTAATTTAAATTATATATTATATTGAACCAGTCCGGTCGGTTTTAAAAAAGTTAGAACCTGAACCGAACCGGTACCTACCAGTTTTAACATTATGAAAATTGATTTTGAACTGGTACTTATCCAAAATCGAACCAATTCTACCGATTTGGTCTGATCCGATTTATTTATTTTTTCTTACACTCTTATAATTTAATGAAAGCATGGAATGATGTAATCTAACAAAAATAAACCTTTTGCTTCAAAAATTGTATGTGTTATAGATGATATTTCTCTTTTTAAATTCTTTTCAAATTATTTGAAATGTCACTACAAACTATTTCCTTTGTTTTCATGAAAAAACTTGATGCTTTAAAATTGATCCATGATGAGGGATAAAAAAAAATGTTACTTAATAAATAAAGAAAAGACAATAGACTTTGGAAAATACTAAATAATACATTTTCAATACATTTCTAATTTATTGGGTTGACGTGAAATTATTCAAAACTCTTAAATCAATCTTATTTTATTCCTAAAAATAAGATTGGTCCAAAGGTTTTAATACATTTCTAATCCTTTTTCTCGCGTCCCTTTCCTATGGCACATGCATCCATCATTCTCATTTGTTAAATCCTCCACTATTCTTTCCCACTCACCCACCTTTTATAGAAGGTTCCACCTTGCCTCCTGCGCTGCTCCACCTCCAACTCCCTTCTTCCAACCAAATTGCCATATACATCACCATGAGTGCAAGCTAGACGTTAACCAACGTAGCGATCCTCCTAAAGAGGATAATCCTTTTTGATCGTTTGCTTCTCTTTGTAAGGTTGTATATGAATATTGAGTTGAGTTAAGTTTTTTTTTTATGAATAGTAATGAGTTGAAATATTGTCCGAGTGAGTTTTGTAGGAATCACTTAAAATGAATTTATGTGTATTTAAATATAAAAATGAGTTTAGATATATTTATAAAAAATTATAAAATAAATGAGTCCCACTATTAAATATAACTATTCATCTGACTTTGTCTTCTCATTGTCGATGCCAAACTTACAAAATAATTTTTTTTTTTGGTATAAGTTGCTCTTGCAGACATGGCGCCAAGTAATGAAAAAGTAATAAACAATATGTGGGCCAAAAGAGAAATGGAGAAATAGTTAAGAGCATTAATAATAATTCATCAAAATTTTTTTAAAAAAATACAAGATTATACATATATCAAAATATTTTGGTTATATTTAATTAAAAATAAAAAGAAAAAAATAAAAAGACTTTTTGTTTAAATTTTGAATAGTAACCCTTTAAATGTGTATACTTTTGAAAGGTTATTATTTAAAAGTTAAACAAGAAGTTATTTTATTCCATTCTCTTCTCTTTCTTCTCATCATTTTTAATTAAATATAAATAAAATTTTTTGATACGTGTATAAATTTATATTTAATTTTTTTTGTTTTTATGAACTCATTGCTAATGCTCTAAAAATTGAAGGAAAAGTGAACTGAGAGATAATAAAGTAGAATGGCAATTAATGTTTGTCAATTGTGGCCCTACGATGAGTTCAATTTTGAACTATACTCAGCCCCGCTTGGATTCAGAGATGAGATGAGTTGAGATGAGTTTAGATAAGTTTAGTTTATTTTTTAATATTATTATTATTTTGGGATTTGAAAAAGGTATATTGGGAATTGAAAAAGGTGTATTGGAAATTGAAAAAGGTGTATTGGGAATTGAAAAAGGTGTATAGGAATTTGTGTTTTATATAAAAAATTATAAAAATATAATAATAAAATGAAGATGAGTTGAGATGAGTTGAGATGAGCTGAGCTCACCTCTGAATCCAAGCTGTGTAAACTGTGCGTTTGGATGTTGAGGCAGTTTAACGCTAAATTCATCTCAGATGATTTTAACATCCAAACCAGCATTTAGCCACAAAATTAAACCTACAAAATAATGTAGTGAGATGTTATATTATAAAATTGGTTTTATTATAAAGTAGATCTAATTTTTTATATAAGGTCACGCCAATTTGTAAATTACTATAACAATTCTCTTTAGCAATATTCAAGATTTAGTTAGGAAACTATATATCTTGGTTTGCAACTTTAAAACCGCTCTGTGGGGTTCCATGTTCTCTGCATTTTGCCATTGCCTCCTACACGTATTCTTCTTATCCATTGGAGGAGCACTTGCTTGGGGACATGGTTCATATTTGAAAATGCTAGATCTGGTAGTTTAGACAATATATTCTACTCAGAGATCTATTTATAAATGAAAAATACTATAAATATTAAAGAATTTTACAATGTGATCTCACACATTGATATGGCATACTAGGAGTATGACATATCTCATTTTTTCTTTTATCTCTCTCTCCTTTCCCTTTTTTTTCTCTCTTTCTCCCCCCACTCTTGGTGTCCACCATGGTGGTCTGGGACCACCTCAAAGCGGGCAAAAGAGCTAATGGCAGTGCCGTGAGCTTGCGGTGCATGTTGGTGCAGGTTTTGTGCACTATGTGCGTGATTGATGATCGCGTGTTAGTTGTACTAGGTGGTCGAGAACCACCCTTGAGTTGACATAAGTTTTCAGTGGTCCATGTAGCCAGGGGCGGACGATCGATAAAATATATGGTATGTGTAAATTTTAGAAGGATGGTCATTAGTGATAGAAGTATCATGCTCTGTTGTTACCGAGTTCTCTAAACATATATTAGTTTTCGAATTGTCTACGTCTTTATAAAAAAAAAAAAATCAATTGTTCTTGAGTACTTGCTTATATTTTTCTATGATTTAAGAAAAATTTATAGATCAAGAATAAATTTGAGAACTTTCTAATAAGTAATGATGTAACGCTATTAAATTTTTAACAAATTATATCTCACAATCATACAAGTTAGAGTAAAACTAAATAAGTGAGTATAATCAATTAAATTTATAATCATATAAATTTATAATCAATTTTTTTGCTAGAATTAGACTGTTAGAATAACTGCGAGATTATGTGAATTAAAATTTGGATTTAAATAAAGATAAAAGTTAGAATATAAATGGATGTCTATTGAGATTTAGAGAAATAATTTTAGTAAAAATTTGAGGGGGGACAATTTTTTTTAAAAAAAATCTAAGAGAGAATTTTAATTATATATATAAAATATATATTTATATTATAGGTAAGCTTTTGAAAAATTTTTGGCCCCCCAACCATCAACGTGGGTCTGCCCCTGCATGTAGTGACTGCTAGAGGGGACATAGAGCTTACGATAGTGCTGTGGTCTTGCCATGTACGTTTCGTGCATGACTTGTGTGGTCGATGGCCAGTGTTAGTTGGCTTGGGTGGTCGAGAATCATCTAGGGGGAGGGGCAGACAATGCTAGAAAGTCACTACTAGGTGGTTGCCTAGTCGAGAAGGGAGAGGTAAAGGGGGAGGAGGGGAGGAGGGGAGGAGAAGGAGGAGAAAGTGAGAGAAAGGAAAAAGAACAAAAAAGAGGAGATATGGCACATTGCCACATCTGTATGGAATTCCTTTTATGAGATTTCTTTGTTTTCTAGCAGCCCTCATTATAAACGGAACTTATTTTGGGTTGATCAACCTACAAGTCCTACCAAACAAGTTGGGTGGTCATACCTAGATGGGTTGGATATGATGATGGGTCAAATGATTTGCTTAAGTGAATTGGTCAACAAATCGTAAACTAAATCGGATCAACTACAATAGGTTTTGTTTAACCCCTAGCAAATGGAACATGCACTACTTGAAACTAAAACAAATGTTGTTTATTTATCTTAGACTTTGTTATCTCTAGTTACAATTACTAATGTGCCTCATTTTTTACAATTACTAATGTGCCTCATTTTAAGTGATTGTTTATTCAAATGGTAAACATAGCATGGCTACTAGAGAATGACCATCCGATCTTTCTTGGGGCAATGCGGAATTCTCACTAGCAATTAAAGCAGACAAAGCAAACTCAGGTGCTGAAAGGCCACAACGAATTTCTTAGAACAACAACCAAAATGGAGACTACTTCAGAGTATATTCTCTCGTAAGCAGCAATGCATGTAAATCCAAGCACCGACAAAACAGCATACCAGGCCAAGGGAATACGTCTTGGGCATGGCGATCGTTTCTGTTTGAAATCCTTAAATTTCCATGCAAAAATATGACTTTTAGTGCACCTTAACCATGAATTCTCAATGCAAGCTTACCTGCTGGAGAACCAATGCAACCTTGATTGCTTCATGCTAGAATCTCTCTGAATGAGCTTGACTTGAGGCCCACTATTGCAAAATTTTTGTTGTTCTTAAATGAGAGTAATGCTATAAATTTATCGTGCGCCAAATTCGCGCAATTCCTTCTAAACAAAATGATTTTTATCGAATGAGTGTCATTCTTATGTACCACTTTCGCCTTCCTAAGTAGAAATCAACTTTCAACTTACATGTATATCAAGATAAATTCTATTTGCAGCCTCGAGTAGGGGACTGCATGTGCAAACCAATTGATGTATGGAGTCAAAAGCGAAAAAAAAAATCATTTTGAGAATAATATTATTGTAATATTATTTATTTATTTTAAAATAACTATATGGATTTGCTTAAACAGTCTTCGAGTGATAGACTAACTCATATATTAATTATCTTTCTAAGGGGATGAGGTAATTAATGTTTTGTTTCAGCCTAGTTGCAGATCTTGAATTAAGGATATATCTTTTCAGCCTAGCCTACTTCCATCTGAGAAATGCTCTGATCCACATGGTTTTGAAACTCTTCTGAGCTGAAACTAAGCCAACAAACCATACAAGTTATGATCAGCCTTAGCCTCAGCCAAACAATCAAAGTAATCCTGTAATTTCAAGTGACAAGTATCAAAATGACCATGTCCAACCGAGGAGAGAAGCCAAAAACGAAAAAGGAAAATGACCAAGAGTTGGGACCCAGGGCCAAAACATTATATGAACAGAATCCCCACCTCATGACATGCTTACTGTGAAGCGCACTACCAAAATAACTTTATTAACATAAAACACTTAGATTAATGCAATCTTTCTTTCTGCAGTTTGTGCTAAAATTGATATGTACTTCTTGAATAACTGAGTTCAAGTTGGGCCAACTTGAATCATATGTCTTCTCTGCATTGAGTTCTGAAGTGCTTCTCTGGCATGCCTTAGAGCACCAAGAGCTTCACTTACGCTTTCATGTAGTGGCTTCCCTTCACCACTCTGTGATCTCGCCGGAAAACTCACCGGAACTAATGCCAACGAGTTGTCAACATTATCCCCATGATCACTCTCAATATCTTCCACTGAAGATTTTAAGCTTAGACAACTGAAACAAAATACCAAATGAGTTATTCTTCGTACGGTTTTCAAATGAGGACTGCTCATGCAAGCCCGTTTAGTTATATTAAATTTTTTTTTTTAAATTATAATATTATTCTTTTAAAATAATTATTTTCTCCTTTAGCCCCAATATATCAATGGACTGCACATGAAGTCCCCTACTTAGGACTGCAAATAAAATTTCTCTTACCAAATTAAATGTGATTAGCTGAAAGACTATAATGATTTTGCAAGAAGTTCGCAGATTTGAATTGGGTACCTATGATCATCAGGCTTTGGATCTTCAGAGCTGGAACTCAATTCATCACTGAATCCTTGTTGGATAGGATCATTGAGGTTGGAATTGGATTTGGAACTATCAGTATCTTGAGGACAAGAATCTTTTGTTGTGGTTTCTGACGCATTGTTTTGTGAGATTACTGGGGTTGTGAATTGGGACTTGGATTCATCAATTTTTGGATCTTTGGAATCAGACGAACTTGTGGATGATGAACAAGACATTTCAAACTTTTCAGACGAACTAGACAGCTCTGGTTCCACCGATGTGGTAGAAATGTTCAAGGAATCAAGCTTCTTCATCAACAATTCAAGCTTTTTTTCAGCTTTGTTCCTCAGTTTGGTCTCTTCTTTAAGATGGTTCTCTATCTCCATCAACTGTACCTCCAATCACATTTGAGAGTAAATTGGAGAAAGACAGCATGCATGTCAAACAAACATCTTCTCTAATGCAATTACAAACTGTAATTAAAGGGAAGTCAAATAGTTATAGACATCATGAATACCTTGCTGCCCAGGAGGTCTGCATTTTCTGTAGCAACTCTTGACGCCTGTCTCTCTGCAAGCAATCTCCCTCTAAGGCATTCCACAGTTCTCAAACCCTCATCCCCTTCCCATTTTCGGTCACTGCGAAAAAAACCCATTTTGACAAAGTTAGGAAATGGTGTGATTGTGTGTGTGTGTGTGTGTGAGAGAGAGAGAGAGAGAGAGAGAGAGAATCCACCTCCATTTTCTATCTTCCATGGTAGCAATGTAATATTTCAGATCAGAACTTATACAATGTAATATTTAAGAAAGAAAAAAAGATAAGATGCTGAGAAATCTGGTTTTTCTTCCCCCGCTTCTGAGTTCTGACTTGTGTAGATAGAGAATGTGAGAAAACAAAAATGCTGCTGTCTATGTCAGAGGCCAAAGGTCAGAGGTTGGACTCTTTCTGTGCATATCAGGTGGGTTATATCCATGTCCAAGGGCATTCACTGTTCATCAATTGTGTAAATAGTAACTGGCAAAGTTATTTTTCCTACTGCCGTCGTTGAACTGTACATTCATTATCCGTTATGGCTCTTTATAATCTCAACTTCATCTTCAAATCGGATGATGTAGGTACAGTCCATGTTGGGCAATGTGGACGCACCTTTCCCAAGTACATTGTTTGTCTGAACCAAGTCAATCTTGGACGGCAAAATAATGCTTGCTTGCTTGCACGTCTAAACTTATTTTTCTTGGATTTTTTGATTTTTTTTGTCACAATGAAACCTTGTAAAAGCAGACAATTTACCCTGAAAAATTACTTGATCGATCCAAAGGCCATTTCCCCATGTTGTGCCAATTAAGTTTTGAACAACCATAGATAAGCCATCCCTCTTCTCTCTCTGTTTTTTGTTTTCTTTATCTATTTTTTTTTTAAATTATGTTATATATGTACAGATAAAACAATAAGTAGCATTTATACAAATGCAATATTAAGAGACGTACAGACGCCGTGTATATGGTTAAATCTGTTCTCCCAAAAGAGATGTCGTTTCTAAATTCTGGTTATTGCTCTTTATCACTTGATGTTCCTGAATCCTGAGTTGTCTTCCTTCCTCTTCTCCTAAACAAAACAAAAACAAAAACAAACAGCGTAGTACATTCTCTAGCCCGAATTTGTATCGAATAGGCAATATATATATATTTTTTATTTTTTATTTTATTTATTTTCATTCAATTTTTTGGTGTCTTTAAATATATATATAAAAAAAAAACACACACATCATATACTTTTTAATCATTAAATAAAAAAAAAATTATTTTTTTTTTAAATTCGAGAGATAAATTCAGGAGACAAATTTGGGTGAAATAGTGTTTCTCAAACAAAAAGTCTCAACTTGTTGCTGTGTTCATTGGAATGGCATTCTGAATATATGCATTTTTGTGTATATATATGTCTATTCAAATACTTAGAAAACTTTTGAGACTTTTTTTCCCAGTTAATTTTTCTGCTCTTTGCTTATTATATTATATATATATATTTTATATATACCTTTAGATGTATTAAAAGCTATGTGGTATGCTAGGTGGACTTCAGGTAGGCCATGCTGCAATTATAATCTCTAATTACATATCCCATGCTGTGAAGCTGGAAATCATTGAAGCTTTATCTTTCGTTACAAATATATATATATATATATATATATATACACACACACATCTGCTTGCACTGCACTCAAAGAAATGACTTATCATCATCCCCTTTATTTGAGTTTTGCATTACAATCAATACACCTACCTGCCTTAGCCTCCACAGCAAAATACAAATGCACAATCAATATACTCAATTATCATCTACCTGGATTCCGGACCACCTTCAACTTTTTATCCATGGGTAGCATTTTTGGATGGGACCAGTTTCTTCTGTATACGGTCAAAATAGATTTTTGTGCTAAAGAAAATGATATACATACAACATAATTACACAATATATTTTGCAATAATACGGTAAAACGAGATGTATTTCTATAAAGTATTGTGTATAAAGTGTTTTACAGAATTACTTATCATTTAACACTTGTGAAATGTATCGTGTAATTATGTTGTGTTAGTATCACTTTCTTTCAACAAATTGTAATAATTTTTTACAAAATGTTGAGAACTATTTCTGATACAAAAAAATTATACAAAATAAATTTACAAACTTATATGATTTCATGAAATTTATTAAATTTATTTAATAATAAAAATAATTTTATAATTTAATGTACTATATCAAATCACATTATTTTATAAATTAATTTTTATATAATTTTTTGATGACTAAAGATTTTCCTAAAATGTTTGGCTTGTGCTGGTTTTGGTTGGAAGGTAACGAAGGTAGGCTCCAAATGCCGAAATTGTTGATGGGACCTATTTTGACGAAACTCAACCACGCAAATAAGCATGAAATTGTTTAAAATGTACACCTTAATCCTTATTCCTTCTCAGATGTTTGAGACCATAACTTGATATTGTCGAGCTTTTAGTGCGAGAACTTTGGGCTCATATGGGTTATTCCTATCCAGAAAAGAGGCCCATTACCAGGCCTTTTTGTATGGAACCCGTTGGAACATTATTCGTGTCCACAGTAAGTTGCTCTGGTAAATTCAGCTATCCTTCTTCGTTGGTAACTCAACAACAACTCAACCACACTTGGGCCTTTCTCTTTAGGTCTTTCTGCTGCTTGTATCGCTGTTAATACTGCTTTTTTCTCTGGCTGTATCATTCTTCTATGTTCTGATAACAAATCATATTCTGAGAAACAAACATGCGGAACATGACATCTCTTGATCTTTTTGGATGAAGTCTTGTAAACGTTGTACAAGACCATTTTGAAAGGAAATAGAAAAACAAGAAAAATAAGCAAACGATGTTTGTTGCTGTTATGAAAAAAACAACCCGAGTCCCTCTTTGAAAACAGAACTCAAAATAACACCACAGTTTGATTCCAAAAACTCTTACAGATATGAGAAATTAAAGAATTAAAGAATTAAAGAATAATCGAAACAGAACAAGAAATAGCAAGAAAATGAAGTTGTAAAGAAGAAATCAAAGAGAAAAAAATTAGAAAGAATACACAGATTACGTGGTTCGGCCCTAATGGTTTACATCCACAATAAAAATAGCCTCAGTACTTTTATTGATCATCAGTTTTCACAGAGAAGTCTCGGTACAGTAATACACAACCTTTTCAAACCTAGAATTATTGATAAAATTGATTGATTCACTCGCATAAAGAAATCCTAAAAAATCCTAATTTTACCCTTTCTGAAAATGTACTCGAAGGCTCTCAACAACACATAAATGAAAATGAATTGAATTAGGGCAACAATACACATGATAAGCGTATATATATATGTGTGTACAAATGGCAAGATGATAACATTTGTCCATCATCGAACGGCTTGTTACACTAATGAGATCCAACTAGCAGCATCACGAGCTCGGCATATGCAACATTTCAGCTGGATACATGTAAACATCATAGGTGTCACTAGGCCATTAGATCACTACACATGTTATCAAGCTATTGGATCACATTAAAATAGAAGATTAATTATAAATGTTTACCAGAATAATAATACCAATTACAGTTGCTAAATTGCTTGTTTCTCCTATATTTTGGGGTTTTGAAATCACCATCAACCCCATGCTAACTTATGTGAAGTGGGCTTGTTGCAAAATATATAAGCATAGTTGTATGCTGTTGAATTATATGATTTTTTTTTTTTTTTTTATCTCTATGTGAAGATTGGGATTTTAGGTGGTGGGAAAAGCAATAATCATAATCAACCCATCTGGTTCAACGATTTTAAAAGAATCAAAATTAAGAAATTTCAAGACATAGTAGAGTTTTAACATATATTTTAATTTATTTAACTAGAGTAGTATGAATTTCAGTATATATATTATACATAGATATATATGGTCTGCAGCTTAGAAAAAAAAAGATATATAAGGTCTGCAATGAATTCTGTCACAAACCCAATCTCTAGCTGCTATAAACCTATAAAATATCTGTTTATCCCTTCATTTATTTAGCTCCAAATCAACAACATAAGCCTCTCTCAGTCTCTCACCTTAGCCACAGGTGTCCTTTTCAATATACAAACAGATTTTTCTTAACAATCCAAATCATCACAATCATTCCTCTGATCTCTGTGGTGATCATTCATCATACTTGTCACGTACACTCTCCAACAGATCTCCTGCTACCCATCTTGACCAGGAGCTCCCACAATCGTTGGATCTCCCCATAGACATCATCAGTAGGAAGAGAGAACCTGCAGCAAGGGCACGTGTTGCTCTTCCTCAGCCAAGGCAAAATGCACATCCAATGAAACAAGTGCTCGCATGGCAACTCGCAAACGTCCCTCCCTTCTCTCATCTCCTCCTTACATATCACGCACTCCACCCCACGCCCTCTCACTCCCACCGACGGAAGCGCCACCACCGCAGCCGGCGATGCCGCCACTTTCCCATCACCATCGCCACCACAATGACCCATTTCACCCACGAACTTCCAGCACCTCGTCACCATTTCGACGTACGGAATCAAGACAGACCCGTTATAAAACCCAATGCCGGAGAGCGTCAACATGGCACCAGACCAGAGCTTGCTCAACGCTGCGCGCCATTTGGTGGGAGATGTTTCGAGGGCTTCTGGGCTGTGTTGGCGTATCTCGCAGAGCAGGAGAAGCAGCAGCACGGCATCGAGGTCTCGTTGTTTGATGGTGGTGGAGGGAAGTGGAGGTGGCGACGCTGGTTTGGGGTGGAGGTGAAGCGTGAGGCGGCGGAGGGCGGAGAGGAGGTGGCGAGCAATGAGGAGAGCTTTGTGGTGGAGGGAGAGGGAGTGGAGATGGTGGAGGGTGAGGGAGAAAAGGGTTGGGGAGGAAAGGAGAGAAAGGATGCGGTAGTGATGGCGGTTGATATCTGAGAATATTGAGAGGGTGAGATCTGAGAGTTGGGGAGGAGACAGAGTTGAGAGTGCAGCCATGATGGTGGTTGCCTCTGCCATCATGGGATCGTGTGCTTCAACTTCACTTTGACACTTTTTATGGGTGCGGAAGCTTGAGGGAATGAGTGGAATTTGTGGCTTTTTATGAGATTGATTGACCATTTTGGAACTCTGTGGGTTATTTTATTTTAATGACTACTTGTCCCTTATTTTAGGTGATGGAACTTGGAAGGGAGAGACGAGATATCTAAGATTAATAAAAACAGATTTTTATTTTTATTTTTCTATTTTTATTTTTATTTTTTGATAGGTATCAATTCATTGAAATCTCTTATCCTTTTCTGTTTTTTTTTTTGGTTTTTTTATAAATTTCCGAGAATAGTCTTTTCTCATTCCATGAAATAACACACGTAATGAGAAGAAATAAATTAATAAATAAATAGGACTATGTTGGCATATCTATGCAAACTTAATTAGTCCTATTTGGCTTAACAAAAATTAGTGCTTTTGACTTATAATTGCTTATGCATGCTTCATTCCATGCATTGTTTCTGTCATTTTCCATATTAATGTTTTCAGTATTATTGATCTTAATGGTAAAGCCTGCAATTCTCACTCAACATTAATTCCAATTACAGTCAATTATATGCCAAGTTTGGACAAAACAGTCTTCCAAGAAGGGGTCTATTTTCCAGAGAAGAAAACGAGTATATTATAGGGAGTCTGGAGATCTGCATATGATATTTGTCGACAAGTATCTGTCCAGTTCAAGCACCTTTGTCACTCCTTTTCTTTTCATTATCTCTAATAGTGATTGCCTTAATTCTAACTGGCAACAAAACAAGCAGAAAGAAAAAGAAACATTTGGCCCATCCATGGCTCTTTCCTCTTGTCCCCAACAACTTCAATAACAAGGATGTGAAGATGGTGGAAACAAGTAATAGTTCTGTAAACCCTGCACTTGTCATCGCCATTTGTCACCCTTCACATCTGCATGAACCAACTTCTCTTATTAGAGAACTGTTATATACACAAAAAGATTATATAAAAATAAATTTACAAACTGACGTGATTTTACATAATGTATTAGATATATTTTATATTAAAATTAATTTTATAATCTGATATGATGTATCAAACCACTTCAATTTATAGATTTACTTTTGTATAATATCTTTGTGGCTAAAGTATTTCTCCTCTTATTATGTTAATTTGAAGTTTGAGCAACTTGTTTGTGCTCAAGTGGATAAGCGTAGCATTACGAATTATAATGATTTAAATTCTTGGACCGACATTGTGGCCGCCATCATCGTGCATAGGAGTTTTTTTTAACTCTTAAAAAGGAAGTGATAGGCTGATAGCATCGGGGCAACAAAAGTATGGTGAGTACTCAGGACCGAACGAAAGCAAGGTGTACACAGGTAATAAAGGTCTTCCACTAGA
This sequence comes from Platycarya longipes, assembly GCA_036559045.1. Taxonomy (NCBI): domain Eukaryota; kingdom Viridiplantae; phylum Streptophyta; class Magnoliopsida; order Fagales; family Juglandaceae; genus Platycarya; species Platycarya longipes. Next base: position 38,756,220 of record CM071797.1, read on the forward strand.
AACAGGAAAAATGAAAAGCCTAAACAATCTCATTTAAAGTTTAAAGATGAGCTGTAAGCTTTTTTACTCTTCTATAATCACATAATTATCATCAATCTCTAGGTCAAAGTAACCCCATAATGCCTTCAAAGGTTACCGTCAACTATGATCTAGATCTCATTATGTTTATGCATGGAACAATACTCAACAGAAAGTATTCATTTTCCTCTTATTTTCGACAAAAGATATCAATTCAATACCATTTCTTCCTAATGGTAATAGCATCAACCTAAACAAATATTTCTTAGAAACTGAGAAATTATGGGGATTCAAAGTCTTGACTCCTATACCTGTGCAGATTTCTTTTTCATCATATTGCCATGGAATAAACAGAAATTAACTGATGAGTGATGACCAGGATCTAATTGCTACTAATCAGTAATCTAATCAAAGGGGGTTGATTTAATTCCCGAAGATAAGCAATCTAATCATTAATCACCAAGCAGCAGCCACTTCGAAGGACGATGTCTCACTGATATTTTGGAAATTTGACTGCATTAGATACACTAATTGCTACTCAGGAACAAAAAATCCCTATAATTTGGATGTCATTTGCAGAGTTTACTGAGGTCTAGCTCAACAGGAACTCCAGGTTTACATCCTTGGATGGAGCTACAAGTTTTGAGTCTCTCCAGCATATTTTGCAGCCAGACCAGCAATGGGCAAAAAGGAAGCACTACTGAGTCTCATTCTCAGTGTTTAAGGTCCCCAACTAGCTTATACAATATGATATCAACAAATTGAATCCTACACAGAAGAACACAGCTTGTTCCAACTTCTTAGCACCCAGGCCAGGTCACAAGACGTATCTCAGAAAGCGAAACAATTTAGAGCTTCAATTGCAGACTGCACAATTCTGAAATTTATAGATTCCCACAACTGAGCATCTAGGTGCTATTTCTCAATAAATTGGGCATCCCAAGTTGAGCAATCCATCTGAGTCTATTATTGATTTGTAGTTTACATTTACTGCATAGCCCAACCCTATTTTGCAATAATTTCTTTTTGAAGAATGAGTGTCAACTGTAAATACTCTCCTCATCTAACTCTTCCCTTGAAACATATCCCTCCTCTCTCATTAACCCAAGCAAACCTCCCAACATTTCATATATCTCTTCAGTTCTTCCATTTGATTCATCCCTAGCAATAAAACTTTGTAATGCTCCACTTGTTTGAATCAAACTACTGCCCGGAATCTTTTTCAACCCAATTTTCTTCATCCTTTGCCTGATCTTATCAGCTTCTTCCCATCTCCCCGCTTGAGAATACAAATTTGCCATAATAATGTAATTCCCAGAGTTTTCAGGCTCAGCCTCAAACAAACGATCACAAACGAATTTCCCCAGTTCAACATCACCAGAAACAGAGGCTCCATTAAGAAGTGCACCCCAAACTTTAGCAGTTGGTTCAATTGGCATTTTAGAGACAAATTCTGCAGCTTCAGATAGTCTCCCAGATCGGCTAAGAACACCTACCATGCAAGCATAATGCTCCACCGAAGGCTGTACGCAATATTCCATAAACATGGCATCAAAGATCTTCCAAGCTTCTTCTACCATTCCAGAATGAGCACAGGCTGCCAATACAGCTGTAAAGGTCACCGAGTCTGGCTTAATCCCACCATTTAGCATCTTGTTAAAAAGGCTAAGGGCAATATCAGCATCTCCATGGGCTGAATACGCTGAGATTATTGCTGTCCAAATGATCAAGCTTCTACCCTTTGATTGATCAAAAATCTGTTGTGCCCCATGAAGAAATCCTGACTTTGCATAAGTATCTATAATGGCAGTTGCAACATAAATATTGTGAACACAATTATTTCTAACCGCATAAGCATGTATTTCTTTCCCTCCTTTTAGGTTTGAAAAATGTGAAATTGTAGGAAGAATGCTTGAAAGTGTTACGGTATTAGGTTTATAACCACATGCCTGCATTTCTCGAATTATATCCAAGACTCCTTCATGCTGGTTGTTCTGAACCAAACCTGAAATCATAGCATTCCATGTACTCAATCCTGGGCTTTTCATTTCTCGGAAAAGATCCATTGCTTTGCCTACAAAACCATGAACCATGTAGCCTGAAATCATGGATCCATAGGTGACTTCATCCTTCTTGGTCATCTCGTCAAATAACTCTTGAGCATAGTCCAAGCTACCACATTTTGCATATAACCCAATGATAGCGTTACATACAGAAACATCGATCCCAATTTTGCTCTCATTCACGAATCGATGAACTTCCATCCCAAGAATAAGGTCCGTCGACTGACCACATGCCTGCAAGACACTAACGACTGTCATCCCATTGGGCCGCAACCCAGCTGAACCCAACATCTCTCTGTACAAGTCCTTACACTCCTCATAAAACCCAGCCTGAGAATACCCTGCTATCATTGAATTCCACGACACGATATCTCTCTCTGGCATCCAATCGAACACCGTTCTCGCCAAGGCAATCTCATCACATCTCGAATAGTAGGTAATCAAAGCATTGACGACAAAAATATCAGAGTCCAACCCATGTCGAACTACAAAACAATGAACCTCCCGGGCCAACCTTGAATCAGAAAATAACGATGATAATGACTTCAGAGCACAAGACATCGTATAACAATCCGGTTTCACATCCATAAAATGAGAGCGCACCAGGGACGTAAACAGTTTCAGCATGTCGAGGTGCATGTTGTGAAGGGAGTAGCCAATGAGCAAAGCATTCCAAGAGAATATATTTCTGCAAGGAATTCTATCGAACACGTAGCGGGCTTCGCGGAGGTGATTTGCTTTGGAATAGAAATTGATAAGCTTTGACGCAAGGAAGTTGTTGGGTATGACGGAGAAAAGGACGATGCGGGCATGGAGCTGCTTTGCCAGGCGGACGAGGCCGCGGTCGGTGCAGTGCTGAATGAGACAGCCGCAGGCGCCGTAGTCGAGGCCATCGGCTGCTAAGACGCATTGCATTGCACGTTGGACGTAGCCGTTGGAGTGGCTTAGTATTCCAGTATTCAGTGGTTTGGTGATCCCCATTCATTAGTCCAATGGAGGACCTATTATCGTCGGTCCTTCTAAATAACGTTTGGTCCTTAAAAGAGGTTCCTCTTCTGGTATTGACTTTAATTTCCTTCCCTTTTTTCTTATTGAAAAATCTTTAATGTTATGAATTATTGCTTGAGATGGCTGTCTTCTTTCGTCTCTATTAATAATTTATGTGAATGAACCTATTATTATTATTTTAAATCTTGCATAGTAATTTACGTAATGATTTTAACGCATATAAATATGAGTTTTAATCGTTCTGAAATTCATAAGAGAATTTATATAGAATTCAATTCTTAAGAGTTTCTTTTCTATTTCTCTTGTAATAGTAGTAGTTTCCTTTTTAGTTTTATAACACATTATCAGCACAAGGTTCTACCGATACTGAAGCTAGTGGTTTTCTATTATAAATAAAATTTTCAGTATATTATTTGCAGTCATCGAAATAAATATTAAATGTAATATTGCTGAATATTACTTGATAAAATTCTATTTTTATTCTCATGATTATGTGAATATGTTTCTTAAATCTACAGATTTATGTTTGTGATTTATATATATAATGTAGCGGTGGCAATATGTGATACGACACGTTAACATGAAACGAACACGACATGATAAAAGCGGGTTAGTGTTTAGCCTTAACGGGTTTCGGGTCAATTCGTGTCAACCCGTTAAGACACGATTTGATAACGGGTCATAACGGGTCAAACCCATTATGACCCGTTAAGACTCGTTAAGAAATTTGAATTTACTTTTATACCCTTGAGCTAAACTTCAAAAAATCCCAATTTAAAATTAGTTTTATACTCTTAGGCACTTTGCTATCCCATTTAAGTACTTATTAAAAAGTCATTAACGAGTTAACCTATTATTATTTAATATGTTTGAGTTATAATTTTAATATTTTATAATGTGTAGATCATATTTGTGTGTTTATCATATTTTATAGTGTACTACTTATTGAATTGTAATTTTAATATTGTAATTTGTAATTAATTTTTTATGTTTTATAATTATTATTTAAGTTTTAATATTTGTATAAAATCAATTAGGTTAAATTCAAACGGGTTACTAACGGGTTTGCGAGTTGAAACGGGTCAGATCGTGTTGTATGGTGTCGTGTCATATAGTCTCAAAAGTCTTAACGGGTAGTGTTGTGTCAACCCGTTATCTTAGCGGGTCGTGTTAGAGTTGAAGTTTTTGACACGAAATCCTTAACGGGTTGTGTTCGTGTTGACCCTTTAAGCATTATGTACACGCCTTGACATGACACGAACACGACTCGTTACCACGTTTTGACACCCCTAATATAATGTCAAATATTGAGATTTATTACTATTAATATTTCTGAAAAAAAAAATTATTTATTCAGGATATTTGATGAGATATATTTGGATATGATAAACATGAGAGATACAATCAAAGAAGAAAATCATGTGTCCCTGCAGGATCGTACTGTATATCTCATGGTGAAAAGTCTTTTTATTGTGTGAAATGATTTAAGGGAGAAATATGAACATCATAAAATGTAATCCTCCCAAAAGTTTATTATGACTTATTGCACCTGAAATTGCAAGATTTTATGAGTGGTAATGAATATAATTCTGCACTCTTTAAAATCAGCTCAATATTAAAATTATGCAGTGAGAAAGTCACTGATGATGATATTTTTAAAAGAAGATATATTAATTTTTATGTCTCGAATATGCTCCTGCAGTAGCAGTATTGAGAGTGAAAATTCAACAAATATTCTGAATTTTTATTTTGTTTTCCAGTGATTGAGCTAAATAATGATTTTTTATTAATAAATCACCAGTTACGTCCTATTAATGATATTGAATTTACACCATTCCCAAAAGTGAACGGTGCATCCTTTCAAAGGAACCAAGGGCATAGACGTGGTAGAAAAACTATAAAAATGTTGGTTTCAGAAGTGACAATACTAAAGATGATAATAATATATCGTATCACCAGAAGTGATCCAACTTAGAGAAGGGTAAAGGCCTTCAGAATAATTTTTCATATAAAGATGAAGATGTTTATCATAGATGTGACATGACTGAACATTGGTCACGTACCTGTTGTACGACCAAACACTTGATTCACTTACATTAAACTTTTATAGATAAGCTTATTAATATATCATCATGTTTTGAAATAATGAAATATCGATGCCTGAAGCATGACAAGAAATTATTTGGAATAATAAAGCCCTGTCTAAATTTGATCATTCTACAAATGAATGTGAACTAGAAGTTCAGAGGATTACATATATGTAAAGTGTTGTAAATCAATTACTAGATATATTTACTAACACTAAAAGTGTTGTAAAATCATATATTATTGTTGTTAACGCTTAAGCAAGAATTGAAGTCCCTGAAGGACAAGTTATTAAAACAGTAATAAATGAGTCTAAGGCACACCTGAAGTGTTGAAGACTTACTGATGCAAAAGAAAAGAAATCGGTGCCCCTGAAGAGACCGTACCTATAAAACAAGTAATAAGATCTATCTAAACTTTCTGTACAGAAGAAGAAACTCCTGAAAAGAAAACCTCTTGAAGAGGAACCTCCTGAAGAGGAAACTTTTGAAGAGTACAAACCTTCTGAAGAAGAAAATCCTGAAGAGGTGTTTTATGAAATATTTTCTCTCGGAGAGGAACAATGAAATCTTAATACATTTCATGAATACTGGAAAAATTATGGATAGAAATAAAACTGCTGTCGACAATATATTTTCATATAAAATGACCATTGACATTAGCAGAAGTAATGAAGAAAGTGAGTCAAGAATTGTCGAAGAATGTCGACATAGAAATGATTGGCCAAAATGAAAAGTAGCTATTGAAGCTGAATTAAACTCACTAGCAAAGCGAGAGGTATTTGGATCTGTTGTCCAAACAGCAAAGGGTGTAATGCCTATGAGATATAAGTGAGTATTTATACGAAAGCTTAATGAAAAATGAAATTGTGCGGTACAATTTGTCGCACAGGGTTTCCTGCAGAAACTCGAGATTAGTTATGAGGAAACATATTTCCTTGTTTTGAATGCAATCACATTCATATTTTTAATCAGTTTGGTTATTACAAAAGGATTAGATATGCAATTGATGGATGTGATCACTACATATTTATAAGGATCATTAGATCATGATATACAATACTTGAAACATCTAATCTAAGTACATTTAAGAGTATGTACTTTATAAAATTTTAAAGATCTTTATATGGATTAAAACAATCCGGACACATGTGGTATAATTGAATCAGTGAGTATCTATTGAAAGAAGGATTTGAGAATAATCCTATATGCCCATGTGTTTTATCAGAATCCGGATTTGCTATTATTGTAGTTTACGTTGATGATTTACTTTGTAAGAACTCATGAAGAGATCACAAGGGCTGCTATAAATTCAAAGAATGCATTTGAAAAGAATGATCTTATTATTCAAATGCTAGATGAGTTACAAAAATTTGAGACTTCTAGCCTCATCTCTCAAATGCATTTGTTCTTTATAAAGCAACATGACATCCTTATCTAAAGGATTAGGCAGTCGAAATGAAGAGGCAAGTAAGGATTTTAAATCCTTATTCTCTTGCTTTAAGTCTGCAATTTTTCTGTCAGACTCTTGAACGAGTCGTTGAAGTACGGAAACCTTCTCGTTAAGCTTTTCAATCTCACGATTTTTGAATTGTAACCAATTGGAAAATCCAACAATAAAGGAGGAGTATCGAGTGCCGAAAGTCACCAGCTCATAAACGGCTTCACGATCTGACTTATTAGCCAGATCATTCGCTTGCTACACTATGACTCCCACGGAAGGTATAGGAACAACTTGTAACTGAGGTGAATGATACCTCATATATTGATCGTGAGAAGTATTGAAAGTAAACTGATAAACCATTGAAAATTTGTAGTTTAAGAATGCAAATACAGATAAATTATAAATATAAGAAGATTTGATGTGTACTAAATGAAGTTAAAGACGGTTCTTATAAAGATGAAAATAAGAATAAGACAAACCATCATCTCTTTAAATCTCATTTAGTCAAGATTACAAGATATGCTGGATGCATATTTTCAAAAGCCAGTGTGGTTAATTGCAGTTTTCTCGTAAATACTGAACCTTTGCTGTCAGCTGCTGTTGTTGACAGCCTCAGGAGTAAAGATAAGTGGTTGAGGTGTAAAAGATTCTTGGTTTAAATGTGGGACATTAACCAAAGAACTTCTCTTGGCCATGGAATTGTTCTGGATAAACAACAAATGGATCAATGAGGAATATGAGATCTTGCGTGAATATCTAATGAGTGAAAACGATCATTTTTAAACAGCAACCCAGAGCTTTCAAATCTCTGCAAAGATCTCATTTGTCAACAATATCAAGCGGATTTTATTTTTCGCCGAACCGATCAAATTAGACCTCAAGCTTTTACAGCTTTTATCATACATGGATGGTTTTTAATGTTCTTTCCACCGTACATAAACAAATTCTCTCTAATAACGCCGAATGAGGTGGAGAAAATTTTATATGAGAATATTATCATATTCTATCTAGTACATTATTTAGATGAAAATTATTTTTGAATTCTTAACCCTGTTATATATGCTGAAATTATGTTTGCTTATTACTTGAAACACTAACGCATATTATCAGGGAGAGTTTAAGTATTACTGCAGGTATCATATTTCTACTAAGTCTGTCAACCAGACATTATCTTCCATATCTTTAAATCACTCAGAGATCATTGTAATTCATGAAACAAGTTTAGAGTGTATTTGACTGAGATTAGTGATTCTACATATTCAAGAAAAGTGTGGTCTTCCCGTCATCAATGACAGCTCAACAATTTTATATGAAAATAATACTGCTTATATCAGAGAAGGATATATCAAAGATACGATCAAGTGATAATCTGGCAGATTTATTCACGAAAGCATTACCAACTACGACATTCAAGAAAATTGTGCAGAACATTGGAATGCGAAGACTTGAAGATCTGTCGTCATACACTTTTCAGAGGGAGTAAATGTCCTGAAGATTTGTGCTGATTGTACTCTTTTTCCTTCGCTGAGATTTTGACCCATTGAGTTTTCCTTTGCAAGGTTTTAATGAGGTAATCTTAAAGCACTTGGCGGTACATAAGAATACTGTACTCTTTTTCTTTCGCCATTTGTTTTTCTTTTTATTGGGTTTTCTCTTGGCAAGGTTTTAACGAGGCGGATTCTTTATGGATGGTCATTTAAGGGGGAGTGTTATGAATTATTGCTTGAGACGGCCGCCGCCCTTCATCCCCACTAATAATTTATGTGAATGATCTCACTACTATTATTTTAAGTCTTGTATAGTAACTTGCATAGTGATTTCAACGCCTATAAATATGAGTTTCAATCGTTCTGAAATTCATAAGAGAATTTATATAGAATTCAATTTTTAAGAGTTTCTGTTATAATCTCTTGCAATAGTAGTAGTTTCCTTTTTAGTTTTATAACATTTAATTTATTTTTTGGTCATTTTTTTTAATATGAGGTCGTTCATCAAATTTTAAAATTATTTTTATTATAAAATAAATTTAATAGATCAAATATTTTTATATTAATTTATAAAGTTATTTTATATAATTTATTTATAGATGTAACATTACTCTTCACTAAATACAATCCATTATCGAATTGATCAAGTTGTAAAAGCCAAGAGGGGATTCTACATGGTTCAACACCACTCCCAAATTCGATTTTCCTTCGTCCCAGGAAATCTGAAACCTCAGTTCTCCCTCATCTTTCTTTCCCTCACTTTTTCCTTCGTCTTTCTCAACCACCCACACCTTCGTCTTTCTTAACCTCATCTTCTCCCTTGTCTTATTTTATTTCAGCACTTACGTTTTGTTCATCTCTTTGTTCAACTGTTTCAAAATTTTCGCACACAAATCAAAAGTCAAAGACCTAACTCAGATTTTGTTGAGCAATTTCTTCTGGTTTGTTCAGAATGCTCGAACATGGAGGGGGCTTGGGAAGTGGGAGGGGGGCTTGGGTTTCGAATCTCATCATCAAGAATCCATTGCAACAAATTCGTTCTTTATTACCTTGAAAACTGTGTTTCTTCCTCTTTTTCTTATATTCATTCATCAATGTGAGTGTCTTTGAATTTTTCTAGGTGGAGGATTGTTAGAGCACTCCTAATGGAGTAATTAATTTTCATCTATTTTAAATAGTCAAAAACCTACTTTTTTTTATTTTAGCTATTCATTTTTACAATACACCATCCATCAGCATCTTTATTTTTCTCTATATCTTTTAAAATATTCATATTTTATTTTAATAAAATTTATTTTACAAATTAAAAATTAAAAATACTGTTGCTGGAGGACGTGTGAGGGGGCATAGGAGACGCCGACGACGTTGCTAGAGATGAAATTTTATGGAGTTGGTCGCTGGAGTGAAGTGAGTCCAGCAATGTCGGCGGTGTGGCCGTTAACGACTGGTGTGGGTCAAACGGGCTTCAAATAGTCCAAAACCCATTTCGGACTTCGATATGCACATGGGGGTCGATAGGAGCTGGGATCGATGGGGGTTTGGTCGCCGGCGTCTTCTGATTCCGGTGGTACTGGCAGTGTGTCGAACGTTGGCCGACGATGGGTCGAACCTAGCTGAGATCGCGCACGGCAGTTGCAGACCACCTACAGCAGAGAAAAAAAAAAAATATTTGAAGAATGAATAATATTTATGCTACATGTAGTGCAAACACTGTTTATCCTTTAAAAAAAAATCATTTTAGTTATTCCATTGGAGTGTGATTTTTGACTTTTTAACTAAATTTGAGCTAAATTTTACGAAAAACAAGTATTTAGCTACTCCATTGGGAGTACTCTAAGAGAGTTAACTCCATTTTCAGAGCTGGGTTGAGGAAGTAGTAGTGATGGGTGACTTTATTCTCTTCACAAATTCGTTTCCTTGTACCCTCTCAACAATCAATTTTTTTGCATGCGGGGCTTCAAATATTTAACATCAGCTATGCTTTTTCATCTCTGGCTCTTGTAGCTCAATATTTACTGCAGAAACAAAAGACGAACTTGTTACAGTTATAACCTTTTAAAAAATCAAGATTCAGGTATATTTACTTTTATATAATTATGGCCCTTCAGAGATTCAAACTTCTGATCAGAATAAATGCAACCGAATAGATCAAATAAAAAAAATTATATCTGAGTAAAACAAGAACAAGGAAAAGAGAAATTAGCATGGGGGAGGCACTGTGCAGACTTTGGGAAGAAGTTTGGGAAAGTAGAAAAAAGAAAAAAGAAATTATTGTATTAAAAAAATAAGATAAATCCACTTTAGCAAAGTGTGTGGAGTGGAAAAAACTATAGGCTTATATATAGAACTCTTTCTTGATTAAAGGCTGTATTTTTGTAAGGCAAGAAAGATAATTGAAAATTAGATATCATACTCTTAATTGGAACAATTAAAAATATGAAGCTTTTTATATATTCATTTCATCTTGTAGTGTTAAGGGCTATGATCACTTAGATATATGGAAACTAGATGGACATGGGAGATATTTAATTATAAGTATAACAATGCTATATATAGTTGTGAAAATTGAAATGTATAAATGTCATGCAAATTTTTTGAAAAATAGTGAAATCTACTATTAAAAAATTATTTTTTTAATTTTATGTGGAATCCACATTTACTCATTTTTTTCAAAACAATTATGCAACATTTACACATTCCATGACTATAAATATCATTTCTCTTATAAATATGGTGGTGCATCGAAAACAATGCAAATAAAATTAGAATTATATAAAATCTACATATTGCATTTTTTAATAGAAAGAAAACATTGCAATAATTAGATTATACGAATTCTACATATTGCATTTGTAAATAGAATAAAAACATTTCAAGAAGACTAAAGAAGATGTCATATACAAACACACATGTTTCTACATCCCAGCTAAGTAGGGGAGAGTTCGGTCTGATCCGGTCGATCTTGGGGGGCTTTATAGACCGAATCGGACCTGTTCGATTCATATTTTTTCAATTTGGGCCAGACCGAGTACTCCACAGGACTAGACCAAACTGATCTCTCTTGGTCTGGTTAGGTCCGATCCATTTGGTCTGAACCATGTCCAAATTGGGCCAATCAATCCAATCCAACTTTTGACCCAAATACAATTTAAAGAGTAGAATTCAAAGAGTCAAAATAAAAGGAAAAAGTTAAAAAAATGTAAAAAAAAAAAAAAAATACAAAAGCTATTACAAATTTATAATTTACAAATCTCAATTCAAATCATTGATTCACTCTCTAACTTTCTAAGATAATGCGTTAACAAAATCATATTACAAAATCAGATTGTAATCAAATTTAACAAAATCACCAAAATCTAGTGATATTAAATGAGTTAACAAAAACATGTAGATTTTAGACTCTAATATTAAATGAATTAACAAAATCAGATTTTCAAAAACACCAAAATCATACATCTTTAATCTTTATGTTCACATATAAATCCCAGACTCCAACTATCTGCAAAAAATAAAACATTATGTTGAGTCATCATTATTACAGACTTGAATATGATTGCACAACCTATATACTAATACAACACATGATCATTGATGAGCATGCAGCTCATGATGAGCACATATACTTATAAATTATTATTCATAAACATCCAGTGAACTAAAAATAAGAATACATGAATCAACCTAGCATATATACTTAATTTCAGTATCATAATTAACTAATTTCTTCGATACTAAAAGTAAAACTAATTCATTTTTATTACTAGTTTTAACTAATATTCTCACCTCATTAATCTTTAATCAACATTGACTATAGGGTCTGTAGGAATTGAACTTTAATTCGACGCTTCCACAGATTCAGCAAAGTCCCCTTCAAGTTCTATACATAAAAGTTTAAAATAAAACAAGTTAAATAAAGTTATATAACATAGAATAATAAATAAATAAACCATAACAAGATATGAAAAGTAAAAGCATTACATACCCATATTCATATGCTTCTCAAATTCCACCACTTCATCCATTAAAATCCTAAGGGTTATTGGAGTAGAAGAAGAACAAAGCCAATTTTGTGCACATATGAGACCCCCAACCATCATCGAATTTAAACTATTTCAAAAATGATCAAGTACACACCTGCAATGTTAAATGTAGATTCAGAGGCCATAATAGATACCAATATTGCAAGTACATCGCGTGTAACCTTTGAAAGTACGCGATATTTAACTACATTTACATTCCACCAATTTAAAAAGCCAAAACCATCATCTTGATCTTCACATTTTTCAGTTAGATATCTTTCAACCTCTGACTTGCTTTTCAAAGAGTCTTCTGATTCTAACTCAAATTTAAATTGGGCCATCAACTTTGCATTTCTAGATGCAAACTTACCAACTGAAGGACTTACATCTTCATGTGGGGAACTCGCCCATTGTGGAGAAGTAGAACTCCCAGATTCATTTTTGTATGCCTCATACATGCGGGTAAAAGCATTTCTCAGTGTCCAACTCAAATCAATGACTTTTGCAGGATCATGTGCATACATTTGTCACAATCCAAAGTCAATATATCGCATCTTGTAATGAAAATAAAAAAAGAACCCCAACATACATCAACATATTCTGATTATCCAAGTTCTCCCAGTACTTTTCACACTTTTTCTTCATATTTATGGCCATTGATCTCACCACGGTGCTTCCTTCTTCACACTCAATTTTAATGCCATCAGCTATACTAACCAACTCCAGAAAAAAAAAAATTACAAATTACATATTCACCCCACGAGAAGCATATAGTTGTATCATAAAATAATTGAAGAAATTTCACAAACAACTTTATCTTCTCCCAATCAGATGTATTGGGAGGCCCTAACTTCTTTAATTTCCTCTTATTCACTACATCATTTTCATCATCATCGTCATCTCGAATACTACCAAGGAAGCTCGAATCTTCTTCCTCCAACCGATCAAGAGTTTTTACAAATTTTGACACCCTCTCCAACATAGGATAGGTAGAGTTCCACCTAGTAGGTACATCTAGGTAAACATATTTTTGATTGAATCTCTTCAAACCTCACATATTTATTAAATATATTTCACCTTTGAGGGGAGGATTTAACGTATTTCACAACGCCCCTCACCTTCGTAATACACTCATCATATTTTTTCAAGTCTTCACATACAATTAAATTCAAAAAGTGGGCACAATATCGAATATGCAAGAATTCATGTTCCAAGATCGGATCCTTTCTATACTTGCTTTATTATTATTATTTTTTTCCAAACAAACAACAACCCCATTATTAGAACTTGCATTATCAAGAGTGAGTGCAACTAATTTCGGTCGCCCCTAATCAAACAAACATGTTTCTATGCGTTGATTTTCAACCAAAGCAAAAGAAAGATTCATCTTGTATAGCTTCCAGTCATCATCAATAAAATGTGCTGTGAGACACATATAGTTAAGGTTTTGCATAGATGTTCATGTATCTGTGGTGAGGGAAACTCGTTGCCCTCAAAGAGAATTTCTCAACTTTTTTTTTCCCTCGAAAAAATTTTAAAGCAGTCATTGGGAATAATCCAACGGGATATAGTTAAGGTTTTGCATGGATGTCCATGTATCGAATATGCAAGAATTCATGTTCCAAGATCGGATCCTTTCTATACTTGGTTTATTATTATTATTTTTTTCCAAACAAACAACAACCCCATTATTAGAACTTGCATTATCAAGAGTGAGTGCAACTAATTTCGGTCGCCCCCAATCAAACAAACACGTCTCTATACGTTGATTTTCAACCAAAGCAAAAGAAAGAATCATCTTGTATAGCTTCCAGCCATCATCAATAAAATGTGCTGTGAGATACATATAGTTAAGGTTTTGCATGGATGTCCATGTATCTGTGGTGAGGGAAACTCGTTGCCCTCAAAGAGAATTTCTCAACTTTTTTTTTTTCCCTCGAAAAAATTTTAAAGCAGTCATTGGGAATAATCCAACGGGATATAATTAAGGTTTTGCATGGATATCTATGTATTTGTGGTGAGGGAAACTCGTTGCCCTCAAAGAGAATTTCTCAATTTTTTTTTCCCTCGAAAAAATTTTGAAGCAGTCATTGGGAATAGTCCAACGGGATATAGTTAAGGTTTTGCATGGATGTCCATGTATCTGTGGTGAGGGAAACTCGTTGCCCTCAAAGAGAATTTCTCAATTTTTTTTTCCCTCGAAAAAATTTTAAAGCCGTCCTTGGGAATAGTCCAACGGATGGAATCCCTACCTACTTAGGGTAAACCACAAGTATAAATTTCTTGAAGCCCTTCCCTTCAATAAACCTAAAGGGCAACTCATCAAGAATAATCATCTCTACTAGGGCTTTTCGGTAAGCTTCAACATTAAATGCAATGGGCACAAGTCCCCCCGTCTTCCAACCTAGATTGTCTGGGACTTCCGTCTTCCTATCCAAAATCTCTTACATTAATTGTCAATGTGATACTTCAATTTTGTCGTACCATTTTTAATTGTATCACAAGCATACATCCATCCACAATAATTACATGCAGCCCTAAGTTTAGTGGGATCACCACTTGATACTCTTGTAAAGTGATCTCAAATAATTAATCTAACTCTACCACTTTGTGACCCACCAATAGGAAGGATGCTATTACTTGTATCGAATATGGGTGTGGGTGGAGGTATATCTTGACATTGAGTTGTTTCTTACACATCATTTATAGTATTAGTATCGTAAGTATCGTCTGTTGTAGAGTCCATCTAGCAAAATATGCAATTGACAACTTGACTAAATATATAGTTAATATACAAATATGCAACTCGGCTTTTTAGCAAAAGCAAGAATGTTGGATTGGAAAAAAATTGTGTACATTAGTGATACATATTACATATTACAGTCAAATAAAATTGTTTCAAGTCACTCTTTGCATGTATTTTGATTATTCAGTAATTTACCATACCAGCTACATTTTATCCTTTTCCTTTCCCCCTCTTTCTATAAATCCATTTCTTCTCATTTATAGATAATAGAAAGCAGCAAACACAATTTTTTAAAATTCGAGTAATAACTAAGTATGACAATCTACAAGCACATTTTGAACTCTCTATAGCCATGGCTTACAAGTTAGGGAATGAACTAAAAGAAATTTGCGCAAATTAAACTCAGTGTTGATGTTATTTTGAATCTCACAAGCTCTATAGATTAAGAATTTAATTTTGTAAAGTCATACTACTGGAATCAATTGGCCTTCTATTTTCCTCTATACCATATGTGCGTGCACCTGCAGTGTGCACACACAATATTTGGAGTAACCGTATGCACATTAGCAATGAGAACTTAAAAAAAAGGAGCATCTTTCCCATTTCCAATATTTTCCCGATAATCAACAAAACTAAGAAAATCAAACATGCACAAACCAATAAAAAAAAGTAACAGAAAATGATCTCAATAGTCAATATACACGAAAAATCTGGAAAACCCCGAAGAAAAATCAACAAAAGAGAATATGAGAGAGACCACAATACCTCCATCAAATGTAAAGTGAATCTGTGCAAAGGAGGAGGAGCCGATGGTTTCTTTTAGAATCGGGATCTGAATGGCCGAATGGGGGCTTCTCGAAGTCGAAGAGTCGAGGACTCGAGAGAGGCAGAGAGAATTGAGGGGGAAAGGGGGGAAAGGGGAAGATTCAGGAAGGAGAGAGAGAACTAAGAGGCAACGGGGGGAGTTCGGGAATAAAGTCCAAGGGGAAACAATTTGATTGAAACGATTCCATTTGGGTTGAAAATAATCCTAAACGGTGCCATTTAATAATGCTTTTGATTAAAAAAAAAATACATCCGATCAAATTTGCACTAAATGGTATTTGATTACTTTTTTTTTTATTTGATAATAAAAAAATAAGACATCCAATCAAATTTGCACTGAACAATCAAAAACAATACTAGATCTTGTTTGTTATTTGATTACCTTTTTGTTTTTGAAGATTGTTATTTCAAATAACTTATTTGATTACTAGATGTTAATCATGTTAGTGATAAATTGGTACAGAGTCTTAGTAAATGATACTCTATGTAGTTATAGACTTATCACTTATAATCATTCAATACTAACATATTAAGTTAAATATACTAAATTATACATATTCTATCTATAGTTATATATTAATGAATATATTAATATATTGAAACTAATTTACTAAATATATATAAACTATAGTTATAGTCTATAGACTTAGTACCAATAGTCCAATACATAACTAATTCGTAATAAGTATAGTCTATATATATATATATTTTTGAAAATAATTATAGTCTGTAGAGCCTATACTAGTAGTATTACTATTACTAATATACTAGATATTATTTTAATACTAACATATTAAGTGAACTATACTAATACATTATACTATTACAAATTTATATATTAATATATACTAGTACTATATATTATAGTTATATATTAAAAAATATATTAATACATTGAAACTAATTTTCTAAATATATATAGTTATAGATCACTTAGTAGTTAGTAGTTACTACTTAGTATCAATAGTCCAATACTATAAGTCTATAACTAATAAGTAAATTCTATACTAGTAGATTAGTAGTATTACTAATATATGAGATGTTAGTAACTTAGTGATAAATTGGTAATACTCTTAATAAATAATACTTTATATAGTTGTAGTGATTTAATATTAACATATTAAGTTAACTATATTAATACTATTAGAAATTTATACATATATTATCTTTATAATTTATACTACTACCCTTATAATATGTTAATACATTAATATATACTAATACTATATATTATATTTAATAGTTATACATTAAAGAATACTTTGATACTAAATAATATATAAATAACAAATAATATACATTATATAATTAATTATATGCAACTATAATTATATAAAGAATATATAAAAATAATAAATATATATAGAAAATAATCAGTCCAGTTCGGTCCGATTCAAGGTGAAAAAACTCTAGACTGGGATTGGACAAAAAATATTCGGTCCAATTGTTTTTGGACCGAGACTGACCGGTCTCAATTATGGTCCGGTCCGGTTCAAACTGGCAAATACTCCCCCTATAGGTAAGTAGAGTGAAATAAGGATATCAATGAAGAAACGAAAAGAGTAATGTTAAATACAAGCATCTTAGAGACAAACTTTACATAGGCTCTTCATAATAAAACGAGTTCCACTAAAAAAGAATATTGATTCTTTTTATATTTTTTTAAAGTGTGGTTCACTTTTACAAAGGCTTGTGCAAGTCTTGTTGACTTAGAGTTTGTATAAATCATTTCTCTTATATATCAATTCTATTATAATAAGTGGCTATTTAACGGCCACTTAACGAATTTTCTTATTTTTCGTTAAGTCTTCTTATTTTTTCGTTAAATTTAACTTTATTCGTCTATCCATCTGAATTTTGAAATGATTTGATTCTTGAAATTTAGTCTCATAATTCAAACTCTTAAATCAAATACTTCAAATTCAAATCTAGTCAAATTTAAAATTTTTATCCTCCAAAAAATCATAATCCAAAATTTTTCCTTAACTCGAATCCGTTTAGACTATCATTCAGTTAAAGTTGGAATGAATTCTTAGATTGAAACTAACACCAGATTTCAAACTCAACTTAATTTCCTTATGATCGACGTTACTATTCCCCTATAATTTATAAAACTCATTCAAAAATTAGATTAAACAGCACATTAGTAATAAATTACTAATGATCTTTTATTTGTTATAAATTATATAACATGCAAATTATAATATAACATTATAACATTAGTAAACTTACTTCATATTACAAATTATAATATAATATTATTTTATATAAATTATAATTATATTATTTTATATAAATTATAATTAAGATTTATATAAATTTATATTTATGATTTAAAATTTTTGTTCATTCTTTATAAAAAACAAATATAAAATAATTAAGTTTAAATTTATTTGTCAACTACATTTGTGAATATAATTATTTGAATAAAATATTATTTATTTCTCAATTCAAATTCATTATGAAACATTAAATTCAAATAATAATATTTTATAAATAAAATTATAATAATGATTAAATAGTTATTTTTAATCACTTCACATCAATTTACTTTTATATAATTCTTTCGTTATTATCTTTCATAAATTGATATAAAGTGATAAAAGATAACTATTTTATAATAGAAATATATATATTCAACAAACCTTTGTTTTGAAAATTCTCGAAATTTAAACATGAAAAGAATTGGAAAATCAAACCAAATGGTTGTTAATAACAATAAGAAGGTTATGAATTTTATAATGTCAATTTGCCTCAATATTTTTCGCATCTAAGTAGCGACCTAATAATTAATTGTCATTCTTACCAAAAGTCTTCGTGTGTGATTTCGCCCCACTAGCAACAACAATAATGAATCTCCTAATTGCAAACTTTTTCCGCTATTTTACATCTAACTTGTTTTTTTCATGCGAATCATATTGTAAAAAATAATTTTAAGAAAAATATTGAATGCTTTAAAAAATGAAATGTCACAATATTTGTTTCATGTGTCAAATAATTATAATATAATATAACTTATTTTTGATTTTTTTAATTGAAAAAATCAAAATGAATAAAAAATGAATATAGAAAATAAATACAATAAGAGATAAGAAGAAATTCGGCCACCACCTATATATTTAATACCCTCTCCGACAAAAAAAACTTGTAATACCATTACCAACCCCATTCGTAATTCCTTCAATTAATTGTTTGTCAAAAAAGAGAGTTAATTGAGCTAATCCTCTTATACCATTATTTAAGGATATTGCATAAAAAACATCTATGTAACCACGATTATATGACCAATCATATATCACATTTATTATTTTTTCCCAAAGAATTCGATGGGGAACACTTTTAAGAAATGAATTTCGGAAGTTCAAATTTTGTAAAGATGAATAAACAGGCTTATATAAAAAGAACGCTATAAATATTCTAATATAAGCCATACTCTATGATTAACTTGCATTTGTCACAAATCCATACCAATCCACAACATTATTTGAATTTGGATATATTATAGCTAGAGTTAACAATTTTGATAATATATCAAAATCCATTTCTTGTTGATTTAAAAGAGTTCCTATGGCTCCAACGAACAAGGTAAATATATCTAATACAAGCATAGGAAATAGCATATTACTATCCTATTCATGGGGATACGAAAAAGTATTCTTAATACCAAAATAAGCAATAGTAATAAAGGATCGTGTCATCTTTCTTATATTAATCCAACTTTGGACGGCTTGTGTTAAGCATGTCATGATAGATATCTCCAATTTGTGAACGGTGAGTTGAGCGAACGACCCTGTGTACATAAACTAATGATACTCTTAAACATCTTTATAATTATTTTACAACTCCTTATGAATCAACCAATGTAATTGTAATATAAGGTAAAAATTTCAATTATATATGACTACCTTTTATTTTTTAATAACTCTACTCATTATTCTCTTATCATCTTATGATATGATATGATATGATTAGATGCTTGCAAATTATTTGTTATATTTCATTTGTTAATTTATAATTTAATATCACATAATGAGATAATGAGAGAACGATGAGAATTCAGTTGATGAATAAATTTTTTATTTATTTTTAATAGCATTGTAAAATAATTGTGAATTTATCATTTTCCAACTATAAGAGATGATAAGAACTAAAGCACCATCATATTATAGGATAACCATAAGCATATGCATTTTGTGTTGGAAAATAAAGATATAAGATAGATTTTTTTGAGATGATCGCAGTGCAAACAGAGGGATCAGAAAGAGTGATTGGAGCATGGGCAGGTTGATCCTGCTTATAGAAGAAATGACAATGGTTCTCTTTAATGGACCGGACAAAATTTAGGCCATGTTTGGTAATAATAAATGATCATGAGAATTTTTTTTAGATGAATTGTTTATTGGGCTTTGTAAAATATGAGAAAGTTCTAAACAGAATTTTATTGAATTTTTTTTTTTTTTGTATTTGAGTTTAAAAAATAGAGTGGTAGAATTGAATATTTAAATATAATTCTTTGAAAGAAGTTCTGGTTAAATATTTGTAAAGATGATTTTGATTCTTGTGTTTTGATTTATTGACTTCGTTTGAATGTTGAGTTGAGTTGGATTCATTATGAATAGTAATAAGTTGAGATGGTTGCGTGAGTTCTGTGAGATCATCTAACATGAGTTAAATTTATTTAGATGTTAAGATGAATTTAAATGTATTTATGAAAAGTTAAAAATGGTTGTAGACTTCATATATAAATAAATGTTAAATTGTAAAATGATGTAGGTTTCACGTGTAATGAATTTTGAGTTGATATAAGTTTAGTAATTTGAGAGTCGAGTTATTGGATGTTAGATTTAATTTAAAAGTTAAATTCAGATGAGTTCAACAACCAAATGGAATATTGATTATATGAAGATTTAGAAACGGGATATTGAATATTTGAAGATAATTTGGTTTGGAATCTTGAAACATTTTAAAAAAACAAAATAAAATATTGAAAAGAACCTGGTTTGCTTACATGGATGAAACCAAAAATCCAAAACACATATTAAATTTAACATTATATTTTTTCAAATTCCTATACAAAATATAATAAAAAACTCAATTTTTTCAAATTCCAAAACATATTTCTCAAATTACAAAATAAAACTAATATTAAAAAATATTATAATAATATATATATATATTTTAACTTTTATCTCATATCTATCTCTAAAAACAAACCAAACCTTAATAACCAACAAGGAACAATCCCTTCGCCATGTGGAATTGCCCACCATCTCAGTGAAGGGGATAGTCAATTTTAATTTTACTCTTAATTTTCACCATATCTTATATACAATGGGGCTTCCATCTCATATTCGTCTACGTTAAAAGGAGACATGTAAATTGTAATTATTACATGTGTAATTATTACGTCCTAATAAAAATGGGACTCTCATTTATAGTCTAAAATAATTATTACATAGTTTAAGAAAAAAAAGTTAACGAATCAGCTCATTTTATTATTATAATTTTTTTAAATTTTATATAAAATATAATAAATATTTTTTTAAAAACTTTTAAATAATAATAATAATAATAATAAAATAATTATTCTAATTTTTATCTCAACTCACTGTTCAAACGACACCTAAAAATGGACTCTTTTTATCATTTCTTATCCCAGGAAAATTTCTTTTTAAGTCTAATGATGTCCATTATTATTTTCTAAATATAATGATGTCCATCCTTGGGTTTAAATCACAAAGGTGCATCTTTAGTTGCATTATAAATGAGACACTTGGGAATATCCCCTGGTTCAATAAGCAAGCCATGATTTGCATTTTGGAACCAAACTCATGTAGCTATATTATAAATAACCGCTTTTAAGTAGTCGGTCTATTATTTTTCAAATAAAAGCCCTCCACTCACATGCTGCCACATCAAAAATTTACATCAAATTCAATCTATACTAATGGGATAGAAAAGGGGAGCGATAGGAAAGCCGAAGAATACCGCTACATGAGTCCCCTTTCTGCTCTTCCAGCTTAATGCCGAACATCCACCTCATCGCCATTACCACCAGTTCGATGTCGATTCCGCGCAGTCCGTATTCAAAACCCACAACATTCACAGATCGACGTCAACAATTTGTTTTCCAACTTTATCAGATTCTATTGCTTCAAAATCTTGAATGTTCTTCATCTCCCAAGTCTATTAAATTAGATAAAAATCCAAAAATGAACCAAATGCTCCTTCAAAAATGGTGCTGATGATAGAGGAAGTGGTGTAGGCAACGTGGGTGGTGAGTTGTTGTGATAGTTGCGAGAGGAGACGAAGTCGTGCAAAGGCAGCTGTGTGAGAGGGGGGTTCCGTGCGAGAGGGGTTTTCATCTCTTCATCTTCCTTGCTGCCACTCTCTTCCACTGCCACCATCTTAGTCGGACACCATGGAAATGATCGAAATGCCATAAATGATTCGGTGTCGAAGGAACTTTATGTTGTTTATGTGGGAAAGTCTCAACGACGATACCAAGTTTTTCTTCGGCAGCGTCTTCTTTGAGCTCGACAGTGATACCATATTCAAAATCCACAATATTCACAAATGTTGCGAGAGGAGAGGGGGGTTCTGTTAGGAGAGAGGGGTTCATAAGGGAAAGGAAGAGTGGGATGTGAAATGGAAAAGAGGGGGGTTTTGTGTAGTACATCCACAAAATTATTGTGGTAGACAACTTACGTGTCACTACATCATTGATAGGCTATTTTTTTGATAACATAAGCTCGATCAATCTACAAGATTTTCTATATTATATACTACAAAATTTATGATTGGATAGATATTCTGAATTCTCTTTCATTAAAAGAAAAATTTATTGTGTAACCATTACGATTATACAAAAATGAGAATAAAACACTATTCTATATACTAACTACTACTTAATTGTCCCATTAGGTTCTCTTAGATCATCTTGATAAGTATTGTTCTTTGATAACTGTCTCTAAATTACGATAAAACCAAGAAGGTAGGGATTAAGTTGCTTTCAAAGTCTGCTTAAAAAAAAAAAAAGTTGTTTTCAAAGTCTAACCAAAAGATGATGACCAAGAAAACTTCCATTAACTCCAATCCAAGCAATGAATTATAATGCAAACAAATGCAAAGTGCAACTATTAAAAATCAAATTGTAGTTTTCATGTGTATGATTGTTAAATCAAACTTAACTCATTTAAAATTAATTATTAATGAGATTTACCACTTTTTTAACTATCCCAACATACTTCCTATATTTCAACATAAAAAATTAAATTTATATCAACTTGAAAAAGTCAAACTCATCTTAATGAAACTCATATAGTACTAGTATGTATAAGTCAATTTAACTGATCTCAATATGTGAGATAATCTCACTATTATCACATCAGATAATTTTAAATATGTGAGATAATCTTAGATCATATCAGACTACCTTATTACTAGCATAAATTAATCACTATTATTTTTACTCATAATTATTTTATTATTATTATTCATCAATTATTTAAGATCACTTTAACGTTCAAGGAATCAAGCGTAGTCTAACTTAAATAAAAAAGAATAATACAACATACAAATTATGTTTGGTATATGCTACGAGAATGATGATTAGAATATTTTTATTTAAAATAGTTTAAAAAGAAATAAAAAGATAATTTACATAAAAAAAAAGGTACAGGTTGCCGTGCTCTAGAAGTGCGGAGCAGGCAGCAGACGATTACTCGTTTGTAACTGATAAGCACGGACCAAGTACGTTCTCCCCCAAATAAAGCGTTCTCTCTCACTCAAAATTAATATGAAAAATGAGTGGGACTAGCCAACATCCATTGCATCCATCTCATATAAATAGTATCGTGCACTGTTTACGATACTGTTCATGTAAGATGGATGCAATGGATGTTGGCTAACATTACTAAATTAATATATATAAAAATAAGATCACGATGTACGGACCAGCCATGCCCACATAATAAGTGGGCCCCACTACATGTGACCTGACGTAGTGGACATCCCCCACTCTCCCTTCGTATAGTTCGTACGTACGTCCAGCTACTTTTTCCCAACTCTACGATGATTAAGTGAGTGGATCCTAATCTTTGACTTCTCTATTTATTTGTTCTTTAATACAACAATTAAATATTTAAATTCATATCCCCTTCAATTAGAAATTTAGAAAGGTGTGGAATAACATGTTGCTGCTGTGAGAGATAAAAAAGAGAGAAATGCTATTCATTATTTTAATTTTTATTATTTTATAATATAATATTAGATTATTGAAAATCATTTATTATATTTTTTATAAACATATTATCTAATGTTATATTATAAAATAACAAAAAAAATTAATAATAAATAGATTTTTTCTTTTCTTAATAATAGCATGAACTTTATAGTATAGAAGAAATAAAATAATAGCAAAACAGCTTCAATAGGAATTAGGACAAGTTATGGAACATGCTTTTTCTTTAAAGCAAGCACATCAGAGTTTTTGTCGTTCCTCATGCAAGAACGGTGAAAATTTGCTGTTGGCAATCCCGATCCTTTACTTTTCTCAAACTAAATGTAGATAGTGTCATAGTCTATGATGTACATAAGGCAAGTACTGGAAATCAGATAGTTGAAGTGTGAAATTTGTTACCAAAAAAATTTGTTATCATAAAAAATAGTGAGGGCTTTACAAAAAAATGAAGTCTCTTTTGCATGTCTTGGAAATCTGATGGTTGAACGGTAAAATTTGCTGCATCCCTTTATTGAATATTAGGCTTGTTCATTCGGCTTGGATTTTTTTTGTCCCGACCCTATTTTTTAAAAATAATTTTAGCATGTTCATTAAAAAAATTCAAGAAAATTACTTATCTTTCAAATTTAAATTTTGAAATTTGAAACTAGAATGAATAGACCTACTAAATATAAGACTCAACATATACAAAGGATGGATAATCAGGCTGCACAACGCCTAGCAAGATAACATGGAGAGTTGAAGATATTGCAATGTGGTTTAATGCTATCCCAGACTGTACATGTTGATTCGGCTATATGGCTGGACAGAGCTTCCTTATAATGGATGTTACTCTTGCATAGTTGAAGACATTATTTTATTAAAACAAAAAATAATTCAACATGTCATTTTGGGCATTGATCACATGGCTCTCCATTTCTACCTGTTTTTTTTTTTTTAATCCTCGTTAAAGATTTTATTGTATTTTTTTAAATTTTTTTGGGGTTGTTCGTATTCCCAATAAGGAAAAAATTATAAATAGTTCGGTGGAGTTTATCCTAATTCTCATTTGTTCTGTGTTGTTAAGAACAATCCCATAAAAAAAAAATCCCTTTTGTTTTGTCTTGTATGATACACTCCTCCTATTTTCATCCACCTTTTACCATTTTTTTATTATTAAAATTTGGTGAATTTATCTTATTTGTATATATAAAAAAATAAAAGAGTAATTATTTTGAAATCATCTTTATATCTTATTAAATAACTGATTTCTTTACTTACTGAAGTATTTTTTAAAAATGATGGAAATAAAAAATTGAATTAAATTTCTTGTCCTAATATACAAATAATGATTTCTTCATCTATTACAAAACAAAAATGTTATAATAAAACAAGAAATGAATTCCTTAATATAACTTTTATATTAATATTTTATACTAAAATAAATATAGTTTTAAAAAAAAATAAAAATCACTCTTATCATCTTTTATGAAAGATGATTACATAATAATACAAACATATTGATTGACACCATTTTTAGAAATTGTTATGATATTGAAATAATAAAAACTAAAAATATAATTTTGTCTTGAATTATATATTCTGATCAAGAAATATTCTAACTAATTATATAAAATTAATTTGATAAATTTGATAAATTATAAAATTAATTTTAGTATAAAATAAATTTAATAAATCATCAAATCACGTCAGTAATAAACATTAAACTGTACGACTCATCATTCTGATTAGGAATTTAGAATCTGGTTTATCATATGCCTGACCGAAAGGCGAAATTCTCACACTCATCAAATGTAACTTCACGAGATGGTTCAGTCTCAGAAGCACCTTTTCTAAGCTTTTCTTCTTTCCCACCATATATCTTATCTTGCGTCTTAACCATCACTGCAAGCACAAAGCCACCAATCTCTCTCCCCTCTTAACCGTCAACTTTGCATTCCAGGGTTTTCTTTCACAATGGATTTGTCATGGATGGTGGAGTTCCTCAAAGGCATGGTCAAACCCGTGGCTGCCACCGCGGTGGTGCTCATGGCCGTGCTTTTGTCTTATTTTCAGAAGTTAGGATTGGAGGGAGAGATGGTTTACTCCATTCTCAGGGCATTTCTTCAGCTCTCTGTCATTGGGTTTGTTCTTCAGTTCATTTTCAGTCAGGACAATAGTGGGTGGATCCTTCTCGCTTACCTTTTCATGGTTTGCCTTTCTTCTCCACTCTTTTTATTATTATTATTCCTCATTAATTAACTAATGAAGGTTTTGACCAACTGTGTTGGGTTTTCGATGATGATTTCTTGATTTCCATCCAGAACAAATCTTTCTTCTCTTGAATAGTTTCTCTAAACGAGAAAAGGTTGTTTCTTCCAATAACTGTAAAAATTTGGTTGAAATAAAATTATTATTTTGTGCACTTTTCTTGTGGTTTTCTGTCTACTAGTTCACGAACCAGCCAATTAAATCCAGACTTCTGAAAATTTGCAGGTTTTATCTGCACATGGACGGCCCATATTTTATTGTTGCTCTGTTTTGTGTTTTATGTGTTTCTTGTTCTTGTTTTCTGTTTTGGTGATACTTGTTTGTTCAACTTCCGCAAATCCATTGAGTGATGATTATATATACCGTCTGAGCTCAACCCTGCGAAATGACAACACGCTATTCTTGGATAACTTTTACCACTTTTGGATCTCAAGTGGAAGATCTTTGTGTAAATATATGCTTAAGTGAATAACAAGAAGTCAGATTTGTTAGTTAAAATTCAACGAATCACAGTGGCCTGACAGACAGATACACACATAACAAATGCAATCAGAATGCCAAAGAATAGATCATTGGGAAACAGAACAATTACAACTCCCGTATTTAACAATTGTATTCAAATTATATGTTATAACATTTTGTTTTCATCTAAATTCTGGTCAAACTCTGTCAATAGCATGTTTGCTAGTCAGAATCTTTGTTGATTTGCAACTTATGTATGTTGTCTTACTAACATTTGGGTTGTCCATCCTGCATAGATCAATAGAGATTCCCATTGGCACTGATAATCTGAACATGGGGTTTACCCAGTCGGTAGTAGTAGTTGTTGATACCATTATATTGTTTCCTTTTCAGGTCTCTGTTGCCGGTTATACAGCCGGTCAACGAGCTAAACATATCCCTCGAGGGAAGTATGTTGCCGGAGCTTCCATTCTGGTCGGAACAGCTGTGACGATGTTCCTGCTTGTTTTGTTAAATGTATTTCCTTTCACTCCAAGATACATCATCCCCGTCGCAGGTATGATGGTTGGGAATGCGATGACTGTGACGGGGGTGACGATGAAAAGACTTCGAGATGACATTAGAACACAAATGAACTTGGTAGGTCTCAAGATCAAGGAGAGATATATAAATTCCATCTGATTTTCCTCTCTGTTTCTTGTTCTTTGGGAATTCATGGTTTTTCTCATCTTGATTTTCCAATAAGCTGTAAGACAATTCTCATTAGTCATTATAAATAACCATCATTGCAAATTGAGAAGCTTTCCATTGTCCTTTCAATCATCCTCATTTTCTGATGAAGCATAAATGATTGAAAAACTATTTATCATATTTTACTTATATACGGATCATTTGCCATATTAGGAATTAACATGGATATTTCATATAGATCTGGAATGAGGAGATTCATTAACTCTTATTTTTTTCAACTCTTGTAAATTTATCTTCTCACTAGGATAAGTTTTATTTAATTCCTCAATTTCAAGAGATCTCAAAGGGTGAATATTTCCAAATCCAAATTCTGCTAAATGATATTGGTTTATTGTTCTGTGTTGCAGGTAGAGACAGCATTGGCTTTGGGTGCAACCCCGCGCCAAGCCACACTTCAACAAGTGAAAAGGGCTTTGGTTATTGCACTCTCACCAGTGTTGGACAATGCCAAAACTGTGGGTCTTATCTCACTTCCTGGGGCAATGACTGGACTCATAATGGGAGGAGCTTCTCCTCTGGAGGCTATTCAGCTGCAGATTGTAGTAATGAATATGCTCATCGGTGCATCGACAGTTAGCAGCATTATGTCTACTTATCTTTGTTGGCCTGCTTTTTTTACCAAAGCATTCCAGTTAGAGACCAAAGTCTTCTCTGCCGAGTAAGTTTTAGGTTGCGTTTGGTAGCGAGGCAATCTCAAATAGTATTGAAAACAAAATGAAAAAAAATAATAATAAAATATTAAATAATAGCGAAGACGGTCTAGTTTTGCTCTCAATACTTTAGTCCCCCACGCCTCTGGATTCAAATGGGATTTAATCCGTCAGTTGCTGGAGAAGCAGCATTATCATACGGTATTTGGAATCTTGTTCGGTTCCAGTTCTCCACTCACTACAGAAAGCCGTCCTACCATATTTTGATACTCGTAGGGACGCAGCTACCATTTTTAACTCTTTGAACTTAAAATTTATAACAACGGTACTAAGTACTAAGTATTGTTTTTTTTCATTAAATCTATTGTTTGACTCTGAGAACTTGGAAGTTATAACAACAGTACTAAGTACGTCAAATTTAAATGATGCTCTGTTGCTTCTTGTTGGAAACCATGAGTTGTCGAGAAATGACCATTCATGTATACCAAGGACTCCAATATCATGATCTGTACATACGAGATCACAATAATTCACAGAACGTATCAAAGCCATTTTTCTCAAATTTTGAGTAATTTTTTTTTTTTTGTACTCAAAACAAAATTCATAGCATGGAAGTGCTTGAGATTTTTGTTGTAAACATTGGCAAAATTAATTCATTACATGGTCACACTTGTTGAGGGACACATTTTAAGTGCATCCTTGTTTAAGTAATTGGCATATGAAACGACTTATAATGCATGTAACGTCCGTACGTCCTTACAATGAGATTTAAAAAAAATAATATATTTTTAGAAATAAGACGAGAAATTATTGAACTTTTTAAAGTTACTTCTTTCCACCCAAGGATATAAAAGAATCCATAAATAAAATCTAAAACCTGCTTTGAAACCTATATCGGATTCTGCAATGGAATTCATTAAATTAAAATCCAAAATTCTTTTACAAAATATAAGTTGATTTATTACATAAAATGTTCCTAGACTTCTATCACATTTTCCTTGAGCCATGTCCGGCCGTCTTGAATTTTGGAGGTCCTGTTTTGCCATGCAATGCGAGTTTATATTTGTATTCACGAGAAAATGCCAACACAAATACAAGTTAAGGCAGGAGCAATAAACAAAGGGAACATTACAAGAGTACTGGCAATTGTAGACTTTTTTTAAGATCGTTCTCGTATCGTGGTTTTTAATATATTTGATTAAGGATCTATTTTAGTTGTTTGCTTAATTTGGATCCCCATTGCGTTTATATTTATGCTTTTAAGCTAATATTACATCACTCTTTTTTATTTTTGGATTCCTTCTCATTTTATCGATTTTATAATATGCAACTTTTTCGAAAATTTGTTGGGTATTTGCGGTAACATGTTGTGGCCGCAATATGTATTTTTTACCACAATAAGTTATGTTTCATCGCAAATAACCATATGCGAAAGTAAGTTTTGTAGCAAATAACTCTTTTGTAACCATTTAAGCATCACGTGAGATGCGATTTTGCAGCAAAAAGTTAACTGTTGCTATGAAAGGTTTTCACCATAGAAATTAAGCTTTTGTGACCAATCTCTATTTTGCAGGAATTAAAAGGCTTAAATTCGCGTTTTACTATCGGCAAGTTTGCGAGTCTGCGACGATAAATTCTTGCCACAAAAATTCTTTTTTAGCAGGAATTTGACTTTTTGCCGTGATATTTTGTTGCCGCAAAAGACATAATTGTTGTAGATCATGTCATATTAACCGTTATTTAAATAGGTCGTATTAGAGTTTGAAGGTTTGACTTCATTTAGCTTCATGGGTTGTGTTTGGGTTAATCCATATACTCGAATGTGTATGACCCGAAGACGTTCCGCGAACACGAGTTGCCACCTCTTAAATAATAAAAGAAGTTGATATATCATATTACTAGTAATAAAATACGCAAATATATAAGTGTACCTATAATATATTCTAGAAAAAGAATTATACAAGTTATCCTAAACATACTTTGGGAACATAATATATATTATTTAAAGTAAACTATAAATAAATTAATATATATTAAATAAGTACACAAAATACAACTACTATGTAATAAAAATAATACATACATGTATAACACATAATACCATATTCAAAATAAGCTTAAACAAGTCAAGTAAAGCTTGTAAAAGCCTTGTTCATGAGCCTATATGGAGAAAATGGTGGTGGCAGTGTGGGTAGTGGGTTGTTGTGGCAACTACAAGAGGAGATAAAGTTGTGCAAAGGCAGGCATGTGAGAGGGTTTTTCAACTCTTTGTCTTCCTCACTGCCACTCTTCCACCACTACCATCTCAGTCTAACGCCATGGAAATGACTCAAATGCCATAGACGATTAGGTGTCGAAGGAACTTCATGCTGTTTATGTTGGAAAGTCTCGATGATGATACCAGAGTTTTCTTCGGCCATGTGTTCTTCGAGCTCAACGGCGATACGAAGGTCAATAGATGAAGGCGTTGTCCATTGTCCATAGCCCGATCTGTATTCAAAACCCATAGCATTCACAAAGGCTGTGAGAGGAGAGGAGGGTTCCATGAGGAGAGAGGAGGTTTGAAAGGGAAAATTAGATTAGGGTGAGAAATAGCAAAAGGGAGATTTCGTGCAGTGCATCCACAAAATTGTTGTGATAGACAATCTACGTGTCACTACATTATTAGTGGGCTTCTTTTGGTAACATAAGCCGACCAGTCTGCAGAATTTCTCTACAGTATATATTGCAAAATTTATGATCAGACAAATCTTCTGAACACTTCATTATTGAAAAGAAAACTTATTGTGTAACCATTACGGCTATACAAAAAATGAGAATAAAACACTAATCTTTATACTAACTACTACTTAATTGTCGCATTAGGATCTCTAAATAGATCATCTTGATAAGTATTGTTCTTTTATAACTTTTTTGAAATTACAATAAAACCAAGAAGGTAGGGATTACGTTGTTTTCAAAGTCTAACCAAAAGATGATGACCAAGAAAACTTCCACCAATTCCAATCCAAGCAATGAATTATAAAGCAAACAAACAGAAAGTGCAAATATTAAAAATAAAATTGAAGTTTTGATGTGTTTCACTATTAAATCAAACTCAATTCAATTAAAACCAATCATTGTTATAAAACTTAAAGAAGAAACTACTATTACAAGAAAATTTATAAGAGAAAATATTTAGAACTTTTTATTATTCAAGAACTGAATTTTCTTTCTTCATTTCTTTTTTCATTTCTCCCATCTTTCTTTCTTTTCTTTTCATTTCTTTCTTTCTTCGTTTCTTTTGATTTTTGTATACATAAACTGATCGATCGATGCTCGTATTTATAGGCCTTGATTAATGTGCAAAATTACTGTGCACATATAAAAAAGTCGTTGGTAGGGGCACATCCACATGATGCAAGAGGGAGGGGGTCATTCATGCCCCCCTTCCATAATTGCAACACTCCCCATTGAATGACAACCCATAAAGAATCTGCTTCGTTAAAACCTTGCCCAGGAAAAATCCAGTGGGAAGAAAAACCAATGACGAAGGAAAAAGAGTATAGTATTCTTATATATCGTCAAATGTTTTAAGATTGTCTCATTAAAATCTTGCAAAGGAAAACCCAATGGGACAAAACCTCAGCGAAAAAAAAAGAGTACAATCAGCACAATTCTTCAAGATATTCACTCTCCCTGAAAAGTGCATGACGGTAGATCTTTAAGTCTTCGTATTCCAATGTTCTGCACAATTTAATGTCGTAGTTGGTAATGCCCTTGTGAATAAATATGCTAGATTATCACTTGATTGTATATGCTTGACATCAATTTTATATTTCTCTTGAAATTCGTGAGTATAAAAGAATTTAGATGAAAAAAGTTTGGTTCTATCACCATTGATATATCATCCTCTGATTTGAGTGATACAAGCAGTATTATTTTCGTATAAAATTGTTGGGCTATCATTGATCATTGGAAGATCACACTTTTTTTGAATATGTTGAATCATTGATTTTAGCCAAATACGCTCTCGACTTACTTTCTGAATTGCAATAATCTCTAAGTGATTTGAAAATGTGGCAGATAGTGTTTACTTGACAGATCTCCATGATATGACAGTATCTCCATAAGTAAATAAATATCCAGTTTGAAATCTACCTCTGTATGGATCTGAAAGATAACCTGCATCTGCATATCCAATCAATTGTGGATTTGATCCACGTTGATAAAATAATCTCATATCAATCGTACCATGAAGGTAACGAAATATATGTTTAATATCATTCCAATGCCTTCGAGTTGGCGCAGAACTATATCTTGTAAGCAGATTAATTGAGAATGTAATATTAGGCCGAGTGCAATTTGTAAGATACATCAAAGTTTCGATTGCACTGAGATATGGTACTTCAGGACCAAGAATTTCTTCATCGTCTTCACAAGGATGAGATGGATGATTTTTTACATCAAGTGATTGAACAGCTATTGGAATATTCAGAGAATGTGCTTTGTCCATATAAAAGTGCTTCAAGACTTTCTCTGTATACATGGACTGATGAATAAAATATTCATTTAGCAAGTGCTCGAGCTGCAGGCCGAGATAAAGTTTTGTTTTGCCAAGATTTTTCGTTTCAAATTCATTCTTTAAATATTCTTGAGATCTCTTTAGGAGTTCTCACAATATTTAAATCATCAACATAAACCACAATAATGATAAATCTGGAATCTGATTTCTTAATAAAAATATATGAGCATATAAGATTATTCTCAAATTCTTCTTTCAATAGATATTTGCTTAGGCGATTATACCACATGCGTCCGAATTGCTTTAACCCATATAAAGATCTTTAAAATTTGATAGAGTACATACTTCTAGATGTACTTGTAGATGCTTCAGGTATTTTATATCTTTCAGGAATTTTCATATATGTGTCATGGTCGAAGGATCCATATAAATATGCAGTGACCACATCTATCAACCGCATATCTAATCATTTTGTAACAACTATACTAATAAAAAATATGAATGTGATTTCATCTATAACAGGAGAATATGTTTCATCATAATCAATCCTAGGTTTCTGCAGGAAATCTTGTGCCACAAGTCGTGCTTTGTATCGCACAATTTCATTTTTCTCATTACGTTTTCGCACAAATATCCACTTATATTCAACAGACATTACACCCTTTGGTGTTTGAACAACAGGTCCAAATACCTCTCGTTTTGTTAGCGGTTTTAATTCAGTTTCAATAGTTGCTTTCCATTTTGGCCAATAATTTCTATGTCGACATTTTTCAACGATTTTTGACTAACTTTTTTCATTACTTTTGGTAATGTCAATGACCATCTTATATGAAAATATGTTGTCGACAACAGTTTTATTTCTATCTAGAATTTCTCCAGTACTCATGAAATGTATTAAGATCTCATTATTTTCAGGTACCTGTTCCTCTTCAGGGGAAAATATTTCATGAAACACCTCTTCAAGAGGTTCATTTTTAGGAGATTTTAGAATAGAATATTTGATCTCTTCAGGAGCATCAACTATACTTATAGCCTGTACTGTAGGTATGGGTTCTTCAGAAACACCAAATTTATTTTGTATAGTTTTCCTTTAGGGAATTCTGTCTTTTGCACCAATAGGTCTTCCATACTTCAGGCGTGTCTTAGACTCACCTATTGCCGTTTTAATAATTTGTCTTTCATGGATTTCAATCCTTGTTAGAGCATTAACAATAGGAATATATGATTTTACTACACCTTTAGTGTCAGTAAATACATCTGGTAATTGATTTGCAACACTTTGCAAATGAATAATCCTTTGAACTTCAAGTTTACATTCATTTATAGGAGGATCAAATTGAGATGACTTTATTATCCCAAGTAATTTTTTGTCGTACTTCAGACACTGACTTTTCATTACCCATTAATGAAAAAGTGGATTCGTTAAAATGACAATCCTAAAAATGTGCTTTAAACATATCCCTTGTTAGAGGCTCAATGTATCTAATAATAGATAGAGAATCAAAATCAACATATATCCCAATTCTACGTTGAAGGCCCATTTTCGTACGTTGTAGAGGTGCAATTGGAACATCACATCCAAAAGTATGAAGATGAGAAATATTTGGTTGTTGACCAAATGCAAGTTGTAATAGAGAATATTTATGATATGTAGATGGTCTAATTCGAATTAATGATGCTGCATGAAGTATAGCATGTCCCCGAGGAGAAACAAGTTATTTTGATTTCATAAGTAAAAGTTTAGCGATTAGATGAAACATTTTGATCAAAGATTTAGCTAAACCGTTTTGAGTGTGTGTATGGGCAACATGATGTTCAACATCTATTGCTATTGACATGCAATAATTATCAAAATCTTGAGACGAAAATTCGCCTGCATTATCCAATCGAATGATTTTAATTGGATACTCAGGAAATTGTATTCGTAGTTTGATTATCTGAGAAAAAAGTCTAGCAATTGCAACACTTCTAGTGGAAAGCAGACAAACATGTGAACATCGACTTGATGCCTCAATTAAAACCATAAAGTATCTAAATGGTCCACTTGATGGATGAATAGACCCATATATATCTCCGTGAATCTGTTGTAAAAAGGATGGAAATTCAACAATGATTTTTAAGGGAGATGATCTGATAATCAACTTACTTTGGGAACATGCAAAGTACGGATATTCATTGGGTAAAAGAATCTTTTGATTCTTTAAGGGATGCCCATGCGAATTATTAATGATTTATCTCATCATTATTGATCTCGGATGTCCAAGACAATCATGCCAAGTCATAAATACTTTGGGGTCAATGCACTCCTGGTGCATTACCACATATGATTCAATTGTTCTCATCTTTATATAATATAATCTAGAAGAGAGAGCATACCGTTTTTCTAATACGAGCTTCTGGCCAGATATTATTTTAATAATAAGAAGATGCTCTTTACTAACTTCATTGGTCGTTTCAATATGATAATCATTACAACGTATATCTTTGAAACTCAATAAATTTTTTCTGGATTGTGAAAAAAATAGAGCATCATCAATACAAAATTTGGTGCCATTAAGCAACACAATATAAGCTTTTCCGGAGCCCTCAATTAAATTTGATGAACCTGATATGATATGAATATAGGATTTGCTTAGTATTAGATTTTGAAAATATTTCTTATCTTTGAGAATTGTGTGAGTTGTAATACAGTCAGCCAGACATACATCTTTATTATTCAACTCAGAGATAAAAAAATTCATTAGCGTGATCTATGATTATGTAAAATATACAGAATTTTTATTACAAATATTAATGAAGAAAATACATTAATTGGAAGGAACATTTCTATCTCCAATCAAGTGATCAATTCTACTATCAAGATCTTTAAAGAAATTAGAAACATCAAGATGGGTGATATCTATATTTAACGAATCATCTGATGATTCTACTAGATTTATTTCAATCCTTTTATTCTTTCCTTTTATAGATGTTTGATATAAATCAACAACGTGTCTGGCTATAGAACAGGTACGTGACCAATGTCCAGTCATATTACATTTATAGCAAATCTCTTCACCTTTCTTTGAAGAATTATTTTGGATACTTTTATCGCTATTTGAATTGTACCACTTTTGATGATACGGTATATTATTATCCATTTTAATGTTGTTGCTTCTGGGACCAACATTTTTATAGTTTCTCCTATCAAGTCCACACTATCGATTTCTTCGAAATGATGCACCATTCGCTTCTGGGAATGATGCAAGTCTAATACCATTTACTTCAGGGAATGATGTTGAACCAGTAGGACGTGACTGGTGGTTTTTTAATAAAAACTCATTGTTTTGCTTAGCTACTAGAAGACAATATATAAGTTCAGAATATTTCTTAAACTTTTGCTCTCGATACTTTTGCTGCAGGAGTATATTCGAGGCATGAAAAGTAGTATATGTCTTCTCTAACATATTATCATCGGTGATCTTCTCACCGCATAATTTTAGTACTGAGCTGATTTTAAATAGTACGGAATAATATTCACTAACACTTTTAAAATCTTATAAACTTAGGTGCAACTATTCATAATGAGTTTTTGAGAGGATGGCAATTGTGAAGGGGGTAAAAATAGTCAGAGGCCTAATCAGACATTTATGGCTAGGGGACAAAAGAATGGGTGATGGGACTAAAAGGTATGCTGATAGACGTGGGGGGTAGAGTGCAAGAATCAAATAGGTGTGTAGTAATTAAATGGAGTGCATGAATTGAAGGGAGGAAGTTGACTGACAACACGCAAGGTAAAATATCTGACCAAGCAGACCAAAAATTAGCTATAAAAGGGCTCGAACAGATGAAAGAAATGACTCTCTCTCTCTCTGGAACGATTTTGGCAGCCTCCTCTTCCCTGAAATCAGCTTCTTAAGCCTTCTTCAAGAGCTTCAACCGGCAGATTTTATTCACATATTTATGTATATTTTTTCTGTACAGAGTGAGTTATGAGAGATTGTAAAAACCATCATTATAGTGGATTCTCATCCTCAAATATCCGTGGACATAGGCACTTGCCGAACCATGTAAATTGTGTATCCATCTCTATTTATTTCATCTGCTATTTACTCATGTATAGTCACGCCGGGACTCTGCTAGAAGCCTCAAACAACCTCGAACGAAGTCCAACTCGCACCAGTGGGTTGGAAATAATTTTTTCTCTCATCCCAACCTGTTGGCCAATTTTTATGGTCTCAACAACAGTCTTCTGGTGTTCATATCTCTCTCTTAAATTATTCCACAAAATAAAGGGATCTTTTACTGTAAGATACTCAGTTTTTAATTATTCGTGAAGATGGTGACGGAGAAAAATTATTAATTTAGCACGGTTCTGCAGGGACGCTTGATTTTCTTCTTTTATTGTTTCTTCTAGGTTCATAACATCCAGATGGATTTCAGCATCAAGAATCCATGATAAATAATTTTTTTCAGATATGTCAAAAGCAACGAATTCGAATTTTGTAAGGTTTGACATTTCTTACCTATATAAATAGTGAAATAAATATGTGTATCTCATAAATATATTTATAAAGTCACGTAAATTTTATCAAATAATAATCAGTAATAAAATATTTCATATTCATATAAAAAATTACAAATAATATATTGAAAAATTTACTTGAAGAAGAAATCTACTAGTTTTAGAATTGATAGAACCGCCGTTCTGATAACGTGTTTTAAAACTTAAAGAAGAAATTATTATTGCAAGAAAATTTATAAAAGAAAATATTTAAAACTCTTTATTATTCAAGAACTGAATTTTCTCTCTTCTTTTTCGTTCTTCCTTTTTCTCCTCTTTTTTTCTTTTCTTTTCTTTTGATTTCTGTGTAAATAAACTGATCGATCGATACTCGTATTTATAGGCCTTGATTACTGTGCAAAATTACTGTACACATATAAAAATCGTTGGTGGAGGACACATTCATGTGGTGCATGAGAGAGGGAATCATTCGTGTTCCTTCCATAATTGTAATAATCACTACTTTTTTACCTTCTTATAAAAATAAAGTTAAACATATTGCAACATACTTCATATATTTCTACATAAATATTTAAATTTATATTAAT
Organism: Platycarya longipes; assembly: GCA_036559045.1. Classification (NCBI taxonomy): domain Eukaryota; kingdom Viridiplantae; phylum Streptophyta; class Magnoliopsida; order Fagales; family Juglandaceae; genus Platycarya; species Platycarya longipes. The sequence goes on from CM071797.1 coordinate 38,793,863, forward strand.
TTAAAGAAGTCAAATTTATTTCAATGAGACTCACGTAATATTATCAGTAAATTAAACTCATCTCAATATTTAGTGAGATGATCTCAAATCACATCAGACTATTTTGCTGTTATAACAAACTATTCTTATTTTATATTATTATCAATTATTATTTTTTTATTATTAATAAATAATTTAACATCACTTTAACATTCGAGCATAGTCTAAATTAAATAGAAAATGGCCAGATTAGAAAGAGTTTGGCTACTCATAATTATCCACACTTTACACACTGTATTTATTTTTATTTATTAATTTTATTTTATTTTATTCTTTCTAAACTTATTGAATTCTTCAATTTATAATTCATACGCTATATATTTGATAAGAAAAAAATAAAAAATTATGTTTAGTATATGAAATGATGATTAGAATATTTTTATTTAAAATAGTTTAAAAAATTAATTTACAAAAATAGGTACACGTTTCCGTACTATAGAAGTGCGGACCTGGCAGCAGACGATTGCTCGTTTGCAACTGATAAGCACAGACCAAGTACGTTCTCCCCCAAACAAAATCTTGAGAGATGAGTTTAATCTTGAGAGATAGTTTAGCTTATTTCAAATTTATAATTATATTTAAAATTTTTTTTTTTTATAAAATATATGAATAATTAATTTTTTTTAAAATATAAAAAACTGATATTTTATTTAATTTTTAAAAAATATTTTAATTCATCTCTTAATTCAAATCGAGTCAAAGTCTTCTCTCTCAAAAGTAATATATATATATATATATAAATAAGATGAATAAATGCATTAGTATATGATGTACGGAACCAGCAATGTCCACGTCATAAGTGGGGCCCACTGCAGAAGCAAATAAATAATATTTTCTTAGAATATTAGTATTAATCTTTTTAAAAAAAATCAAAATTTAATAAAAAATACAAATTTAATAATAAAAGCACACTAAAATAATTTTAATATTGAATTTATTAAAAATATTTTTGTTATAAATATTTTTGATGTGTACTTTAATAAATTTTAATTATTTTGATGTGTACTCATGCTCTTACACACCCAACAAGAGACCTAACGTGGTGGACCCTCCCCCACCTTCCCTTCGTATAGTTCGTACGTACGTCCCTGCCAGCTACTTTTTCGCAACGCTACAACAAACCTAATCTTTGACTTTTCTATTTATTTGTTCTTTAATACAACAATTAAATATATAAGTTCATATTCTCCTAATTCTCCTAATCTTCAATTTCGCTTTTAATTTCTATATAAAAAATAAACTGACAAGACTTATTAAATTTATAAAAATAAGATTAAAAATGAGAATATATATATTTATGATCAAAACTGACTTTTTATCAACTTCCTAAAACTAACTCCCTATAAAAAAAAATTACTCTCATTTTAAATCAAGATATTATTCTGGACATTCACATGGCTCTCTATTTCTACCTGTTTTTTTAATCCTCGTTTAAAGATCTTATTGTATTTTTTTTTTGGGGTTGTTCGTATTCCCAATAAGGAAAAAATTATAAATAGTTCGGTGGAGTTTGTCCTAATTCTCATTTGTTCTGTGTTATTAAGAACAATCCCATAAAAAAAAAAAAAAAAAATCCGTATTGTTTTGTCTTGTATGATACACTCCTCCTATTTTCATCCACCTTTTACCATTTTTTTATTATTAAAATTTGGTGAATTTATCTTATTTGTATATATAAAAAAAATAAAAGAGTAACTATTTTGATAATAAATCATCTTTATTATGATAAGATTGTTTTTTCTTAACTTAGTTGATGTTGTCCAGCCGTAATATATCATTTTTATATTTTATTAAATAATCGATTTCTTTTCTTACTGAAGTATTTTTTTTAAATGATGGAAATAAAAATTTGAATTAAATTTCTTGTCCTAATATACGAATAATGATTTCTTCATCTATTATTAAATAAAAATGTTATAATCAAACAAAAAATGAATTTCCTAATATAAATTTTATATTAATATTTTAAACTAAAATAAATATATTTAAAAAAAAAACAATTTACTCTATCATATTTTATGAAAGATCAATACATAATACAAACACATTGATTGGCACCACTTTTACAAATTATTAGGATATTTAAAAGATAATAAATAATAAAAAGTAAAAATGTAATTTTGCCTTTAATTATATATTCGGATCAAGAAATACTCTATTTATAAATTAATTATATAAAAATAATTTTATTATAAAATAAATTTAATAAATCACAATAATAATGTCAATGCGCGATACGACTCCTCATTCTGATTAGGAATTTAGAATCTAGTTTATCATCTGCCTAACCGAAATTTTGCCACTCATCAAATGTAGATTCATGAGATGGTTCGGTCTCAGAATATTAGTATTGTTCTCATTAAAAAAAATTATTAAAATTTAATTAAAAAATATAAATTTAATGAAAAATACACACCAAAAAAATCTTATATTTGACTCATCAAATATGCTTTCCTCGTATATCTGACCCAAAAGAAATTTTCTCACATTTGATGAAAAATGAGAAGATTTCTTTTCTTTACCACCATATATCTCTCTTGGGTTCATCACTGCAAGCACAAATGACAAAACCACCAATCTCTCTCCCCTGAGGCTGAAACGTCAACTTTGCATTCCAGGGTTTTCTTTCACAATGGATTTGTCATGGATGGGGGAGTTCCTCAAAGGCATGGTCAAACCCGTGGCTGCCACCGCGGTGGTGCTCATGGCCGTGCTTTTGTCTTATTTTCAGAAGTTAGGATTGGAGGGAGAGATGGTTTACTCCATTCTCAGGGCATTTCTTCAGCTCTCTGTCATTGGGTTTGTTCTTCAGTTCATTTTCAGTCAGGACAATAGTGGGTGGATCCTTCTCGCTTACCTTTTCATGGTTTGCCTTTCTTCTCCACTTTTATTATTATTATTATTATTCGTCATTAATTAACTAATGACGTGTTTTGTTTTGTGTTTCTTGTTCTTGTTTTCTGTTTTGGCGATACTTGTCTGTTCAACTTCCCCAAATCCAATGAGTGATGATTGTATAGACCGTCTGAGCTCAACCCTGAGAAATGACAACATGCTATTCTTGGATAATTTTTACCACTTTTGGATCTCAATTGGAAGCTCTTTGTGTAATATATGCTTAAGTGAATAACAAGAAGTGAGATTTGTTAGTTAAAATTCAACGAATCACAGTGGCCTGACAGTCAGATACACACATAACAAATGCAATCAGAATGCCAAAGAATAGATCATTGGGAAACAGAACAATTACAACTCCCGTATTTAACATTTGTATTCAAATTATATCTTACAACATTTTGTTTTCATCTCAATTCTGGTCAAACTCTGTCAATAGCATGTTCGCTAGTCAGAATCTTTATTGATTTGTCACTTATGTATGTTGTCTTACTAACATTAAGTCTAGTATTTTGATGCCATTTGGGTTGTCCATCCTGCATAGATCAATAGAGAGATTCCCATTGGCACTGATAATCTGAACATGGGGTTTACCCAGTCGGTAGTAGTAGTTGTTGATACCATTATATTGTTTCCTTTTCAGGTCTCTGTAGCCGGTTATACAGCCGGTCAACGAGCTAAACGTGTCCCTCGAGCGAAGTATGTTGCCGGAGCTTCCATTCTGGTTGGAACTGCTGTGACAATGTTCCTGCTTGTTTTGTTAAATGTATTTCCTTTCACTCCAAGATACATCATCCCCGTCGCAGGTATGATGGTTGGGAATGCGATGACTGTGACGGGGGTGACGATGAAAAGACTTCGAGATGACATTAGAACACAAATGAACCTGGTAGGTCTCAAGATCAAGGAGAGATATATAAATTCCATCTTATTTTCCTCTCTGTTTCTTGTTCTTGTGGAATTCATGGTTTTTCTCATCTTGATTTTCCAATAAGCTGTAAGATATTCTCATTAGTCATTATAAATAACCATTGTTGAGGTCATAAAATCGGCTAACAAGTCGGGGTGAGAGAAAGAATTATTTCCAACCCACTGGTGCGAGTTGGACTTCATTTGAGGTTGTTTGGGGCGTCCAGTGAGGTCTCGGCGTGGCTATACGAGCTTAAATAGCAGATGAAATAAAAAGAGATGGACACACAATTTTACGTGGTTTGGCAAGTGCCTACGTCCACGGGTATTTGGAGATGAGAATTCATTATAATAGGAGTTTTTACAGTCTCTCATAACTTACTGTACAGAAAAAAATATAGATAAATATGCTGCTAAATTTACCAGTTGAAGCTCTTGGAGAAGGCTGAAGAAGCTGATGTTGGGGAAGACGAACTACCAAAATTATTCCGGAGAGAGCCCCCCTTCGTCATCTGATCAGGCCCTTTTATAGTCAAGTTTCGGTCTGTACGGTTAGATATTTACCTTGCGTGTGTCAGTCGGTCAGCTTTTCTTTCTTCCTTTTTTTCTTTGCCCACGTACCCATGTGCCTGACATTCCTTCCCCATGTCACCTCAATTACCAGACTTTTCTTTCCTGACCTCCACGTGCTCTAGTCCCATCATGTTCCTTTTTGTCCCCTAGGGCCATAAATACTTGGTAGGTGCAATTAATTTCATTCATTTCAACCATCATTGCAAATTGAGAAGCTTTTCATTGTCCTTTTAATCATCCTCATTTTTCTGATGAAGCATAAACGATTGAAAAACTATTTATCATCTTTTACTCATCTACGGATCATTTGCCATATGGATCTTGAATGAGGAGATTCATTAACTCTTATTTTTTTTCATCTCTTGTAAATTTATTTGATTCCTCAATTTCAAGAGATCTCAAAGGTTGAATACTTCCAAATCCAAAATTCTGCTAAATGATCTTGGTTTATTGTTCTGTGCTGCAGGTAGAGACAGCATTGGCTTTGGGTGCAACACCGCACCAAGCCACACTTCAACAAGTGAAAAGGGCTTTGGTTATTGGGTAATGCTACATACAGTCGTGGAATTGCAAACGGCATGCAGTCGCTTTGACTTTTTTAACAGTGGACCCCACTTTTTTCTAAAGCGACTGTACGCCGTTTGTAATTCCATGACTGCATCTATCTTTTCTCTTGGTTATTGCACTATCACCAAAGTTGGACAATGCCAAAACTGTGGGTCTTATCTCACTACCTGGGGCAATGACTGGACTCATAATGGGAGGAGCTTCTCCTCTAAAGGCCATTTAGCTGCAGATTGTAGTAATGAATATGCTCATCGGTGCATCGACAGTTAGGAGCATCATGTCTACATATCTTTGTTTGCCTGCTTTCTTTACCAAAGCATTCCAATTAGAGACCAAAGTCTTCTCTGCCGAGTAAGTTTTAGGTTGCATTTGGTATTGAGGCAATCTCAGATTGTATTGAAAAAATAATAAAAAAGTAATAATAAAATATTAAATAATAATGAAGACGGTCTAGTTTTGCTTTCAAAACTTAGTCCTCCGCGCCTCTGGATTCAAATGAGATTTAATCCATCAGTTGATGGAGAAGCAGCATCGCACATCTGACTTCTGAGGCCTCTACTGAGTTCCATCAGATTTGATAACTGTATATTATGTTCTAAGTTACTGTTCTTTTTTTGATGATTGATGGAAATGTATTTGAGCATTTTTCCAAGGCTGAGTTGCATGCTGAAAGTCGTAATTTTTTGTTTGGTGCAAACAAACACGCTTAAATATTGCATTTTGTAACCCATCGATTGTTTGGTGAATAGAACAGTATCAGAACAGTGATGTTGTTGGGGAGAAGATTTTTTTATAGGAATTGGCTTTATATAAAGGACCATGACTTGTCGAGAAATGACCATTCATGTATATATAACCAAGGATTCCAATATCATGATCTGTACATACGAGATCACAATAATTCACATAACTTATCAAAGCCATTTTTCTCAATTTTTGAATAAGTTTTTTTTGTACTCAAAACAAAATTCATAGCATAGAAGTGCTTGAGATTTTTGTTGTAAACATTGGCAAAATTAAATATCAATATTAACATGGTTAACTTTATTAGATGCAAGATAAATACAAATCCATATGATGCTAAATAAGTAGAAAGAAACATTCTTATCATACTACGACCACAATGTTGAAAACAAAAGCTCCATCAAGTATTTCCAATTTGTTGTAGTGTTCCAAGTTGATAGGTCTTGCTGCGTTCTCAAGTTTATAATTTTCAATCAAGTTGGCAGCTCGAGTTGCTGAAGCAACATGTAATTCTTTATTACATTTACAAGAAACACGAATAATATTAAAAGTAATGCTACTTTTTTATATCCATAGTCACTCTTGTTGAGGTGACACATTTTAAGTTCATTCTTATTTAAGTATAATTGGTTTTAGAGAGTTGATAAGGAGTCGACTTTAATTTAAAAAAAAAAAAAATTCTCTTAATTTTCAACTTTGTTTTCATAGATCTAATGAGTTAGTATTGGAATTGAAAACAAGATTAAAATTGATAGGAGAATATTTTTTAAATCAAAACCGATTCTCCATCAACTCCCTAAAAAGGACTACTTGTAGAATTATTCAATAAAACCAAAGGCAAGCATAACCGACCAGCCTGTAAATGCATGTAAAAGTCCGCCAGATTTTAAAAAATATTTTTAGAAATAAGACAAGAAACTATTGAACTTTTAAAAGTTGCTTCTTTCCACCCAAGGGTATAAACATTCCATAAATAAAATCTAAATCCTGCTTTGAAAACTATAACGGAATTTGCAATGGAGTTCATTAAATTAAAATACAAAATTCTTTTACAAAATATAAGTTGATTCATTATATAAAACGTTCTTAGACTTCTGTCACATTTTCCTTGAGCCATGTCCGGCCATCCTGAATTTTGGAGGTCCTGTTTTGTCACGCAAAGTGAGTTTATATTTGTATTCATGAGAAGATGCCAACACAAACACAAGATGAGGCAGGAGCAATAAACTAAGGGAATATCACAAGACGAGTATTGGCAGCTATAGACTTTTTTTAAGATCATTCTCCTATCATGGTCTTTAATATATTTAATTCATGATCTATTTTAGTTGTTTTGGTTAATCTGGATCCACATTGTGTTCATGTTTATATTTTTAGGCTTATATTACACCACTCTTTCTTACTTTTGGACTCTTTCTTATTTTATCGATTTTATAGTCTACAATTTTTTTTGAAACTTTCTTTGTTATTTGCGGCAAAATGTTGTGGCCGGAATATGTGTTTTTTTACCAGAATAAGTATCGCAAATGACCATTTGTGAAAGTAAGTTTTTGCGCAAATAACTACTTTGTGACCACTTAAGCGTCACCTGAGATGCGATTTTGAGGCAAAAATTTTACTTTTGTTGTGAAATATTTATATCATATAAAGTAAGTTTTTGTGACCAGTCTTTATTTTGCAGGAAAAAAGGCTTAAATTGGCGTTTTACTATCGACAAGCTTGCGACGATAGGTTCTTGCAACAAAAATCTTTTTCGTACAGAAAATTAACTTTTTGCCACGATATTTGTTGCTGCAAAAAGATATATTCATTGCAGGGGAATCATGTCTTGTTAACAAGTCGTATTAGAGCTTGAATCTATATATGACTCATTTAGCCTCATGGGTTGTGTTTGGGTTAATCCTTATAATTGAATGTGTATGACCCGAACATGACCCACCAACACGAGTTGCCACCTAATAATAATAGAATAGCTAGGTTGACCGTTTATGTATAATTTAACTCGAAATAAAATACACAACTATATAAGTACATATAATATATTCTAGAAAAAGAATTATACAAGTTATCCTAAACACATTTTGGGAATATAATAAATATTAATTAAGTTAAAATTTAAATAAATTAATAATATATAATTAAGTATACAAAATACAACTAACATGTAATAAAAATAATAGATACATGTATAACACATATTATAGGCTTTAAAATAATCTCAAACAAGTTAAGTCAAGCTTATAAAAGCCTTGTTCATGAGCTTAAATTGAGGTGAGCCGAGTTTATATAAGTTATGTTTGTTTAATATTCAAACCAAAATTAATGTTTATTAAGAATATCTCATTTATTAAATTAACCCAATCCGATCAGAGTATATACAAGCTGAGATTGTTCATTTGCAAGCCTAGGAAAGGGTATCCTGAGAGCTTGAGTTTGTTAACAGATTGGCTTGCTCCATATTGAGGCACCCAGCTCAGCTACCAGGACACCAAGCACTACTCAGTGTACTGCACCTGCCATGCAACGAACTCCCTCTGCAACACATCATGGCAGCACACCAACACAGAGAGAATAATCGAGAATCTATTGGAATTTCATTATTAGTATATACGTGTCATTCTGTGAGAAGAAAGGAATCAAGTTTATTATATGTATTACTTATAAATATCGATGTGTTATACGATGAATAATAAGAATGAGAAAGAGGATTTTCAAGTGCTCTGTGTCTGTTAATTCTTTCTACAAACACTTTTAGTGCATCTTCCTTTTAGTATGGTATCATGAGCCATTGACAAATGTCAATCCATGGCAGACTCAAGAAACAATACAGACAAATGGTTTCTTTCCTTCGAGCCCATCAAATCTATGGTTACGTAGATGGCTCCATTCCATCTCCAACTGCCTTCATTGATGCTGCCCCCAATCTCGAGTACTTTAAATGGCTTTTATATGATCAGTTGCTCATCTCTATTTTATATTCCTCATTGATTCGGTCCTTGGTCAAGTTATTGACTGCTCTTCTTTGCATGAAATTTGGACCACCCTACAAAATATCTTTACAGCCAAATCAAATGCTCATGTCGTTCAATCCCAATATCAACTAGCTACGCTTCGTAAAGGCTCTGAAACTATCACAGAGTACTTCAACAAAACTAAGGCACTGGCATCAACTCTTGGTGCCACAGGTCATGCTTTCACCGATCAAGAATTTTCTATCTATCTCTTAGCTAGACTTGGGACTAAATATGAATCCCTTGTCACCTCGTTAACTACTCGTCCCGATCCCCTTTCTCCACATCAAATCTACAGCTACCTTCTCAACCATGAGTCCCGTTTAGCCCATCAAACTCAACATTTGCTCTCAGCCACCCCCTTTTCTGCTAACAACACAACTACTAATCTGTCTACAGGTACTCATACTTGGATTAGAGGTCTTTCCTCATCTAACCGTGGTGGACACAGAGGCCGTGGTGGAGGCAACAATGGCCGCAACTCTGGTTCTCCCTCCAACTACTTTCATAACCGGAATGACACAAGACCATTATGTTAAGTGTGTAACAAGCCGGGCCACATAGCCCTTGACTGCCGTCACCGGTTCAATCATTCATACCAATCACTTGCGCCATCCTCTGTAGCTGCGAACTTCACCTCCTTTCCACCAAATACTCAAGGCTCGACCAACTGGTTCCCGAACTCTGCTGCGACTCATCGCTTCACACCAGACCTCTCAACTCTTAATCTTGACTCTGCTTTCTATCAGGGCTCCGACAATGTTAGCATCAGTGATGGATCTTCACTCCCAATCTAGCATGTTGGCTCTGCTTAATCCAATACACCAATTGGCAAATTTCTTCTCTCCAATTTATTTCATGTTCCCTCAATCTCTTGTAATCTGCTTTCAGTCAGACAGTTTTGTACCGATAATCATGTTTTCTTTGAGTTTCATTTAGATTCTTTTCTTGTGAAGGATTCGGCTACCCAGACGATGCTCCTCAAGGGTCTCGTTGAGGGAGGTTTGTATGTGTTGCCGTCGACCGTAGTGTCTTCGTCAGCTGTCCCCAGCCCGAAAGCGTTTCTGACCTACAAAACCTCCATGGACCACTGGCACTCAAGATTCGGACACCCTTCATCACGAGTTACCTCCCTTATTCTCTAGCACTTCAACCTTCCTTCAACAACCAGACGACTTGGCTTCTGTCCCTCGTGTACTACAGCCAAGGCTCATGCCTTGGCCCACCCCCCTTCCCCCACCAGGTCTACTGGGCCGTTTATCTTGCTTTTTGCTGATGTATGGGGTCCAGCCCCAGTTTTATCTAATATCTCTAGTAAATTTTACTTGTCCATCCTTAATGACTATTCCAAATATTTGTGGTTTTTCCATTACAGTCCAAAGCAAATGTGTCATCTATCATCGTTGCTTTTCTTCAATATGTCAAGAATTAATTTTCTCAAAAAGTAATTTCTTTTCAAACGGATGGAGGTGGGGAATTCCGACCATTAAGAGAAATTTTTCAAAAATATGGTATTGTTCACCGGATTACTTGTCCTTACTCTCATCAACAAAATGGGAGTATTGAGCGACGTCACGGCCATATTGTAGAGACGGATCTCTCTCTTCTCTCTCATGCCTTTATGCCACAACAATATTGGGCTCAAGCCTTTCAAACGGCTACATTTCTTATCAATCACATGCCAACTCCAATCCTTGATAACAAATCCCCATTTGAAGTATTAATGGGTCAACAACCTGACTATCATTTTCTTAGGATTTTTGGGTCATCATGTTGGCCCAACCTAAGACCTTTTAATGCCCATAAACTTGACCCAAGATCCAAAATGTGTGTCTTTGTGGGTTACAGCCCGGACCATAAGGGCTATCTCTGCTTACATGTTCCAACAGGCCGCATTTATGTGTCCCTGGATGTGGTATTCAATGAGTCTCATTTTCCTTTTGCTCCAAAGCCCACAAATGTTCATCTAGATCATTCTTTGAGTCCAACCCATGCCATCACTCCATTGGATCTATCACATTTCCATCTTGAGTCATCCACCGGTTCAGTGCAGCCATCACTCACGGCCCATAATAATTCACCCAGGCCCTTATCCTCCAATCCTACTGATCACTCCTTGTATTCAGCTCGCTCTAACCCTAATGTTCTCTCGCCGCCTTCAGATTCTCTTCACTTTACCTGTTCTGAATCTTCGTCTTCCTCGGCGACCTACACTTCCTGCGTTCCTCCCTCACTTCCTCATTCACCAGCTCATTCAATAGTCACGGGTCTAAGTCTGATAGCTCCTTGTTTATCTTAAATACTGCTTTTGATTGCGTCTATCTCCTTATATATGTTGATGATATAATTGTGACTGGCTCTAGTCATGCCTTGATCTCTGATTTTATAACTTCTCTAAGTCTGCACTTTTCTGTCAAAGATTTGGGCTCGTTACATTACTTTCTAGGCATTCAAGTTAATCGGACTACTTCTAGTCTATTTCTTTCCCAGTCTAAGTATATTGCAGACCTCTTAACTCGGACCAACATGCACAAAGCCAAGTCTGTCTCTACACCTATGGCTTTCAACACCTGTCTCTCTGCTATTGATGGACACACCTTCGAGGACCCTCAACTATATCAAAGTATAGTTGGGAGTTTTCAATACCTATCATTCACATGTCCTGACATATCCTTTGTTGTTAATAGGGTATGTCAGTACATGCACTGTCCTCGCCAGCCTCATTGGCAGGCTGTAAAACGGATCCTTTGATATCTTCAGAACACTCAGCATTTAGGCCGATTTTTCTCCATTTCAAATTCTCTTAAACTATCTGCCTTCTCTGATGCTGATTGGGCTGGGTCCCCTGATGATCACAAGTCAACTGGAGGATTCTGTGTCTATCTTGGGTTTCATCTAATTTCATGGGGATCTAGAAAGCAAGCTACTATTGCTCGCTCATCAACTGAAGCCGAGTACAAATCTGTGGCTAACACGGCCTGTGAGGTTATTTGGCTTCAATCTTTATTGAACGAATTGGGTATTTATTTAGCTGATCCTCCTATCTTATGGTGTGACAACTTAGGTGCTACCTATTTGGCTGCTAACCCAGTTTTACATGCTTGAACCAAGCACGTTGAACTTGATTTTCATTTTGTTAGAGAAAAGGTTGCTGCCAAGTCTCTTCAGGTTTCTTTTGTGTCCAGTAAAGATCAGCTGACTGATATCTTAACCAAGCCCCTCTCTGCTCCTCGGTTTCTTCAATTACGCTCAAGTCTCACGCTCTCATCAGTGCCACTTGAGTCGAGGGAGGATATTGAGGCACCCAGCTCAGCTGCCAGGACACCAAGCACTACTCAGTGTACTGCACCTGCCATGCAACGGACTCCCACTGCAACACATCATGGCAGCACACCAGCACAGAGAATAATCGAGAATCTGTTGGAATTTCATTATTAGTATACATATGTCATTCTGTGAGAAGAAAGGAATCAAGTTTGTTATATGTATTACTTATAAATATCGATGTGTAATACGATGAATAATAAGAATGAGAAAGAGGATTTTCAAGTGCTTTGTGTCTACTAATTCTTTCTACAAACAGGTTTAGTGCATCTTCCTTTTAGTAGTACTTCCTCTGTTGCTACACTCTACTATCGGCTTCTCCGTTGCTACGCTGCACTGTCGCTACTTCCTCTCAAATTCTTAATATCTTATAGTGGCCTAAAGTGGCTGAGTTGTCAAGAAGAAGGGAGAGGAAGAAGAGACCAAGAGACAGAAGGGGAGAGTAAAGTTGGTTTGGGGCTGGACATGAGAGCACTCATATTGAGGTACTAAAAAGTTTGGCCAAATTTTACTCAAAAAATATTTTTTCCGATTTTAACTGCTCATCTTTTTAAAACCTTCTATATCACACTCTTTAATATTCTTTCTTGATCTATTCTATTAAAAAAATCTTTATTATCTTTAAACACATTGCCTTTTACATTTTTATTTATTCAGTTATTTGTCTTCCTCCTTGTGTTTTGAACTATTAATCTTTGGTGAAGATTTAAAAAAAAAATTATACTAGTTTTCCATTGAAAATGATAATATTTTCAAAAGTTATGATCTGTTGAAAACAATTATATTTTTTCAAAATCGACTTTTTCGCAAGTGATAAGATTTCGTTGAAAGTTCGGATCATCTCAACGGAAACATGATTGTTTCCAAATTCCCATAGGAGTTAGTTTACGTACCATCCTCGAGACTTCACGCAAGTAATTTTTAAAATCTTTTTAAAATAATAATAATATACTTTTTAAAATGATATATATATATATATTTTTTCCTTTTGCCCCCATGTATCAATGGGCCGTTTGCATAAACTATTTCCAACTCAAGACTGCAAATAAAATTTCTTTTTTAATAATCATATTTAAAAAAAATTTCCTTATTTTGTCCTATTCTTACAGCGATATTTTCGACCGTAATAATTTTTGTTTTAAGTATGTGGTAAGTTTTAATTTTATCAAACATTCTCAAGAAGTGTTGAGAACAGATAACAATCTAATTAAGATCCTTTTATGGAAAGCTCGACCAGTATGTTTTGTTAAATTGAATTTTGATGGAGTTCTTTTTCGGGATATTGGAGCCATGCATTCTGGAGTGAAATTACAATTCTTAAGGTCGATGAATTAGGTGCTGTTTTGTTTGCTTTGAGTACGAAGGATGTGAGGGGATTTTCCGGGCCCAAGGAATGAGGCCCAGTCCGGGCAATGAGGGGAAGCAGAGACCCAGTTCAGAACGGCAGAACCAGTGACCATCGGCCTGACGCGTGTGGGAGCTGGCACGATACCAACACCTAAACTTAAAAAACTCGAGTTGCTGGAACTCGGGCCTAATAAGTGTGCAAAATACGACGTTAACAAAGGAATTGAGAGATTCTTCAGTCGATGATATTGAAGGTTGAGTTGCCTTAAGAAGTCTACATGAGATGATTTTACATTTGGGATATTCAAGGTTACAATTGGAAGGAGTTCTTTGATCGTTATTGAAGCTATAAAGTCTAGAAACCCAATTTTACGTAGGGGCCTTTCATCATGGACATTTAATATCTTCTTCAATGTTTTCAGATTTCTGAAGTTACTTACGTGGGCAAGCAAGGTAATGATGCAGTACATCTTTCAGCTCAACATGCCAAATGGATTGAAGATACGGCCCAATGGTGACAATCATACCTGGAATTTATTTCTAATATGTAGTGTGCTTTTAGATTTTGATTTAGAAAATTTCATGACGTTGTGTGGTACTGATCGGTATGATATCGATCGATGCTGTAAGTACGTCATATGATGATGATTGATCTATGAATGAATTCATGTTTATTAAAAAAAAAATAAAACTTTGTCTAATTAACATAACATAATTTGTTATGTCGGAGTAAATTTTCATTAGTTCGTGTTTGAATGTTACAGTACTTGCTTCCTTTAGTGACAGTTCTTTCCGTCACAGAATCAAAATGGTCACAAAAATGGATTAATTTTGTGGGTATTGTGCATAAATATACAACTCAATTCATGGCATTAATCCTACCTGATGGACCAGGGACAAGATCATGCACTGCCTTATAAATAACTCCCAAGAAAATAAAAAATAGTTATCATAGAAAAAGTACTGCTCTACACAAAGCCTACTAGAGATTGATTTATAATTAAACCCCACCAAAATGAGAACGTTAAACGTTCTGAAACAAGACACATTAGCTGCTTATTAATAAATATATTAACGTTAATTAGCTTTATAAGATGGAATCCATAAAACCAATGGCTGTTGATCTGCTCATGTATTGGTTTTAATTATATCATAAAATGAAATGACTTAATTAAGCAAGAAGATAAGAAGAAAAGGAAAAACAAAAGCTGCAAATCATATATATAAATTATAAGCCGCCTCACCAACACATGATATTCTCCTGCTTTTTACGTCTCGATTGATACCGAAAAATCCACTAAAGCACTTCTTAATTGCTTGCGCACCGGCTTGCAGATTGGACTCGACGGTGATTATAATAGCTATGGAGGCGATGAAGATTATGGTGTTGCTGGCTGTGTAGATGTTCCAAAGGGGCTCTCGTTAACGTAATTTCCAGGCGGATCATATACACAAATAACAAACAATTCTCCATTATGGCACTTCCTGCGATTGCATCCTAGCCTTGCTGTGTCCCTCCACACAACCTGTGTGTAATGCCCGCACATTTGACCAGGCGCGCATTCGTTGCTCCCTGCATTATAAAACTTGTGCTCCCTAACCCACGATTGCACCGCCTCTGTCGGCGTCCAATGGTCTCGCTTGCCCCAAAACAAGTTCTCGCCGTAAGGACCGTATGAATGGATCATCTTACAGTCATTTGAGCGCTTTGACGCCCAACGGCGTGCATATCGAGCAAGTTTCTTGTCCCATTCTAACAGCGGCTCATTAAAATGTTGCCTCACCTTATTGTGGGCAAAGAGGAACTCCTGCGAAAGATGATGCTGCTCATGCCGGCTATTCCCTAGGGGGCCATGATTTCTTGTTGCTTCCTGTGCGTATAAAAGCTCGGTTTCCGTCTTGTTAATTATTGCGGCATTATCAAAACCACTACCAAGTCTTCTATGTAATACCGGGCGATGGCCGAGGTTAAACTGATGGGTGTTGGGTTGCGCCAAGACGGCGGCAGGTTGGAGGAGAAGATAGGTGGAGAAAACTATGGAGCAGAGGATTAATGGAGGTTGCGGCATTGGTGTGGTTCTAAATTATTTCCGGTGGTTGGCCGCGTGCGTACGTACTTTTGATTTGAATTGACTGCTCTCGTGATCCGAGAGCAGCGGCATGCATGAGATCAGAGACAAGAACGAAGGCCGAAATGTTAGTTTTGTTTCGTTTAAGTTGTAAGATATTAAGCCTATTTTTTCGTTGAATAACGATGATTGATGTTAATTTAGGGTCTTTTCTAGTATAATTAAATTAAGCATGCATGGGGATCTTCTGTATGTAGTAGTTGTACGTACGTGCTTCACGTACGTGGAAAGAATAATGGCTAAAATTGGAGTTTGCTAATTAATTGTTAAGAGGTTGCATGAAGAACAGTTTAGCCCGCTCGCTTGTGGTAGCTAGCAAATATCTCATGAGAGCGTCGCAATTTTAGGATTGCGTAGCTTAACGACCAAAACTGTCGTCTTGGGTTCTTCCTTAATTTGCTCCATCTGCAGATTAACTACGGTCCATTCATTTCAAGTACGTACATCTGGGTTCTCAGACGTTGTGTAAATTTTTCGTATATATTGTGTTGAAACCCATCATGTGCATATATATATGCAGCATGATTTATCAGGACCACGATAATAGATAGATCAGTAATAATTATTCACCTTTATACCACACACTACTTAGTACTTAGGTTGCATAATTTAATTTAGAAGATAATTTAATAGATACATTAATATTGATAATTTTGTGTTTTATATTTACCTGATTTTTATGTAGCTACCGTGTCTTGCCACTGCAGAAAATTATTGGTTTTGATAAGTAGCAGCATACTTGAAAAAGAAAGGGCTGCTACTAGTCAGCTAGGCAAATCAACAAACAAGTGGAGTATGTCACCTTCTAGCACCTTGGAGCGTGAATCAGCTTCAATAAATAGCCTACCAAGAACTGGCCGAGAGGCTTTACAATAACCTAGCGTGAATCTCCTCAAGTAAAAAGCCTACAAGCTGCCACATATCTGCAAGCTTAACACAGGACACGTTCTTGAGCTGAGACATCCCTGCGATCTGTCTTAGACCTAAAACACATTCCCCAGCAATCTACACTGTATTGGATGCCACATCCACATGATCTCTCATGCCCTCTGCCATGCAAGAAACTCTGCTTAGCAGGGACATCCCTATGATCCATCCCAGACAAAATTTATGAGTTAATTGCACACTGGTGTTCAATCACCTGCAACACGAGAAAACTAGAAATTTGGGATTGATAGAAGATGACCTCTGTCCCCTAAGTTAGTTTTATTTTCTTTAGAGAAAATTTCAGCATACGAGAAAACATAAGATAGTAATTCTAACCTGATGCTTGACTTTTATACTGGCTGCTGAGGTGGTCTCCCATGTCCCGTGGGGTTTCTAGAGCCAAAAATTTGAGTTAAGAAATTATATAAAGCTAAAATAAAATATATAAAATATTTTTATTTTATTTATATATAATTTTTTATGTGATATAAAATAATTTAATGGTAAGATTTACAATAAAAATAAAAAATGTTTAATACAACTTATGTATTAAAAATATATATATATAATATGATAAAAACATGTCTATCATAATAAAAATATATTAAAAATAATTCAACTTTTTTTTTTAAATTTTAAATTTTTATTTATAATAAAAATATATCATCATGTTATTATATCATTTTATTTTATATGAGATATATTTTATTTTTAAATTAAATTAATTTTGTAAAAAAAGATTAAAATAATTTTTAAAGAAGGGACTAATACAAAATAAAATTAATATTATCTTATAAAATTATGAAAAAAAAAATATTTTTTTTCTTTAAAAAAAAATATACAATATATATTTTTTAATTTTTTTTAAAAGTAGAGGTGGGACATGCAGGGAGGAGGGCCATGGCCCCTCTGCCCTAACGTGACTCTGTCACTGATTCTACCATCCGTACGAGACACCACGTTATCGCCTTTTATGAGGTGTGGCCACTCCTGACCATATCCTTGTGGCAGGTTAGTGAGTGCGACCACCTTCTGTGCATTCTATTAAGGATAGGGTTTGTGTTGTACACTCTATCAAGAACAAAGAGCCTTATTGTTATCCTTGTCCGCATTTCTCATATGTCCTTAAGAGCGATGTAGCCCTAACTACCACTACACACGTCTGCAAGGCGGTGTCAGAAATATCAATGTCCCATCATTCCACGTCTACTTCCTTCTCGCGCATGCTCTAGGGCTCTTTTCCCTTTCTCTGACTTGTGGGCCAACTATGTTTTGGTCGTTGGGCGTCCTGGAGATGTAAACATCTCTTCCAACTTGCTCTTGGGATATTAATTGGGAATTTCATATTCTTGCAGTTTAGCAAGATCTTTATCTTAGGTTACATCGTCAGATAGGACATTCTACATACAATGCCTTCCTAACTCAAAACATATTCCCAAGTAGGCTAAGCTAATTTTAAATCTTACATCTTTATGATAAGCTAGCATCAATGTATAAACTATAATCGATCAAAACTAGCTGAGTTTTTGGATTATAGAGTTAAGCTAAACTTAATTCGAGCTCAAGCTAAATTAAATTCAAGCTTGAGTTTGACTCAATTCAAGCTCAAGCTGGACTCAATTCGAACTTGAGCTCGAGCTGATCAAGCACAAGCTTGATCCAAGTCAAGGCATTTATCAATTTTTGTCTATACTTTTTAATGAACTCGATCCAAGCCGAGTTGAGTTATTACTCAAGTTTCGTTTCCAATATTTTATATTTTTATATATTTTTGAATTTTTGAATGAACTGAATAATTAGATATACCAAATTATAAAACAAAATATTAATTCTTATGACACTTTTACAACTAATATATAAACTTTATAATGGATTATAAAATTAAAATTTTTTATGATTTCATTTTTTGTATGTCTCTAAATTGTAGTAAATGACACTAACAAGTACTACATATTAAGTATTACATTATAGCAATCGTATGAACTGATTCATTTATACAATCCAAGAGGGGGATTGTAGTCCCAAGACCGAAGCCTGAAAGCCATAGTGATTATAGTGACTGCATTTTGTTTTGATATAGATATTGGGAAAGTCCATTGACTCGTCTTTCATGATCTTGTGGCCAAATAGGACAACTCTTATAATAAAAGGCCAAACAAAAAATTCTAACTCCATCATGTTATACATTGTTGCAAGACACCACATTCTCCCAAAGGAATACACGTGATTATAGCACAGGTAGCAAAAGAAGAAAAAACTGGGGCTCATGGGTTATGGTGGAAAGAGATCACCAAGGTACTAAGAGGGGGTGATGATCTTCGAGTGCCAATGGTTTGAGTTTTTTATTAAATTCTCTGGATATAAGAGTATCCCAACTAAATTTAAGAAAAGTAGTAAGATAGAGGCGAAAATGAATATATTCCAACTTAGACCAATTTCGATAGAAATCGAAATCTGTGACAACGAGTGTCACCCACACGCTTGTCTCTATCCAGTTATAATGTTCAAATCTGGATGATTTGATGGTGATGAATTGTTGATCCGGCATGTGTGGATAAAAAAACTTCCTAAAGAAGAGGAGCTTGAGCCCCACATGTAGTTGTGGACAGCATGTGAGTATCACTTGTGAATAGTATCAGAATATCGCCTCTTCCATACAAAGGATTGCCGGCTTGGGAGCCTTCTCGTAGGGTGCATCTCTCTAGGAGGTTGTCAAACGGTAGATCCGTCTTTTTCAACTTTAGAAGAAACAAAGCAATCAAGAAAATAAAAATAATTTTTTAGACAAAGTAGGTTGACGGGGGAAGAGGAAGACCCTCCTCCTTGACCAAAAAACCAGCAGTGAGGTGTTTGGGCTTTTGAGACTTTGCTATGAGAGAGAAAGAGAGAATGTGAAAAAATAATTCGCTCTATCAAGGAATATGCCACTTAATTGAGGATGACAATCAAGAACATTACGACTCCAAGACATGCTAAGATCTATAAAACTCAAGGGTATGTTGCTTAACTAATGTCCTGTTTGGATATTGAGACAATTTCATTTTATTTCATCTTATTATTTCAAATTTTAAATTTTTATATAAAATATAATATAAAAAATATTTTAATCATAAATTGATTATACAAAAATAATCTTATAAATTGATATAATTCAATGTAAAAGAGAAAGGACATCCTAGAGGAAATTGTTGAAAAACCCTTACAGAAATCATCTCTATTACATGTCATCGTTGCTTTAATTGGTGAGTAGATCTGTAGATGCATATTTCTTGTCTCATCGCAAAATTGTATAAGGTTAGGATTAGATTGTATTGATATGGTGAGGTGCATGTCACTCCATAGTATGGCAGAGTACTCGTATATAGCCCATGGTTGGTAATGTCTCCCGTGGTTACCCAAATTCCTATAATCTACTTATTATTTGTTAGAAGGCCGCAATTGTTGCCTTTTGACTTCGTCCGCCGTCAATAGCTGTTGCGATGATTTGTTATTCACAATCAGCAGCCCAAGCAAGGAACATATCCTTATAGGTCCGTTTGGATTCGAAAATGAGATGAATTGAAATGAATTTAGTTTATTTTTTAATATTATTATTATTTTGAGATTTGAAAAATGTGTGTTGAAATTTAAAAAATGTGTATTGGAATTTAAAAAAAGTATATAGAAATTTGTGTTTTATATAAAAAATTATAAAAATGTAATGATAAAATGGAAGTGAGTTGAGATGAGTTCAACCCACTTCCGAATCCAAACGGGGCACGTGTTGGGAATTTTTTTTCATTTTCATTCCATCTTATCTTTTTTTTTTCTTACATATAATTAAAGTATAAATACTTTCAAACTAATTATTATAATTTTATTTTTAAAAAATATTACAAATTTTCTAAACTTTTAAATAAAAAATAAAAAATAATTCGATTCTTCTAAATCTTAAAATAAAAATAATATAAAAAATAATTAAAATTAGATTCTAGCTTGCAAATAATCATTATTAGGAATATAAAAAATAACTTAATTAGAATAACGATATAACCGTTATGTTATAAAAGAAAAGGATTATGCATTCTATATTATTAAATTAAAATAAAATATATTTGATTTGATTCAAAATAAAATATAATCGATAGGTTTGTAAACTATGACATAACAATTCTTAAAACTAATGAAAAGGTTAAAAATAAATAATATTTTATCATTATATAAAATTTTATGGATAATCCAATATGAGATAAGATTTTGAGTGGGATAGACAAAAAGTAAAAAATGTAATATTAGTTAAAATTTGACTAATGAGATAGCCAATCCAATATTAATAAATGGTTACAATGATTTGACGTCAATGACCTATATCTTTAATGTTTATTTAAATAGTATGATGAGGTAAAATAATTTTAGATAAAATCAAAAGATGAATAAAATATTATTTTTTAATATTATTATTATTTTAAAATTTAAAAAAATTAAATTTTATATGATAATATTATTATTATTTTGAATTTTATTTTATTTTATTTTATTTTTTATCATATGAGTGTTACTACATTCATAAAAGAATTATATAAAAATAATCTTACAAATTGGTATGATTTTACTTTATAATTTAATAAATCACATCAAATTATATCAATTTATATGAATAATCCATTTATATTTAGGGTATTTTTCTGTCATATTAACCTTGTCTTCACCTTGTAACCAAAAGAACGATGTGTGGGTTTGAAACCTACAGAAGGTCTATAATTTACCCAGTTTGATTTTGGTTGGCTTTTACAAAATTTTCAACCTATTATTTTATCTAGATATTTCATTTTAATATTCAAACATCATTCAAATATAAATATTTTTTAATTATAAATATTTAAAATTTTCATCTAATCATTATACTTAATCATTACATTTTTTTTTAAACTTCTAAACAAAATATAAAAATAATTCATTTTTTCAAATCTCAAAATAAAAATAATATTAAAAATCTACATTCTAACCATCTTTTAGCTTTATAATTATTTAGTCAATTTCTTTTCTCTCTCAAGCTCTAAAATCTTAGAAAACATCTTAAATTACTGTTCATTTAATTATTATTTTATTAATATTAAAAAAAATTATTTCATTAATATAACAATTAAGTTGAACCAACTAATATAGGATACGGAAACACATCAGCTGCCACTTCGTCGGATAAATGATCCAAATCCACAAAGGAAAAAATTTTATATCTCCGGCATTTTAATCCCGTCGCAGTCCCGTGAAGGTTTTTAAATAGAAAAAAAATTAAAAAAAATTAAAAAAATACATATATTTTATCTCTACATATTATTTTATTATTTTTGTAAAAAAAAAATGAAATGAAAAAAAGTGTAAAAAAAATTTACTCTACGTGGCCGCAGCAGAGATCCCCTCCCGGGGATCCCTAGCACAACTCATCGACAAAACAGCCTCTGCGATGTTTTGTGTTGGAAACTTTAAATATCCAATTAAGTTGAATTAAATAAAATATGATTTTTTAATATTATAAATATTTTGATATTTAAAAATATAGAATTATTTGTTATATTTTATATGAAAATATAAAAAAATATATAAAAAATTAAAAAAATTATAATAATCAATATGAGGTTAGTTGAAGAGAATTGTTAGCTGAACGGAAAAATCTGACGGGCAACTCGACCGCGTTGACACGGTGGGTGATTGCTCTTCTCCCACTCGTCCAAAAGATGGACGGATCAGATCAAACCGCGCAGACACTCTTGTCGTTTAGATTGGCCCCACCCCTGAGGGGTGCGTAATGCGCATCCCGCGTACCGCAGATGCGAGCTCCAAGTCCAATCGCTCGAACCGGCCAGCTGCCCCCCAACAGAAGGTATTCTCTCCCCCCTCTCCCTCACGCAACAAGAAAATTCTCGAAACCGCCATAGCCATTGCTCTACTTGGAGAAAACCCCACCCCCTTTAGAAGAGGAAGAAGAGCTGCTTCGCGCGTACTTATTGCATATTTGGAAGAATTATATTCGTCTGTAAAGTCGAGACTCGAAATAAACGAAACGCCGCTATGTCAATTCGCAATCTACCGAGTCCTAAATTTTTTTCTGTTTTTCTCGTCTTCTCGGTCTTCCTCATCTGTTTTCCAGGTAAGAAAGATTCTTGAGAAACGAACATAGGGTTTGTTATTTATTCTTATTATTTGTGGTTGTGTAATTTTCCGAGTAAGATGTAGTTTTAGCTAACAGAGTATTTGGTTTACACTGGGAGCTACTACGGAATCCAATTCTGAAGCTTATTGAGGAACTCTTAATTTTTTTTCGAAGAATTTTGTATATTTGTGGGTGATATGGTTGACGGCGTCTTTTGCACAGGATCGGTATTAACGGCAGTTGTTACCCTCGAATCGGTGGAGATATTTAAAACCCACGAGTGGATTCCAAACGCAAAACCAATAGTTTATTTCCGGTGTAAAGAGGAGAACAAGACGGTGCTGCCGGATGTAAAGAAAACGCATGTCTTGTATAGTTTCAAAGGTGAAGAGTCTTGGCAGGTTCGGACTTTTTTTTATGCTGTCGAAGTTGTTCCTTTCGATTCAACATGATTCTTACGGATTACCGTATATGGGTTCTCTTGAAATGGTTTTCGAAAGGGTGTCAGTGTCAGTCGTTTAATTAAGAACTCACGCTAGAAGATATTAGAGAACGAAGTGATGTTCCGAGACATATATAGCTGCTAAATATTTTCGTTCTCGGCTTGTAGATATAGGAAATCATGATACCAATGGAACTAGTTAAGAAAGTAAATTTTGCTTGAATAGGAGCTGTTGCAGTGGAATTTAATACTCTTCATTACTCGCAAATCCATGTTTTTTGTTCTTAGCGTTTTACTCATAATGGAATTTGTAAGGAATGTAAACAACCTCACTACAAGTAAAGCGGGAACCTGTCTCCTGAAGATGGGTCTGATCCTAGTCTTATGGAAACAAGGGATTACTCTTCGAAAGTTTTTTGGATAGACTGTGCTGGCAAATAGAGATAGTTTTATGTTTTTCGTGACTAAAGCCTTTTACCGTTTTTTGATAATCTAGGTTGTGTGCATTTGAGAGTTGAATAGGTGTGAATTTTTTCTAACTGGGACAGTTTAAGATCCACGCAAATATGTAGAATTCTCTGAATAACCTATTATTTCTTGTTAACACATATAGTGTGTCTGCCTCTGTGACCTTTACCCAAAAAAAAAAGAGTATATCTGCCTCTGTGACCTTCATTTGATTTTCTTCTTTGAATAACCCATTATTTCTTGTTAACAATGGAACGTTAACTTGCCTCAAGTTTTGCTTGGAACATCTGTTCGAATTGACGTGTGACAGTGTGACATTATTTAGAGTTCGTAATGAAATTATGTTATTTATGTTGTCAGCCTCTAACAGAACTTTCAAGTAAGAAGTGCAAGCGGTGTGGGTTTTATGAGGAGGATAGTTTCAAATCAGATGATGTATATGAAGAGTGGGAGTTTTGTCCAAGTGATTTTTCTGGTCCCGATGGAAAATATATCCGGTTCAAGGACGAGGAATTTAATGCTACTTTTTTGTGCCCGAAATGTGTTCCTTTTGCAAATGGTGAGTTCTTTCTGCATTTTTTTAAGGTCCATCTTACTGCAATTCTTGCTGTTACTCTACATCTTGTGTGCCATTTTATGGGATCCGATCAGGAGTAATTTGGAGCCTTTGTACATTGCATGGAAATTATCATCTCTGTCCAGATGTAGTTTTTTTTCCCCCAATTGACACTGGGTGTTTGGGGACAAAGTCCTGACTAAATCGGGGAAAAAAGTTTTTGTGCCTTAAAAACAGCTAATAGACTTTTGGTGCCTGAAAATGTTACAAAAATAAAATGGAATTGCTACAACATTCTTGGACAGGCATACAATTCTTTTTGGTACCAGTATTTTCATTTGTCTAGAATGACTATTTGGATACAAGTCGTTACATTGGCACTGTTTTGGGGAACAAATCCATTGTTTTACTTAGATTGCTTGATGAGACCCTGTCAATGACGTGCTAAATTCCTGCTCTTCCAGATGCTACTTTTTCATTACAGCAACTCAAAACTTCTCTTTCTATATGTGTTTGCCACTTGTCTAGATACTATGCCTGTTATTAAAATCATATTACATTTTATGTAGTTTAAATAATAGTTTCAATTTTCTAAACTTTGTATTTGTAGATTCAAATTCTGCATCCGGCTCACATGGTGGAGGAAAGAAAATGCATGTTGCTCTAATCATATTGATCAGTGTTGTGGTTTCAACAGTATTGATTTTTGGAGTAGTGGGTGTGTATAAATACTGGCAAAAGAAGAAGAGGGAACAAGATCAGGCTCGGTTTCTGAAGCTGTTTGAAGATGGGGATGATATCGAGGATGAGCTGGCTTTTGGTATGTAATATGATGAATGAGATGACTTGGTACCATTGTACAGAGCTGATATTAGACAGATTTTGTTTATTGAATGAAAAATTAAAATTTTGAAATTTGCTTGCAATAATGTATACGATAGAAGGTGTAGTCTTGTGTGAGCTGTATGGCATTTGTCACTCATAAGGCATATGAGTTGGTTCTTAGGCCACCTTGGTTCTGAGTTTGTCTCCAAATTGTCAACTCCAGCAGATGAGTTTGACATATTGGTTCAGGGGATGCCTACCACAGTCCATAGAAAAGTAAGTAACTGGTTGCAGTTTCTAAATAAAATGGCAATTCTGAACTACGTTGTACAACTTTTTGTATAAGCAGCACTTGCAAGATCATAAACATTATTTCTGTATTTTTTTTTAAACAGAAACTAAGTCCAGGTGTAGGTAATAGATATTTGGATGATTATGAATTCTGTTAGATGCCACAACTTATTTTAATTACTTTGCTTATATTAATGATCTGTCAACCGGCTTTGTCATGCTGGTGAGTTTTTCAGAAAACTCACCTCTCAAGCTAATTGTTTCCGCATTATGTTATGAGAAGAATAAGCCAGATTCCCTTAAAAGGATTTGCACATCTTTGCTCGCTAGTTTCCCTGGTGATTTTTGCCTTGTCCCCAATTAACAGGCAAGGCCTGTAGCCTAAGATACCTTCACAAATTCCTATGTCCCCCAGATTGTCCTCATATATTATTGTGGACTCTTGCCTACCATAATCATGGCCATCCTCCTCTCCTATCCTAGTATCCCAAGAATTATAATCCCGAACAGACTGGCTTCTGTCTTCCTTACAACAGATGTAATTTTCATGCTGTTCTTCACCATGAAAGAAATCCTCATCTTTCCTCATACAGATCATAACGAGTTTTTGTCATTGCAAACTTGTAGACGTTCTCACTTTCCTCAAACTCAATCGGATGTTCTGTCTCTTTTGCAACTCTCTTTCGTAACTTACGGCATTCCCTTCATTGAAATAAGTCCTGAGAATTAAAAGGAAGTTAAATGTTCTTTCGGTTCGCACTGACAAAAGTGAAGGCTGCTGATTCAAGGCTTCTAGCACTATCCATTTGTGGACAAGAGATTCCATTCCCATCTCGGAATTCTCTTACAAATCTATTTAATTATATAAAAGCTGAATCACAAGTTGCTTACGTGTCATCCATGCCAAAAAAATTTCGGTGTTCTATTGGTCCATGTACGCATGGTTTAATTAACCATGCTTGTAAGATCCTTATTTACATATTTGCTCAATCAAAGACCAGATCCACAATACAAAGAAAAATAAATCGACATCGTTATAAAAAAAAATAATTGAAACGAGAAGGTTATAAATAGAAAATGTGATAAATTATAATCAACCTCAAGTACCTATTTAATGGAGGAGGCTACATGTACTCACTTTCCCATCGACTGTGGTAGGCATCCCCTGATAATCTAACGTATTTAAATAGCAGTTGATTATTTCGTTTGTTTTACATTTCGAAATGAGAATGATTCATTTAATGCAAATTCAATTAATAATCTACCATATCATATCAAAGCGTATCAATTTGTAATAGTTGCAAATTTAGTACAAATATTTTGAAAAAAAAAAATGAGACACATCAATAGAACTCATTTTTTATGATGGGTCCCACTTATATGTGTGTGTATATATATATATATATATATATAAGGGCTTGCACATCTTATTAATAGTATTTGGCCTTACTCGTTAGGAGATCTTGATATGCCTAATTATGGAGCACTTAGAGAGAACAAAACTATTTAAAGCTTAACAAATTGTAGAATTTTTGGAAAATACACTCATTTCCTTAAGATAAACATTTGAGACGTTTTTATGAGGCAAATAGGGACCACTTTGATGTGTATAAAACATCTGCACTTGGGCTAAATGCTACATGTATATTGCAAATCAAGGAATCTACTCCACAATAAAAAATTGTTGTTCTTCCTAGGACCACTTTTGGACCCTTTAACGATGTTGGGCAATAATGCAAATGTCACAACGTCCCAAGAAAAATTCCCAAATTTTCTTTTGTGGACCTGGTGTTTGGTCCACGGTAGAAATGGAACCCTTTTATTTATTTATTGACCATTATTTTTAACCAAATTTCTAGATATGATCTATTTTAATTAGTAATTTATGGCATTTTTTAGGGGTAAGTTAATCCCGACAAAAGGAGGCATCACAAATTTATTTAAAACCGCATTGGTAATTACAGGCCGGCCAGATTTGTTTAGAATATTATTGGATATCTGGCAAATAAAGATGGGTTTTGGGCATAGAACTAGCAGACCTTCGTACAATTGTTAGTATATATGGAGTACAAAAATAAACAAGGTTTATTAGCAAGCAAAAGAGTAGATAAAAGAAAAATAACTTTTGAAAATGAGTTCTAATAATTCACACCCATTAGAAAAGTGAATTAATTTCTCAGATGAACAGATGTGAATATATCGTCTTTTGTATAGAAAATGAACATTATTACAACATCATAAGGATCATTTGCATTAATACAAACTGGTTTTGATCTATCTGCATTTTCAGGCAAATAAGCATCTCCATGAACAAAATCAGGAACCACCACAAAAAATGCATACCAACATATCTGCCAGAAAAATGCATTGATATAACGATGCACGAAGCATATGCTATCCTCCATTTTGCACCCTTCAAAATAATTGTTATTAAGATGAGGATTATATGATATTATTAATGTCTAATTATGTAAGAATGAGAGAGAGAGATTTGTGTCTTTTGATGGGGGAAATTTGCAAAAAGGCTGGGGGGGGGGGGTAATTGTGTAGGATTGGAGGCAAGAAAGTGGTTGCAGCATATAAATTATGGGTTTCAAGAGAGAGGACCATGGAGATGGAGCCTCCACATGGTGCGGTGGGTACTGCATTCCCATTCCCATTCCCATTACATGGATTCTTATGTTCAATATTAAAACTCATATTCTTCATAGACGGCAAGTATTTAATGTTTTCAGAGATGGTATCTAACTTCCTTTAAAATGATAAAAAATAAATAAAAATTTTTGAAAATACTATAAGTAGTGAATGGGTAGCAAGCATTCCCAATGGCTTTTGCAAATTATATATATATATATATATATATTGTAAAATATAAAGAATCTGTCTCAAAAGTTGATTCCAATGGATTTTGTATTTCTATATTCATTATACCTTTTTCTACAGTAATACTCTAGATGTAGAGGATACTATTCACAACTCTAAAACATTTTAAATTAATTTCTCTCCTTTAAGTTTCTTTTCTCACTAAAAAGTTATCAAAACATGTAAAAATATTATTGATTGTTAGATAAAATATTTGAAATGAATAAAAATTATTAAAAATTATTATTAAATGATATAAAGAAAAATAGATAAGTTGATAGATGACATATTGTAAAAATCAATACATAAAAAAAAAGTAAGTTTTGATAATATATTTTAAAAATAAGATAAAAGAACTATTGTGAATGCGATTAAAGATAATAAGTCTATTACTACCCTTTCTTCTGACCCTCTTCTTACACCTGACCCATAGTTCTTTCTTATTCCCTACTTTTTTCTTCCCTTGACCTCTAATGATGGCCCGGTCGACTGAGCCCAACCTTTGGGGCTTTTTTTCATCTGCCCCAAACAATACGTCAAGTAATAATTTTTCTTGCCCAATCTTTTCAACTAATTAAATCAAATTATTGGCTGTATGAATAAATTATTGACACATGAATATTAACAAAATAATATTAGCACAACTTGATCAATTTATAGGAAAATAACAAAATTGATAAGGAGGAAATTAAAAGTTGAAAAAAGGCACCCCCAAGGCTCTTGCTTTTTCCTCTCTGTATTTTTCTTTCAATTTTGTCATCGGTTTTTAGCCATAGAAGGCTTTTTTCGAGGGAGGGTGTCCTCCCTCCCGCCCAGCCCTGCAGGACTCTTTTAGTTTATTTCTTACTTGTTTTTTTGGTTATTTCTTATGCTTTTATAGTATTTTGTTCACAGCCCATAAAGTTTTCGATTTACTACTTGCCGGGCCTCTACGACCACCACGCGTCGAATAGGTGAAGTCTACAGTTGCCAATCTATGGGCGAGGAAGCAAGAAACGTCCAGACGTGTGGTGCGTTGCATTCACGCGCTTGAGGAGGTGTGCATGGCACCCACGCGCCGCCGCACTTAGAGAGCTCCTTTGTCGCTATCCACAACACCCTTGGAATTAGTAGCATTTTAAGAATGTAGTGCACCTATTCTCAGTGTGACTTTTTGTCGCACTTCAATAGTCTGTTTTTCAGATTATTTCAAAACCGCTTTAGACGGCATCCTTTCATTGGGATGGGTAGGAGTCGCACTTACGGCTCTGAAACCCTTTTTTTATTTTTTATTTTTATTTTTGCCGTCTATTGTGTCTTTGTTGGAATGAGATGATTGTTGGAGACTCTCATCTCATTGAACTTGATATCCTTATAACCGTTTAGTTATCTATATAATAAAACTTGTTTTTAGAAAAAAAAAATAATAAAGGCTGAAAGCAGTTCAAAGAATTATGTTTTCACATTATTCTAACCTAAAAGCGACTCTTTCACTTGTGCAGCCGCTGTTCATTGCATATGTTTATACGGAAATGCTTACTGAAAGAGAAAACAACAGATATCAATGTGGGAGAAGGAACGCTGCGCGAGTTACGCTAAGGTGGTGCATGCAAGGAGGAAGTGTTGTGAGAAGAAGTTGGGCTGAGGTGGTTCATTTTCTATAGATTCGAATTGATGTAATTTTTTTTCTTTTTAACTCGTTCTATTTTTGTTTTTCATTATTCTTTCATTATAGATCCGTACAGATCTTCACATATTTGAAGAGATTCTATTCAAATCTTAGCGTTTTTGAGTTTTTTTTTTTAATCCCGTGTAGACAAATGAACAAATTTTGTTCATTTCTTACGGATCTGAATATATCTCGATGTTTTTAATTTTCTAAGTAGAAAATTGGCGCGAGATAAAGTAGAAAGCAATTTTGTGATAGAGGTTGGGCATATTCGGAACACAATTTCGTGATGGAGGGGAAGCAGAACTTAGAACCAAAACTTGAACAAAATTTCAACGGCATTTGGTGATAGTAGGAGAGCAAAATGGGAAAGCAAAACTCGAACAAAATTCACTATTCATTTAATAGAGGCTTTTATATATAAGAAGATTAAGAAGATACTAGTAAAATGTTACGTGCCTTAGGCACGAGGTTAAAATAATAATATATTTTTATATTTTTTAATTGAAATAAAATAACAGGTTGATTCCTGCTATGAAGAATTACATCGATGCCGAGAAACAGAAGGTCAATAATCATTTATCTTAATTAATTATAATTTTTCATCCATTATTCATCCATTGAATTTTTCATATGTAGATTTATAAGTATTCGAATTTCTGTCACCGACTTACCATATTTGTTGTGTGTCCGTGGTCATTGTTATAGATATGTGCAGTTAGCAAATTTTTTAATTCATTTTTTCCTCTTTAAATTTTTATTCAATGTATTTTTCAGATCTGAATATTGTTATTTTTTGTTTTATTTTTTCTATTTCGATTTATTTTGTATTTTTTTAAAAAGTAATTTTGTTGTCTTTTTCTATCTTTTTATTTTTTCTTCAAGTAATTTTGTTGTTCTTTATTTTTATTTTTCTATCTTCTTTATTTTTTACTTTTCCGAGTAACTTTTTTTTCTCCATATTTTCTCTTACTTATCAAAAAAGAAATTATCTCTGAAACAGTATGTGACTTGTCTCCAGATCTGAAGTTCATTTACTGTATTAAATTAATTTATACTTGATCTAATAGGTGGCAACATTTTGGACAGGCAAGGATTAGATACCTTAAGACAAAAGGCCCAGGCCGCCCCATCCCAAACCCAAAACTTGCATCACCTAATATCCTAATTCAAGTCTAGTCATATAAATACATCCTTAGGCCTTTTGTATACCTTCGTTTAATATTTCTTCCAGATATATATATATATATATATATCTCTCTCTCTCTCTCTCTCTCTCTCTCTCTCTCTCTCTCTCTCTCTCTCTCCCTCTCTCTCTCTCTCTCTTTGTGGATCATGGTGTTCATGATGCCTTACAACATTGATTAGGGCTGCAAACGATCCGATCAAAGACGAGTTTGAGTCGAGTTGGATTCAAATAACTCGAGTTCGAGTTTGAGTCGAGCTGAGAGTTTGCCAAGTCGAGTCAAATTCGAGCCGATCAAAGACGAGCTCGAGTCGAATCGAGTTATTTATCGATCTTTATTTTTACTCTCTAACAAACGAGCTGAATTTAGTCGAATAATTACTCGAGTTTCTTACTCTTTATAAATATTTGACTCAATAATTTTTTTGTGAACTTAATATATTATTATTGTAAAGAAATAAAATGCTACTTCTACATAAAGTAACAAAATATATTACTTATACAAAATATCAAAAATAATATATATAATACAGAAAATATATATAATAAAAGAATATATGTAAGAATATATGCGAGATTATATATATGTATATAGAAATATTACGAGTATTGTTATGAGCTCAAAACGAGTCGAATCGAGTTTATACGAATCTTATTCACGAACACAAACCGAATTTATACGAGTCGAGTCGAAATTATACAAGTTTAGCTCGTTTAATATTCGAACCAATATTAGTGCTCACGACAACTCATTTATTAAACGAATCGAGTTCGAATCGAGTTTATACGAGTCGAGCTCAAATTGTTCATGAGCAACTCTGTTCGTTTGCAGCCCTAACATTGATCATGATGCCTTACAGCATTGATCATTTAATGAATGTCTTTTTTTTTTCAAGGTTTTATTAAGCTCATGATGCCTTCTCTTGGAAACCAAGCGGATTACATAGTCCATTTTTCATGTTTTCGTTTTTGATCTTTTTAACCTGAGTCATTCAAAATTGACATCTGGATAAAAAAAGGTTCTAAAATTAAGAAGCAATGCCAAACCATCTGCCAAGCTATGTTCTTATTGTAATATCATTGTAAAAGTAAGGGTAGAACAAGAAAACAAATAAAGTAAAAGTATGGGATAAAAATGTCAAAGCAAGAGCAGAATAATAAAAAACAGGGATAAAAATGGCATTTTGTTATAAAGCAGGACTAAAATAGAAAAGTAAAAGTTGAACAAATGTTACTGTTCATTGCATATATGCTTTTATATATATATATATAAGAAGATGTATAAGCTCTCTTTTGGAACATATAAAAAGTTTAGAAGATTCGGCAATCGATTACTAGGATGACTTTTATATATATAGACAAGTCTTTTAGTAATTTGCACAATCATTTTTGAAAATTGAATGGATGATATTTTTCTGATCCGCCCCAACGTAACGTTGGGTGAGAAAAGTCTCCGCGTCCATTGAAGTCTTTGACGGGTCAGCATGCCGATTGTGCAAATTAATGTATGCATTTAAAATTGGCGGAAACAATACGTCGACAACTGATCAAAATCAAAAAACTAATTAAAGACCAAACAATACCGCGTTGAGCAATAATTTTTCCAGTCAAGCTGATCTACTGTTTCTTTCTATCTTGAGGGTCGACTTCTAGGAAATTAATCAACGTATTGCCTTTCAAAAGCAAATTTTTTCTAAATTCAAACGGGCTTAAGAGTGTCTTTTCTTCCATAGATATATAATTAAGCCTGATTTGATTATACAATTATTACATATTTTTTAAACTTTCACAATAAATATAAAATTGTTATCATTAAAATTGGTAAGAGGAAATTAAAGGCTTAAAGCAGTTCAATGGAAAAGCGAAAGGAAGCATGACTACCGCGTACGTGTTCTAGACCTACCTCTCCTTTCGTTTCTTTCTCATCTTTTTTCTTTTTTCCAATTTCTATTTAATTGTATGTCGAAATATGGATAAATTAGTAATTGATTATCATCGATCAATTCCCTAATTGGGCCTGTCCTTGCCATTCTCATTAATACTTGAATATTATTAGTCAATGAGTCGTCGCATGCATGCCGGACAAGTCTTGAGGGTCGATTTCTAGGAAATTAATTAATAAATTTATTCCTTTTCAAAATTAGAAAATTATTTCTATATATGCAGGATGAACGATTCATTTCATGGAAATTATTTCTAACTTGAGAAGAGTATCTTTTCTAATATATACATAAAAATGGCACCTGCAGTCTCTCATTTCAATATTTACTTAGCGAAAGTAGCATGGGTTATCATGTGGATGTTGTTCTGCGGAAAGTGTTTGGATAATGCACTTCTTCACCAGCTTGTTAATGTTGCTGCTGCATCTCCTAATTCCTCTTCTTCCCTTCCACTTCAACAAGCCAAGGCTTTGCAGCAAACTGGTTGGTGGTCCAATACTACTCCTCAACCCAATAGTAGTAATTCAATTAATGCTTGCTATTGGGCGGGTATTACTTGCAATGCTGCTGGAAGCGTCACAGCCATCGATAGATTTAATCAAAAATTGGAAGGTCAGTTGAAACTCATCAACTTCTCTTTCTTCCCACATTTAATCAGTCTTAATCTTAGTGCGAACAACCTTCATGGGCATATCCCTCTTGAGATAGGGATGTTGAAAAATCTGATCTTTTTATTCCTTTATTTGAACATGCTCGTCGGTCCAATTCCTTCCACAATTGGTCATTTAACTAATTTGAAATCTTTGTACCTTGATATGAACAAAATCAATGGATCCATTCCTTCTGAAATAGGGAAGCTGAAAAATCTGACATTTTTATCCCTTTCTTCGAACATGCTCATCAGTCCAATTCCTTCCACAATTGGCCATTTAACTAATTTGAAATTCTTGTACCTTGATGGAAATCAAATCGATGGATCCATTCCCTCCGAAATAGGGATGCTAAAAAATTTGACCATTTTATACCTTACTTCGAACATGCTTGTCGGTCCAATTCCTTCCACAATTGGTCATTTAACTAATTTGGAATATTTGGAGCTTGATCATAATAAAATCAATGGATCCATTCCTTCGGAAATAGGGATGCTGAAAAATCTGACCGATTTATCCCTTGATCATAATAAAATTAATGGATCAATTCCCTCCGAAATAGGGATGCTAAAAAATCTAACCCATTTAGATCTTTCTTCGAACATGCTCGTCGGTCCAATCCCTTCCACAATTGGTGATTTAACTAATTTGCAAATTTTGTCCCTTGGTCATAATAAAATCAATGGATCCATTCCCTCTGAAATAGGGATGCTAAAAATTTTAACCCGTTTATCCCTTGCTTCGAACATGCTCGTCGGTTCAATTCCTTTCATTTGGGATAATTTAATCTATTTAAAATATATAGACCTTAGTGTAAACAACTTAACTGGAAGCATTCCCTATCATGAGGGTAACCTTTATTCGGTGAACTATGTTAACCTCAGTCATAACTTTATTATAGGAGAAATACCCATTGCACTTGGGAGTCTTGTATTAGCAAATCTCTGGAGTTTGGATCTTAGCTACAATAATCTTACAGGTCATATCCCCCATTCTCTCGTTGATATACATGAAATTGACTTGTCACACAACTCTTTGAAGGGTCGAATTCCAGACCGTTTTAATCAGCATCATAGATCCCATACATTAACTGGCAATAGGAATTTATGCGGTCAATTCAAGATTTTCCCTCCATGTCCCAAAAGCAAAAAATCAATTGTAACCAAAATAGAAATTTTTGCTCCAATCACCACTTTTCTCGTATTCCTAGTTGTTGGGGGCATTCTCTTGTCTCGTTGCGTGTTCAAGGAAAATAAGTTTGAGTTAAGAGAATCTAAGAATGGAAACATATTCTCGATATGGAATTATGATGGACATATTGCACATGAAGACATCATTGAAGCAACTGAGGATTTTGACATCAGATATTGCATCGGAACTGGTGGTTATGGTAGCTTTTACAAAGCAAAATTACCAAGTGGAAATGTGGTTGCTTTAAAGAAACTTCATCAGAGAGAGGCTGAAAATCAAGTTTTCTATAAGAGTTTTATAAATGAGGTCAGAGTATTAATAGAGATTCGACATCGAAATATTGTGAAGCTGCATGGGTTCTGTGTACATAAAGGATGCAGATTTTTAATTTATGAGTACATGGAAAGAGGAAGCCTATTTTGTGTCCTAAGAGATGTTGATGAAGCTATGGAACTGGATTGGAGTAAGAGGATAAACATCATCAAAGGCACAGCACACGCCTTATCTTACATGCATCATGAATGCATCCCAGCAATTGTTCATAGGGATATATCATCCAACAATATTTTGCTGAACTCTGAATTCCAAAGTTTTATATCTGACTTTGGAACTGCTAAACTCCTTGATCCTGACTCCTCCAATCAAACATTGGTTGTTGGCACGTATGGTTATATTGCTCCAGGTAAATTTTTAATTGGTTATTTATACTCCAACAATGTCATTTTAAATAATTAAGAATATTTAATATAATTATTCCATTAATCAATATCTTAACATCTTTTAATATTATGTTTCTTTATTTTATTTTATTTTTGTTACTCTTACAATTTATGGATCGTTATCACTCATTAACCTAAAAGCATACTAAGTTGATAAAACTAACAAGACATGCAATAAAATCTCCCAATAATCTTAATTTATAAATTTAATTAGACATATTTGTTCTTCATTTAATATGTTTAGCATAATCGCATATATTATTTAATAATAAGACATTTGGAGAGTGGACAATGAGACCATATGGGAATAGTTTGCAATTAGCAATAATATAATAATATGGTAGCCTTCTATAATCAAATTTTCATGAATAATAGCTGAATAATCTAAGATATCAAATAAGAATATCGAGTACAAGTTCTAAATATTTTATTTTAAGATTTTCAAATAAATTTAAAATGTTTTGTGAAATTTATATATAAAAAAAGATTCAAATGATATCCTCTACCACAAAGAATAAATAAATAAAATAGCTGAAGCAAGAACTCATTTTTGTGAACCTTCTTTTTTTATATAGATAATAAGAGATTTATTGCTATAAATAGACATGATCCAAGTACACAGTGAATATCCATGAAAAAATACTTAGAACAACGACAAATTTGAAGATGTACTTTTATTCTCTTCTCTCACTTTTTCCTCTCTACTTTTGATTAAATATGACTATTTTTTTTATATATGTGGAAAATTATACTTTTTGAAAGATGCGAATGCCTAATCCAATCAGAATGGTCTAAAAGACTTGTATTCTGTAAACTTTTTTTTTTATAAATTGTATTTTGAAAACTAAATATTATTATCGATAACTTGATTAAATATTTTTCTTCATTCAATAATCTTACTGTTAAATTATAATTATCAAATTAATTACATGTATTATTGTTCATTGGTTGTATCTAATCGTTCCTTTTTTTTTCTTCTTTCCCTATAGAATTTGCCTACACGATGACAGTTACTGAAAAATGCGATGTATATAGCTTTGGAGTGGTGGCACTAGAAGTATTAATGGGAAGGCATCCGGGAGAACTCTTGTCCTCATTATCTTCTTCTTCATCATCATCTCAAAATATGATGCTAAATGAAATATTAGACCAACCCCTGCCTCCTCCAAATCATCTAATTGGACAAGATATTTTGCTTGTTGCTTCAATAGCATTTGCGTGCCTTCAAACTCTGCCAAAGTCACGGCCTACAATGAAATGTGTGTCACAAGAATTTTTCTCTCACAGGAAACCGAATGTCATATCCTTGACTACAGTTTCACTCCTGCAACTGAGGAAACAAGCAACATATGTGGCTGGATCTGGATTTGCTTATTGTTAGGATGTTTTGTTTGTTGTCAATGTGTCATTTAGCTTTCTTGGTCTTTTTTCAAGAAAAATATTATTTGTAAGCATTCCAAATCACCCCATAAACATGAAGTAATCAATGTTAAAGGTAGAAAACATGTGGAACAGACGGGGATGATGTGTTTGTATGTGCTAAGTGTGCAAATAGAAAGTTGAAGTGAAAGTAAAATCTAAAAGAGAATTTATGCAGACTCTTCATTTCTTCTTCATGATGAGAAACAAGCTTTCAAAATATCTTTGATATCAGGATCATCCCCCAGCTTCTTTGTCCTACTCAAAAAGAAATAACAAGTTTTACATCTAATAAGAGTTGTACCTAGGATAAGAGCTCAAAACTTTTACGCCTTGAGCGGAGTCTTTCGATACTCCTCTCCGATCTTAAGTTTACAAGAAATTGTCTTTAGATAAGTTAAGTTGTATGTGTTTTAGGGGAAAAATATTATTGATCAATAACAAAAATATATGACAATGGTC
Organism: Platycarya longipes; assembly: GCA_036559045.1. Lineage (NCBI taxonomy): Eukaryota > Viridiplantae > Streptophyta > Magnoliopsida > Fagales > Juglandaceae > Platycarya > Platycarya longipes. The sequence continues at coordinate 38,831,117 of CM071797.1, forward strand.
ATATTGATTATTAACCATGTTCTATGCATGAGGACAAAACAGGCTATGATGAAGGAACTTAATTACCTTGTGAATATATGAGATGTTTGTTTTGCTAGGACTTGCAACTATAACTCCACCTTGCTGTTTGAGAAGCAACGAACTTCCACTTAATTTTTAAAAACTAGGAAAAACAATCATCAGTAAGAAAAAAGTATTTTTTACCATTGTAGCAGGAAACTCTTACTTGACAAGCTTAACCAAAATAGATAAACACCATTAAACAAACTGTCTTATTGAAGGCAGGTCTTAAAATCTATATAGTTTTATACCTTTTAATTTTCAATTTAGGCATTAGTATAGAGTCAACTGTTGCCAGATTTGTGTTGATAATACCACTAAGTCAAGTCAGGATGCAGGTTCTGCTAATAGTTTATAGGAGTTTAAAGTACACAAGCACCTTATTATTGTACACTTAATCATCTATCAAGTCTTACTGTGCAAGTATCAAGAGTTCAGTTATTCATCAATACATACTCGATCAATACTACCAGGTCCAATTACAACCAAAGCCACACTTGATGCATCCATTATATCCTGTCAGCATATAATATATAAATATATATATATATATATCACCACTATGTTGACATAAGAACTTCCCATTTATCGTTTTAAACCAACAAATTAAGGGGGAAGATGCCAATAAGTTACAAAGTCTTTTTTTTTTTTTTTTCTATTTGTAGATTGTAAGGGTACAAGGTAGTTTTAAACCTTAGCCCTTCTAGGGAATTCAACGAAACCTTAGGCAGTTAATACTAATAGTCTATGGTTAATCCATATACGGATTCAAGCTCAAGATCTAGTACATGTCAAACCACTTAAGCGTAACCCAGAAACTATTGAGCTACCTCCCATGGGAATAGGTCATTACTTCTACATGGTTCAGGAACTCATCCTAAAGCTAACCATGTATTGCCCTCCCTTTGAGACATCATTCAATTGATTTGAAGCTGGCAGTGATATAAAATAAAAGTTTATCCTATTCAAAGATCTAGCAATTTTTAATTACCATCAATGTTTTCATCTATTCTCTGCTCCTAAACAATCCTATCCGAGTAGCTAGTAGCTAGTTTTTGTTGTTAATATCATGGGGGAGCAAATATGTTTTTCTTTTCGCATGTAGATCACTTTATGTTATAACAGAATGAATGACGGCGTGGTATCTATAGTCCAGCCACACTACCTTCTTGGTGGCAAGATAATCATCTCGCTTGCGGCAAAAGACACATCTGCAAAACCAAATACAAGTACCATTCGCAAAACGAATAATTGGTGTGCACTACTTGAGTGAAACATTACCTCCATTAGCCTCTACTATCTATTTTCTAGATATAATCATATATAAGAACACTAATATTGGATCCATCAAATGATCCATCAAACACAAATGTGATGATTTTTGCTAAAAAACTTTTACATTGGATCCATCAAATCCCTTAGTGTCTAACTTTAAGTTACGGTAAATCTTCTCCATCCTTCATATTTCAAGGATCATTGTTCACATGCTAAACCCATATTTTAACATATTTTATTCCATCACTTTATTTCCCTCGTCATCGTCTGCTTAGTATATTTCATCGTCTATTTTATTTTCGTTACTTTATTCCGTTTAATATATTTCGCCATCATCTGCTTAGTATATTTTTATGCTTGTGTTTGACCATCCATTTATATTGATCCATCACTTTTTAACAATTTGGTTGAAAATTTTGGTTGAAAAATAATTATTTAAGTAATTATTTGATTGAAAAAAACAATTTTTTAATAAGGAATTGAAAAATAATTATTTAAATATTAAATTAAATTATTTATATATATATATGGTTAATATAAATATAAAATATAAAAAAAATATTTAAATATATTCTTATTAAAAAAATATTATGATATTATTATTTTGATGGATCTAATAATAAGTTCAATTTGAAATTATAGATTTAAAATTTTGATAAATCCATTAAAATTATACTTTCCATCAAATTAAAAAAAAACTTTTTCCATCAAGTGTTCGATTTAAAAGAAAGTGCTCTAAAAATGTATATGTATAGACACTATTGTTTATATAATCTCTAACCCGAAATGGCGAGCGAATGCCACGACAGCTTTCCTATCTTTCCACAAATTAGAAATCGGGATCGCATTTCCATTCAAATCGAACACTTTCACCGTGTCCAGACCACTTGCGGTATCTTCACCCACCACTGAAGTTTCGGTACCTGTTGACGTCTGCACATTTCATAATTGATTCGCTCCAAAATATCGTACAAAATAAGTACCTTTCTTTGCCGAGAAAATGAGGAAATATAAACATCATGATTCTCAAGATTTTCAGTGTAAAACGACGGAAATTAATAAAAGCACACATATTAATTAGTCTTTACTTCTTCTTTTTTTCCCTTATTTCAGTTTATAGAAACCAGGGATATATGATTAGTGCAAGAATTTAAACAAACCTACCAAGAGGAAATTGCAGAAGTCAAGACGAGGGTTTGCCATGGTGAGAAACGGGTTGTATACTTGAGGTGTTTGAGAATTGTAGAAAGTCTTGAGAGTGCTATTGGGTGATAGGCCAGAAAGTAGATGTGTTGAATTAGGGTTGGTGATCTTGTTGGAGTAGATATTATTGGTCGAAAGTGTGGTAGGCAGGGAAGTGGCCATGGATGGGTGCTCGAAGCCTCGAAGGATAAGCAGAAACTCCGCCCCAGGGACTCTGCTTGGGAGTAGAGATTATTGGGCGGCTTCGTGACCGTTGGTCATAATTGTGGGAAATGGAGTTACACGTGGCAGCACTCTAGTTGGCCAAAATGTTTCAATATTAACTTGATGATGTTTCGTTGCCTTAGAGCACTGGCATTGGATTAGCCAAAAATTTGAAGAAACTTTTGAAGAGCACTGGCATTAGTGCTCTTACAATTGTATCTTACAATTTGAACAAACTTTTGAAGATACAATTTATTTTTGAAGAAGAAAGATACTTTTATTCCGTTTATGTATTTTTTTTTTTTTTTGCCACAATTGATCAAATATGATGAAAATTTTTTGGGTTGTGTGCAAAACTTGTACTTTTTGAAGAAATTTTTTGACTAATCCAATACCAATGTTCTTACAATTGTAAACTGAATGTCGCTTATAGAATTTGCCGCGATGGTCTCTATAACTAAAAACAACATTTTATATAAATAAAAATTATGCTAACCGAACAACAACAAAAAGAAAAAAAAAACAATTATATTCAAGTGACAACCAAACACCAAATAATAAATATCAGTTGTTTACTTGCAAAGAATTTTGCTGAAACAGTATCCGTAACATAAATGTTATACTTCAAAACAAATAGAGCCTGACTATTTTTATGCTTTCCTTACATCTTAATTATTTTCGAGGGGGAATGAGATTTAAAAAAAAAAATGTTATCTCTGATCATTCGTCACCTTGTTTGGGAGTTTAACTAGCTAGAGCTAGAAGGGATCATAATTTCCTCATTTGAAAGTTTGTAAATGGAATGGGTAGGAGAGAATATACATTCCTTTGTTTTCCCCTAAAAGACTCGATTGTTCATTGTCACAAAATTGGAAGGAATCTATGGAATAGAAGTCATAAAATCTTGACCAAGATTATTATTATATATACCCCTTTTTTATTTTGTTAGAATTAGCCTGTACCACCTCTTCCTGCCATGAAACACACATCTGGACACCTCTTCACCTTATTGCCATTTAGCTCCATGTTATTAACATTGTAACTTAACATGTTCATCAAATGAGAAATTGTGAAATTTCATTTCAAGGAGCATTTGCTATATTTATTGGGTGTCCTTTTTCACCACTTTGTTTGTGTGTGTGTGTATATATATATATATATACAGTACATATTATGATAATGTAGTGTAGAAGTTAATTGCTAAAATTCCCAAGGACATTAAAAACATTAAGATGAAAAATAAATACAAGGCATCGAAAAGAATCGGTGAATGCCATGACATAGTTAAGGAAGCTTTTAGTGGATTTGGTTGGAAGGATTCTTTAACATTTGACAAGTCACAAGTTGAAACTGAAGTTTTGGAACCATGAAAAATTGCTACATTTTGTGAGTTTATTTTTATTACAAGGATTTATATTTGTTTACATAGTGCTAAGTATGTTTTTTTAGTGGCTAAATTTGTAGTCAGGATTGGTTGAAAATACATATGTTGACACATTATTATGGTACAACCTTGAGCCAAATTCGTAGCAACAGTTGATCTTGCTGAGACTGAAAAGGAGAAACGCGCAAGGTATCATGTACTTACCTTGAGACTAATGAAATCCATATGATGATTTTATAAACTGAAGTTCTTTTGTAAAACTTAAAAATCGATGAAATTGATCAAATGGTGTCACTTGAAATTGATGCTTTTCAAATGATCATAAACTGAAGAAGGAGAAAATTACCTTTTATAAAAGAAAGAAAATAATAGATTATGGTAAACAGAACACAATTCCATTGCTCATCATTTGATAATATGGCTATTACAATTGATAAGGCAACTAATGTTATTAGTGTTATGGCAAAGTCTTATCTAAAATATCTAGATCAGTAGAAACCTTAATTGCTTTGCAGGTATATATTGGACTGTATACAACTTGTGTTATTAACTTTATATTTTATTGTAAATAAAGTCTTATCTCTTTGTGCCAAATTTATTTCTAAGGTTATCTTCTTATTCATCATGCAGTTAGATTTAGTTATATTGTCATATTTATTGACACGTCACATTGTAAATAGCTTTATATGTTAATCACTTAAATAATAGACACTTTATAATATATATAAAATTGCTAGGTGTACAGAGAAATTTTCTAAAAATAAATTCATCTGGTGGAGAAGGGCAGGCCAGCGGGGGCTGGATGGGCTCAACACCGCCCTGCTCCCGCATATATATATAAATAATATATATTTATATGTATAATATACGTATATTTTAAATTTATAATTAAAAAATACCTTAGTTATCCAAACGACATGTTTGTAATTTTTACTTTTCTAGTATATGTTTTCATTTTTAATTTTTGTTTCATGTTTAATTTGTTTTCAGTCTCACAATAGTCAGCACAGCTCAGTGACTTTTCTATCACCATGGCCATTCAAGATTCTGTTGAAATTTTACTCTTTTGTTAATTTATTTAATTAGTTAATTGTAATGTTGCTACAATAGTACAATTTGTAATATGTTTGGATGAATTTATAATCTTGTCATAATTTCTCTTAATTTGTATAATTGTAATTGTTTAGTTATGATTATTAGTTAATAGTTACAGCATAGTAGTATATAATCATTTCTATTATTGTAAATTATTTTTTTATTTTTAGTTTTTTTATTTTTTTTAGGTAAATTTTAGGTCTAAATTGGCCCAAAAATAACTTCTAGGCTAGTTTGGACCCATTACATATATTTCTGGATCATTTTAGATCCAAAAATATGATATGGGCCAATGGCCCATTTATGCGGACCAATGGGTTGTCCGCCCCCTTAACCAGGCACCTAGACAAGATTGTTGGGTTCAACGTGTATGTGCATGTGCAGTCTGTTCATGTCGAAAATACATTAGATTGTGATTTTCTTTTATATAAAATAGATTTAATTTATCATTTAGAATCATATTAATTTGTGAATTTATTTTTATAAAATCTTTTTATAATTACAATATTTTTCTTAATATAATCGAGGGTTTACACATTTGGTAGTCCGCCGCGACACTTTAATATAGAAAAGTAATTATAAAGAGTAAGATTGGAAAAGCTTATTGGGCGGGCCAACTACAAAAGCCGCATGCATGCATCCGATTAGGTACCCACCACAAGCCACGTGGATGTCAATATACCACTTGCGAGTGTAAATTAGTTGTAGACTTTTTGTTTTTTGATTAAGAAAATTATTTGTAGACTAATAGTAGGTTTATAATTTTTTTTGTAATATTTTATATTATTTTAATTACATATTCCACCTGTCAGCTGTGTAAATTTCAACAATAAATATATCAAAATCTACCTGCTGTATGTGAGTATCTATATCTTTTTAGGCACCGAACTGACAAAACTAAGACAAAAAAATGAGTTAGAGAGATGTGATTTGTCAGTAAGTTAGAGAGAGAATCTTTCCATGACTAGGTATCATTGAATTGAATATTAGGACGATCCTTATGCTTGAGAAAAGAATCTAATCTTCTAGTTCGAGAAATTTTATCAAACCAGCTAAACTTTTTACCACATCGTATATATATAAAGAATATTATAAAGTTAGGACGGAAAACGATTTACGGTTATCTGTATTACAATTGTTTTATAATTTCATAAAAAACCAAGAATATTTTTTGAAGAAATTTATAGATCTAACTTATCTCATAAAACTGGTTCAGTTAAAGTTGATTATTCATTTTTTATAAACATATTTAAGATCTTGTCTACAAATAATATAGGATTACTTCGCAATAGTTTTATAACATCGAAATCTATTTTTAATGAAGTAGCACGCATATTTGTATTGATTTATTGTAAAATGAAAAGTAAAATAATTATAAAATTAAGAATTGTAACTATTATTACTCAATCATCAACTACTGTATAAATTTATTGGTTTAGTATAATACATTAGATCGTACATGAGTTTTTGAATCGTAAAGTTTATATATGATATATAGATCAAATCCAACTATAATTATATGCTAGTTTTATTATTCTACTTCTAATTCACTTTGTATGCTTAACATTTCCCATTAATTTTTTATTTCATAATCACTGAAGATATCTCACCACCGACATATTGTGGATATATAATGTATATTTCAGGTACTTCTTTGTGCTATAAAGTTACAAAATTGTAGAATCGTGTTCAACCAAATTAAGTTTGGGACTCGAGATTTCTCTATCTGTAGGCCATGCCCACTCCTTTTCTTGTCAAGAACATCGAGAGTACTTTGTAAGGGCATTTATGCACACTGTTCAATTATTTGGTTTTTTATTATTTATGGCAAAAAATACTGTTACCATAATGCATAGTTATATTGTTTTGGTAACTCCTTTTTCAAGCAAAAACCAATATATATACATGAGTGCATGTTTTAATTGTAAAGATAGTGCATATATAGTTATGAGTAATAGGTGAATAAAATTAAAAAGAATATTGTATCAAATTAAATTAGTAAACTGTTAATTAAGACAAGTAATGTTGAAAAATTCATTTAATTTTATATGCCTATCTCTTATTTAATATGAAGAATTTTATTCTCAAGCCGAGCCAATGTGTAAGAATATACTTAAACATAATTTAATTTAAAAGATAAAATTTAAAATTTAACTCTTACAAATAAAATATTGTCATTCAAATAATGTGGCAAACTTAATAATAGAATAAATAATTTGTTTATTATTTATTAAGCATTTAGAATTAATTAAAACACTCGCATAAATAGAATAAACTATACAATACCGACTATCTATTTTATATTTCTATCCATTTATTTATTTGATTGAACTTTAGTAAGTTCTTAATCTATTTAGTGAATAAAAGAAAGAGAGAAAAATGACAAGGACTTAAAAACAAAAATAAAAATATCCATTGACACTGTATTAAATTAATTTATACTTGATCTAATAGGTGTCAACATTTTGGACAGGCAAGGGTTAGATACCTTAAGACAAAAGGTCCCGGGCCGCCCCCATCCCAAACCCAAAACTTGCATCACCAAAAATCCTAATTCAAGTCTAGTCATATAAATACATCCTTAGGCCTTTTGTGTACCTTCGTTTAACATTTCTTCCAGATCTCTCACTCTCTCTCTCTCTCTCTCTCTCTCTCTGTTGAGTGTTGATCATGGTGTTCATGATGCCTTACAACATTGATCATGATGCCTTACAGCATTGATCATTTAATGAATGTCTTTTTTTTTTTTTTCGAGGTTCTATTAAGCTCATTGCTACTACAAATCCTAGTATATAGACATATTTTCTTCTGTTTTCCTGCCTTCTCTTGGAAACCAAGCGGATTACATAGTCCATTTTTCATGTTTTCGTTTTTGATCTTTTCAACCTGAGTCATTCAAAGGCATAAGGCTTCACTCTGTCTTTTTATTTTCCAAAGATGGGAAACAGTCAAAATTGACATCTTTATGATTCTTTCGTTAGATCCCAACAAGCATGGCTCTTCCTATTTAATTTTTACTCCTTGTGTGTTGTTTTTTTTTTCTTTATAGATCTGAACAGATGTACACATTTTTTGAACATATCTTCAGATCTAAAGTTCTTTCATTTTTTCTAGATGTTTTTAAACTGATTTTGTTTTGTTCTGTGTTTTTTGTTCGTCGATATTTTCTTTGTTTCATCAATATGCATGTTGTTCTGGAATTTTTTCCTTTTATTTTGTTTTATGCCTGTATTATTTCTTTTGTTGCTGTCAATTTTTTGGCTGGATATTTTATTTTATTTTATTTTATTCGAATTAATCTTACATATCCAAACTTCTTCTTTCCAGATCTGAAAGTTTATTTCTCATACCTGAAAGCTTTTTTCCCCTCTTATTTCTGTATGTTGAGTTAGCGTACCATTATTTTCTGTATTTAACAAATCTTGCCAGATTTGAAGATATTTTTTTTTCTTTTTTTTTTCTGTAATTATTTTTCTTTTATTCTGTCGCAATCATTTTTATTTTCGTTAGTAATGGGTACTATTTTCTTATAGATTAAAGAAATATATATATGAAAGCAAGATCAGTTCAAGAAAAAGCAAAAGCAATCATCAGTACCATCTTTACGTCCTTGACCTTTCATTTCGTTTTGTATCGATAAATTTGGGCCTTTTTCTGATCCGCCCCAAACGTAACGTTGGGTGAGAAAAGTCTCCGCGTCCAGTGAAGTCTTTGACGGGTCAGCATGCGGAAGTTAATTATATTAAATTGGTAATAATAAGTAATAAATATAATTAATATTATATATTTGATATTTAATTGAAATATATATGATTAAATAAATTCATATAAATTATAAATTATAATATAATATTTTTATATAAATTATAAACTATATAATTTAATTTTTCAAAAACCTCATATTATTTCTTAAAAATAATCACATAACTAAAAAAATATAAATATTTTAATGTCTTCTGTTTTGAGGCCGTACAAAATAATACAAATGTTAAATTATCATTTTGGAATTAAAAAATATCATATCTTGAACTAACCTTTTATTAAAACTTTAATCAAAATTATCTCAAATAAATTTGATAATTTTTTTTATAATATATGAAAATGTATAATTATTAATCATCTATTTAATTATAATTAATCATTAAATTTTTATTAAAAATTAAATTAAGTAAACGTGCTTAGTACGTTATTTCTATCTAATAATAATAAAAAGCAGGAATAAGAATGGTATTTTGTTATAAAGCAGGGCTAAAATGAGAAAGTAAAAGTCGAACAAACATTACTGTTCATTACATATACGCCTTATATATAAGAAGATATATAAGCTCTCTTTTGGAACATATAAAAAGTTTAGAAGATTCGGCAATCGATTTCTATGAAATTTATTTTTGACAAGTCATGAGATTTGATTTCTAGGAAATTAATAAATGTATTACATTTCAAAAGCAAATTATTTATATATATGCAAAATGATTCATTCCATGAAAATTATTTCTAGCTTGAGAATATCTTTTCTAATCTGTCATGGAAGCAGTCTCCCATTCCAATATTTACGTAGTGATGGTAGGATGGAGTATGTAGATGTTGTTATGCGGAAAGTGTTTGGATATTGTAAGAACAATATCAGTTGCCTTATTCTGCTATTCGCAGTACAGTCTTCCTGAATTGTGCTCCAAAAATCAAAACTAAAAGGAAAATACTTTTCTTTGTTTGGCTCAATGGCAGGGTTCGAGAACAATAAACAATTATTTACTAAATTTAGTAGCTTGATGTAATACTTTGATCACTTTTTTTCTAATTGTGAAGTAGCTAGATAATATATATATATATATATATATATATATATAAAAGAAAATGATATATATAGACAAGTCTTTTAGTAATTTGCACAATCATTTTTGAAAATTGAATGGATGATATTTTTCGTTTCGTATCGATAAATTTGGGCCTTTTTCTGATCCGCCCCAAACGTAACGTTGGGTGAGAAAAGTCTCCGCGTCCATAGAAGTCTTTGACGGGTCAGCATGCCGAAGTATTTTTCTTACGGCTTGCCCAATCTTTTCAACTAATTAAATCTTATATATTATTGGCTGTATGTATAAATTATTGACCCAAAAATATTAATAAAATAATAATATAATTAGTACAACTTAATCAATTTATAGAATTAAAAGAATAAAATTGTTAAAGGCTGAAAGCAGTTCAAAGGAAAGAATAATATACGTAGGTACGTACGTGTTCCAGCCGATTGTGCAAATGTATTAATTCCCAAATGTATCACTGGTGAGCTGAGATAACTCTTTCCTATTGTTGCAGCCGATTGTGCAAATTAATGTATGCAATTTAAAATTGGCGGAAACAATACGTCGACAACTGATCAAAATCAAAAAACTAATTAAAGACCAAACAATACGGAGTTGAGCAATAATTTTTCCAGTCAAGCTGATCTACTGTTTCTTTCTATCTTGAGGGTCGACTTCTAGGAAATTAATCAACGTATTGCCTTTCAAAAGTAAATTTTTTCTAAATTCAAACGGATTTTTTTTTTCCAGGATGATTCATTCAATTATATATATTTCCAGGATGTCTTGTGGCGGCCGGGCTTGAGAGTGTCTTTTCTTCCATAGATATATAATTAAGCCTGATTTGATTATACAATTATTACATATTTTTTAAACTTTCACAATAAATATAAAATTGTTATCAATAAAATTGGTAAGAGGAAATTAAAGGCTTAAAGCAGTTCAATGGAAAAGCGAAAGGAAGCATGACTACCGCGTACGTGTTCTAGACCTTTCCTTTCGTTTCTTTCTCATCTTTTTTCTTTTTTCCAATTTCTATTTAATTGTATGTCGAAATATGGATAAATTAGTAATTGATTATCGTCGATCAATTCCCTAATTGGGCCTGTCCTTGCCATTCTCATTAATACTTGAATATCATTAGTCAATGAGTCGTCGCATGCATTCCGGACAAGTCTTGAGGGTCGATTTCTAGGAAATTAATTAATAAATGTATTCCTTTTCAAAATTAGGAAATTATTTCTATATATGATGGATGAATGATTCATTTCATGGAAATTATTTCTAACTTGAGAAGAGTATCTTTTCTAATATATACATAAAAATGGCACCTGCAACCTCTCATTTCAATATTTGCTTAGCGAAAGTAGCATGGGTTATCATGTGGATGTTGTTATGCGGAAAGTGTTTGGATAATGCACTTCTTCACCAGCTTGTTAATGTTGCTGCTGCATCTCCTAATTCCTCTTCTTCCCTTCCACTTCAACAAGCCAAGGCTTTGCAGCAGACTGGTTGGTGGTCCAATACTACTCCTCAACCCAATAGTAGTAATTCAATTAGTGCGTGCCACTGGGCGGGTATTACTTGCAATGCTGCTGGAAGCGTCGCAGCCATCGATAGATCTTATCAAAGTTTGGGAGGTCAGTTGAAACTCATCAACTTCTCTTTCTTCCCACATTTAGTCCGTCTTGATCTTAGTCGGAACAACCTTCATGGGTGTATCCCACTTGAGATAGGGATGTTGAAAAATCTTACCTCCTTATCCCTTTATTTGAACATGCTCGTTGGTCCAATCCCTTCCACAATTGGTGATTTAACTAATTTGAAATATTTGGACCTTTATCATAATAAAATCAATGGATCAATTCCCTCCGAAATGGGAATGCTGAAAAATCTAATCAAATTATCCCTTGGTTCGAACATGCTCGTCAGTTCAATTCCTTTCATCTGGGATAATTTAACTTATTTAGAACGTATAGACCTTAGTCATAACTTTTTTAGAGGAGAAATACCCATTGCACTTGGGAGTTTGGCCCATCTCTTGAGTTTGGATCTTAGCTACAATAATCTTACAGGTCATATCCCCCCTTCTCTCGTTGATATATATGACATTGACTTGTCACACAACTCTTTGAAGGGTCGAATTCCAGACTGTTTTAATCAGCATCATGGATCCCATACATTAACTGGCAATAGGAATTTATGCGGTCAATTCAAGATTTTCCCTCCATGTCCCAAAAGCAAAAAATCAATTGTAACCAAAATAGAAATTTTTGCTCCAATCACCACTTTTCTCGTATTCCTAGTTGTTGGGGGCATTCTCTTGTCTCGTTGCGTGTTCAAGGAAAATAAGTTTGAGTTAAGAGAATCTAAGAATGGAAACATATTCTCGATATGGAATTATGATGGACATATTGCATATGAAGACATCATTGAAGCAACTGAGGATTTTGACATCAGATATTGCATCGGAACTGGTGGTTATGGTAGCGTTTACAAAGCAAAATTACCAAGTGGAAATGTGGTTGCTTTAAAGAAACTTCATCAGAGAGAGGCTGAAAATCAAGTTTTCTATAAGAGTTTTATAAATGAGGTCAGAGTATTAACAGAGATTCGACATCGAAATATTGTGAAGCTGCATGGGTTTTGTGTACATAAAAGATGCAGATTTTTAATTTATGAGTACATGGAAAGAGGAAGCCTATTTTGTGTCCTAAGAGATGTTGATGAAGCTATGGAACTGGATTGGAGTAAGAGGATAAACATCATCAAAGGCACAGCACACGCCTTATCTTACATGCATCATGAATGCATCACAGCAATTGTTCATAGGGATATATCATCGAAAAATATTTTGCTGAATTTCGAATTCCAAAGTTTTATATCTGACTTTGGAATTGCTAAACTCCTTGATCCTGACACCTCCAATCAAACATTGGTTGTTGGCACGTATGGTTATATTGCTCCAGGTAAATTTTTAATTGGTTATTTATACTCCAACAATGTCATTTTAAATAATTTAATTAAGAATATTTAATATAATTATTCCATTAATCAATATCTAAACATCTTTTAATATTATGTTTCTTTATTTTATTTTATTTTTGTTACTCTTACAGTTTATGGATCGTTATCACTCATTAACCTAAAAGCATACTAAGTTGATAAAACTAACAAGACATGTAATAAAATCTCCCAATAATCTTAAATTATAAATTTAATTAGACATATTTGTTCTTTATTTAATATGTTTAGCATAATCGCATATATTATTTAATAATAAGACATTTGGAGAGTGGACAATGAGACCATATGGGAATAGTTTGCAATTAGCAATAATATAATAATATGGTAGCCTTCTATAATCAAATTTTCATGAATAATAGCTGAATAATCTAATATATCAAATGAGAATATCGAGTACAAGTTCTGAATATTTTATTTTAAGATTTTCAAATAAATTTAAAATGTTTTGTGAAATTTATAAAAAAAAAAAAAAAAAAAAAAGATTCAAATGATATCCTCTACCAGAAAAAATAAATAAATAAAATAGTTGAAGCAAGAACTCATTTTTGTGAACCTTCTTTTTTTATATAGATAATATGAGATTTATTGCTATAAATAGACATGATCCAAGTACACAGTGAATATCCATGAAAAAATACCTAGGATAACGACAAATTTGAAGATATACTTTTATTCCCTTCTCTCACTTTTTCATCTCTACTTTTGATTAAATCTGACAATTTTTTTTATATAGTGCAAAATTGTACTTTTTGAAATATGCAAATGCCTAATCCAATAAGAATGGTCTAAAAGACTTGTATTTTGAAAACATTTTTTTATTTTATTTTTATAAACTGTATTTTGAAAACTAAAGATTATTATTGATAACTTGATTAAATATTTTTCTTCATTCAATAATTTTACTGTTAAATTATAATTATCAAATTAATTACATGTATTATTGTTCATTGATTACATGTAATCGTTCCTATTTTTTTCTTTTTTCCCTATAGAATTTGCCTACACGATGACGGTTACTGAAAAATGCGATGTATATAGCTTTGGAGTGGTGGCACTAGAAGTATTAATGGGAAGGCATCCGGGAGAACTCTTGTCCTCATTATCTTCTTCTTCATCATCATTATCATCTCAAAATATGATGCTAAATGAAATATTAGACCAACGCCTGCCTCCTCCAAATCGTCTAATTGGACAAGATATTTTGCTTGTTGCTTCAATAGCATTTGCGTGCCTTCATACTCTGCCAAAGTCTCGGCCTACAATGAAATGTGTGTCACAAGAATTTCTCTCTCGCAAGAAGCCGAATGTCATACCCTTGACTACAGTTTCACTCCTGCAACTGAGGAAACAAGCAGCATATGTGGCTGGATCTGGATTTGCTTATTGTTAGGATGTTTTGTTTGTTGTCAATGTGTCATTTAGCTTTCTTGGTCTTTTTTCAAGAAAAGTATTATTTGTAAGCATTCCAAATCACCCCATAAACACGAAGTACTCAATGTTAAAGGTAGAAAACATGTGGAACAGACGGAGATGGTGTGTTTGTATGTGCTAAGTGTGCAAATAGAAAGTTGAAGTGAATGAAGTAAAATCTAATAGAAAATTATGCAGACTCTTCATTTCTTCTCCATGATGAGCAACAAGCTTTCAAAATATCTTTGATATCAGGATCATCCCCAGCTTCTTTGTCCTACTCAAAAAGAAATAACAAATTTTACATCTAATAGGAGTTGTACCTAGGATAAGAGCTCAAAACTTTAACGCCTTGAGTGGAGTCTTTCGATACTCCTCTCCGATCTTAAATTTACAAGAAATTGTATTTAGATAAGTTAATTTGTATCTGTTTTAGGGGGAAAAAATCATTGATCAATAACAAAAATATATGACAATGGTCATATTGATTATTAACCATGTTCTATGCATGAGGACAAAACAGGCTATGATGAAGGAACTTAATTACCTTGTGAATATATGAGTTGTTTGTTTTGCCAGGACCTGCAACTATAACTCCACCTTGCTGCTTGAGAAGCAACAAACTTCCACTTAATTTTTAAAAACTAGGAAAAACAATCATCAGTGAGAAAAAAGTATTTTCTACCATTGTAGCAGGAAACTCTTACTTGACAAGCTTAACCAAAATAGATAAACATCATTAAACAAACTGTCTTATTGAAGGTAGGCCTTATAATCTATATAGTTTTATACCTTTTTATTTTCAATTTAGGCATTAGGATAGAGTCAACTGTTGCCAGATTTGTGTTGATAATACCACTAAGTCAAGTCAGGATGTAGGTTCTACTAATAGTTGTTAGGCGTTTAAGGTACACAAGCACCTTATTATTGTACACTTAATCATCTATCAAGTCTTACTAAGCAAGTATCAAGAGTTTAGTTATTCATCAATACATACCTGATCAATACTACCAGGTCCAATTACAACCAAAGTCGCAATTGATGCATCCATTATATCCTGTCAGCATATAATATATATATATATATATATATATATATATTTATATATCACCACTATGTTGACATAAGAACTTCCCATTTATCGTTTTAAACCAACAAAAATTAAGGGGGAAGATGCCAATAAGTTACAAAGTCTTTTTTTTTTTTTCTATCTGTAGATTGTAAGGGTACAAGGCAGTTTTAAACCTTAGCCCTTTTAGGGAATTCAACGAAACCTTGGGCCGCTAATACTAATAGTCTATGGTTAATCCATATACGGATTCAAGCTCAAGATCTAGTATATGTCAAACCACTTAAGCGTAACCACCTCCCATGGGAATAGGTCATTACTTCTACATGGTCCAGGAACTCATCCGAAAGTTAACCATGTATTGCCCTCCCTTTGAGACATCATTCAATTGATTTGAAGTTGGCAGTGATATAAAATAAAATTTTATCCTTTTCAAAGATCTAGCAATTTTTAATTACCATCAATGTTTTCATCTATTCTCTACTCCTAAACAATCCTATCCGAGTAGCTAGTAGCTAGTTTTTGTTGTTAATATCATGGGGGAGCAAATATGTTTTTCCTTTCACGTGTAGATCACTTTATGTTATAACAGAATGAATGAAGGCGTGGTATCTATAGTCCAGCCACACTACCTGCTTGGTGGCAAGATAATCATCTCGCTTGCGGCAAAAGTACCCATCAAACGATAAATGAGAAGTTCTTATATCAACATAGTGGTGATATATATATATATATATATTATATGCTGACAGGATATAATGGATGCATCAAGTGTGGCTTTAGTTGTAATTGGACCTAGTAGTATTGATCGAGTATGTGTTGATGAATAACTGAACTCTTGATACTTGCTCAATAAGGCTTGATAGAATATTAAGTGTACAATAATAAGGTGCTTGTGTACTTTAAACTCCTATAAACTATTAGCAAAACCTGCATCCTAACTTGACTTAGTGGTATTATCAACACAAATCTGGCAATAGTTGACTCTATACTAATGCCTAAATTGAAAATAAAAATGTATAAAACTATATAGATTTTAAGGCCTGCCTTCAATAAGACAGTTTGTTTAATGGTGTTTATCTATTTTGGTTAAGCTTGTCAAGTAAGAGTTTCCTGCTACAATGGTAGAAAATACTTTTTTCTTACTGAAGATTGTTTTTCCTAGTTTTTAAAAATTAAGTGGAAGTTCGTTGCTTCTCAAACAACAAGGTGGAGTTATAGTTGCAAGTCCTAGCAAAACAAACATCTCATATATTCACAAGGTAATTAAGTTCCTTCATCATAGCTTGTTTTGTCCTCATGCATAGAACATGGTTAATAATCAATATGACCATTGTCATATATTTTTGCTATTGATCAATGATATTTTCCCCCTAAAACACATACAACTTAACTTATCTAAATACAATGTCTTGTAAATTTAAGATCAGAGAGGAGTATTGAAAGACTCTGCTCAGGGCGTAAAAGTTTTGAGCTCTTATCCTAGGTACAACTCTTATTAGATATAAAACTTGTTATTTCTTTTTGAGTAGGACAAAGAAGCTGGGGATGATCCTGATATCAAAGATATTTTGAAAGCTTGTTTCTCATCATGAAGAAGAAATGAAGAGTCTGCATAAATTCTCTTTTAGATTTTACTTTCACTTCAACTTTCTATTTGCACACTTAGCACATACAAACACATCATTCCCGTCTGTTCCACATGTTTTCTACCTTTAACATTGAGTACTTCATGTTTATGGGGTGATTTGGAATGCTTACAAATAATATTTTTCTTGAAAAAAGACCAAGAAAGCTAAATGACACATTGACAACAAACAAAACAACCTAACAATAAGTAAATCCAGATCCAGCCACATATGATGCTTGTTTCCTCAGTTGCAGGAGTGAAACTGTAGTTAAGGGTATAATATTCGGCTTCCTGCGAGAGAGAAATTCTTGTGACACAAATTTCATTGTAGGCCGAGACTTTGGCAGAGTATGAAGGCACGCAAATGCTATTGAAGCAATAAGCAAAATATCTTGTCCAATTAGACGATTTGGAGGAGGCAGGCGTTGGTCTAATATTTCATTTAGCATCATATTTTGAGATGATGATGATGATGATGAAGAAGATAATGAGGACAAGAGTTCTCCCGGATGCCTTCCCATTAATACTTCTAGTGCCACCACTCCAAAGCTATATACATCGCATTTTTCAGTAACTGTCATCGTGTAGGCAAATTCTATAGGGAAAGAAGAAAAAAATAGGAACGATTACATACAATCAATGAACAATAATACATGTAATTAATTTGATAATTATATTTTAACAATAAAATTATTGAATGAAGAAAAATATTTTATCAAGTTATCGATAATAATCTTTAGTTTTCAAAATACAATTTATAAGAAAAAAAGTTTTCAAAATACAAGTCTTTTAGACCATTCATATTGGATTAGGCATTTGCATATTTCAAAAAGTACAATTTTGCACTATATAAAAAAAATAGTCATATTTAATCAAAAGTTGAGATGAAAATGTGAGAGAAGGGAATAAAAGTACATCTTCAAATTTGTTGTTGTTCTAGGTATTTTTTCATGGATATTCACTGTGTACTTGGATCTGTCTATTTATAGCAATAAATCTCTTATTATCTATATAAAAAAAGAAGGTTCACAAAAATAAGTTCTTGCTTCAGCTATTTTATTTATTTATTTTTTGTGGTAGAGGATATCATTTGAATCTTTTTTTTTTTTTTATAAATTTCACAAAACACTTTGAATTTATTTGAAAATCTTAAAATAAAATATTTAGAACTTGTACTCGATATTCTTATTTGATATCTTAGATTATTCAGCTATTATTCATGAAAATTTGATTATAGAAGGCTACCATATTATTATATTATTGCAAATTGCAAACTATTCCCATATGGTCTCATTGTCCACTCTCCAAATGTCTTATTATTAAATAATATATGCTATTATGCTAAACATATTAAATGAAGAACAAATATGTATAATTAAATTTATAATTTAAGATTATTTGGAGATTTTATTACATGTCTTGTTAGTTTTATCAACTTAGTATGCTTTTAGGTTAATGAGTGATAACGTTCCATAAATTGTAAGAGTAACAAAAATAAAATAAAATAAAATAAAGAAACATAATATTAAAAGATGTTTAGATATTGATTAATGGAATAATTATATTAAATTTTCTTAATTAAATTATTTAAAATGACATTGTTGGAGTATAAATAACCAATTAAAAATTTACCTGGAGCAATATAACCATACGTGCCAACAACCAATGTTTGATTGGAGGAGTCAGGATCAAGGAGTTTAGCAGTTCCAAAGTCAGATATAAAACTTTGGAATTCGGAGTTCAGCAAAATATTGTTCGATGATATATCCCTATGAACAATTGCTGGGATGCATTCATGATGCATGTAAGATAAGGCATGTGCTGTGCCTTCGATGATGTTTATCCTCTTGCTCCAATCTAGTTTCATAGCTTCATCAACATCTCTTAGGACACAAAATAGGCTTCCCCTTTCCATGTACTCATAAATTAAAAACCTGCATCCTTTATGTATACAGAACCCATGCAACTTCACAATATTTCGATGACGAATCTCTATTAATACTCTGACCTCATTGATAAAACTCCTATAGAAAACTTGATTTTCAGCCTCTCTCTGATGAAGTTTCTTCAAAGCAACCACATTTCCACTTGGTAATTTTACTTTGTAAACGCTACCATAACCACCAGTTCCGATGCAATATCTGATGTCAAAATCCTCAGTTGCTTCAATGATGTCTTCATATGCAATATGTCCATCATAATTCCATATCGAGAATATGTTTCCATTCTTAGATTCTCTTAACTCAAACTGATTTTCCTTGAACACACAACGAGACAAGAGAATGCCCCCAACAACTAGGAATACGAGGAAAGTGGTGATTGGAGCAAAAATTTCTATTTTAGTTCTGAATGATTTTTTTCCTTTGGGACATGGAGGGAAAATCTTGAATTGACCACATAAATCCCTATTGCCAGTTAATGTATGGAATGTATGATGCTGATTAAAACGGTCTGGAATTCGACCCTTCAAAGAATTGTGTGACAAGTCAATTTCCTCAATATCAACGAGAGAAGGGGGGATATGACCTGTAAGTTTATTGTAGCTAAGATCTAAACTCGAGAGACGGGCCACACTCCCAAGTGCAATGGGTATTTCTCCTCTAAAAAAGTTATGACTAAGGTTAACATATTTCACCCAATAAAGTTTATTCTCGTCATAGGGAATGCTTCCAGTTAATCGGTTTACACTAAGGTCTATATGTTCTAAATGAGTTAAATTATCCCAGATGAAAGGAATTGAACCGACAAGCATGTTCGAACCAAGGGATAAATTGGTTAGATTTTTCAGCAATCCTATTTCGGAGGGAATGGATCCATTGATTTTATTATGACCAAGATGCAAACGTTCCAAATTAGTTAAATCACCAATTGTAGAAGGGATTGGACCGAGGAGCATGTTCGAATCAAGGGATAAATCGGCCAGATTTTTCAGCATCCCTATTTCCGAAGGAATGGATCCATTGATTTTATTATGATCAAGCTCCAAATATTCCAAATTAGTTAAATCACCAATTGTAGAAGGGATTGGACCGACGAGTATGTTCGAATCAAGGTATAAAGAAGTCAGATTTTTCAGCATCCCTATTTCGGAGGGAATGGATCCATCGATTTGATTTCCATCAAGGTACAAGGATTTCAAATTAGTTAAATGGCCAATTGTGGAAGGAATTGGACCGATGAGCATGTTCGAAGAAATGGATAAAAATGTCAAAATTTTCAGCATACCTATTTCAGAGGGAATGGATCCATTGATTTTGTTCATATCAAGGTACAATGATTTCAAATTAGTTAAATGACCAATTGTGGAAGGAAGTGGACCAACGAGCATGTTCGAATAAAGGGATAAGGAGGTCAGATTTTTCAACATCCATATTTGGGAGGGAATGGATCCATTGATTTTATTCCGACCAAGGAGCAAACGTTCCAAATTAGTTAAATGACCAATTGTGGAAGGGATTGGACCAATGAGCATGTTCGAAGAAAGGTATAAACTGGTCAGATTTTTCAGCATCCCTATTTCGGAGGGAATGGATCCATTGATTTTATTCTGACCAAGGAGCAAATGTTCCAAATTAGTTAAATCACTAATTGTGGAAGGGATTGGACCGACAAACATGTTTGAATAAAGGGATAAGGAGATCAGATTTTTCAACATCCCTATCTCAAGTGGGATACACCCATGAAGGTTGTTCCGACTAAGATTAAGAGTGACTAAATTTGGGAAGAAAGAGAAGTTGATGAGTTTCAACTGACCTCCCAAACTTTGATGAGATCTATCGATGGCTATGAGCTTCCAGCAGCATTGCAAGTAATACCATACCAGTGGCAAGCACTAATTGAATTACCACTATTGGGTTGAGTAGTTGTATTGGGCCACCAACCAGTCTGCTGCAAAGCCTTGGTTTGTTGAAGTGGAAGGGAAGAAGAGGAATTAGGAGATGCAGCAGCAACATTAACAAGCTGATGAAGAAGTGCATTATCCAAACACTTTCCGCATAACAACATCCACATGATAACCCATGCTACTTTCGTTATGCAAATATTGAAATGAGAGGCTGCAGTTGCCATTTATATATATATATATATATATATATATATTAGAAAAGATACTCTTCTCAAAATAGAAATAATTTCCATGGAATGAATCATTCATCCTGTTTATATAAAATAATTTGCTAATTTTGAAAAGGAATACATTTATTAATTAATTTTCTAGAAATCGACCCTCAAGACTTGTCCGGCAAGCATGCGACGACTCATTGACTAATAATATTCATGTATTAATGAGAATGGCAACAACAGGCCCAATTAGGGAATTGATCGATGATAATCAATTACTAATTTATCCATATTTCGACATACAATTAAATAGAAATTGGAAAAAAGAAAAAAGATGAGAAAGAAACGAAAGGAAAGGAAGGTCTAGAACACGTGCGCGGTAGTCATGCTTCCTTTCGCTTTTTCGTTGAACTGCTTTAAGCCTTCAATTTCCTCTTACCAATTTTATTGATAACAATTTTATATTTATTGTGAAAGTTTAGAAAATGTGTAATAATTATATGAGATTAGATGAGTCTGATGAGATAGTTTGATTTTGTAGAATCAAATCAAGCTTAATTATATATCTATCGAAGAAAAGACACTCTCAAGCCCGGCTGCCTCAAGACATCCTGGAAATATATATAATTGAATGAATCATACTGGAAAAAAAAAATATCCGTTTGAATTTAGAAAAAATTTGCTTTTGAAAGGCAATACGTTGATTAATTTCCTAGAAATCGACCCTCAAGATAGACTTGTATGGCGTGCATATTGCGACGACAGGCCCAATTAGAAAGAAACAGTAGATCAGCTTGACTGGAAATATTATTGCTCAACGCGGTATTGTTTGGTCTTTAATTAGTTTTTTGATTTTGATCAGTTGTCGACGTATTGTTTCCGCCAATTTTAAATGCATACATTAATTTGCACAATCGACATGCTGACCCGTCAAAGACTTCAATGGACGCGGAGACTTTTCTCACCCAACGTTACGTTTGGGGCGGATCAGAAAAAGGCCCAAATTTATCGATACAAAACGAAAAATATCATCCATTCAATTTTCAAAAATGATTGTGCAAATTACTAAAAGACTTGTCTATATATATCATTTTCTTTTATATATATATATATATATATATTTTATCTAGCTACTTCACTATTAGAAAAACCTTTTTTTAATTTTTTATGGATCTTTCTAGGGTTGAAGAACCTTTTCCTTATCCAGTTTCGTTCATCCTCTCTCTCTCTCTCCATTGTTTCAAGTTTTCAACTACAAATGACCACAAATGTAACGACAAACCAGCAAAATAACAACAAACCAAAATCTAAAAATAATATGCAAGATCTTTACATCTATAAGAAAATAGTACCCATTACAAACGAAAATAAAAATGATTGCGACAGAATAAAAGAAAAATAATTACAGAAACAAAAAAGAAAAAAAAATATCTTCAAATCTGGCAAGATTTGTTAAATACAGAAAATAATGGTACGCTAACTCAACAAACAGAAATAAGAGGGGAAAAAAGCTTTCAGGTATGAGAAATAAACTTTCAGATCTGGAAAGAAGAAGTTTGGATATGTAAGATTAATTCGAAAAAAATAAAATAGAATAAAATATCCAGCCAAAAAATTGACAGCAACAAAAGAAATAATACAAGTGTAAAACAAAATAAAAGGAAAAAACTCCAGAACAACATGCATATTTATGAAACAAAGAAAATATCGACGAACAAAAAATACAGAACAAAACAAAATCAGTTTCAAAACATCTAGAAAAAATGAAAGAACTTTAGATCTGAAGATATGTTCAAAAAATGTGTACACAGTACATCTGTTCAGATCTATAAAGAAAAAAAAAACAACACACAAGAGTAAAAATTAAATAGGAAGAGCCATGCTTGTTGGGATCTAACGAAAGAATCATAAAGATGTCAATTTTGACTGTTTCCCATCTTTGGAAAATAAAAAGACAAGAGTGAAGCCTTATGCCTTTGAATGACTCAGGTTGAAAAGATCAAAAACGAAAACATGAAAAAGGGACTATGTAATCCGCTTGGTTTCCAAGAGAAGGCATCATGAGCTTAATAGAACCTTGAAAAAAAAAAAGACATTCATTAAATGATCAATGCTGTAAGGCATCATGATCAATGTTAGGGCTGCAAACGAACAAAACTGGTCGTGAACAATTTGAGCCGACTCGTATAAACTCGATTCGAACTCGACTTGTTTAATAAATGAGTTGTTCGTGAGCACTAATATTAGTTCGAATATTAAACGAGCTAAACTCGTATAATCTCGACTCGACTCGTATAAACTTGGTTTGTGTTCATGAATAAGATTCGTATAAACTCGATTCGACTCATTTTGAGCTCATAACAATACTCGTAATATTTCTATATACATATATATAATCTTGCATATATTCTTGCATATATTCTTACATATATTCTTTTATTATATATTTTTTCTGTGTTATATATATTATTTTTGATATTTTGTATAAGTAATATATTTTGTTACTTTATGTAGAAGTAGCATTTTATTTCTTTACAATAATAATGTATTAAGTTCACAAAAAAATTATTGAGTCAAATATTTATAAAAAGTAAGAAACTCGAGTAATTACTCGACTATGTTCGGCTCGTTCATTAGAGAGTAAAAACAAAAATCGATAAATAACTCGATTCGACTTGAGCTCGTCTTTGATCCGCTCGAATTCGACTCGACTCGGCAAACTCTCAGCTCGACTCAAACTCGAATTCGAGTTATTTGAATCTCGCTCGACTCGACTTGATTTGAACTCGTTTTTAATCGGATCGTTTGCAGCCCTAATCAATGTTGTAAGGCATCATGAACACCATGATCCACAAAGAGAGAGAGAGAGAGAGAGAGATCTGGAAGAAATATTAAACGAAGGTATACAAAAGGCCTAAGGATGTATTTATATGACTAGACTTGAATTAGGATATTTGGTGATGCAAGTTTTGGGTTTGGGATGGGGCGGCCTGGGCCTTTTGTCTTAAGGTATCTAACCCTTGCCTGTCCAAAATGTTGACACCTATTAGATCAAGTATAAATTAATTTAAAACAGTGTCAATGGATTTTTTTATTTTTGTTTTTAAGTCCTTGTCATTTTTCTCTCTTTCTTTTATTCACTAAATAGATTAAGAACTTACTAAAGTTCAATCAAATAAATAAATGGATAGAAATATAAAATAGATAGTCGGTATTGTATAGTTTATTCTATTTATGCGAGTGTTTTAATTAATTCTAAATATGCTTAATAAATCATAAACAAATTATTTATTCTATTATTAAGTTCGCCACATTATTTGAATGACAATATTTTATTTGTAAGAGTTAAATTTTAAAATTTATCTTTAAAATTAAATTATGTTTAAGTATATTTTTACACATTAGCTCGGCTTGAGAATAAAATTCCTCATATTAAATAAGAGTAGGCATATAAAATTAAATGAATTTTTCAACATTTATTTGTCTTAATTAACAGTTTACTAATTTAATTTGATACAATATTCTTTTTAATTTTATTCACCTATTAATCATAACTATATATGCACTATCTTTACAATTAAAACATGCACACATGTATATATATTGGTTTTTCCTTGAAAAGGGAGTTACCAAAACAATATAACTATGCATTACGGTAACAGTATTTTTTGCCATAAATAATAAAAAACCAAATAATTGAACAGTTGTGCATAAATGCCCTTACAAAGTACTCTCGAAGTCCTTGACAAGAAAAGGAGTAGGCATGGCCTACAGATAGAGAAATCTCGAATCTCAAACTTAATTTGGTTGAACAAGATTCTCCAATTTTGTAACTTTATAGCACAAAGAAGTACATGAAATATACATTATATATCCAGAATATGTCGGTGGTGAGATATCTTCAGTGATAATGAAATAAAAAAATTAATGAGAAATATCAAGCATACAAAGTGAATTAGAAGTAGAATAATAAAACTAGCATATAATTATAGTTGGATTTGATCTATATATCATATATATAAACTTTACGATTCAAAAACTCATGTACGATCTAATGTATTATACTAAACCAATAAATTTATACAGTAGTTGATGATTGAGTAATAATACTTACAATTCTTAATTTTATAATTATTTACTTTTCATTTTACAATAAATCAATACAAATATGCGCGCTACTTCATTAAAAATAGATTTCGGTTTTATAAAACTGTTGCGAAGTAATCCTATATTATTTGTAGACAAGATCTTGAATATGTTTATAAGAAATGAATAATCAACTTTAACTGAACCAGTTTTATGGTATAAGTTAGATCTATAAATTTTTTCAAAAATTATTCTTGTTTTTTATGAAATTATAAAACAATTGTAATACAGATATCAATGAATCGTTTTCCGTCCTAATTTTATAATATTCTTTATATATATACGATATGGTAAAAAGTTTAGCTGGTTTGATAAAATTCCTCCGACTAGAAGATTAGATTCTTTTCTCGAGCATAAGGATCGTCCGAATATTCAAATTCAATGATACCTAGTCATGGAAAGATTCTCTCTCTAACTTATTGATAAATCACATATCTCTCCGTCTCTTTTTTTTTTTTTGTCTTAGTTTTGTCAATTTGGTGCATGAAAAAATATAGCTACTCACACACAACAGGTAGATTTTAATATATTTATTGTTGAAATTTACACAGCCGACAAGTGGAATATGTGATTAAAATAATATAAATTATTACAAAAAAAATTATAAACCTACTATTAGTCTACAATTAATTTGCTTAATTAAAAAACAAAAAGTCTACAACTAATTTACAGTCCCAAGTGGTATATTGACATCCACGTGGCTTGTGGTGGGTACCTAATCGGATGCATGCATGCGGCTTTTGTAGTTGGCCCGCCCTACAAGCTTTTCCAATCTTACTCTTTACAATTACTTGTCTATATTCAAGTGTCACGACTGACTACCAAATGTGTGAACCCTCAATTATATTAAGAAAAATACTATAATTATAAAAATATTTTATAAAAATAAATTCACAAATTAATATGATTCTAAATGATAAATTAAATCTATTTTTTATAAAAAAATCTAATGTATTTTCGACATGAACAGACTGCACATGCACGTACACGTTGAACCCAACAATCCTGTCTGGGTGCCTGGTTAAGGGGGCGGACACCCCATTCGTCCGCCCCATTGGCCCGCATAAATGGGCCATTGGCCCATATCATATTTTTGGATCTAAAATGATTCAGAAATATATGTAATGGGCCCAAACTAGCCTAGAAGTTATTTTTGGGCCATTTTAGACCTAAAATTTAACTAAAAAAAATAAAAAACTAAAAATAAAAAAATAATTTACAAGTATAGAAATGATTAATTATAACTACTATGCTGTAACTATTAACTGATAATCATAACTAAACAATTACAATTATACAAATTAAGAGAAATTATGACAAGATTATAAATTCATCTAAACATATTACAAATTGTACTATTGTAGCAACATTACAACTAACTAATTAAATAAATTAACAAAAGAGTAAAATTTCAACAGAATTTTGAATGGCCATGGTGATAGAAAAGTCACTGAGCTGTGCTGACTATTGTGAGACTGAAAACAAATTAAACATGAAACAAAAATTAAAAATGAAAACATATACTAGAAAAGTAAAAATTACAAACATGTCGTTTGGATAACTAAGGTATTTTTTAATTATAAATTTAAAATATACGTATATTATACATATAAATATATATTATTTATATATATATGCGGGAGTAGGGCGGTGTTGAGCCCATCCAGCCCCCGCTGGCCTGCCCTTGTCCACTAGATGAATTTATTTTTAGAAAATTTTTCTGTACACCTAGCAATTTTATATATATTATAAAGTGTCTATTATTTAAGTGATTAACATATAAAGCTATTTACAATGTGTCGTGTCAATAAATATGACAATATAACTAAATCTAACTGCATGATGAATAAGAAGATAACCTTAGAAATAAATTTGGCACAAAGAGATAAGACTTTATTTACAATAAAATATAAAGTTAATAACACAAGTTGTATACAGTCCAATATATACCTGCAAAGCAATTAAGGTTTCTACTGATCTAGATATTTTAGATAAGACTTTGCCATAGCACTAATAACATTAGTTGCCTTATCAATTGTAAAAGCCATATTATCAAATGATGAGCAATGGAATTGTGTTCTGTTTACCATAATCTATTATTTTCTTTCTTTTATAAAAGGTAATTTTCTCCTTCTTCAGTTTATGATCATTTGAAAAGCATCAATTTCAAGTGACACCATTTGATCAATTTCATCGATTTTTAAGTTTTACAAAAGAACTTCAGTTTATAAAATCATCATATGGATTTCATTAGTCTCAAGGTAAGTACATGATACCTTGCGCGTTTCTCCTTTTCAGTCTCAGCAAGATCAACTGTTGCTACGAATTTGGCTCAAGGTTGTACCATAATAATGTGTCAACATATGTATTTTCAACCATTCCTGACTACAAATTTAGCCACTAAAAAAACATACTTAGCACCATGTAAACAAATATAAATCCTTGTAATAAAAATAAACTCACAAAAATGTAGCAATTTATCATGGTTCCAAAACTTCAGTTTCAACTTGTGACTTGTCAAATGTTAAAGAATCCTTCCAACCAAATCCACTAAAAGCTTCCTTAACTATGTCATGGCATTCACCGATTCTTTTCGATGCCTTGTATTTATTTTTCATCTTAATGTTTTTAATGTCCTTGGGAATTTTAGCAATTAACTTCTACATATTATGATAATGTAGTGTAGAAGTTAATTGCTAAAATTCCCAAGGACATTAAAAACATTAAGATGAAAAATAAATACAAGGCATCGAAAAGAATCGGTGAATGCCATGACAAAGTTAAGGAAGCTTTTAGTGGATTTGGTTGGAAGGATTCTTTAACATTTGACAAGTCACAAGTTGAAACTGAAGTTTTGGAACCATGATAAATTGCTACATTTTGTGAGTTTATTTTTATTACAAGGATTTATATTTGTTTACATAGTGCTAAGTATGTTTTTTTAGTGGCTAAATTTGTAGTCAGGAATGGTTGAAAATACATATGTTGACACATTATTATGGTACAACCTTGAGCCAAATTCGTAGCAACAGTTGATCTTACTGAGACTGAAAAGGAGAAACGCGCAAGGTATCATGTACTTACCTTGAGACTAATGAAATCCATATGATGATTTTATAAACTGAAGTTCTTTTGTAAAACTTAAAAATCGATGAAATTGATCAAATGGTGTCACTTGAAATTGATGCTTTTCAAATGATCATGAACTGAAGAAGGAGAAAATTACCTTTTATAAAAGAAAGAAAATAATAGATTATGGTAAACAGAACACAATTCCATTGCTCATCATTTGATAATATGGCCATTACAATTGATAAGGCAACTAATGTTATTAGTGCTATGGCAAAGTCTTATCTAAAATATCTAGATCAGTAGAAACCTTAATTGCTTTGCAGGTATATATTGGACTGTATACAACTTGTGTTATTAACTTTATATTTTATTGTAAATAAAGTCTTATCTCTTTGTGCCAAATTTATTTCTAAGGTTATCTTCTTATTCATCATGCAGTTAGATTTAGTTATATTGTCATATTTATTGACACGACACATTGTAAATAGCTTTATATGTTAATCACTTATAAATAATAGACACTTTATAAAATATAGAAAAGTGCTAGGTGTACAGAAAAATTTTGTAAAAATAAATTCATCTGGTAGACAAGGGCAGGCCAGCGGGGGCTAGATGGGCTCAACACCGCCCTGCTCCCGCATATATATAAATAATATATATTTATATGTATAATATACGTATATTATAAATTTATAATTAAAAAAATACCTTAGTTATCCAAACGACATGTTTGTAATTTTTACTTTTCTAGTATATGTTTTCATTTTTAATTTTTGTTTCATGTTTAATTTGTTTTCAGTCTCACAATAGTCAGCACAGCTCAGTGACTTTTCTATCACCATGGCCATTAAAAATTCTGTTGAAATTTTACTGTTTTGTTAATTTATTTAATTAGTTAATTGTAATGTTGCTACAATAGTACAATTTGTAATATGTTTAGATGAATTTATAATCTTGTCATAATTTCTCTTAATTTGTATAATTGTAATTGTTTAGTTATGATTATTAGTTAATAGTTACAGCATAGTAGTTATAATTAATCATTTCTATTATTGTAAATTATTTTTTTATTTATAGTTTTTTATTTTTTTGAGTTAAATTTTAGGTCTAAAATGGCCCAAAAATAACTTCTAGGCTAGTTTGGGCCCATTACATATATTTCTGGATCATTTTAGATCCAAAAATATGATATGGGCCAATGGCCCATTTATGCGGGCCAATGGGGCGGACGAATGGGGTGTCCGCCCCCTTAACCAGGCACCCAGACAGGATTGTTGGGTTCAACGTGCATGTGCATGTGCAGTCTGTTCACGTCGAAAATACATTAGATTGTAATTTTTTTTTTATAAAAAATAGATTTAATTTATCATTTAGAATCATATTAATTTGTGAATTTATTTTTATAAAATATTTTTATAATTATAGTATTTTTCTTAATATAATTGAGGGTTCACACATTTGGTAGTTAGCCGCGACACTTGAATATAGACAAGTAATTGTAAAGAGTAAGATTGGAAAAGCTTATAGGGCGGGCCAACTACAAAAGCCGCATGCATGCATCCGATTAGGTACCCACCACAAGCCACGTGGATGTCAATATACCACTTGGGACTGTAAATTACTTGTAGACTTTTTGTTTTTTAATTAAGCAAATTAATTATAGACTAATAGTAGGTTTATAATTTTTTTTGTAATAATTTATATTATTTTAATGACATATTCCACTTGTAGGCTGTGTAAATTTCAACAATAAATATATCAAAATCTACCTGTTGTGTGTGAGTATCTATATTTTTTCATGCACCAAACTGACAAAACTAAGACAAAAAAAAAAAAAAAAAAAAAAAGAGTCGGAGAGATATGTGATTTATCAATAAATTAGAGAGAGAATCTTTCCATGACTAGGTATCATTGAATTTGAATATTCGGACGATCCTTATGCTTGAGAAAAGAATCTAATCTTCTAGTCGGAGGAATTTTATCAAACCAGCTAAACTTTTTACCATATCGTATATATATAAAGAATATTATAAAATTAGGGCGGAAAACAATTCATTGATATCTATATTACAATTGTTTTATAATTTCATAAAAAACAAGAATAATTTTTGAAAACATTTATAGATCTAACTTATACCATAAAACTGGTTCAGTTAAAGTTGATTATTCATTTCTTATAAACATATTCAAGATCTTGTCTACAAATAATATAGGATTACTTCGCAACAGTTTTATAAAACCGAAATCTATTTTTAATGAAGTAGCGCGCATATTTGTAATGATTTATTGTAAAATGAAAAGTAAAATAATTATAAAATTAAGAATTGTAAGTATTATTACTCAATCGTCAACTACTGTATAAATTTATTGGTTTAGTATAATACATTAGATCGTACATGAGTTTTTGAATCGTAAAGTTTATATATATGATATATAGATCAAATCTAACTATAATTATATGCTAGTTTTATTATTCTACTTCTAATTCACTTTGTATGCTTGACATTTCTCATTAATTTTTTTATTTCATTATCACTGAAGATATCTCACCACCGACATATTCTGGATATATAATGTATATTTCATGTACTTCTTTGTGCTATAAAGTTACAAAATTGTAGAATCGTGTTCAACCAAATTAAGTTTGAGATTCGAGATTTCTCTATCTGTAGGCCATGCCTACTCCTTTTCTTGTCAAGGACTTCGAGAGTACTTTGTAAGGGCATTTATGCACAACTGTTCAATTATTTGGTTTTTTATTATTTATGGCAAAAATACTGTTACCATAATGCATAGTTATATTGTTTTGGTAACTCCTTTTTCAAGCAAAAACCAATATATATACATGTGTGCATGTTTTAATTGTAAAGATAGTGCATATATAGTTATGATTAATAGGTGAATAAAATTAAAAAGAATATTGTATCAAATTAAATTAGTAAACTGTTAATTAAGACAAATAAATGTTGAAAAATTCATTTAATTTTATATGCCTACTCTTGTTTAATATGAGGAATTTTATTCTCAAGCCGAGCTAATGTGTAAAAATATACTTAAACATAATTTAATTTAAAAGATAAATTTTAAAATTTAACTCTTACAAATAAAATATTGTCATTCAAATAATGTGGCGAACTTAATAATAGAATAAATAATTTGTTTATGATTTATTAAGCATTTAGAATTAATTAAAACACTCGCATAAATAGAATAAACTATACAATACCGACTATCTATTTTATATTTCTATCCATTTATTTATTTGATTGAACTTTAGTAAGTTCTTAATCTATTTAGTGAATAAAAGAAAGAGAGAAAAATGACAAGGACTTAAAAACAAAAATAAAAAAATCCATTGACACTGTATTAAATTAATTTATACTTGATCTAATAGGTGTCAACATTTTGGACAGGCAAGGGTTAGATACCTGAAGACAAAAGGTCCCGGGCCGCCCCATCCCAAACCCAAAACTTGCATCACCAAAAATCCTAATTCAAGTCTAGTCATATAAATACATCCTTAGGCCTTTTGTGTACCTTCGTTTAACATTTCTTCCAGATCTCTCTCTCTCTCTCTCTCTCTCTGTTGAGTGTTGATCATGGTGTTCATGATGCCTTACAGCATTGATCATTGAATGAACGTCTTTTTTTTTTTCGAGGTTCTATTAAGCTCATTGCTACTACAAATCCTAGTATATAGACATATTTTCTTCTGTTTTCCTGCCTTCTCTTGGAAACCAAGCGGATTACATAGTCCATTTTTCATGTTTTCGTTTTTGATCTTTTCAACCTGAGTCATTCAAAGGCATAAGGCTTCACTCTTGTCTTTTTATTTTCCAAAGATGGGAAACAGTCAAAATTGACATCTTTATGATTCTTTCGTTAGATCCCAACAAGCATGGCTCTTCCTATTTAATTTTTACTCCTTGTGTGTTGTTTTTTTTTTCTTTATAGATCTGAACAGATGTACACATTTTTTGAACATATCTTCAGATCTAAAGTTCTTTCATTTTTTCTAGATGTTTTGAAACTGATTTTGTTTTGTTCTGTGTTTTTTGTTCGTCGATATTTTCTTTGTTTCATCAATATGCATGTTGTTCTGGAGTTTTTTCCTTTTATTTTGTTTTATACTTGTATTATTTCTTTTGTTGCAATCATTTTTATTTTCGTTTGTAATGGGTACTATTTTCTTATAGATGTAAAGATCTTGCATATCATTTTTA
The DNA here is from genome assembly GCA_036559045.1 of Platycarya longipes. Taxonomy (NCBI): domain Eukaryota; kingdom Viridiplantae; phylum Streptophyta; class Magnoliopsida; order Fagales; family Juglandaceae; genus Platycarya; species Platycarya longipes. Next base: position 38,863,776 of record CM071797.1, read on the forward strand.
GATTTTGGTTTGTTGTTATTTTGCTGGTTTGTCGTTACATTTGTGGTCATTTGTAGTTGAAAACTTGAAACAATGGAGAGAGAGAGAGGGAGAGAGAGGACGAACGAAACTGGATAAAAAAAGGTTCTAAAATTAAGAAGCAATGCCAAACCATCTGCCAAGCTATGTTCTTATTGTAATATCATTGTAAAAGTAAGGGTAGAACAAGAAAACAAATAAAGTAAAAGTATGGGATAAAAATGTCAAAGCAAGAGCAGAATAATAAAAAACAGGGATAAAAATGGCATTTTGTTATAAAGCAGGACTAAAATAGAAAAGTAAAAGTTGAACAAATGTTACTGTTCATTGCATATATGCTTTTATATATATATATATAAGAAGATGTATAAGCTCTCTTTTGGAACATATAAAAAGTTTAGAAGATTCGGCAATCGATTACTAGGATGACTTTTATATATATAGACAAGTCTTTTAGTAATTTGCACAATCATTTTTGAAAATTGAATGGATGATATTTTTCTGATCCGCCCCAAACGTAACGTTGGGTGAGAAAAGTCTCCGCGTCCATTGAAGTCTTTGACGGGTCAGCATGCCGATTGTGCAAATTAATGTATGCATTTAAAATTGGCGGAAACAATACGTCGACAACTGATCAAAATCAAAAAACTAATTAAAGACCAAACAATACCGCGTTGAGCAATAATTTTTCCAGTCAAGCTGATCTACTGTTTCTTTCTATCTTGAGGGTCGACTTCTAGGAAATTAATCAACGTATTGCCTTTCAAAAGGAAATTTTTTCTAAATTCAAACGGGCTTAAGAGTGTCTTTTCTTCCATAGATATATAATTAAGCCTGATTTGATTATACAATTATTACATATTTTTTAAACTTTCACAATAAATATAAAATTGTTATCATTAAAATTGGTAAGAGGAAATTAAAGGCTTAAAGCAGTTCAATGGAAAAGCGAAAGGAAGCATGACTACCGCGTACGTGTTCTAGACCTACCTCTCCTTTCGTTTCTTTCTCATCTTTTTTCTTTTTTCCAATTTCTATTTAATTGTATGTCGAAATATGGATAAATTAGTAATTGATTATCATCGATCAATTCCCTAATTGGGCCTGTCCTTGCCATTCTCATTAATACTTGAATATTATTAGTCAATGAGTCGTCGCATGCATGCCGGACAAGTCTTGAGGGTCTATTTCTAGGAAATTAATTAATAAATTTATTCCTTTTCAAAATTAGAAAATTATTTCTATATATGCAGGATGAACGATTCATTTCATAGAAATTATTTCTAACTTGAGAAGAGTATCTTTTCTAATATATACATAAAAATGGCACCTGCAGTCTCTCATTTCAATATTTGCTTAGCGAAAGTAGCATGGGTTATCATGTGGATGTTGTTCTGCGGAAAGTGTTTGGATAATGCACTTCTTCACCAGCTTGTTAATGTTGCTGCTGCATCTCCTAATTCCTCTTCTTCCCTTCCACTTCAACAAGCCAAGGCTTTGCAGCACACTGGTTGGTGGTCCAATACTACTCCTCAACCCAATAGTAGTAATTCAATTAGTGCGTGCCACTGGGCGGGTATTACTTGCAATGCTGCTGGAAGCGTCACAACTATCGATAGATCTTATCAAGATTTGGGAGGTCAGTTGAAACTCATCAACTTCTCTTTCTTCCCACATTTAGTCCATCTTGATCTTAGTGCGAACAACCTTCATGGGCATATCCCTCTTGAGATAGGGATGCTGAAAAACTTAGTCAATTTATCCTTTTATTCGAACATGCTCGTCGGTCCGATTCCTTCCACAATTGGTCATTTAACTAATTTAGAATATTTGGACCTTGGTTGGAATAAAATCAATGGATTCATTCCCTCCGATATAGGGATGCTGAAAAATCTGACTTCTTTATACCTTGATTCGAACATACTCGTCGGTCCAATCCCTTTCACAATTGGTGATTTAACTAATTTGAGAATTTTGTACCTTCGTCAGAATAAAATCAATGGATCCATTCCCTCCGAAATAGGGATGCTGAAAAATCTGACTTCTTTATACCTTGATTCGAACATACTCGTCGGTCCAATCCCTTTCACAATTGGTCATTTAACTAATTTGGAATATTTGGAGCTTGATCATAATAAAATCAATGGATCCATTCCTTCGGAAATAGGGATGCTGAAAAATTTGACCGATTTATCCCTTGATCATAATAAAATTAATGGATCAATTCCCTCCGAAATAGGGATGCTAAAAAATCTAACCCATTTAGATCTTTCTTCGAACATGCTCGTAGGTCCAATCCCTTCCACAATTGGTGATTTAACTAATTTGCAAATTTTGTCCCTTGGTCATAATAAAATCAATGGATCCATTCCCTCTGAAATAGGGATGCTGAAAATTTTAACCCGTTTATCCCTTGCTTCGAACATGCTCATCGGTTCAATTCCTTTCATTTGGGATAATTTAATCTATTTAAAATATATAGACCTTAGTGTAAACAACTTAACTGGAAGCATTCCCTATCATGAGGGTAACCTTTATTCGGTGAACTATGTTAACCTCAGTCATAACTTTATTATAGGAGAAATACCCACTGCACTTGGGAGTCTTGTATTAGCAAATCTCTGGAGTTTGGATCTTAGCTACAATAATCTTACAGGTCATATCCCCCATTCTCTCGTTGATATACATGAAATTGACTTGTCACACAACTCTTTGAAGGGTCGAATTCCAGACCGTTTTAATCAGCATCATAGATCCCATACATTAACTGGCAATAGGAATTTATGCGGTCAATTCAAGATTTTCCCTCCATGTCCCAAAAGCAAAAAATCAATTGTAACCAAAATAGAAATTTTTGCTCCAATCACCACTTTTCTCGTATTCCTAGTTGTTGGGGGCATTCTCTTGGCTCGTTGCGTGTTCAAGGAAAATAAGTTTGAGTTAAGAGAATCTAAGAATGGAAACATATTCTCGATATGGAATTATGATGGACATATTGCATATGAAGACATCATTGAAGCAACTGAGGATTTTGACATCAGATATTGCATCGGAACTGGTGGTTATGGTAGCGTTTACAAAGCAAAATTACCAAGTGGAAATGTGGTTGCTTTAAAGAAACTTCATCAGAGAGAGGCTGAAAATCAAGTTTTCTATAAGAGTTTTATAAATGAGGTCAGAGTATTAATAGAGATTCGACATCGAAATATTGTGAAGCTGCATGGGTTCTGTGTACATAAAGGATGCAGATTTTTAATTTATGAGTACATGGAAAGAGGAAGCCTATTTTGTGTCCTAAGAGATGTTGATGAAGCTATGGAACTGGATTGGAGTAAGAGGATAAACATCATCAAAGGCACAGCACACGCCTTATCTTACATGCATCATGAATGCATCCCAGCAATTGTTCATAGGGATATATCATCCAACAATATTTTGCTGAACTCTGAATTCCAAAGTTTTATATCTGACTTTGGAACTACTAAACTCCTTGATCCTGACTCCTCCAATCAAACATTGGTTGTTGGCACGTATGGTTATATTGCTCCAGGTAAATTTTTAATTGGTTATTTATACTCCAACAATGTCATTTTAAATAATTAAGAATATTTAATATAATTATTCCATTAATCAATATCTTAACATCTTTTAATATTATGTTTCTTTATTTTATTTTATTTTATTTTTGTTACTCTTACAATTTATGGAACGTTATCACTCATTAACCTAAAAGCATACTAAGTTGATAAAACTAACAAGACATGTAATAAAATCTCCAAATAATCTTAAATTATAAATTTAATTAGACATATTTGTTCTTCATTTAATATGTTTAGCATAATAGCATATATTATTTAATAATAAGACATTTGGAGAGTGGACAATGAGACCATATGGGAATAGTTTGCAATTTGCAATAATATAATAATATGGTAGCCTTCTATAATCAAATTTTCATGAATAATAGCTGAATAATCTAAGATATCAAATAAGAATATTGAGTACAAGTTCTAAATATTTTATTTTAAGATTTTCAAATAAATTCAAAGTGTTTTGTGAAATTTATAAAAAAAAAAAAAAAAAGATTCAAATGATATCCTCTACCACAATAAATAAATAAATAAAATAGCTGAAGCAAGAACTTATTTTTGTGAACCTTCTTTTTTTATATAGATAATAAGAGATTTATTGCTATAAATAGACAGATCCAAGTACACAGTGAATATCCATGAAAAAATACCTAGAACAACAACAAATTTGAAGATGTACTTTTATTCCCTTCTCTCACATTTTCATCTCTACTTTTGATTAAATATGACTATTTTTTTTATATAGTGCAAAATTGTACTTTTTGAAATATGCAAATGCCTAATCCAATATGAATGGTCTAAAAGACTTGTATTTTGAAAACTTTTTTTCTTATAAATTGTATTTTGAAAACTAAAGATTATTATCGATAACTTGATAAAATATTTTTCTTCATTCAATAATTTTATTGTTAAAATATAATTATCAAATTAATTACATGTATTATTGTTCATTGATTGTATGTAATCGTTCCTATTTTTTTCTTCTTTCCCTATAGAATTTGCCTACACGATGACAGTTACTGAAAAATGCGATGTATATAGCTTTGGAGTGGTGGCACTAGAAGTATTAATGGGAAGGCATCCGGGAGAACTCTTGTCCTCATTATCTTCTTCATCATCATCATCATCATCTCAAAATATGATGCTAAATGAAATATTAGACCAACGCCTGCCTCCTCCAAATCGTTTAATTGGACAAGATATTTTGCTTATTGCTTCAATAGCATTTGCGTGCCTTCATACTCTGCCAAAGTCTCGGCCTACAATGAAATTTGTGTCACAAGAATTTCTCTCTCGCAGGAAGCCGAATATTATACCCTTAACTACAGTTTCACTCCTGCAACTGAGGAAACAAGCATCATATGTGGCTGGATCTGGATTTACTTATTGTTAGGTTGTTTTGTTTGTTGTCAATGTGTCATTTAGCTTTCTTGGTCATTTTTCAAGAAAAATATTATTTGTAAGCATTCCAAATCACCCCATAAACATGAAGTACTCAATGTTAAAGGTAGAAAACATGTGGAATAGACAGGGATGATGTGTTTGTATGTGCTAAGTGTGCAAATAGAAAGTTGAAGTGAAAGTAAAATCTAAAAGAGAATTTATGCAGACTCTTCATTTCTTCTTCATGATGAGAAACAAGCTTTCAAAATATCTTTGATATCAGGATCATCCCCAGCTTCTTTGTCCTACTCAAAAAGAAATAACAAGTTTTATATCTAATAAGAGTTGTACCTAGGATAAGAGCTCAAAACTTTTACGCCCTGAGCAGAGTCTTTCGATACTCCTCTCTGATCTTAAAGTTACAAGAAATTGTATTTAGATAAGTTAAGTTGTATGTGTTTTAGGGGGAAAATATCATTGATCAATAGCAAAAATATATGACAATGGTCATATTGATTATTAACCATGTTCTATGCATGAGGACAAAACAAGCTATGATGAAGGAACTTAATTACCTTGTGAATATGTGAGATGTTTGTTTTGCTAGGACTTGCAACTATAACTCCACCTTGCTGTTTGAGAAGCAACGAACTTCCACTTAACTTTTAAAAACTAGGAAAAACAATCTTCAGTAAGAAAAAAGCATTTTCTACCATTGTAGCAGGAAACTCTTACTTGACAAGCTTAACCAAAATAGATAAACACCATTAAACAAACTGTCTTATTGAAGGCAGGCCTTAAAATCTATATAGTTTTATACATTTTTATTTTCAATTTAGGCATTAGTATAGAGTCAACTGTTGCCAGATTTGTGTTGATAATACCACTAAGTCAAGTCAGGATGCAGGTTCTGCTAATAGTTGATAGGAGTTGAAAGTACACAAGCACCTTATTATTGTACACTTAATATTCTATCAAGTCTTACTGAGCAAGTATCAAGAGTTCAGTTATTCATCAACACATACTCGATCAATACTACTAGGTCCAATTACAACTAAAGCCACACTTGATATAAGAACTTCTCATTTATCGTTTTAAACCAACAAATTAAGGGGGAAGATGCTAATAAGTTACAAAGTCTTTTTTTTTTTTTATCTATTTGTAGATTGTAAGGGTACAAGGTAGTTTTAAACCTTAGCCCTTCTAGGGAATTCAACGAAACCTTAGGCAGATAATACTAATAGTCTATGGTTAATCCATATTCGGATTCAAGCTCAAGATCTAGTACATGTCAAACCACTTAAGCGTAACCCAGAAACTATTGAGCCACCTCCCATGGGAATAGTTCATTACTTCTACATGGTCCAGGAACTCATCCTAAAGCTAACCATGTATTGCCCTCCCTTTGAGACATCATTCAATTGATTTGAAGTTGGCAGTGATATAAAATAAAATTTTATCCTTTTCAAAGATCTAGCAATTTTTAATTACCATCAATGTTTTCATCTATTCTCTGCTCCTAAACAATCCTATCCGAGTAGCTAGTAGCTAGTTTTTGTTGTTAATATCATGGGGGAGCAAATATGTTTTTCTTTTCGCGTGTAGATCCCTTTATGTTATAATAGAATGAATGAAGGCGTGGTATCTATAGTCCAGCCACACTACCTTCTTGGTGGCAAGATAATCATCTCGCTTGCGGCAAAAGACACACCTGCAAAACCAAAAACAAGTACCATTCGCAAAACGAATAATTGGTGTGCACTACTTGAGTGAAACATTACCTCCATTAGCCTCTACTATCTATTTTCTAGATATAATCATATATAAGAACACTAATATTGGATCCATTGGATGATCTATCAAACACAAATGTGATGATTTTTGCTAAAAAACTTTTACATCGGATCCATCAAATCCCTTAGTGTCTAACTTTAAGCTACGGTAAATCTTCTCCATCCTTCATATTTAAAGGATCATTGTTCACATGCTAAACCCATATTTTAACATATTTTATTCCATCACTTTATTTCCCTCGTCGTCGTCTGCTTAGTATATTTCATCGTCTATTTTATTTTCATTACTTTATTTCGTTTAATATATTTTGCCATCGTATGCTTAGTATATTTTTATGCTTGTGTTTGACCATCCACTTATATTGATCCATCACTTTTTAACAATTTGGTTGAAAATTTTGGTTGAAAAATAATTATTTAAGTAATTATTTGATTGAAAAAAACAATTTTTTAGTAAGGAATTGAAAATTAATTATTTAAATATTAAATTAAATTATTTATATATATATGGTTAGTATAATTATAAAATATAAAAAAATATTTAAATATATTCTTATTAAAAAAATATTATTATATTATTATTTTGATGGATCTAATAATAAGTTCAATGTGAAATTATAGATTTAAAAATTTGATAGATCCATTAAAATTATACTTTCCATCAAATTTAAAAAAAAAAACTTTTTCCATCAAGTGTTCGATTTAAAAGAAAGTGCTCTAAAAATGTAATGTATATACTCTATTGTTTATATAATCTCTGACCCGAAATGGCGAGCAAATGCCACGACAGCTTTCCTATCTTTCCACAAATTAGAAATCGGGATCGCATTTCCATTCAAATCAAACACTTTCACCGTGTCCAGACCACTTGCGGTATCTTCAACCGCCACTGAAGTTTCGTTACCTGTTGACATCTGCACATTTCATAATTGATTCGCTCCAAAATACCGTACAAAATAAGTACCTTTCTTTGCCGAGAAAATGAGGAAATATAAACATCATGATTCTCAAGATTTTCAGTGTAAAAGGACGGAAATTAATAAAAGCACACATATTAATTAGTCTTTACTTCTTCTTTTTTTTCCCTTTTTTCAGTTTATAGAAACCAAGGATATATGATTAGTGCAAGAAATTTAAACAAACCTACCAGGAGGAAATTGCAGAAGTCAAGACAAGGGTTTGCCATGGTGAGAAACGGGTTGTATGCTTGAGGTGTTTGGGAATCGTAGAAAGTCTTGAGAGTGCTATTGGGTGATAGGCCAGAAAGTAGATGTGTTGAATTAGGGTTGGTGATCCTGTTGGAGTAGATATTATTGATCGAAAGTGTGGTAGGCAGGGAAGTGGCCATGGATGGGTGCTCGAAGCCTCGAAGGATAAGCAGAAACTCCGCCCCAAGGACTCTACTTTGGAGTAGAGATTATTGGGCGGCTTCGTGACCGTTGGTCATAATTGTGGGAAATGGAGTTACACGTGGCAGCACTCTAGTTGGCCAAAATGTTTCAATATTAACTTGATGATGTTTCGTTGCGTTAGAGTACTAGTATTGGATTAGCCAAAAATTTGAAGAAACTTTTGAAGAGCACTAGCATTAGTGCTCTTACAATTGTATCTTACAATTTGAAGAAACTTTTGAAGATACAATTTATTTTTGAAGAAGAAAGATACTTTTATTCCGTTTATGTATTTTATTTTTTTTACCACAAATGATTAAATATGATGAAAATTTTTTGGGTTGTGTGCAAAACTTGTACTTTTTGACGAAAATTTTTGACGAGTCCAATACCAATGCTCTTACAATTGTAAACTGCATGTCGCTCATAGAATTTGCCGCGATGGTCTCTATAACTAAAAACAACATTTTATATAAATAAAAATTATGCTAACCGAACAACAACAAAAAGAAAAAAAAAATAATTATATTCAAGTGACAACCAAACACCAAATAATAAATATCAGTTGTTTACTTGCAAAAAATTTTGCTGCAACAGTATCCGTAACATAAATGTTATACTTCAAAACAAATAGAGCCTGACTATTTTTATGCTTTCCTTACATCTTAATTATTTTTTTTGGGGGGGGGGGGAATGAGATTTTTTTTTAAAAAATGTTATCTCTGATCATTCATCACCTTGTTTGGGAGTTTAACTAGCTAGAGCTAGAAGGGATCATAATTTCCTCATTTGAAAGTTTGTAAATGGAATGGGTAGGAGAGAATATACATTCCTTTGTTTTCCCCTCAAAGACTCGATTGTTCATTGTCACAAAATTGGAAGGAATCTATGGAATAGAAGTCATAAAATCTTGACCAAGATTATTATTATATATACCCCTTTTTTATTTTGTTAGAATTAGCCTGTACCACCTCTTCCTGCCATGAAACACACATCTGGACACCTCTTCACCTTATTGCTATTTAGCTCCATGTTATTAACATTGTAACTTAACATGTTCATCAAATGCGAAATTGTGAAATTTCATTTCAAGGAGCATTTGCTATATTTATTGGGTGTCCTTTTTCACCACTTTGTTTGTGTGTGTGTGTGTGTGTGTGTGTATATATATATATGTATATACAGTACATATTATGATAATGTAGTGTAGAAGTTAATTGCTAAAATTCCCAAGGACAATAAAAACATTAAGATGAAAAATAAATACAAGGCATCGAAAAGAATCGGTGAATGCCATGACATAGTTAAGGAAGCTTTTAGTGGATTTGGTTGGAAGGATTCTTTAACATTTGACAAGTCACAAGTTGAAACTGAAAGTTTTGGAACCATGATAAATTGCTACATTTTGTGAGTTTATTTTTATTACAAGGATTTATATTAGTTTACATGGTGCTAAGTATGTTTTTTTAGTGGCTAAATTTGTAGTCAGGAATGGTTGAAAATACATATGTTGACACATTATTATGGTACAACCTTGAGCCAAATTCGTAGCAACAGTTGATCTTGCTGAGACTGAAAAGGAGAAACGCGCAAGGTATCATGTACTTACCTTGAGACTAATGAAATCCATATGATGATTTTATAAACTGAAGGTCTTTTGTAAAACTTAAAAATCGATGAAATTGATCAAATGGTGTCACTTGAAACTGATGCTTTTCAAATGATCATAAACTGAAGAAGGAGAAAATTACCTTTTATAAAAGAAAGAAAATAATAGATTATCGTAAACAGAACACAACTTGTGTTATTAGTGTTATTACGATTGATAAGGCAACTAATGTTATTAGTGTTATGGCAAAGTCTTATTTAAATATCTAGATCAGTAGAAACCTTAATTGCTTTACAGGTATATATTGGACTGTATACAACTTGTGTTATTAACTTTATATTTTATTGTAAATAAAGTCTTATCTCTTTGTGCCAAATTTATTTCTAAGGTTATCTTCTTATTCATCATGCAGTTAGATTTAGTTATATTGTCATATTTATTGACACGACACATTGTAAATAGGTTTATATGTTAATCACTTAAAAATAATAGACACTTTATAAAATATATAAAATTGCTATGTGTACAGAGAAATTTTCTAAAAATAAATTCATCTGGTGGACAAGGGCAGGCCAGCGGGGGCTGGATGGGCTCAACACCGCCCTACTCCCGCATATATATATAAATAATATATATTTATATGTATAATATACATATATTTTAAATTTATAATTAAAAAATACCTTAGTTATCCAAACTAACATGTTTGTAATTTTTACTTTTCTAGTATATGTTTTCATTTTCAATTTTTGTTTCATGTTTAATTTGTTTTCAGTCTCACAATAGTCAGCTCAGTGACTTTTTTTATCACCATGCCATTCCAAATTCTATTGAAATTTTACTCTTTCGTTAATTTATTTAATTAGTTAATTGTAATGTTGCTACAATGGTATAATTTGTAATATGTTTAGATGAATTTATAATCTTGTCATAATTTCTCTTAATTTGTATAATTGTAATTGTTTAGTTATGATTATTAGTTAATAGTTACAGCATAGTAGTTATAATTAATCATTTCTATTATTGTAAATTATTTCTTTATTTTTAGTTTTTTATTTTTTTAAATTAAATTTTAGGTCTAAAATGGCCCAAAAATAACTTCTAGGCTAGTTTGGGCCCATTACATATATTTCTGGATCATTTTAGATCCAAAAATATGATATGGGCCAATGGCCCATTTATGCGGGCCAATGGGGCGTACGAATGGGGTATCCGCTCCCTTAACCAGGCACCCAGACAGGATTGTTGGGTTCAACGTGCATGTGCACGTGCAGTCTGTTCATGTCGAAAATACATTAGATTGTAATTTTTTTTTTATAAAAAACAAATTTAATTTATCATTTAGAATCATATTAATTTGTGAATTTATTTTATAAAATATTTTTATAATTATAGTATTTTTTTTAATATAATTGAGGGTTCACACATTTGGTAGTCAGCCGCGACACTTGAATATAGACAAGTAATTGTAAAGAGTAAGATTGGAAAAGCTTATAAGGCGGGCCAACTACAAAACCCGCATGCATGCATCCGATTAGGTACCCACCACAAGCCACGTGGCTGTCAATATACCACTTGGGACTGTAAATTAGTTGTAGACTTTTTGTTTTTTAATTAAGCAAATTAATTGTAGACTAATAGTAGGTTTATAATTTTTTTTGTAATAATTTATATTATTTTAATTACATATTCCACTTGTCGGCTGTGTAAATTTCAACAATAAATATATCAAAATCTACCTGTTGTGTGTGAGTATCTATATTTCCAGGATGTCTTGAGGCAGCCGGGCTTGAGGGTGTCTTTTCTTCCATAGATATATAATTAAGCTTGATTTGATTCTACAAAATCAAACTATCTCATCAGACTCATCTAATCTCATATAATTATTACACATTTTCTAAACTTTCACAATAAATATAAAATTGTTATCAATAAAATTGGTAAGAGGAAATTGAAGGCTTAAAGCAGTTCAACGGAAAAGCGAAAGGAAGCATGACTACCGCGGACGTGTTCTAGACCTTCCTTTCCTTTCGTTTCTTTCTCATCTTTTTTCTTTTTTCCAATTTCTATTTAATTGTATGTCGAAATATGGATAAATTAGTAATTGATTATCATCGATCAATTCCCTCATTGGGTCTGTCCTTGCCATTCTCATTAATACATGAATATTATTAGTCAATGAGTCGTCGCATGCATGCCGGACAAGTCTTGAGGGTCGATTTCTAGAAAATTAATTAATAAATGTATTCCTTTTCAAAATTAGCAAATTATTTCTATATATGCAGGATGAATGATTCATTCCATAGAAATTATTTCTAGTTTGAGAAGAGTATCTTTTTTAATATATACATAAAAATGGCACCTGCAGCCTCTCATTTCAATATTTGCATAGCGAAAGTAGCATGGGTTATCATATGGATGTTGTTATGCGGAAAGTGTTTGGATAATGCACTTCTTCATCAGCTTGTTAATATTGCTGCTGCATCTCCTAATTCCTCTTCTTCCCTTCCACTTCAACAAGCCAAGGTTTTGCAGCAGACTGGTTGGTGGCCCAATACAACTACTCAACCCAATAGTAGTAATTCAATTAGTGCTTGCCACTGGTATGGTATTACTTGCAATGCTGCTGGAAGCATCACAGCCATCGATAGATCTCATCAAAGTTTGGGAGGTCAGTTGAAACTCATCAACTTCTCTTTCTTCTCACATTTAGTCACTCTTAATCTTAGTCGAAACAACCTTCATGGGTGTATCCCACTTGAGATAAGGATGCTGAAAAACTTAGTCAATTTATCCTTTTATTCGAACATGCTCATCGGTCCAATTCCGTCCACAATTGGTCATTTAACTAATTTAGAACATTTGGACCTTGGTTGGAATAAAATCAATGGATCCATTCCCTCCGATATAGGGATGCTGAAAAATCTGACTTCTTTATACCTTGATTCGAACATGCTCATTGGTCTAATCCCTTCCACAATTGGTCATTTAACTAATTTGGAAAATTTGCTCCTTGGTCAAAATAAAATCAATGGATCCATTCCCTCCGAAATAGGGATGCTGAAATATCTGACCGATTTGTACCTTGATTCGAACATGCTCGTCGGTCCAATCCCTTCCACAATTGGTCATCTAACTAATTTGGAAAATTTGTACCTTGGTCAAAATAAAATCAATGGATCCATTCCCTTCGAAATAGGGATGCTGAAATATCTGACCGATTTATACCTTTATTCGAACATGCTCGTCGGTCCAATCCCTTCTACAATTGGTCATTTAACTAATTTGGAAAAATTGTACCTTGGTCAAAATAAAATCAATGGATCCATTCCCTCCGAAATAGGGATGCTGAAAAATCTGACCATTTTATACCTTGATTCGAATAGGCTCGTCGGTCCAATTCCTTTCATTTGGGATAATTTAACTTATTTAGAATATATAGACCTTAGTGTAAACTACTTAACTGGAAGCATTCCCTATCACGAGGGTAATCTTTATTGGGTGAAATATGTCAACCTTAGTCATAACTTTTTTAAAGGAGAAATACCCATTGCACTTGGGAGTGTGGCCCGTTCACTAATCTTACAGGTCATATCCCCCATTCACTCGTTGATATAAAGGAAATTGACTTGTCACACAATTCTTTGAAAGGTCGAATTCCAGACCGTTTTAATCAGCATCATAGATCCCATACATTAACTGGCAATAGGAATTTATGTGGTCAATTCAAGATTTTCCATCCATGTCCCAAAAGCAAAAAATCAATTGTAACCAAAATAGAAATTTTTGCTCCAATCACCACTTTCCTCGTATTGCTAGTTGTTGGGGGCATTCTCTTGTCTCGTTGTGTGTTCAAGGAAAATCAGTTTGAGTTAAGAGAATCTAAGAATGGAAACATATTCTCGATATGGAATTATGATGGACATATTGCATATGAAGACATCATTGAAGCAACTGAGGATTTTGACATCAGATATTGCATCGGAACTGGTGGTTATGGTAGCGTTTACAAAGTAAAATTACCAAGTGGAAATGTGGTTGCTTTAAAAAAACTTCATCAGAGAGAGGCTGAAAATCAAGTTTTCTATAGGAGTTTTATCAATGAGGTCAGAGTATTAATAGAGATTCGTCATCGAAATATTGTGAAGTTGCATGGGTTCTGTATACATAAAGGATGCAGGTTTTTAATTTATGAGTACATGGAAAGGGGAAGCCTATTTTGTGTCCTAAGAGATGTTGATGAAGCTATGAAACTAGATTGGAGCAAGAGGATAAACATCATCGAAGGCACAGCACATGCCTTCTCTTACATGCATCATGAATGCATCCCAGCAATTGTTCATAGGGATATATCATCGAACAATATTTTGCTGAACTCCGAATTCCAAAGTTTTATATCTGACTTTGGAACTGCTAAACTCCTTGATCCTGACTCCTCCAATCAAACATTGGTTGTTGGCACGTATGGTTATATTGCTCCAGGTAAATTTTTAATTGGTTATTTATACTCCAACAATGTCATTTTAAATAATTTAATTAAGAATATTTAATATAATTATTCCATTAATCAATATCTAAACATCTTTTAATATTATGTTTCTTTATTTTATTTTATTTTTGTTACTCTTACAGTTTATGGATCGTTATCACTCATAAACCTAAAAGCATACTAAGTTGATAAAACTAACAAGACATGTAATAAAATCTCCCAATAATCTTAAGTTATAAATTTAATTAGACATATTTGTTCTTTATTTAATATGTTTAGCATAGTCGCATATATTATTTAATAATAAGACATTTCGAGTGTGGACAATGAGACCATATGGGAATAATTTGCAATTAGCAATAATATAATAATATGGTAGCCTTCTATAATCAAATTTTCATGAATAATAGCTGAATAATCTAATATATCAAATGAGAATATCGAGTACAAGTTCTAAATATTTTATTTTAAGATTTTAAATAAATTTAAAATGTTTTGTGAAATTTATAAAAAAAAAAAAAAAAAAAGATTCAAATGATATCCTCTACCACAAAAAATAAATAAATAAAATAGTTGAAGCAAGAAGTCATTTTTGTGAACCTTCTTTTTTTATATAGATAATATGAGATTTATTACTATAAATAGACATGATCCAAGTACACAGTGAATATCCATGAAAAAATACCTAGAACAAGGACAAATTTGAAGATGTACTTTTATTCTCTTCTCTCACTTTTTCCTCTCTACTTTTGATTAAATATGACTATTTTTTTATATATGTGCAAAATTGTGCTTTTTGAAAGATGCCAATGCCTAATCTAATCAGAATGGTCTAAAAGACTTGTATTTTGAAAACTTTTTTTTTTTATATAAATTGTATTTTGAAAACTAAAGATTATTATCGATAGCTTGATTAAATATTTTTCTTCACTCAATAATTTTACTGTTAAATTATAATTATCAAATTAATTACATGTATTATTGTTCATTGATTATATGTAATCGTTCCTATTTTTTTCTTCTTCTCCTATCGAATTTGCCTACACGATGACAGTTACTGAAAAATGCGATGTATATAGCTTTGGAGTGGTGGCACTAGAAGTATTAATGGGAAGGCATCCGGGAGAACTTTTTACCTTATTAGCTTCATCATCATCATCATCATCTCAAAATATGATGCTAAATGAAATATTAGATCAACGCCTGCGTCCTCCAAATCGTCTAATTGGACAAGATATTTTGCTTGTTGCTTCAATAGCATTTGCGTGCCTTCATACTCTGCCAAGTCTCGGCCTACAATGAAATGTGTGTCACAAGAATTTCTCTCTCGCAGGAAGCCGAATGTCATACCCTTGACTACGGTTTCACTCCTGCAACTGAGGAAACAAGAAGCATATGTGGCTGGATCTGGATTTACTTATTGTTAGTATATTTTGTTTGTTGTCAATGTGTCATTTAGCTTTCTTGGTCTTTTTTCAAGAAAAATATTATTTGTAAGCATTCCAAATCACCCCATAAACATGAAGTACTCAATGTTAAAGGTAGAAAATATGTGGAACAGATGGGGATAGTGTGTTTGTATGTGCTAAGTGTGCAAATAGAAAGTTGAAGTGAATTAAGTAAAATCTAATAGAGAATTTATGCAGACTCTTCATTTCTTCTTCATGATGAGCAACAAGCTTTCAAAATATCTTTGATATCAGGATCATCCCCAGCTTCTTTCAAAATATTTTGAGACGTTTTTATGAGGCAAATAGGGACCACTTTGATGTGTATAAAACATCTGCACTTGGGCTAAATGCTACATGTATATTGCAAATCAAGGAATCCACTCCACACAAAAAAAATTTTGTTCTTCCTAGGACCACTTTTGGACCCTTTAACGATGTTGGGCAATAACGCAAATGTCACAACGTCCCAAGAAAAATTCCCAAATTCTCTTTTGTGGACCTGGTGTTTGGTCCACAGTAGAAATGGAGCCCTTTTATTTATTTATTGACCATTATTTTTAATCAAATTTCTAGATATGATCTATTTTAATTAGTAATTTATGGCATTTTTTAGGGGGTAAGTTAATCTCGACAAAAGGAGGCATCACAAATTTATTTAAAACCGCATTGGTAATTACAGGCCGGCCAGATTTGTTTAGAATATTATTGGATATATGATGATTTTAAAAACTGAAGTTCTTTTGTAAAACTTAAAAATCGATGAAATTGATCAAATGGTGTCACTTGAAATTGATGCTTTTCAAATGATCATGAACTGAAGAAGGAGAAAATTACCTTTTTATAAAAGAAAGAAAATAATAGGTTATGGTAAACAGAACACAATTCCATTGCTCATCATTTGATAATATGGCCATTACAATTGATAAGGCAACTAATGTTATTAGTGTTATGGCAAAGTCTTATCTAAAATATCTAGATCAGTAGAAACCTTAATTGCTTTGCAGGTATATATTGGACTGTATACAACTTGTGTTATTAACTTTATATTTTATTGTAAATAAAGTCTTATCTCTTTGTGCCAAATTTATTTCTAAGGTTATCTTCTTATTCATCATGCAGTTAGATTTAGTTATATTGTCATATTTATTGACACGGCACATTGTAAATAGCTTTATATGTTAATCACTTATAAATAATAGACACTTTATAAAATATAGAAAAGTGCTAGGTGTACAGAAAAATTTTCTAAAAATAAATTCATCCGGTGGACAAGGGCAGGCCAGCGGGGGCTGGATGGGCTCAACACCGCCTTGCTCCCGCATATATATAAATAATATATATTTATATGTATAATATACGTATATTATAAATTTATAATTAGAAAAATACCTTAATTATCCAAACAACATGTTTGTAATTTTTACTTTTCTAGTATATGTTTTCATTTTTAATTTTTGTTTCATGTTTAATTTGTTTTCAGTCTCACAATAGGTAGCACAGCTCAGTGACTTTTCTATCACCATGACCATCCCAAATTCCTTTGAAATTTTACTCTTTTGTTAATTGTAATTGTTTAGTTAGGATTATTAGTTAATAGTTACAGCATAGTAGTATATAATTAATCATTTCTATTATTTTAAATTATTTTTTTATTTTTAGTTTTTTATTTCTTTTAGTTAAATTTTAGGTCTAAAATGCCCCAAAAATAACTTCTAAGCTAGTTTGGGCCCATTATATATATTTCTGGATATTTTAGATTCAAATATGATATGGGCCAATGGCCCATTTATGCGGGCTAATGGGGCGAACGAATGGGGTGTCCGCCCCCTTAACCAGGCACCCAGACAAGATTGTTGCATTCTAAACGTGCATGTGCATGTGCAGTCTGTTCATGTCGAAAATATATTAGATTGTAATTTTTTTTATATATAAAATAGATTTAATTTATCATTTGGAATTATATTATTTGTGAATTTATTTTTATAAAATATTTTTATAATTATAGTATTTTTCTTAATATAATCGAGGGTTCACATATTTGGTAGTCAGCCGCGATACTTGAATATAGACAAGTAATTGTAAAGAGTAGGATTGGAAAAGCTTATAGGGCGGGCCAACTACAAAAGCCACATGCATGCATCCGATTAGGTACCCACCACAAGCCACGTGGATGTCAATATACCACTTGGGACTGTAAATTAGTTGTAGGCTTTTTGTTTTTTAATTAAGCAAATTAATTGTAGACTAATAGTAGGTTTATGATTTTTTTTGTAATATTTTATATTATTCTAATTACATATTCCACCTGTCGTCTGTGTAAATTTCAACAATAAATAATATCAAAATCTACTTGTTGTGTGTGAGTATCTATATTTTTATCGTTTTAAACCAACAAAAATTAAGGGGAAAGATGCCAATAAGTCACAAAGTCTTTTTTTTTTTCTATCTGTAGATTGTAAGGGTACAAGGCAGTTTTAAACCTTAGCCCTTCTAGGGAATTCAACGAAACTTTAGGCAGCTAATACTAATAGTCTATGGTTAATCCATATTCGAATTCAAGCTCAAGATCTAGTATATGTCAAACCACTTAAGCGTAACCCAGAAACTATTGAGCCACCTCCCATGAGAATAGGTCATTACTTCTACATAGTCCAGGAACTCATCCTAAAGCTAACCATGTATTGACCTCCCTTTGAGACATCATTCAATTGATTTGAAGCTGGCAGTGATATAAAATAAAAGTTTATCCTTTTCAAAGATCTAGCAATTTTTAATTACCATCAATGTTTTCATCTAGCTAATTGCGTAGTAGCTAGATAAAATATATATATAAAATAAAATGATATATAGACAACTCTTTTAGTAATTTGCACAATCATTTTTTAAAATTGAATGAATATTGATATTTGATGTAAAATAACTTGTAAAAGTAATATTTTTTCTAAAATATCCTTAATTTAAAATATGGTTGTACGTGTATTGTTATTCTAATTTGCCACTGTTGATCGAACATAATTTGTCATAAAAATTAGTTACAACTTATTCTCTGAGGATCAGAAAATAGGAGGAAAATTTTTAGGCTCATGAGATCATATGAAGATAAGAATCTCCTTAACCTTGTTATTTTCTTTTATTTACTTTCTTAACACAACTCCTTTTAACATATCTTACCTCCATTTACTTTTATATATCTGAAAGCATGATCATCAGTTCAAGAAAAAGCAAAAGCAAGCATCACTACCACTTTTACGTCCTTGACCTTTCATTTCGTTTCTTTCTCACTTTTTTGTTTTTTTTCCTAATTTCGTTTTGTATCGATAAAGTTAGGCCTTTTTCTGATCCGCCCCAAACGTAACGTTGGGTGAGAAAAGTCACCGCTTAATCAACTAATTAAATCTTATTATTGGCTGTATGAATAGATTATTGACACAAAAATATTAATGAAATAATATAATTAGTAAAACTTCATCAACTTATAGAATTAAAAAAATAAAATTGTTAAAGGCTGAAAGCAGTTCAAAGGAAGGAATAATATACGTAGGTACGTACGTGTTCCAGCCGATTGTGCAAATGTATTCCCAAATGTATCACTGGTGAGCTGAGATAACTCTTTCCTATTGTTGCAGCCGATTGTGCAAATTAATGTATGCATTAAAAATTGGCGGAAACAATACGTCGACAACTGATCAAATCAAAAAACTTATTAAAGACCAAACGATACCGCGTTGAGCAATAATTTATCCAGTCAAGCTGATCTAGTGTTTCTTTCTAATTGGGCCTGTCGATCGTAGCCATTCTAATTAATAAATGAGTCGTCGCATGCATTCCAGACAAGTCTTAAGGGTCGATTTCTAGGAATCTAATTAATAAATGTATTCCCTTTCAAAATTAGGAAATTATTTCTATATATGTAGGATGAATGATTCATTCCATGGAAACTATTTCTAACTTGAGAAGAGTATCTTTTCTAATATATACATAAAAATGGCACCAGCAGCTTCCGGCCTTTCCAATATTTGCATAGCGAAAGTAGCATGGGTTATCATATGGATATTGTTATGCGGAAAGTGTTTGGATAATGCACTTCTTTATCAGCTTGTTAATGTTAATGCTACATCTCCTTCCTCTTCTTCCCTTCTACTTCAACAAGCCAAGGCTTTGCAGCAGACTGGTTGGTGGTCCAATACTACTCCCCAACCCAATGGTAGTAATTCGAGTGCTTGCCATTGGAATGGTATTACTTGCAAAGGCGCTGCTGCAAGCGTCACAAGGATCGTTAGATATTCTCAAAGTTTGGGAGGTCAGTTGACATTCATCAACTTCTCTTTCTTCCCACATTTAGACACTTGATCTTAGTGGAAACAACCTTCATGGGCGTATCCCACTTGAGATAGGGATGCTAAAAAATTTGACCTATTTACAACTTTCTTGAAACTTTTTCGTCGGTCCAATCCCTTCTACAATTGGTCATTTAACTAATTTGGGATATTTGGACCTTGGTGGGAATAAATTCAATTGATCCATTCCCTCCGAAATAAGAATACTGAAAATTTTGACGTTCTTATCCCTTGGTTCGAACATGCTCGTCGGTCCAATCCCTTCTATAATTGGTCATTTAACTAATTTGGGATATTTGGACCTTGGTGGGAATAAATTCAATGAAACCATTCCCTTCGAAATAGGAATGCTGAAAATTTTGACATTCTTATCCCTTGGTTCGAACATGCTCGTCGATCCAATCTCTTCCACAATTGGTGATTTAACTAATTTGAAAAGATTGGATCATAGTCAATATAAAATCAATGGATTCATTCCCTCCAAAATAGGGATGCTGAAAAATCTAACTATTTTATCCCTTGATTCGAACATGCTCGTCGGTCCAATCCCTTCCTTAATTGTTGATTTAACTGATTTGAAATTTTTGTACCTTGGTCATAATAAAATCAATGGATTCATTCATTCCGAAATAGGGATGCTGAAAAATCTAACCCATTTATCCCTTTCTTTAAACATGCTCATCGGTCCAATCCCTTCCACAATTGGCCATTTAACTAATTTAAAATTCTTGTACCTTGATTCGAATATACTCGTCAGTCCAATCCCTTCCACAATTAGTAATTTAACTAATTTGAAAATTTTGGACCTTCGTCAAAATAAAATCAATGGCTCCATTCCCTCCGAAATAGGGATGCTGAAAAATCTAACCCATTTATCCCTTTTTTCGAACATGCTCATCGGTCCAAACCCTTCCAGAATTGGCCATTTAACTAATTTGGAATTCTTGTACCTTGATAGAAATCAAATCAATGGATCAATTCCCTCTGAAATAGGGCTGCTGAAAAATCTAACGGATTTATACCTTGATTCGAACATGCTCGTCGGTCCAATCTCTTCCACAATTGGTGATTTAACTAATTTGAGAACTTTGGACCTTCGTCAAAATAATATCAATGGATCCATTCCCTCCGAAATAGGGATGCTGAAAAATTTGACCTTCTTATCCCTTGAGTCGAACATGCTTGATGGTTCAATTCCTTCCACAATTGGTGACTTAACTAATTTGGAAATTTTGTACCTTCGTGACGCCAGACAAAATAGTGATTATTCTGCAAGTTAGTTTCAACAGATGATTCACAGGAAAGAACACAAGAAAATCGCCCAAAACACAGAGAATACGTCTCTGAGATTCAACTGAATATTATGAAATCAAGTATTATCGAAAATCAGTCTATAAGTCGGACTGTATAGCCAAAAATAGTTTGTATCTGAATTTTACCAAAAAATGGCAAAATTTCAAAAATCACGTCAAATTGACATTCAAAATAAAATAAGCAATCTGCGAAAAATCCGACCCAAATCGGGTTTAAAAGCACTTCCTAACTGACAAACGAAATATTACTAAAAATAGCAAAAAAATAACTAAAAATAATGATTCGGAAGGAAAAAGGGCAAAATTTGAGGTCTAAAAAAAGGCACATGGAATCATGCTCGATATGGACAGCGCGCGCATCGAAAGAGCTTTCCGAATTGGGGTCTTATGCGCGATTCTAACACCCGTAACCCAAGTTATGGCTAAAAGACTGAAACGTACCCAAAACTGCCCCAATTAGAAAGATATTGCAATCACTTCCTGCCCTTGCGCTAATCCGCCAACTCATGGTATCTCAGCGCCATCAATGTGCAATCTGACATGTCGAAATCATCTGTCTCGAATCCCCCTGTATCACTTCGTCAGAATAAAATCAATGGATACATTCCCTCCAAAATAAGGATACTGAAAAATCTAACCCATTTATCCCTTTCTTCGAACATGCTCATCGGTCCAATCCTTTCCAAAATTGGCCATTTAACTAATTTGAAATTCTTGTATCTTGATAGAAATCAAATCAATGGATCCATACCCTCTAAAATAGGGCTACTGAAAAATCTAACGGATTTATACCTTGATTCGAACATACTCATCGGTCCAATCCCTTCCACAATTGGTGATTTAACTAATTTGGAAATTTTGTACCTTCGTCAAAATAAAATGAATGGATCCATTCCCTCCGAAATAGGGATGTTGAAAAATCTAATCGATTTATACCTTGATTCAAACATGCTTGTCGGTCCAATCCCTTCTACAATTGGTCTTTTAATTAATTTGAAACATTTGTACCTTCATCAAAATAAAATCAATAGATCCATTCCCTTCAAAATAGGGATGCTTCTGAATGTGAGGGTTGTTAAGCTTAGTCATAACTTTATTAGTGGAGAAATACCTATCACACTTGGGACTTTTGCCCCTCTACTCACCAGTTTCGATCTTAGCTTCAATAATCTTACTTGCAACATTCACGCTCTTCTCATTTTTATAGAAACACTTAATTTGTCATATAATTCTTTGAATGGTCGAATTCCAAACAGTTATGATATATATCATCCCCTCGACACATTAATTGGTAATAGAGATTTATGCGGCCAGTTCAAGATTTTCCCTCCATGTTCCAAAAGCAGAAAATCAATCGTAACCATAGAAATTTTTGCTCCCATCACCTCTTTCCTCAAGTTCCTATTTATTGGGGGGCCTATTACCTTGTCCCATTGTATGTTCAAGAAAAAACATATTGAGTCTAAGGGATCAAAGAATGTAAACATATTCTCGCTATGGCATTATGATGGATATATAGCATATGAAGACATCATTAAAGCAACCGAGGATTTTGACATCAAATATTGCATTGGAGCTGATTTTTTTGTTAGCGTTTACAAAGCAGAGTTACAAAGTGGATATGTGGTTGCTTTAAAGAAACCTCATCAAAGAGAGGCAGGGAATCCAGCTTTCTATAGGAGTTTTATAAATGAGGTGAGGGTATTAACCGAGATTCGACATCGATATATTATGAAGTTGTATGGATTTTGTATACGCAAAGGATGCAAATTTTTAATTTATGAGTATATGGAAAGGGAAACCTTTTTTGTGTCGTAAGAGATGTTGATGAAGCTATGGAATTAGATTGGTGCAAGAGAGTAAACATCATCAAAAGCATAGCACATGCCTTATCTTACATGCATCATGAATACATCCCAGCAATTGTTCACAGAGATATATCAACTAAAAACATTTTGTTGAACCTTGAATTGCAAGCTTTTATCTCTGACTTGGGAACTACTAAATTTTTTGATCCTGAGTCTTCCAATCAACATTAGTTGCTGGCATATATGGTTATATTACTCCAGGTAAATTGTTAGTCGGTTATTTCTACTCCAACAATGTCATTTTAAATAATTTAATTAAGATTTTTAAATATAGTTATTCCATTAATCAATATCTAAACATCTTTCAATATTATTTTTCTTTATTTGGTTTTTTTGTCACTCTTACCATTTATGGATCGTTATCAATAATTAAGCTAAAAGGATACTAAGTTGATAAAACTAACAAGACATGTAATAAAACTTCCCAATAATCTTAAATTATAAATTTAATTAGACATATTTGTTCTTCATTTGATGAATTTAGCATAATGGCATATATTGTTTAATAATAATACATTTGGAGAGTGGCCAGTGAGACCATATGGGAATAGTTTGCAATTAGGCATGTTTAGTTTCATTTTTTATGTCGTTTTAGGGTTGTTTATTTTAAGATATCAAATAAGAATATCGAATACAAGTTCTAAATATTTTATTTTAAGATTTTCAAATAAATTTAAAATGTTTTTTGAAATTTATAAAAAAAACAAAACAAAAAAAGACTTAAGTAATATCCTTTACCGCAATAAATAAATTAATAAATAAATAAAATAGTTGAAGCAAGAACCCATTTTTGTGAACTTTTTTTATATATATAGATAATAAGAGATTTATTGCTAGAAATAGACATGGTGCAAGTACACAGTGAATATCCATGAAAAAATACCTAGAACAACGACTAAAGAAAGAAAACTACCATTTTTGTGAACATTGTTTATTTATCAAAATATTATATAATGAAGTTTTCGCTACTTTATATTCTCTCTATAAAAGACTTTATTTTGAAAACTGAAGATTATTATCAATAACTTGATTAAATATTATTCTTCATTCAATAAATTTACTGTTAAATTATAACTGTCAAATTAATTAGATGTATTACTATTCATTGATCGCTATTATTTTCTTCGCTATATAGAATTTGCCTACACGTCTACACGATGACAATTACTGAAAAATGCGATATATATAGCTTTGGAGTGGTGGCACTAGAAGTATTAATGGGAAGGCATCTGGGAGAACTCATGTCCTCATTATCATCATCATCATCATCTCAAAATATGATGCTAAATGAAATATTAGACCAACGCCTACCACCTCCAAATCGTGTAGTTGGACAGGAGATTTTGCTTGTTGCTACAATAGCATTTGCATGCCTTCAAACTCAGCCAAAGTCTCGGCTTACAATGAAATGTGTGTCACAAGAATTTCTCACTCGGCAGAAGCCAAATGCCATATCCTTAACTCCGGTTTCACTCCCGCAACTAAGAAAACATGCAGCATATGTGGTTGGATTTGGATTTGGATTTGGATTTGCTTATTATTAGGGTGTTTTGTGTGTTGTCTGTGCCGAATAATTAAATGTATGCCTTCCAAATCACCCCATAAACCTGAAGTATTTACTGTTCAATGCAAGAAACAGTTGGAACAGAACGAGGCAGGTGTGCATGTATGTGTTAAGCGTGCAAATAGAAAGTAAAAGTGAATTAAGAAAAATCTGATGGAGAATTCCAGTAGATTCTTCATTTCCTCTTCATGATGCACAACAGACTTCCAAAATATCTTTGATATCAGGATCATCTCTAGCTTCTTTGTCCTACTCAAAAAGACAAACAAATTTTACATCTAGATAGAGTAGTATACCTAGCATAAGAGCTCAAAACTTTAAAGCATTTAGTGTAGTGTTTCGATACTCCTATCTAATATTAATTTTACAAGCAATTATATTTAATTGATCAATAAAGGAGCCTTGACTGTGCTTTAGGGAAAAAAAGGAAATCATTGATCAATAATAGATATATGAGAATGGTCATATTGATGTTTAACCATGTTCTGAGCATGAGGACAACACAGAAAGGGAACAAACTATTATGAGGAACTTAATTACCATGTGAATGTTCGAGATGTTAGTTTTGCTAGGACCTGCAACTATAATCCCACCTTGCTACCTGAGAAACAACGAATTTTCACTTGTTAATTTAAATCAGGAAAAAAAAGAATCAGTAAGAAAAAAGTATTTTCTACTCTTATAGCAGACAATTCATATTTGACAAGTTTATCCAAAATAGATAAAGATCATTAAACAAACTGTCTTATTGATGCCAGACCTTATAATCTATACACTTCATACTTTTATTTTTTCAATTTATCCATTAGTGTAGAGTCAACTCTAGCCAGACTTCTATTGATAATACCATTAAGTCAGGTCAGGATGCAGGTTTTGTTGATAGTTGCTAGGAGTTCAAGAAAAGTACATAAGCAGATACTTTAATCTCATCATAAAAAATGGATAAAGTAGTTGCAACAAGAAGTTTTTGCATACCAACCACCTCCAGTCCCAGCGTCCTTTTCAAATGAAAGCTTCAAGTCCTATCGATAACCTTCCATGTATAATTGTGTTATCTTGAGGCCTGCCTACAGTGTCACAAAAACAACTAAACGAAGAATTCTTAGATGCAATCACAAAGTGCTAATTTTCACAAACACCTTATGTAAGCCATAAGTACTAGTAGAGTTACCACAAAGGGATTTTCACATACTTTAGGAGTAAATGTAGTTGAAACCCCTGAGACAAATTCTAAAGCCTCATATGACGAGTGGGTCAGGTCGGCATAAACTTCTATAACAACCAACAAGTTTCATTAGCAAGCTGCAAAATTAAGACACAATACAATTTTTGTTGTTGGAAAGTATAGACTCCATGGAATAAAATTGAACAGATTTGTCTTTCATTCTTTTACACCTTTGCTTTGATGAGTAGTAAGGTCTTTCTATAATGCAAGCTGCTTTGCAACAACATGAATGACACCATCATTGCTGCCATCACCAAACCTTCACCATCTCATCCTCATCATTATCACATTTTTGTCGTTATCATCACCATAAATTGGCAACGGATACAATGGTTCCATATCCAAACGATTTCTACAGCATAGAATTGAAAACAAATTTCTCTTTCATTTTTTTACACAACTACCTTGATGACCAGTAAGGTCTTTTCACAATATAGGCTGCTTTGAAAAACCAAGAATGACATGTCGTTGCTGCTATCACCAAACCTTCACCATCTCAACCACATCATTATCACATTATTGTGTTATCATCATCATCAATTGGCAACAGAAACAATGGTTCCATATCCACACAGTTCTCTTTATTATAGAGTAAATGAAATTTCAAGATATAAACACTATAAGAACTTAGATATAAACAAAAGAAATTTAAAAAGAAAAAAAAAATAGAACCAAAAGTGTACATGTACTTGCTACACCACTACTGATATAATAGAATTCACATGGTATACAAGATCTTCATAAACATACCTCCTTTGAATTTTGTTTGCTCAGTAAATGTTCTTGCCTGCATAAAAAATTATGTTATTTCCTCGATAAAAAATTGGGACAAAGGGTGAGAAATGATTTCAATGAAGCATAACATTGTTAGTCACACATTTACCCTTAAAAAACATATAAAGGGTGTCATTGGATTCCTCATCAAACTTCCATACATATTTACAAGGATGGCATATTGACACCCAACAAATACACAAGGACCTTATTATTGTGCACTTAATTCATCTATTAAGTGTTACTGTGGAAGTATCAACAGTTCAATTAATCATCAGTACATACCTGATCAATACTACTAGGTCCAATTACAACCAAAGCCACTCCTGATGCATCCACTATATCCTGTCAACACATCATATATATATATATATATATATATATCCGTACTATGTTGACATAAGCACTTCCCATTTATCGTTTTAAACCAACAACAATTAAAGGGTAAGATGCCAAAAAGTTATGAAGTCTTTTTTTTTTTTTTTTTTGCTACCTGTAAGGGTACAAGGCAGTGATCAGAAGTTGCTTCCCTACCTAAATGTGAATATAGTAGAAACCTACCATTGGAACCGGACAGGAGTGGCCTAGACGGAGACAAGCCTCAGACGCTCCTTCAATTCAAGTTCGAACCACAGCTTGGACCCTAGCCCTCCTAGAGAATTCAATGAAACCTTAGACAGCTAATACTAATAGTCTATGGTTAATCCATATTTGGACTCAAGCTCAGAATCTAGTACATGTCAAACCACTTGAGCCTAATCCAAAAACTATTGAGCCACCTCCCTTAAGGGCAGGTCCGTACTTCTACATACTACAGGGACTGATCCTAATGCTAACAATGTAGTTCCCTCCCTTTGAGACATCATTCAATTGATTTGAAGCTGGCAGTGATATAAAATAAAAGTTTTTCCTCTTCACAGATCCAGCAATTCTTAATTATCATTTTTCATCTATTATCTGCTTCTCAACAACCCTATCCAAGTAGCTAGTAGCTAGTGGTGTTGTTAATATCATGGGGGAGCAAATATGTTTTTCTTTTTGCATGTAAATAAATTTATGTTATATAACAGAATGAAGGCATGGCATCTATGGTCCATCCACACACTTACCTTCTTGGTGGCAAGATAATCAGCTTGTTTGCAGCAAAAGACACACATGCAAAACCAAAGACAAGAACCATACGCAACATGAATGATCCGTGTGCACTACTTGAGTGAATATTACCTCAATTAGCCTCTACTATCTGGTCCAGATGCCACACCCCTAGTTAAAGGAGAAACTCACTTCACCTTCCTCTTGATCCCTAATTACTAATTAGGGGAAGCTCTCGCATAAAGGGTTAGCTGCATCGGTAGCATAAGTATTGATGAATGGAGGACAATTGTGCATATTTAGGATGTGTATTTGGCGTGCACTCTAGCATTGTCCTTTTGTTCGAGCTCTTTGACAAGTGTTAAATTGTTATGAAGCTTCATCTGGTTTGCTTGTAAATAAGATGAGATGTCGAGCATTGGCAATAAGATCATCGTCTTAGGATTTCAAGTTAGTTTTCCTTGTACTTGCTTTGGAGTGCCAATTCATAATGGAAGGCTCACCTACTGTTATTGTGGAACGTTCAATTTAAAACAAATAAATAAAATAAAGAAGAAACTTGCAACACGGAAGTCTAGATTGCTGTCAAATGGGGTAAGGCTTGTCTTAGATCTTTCTGGTCAAACTGGCCTCTTCATATGTTATCAATCTTGTATATCCCTTCCAAAGTTCTGGTTTTACTCAAGAATCTTTTTTCAAATGATTTCTTTTGGGGAGATGAAGCTAGTAAGGTGAAGAAAAAGTGGGTGGCTTGGGAAAAGGTTTGTAAATCTATTGAGGAATGCTATGTATAGTCGTGGAGTGTGCAAGCGTTGTACAATCGCTTTAAAAAAGAGTGAGGTCAACTATTAAAAAATTTAATTTTTTTTCAAGTAAGTCTCGTATTTATTCACTTTTTTCAAAGTGATTGCACGGCGCTTATCCACTCACGACTGCAACTATCATTTCTCTTTAGGCTAACAAGGTTTAGATGGTCCTTGTTTCCTTTCTGATATTTTTCTTACAAAGGTAGGAGATAACCCAAATGTAGGTATCAAAAATTTTGAAGAAGCTGTATGTTATTGAAGTTTGATTCAAGCTTACTAGCAAAGATGTTCAATCCAAGAGCCCCATTTTGGGTTTTTTTGGTTGGTTAGAAACAAAATACCGATTCAAGCCCCTTTACTAGGTTGGGCAAGTCTCACGATTCTCGATTTCGAAATATCCTAATTAAGAGATGAGAGAATACCGGCTAAACTTCTAGAGCTCTTTTTCGAATAAGAAAGCTTGTCTGTCTCTAATGCGAATAAGGAATGCAAGATACAAGATTCAAGGCAAGAAATTAAAATGGCAATGTCGGAAGAGAACCATTAAGAACATTTTCTAGCTTCACTAGTGTTGTAGTGCTCTTTAGCTAAATGACACCAGGGAATCTAAAGAGAGCAGGAAATAAGTTCCATGCATGAAAAATAAATCAATATTTAAAGACTGCTAATTAAAAAGAAATATATCTATATATTTAAGGACATATTTAGTTGCCATAACAAGTTAAGGCATATTATTCACACCAAAAAAAATAAAAAACTAAAAACTAAAGATTTATGGCTCAACAAGTATATTACATTATATGAAAAGAGCAGCAATTTGATACATACACTACTACGCTGAACTGGTAGGAGCCTTTTCCATATCTATTGCAGTCTCTGTCTTTTCCTTACCCTCATATTCAAGTTCCGGTTGTTCAAGTTCTCTTATCTGCCTCATGATTTCTACCTTCTTCTCAAGGTAGGCTTCTATTTTACCATTAATCTTTTCCAACTTCTGCTTTAGCTTCCCAAGATCCTTACTCTTATCTTTGCTCTTATCCTTCCCATCAAGTTTTCTTTTCTTCTCACATTTTTCCTTCTTTTCACTTTTCTCCTCTTTACCTACCTTCACCTTCTCCATTTGATCACCTTCCTCTCCTTCCCCCTCTAATTCTTTGAGGTTTTCTTTAATTTCTATTTCCCTGGATGTAACTTCAGGCTGACACTTGTCCTCATCTACAGCATCCTTGTGTTTCCTCTCTTTGTCCTTCTTGTCTTTCTTGTCTTTCTTCTTCTTCTTCCCTTCATCATCATCCTCATCTGCTTCATCCTTCTGGAGCTTCTCTTTCTTCTTTTTCTCCTTCTTCTTCTCTCCTTTCTCCTTGTCATCACCATCTTTTTCTGTATCCTTCTCTCTATCAGTTTCATCTTTGGATTTCCCATCTATGTCCCCTTTGTTTTTCGCCTTTTTCTCTCTTCCCTTCTTATCTTTTTCATCTTTCTTCATTTCACCCTTCTCCTTGTGTTCACCATCTTTATGCTTCTTCTCCTCCTCTACCTTCTCCTCAAGCCTCTGATCCTCTACTTTCCCAACAGGTTTATCATCTTCCTTAACACTCAATTTTTTATCTTTTCCTTCCTTGATCTTCTTTTCCTCTTGCTTTAGGTCATCATCTTTGTGCTTCTCCTTTTTATCTGTTTTTCCCCTTTCTCTGTCATCTTCCTTATCCTCTGAGTCTCCATCATTTTCCCCCTTCTTCTCTTCTTTTTCTCTGTCTTTCTTATTCTTTTTCTCTTTCTTCTTCTCTTCTTTTACCTTGTCTTTCTTATCCTCTTCTTTCACACTTTCTCCAGCTTCATCATCTTTGTTGGCCCTAGAATCTTTCTCCCCCTTCTTTCTTCTTCCCTTTTTCTTTTCTTCCTCATCTTTCTCTTTGTGCGTCTGCTCTCCATCTTCATCCTTCTTCTTCTTCTCATACTCCTTTTCCTTCTCATTTGACTCTCTTTCCTTTTTCTCTTTCTCCTTTTTCTTAGTTTTCTCGTCATCTTCCTCTTTATGTTTCTCGTGTTTTGGCTTTTCTTTCTTGACTGATTTGGTCTTCAATTCAAGTTCCATCTGAGTCTTCTCAGCCACCACATCATTTGGTTCCATATTCTTGGTCTTCTCTTTGACATGGAATTCTTCCTTTCCAATCCTTTCTTCTCCATCTATAATGAGTTCAGATTTGTCTTCCATCTCCAAAATTTTTCCCAAAAGTTGAAGATAACTTTTTCTCTCAATCCCAAATACCCTGAAATAAATGCAGGGAACCAATAAGCAAGTTTTTATAAATGAAATAACACATATATAAAGTGAAAAAAATAAATATCGATGTCAGAACTTGATGCAATGTTTCAAACAGAAAAAAGGTAAGAATTACATCCTGAGCAAGAAATGAGCTCGCGCAATTAAAATCCATTCATCTCCCCACTCATTTTAAACATTTTGGAACGTGCTCAAATATAAACCAGTTCACCATATACTTAAGAAAGTACACTACACAGAGGTAGGCCCAATTGTGCCCGAAAACTGACAAGATCATCCCACTTCCACCCCAACAGCATTCCAACAATTGCCGTATGCAGCACGACAAGCAGCACTCATCACTATCTACAGTCACCACTGCCAACTGACCACCTCTTGACACCACTACCACAACCATTGAGAGCAAAATCCCGAATTTGAGAGCAATATAATGGATATTTAACCAAACACCACCTACCAAATTTACCTTTAAGAAGAAATTATTTCCTTCAGTTATTTTCTAAAGAAATTAAAAAATTAGGAAATTTCTTTTCACAGCGTCTTTTTTTTTGTGGGGGTGGGGGAGGGCGGGGTGATATTTTTTCAATATTCCTCTCAAGTTCCACAGGTTAGCCTAAAAATGTACCTGGGAAATATAACCAAAACCACATTGCTGACAACATTGAGTAGCGGTCAGAATGATATACAAGAGGAGATCTATACCTCCACCTTGGAGCATAAAATTGATCTTTTTAGAAGAACATGATCATTCAGAGGAACATTCCTCCATGATTAACCAACTGAACCTTCATTTTTCAGCATGAATAGATCAATTATTTTTTATGGTGCGCATAAATGTAATATATGGACCATTACTAGGAAGACACAACTGTTGAATTTGGAATAGTATATATCAGCATCACAAACTGTGATAATGTAAATTTGTTTATCCTAAAAATCTGATCGTCTCATCTCTTGTGCTACTTAGGAACCGAATTGTATGATGTGAAAATAAAACAGTTTTCAATTCTCAGTGCACAAATGTTCAAACAACTACTCAAGCATAGTAATTTATTCTTCTGTCTATTTAGAATTATACCATCAGAAATCACGTGATCTCAAATGCCATATCATTTAGGAACTGCATGAAAACAGCTTGCACTTGCAAGCATCAACAAATAGTCAGGCAATAAGTCAAACTTAGCAGGTTTATTCTCCCTCTAGCTCCACACACACAACCCACATAAGAGCATTTTTGGAAGATTGTCATGCTTACGTATTTCACTACAGTATCCGTTATTTGCAAACTTACACCCATAATTAGATAGAGATCAACCATAACTATAACCGGATTATACATATTTTGTCGTTGAAATTTAGATTCATCAAATTTAATGGCTGTTGTATACGTTGGAGCCTTGAATTTCTAACCAAGGAAATCCTTTTCAATCCCAGTCGTGTGGATCACACATCAAATTGTAAGCATATGAAACTACTGATCACCTTTTTTTCCCAAAAGAACTAATAAAGCCCTTTTCTGGGTTCCAAAATATTGGCAGTTCTAAGATAATTTTCATGATATTCTGATAACTACAGATAATTTTCATCATATTTGTATGCTTGATCTATATTTTTCAAGGTTTTAATAAGAGCAAAGGTTTGGATCAGATTACTTATAAAAAATAAATAAGTACTCTCCAAGAAAAGCACAAATGGAAAAGAAATCAGTCTTGCAGATAATACACGTAGAAATGAATGATCGTCGAAACCCAGAAAGTGAATAATTGGGAAAATAGGGAAACTAACAAAATCCTTGGGTGAGAAAATTCTCGCAACAAATCAATACAAAAACAGAATCCGAACTAAAAAGGAGGAAGAAGAAGAAGAAGAAGAAAAGTCCATTATGTTTCTAGGCAACGAAATTCCCAGCTCATAGTTCAGCTTTGTCACATATACAACTTCAAATAAAGAGCGATCTAGGAAACAAGTAATGGAATAATATGTATAAATAGTAAAATTAAATTTTTTTTTTTTTTAAAAAAAAAAAGAAGGAGAAGGAAAGAACAGAATACGGTACCGGAATCGAATGCTCTGAATGGAAGTCGTAACTTTTGCTCAAAGAAGGGACTGCTGAGAAGAGCTCTGAATGTTGTAGAAGTCGGGACTCGAGAAGAGTAGAATGGATGAGAATGGACACCGGTAGGCGTTGTATTTATACTCTTTCGAGCATGAGCGTGTCACTGTCTCATGCGCCAACAGCCTGTGACTCATCACACGTAAATAACTTCATTGGACACTGCTATCACCCGGTGTCGACTCTTTTAAAGCGGTGGATCCAAGGTTAACCTCGTATCTCCATTTTTTCCATCCTCAAAATTATTTAATTTCATCTCATTAATATAATTTTTTTAATTTTTATATAAAATATAATAAATATTTTTATATTTGAAATTTTTAAATAATAATAATATTAAAAAAATAATATTATAACAATTTTTTATTTATTTTTTATTTTTTATTTCAATTCATCTTATCTTATTTTAATTTATTATTCTAATATTATTTTATTAATAACACAAATTTTAAATTACTTCACATATTAGTTACTCAAATAATAATTAATTAAAATATATATAATTAGTATTCAAATCTCTTAAATTTGTATCACAACTCACCAAATTTTATTTGAATGTTGGGAGTGTTTAAGAATATTTATAAATAATAATAAAAAATAAGTAAAAAATAATAATAAAATATTAAATAGTAATAAAAAGGTAATGAATAGTAATAAAAATAAATTAAAAATAATAATAAAATAAAAAATAATATTAATAAATATTTAAAAATATTTGAAAATATTTAAAAATTGTTTATTTTCAAACCTAGCTTAATATTTTATTTCAAAATGGTTCCTTAGGTGCAACGTCATAACCACCCAGAAAAAAAATAAATGCAACGTCATAACCTGTTATAAGAGGACGTATGTTATATCCACTTCACATTGTTTTAAAAAAACAAAAAATTCTATTTAAATCATTTTAGCTCTTTTGGGATGTTATTTTTTAATGATGTTAATATATATATTTTTTAAAAATTATTTTGAGATTTGAAAATATTATTTTGAGATTTGAAAATATTAAATTTGTATATTTTATTATATATAAAAATTTAAAAAAATATAATAATAAGCTTAAAATAAGATAACTTATAAAAACAAACTAAGTTTATTTCGAAAGTTCCTTCTAAATCTCAAATCAGAAACACATTCTGTCCAAGCAAATCTTAGCTGCCATTGAAGTTTGAACTCTCTAAATCCAAAATCCATTTTAGATCCAACTGTCACTAACCAAAGCGAATAAACCTAATTGCAGAGCATAGAGCCGAATTTAATAGTTCCATCATAAAGCTTAAGTAACATGTTAAGGAAAATGGTAGCATTACCACTTCTTCACAAATCTTTTACTAACTTTTTAATTATTTTTTTATTTAATAATTAAAAAAGTGACTATTAATGAAATATTTTATTTTTTTAAAATTAATGATGAATATTTTAAAAATATTTTAAAAAAATAAATACACTCAAAATAATAAATAAGGAGTAGTGAAGTTGTAAGAGTATGCGTATACACATATGTTGACAATCATGCCGATATATACCTGAAATGAACAAGTTACCGAGAGCCCAACATATCTAGAAAAATGGACCTATAAAGTTGCCGAGAAGTTTCACCAGAAAAATTGACCCTTCTTATTCCTCCACATTCTAGGCCGAAAGTCTCATGGAGACGTGTGATTCAAGGCTTTCTTATATCATTTCAGTCTCATTTTCTTAAATTCTATTTTTGAGATTAACATACTTCAATATTGCTTGTTGAACATGAATTCTAAAACTTGGAGTGAGACGAATAAAGTAATATTACAAACGTTCAACATCTCTCAAACAAATTCTTGATATTTGTCATCTCAAGCAAATTTAATAAAGAAAAATAATTTATACAAATTCTAAATAGATAAGCTTCGCACAATCCCATTATAAAAAAGTAGAGCCTACTTCAAATGTGTAAAATCTTTTTATGTGGGTCTACTTTTTTTTATAAATGGATTCATATGGAATTTGTCTATTTAAAACTCGTAATCAGTATTACTTTTCAATAAATACTTTGAAACAATATATGCGCCACCGTTTTTTTTTTTTTTTTTTTTTGGCTTTTTTGAGGAGAAGATTAAAACTTTATTAATAACCTTGCCTCAAGTGATGGATACAAGGAAGGACTTCCTCCAATACAATGCTCTCCTTAGAGAGTTTTAATGCATCCTTAGCAAGACAATGAACTATACTATTAAAGTTCGTGGAAATAAAATTTACAGACCATTCCTTGAAGGATTCTAGCATATTTCTAATATCAGAAATAATCATGCCCCCTGCATTCCAATGATCCGACTAGTCCTTGATGGCATTCACCACCTTTTGGGCGTCTCCCTCTAGAATAAAGCAAGAGATACCCAGTTATTTTATCAAGATTACAACTTTTGAGTGCAGCCAACGTCTCAGCCAAATAAGGGTTCGGATACATATGCCTTTGTGATCTCAAAGAAGCAATGATCTTCCCATTCCAATCTCACACTATAACTCACACTCCAACCCAGCAGTTTACTCTATCCACTACAACATCTCAGTTTGCTTTGTAAGAATTTACAAGAGGTAGAGACCATTGGGTTGGCTCCCGCCTATTACAAGCAATACCTCGTCTCCCTTATGTTTGCTAAGATGAAATCATTTGCCATCTTAGTAGCCTCTGAAATGAGCTGGTTAGGGTCCCCAAAAAACCCTTCAAAAACAAATATATTCCTTCTCTTCCAAATTTGGTGAGCAATTACTGCAAAAATAGCCATTTCAATTTCATCTAAGAGGATAAAGAGGTGGTCCACCAGCTCCTTGAATGAAGTCTCAAAAACAGTTGATTTCTGCAATTTATTTAGACTGTTAGCTCATATATCTTGTGAGGATTTACACAGCCCTAAGATGTGTACAGCTGTCTCAACACAAGAACCACAAATTGGGCAAAGAGGAGAGTCCAGAATTCTTCTTTTGGTCAGATTATCCTTTGTAGGAAATAAGTCGTGGCATGCTCTCCACATCACCATCTTGACTACATTAGTAGTCTTAACTTTCCAAAGATTAACCCAACTGCTACTATTGGTTGGTTTCACCGAGCATTCACCTTTCACCATGGCTTCCATTTCACAAATCAAGTGGTATGCACTCTTAACTGGTTCATTAGTTCATTCAACAAATACTGGTTCCAGAGTTTTGTGTTCTGGTCGATCAACTCACTGACTTTCCAACTGGTTGCATGTTCTTTTAGAGGGGATTGGACTTTAAAGGATGTGGGTCTCGATATCCACTTGTCTCACCAAATATTGACAGAGTTTCCATTCCCAATTCTCCAAAATAAACTTATATTCAGAGCTAGTTTGGTAGAATAAAAACTTTTCCATAAGAAAGAGGAGTTGCTGCCTATTTTTGAGCTCAAGAAATCAGATATGAAGAAATATTTTGCTTTTATAACTCTAGCAGCTAGGGAGAGAGGGTCTTGAATCAATCTCCAACCTTGTTTAGCCAAAAGAGTCCATTGAAGGCTTCAAAATCCCGGTATCCTAACCCCCCATTCAGCCTTGATAATCCCAACTTTTTTCAAAGAATCCATCGAGTCTTAGTTCTATCTCCCCTGCTTCAGAAGTTTTTCATAAGTTTATTAATAGCCATTAAAATGACTTGTAGAAGTTTTAAAATGTTCATGTAATAGGTGGAGATGGTTTGGATTACAGATTTTAAAAAGATATATTTGCCTACTTGAGATAAGAATTTGACATTCCTGCTTTGTATCCTTGTCCTTATGCTTTCAAGTAGGGCTGCACATCGACCTGACCCGACCCGAAATCGCACACTTCCGACCCGACTCGATTAGCTTTCATTCCGTTCCTTCCGATAACCGATTTTCCGATATCTTCTTATACTTCTTCTTCTTCTTCTGCTGCTGCTGCCCTTTTTTTTTCAGTTCTTTAGACCATTCTAGAATCCACAAACTTGAAGGAAATAATCGCACAAAAACAAAAACTCAAGCAGAAAAAAAAAGCAAAAATCGCACAACAAAAATACGAACTATCATCGATGTGGGATATCTATACTGTCGCAACAAAATCACACATTAGAAAAACTCCGGCATCAAAGAAACCTCAGGCATCAAAAAACAAACGCCGACTTCGGCATTAGAAAACAAAATCATAGAAACCCTAACATATCATAAAACAAAATCGCACAAACCCTAACCCACCAAAATCGCACAAACCATACCCATCACAATCGGCAGTATTAACCATACTTTCTCAATTGCCGTCCTGTTCGTCATCGGATCTATCATCAATGACCACCGCTAAGGAGCGCTTGTCATCACAAACGGCAGTAGACATGCATCCGACCTTTTTTGGGAAGAACTGCTGTCATGATAAAAGTGGAAAATCCGGAGATTTTAGGTGGTGGCGTGGAGAGAGAGAGAGCGAGAGAGAGAGAGAGAGAGAGAGAGGGTCGGGTTTCAAGCATTTTGTACAGTCCTACTTTCAAGATTAGATTTGAGAGTTGCTTACTTATTTTTTCCCACATAAATGTGCCACTGTTCTATTGTAAATTTTCAAATTCGGGCAAAAAGCCTCCAAGTTCTTGATTATTTGTTTTGATACCAATGACAAGTAAGGATAGCTCCTAAAGAAGAAATTATTATAGAGAAATGATATTTATAGTTATAATATTAAATAAATGTTGGTTATTTAAAAAGAAAAAATAGAATAATATAATATTTTTATTAAAAATTAAATTTTTAATAATCAAAATAAGTAAGCAAACATAAATGTTAATAATTATTAAATATTTATTAAATTGATGACGTGATATTTTTATCATGTCACGCACAAACATAAATATAATTACATATAATCATAGGATTAATAAATGTTAAGTGATGGTTTTAAAAAAGAGTAAAATTTATTATTTAAATTTTTTTTATTTAATTTTTTAAAAATAATTACTACTAATATCATTTCGTAAGCCGAACAATATTTAAGGACCACCAATTTCTGTTCAATCCTCACCCAAAGGCCAAAATGTTGCAGGCTATGGGACTGTCGTCTTTCAGCACCGTTTGTTCAGTGTCACGCGGATTAAAGCTGAGAGCAAAGAAGAAAACTGAGTCAAAGCGAAGCCCGAGCAGTGTCGGCTTCAGCAGCCGGAGGAAGGACCCGTTGTGGCGGTGCGTTGAGGGCTGTGGGGCCTGCTGCAAGTTTGAACTGGGTCCCTCCTTTGTCACCCCTGAAGAAATCTTCAGCGACCCGGCCGACATTGAGGTTGGTTTTGATTCTAAGACCTTTTTTGCTCATAATATATTTGTGAAAATGAGCGTGTAGAGTTCGATATTCATTAATTCGGGAGTAATTCTATGACTATGAATGTAATTTTGCTTGCGTTAGAATACTTGGTTTTAGCAAATATGTTGCATCTTTTGTTCACCAGTAATTTAGACATTACGAGTCGGAGTCTCCAGAATGGTTGGTTGTTGATATATGCTCACAAATACTTTTGAACTAGGGTGTTTGGAGTTGGACCACATGATTCTGTCAATCATATTAAGACCATTTATTTTCACTTCTAATTACAGTGTCAGATTTCATGATATTACCGAAAAGAAGTCTTATTGGTCGAGCATGACCAAATAGTAAAACAGACAGACACTGTTACAATGTTGAACTGTTGGTTTAACTGGTTTTTCATGACTTAAGCCGTCTAGATAGCGGGGTTTTGGTTTTGGTGGGGTGTGTGTGGGGGGGTTGGACGTCAATAATCTATTTCGATCTCACTCGCTAATGAGAAAAAAAAAAAAAAAAAAACTTAGTCTATTACATTCAGCCAAATCTATACGTATTTTATTTTGATACGAGATGTCTAGCAGCATAAGTGCAATGCAATGGGGGCGCTAATCATATTGGAATCACAGGTTAATGTGATCATTATAGTGTAAGTATGTTGGACGTTGTCTTCAGTCCAGAGTAAGAAGCATGGTTTCTGGATCCTCTGATTGTTTTATCTTGTGCATTTGGTTCTGAATTAATGGGTTTATTTTGTCTTTGGCATTAATGTATTATACATATCAGCTCTACAGAAGCCTAACAGGTCCAGATGGATGGTGTATACACTTTGACAAAGGCACGCGAAAATGCTCCATTTACAATGGTGAATATCTAGGTGGTCAAAACCTTCTTCAGTATCTATCTTTGAACACTTCTGAACCTTTGTTCGTTATTTTTTCTTTGGCAGATCGTCCTTACTTTTGTCGAGTAGAGCCAGATGTATTTGAATCATTATATGGTGTTAGCAAGAAGAAGTTTAACAAAGAAGCCTGCAGGTTTATTAATTATCTCCTTCCCATCAATTAAGCATCGCGGAAAAGATTTCTCTATCCTAGTTGTCATGAACCTCCGCTGTTTGTCTTGCATCATGTGAAAGCCTGCCTCACTTGTTTTGGTTGCAGTTTTTGTAGGGACACCATCAAGGAAGTTTATGGTCCCAATTCGAAGGAGTTGGATAACTTTAATCGTTCAATAAGTAGCTCTGGTTTTAGTTAGATCACACTTCCTGCTCAAAATGCTAAAGGTAACTCTCCCTTCCTATTTATTTTCCTTTCTAGATTTATTAAATCAACGGAATAGGGGGTTTGAGTACCATATAATAGGGACTTTTTTAATCACCAAATATGTCAATATACTTTCTTATACAAGGGGTTGAGTATTCTGGTCCACTAAGATGAGAGGCTCGCAAGATGCTGCTAAGGGAGAGAAAGAAACAAAATCAAATGTGTTTTTTAATTGGCACCCTAGAAATGGAATGAAGAAGGCTTCAAATTCTTGCAGCATTAGAAACCAATTGATTGGTGGCATGGTGTTACTGGTAAAATAGCTTTTGAGGAGTAAGAAAACCTAAATTCAACTTTCAGAAGTGTCTTATCATCTTTGCTTACTCACTGAACACTTTACTCGCAATATTCATATAATATCCAAGAAACTTCTCAAATACCAGAATTTAGTTAACTACATTGCTCAGAGACTGAGATGAAATCATATTCTCCTCAATTGTTTGTATAGCACTTCAGTACAGGTTTTGCTGCTTGTTTTGACAGTTTCTAGCATTCTTTCTGTGATTCAAAGAAGGTCATTAGTATAAATTGAATACATATTAAAACTGAGTCAGGAAAAGGGCCGTTGGAGGCACTATTTTGTGAGTTCTTTTCCCTTTAAGATTTTGGGTAATGTTCATCCGTAAAGCACATTTAAACCTTGAGGATGGGACAAAGCTCTTTGTATTCATTGAGGTTTTGATTGTATTGGCTTTCTTTCTTGTATTTCCTTTCTTTCTTGTATTTCTGTTGATGGGTTCTTCAGGATGTCTCAGTCCTTATTAGTGTGGCAATTACTTGTGGGAAGCAATCTGATTTTTGTTTTCATAATTGATCCTCTCCATTAGTTAATTTTGTTTTTGATTTTGCTGGTAAATTGTCAAGCCGATCTCGAGCTTGTAATTTCCTTTGTTTGTATCAATTCAAGAACAAAACTTTTCAATTGAAGTGCATGATCTATTTGTGTGGCCCGTTTTGGAATGGCAAAGCAGGTATTGCCTAGATGAGCAATGTTAGGGATCCCTACTTGTTCCGATTTGGGACTTTTTTTTTTTTGCATGATTTTTATATAAGTATTTTTAAATAATGTTGTGATTTTTTTAACATCTTAAAATATTTTTAAAAATATAAAAAAAATCACAACATTATTTAAAAACACTTATATAAAAATCATGTAAAAAAAAATCCCAAAATCGAGACGAGTAGGAATCCCTAGCATTTTACTTGCCTAGATAGCAAGGTAGCTTCAGGACCCTTCTTATGGGTAAATATTAGCAGGACTTTAGTTGGCCCATGGGTGTTTTTTGATTTTTCACCTGAGCAGCCACCATTAGTTTTTTTTTTTTTTTTTCTTAAGCAAGATTCATTGATAGAGGAAAGAGATTGTATGATATATTACTGATATGATGCAGGTGGATCCTTTCCAAAATGAAAATTCAATGAGAAGAGGGGGGGGTGGGTTACTTCTCACGTGTACATCCTGTGTTCTTGAGCTATGCCTTCTTTTCTTATTTATAAAACTTCTTGATTACCTATAATAAAAAAAAAAAAAAAAGATTACGGGAATGCTGCTATACAGGTTATGGAAGTTGCCTGTTACACAATTTGATACAAACATTGGTTCTGAGAGCGATCAACCTTTTGGATTCTCCATTAGTCGAAGTGTCCAAGGTAGAGGATCTGATGATGGTGATAATGGTATGCATGGTTTATACACCAATCAGTAGAGGGATGGTTGGTTTACTGCAGTTGTTATTACTTGTGAGTCTCTTTTGATTATGAGTTGTGTAAGGTTTCATGTTGTTGCTTCTTCAATGGCTATCTTTGCTGTTGTTGCCTCACCGAAGTTTGAGCTTAAGCTGTTCACAGAGCTGCTGATCTATAAACTGCAACTGAAGTGTTGCTTGTAATTGTGACTGCAACATTCATAAGAAACTGAGTAGGAAATTCCTTGGAGGGGATTTACAGATATGCTGGTTGGCTAATTGTTTCGACTCCCAGGAGTGACAAAAGTCTCCATGTCATCTCTGGAAAGTGGCTACAAAAGTGTGTAGAGATGAGGTGTTCGTGTTTGTGTACCACTTTTTATTTTGTTTTTGTGTGTACCACCCGATTTCTCAAGAACCATAAACAATCTTTAGCTAAGATGGCAAAAATTCTGGAAGTGATGACAGTCATCTTTTCCGATGTTAATATATAAGCAAGTTCCAAGGTGATTTTCATCGAATTGAAGATTGGCCATGGAGACTGTCTCCAGAGTATGAGGGTGAAAGAGCACTCAAGGAAAAGATGCTCAAGTGTCTCTTCCTCCATTTGGCATTTGAGGCTCATGATGTCTTCTTCTGAGATGAGGATATATTGTGAAGGGATTTAGTATCGTATGTTAGAAGAGGATAGAGCTAAGTTTTCGATGTTGTCAGGGAGGCCTTTGAAAGTAGAGGGGGTGGGTGGGATGCTGATGGAGTGGGATTTTCATGATTTCAATCAAACGATCTTGGTTGAACAAAGCATGAAGTAGGATGTCATTCCCTCTCCTTGGTTGTTCAAGGATAAAACTTGCTGCCTTGCTGTATAAATATTAAATAGATTGGATTGGAGTTATTGGGAAGATATTGGCTTGAATTGTGGGAGTGTAGTGTTCATAGGATGCCATTTATTAAAAAGACTTGATTGGATCAGAAGCTACAGTTGGGCAAGTATTTAGAAGATAGAACATCTTTACAAAAATTAGCTTTTCCAATACTGAGCTGTCATCCTAGTGTTGAGATGATTGCCTAGTTGAAAGGGGGAAACAACCTTAAAACCTAAACAAGTAAAGAGCCATGGGAATTTGGTTGACAGATCGATGACCAGGATTTAGGGGGTGAAATAGGGACGTGTTGTTATCGAAAACCCACCAAAAATCATTTACTCTAGAATCTGAGTACACAGTTTGAGTACACAACTTGGAGGAGCTGATCATAATGAGAAATGGGTAGGAAAAAACTGAGCAGTCCTTCATATTACACTCACTTTCCATTTTTATCTCATTATGCAAAATGTGATTTTTTTTTTTTTTTTAT
This sequence comes from Platycarya longipes, assembly GCA_036559045.1. Lineage (NCBI taxonomy): Eukaryota > Viridiplantae > Streptophyta > Magnoliopsida > Fagales > Juglandaceae > Platycarya > Platycarya longipes. The sequence goes on from CM071797.1 coordinate 38,906,524, forward strand.
CACCCTTGGACCAATCTTTAATTTTTAAAAGAAAATTCCTGAGGTGATGAGGAATGCCACCTCATTATAATGGGATAAAAGTTAATATAAATATAATATATACTTTAAAAAAAAAATTGCACTTTCCAACTTTCCAAAACACGTTTAATAATCTGTGCTTAAAAGAATATTATAATTTATACTTGTGTTCAAACTTAAGAACATACTAAGTTACTGAATATCAAATTTAATGGTAGCCAAAGGTCATATTGCTTAATAGTTCTAATTACCTTAATGCTATAGAGAAATACTGTTGTTTTATCTTACAAATATTTTAGTCAACTACCATTTAATTGTCAAATCTATAAAGTCACTAAATAATATACAAAAATGTTATAGGAAAGAAGTGTTAAATAACTTTAAAATTGGAAGTTGCTTAATATTTATTCGCGTGACCTGTCAAACTAGGGTTTTATGGTTCGAAAGTGATACATGTTAATAAGATTGATTATAATCTCAACGTCCAGAACAATAGATAGAAAGAATCAACCCCACCATCAACATCCGGGTGAAGCTCGAGAGTGGAAACTGGAAAGCAATCAAGCATGTAAACCCCACATTTATTTTTCTTTTTTAAAGACATTGTAGATATGCTTCGAATTAGGAAAAGACATTGTAGATATGCTTCGAATTAGGGGCTGAATACCAATCAATTTACCAACTCTAAATTTTTTTGACTAGGAAATAGATAAAAATTAGAAAGCGTCTTGAGACAACAAAATTAGCAGGTGACTATGGAATCCAAGGGAAGCAAATGATCAAGCAGACAATATTGCAAAATGGGATGTTGAACAGATGATGAAGTCGCTCACCCTCCTCCCTGATGTGCAATCCTTATGAGTCAGTCAATATATGAATTTTACCAAGCAAAAATTAATAAATAGAAAATTAAGATATTTTAAATCATCTATATGTTTCTACATACCAAACATCAAGCAAAACCTACGCAAGGATAGACAACATTTCACAAGCAAAGTCGCCTGGCATTTCCAGTAATTACTCCATGTCCCATCAAAGGGAAAAGGTAAAAGAGAATCATTGGAATATTACATAAACTCAATTCTCAGTATCATAAATAAGTGCTAATCCATCCCAATTACCCATTTTTTATGTTCCATTCACATGTCAATAAACATGTCCATATATATGCAAACAGACTGATAAATTCCTCCAAGTTTTTTAGGGAGACTCGCTACCTCTTGGAGACCTGTTGTTGTCATCATCTTCGTCGATAGGGCTCCTATCATCTCTAGGGCTGACACTTCGACCATGCCCATTAGCTTCAGAAGGACTTCGATAGCTCCTACCAACAGGGCTCTCTCTTTCAGGGCTGACAGGGCTTCTGCTATTTCTCCTTGGGCTGCCACTGTAATCGGAACCATTTTGCTCTGCAGCCAATCTACCATTTTTGGGAGAAGGGGTGCCTCTCTCCTGGGGGCTGCCTTCATCAGGTGTTAGGCTGCGCTTCCTCCCCTTGGAAGGAGCTGGACTTCTCCTTGGCTCTGGGCTTCTGTAGCGAGGGCTCTCTGATCTCCTCTCTTCACGCTCAACTCTTCTCTCTCTCTTTACTGGGGATGCTGACCGGCTGGCAAGAACATATTATACAGATTGTAAATTAATACTACATTATACAAAATATAAACAAGATCAAATTGCGTTCAATACTCTGAAACTGCACCACTTCATTTTTCTTTGGGCTGCAGGTTAGCTGAGAACAAGTGACCAACAGTTCCTCAACCAAATATTAATTTTATTTCAAACTTTCCTTTTGATCAAAGAATTTTAGTAATTGCAAGCTCTGACCCTTCCCATCAACTAAACAGAAGATAAAAACTTACTGCAAACTACTAAATCAAAAAAACACCCCAAACAAGAAACTTAAAAACAATTCATGTGCACCTGTAGCTACGGCCTCGACTATAACTTCGGCTACGGCTCCTGGCACGGCGAGGAGGAGAAAGTGATCTGTCTGGTGATAATGAGTCACTTCTTTCACGTCTGCAATAAATTAGATCATAAGAAAATGGATGTGCTAAAAATAAAAGATCGTAATGATCAAAAGTTGACCCAGGAACACAAACAAGCAAAGAAATGGAGTCAAGTCTAGATGTATGACCTTGACAACTTCTTGGGACTGTTCTTGCAGTTCTTTTCTATATGACCTCTCTCTCCACACCGGTAACACTTGTTCTTCCAGTCTCCAGCTTTGCAATCACGAGCCCAATGGCCATCAATGCCGCAATTAAAGCAGCGTCCAGATCCAGGAGGAGGATCTCTGCCAAAAGAAGCTCGGGAACCACGAGGTGCCTACTCCAGGTAATTGCAACAACAGAAAGAGAGTTTTTTGACCAAGTAACAACGGAAAGAGAAATCACATGGATGACAAATAAACAGAACCAATGTGACCCAAAACAAATGAATGAAGAGATGCATGAACAAGCTTCAACACAGTAAACCTGGACATGATAACTCTACAATTTTTTATTATAAGTAACTCGTACAATCATAAGGTGACAAAATACATATAACACCTGATGAAATAAGCAGTCTATTCATAATTTAAGACTCCAATATAAAAGATAAGTCTCCGTAAAATTAAAGCATCAGGGGTCCAAATCAGGCAGGCAATAGGTAGTCATATAAAGAATGAGGGAACAAATTAGATATAGTAAATTCATCAATTTAATAATTAGCAGCACAACAATTGCTTAATTTTGTCAAAAATAAGAAATTACATTTATTATAATTAAAAAATGAAATGATATTTTTCGGAAGGGAATTCTACATATCTTGGTCATGACGTGACCAGCTGCAGGTTTTGAGGCTGGTATGGCTAACGGGCACTTTGGATAGGCACACAAATTGCATGCGATTGCGCATGTGCATTTAAAGTTAATAAAATATTGCACTCACAAGGTTTCTTTTATTGGTAGACTCGCAAGGTTTATGATGTTAAAAGAGCTTACCCCCTTTGCAAATTCCACAATAATACGGCTTCCATCGAAGTCCCGGTCATTGAGGCTATATTGAGCATCATCAGCATCTCGGGGATCACTAAATTCCTGTTAACAAGCAGAGGAAGCAGAAACAACAAAGCACATCCATACTTGTGAAATCTACAAAGTCACGGTTCTAACAACCAGATAAGAGCAAAGCACCTGATCATTGTCTTGACAAAAGATAAAAAAAGGACTGGATTAAACTTACAACAAAGGCAAAGTCGCGCTTCATATCCACATCTCGTACTCTGCGGAAATGGTTGCCAGAAACAGTAAGGCCATCATTACTTAACTACTGCAAGTGTATGATACTTCGCCCCTCACAGACGAACTAAACACCAGTTTGAGATTGTTGCCATTTGCATAAAAACAGGCAATAACATAATAGAAAGAATCGCCAAGTCTCTTAGACACTCGACAAGAATTTCCACCAATTCCACCAAGGCACCACTCACCAAAGACCTCCGGATTAGGGGAAACCCCCAGAAACCTTCAACAATATCATTCGAGTCAATTACAAGACACCTAGGGGAAATTGTTCCCATGCAAAACATGATGAACAGTTAAGGTGATCCAAAAGGGGAAAAAAGTTTGAGAAATATATAAATGCACCCTATCCCTAGAGGATTTACACTGCATCTCACACCGGTTGATTGAGAAAGGCTTACTATATAATTCATGTAGTTGATTAACTTGATAAAGAGGTGTAACAAATAGAATGGTTTTTTACACCAGCAAACAAATCAGAAAGTACTATTATCTAGATTGATCAGAAAGCAGGCACGGACTTTGAAACAGAAAAATAAGAAAGAAGTAAATGCAGCTGATGAGGATCTTCTAGGAGAAGAATAAATAGAATAATTACCTCCCATATCTGCTGAATAAACGTTCCAGATCACGAGAACGTGTCCGCGAAGACAAGCGACCAACATACAGACGGGTCTTACTTCCATATCGATCATCATAACGAGGCATTTTCAAGCTACTACAAGGAAATCATAATCATAAGGAACCAAAGAATTGCAACAGTGCATAATCATAAATTCTTTTATGATAGAAATTCATCTGAAATAGAGGCAATGTGTACCTAGCAGCCCACCTCTAAATTATACAAGCTAAGGTTCAGATAACAAGAAAAAAAATCTACAAATTAATGGGTATGAATAGGGCTGTTCATCCAAGTCAGGTATACCCGGTCCGGTTCTTTTTTTTAAATAGTTTTGACAAATTTTTTTAAGTTTAAGAAAATTACTCATCTGTGATCCGGAACCCAAATGAACAGGCCTAGATATGAATAAGGTCTAGATATGAACAAGGTCAAAACAAGTAGATCACTCATACAATGACTGCCAAATATAGATATTTTTTTGTAAGTGCTGTCAAATATAGATATTATCTCAAGAATGGACAGCTCAATGCCATTACACATACAATTAATCCTAAATTTGAATGAATCTTTAGTATGAAAAAACAATGAGTTGAAAGATTAACTTTAGAAACTGAAAGTGAATCAATTGCAATCAAGTTTTGAACAATCCCAATACAAATAATAAAACAAGTGGGTTTATAGCTTTTCCCTTTTATCATTTTGCAACAATATACTCATAGGAGTTGGATTTTCCAAAAAGGCCTAAACGGGAAAAAAAATTTTAAAAAATTATAAAAAAAAATCAGAAGGTACCAGTCATAGATGATAAAAGATAGATTTGACATAAATACTTAAAATCAACCAACCTAAACCTGATTAAATAGAAAATATCCTGTGTAATTTGATACAAGGGCATAGCCCCGGGATGGGAGCAAGTGGAAGACCTCTTCAGGAAGGCCCTCCGTCTTTGCAATGAAGCTACTAATGAAACCCAACAATTATTTCCTTCCATGTACCACAAAACCACAAATTAAAACAAAGAAAGGCGGTCAAGAGCAGAAATTTAAATTTCAGCCAACAGGGCCTTAGAAAAATTAAAGCCCCACAAGTTGAAGACAATATTTACTTAACCCAACCTCCAACCTATGTTCTAACTCTCAGCCAATCTGGAAACATTATCATCCCCTGATGCTCTAAAACCAGACCTTGAACTCGCTTTGCATGAAAGGATTAAGCCTTGAAGATTCAAGTTCTTAGATAACCCTTAACATCATACGCCATAGGCCCGACCAATCACCACGTTTATAGATATATACAGAAGCACAGGGACATGCACGCATCGGATTCATGGAAAGAAGCCGCAAGTAATATAGCCCAAACCCAAGATTTAAATTCAACATATTCAAATCATGTTAAACGAAAAAAATTCTCATACCGAAAACGAGTGGAAAGAAAAAAAAATCAATAAAATCGTATATCACCGTGCTTAAAGATAAAGATTTTAACTCATTACACAAAATACACGGGTAAATTTAACAGAAAGTAGGGGGAAAAGAAAAATAAATCAAATTTAGCATACGAGTGAATCAAAATCAACATGGAAGGCATAAAATTACTGGAAATTCATACCTTCAAAGGTGACTGGAATCAAAATTTGTTAACCCTAGCTCGCACGACTAAGAGAAGGTAAGTCCCGATCTCTGTTATTTATACAACGAACAACAGGTTCCTACGGCCAGGATACGTTTCTATTATCTAACGGTCCATATGTCATGGGAAACTGAGATGCTTTTTCCTTATTTTTCTGGGCGTTGAAGAAAATGAGATTCCCTATAATTAGGTATACTGGTTTTGCGTACCTCACGGACCAATGAAATCTTAGCTTTAAGCGTGTGAGGGAATGCCAGACGATTTTGTTTTTAACTTGTTTAGAATTTAGGCATGGGAAGACATAATGCTGTTTTTTTTTTTTGGACCATTTCTACAACGAATTTTAGTTTCTTCATTATTTTAATGTTTTTCCATACAATGTTCGGGAAAACTAACATTTTGTACAATAAGCATTTTCATTTCATTTAGAAGAAATAATATATATTGAGAAATTTTTTTTTTAAGATTTTTTTTTATTCACCTTGCATGTTGCTTCTTTCCATATCTATGCTAAAAAAATGATTGATGTTTTAAATTTTAAAAACTTATAATGTGTCTTATTATGTGTGGCAAAACTATATATTTAACATAAAAAGATAAGTTAATAATATTTATTTTGAATTAATTAATTTTTTTATTGGCACCAAGTATTTGAGAATATCGTCTCGCCTAATTTTAGAAGTACACAAACTCTCAATAATTTTTAATTTTTTTTTTTTTTACAAGTGCATCTCAAATAATTCAAAAATAAAATCTTCTAATCTAATAATCTCTAAAAATTAGTTGCACTTAAAGAATTTAAATCTTAAATTGTGGAGGAAGAATATCACCAATACCAAAACTTTTATCACTTAAGCTAATTCCAAGAATGATTATCAATTGTATGGATTGATATTTTTAACGACTTGTTAAGTTAATAGTTTTTAAAATTTGTTATCTCATTTGCAATAATTGAAAATTAATAAAAAAAAAATTGTGATAAAAAAATCTCTAATAAAAAGCTGAGTAGAAAAAAAGAAAATTAGGTTTCCCAAACATATTACATTGGTTAGCGATGTAATAAAAGGAGCTCATATTTTGTATTAAACTGATATTGCCAAAACTATTGTTATTGAATTTGAAAATAAATGTTATTTTTCTTAGAAAAAATCGATAATTGGAATAAAGTAATTGAGATTTGTGAATATCATATAGAATGTGTGACGATTGCTTGTGCTTTTTTATATAAATAAATATATATAAATTGACCCATTTTATTATTAAATTATCAAACTTACTGTTTGTTTCGGAATACAATTATTTTCAAATACTCTTACAAACTATTTACTACTATTCTTATAAATTATTTACTACTATTTTACTATTATTTATAAATTCTTTTATTACTATTTACAGGTCGTTTAAAATACTTGTCATATATCTAAACAAAGACTTAGACTATACTTTGCATCCCAATTTAATTCGGTTGTTGTAATAAAATAGAGTGAGATGGTGTAATTTTGACTATATGATGTTACTAAAAGATGCAAATTTTTGATTTTTTAATAGTTTTTGGAAATGGATACAATTGGTTGAGATCTTATTAAATCACATATTTGCATCTTGGATTCTTACAAAAGATGTGAATCTTATTTAGACCTTGTTTAATTACACAAATTAGATGAAATGAATGTTAAAGTTGAATAATATATTACTTCAATATTATTTTATTTTTAAAATTAAAAAAAATTAAATTACTTATTATATTTTATAGAGAATTTTAAAAATATATAATAATTAGATAGAATAAAATGATTTGTATAACCTAACAAAGCCTTTAAATAGTTAAAGAAAAAAAATATCTTACTTAACGGCTAAGAATAATGGTAGGTTTAGAATACTCTCATTGAATTGTTTAAAATTAAAGTACATCTTTAGTCAATCTAACCCCTATTTTGACTTTTGGCCTTTCCATTCACATAATCTCTACATTGGAATGATTATTTTCTCAAAATATAATAATATAACTAACTTTTGGTTTTGATTATTCATACCAAATATCTACAATGAATTGTCTATTTATAAAGATACATAATAATAAGTAATTAATAATTAAATCTTTTATAATTATTTAAAATTATTAAATTAATTGATTTCATCATATTTGACTATTCTATCTATTATATTTTAATTAATAATCATTTTTAATTAAATTATGAGTTTAGAAAAAGAATTAGTAACTATATTTTTTTATCAAATAAGACTTAATTTTTTCTACTCAAAAACTATAGGTATTCCATTTCCAATCCTTTTGCCAATTAATGAAAATTTCAATCAATGAAAATAGGCAAGAAATGATTCAAAATAACTGAGCCTCTCGTATACACTAGAAAAAATCAAAGGTAGAAAATTCGGCCTTCAATAGGAATCCTCAGCCTAATTTCAAATTCATTTGCAACATTATATACATACACATAAAAGCATTCAAGTAAGCAATCAATTTCAAAAGGCTAATCAAAATACATCTCTAAAATGCAAAAAGGCTAATCAATTTCAAACTACTTAATATATAAAGATGGTCCTAAGTGAGATAAGGGTTCAAAAATATAAAACTTAGTACTTTTTTCTAAGCAATAAAAGGCATATATATATATATATATATATTTATACATTACCAATTGAGAACAAATAAAGATATAGTTCACTTGACTCTACCAATTCATGTCAAATGTAAATGACTGTTACTTTTATATTCTGTCTCTGATGAATTGAACAAATAAATCATCTTAAAGAGATCCACAAAATAATCTAGATATACAACGATGGATGATGTCCCATAATCTTGATATAGGTTCACTACTTGCAATAGGATTGTTGTCTTTAATTTTGAATATTTTTGTGTAAGGCTTTCTATTTTTACTATGGAATAAAAAAACTTAGGCCCAAAAAAATAAGTCTATGTAGACTTTCACTTTAAAAGCTCAAGATGAGCCTTAAAAAACGAGGCGTCATCTAAAAAAGAAAAGAAAAATAATTTCTTGAATATTTCTGAAAACAAAAAAAAAACAAGAAACATTTGTCAACTTTATTTTGAGGAGAGACACTGGGGACCGGTCTGGCTGTCCCCAGCGTCCAAAGCAGCCCAACGTTAGTTGAGCTACTTTATGATGAAAAACACATTAAAATAAAATAAAAAATATGATTAAATAAAAAAATAAAGATTACAAATATAATAAAATAAATAAAATAAACAAAACATAATAAAAAACATAATAAAAAATACAATAAAAACATAAAAACATAATAAAAAACACAATAAAAAAATAAAATGAAGATGAATTTAAGGGAATTCGGTCATGGAGAAAACGGAGCCACCGCCGGTGGCGGTGGGCGACACCGCCCACGCCATCGGGACTGGCGAACTCAGGCAACCTCACCCCTACGACGGCGAGCTCCGGCGAGCTCCAGTGTGCCCCCGGCAGCCTTCAACCCGTTTCGGACCCGTACGGCGACCGGGAGCGGCGGGGGCTGCTTTGGTGGAGGGGGCAGCCTGTCTGCCCCTAGGATTTCTCTATTTTGAGAGGTGAGAAAAAGTTAAAAAGACCCAAAAGGCCCGTGAGGGTTTCGGCTTTAGTGCTTTTGGCTCCACTTGTAATTTTGAAATAAATAAAATCTCCCCAGAGTCCATTTTCTTATCACACGGCACACAAAGGCTGATGTGGCAAACTGCATTTATTTACTCCCTCGGACTGGTGGCTATGATAAATTATTAATATATTTTTAAATATTACTAATCAGTGGATACTTTTAAAAAGTAGATATTCTCTAGCATTACTCGGTGACCATCCCCATCCCTATCCCTATCCCTCTCTCCCATGAATCCCTAAAGGAAATTGAATAGTGCTACAGAGAATTCCTGATTAAGCACAAAAAAATACGAAATTAATTAAAAACGGTGTGCAGCGAATGGAATTTCTGTCCAGTCTGAAACTTCTTCTCCCATTCTTTATATTTGCTGATAGTTCCTGTGTGTCCTGCCACTTTCTTTCCCTTCAAGCGTCCCCAAAAATCATTTTCACCATCACCATCATTCATTGCTCCTCGATGACGATTTCTAGCTACCAGCGTAAGAGATATACACTAGTAGGTACCATTTATTCCAACTTTTTTTTAACTAATCATATATATGTTTTTTTGCTATTTTTGTTCATGCCCTAGAGATTTTGATGTTTGAGTAAGAGGCCTTGTTTATCGTCTGGATTGCACAATCCCCCATCCAATGGAATGTATGCCATCTCTTTGCAAGGGTCAAAAGAGAAGGTCCAAGTGGATCCCCAAATAATATCAGAGAAAAGAAAGCGAATCTTGTTAGAAGCAGGACCGTGGGCGTGATCTTGGCAGCAACACCCCATCCATATTTTTCAAATTGATCAAGATGTGAGTGACAACAACTTGGCAACTGCAGAAATTAATCCTTAACTCAAGATTTGTTTCAATCAAAACGAAAAGTCAAGCTTCCAAGTCGTGCTTACAACTTTGAATTATTTGTTTTCAAGTTTATGTTTTGATTGGTTTCCTTTCTTGTTTTTCAAAAGTTTATTGTCTGTTTATTTCTTTAAGTTTCATATAAAGCTAGCTACTATTGTAATGAGAGATTATTATGACATTTGAATAAGAATTTGAATCAAGAAAATTGCTGCGGCAACTTGTATGTAAACGGAAGACACAGCTCTTCCTTAGTTTATTTTGCAATCCGTTACTCTATTTTCAGATTTCACGTTACTCTGCTATGCCAAATATGAACTGGTTTAGCAACATCATCGTAAAAGTTGCTATTACAGTAGCAGTTGAGAAGTCGCGCAAAAGGAAGAATACTCTTTTGGGCTTGGAAATTGCACAATTTAGAGTCAAAGACCCAAAAAGTATCAAGCCAATTCAGATATAAAATTGGAACAATCCATCATTACTCATTAGATCACGCCACAATTCTTGCAATTGATGGGAAGTCAGATTATCAGTCACGTATTAAAGTTAGGTTTTGTTTTGGATATATATGCGTACAACTCGATGGTTCATATGTTAGTTTCATGTGGAGAAATGGATACAGTACGTAAGATGTTTGATGAAGGTCGTGTCAACAAGTACTTGGGTTTAGGAAGCCCATCACCAGAGGACGCCTATCAACTACCTTCATTAACAAGTAGTCTTCTAATGCAAAGTGAAACGAAAATAAAAAAACAAACAAACAAACAAATAAAACTCATGTTTAGTATAAAAGAGGTGGGTTTTTATTAAAATAGGGTAAAATTGTAATCTTAACATATTTAATTAGGTGTGCAGTGAGTGTGCAGTGAATGAGGCTTCTTTCTAGAATTTCTCAAAAGAAATTATCCCCTCTCCCACATGACCATTTCATTTTGAGAAATCCTGGGGATCGGTCGGACCGATCCCCTCAATAAAAACAGTCTACCGCCTCCAGTGGCGGTGGGCGACATCGCCCACCCCATCGGGACCGGCGAGCTCCAAAGAGTTTACCCCTTCAACGGCGATTTCTGGTACCAGACCTATTTAGGGTTTAAGCTTCCGTGGGGCACATCGGAGGTCGTCGGAGCTCGCCGTTAAAGGGGTAAGCTCGCCGGAGCCCACCGGTCCCGATGAGTTGGGCAATATCCCCCACTGCCACGGGAGACGGCGGGCTACAACCCAAGGCTGAATACCCAAAATTCATCTCTATTTTATTTTTTAAGTATTTTTTATTATATTATTATATTATATTATATATTTTATTATGTTTTCTTCATTTTATTTTTTTATTATATTTTTTATTGTATTTTTTTATTTTATTTTATTTTATTTTATTTTATTTTAATACATTTATCATAAAAAAAAAACAATCTAATTACCGTTGAGTTGCTTTCTACGCTGGGACAACCTGACCGCCACCCAGCGTCTCTCTCTCATTTCCCCATCTGTGAACTCTCTTCCCCATCTGAGATATCATCACCCACTCACCCACCCATCGATCTGAGAAATCATTACCCACCCATCCATCAATTTGAAAAATAAATAACATCTCCAGTTGAGGAACAAGTATGGACTCTGGCAACCGGACATTTACAGGCAAATCAACCGAAAATATCCTAAGGTCGTGCTCAATGATGCCGCCAGCGCTGTCCTCGTCGGGATCTTGCGCCAGCTCGGCGATCTTTTGAGTATTGCTTCTTCCGCTCCTTTCTATTTTTGCTTTGCTGCATTTATATTAGCACCCTAGTTGAATAGAAAATTTTTGAGGAGCTGTCTTATGCAATGTTTTAAATTTCGTACCTTACCGGTTGGTACATACCGTACCGGAGCAGTGACCGGTACAGAAATGGGGTCTGTTTCGTACCGGCCCAGATTTCGGCCGTACCGGCCGGTATTTCGGCCGTACCGGCCATGTGTACCGGCTTGTACCGGCCGATACCGGATTTGAGATTTTTTTTTTTTTTCATTTCTTCCTATTTTTTTATCCTAATTTAGAGTAGATTATTTACATATATATTAATATATATAATTGATTCATATATTGACTATTATTTTGAAATATAATTTTTATATATATAATTTTTATATATTTTTAGACTATTTCGAAACGGTACACGAAACGATACCGGTATCGAAATATTTCGTTCCAGTGCCTTGATCGGTATGCTCACCGGTACGGTATTCAAAGCATTGGTCTTATATATTTGAAAAAGGCTCTAATTTTTTGGGAGATTTTTATCAAATTTTGGAAATTTTCTTGTGATATATATTAAATTCCTCTATGTGCATATCTACGTTTGGGATTTTCTGGATGGTTCCTAGAAAGAATGAGGAAAAGGACATAATACATATGAGCTTGGATGGTTTTTTTTTTTTTTAAGACTATACCCAGGGGAGCTTGGATGGTTCAGGCATGCATAGTTTTTAGCTGGGCCCGAGGGCCATTCACTCCATCTCAATGGATGGATCTAGAACACCAGGCATTGATCTACAAATACATAACATCAACCTGCTCATCCCAATTAGAAAATCCCTTGATTCTTTTGGGTTTCTACTTTTCGAGGGGGCTTCTGAGACCCAGTACATGGAAGTGTTTTTTACTCTTCGCTTATGATTTCTATGATATTTTGGAGGTGATTTCTGAGGTAGGTTTTCTATTTTCTCTTTTCTATTATCTAAAATTTGCAATCATATTGTGGACACTTGATCATATTCAAAGAGAATATTTATAGACACAACCAATATACTTGATCATATCCAAAATATTCTTAGCTGCAGTTCAGCAAAAATTTCACCTTTTCTTGATTTAAATTATCTATTTGTATATATGTATTTCTGGAAGATGTCGATATGTTTTTGGTTTGGGAATTGAGTTGATGTGTGGTGGTTGGGTTTGATCGGTGGCTTTTTGGAGTATTTTAGTTGATTATTTGTGCGTTGTAGTGTTGTGAAGAATGTAGTTTTACGGGCTGTTTGGTAGTGGATTGTTCGGGTTTATTTTTATGAACTTGTAAATTCTTGGGATGTTTGTTGGATTGTTGCTCGCTTATAACTCATTGGGTTGTGGGAGAGAGCTTGACTTTGGGTTGTTTAGTAGTGAGTGAATGATTTTCCATAGAGAGTTAAGAGAATTGGATATTGTAGACCCACGAATGGGAACAAAATCTTGGGTCCTCAATTTTAATTTTTCTTTGAAATGCACCTTTAGGATGTATTTTATTTATCATTCAACAGTGGAATTAGGTTTTGGCCATTAGCATTTAATTAATACCTTTTAGCTTTTTTATGTTTGAGCAATTTACCATCTTGAATATGATACCTTATTTTCATTTCTATTTTTTGTTTTTGCAGATTATTAGCAAAAATAGAAAAAGACATAGAAGTGAAAGAACCGAGGTGGAATGTAATTTTCCTTTAAAGAAGAAGTCTTGAAGACACAATTGTGGATGTGGTTTGGAGTTTGGGATGTGATGTGGTTTGGAGTAGTTACTGTAGTTCTAAATAATCTTGGGAATGTTGAATGCGCTTTTTGAACATTGGCCAAATTGTTGTTATTGTATATTAGAACATTTTGGAACATTTTGTTTTTTGTTCTGGTGAAAATATATTGTAAAGTTTGAGATTGTTGCACTTGAAAAGGTTGTAAAGTTTGGAGTACTTGTGACAATACATTGTATACAACTTCGGATTATAGATTGTTATAGCAAGCTTCACCACTACATTTTGTTTTTGGAGTGGTGCAGATCTGTTGTGAAGTTTGGAATTTTGTGAAGCTTTCGGAGTACATTTGTCAATGAGCTTTTTGTAGTTGCTTGATTTTACATAACTATTGAAGTGTGCCGGCTGAATAACAGAAAATAGACGTGCATGCAATATTTGAGGAATTTGAAGAAGCTGTTCATAATAGACATGCATGCCAATACACAAATTACCCTTTTTTTTTTCAAATTTCTAAACATTCCATCACATAACTTGTGTTTTTAGGTTTTCCACACATTTAATTGCAAACTGATCATTATCCCAGACAAGATGGTAATGACCGGATGATGCTCTACGACCTTTAATTATTTTGTTGTACGTATGTATAAATAAAAGCCAAGTCATATACAGCCACAAATCTGTACATTCTTTACAACCACAATCTCCAAAATAATTCTTTCAGATTTTCACAAATGAATATAAGAAAACCATCAACAATAAAATAATGATTTTGATACAAAAAGAACACCCACAAATCTATACATTCTTTACAACCACAACCTCCAAAAGAAATCCTCTAGATTTCCACAAAATACTTCAAGAAAACCATCAAAAATAAAATAATGATTTTCATACAATTAGAACACCCACGAATTTGTACATTCTTTAAACCCACATTCTCACATCTCATCGTTGCCCAATGGCGTTTGTTGTGTGGCAGCACGACATTGGATTCCAACAACAAAATCTTCAATATTAGCACCAACTTGGGATTCGGGACCTCATCAACTTGTTCGTCATCAAATATTTTCCTGCAAGACTAATTTTCAATATTTTCCTGCACGTCTAAATTTCTTGCAATGCATTAATCATTCCACAATTGAGTATGCTAAAAGCATGGTGGTTAAACATAAATATTCAACCTAAATCCAAAATAAATACTTCAATTTAAAAGCATGGTGGTTAAATAATCCTAAAAAGGGAAGTTGGGAATCGAGAGAAACATTGCAAAATGATTGGTTTTACATAAGAAATTAATGTGACAGGCGCTATTGTTAATTAGGATATTAAATTGCTTATACTTTTAAAACTAATTGTAGATAATCAAGAACCAGTGATCAAAGATATTACTATGACTACTCAGTTGGTGTTGAGAATACTCAATTGGTGGCAATGGTGGTTTTTTATGGCACTAAACCTTTTTTTTTCTCTTGTTGTGGGTCAATCTGTTGTTGTTCTTCTTGGGAGATTTTATTAGGACCAGGGCGACAATAGTAAATGGATGGCTACTCTCGGGAGATTTCATCCTCTCTCAGAAGTTCACTGCTTTAATTCTTAACTATGTGATTGTCCTCTCAGAAGTTCAGCCACAAAAATCCAAGAATGCATTTGAAAAATCCAATTTAGACGCAAACTGAAGATACAAAAATTAAATTGTTACCAATTCAAACTAATATTTTACATACGGCTCTGATTATTCAATTTTGGACTTGAATTCAAAAGAAAGGGGGAAAATAAATCAGTTCCCACTTGGCATAAAAAGATTACCTAGCACTAACACCCAAGTACCAAGTTCCCAATTAACAAATTAATTGAAAATGAAACCAATCAAATCTATAGACAAAAGAGTGAAAATTAATATAATGTGATGAACTTGCAATAGCCAATTACCATGCTAACATTTTACAAGATGATTATACAAGAGAGGGAAAGCAAAAACACTAAAACAAATATGCACCGAGTAATAAGGCAAAGAAGTCACAGTTCATCAAATTCAAATGGGAGTAGACAAAAAAACAAAAGCAATAAAAAAAAACCCTAAACTCTATCCGCTGTGATTTTTGGTGCTTCATTTTTCTTTGCAAGTTCGAGTTGCAAAGGGCAACAAGTCTCTCAAATGAGAACCCCACATGGAATCAAATAACAACCACTAGTATGGAGGCCTACTATAACCATTAGTCATCTTCAACCATGGATGCAAGCTAAATGTCTGTGTGAGTTGAAAGAAAAGTAAAAAACAGGGCATAAGAAAGAAATTGCAAGGCATAAGAAAGAGATTACAAGGCATAAGAACTTGATTACATGGCATAAGATAAACAGGAAAAAAAGTATTTCAAGAAAAAAACTGAAAAAAAAACCTTGTGTGAGGCTCACGTCAGTCGTGGATGCAGGCTGAACATGAATGTAACAGTGGTTCAATTGTGGCTAGGTTCTCATCGGTCAGTTGGTCGTCGACGCTCTCAGATGATTGCGAAAGTGAAGGGGATGGCGGACGAAGATCGTCGAGGGGAGAGGGAAAACAAATTCGAAAGCCACCCAAATCTAATTTTGAATATTTAGGTCTCTAAAATGTGCATTTAATTAATAAATAAGAAAAAACCACATCATCAATTTCGTGTGGCGTATGCAAAAAAGAGGCAGATGTATAAAAGCTCTCTTTGAAATATATCTTGACATGAGTCGAGTTAAGAAACAAGCTATTATTTACTTTTCCTAAAAAGTGTCATACTTGGGAAGATAAAAATTAGTTTCTAGAAAAATTGTTGTGTGAGAGGGAAGCATGGCAATAGTGTGTAGAAAAATTAGTTTCTAGAAAAATTGAAAGAGGAAGGAATAGTGTGTAGACAAAAAGTGACATTGAGAATGGCAAGGGGTCACCTCACATGTCATTTTTGAGACCCTCACACACTACACATAAGCCACGAGTCAACCATGTAGAGAAAGAGAATTAGGATTTGAGAGGAAAAGTCTTGGAGACCTTTTGGTGCATTGAGTTTTGGCATAAAGTGAAGGACAAAATGAGAAAGAGGAGAAAGAAGAGGTTTTGGATTTGAGGGGGGGAAGGGAGTTGAACACTCCATCCCTTTGATCTTTCCATGACATCCCATCATGAGGAAACATATAGAAGAAAGTGACAAATGGCAGACATGCATTGGATGGAAAAAAACATGTAGGAATCCTTATATAGAAGTAGCCGAATTTGAGGGGGGTCGTTTGAAATGCTTTTTGTCACCATCAAAGTCTCCTAAAAGCATCAAACTAACAGAGAGCAGAAGAAAATTAGGTATTGGACATTTTGATATCGAACTAACAAAAGCATCGAAAATCATCATTCAATTTCTTTGAAAATTAAGTATTTCCTTCTATGGAGCAATATCATAAAACAGTTTATCCTTCTCAAAAAGCATTTACAAATAGTAGTACTAACTAGTTATACACTCCAAGCATTACCCATAAATCAAAGACAATTACTTCTGATATCCTTTTGGAAGAGACAAATATCACAAGTTAGATTATTTTCCACATAGTATCATGAACTAACCGAGGTGCACTTGCAGAAAATTACTTGTTAGGAGCCTGTGCACCCCCAAAATTAGTCGGGACGCTGTCTAGACACCCAATGCCGATAAAAAAAAAATCCACCCGATACTCCCTATACATACGATTGTGCTCCAGACAATTGTAGAGGTGTCTTGTTCACCCCGTTCCTTGTCGAGCTAAAGATAGACAATAAAGTTATCCCTCACCATACAAAGGTCATGGTCGTAGCTTCTGCTCAAACATTCTTCCGCTAAACTTCAACTTGGACACTCATTTCTTTCATTTTGCATGGGAAAGAACAAGGATGACAATAGGATCTTATCCTCTTGGCATTGCCCTCCCTGTCATACCCATCCAAAAGTTTGCATGGACACTTGAAAAGCTCAAAGTCATCAACAGGCTTGGCAGCATTGCCTTGTTCTCGCTTGTGGTTTGTTAGCCCTTCCCAAATAGATAATGGAACAAAAAATGGGTGTCATCTACTCCGAAACATGATGCCAAAAGGAGTGGTAGTGAGGAGTCATAGGAATATCAAGTGCGTATGCAATCGATGGGTTTCACATGAATCTCATGCTTTCATTTGCTTTGCATTGACAATATGTTAATGGATAGTGATAGGATTACTACCCTTTTACTATTTATTAGTGTATTTCAATTTTTTTTTTAAGTATTTTTTTTAACATTTTTAATTATTAAGAAAAATATATATATACAACTTTATTAATATTCACTTTCTTAATCATTCAATAAAATTAAAAATTAAATTTAAAAAAATTAAATACAAAAAAAAAAGTTGTAAATGAGTAGTAAAATAGTAGTAATGCTATCATTATTGTACGTTAATATGCCTATAAAAATTTTAGCCATGCAAAGAATATTATACTTCACATTATATGCAAATCTTCAAAACTGAGAATAACAGGAAATCATTAATGCTAACAAAATTCTATATAGAGATCTTACTGAAAACTACTTTAACAAAAAAAAAAAAGATCTTACCAAAAACCATATCATTTTTTATGCTTCTAAGAGTATATGATCCAAATAGTTACCTGAGAAGGTGACTTAGATTTGGATGTTTTCCACAATTTCTTCAAGTAGCATTTCAAACATTTGATCTTCCCCTACCGACAATTGGAAACTGGCACACTAACAGAGTCCTTGGCACCTTGAATCCTCTTTTATGGTTTCTTCATCAATGAGTGGTCAACAATCCAGATATACTGCAGCTGCACAATTCTCTGTATTCACCGAGTTTTCAATTCCAAGCACCAAAATCGATGGACTGAAGTGATATATTACCAAGATATAAGTCTTTTAAATGTTGCTTACACAACCCAATCCGCCTTCTATTCAAGCTAGGATGAATACAACTTGAGAACCCCGTCTTCCAGCCTGGGAACTTCTGCCTCTCCATCACATGAAGAGTATAAACGCTTGGTGCTGGAGAAGGGCACCCCATAACAAAACAATTGCAGGACCGTGACTCGGTCACCATTCTTGCTAGAGAAAGTAAACACAAGCCACTATAAGATATCCCATACATTAAAGCCTCATCATCATCAAAAGCATGGTTATTTGATTTCTCATATGCCATCTCCTGCTCTATTTCTTGGGTAGATGGAATCCTGCTCAATTCTGAATCAAACCGCTTTTCTATCTCATTTTCATGCATTCGGTACTTGGCTGCTAAAGTACGAATGCAAGATTTCCTAAGTTGATCAGAAATTAAGAGCTTTACTTCATTAATATTATCACACTCACTCCACCATCTAAGCCAGCGGCGAACAACACCAGAAAACCAATCAATTATTTGGATGTTATCTTGTAAAATAAGCAGAGTAGTTGTACGGGGGTACCCGGCATTTGTGGCTAGTCCATATCGTAAAAGCCTCTTCTTTATAGCATTAACAGGAGCAATAATTTCAGTGGTTGTTTCAGATTCACATGAGCTATAATTTGGCATAAGAGCAAGAATAGAAGCTGTCTCAGCAGAAACATATTCTTCTGCACGCTTCTGAAATTTGTAAAAGGAGTCCTTCAGTTCTTGGGGAAGGGATGGTTCTGCAACATACTTAGAAAGGATAATTTCCTCGCTCTTTACAGCTTTGGCTTTAACATCTTGCATCCATATCTTTATTAGGTGCTTGTACCAGTGATCAGTTTCCATCCCAGCCTTACGGAGATGGGAAATTTGGCTCAAAACAGAATTACTATCAGCCAAATGCTTAATTTCAGACTCTTTAACCATCTTCAAACCATGGCCTAGCCATTTCTTCCCAATTCTTAAGGTCCCAGCATTCCACGCCTCTTGTTTTTGTAGAGCAAACAACTCAACCTTTTCTTTTAACTTGTGAACCACTTTTACTGTAGGACTTTCTTTTATACTTCTTCTAACCAAATATCCCAGAAACCGTATCTCCTGAGGTCCCACACATGGCAATACCTCTGTCTGATTGTCAATGTCCAAGTGCAAAGAATTTTGCAAGTAGTTTAGAATCTCAGACTTAAAACTAAAAGCAACTTCTTCTGAACCAGAGAGTGCAAAAAATATCTCATCCATGAAGCGACAAGAATGAACTCTTACACCAACATTATTTTCACTTTGGCAGTCAAGATCATTGTCTTTCAGCTGTCGCCTAAACCAACTACGCAGCATGGAATAGGACCCGTCACGATTGGTATGGAAAGCAGGATCCAAAGCTTCATATTTCATTGACAATTTGTAAAATTCACGGTCAAAAAGGTCAAGATATATATTTATTAGTATAGCAGACAACACTCCCTCTTGCGGCAATCCATGGCCTTTTGGAAAACCCCCAAATTCCAAATTGAGTACTTGGGCATCAAACATGCTCTGAATGATAGCATACAAGCTGGGATCTTGGATCTTGCCCTCCATTATAGATATGAGTTTAGCAAGGACACAAGCATCCAGCTTTTTATTTATGTGTACTGTAAACCACCAATCAGGATTAGAGATCTCTTTACTGATGTACTTCAGTGCTGATGAGTGTCCCCTCCCGCTTCGACAGCCGTGAGAAAACTTAGAAAAGTAGGGCTTGTAAATAACTTCGAGAATAATTCTGATGGCTTCCTGGACAATCTTCAACCTTAGAGTGGGAAGGACAAGGGTTTCTTTATTTGCACCCTTCGTAGAGATAGAGAAGGTATTGACCTTGACTTCAAAACTCCCACTATAAAGCTCTTCAGCCATGGATGAAAAATCGAATCTATCATTATTAATTGATATATCTACATTTGAATTTAGCCTTATACAATTGTAAGCATCCTGAAGAGTATCTGGATTGGCAATTACTTTTTTCATTAAGTCTTGAAATTTCCCATCCATGTATTGCTCCTTCACCCTCTTCTTTATGCGAAGTTCACAATACCGCTTAAGCTCCATTCGACTCTTGGGTTTTCTCTCATCAACACGGGAAGATTCTTCAACAACACTTGCTAGTTTCATTGCCAATGTCATCTTTCCAGCGCCCTTATTAGAGTCATCATTAACTGCTGTAGCAGAAGAATAATCTCTGAAATATTGTGATGTTTTAGAAGATTCACCTGTTACATGTTATGATTAAAAAAACTTGTTACAAGTTATGACTGTCTAATTTGGTCATGACATTCTACATTCTCATACAATAAGCTCACTAACTTAGGAAGCCTTTTTATTACTATTATTGTTGTTTTAATAGTATTAGTTCATGAAATTTAGTGTCAACTGATAAATATCTAAATACTAGAATCTCATAGGTTTGTGTGACTTGTGTTGTAGCCCATTCAACAAGAACGCCACCTAGCAATCAATGCCTGGAATTATAGCCACATCAAACGATTCAACTCAACTTAACTATTCGTGTTGGCATAAAGAGGTGGGGGGTGACAGAGATATATAGCAAGGATACCTGCATCTTGTTCCCACAACATTACTGGCATGATATCCAGACACACAAGATGAACTTTAAAAAGTGATCCTTACGTGCAAAAGTATCATTTTCAACTAAATTTTCTGCGATAACCAACACACAAGATGAACTTTAAACAATTGTAGGAAGCACTTTTGTAGGTAATGGCTTTTGCACACCTTGAAGATAGCTTTGAATCCAAAAATAAGAAATTACCTATAGTGATAAAAAACGACGAAATAATCTGAGTAAGGTTCGCACTTGGTCGAATGGCACATTTCAGCAAGTTTTCTTTGTAAACACTTGGTAACGCCATAAGCCGCATTGTTCTTTCTACTGCAGAGTACGTCAATTCTCCTAGAGTAGAATTTGCATAGCTTGCTAAAAAAATAAAACATCAAGACTCAATACTTTAAAGCATGATCTAAGCACATACCAATGAACGGAAAAGCAGATCTGCATACACATAATGATATAATAGTGTTTCCGTGCACATCAAGAACATGGCAAGGGAATATGCTAAAAGAGGCACTTCAACAAACAGGTGATGTGCAATAAAATACTTGTAAAACCTAGGGAATAAAATATAAGGTGGAGATTAGTGCCTGCTTGGGATAACTGCAAGTAATAGAGCTTTTTTTCTGTAGAGCTTTGCAAAAAAGCTCTACTACAGAAAACAGTATTTGGAACTATTGAAAAGTCAATGATTGAATACATAGACAGCGATAATTTATGCAAAGTGCTGGACTTAGGTGGCAACCATAGACCCAAATATAGATGAGTATGGAAAGCAAAAGAGAAAAATGACAAAGAGAATTATGTACACTCTCGTACCATAGTTAGGAGGGGTTTTTTTCTCTCTGCACACTCTCATTGGTGATGATCTATGGCGCTTAACTACGAGATTATCATGGTTGTCTTGAAATAGATTATCATAGAATCAAAAGTTTTTGTCATGAAATAGATTATTATAGAATCAAAAGTTTTTGTGTTCACTGAGGAAGGAACCCGATGGATTCGCATATCTGCTGAATAAACGTTCCAGATCACGAGAACGTGTCCGCGAAGACAAGCGACCAACATACAGACGGGTCTTACTTCCATATCGATCATCATAACGAGGCATTTCCAAGCTACTACAAGGAAATCATAATCGTAAGGAACCAAAAAATTGCAACAGTACATAATCATAAATTCTTTTATGATAGAAATTCATCTGAAACAGAGGCAATGTGTACCTTGCGGCCCACCTCTAAAATATACAAGCTAAGGTTCAGATAACAAGAAAAGAAAAATCTACAAATGAATGGATATGAATAGGGCCGTTAATCCGGGCCGGGTATACCCGGTCTGGTTCTAAATTTTTTTTTAATAATTTTGACAAAAAATTTAAGAAGTTTAAGAAAATTACTCATCCGGATCCGGATTCCAGATTCCCGGATCCGGAACCCGGATGAACAGGCCTAGATATGAATAAGGTCAAAACGAGTAGATCACTCATACAATGACTGCCAAATATAGATATTTTTTTATAAGTGCTGTCAAATATAGATATTATCTCAAGAATGGACAGCTCAATGCCATTACACATGCAATTAATCCTAAATTTGAATGAATCTTTAGTATGAAAAAACGAGTTGAAAGATTAACTTTAGAAACTGAAAGTGAATCAATTACAATCAAGTTTTGAACAATCCCAATACAAATAATAAAACAAGTAGATTTATAGCTTTTCCCTTTTATCAGCTTGCAACAATATACTCACAGGAGTTGGATTTTACAAAAAAAAAAAAATCAGAAGGTACTAGACATAGATAATAAAAGATAGATTTGACATAAATACTTAAAATCAACCAACCTAAACCTGATTAAATAGAAAAGATCCTGTGAAATTTGATACAAGGACATAGCCCCCGGATGTGAGCAAGTGAAAGACCTCTTCAGGAAGGCCCTCCGTCTTTGCAATGAAGCTACTAATGAAACCCGACAATTATTTCCTCCCAGGTACCATAAAACCACAAATTAAAACAGAGAAAAGCGGTCAAGGGCAGAAATTTAAATTTCAGTCAACGGGGCCTTAGAAAAATTAAAGCCCCACAAGTTGAAGACAATATTTACTTAGAGCATGTTTGGGATTGCGTTTCAAAGGTTTAATAGTACTTTAAAGCAGTTAAAAGCACTTTTTAAAAAAAATAACATGTTTGGATAATTTTATTAAAAGCGCTTTAATCGGTTGAAAAAACTAAAAATCAGCTTTTTCAATAAGCGCAAAATTTTTAAAACTAAGCTTTTTCAATAAGCGCAAATAATTATATATTTTAAAAAACTGCCATAACTAACTTTAAAAGTGCTTTAGACATATGGATCCTAAACAGTAAATGACTTTTTAATAATAGAACTTATTACATTAAGCTTTAGGCTATAAGTCTTAAGCTAAAAGTAATATTTCTCACCGCAACCGCAACCCCAAATTAACCCAACCTCCAACCTAAGTTCTAACTCTCAGCCAATCTGGAAACATTATCATCCCCTGATGCTCTAAAATCAGACCTTGAACTCGCTTTGCATGAAAGGATTAAGCCTTGAAGGTTCAAGTTCTTAGATAACCCTTAACATCATACGCCATAGGCCCGACCAAATCGCCATGTTTATAGATATATACAGAAGCACAGGGACATGCACGCATCGGATTCATGAAAAGAAGCCGCAATTAACATAGCCCAAACCCAAGATTTAAATTCAACAGATTCAAATCATGTTACACGAAAAAGTTCTCATACCGAAAACGAGTGGAAAGATAAAATCAATAAAATGACGTATCACCGTGCTTAAAGATAATGATTTTAACTCAGTACACAAAATATACGGGTAAATTTAACAGAACATAGGGGGAAAACAAGAATAAATCAAATTTAGCACGCGAGTGAATCAAAATGGAAGGCGTAAAATTAATGGGAATTCATACCTTCAAAGGTGACTGGAATCAAAACTTTTTAACCCTATCTCGCACGACTAAGAGAAGGTTAGTCCCGATCTCTGTTATTTATCCAACGAACAACAGGTTCCTACGGCCAGGTTCTATTATCAAACGGTCCATATGTCATGGGAAACTGAGATGCTTCTTCCTTATTTTTCTGGGCGTTGAAGAAAATGAGATTTCCTATAAGATAAATGAATGATGCACACTGGCTGATTGAAGGAAAAAAAAATAATAACAATAAAAGAAGAGTATTGGTAAAGAGAAGTAATATTTAATGCATTATATTATTATTCATGTGAGCATGAGTGTATTGAGTATGATTTTTCTCAATTATTTTATAATAAAAAATATATGTGAGGGGGTGCAGATATGCAGCAGCACAGTGACTACTGCCAATCACCATTTTCTATAATTAAGTATATATTATGAAAAAGATAAAATGGGGGTGTAAGAAGGGTGTAATCGGTCCGGTTTGGTTCGATTTTGCCTAAAATATAGAACCGAACTGGTACTACCAGTTTTGCATTTTTGAAAACCAATTACACATTGATTATCCCCTAAAATCGGTAGCATCAGTTTTATTGGTACCAGTCTGGTTTTTCGGTTTTAATTAGTGATAAATTTCTAAAAATAAAATCTATTTTTTAAAAAAAAAAACTGGTTTAAAATTCTTTTTATTAAAAAAATTGTTGTTTATTATAAAAATCTGTTTTATTAAAAAAACTGCTATATAAAAAAACCTGCAATAAAAAAGCTGTTATATAAAAATAAAATAAAAACTGCAATAAAAGTCTGGTTTAAAAAATTGTTATAAATATGTTTAAAACATATGATTAATTAAAATTTCATGTTTAAAATTAAAATTTTATTTTATAAATATTATAATATTATATATACATAATTATAATTTATATTATTATATATTAAATTATATATAATATAAAAACATATCATATATAATATTTAAAAAAATAATTTTAAATATATATAATAGAACCGATCCGGTTCGATTCGGTCTGGTTCAAAATTGTTTGAAACCATAATTGAATTGATATTTACCGGTTTTGTATTTCTAGAAACCGGTTCCGAACCGAATTGATTCAAAATCGGTTTAACCGATTTGAGCCCGTTTTCCAATTTTTTTTTACACCCCTAGGTGTAAGCCCCCTCTCCTTTGTTCATAAGTCAAAATAGGGGGCGTAAGCCCCCTCTTCTCCTCTTTCGGCAAAAAATGTTTCTTTTTTTTTTCCTTTTTATTTTGTGAATGACCATCGCACCACGTAATGAGCTCTCTCTCTCTCTCTCTCTCTCTCTCTCTCTCTCTATATATATATATACGAGAATTTCAGATTATTTTATAATGATAATTTAGAATTTGGAAAAAAAATTCTAAATATTTTCTCTTGTAATATATTTTTTTAAAATTTTATAACACATTATGAGCACGAGGTTCTGTCAATTCTGAAGTTAGTGGTCTTTTACATCAAGTAAGTTTTTTAATATATTATTTGTAGTCATCGAGATGAATATAAAATGTAATATTGTTGAATATTACTTTATAAAATTCAACTTTTATTCTTATGATTATGTTAATATATTTCTTAGATCCACATATTTATTTTCGTGATTCATATATGTAAAAAATGTCAAATCTTATAAAATTGAAATTTATTACTATTGACATTTCTGAAAAAAATAATTTATCCTGAATCTTTGATGAAATCCATTTAGATGTGATGAATTTGAGAGATACAATCAAAAAAGAAAATCATGTGTACCTGCAGGACCGTTCTGTATATCTCACGGTAAAAAATTATTTTTGTAAAATTATTTAAGGAATGGATATGAACACTAGAAGATTGTAATTCTCTCAAAGTTCGTTATGACTAATTGTACCTAAAGTTGCAAGATTTCAAAAGTAGTAGTGACTTAACTTTGCACTCTTTAAAATCAACTTAATACTAAAATTATGCAATGAAAAAGTCACTAACGATGATATGCTAAAGAAGATATATATTATTTTTCACGTCTCGAATGTGCTCTTGCAACAATAATATCGAGAGCGAAAGTTCAACAAATATTCTGAATTTTTATTTTGTCTTCTAATAGTTGAGCTAAATAATGAATTTTGTTAATAAATCACTAGTCACGTCCTACTGGTTTCACATCATTCTCTAAAGCGAATGGTACTAAGTTTACATCATTCCCAAAAGTGAACAGTACATACTTTTAAAGGAACCGAGGACGTGGACGTAGTAGAAATTTTTTATAAAAGTGTGGGTCCCAGAAACAATAGCACTAAAAGAAATAATAATATAAATAAACCGTATTACCAGAAATAATCCAACTCAAAAAATGGTAAAAACGTTCATAATAATTTTCATAGAAAAAAGAATGTATATGTCATAAATATGGTATAACTAGACATTGGTCACGTACCTGTTGTACAACCAAGCACATGATTCACTTATACTAAGCTTTTATATATTATAGTAAAACTTTTTAATATCTTATCATATTTTAAAATAATGAAAACTTAGTACCTGAAACACGACAGTAAATTACTTGGGATAATAAAACTCTATCTCAATTTGATCATTTTATAAATAAATGTAAACTAGAAGTTCAGAAAATTATCCATTTATAAAGTGTTGCAAATTAATTACCAGATGTATTTATTGACACTAAATGTGTGGTAAAATCACATATTCCTGCTGTTAATGCTCCAATAAAAATTGTAGTCCCTGAAGGACAAGTTGTCAAAATAGTAATAGATGAGTGTAAAAGACACCTAGAGCGTGGAAGACTTATTGATGTAAAAGATAAAATTTCTTGAATGAGAAAGATAAAAAATGAATTTGATATTCCTGAAGAACCCATACCCACGATACAGGCCACAAGCATATATGATGCTCTTGAAGAGATCAAATCTTCTATCCTAAAATCTACTGAAAATGAACGTCCTGAAGAGGTATTTCATGAAATATTTTTCCCTGAAAAAAACAAGTACTTGAAAATAATGATATCTTGATACATTTCATGAGTGTTGGAGAAATTCTAGATAAAAATAAAACTGTTATCGACAACATATTTTTATATAAGATAGCACTTGACATTACCAAAAGTAATGAAGAAAGTGAACCAAAAACTGTCGAAGAATGTTGACGTTGAAATTATTGACCAAAATGATAAGCAGCTATTGAAATTGAGTTAAATTCACTAGTAAAGCGAGAGGTATTTGAACCTGTTGACCAAACACCAAAGGGTATAATGCATGTTGGATATAAGTGTGTATTTTTACGAAAACGTAATGAGAAAAATGAAATTATGTGGTACAAAGCACGACTTGCCGCATAAGATTTCCTACAGAAATCTAGAATTGACTATAAGGAAACATATTTTTTCGTTATGGATGCAATCACATTCAGATTTTTTTAATTTGGTAGTTACAAAAGGATTGGATATGCAGTTGATAGATGTGATCACTGCATATTTTATAGATTATTAGATCATGACATATATATGAAAATTCCTAAAGGATATACAATACTTGAAGCATCTAATCCAAGTACATATAGAACTATATACTCTATCAAGTTTTAAAGATTTTTATATGGGTTAAAATAATCCGGACGCATGTGATATAATCGTTTCAAAGAATATCTATTGAAAGAAGGATTGGAGAATAGTTATATATGCCCATGTGTTTCTATTAAGAAATCAGAATATGGATTTGTCATTATTGCAGTTTATAATGATAATTTAAATATTATTGAAACTCCTGAAGAGATCACATGGATTGTTATATATTTAAAGAATGAATCAAAAAATGAAAGATCTTTTTATTCGGATATTAGATGACTTACAAAAACTTGAGACTTTAGCCTCATCTTTTAAATGCATTTACTCTTCAAAAGATCAACATGTCATCCTTATTTAAAAGATTAGGCAATCGAAATGAATAAACAAGTAAGGATTCTAAATCTTTAATCTGTTGTTTTACCTTTATAATTTTTTTGTTAGACTCTTGAACAAATCGTTGGAGTACAAAAATTCTCTCGTTAAGTTCTTCAATCTCTCGAGTTTTGGACTTCAATCAATCGGAAAACCCGATAATAGATGATGATTATCGAGTTCTGAGAGTCACTAGTTCATAAATGACTTCCTGATCTGACTTATTAGTTAAATCACTCGCTTGCTGCAATATGGCACATATAGAAGATGAATGAACAACTTGTGAGTGAAGTGAAGAATATCTCATATCTTGATCATGAGGGATATCGAAAGGAAACTGATGAGCCATTAAAAATTTATAAAATAAGAATGTAAATGCAGATGAATTATATATATGAGAAAAAAATTTGATGCGAACTAAATGAAATTAAAGATAATTCTTATAGAAATAAAAATAAAATCAAGACAAATCATCATCTTTTCAAATCTCGTTTAGTCAAAATTATAAGATATGTTGAATGTATATTTTCAAAAGCTATTTCGCTAAGCTAACGAGATTACCTGCAGGTTATCCCTATTTTTCTCGTAAATGCTGAACCTCTACTGTTAGCTACTGTTGTTGACTTTGTATTTTAGTTCTCTTTTGTTCCAGATTTTCTATTTGTAGTTTCAGGTCATGAGAATACCAGTCTACAAATTTCTTCAGCTCTTTATTTTCTTGTCTTAACTTTTTATTCTTTATATCTTTAATTGAAATCTTTTGATGCAATTCAGATATCTGATTGTTAAGATGATCAACCTCACTCATTCTCGCTAGTAGCCTCCGAGACATGATTGTAATATAGGCAGCATATTGAGCACTGAGGGCTCTTGATGCTGTAACAATTTCAGAATTAGTTTTACCAGAAATATGCATCTCTGTTCCTATAATAGTGTTGACAGCCTCAGGAGAAAATATAAGTGGTTGAGGTGTATAAGATTTTTGGTTCAAATCTTGAATATTAACAAAAGAATTTCTCACCGTCATAGTATTGTTCTGGATGAACAATAATTGGATTAATGAAGAATGTGAAATCTTACGTGAGTATCCGACGGGTAAAAATAATCATCTTCAAACAACAATTCAAAACTTTCAAATCTTCGCAAAGATCTCATTTGTCAATAATATTAAGCAGATTTGAATTTCCTTTTGCACCAAATCGATAGAATTATGCCTCAAGTTTTTGTAGCTTTTGTCGAATATTGGTGGTTCTCAATGATCCTTTCGTTATGTATGTTCTCCTTAATAATGCCAAGAGGGGGGAGATATTTTAGATGGGAATATTAACATGTTCCCTCTAATGCATTATTGATTATTATTTGAAATATTAATGCATATTGTAAAGGAGAGCTTAAATATTACTGCAGATTTTATTTTTATCAAGTATTCGTCATCATCAAAATATATATGTAAATACAAAATTTGAAATTTTGGATTCAACAGTCTTTACTTATGGAAATTCTGCTATATCATGGAGGTTTGTCAAGTAAACAATATCTGCCACATTTTCAAATCACTCAGAGATCATTGCAATTCATGAACCAAGTTTGGAGTGGATTTAGCTAAGATTAGTGATTCAACATATTCAAGAAAAATGTGGTCTTCTCATGATCAATGATAGTCCAACAATATTGTATGAAGATAATGCTAATTGTATTACTCAAATTAGAGTATGATATATCACAGATACGGTCAAGTGATAATCTGGTAGATTTATTCACGAAGGCATTACCAATTACGACATTTAAGAAAATTGTGCAAAACATTGAAATGCAAAATTTAAAGATTTGTCGTCACGCACTTTTCAAGGGGAGTAAATGTCTTGAAGACTTGTACTGATTGTACTATTTTTCTTTCGCTAAGATTTTGTTTCATTGGGTTTTCCTTTGTAAGGTTTTAATGAGTCAATCGTAAAGCATTTGACGGTACACATAAATACTGTATTCTTTTTCCTTTACCATTAATTTTTTTTTTCCACTGAATTTTTCCTTGATAAGATTTTAACGAGACATATTTTTATGAATAATTATTCAAGGAGTATTATGAAAAAGACAAAAAGGGGATGTAAGCCCCCTCTCCTTTGTTCATAAGTCAAAAAAGGGAGTCGTCGCCCCCTTTCTCTTCTTTTGGCAGAAAATATTTTCTTATTTTTTCTCTTTTTGTTTTGTGACCATTGCACCGCGTAATGAACTCTAAATATATGAAAGCTTCAGATCATTTTATAACGAGAATCCAAAACTTAGAAAAAAAAAAAGAATTCTTAATATTTTTTTTATAATTTTTTTTTCTTTTAATTTTATAACAGTATAGTGGTTTGCGTGCCGAAAAAAAAAAAGGTATAGTGGTTTGCGTACCTCATGAACCAATGAAATCTTAGCTTCAAGCGTGTGAGGGAATGCTAGTCGATTTTGTTTTTAACTTGTTTAGAATATAGGCATGGGAAGACATAATGCTGTATTTTTTTCGGACCATTTCTACCACGATTTTTAGATTTTTCATTTTTTTAATGTTTTTCCATACAATGTTCGGGAAAACTAACAATTTGTACGATAAGCATTTTCATTTTACTTCAGAAGAAATAATATATATTGAGGAAATCTATTTTTAAGATTTATTTTTTATTCAGCTTGCATGTTGCTTCTTTCCATATCTATGCTAAAAAATAATTGATGTTTTAATTTTTAAAAAGTTATAATGTGTCATATTATGTTTAGCAAAACTATATATTTAATATAAAAAAATAAGCTAATAATATTTATTTTTAATTAATTAATTTCTTTATTGGCGCCAAGTTTTTGAGAATAGCATCTCGATTAATTTTTATAAGTGCATCTCGAATAATTCAAAAATAAAATCTTCTAATCCAATAGTTTCTAAAAACTGGTTACACTCAAAAGAATATAAATCTTAAATTGTGTTGGAAGTATATCACCAATACCAAAACTTTTATCACTTAATTAGCTAACTCCAAGAATAATTATCAATTGTATCGATTGATATTTTTAACGACTGGTTAGGTTAATAGTTTTTAAAATTTGTTATCTCAATTGTAATAATTGAAAATTAATAAAAAAAATTGTGGTAAAAAAAATCTCTAATAAAAAGCTGAGTAGAAAAAAAGAATATTAGGTTTTTCCAAACATATTACATTGGTTAGCGATGTGATAAAAGGAGCTCATATTTTGTGTTAAACTGATATTGCCAAAACTATTGTTATTGAATTTGAAAATAAATGTTATTTTTCTTAGAAAAAACGATAATTGGAATAAAGTAATTGAGATTTATGAATATTATATAGAATGTGTGACGATTGCTTGTACTTTTTTATATAAATAAATATATATAATTGACCCATTTCATTATTAAATTATCAAACTTACTGTTTGTTTCAGAATACAATTATTTTCAAATACTCTTACAAACTATTTATTACTATTCTTATAAATTATTTACTACTATTTTACTACTATTTATAAATTATTTTATTACTATTTATAGATCATTTGGGTGGTTTAGATTCATAGATGAGATGAGATGAATTATGAATAGTAATAAAATGAATAGTTGAGATGAATTGAAATTTGAAATGAGTGGTTTAGATGAGTTGAAAGTACGAAATGAGTTGTGAATAATAAAAATGAGTTTGTTAAACAAACCGGCTCGAGTGTACTTTGCATCCCAATTTACTATGGTTGTTGTAATAAGATAAAGTGAGATGGTGTAATTTTGACCATATGATGGTGTAATTTTGACTATATGATGTTACTAAAAGATGCAAATTTTTGGTTTTTTAATAGTTTTTGGAAATGGATACAATTGGTTGAGATCTTATTAAATCACATATTTGCATCTTAGATTCTTACAAAAGATGTGAATCTTATTTAGACCTTGTTTGATTACAAAAATTAGATGAAATGAATGTTAAAGTCGAACAATATATTATTTCAATATTATTTAATTTTTAAATAAAAAAATAAAAAAATTATAATTATTAGATGGAATAAAATGGTTTATATAACTTAACGAAGCCTTAAAACAGAAAAAGAAAAAATATCTTACATGACAACTAAGAATAATGGTAGGTTTGGAGCACTCACATTGGATTATCCAAAGTTAAAGTACATTTTTAGCCAATCTAACCCATATTCTGACTTTTGGCCATTCCATTCACATAATTCTAGCGTTGGAATGCCTATTTTCTCAAAATATAATAATATAAATAACTTTTGGTTTTGACTATTCAAACCAAATCTTTACATTGAATTGTCTATTTATAAAAATACATAATAATGAGTAATTGATAATTAATCTTTTATAAATATTGACAATTATTAAATTAATTAATTTTATCATATTTGACTATCTATCTATTATATTTTAATTAATAATACTTTTTTAATTAAATTATGAGTTTAAAAAAATATTTAGTAATCATTTTATATTTAAATTAAATTACTGATCGATATTTAAAAAAATAATTTCTACATATTCCATATCCAACTATATTTTTTTATCAAATAAGACTTAATTTTTTCTATTCAAGAACTATAGTACTCCATTTCCAATCAACCATTTACTTTTGCCAATCAATGAAAATTCCAGTCAATGAAAATAGGCAAGAAATGATTCAAAATTACTGAGCCTCTTGTATATACTAGCAAAAATCAAAGGTAGAAAATTCGACCTTCAATAGGAATCCTCAGCCCAATTTCAAATTCATTTGCAATATTATATACATACACATAAAAGCATTCAAGTAAGCAATCAATTTCAAAAGGCTAACCAAAATACATCCCCAAAATGCAAAAAGGCTAATAAATTTCAAACTACGTACTATATAAAGATGGTCCTAAGTGAGATAAGGGTTCAAAAACATAAAACTTAGTGCTTTCTTCCAAGAACTAAAATGCATATATATATATATTATCTATACATTACCAATTGAGAATAAACAAAGATATAGCTCACTTGACTCTATCAACTCATGTCAAATGTAAAAGGCTGTTGCTTTTATATTCTGTCTCTGATGAATTGAACAAATAAATAATCTTAAGAGATCCACAAAATAATCTAAATATACAACGATGGATGATGTCCTATAATCTTGACATAGGTTCACCATTTGCAATAGGACCCACAAAATAAAACAACCATATAGAACATAGAAGTAAAATCAGACCAGCAACATCATTGGATTGAGTTTGGTTGTTTTATTATTAAAATCAGACCAGCTCCCTATTTCTACTAGTAGAATTTGGTAAGGCTACAATCTGGTCCGAAAAAATCATCTGGATTTACATGGATATGTAGCTACAATCTTACCTGAAAAAATCCAAAATACATCCACAAAATGCTTTTTACCAAGTGCTACAAAGTGCTCCAATCCGTGCAAAATATAACCAAGCAATGATGAAACTATACTACTTCAATAAAGTAGACCTATATTCAACACAATGATCAAGAAAACAGGAAAGAAACAATTCCAAGTTGGAACTAATTGAAGAATGATACAACGAATATATAATCATCTCAAAAAATATCATCTCAAAACTATAAATATCATCTCAAAAAATTAAGAGTAATATTAATGAATAATGATACAACACCATTGGGTGCACTTGTTGGCACTTGGCACGTGATTAAGGGCTAAATGGGTTTTTTCTTCTCTTTTCTAATCAAGTAGATATTTCATTAACAAGATGCACCTATCCTTGGCTACCCTTGGCTACCAATAATAAATATAGAATCCAAATGCTATCGTGCATACAAATATAGAATACAAAAACAAAAACTGGAATTAAGGGACCAAAATGCAGCTATTGAAATGCCTAAAAACAAAATAAACAAGGGGCCAAAAAGCATTTGCATAAAAAACTAAAAATATTAATCTATCTAAAAAAACTCAAGGCTCGGTTTGCATCAAATTTGAAACGGTTTGCGCAAATCTAGAATTAAGGGGCTAAAATCCAAGGCTCTCGTTGCATCCATTTCTCTCGAACAAGAAAAATTCAAGATCTAGTGTTTGATATATTTGATGAATCCCTTTCCAAAATGCGAAATAAAGTTAAATTAGGATTTGGAGAAAGAGAATATTTGTGGGTTGAGAGAAGAAGATCGACGAGAGAAATAGAGATTTTGGTTGTTGTCGACGAGACCTCGACATTGCCGACGTGGTCCTCTTGCAAATGAGTCTTCTAGTGATGATTCGGTGGGAAGATTGCTGCTAATGGAGTCATCTCTTCCTTTAGCTTGTCATTGCTACTGCAGCATTGAAGAACCGAGAATGGTTGATTTATGAGGGAAAGAGTGAGGTCAAAGCCCTTAGAGAGAGAAGTATTAAAAAGAGAAAGAATAAAATAAAGGATTTGGCCATTCTCCAGACCGGCCAAATTTGGCATTTGATTTAAATTTACTGTTCACAAAAGTCAAATAATTTAACTTTTGAACAATCCAATGTGAATATAAAGTGAGTTTGAATGTCTAAATTCTCATTAAATTTAACTTTTGGTCAATCCAATAAGACTGCTCTTAGTAGTCTTAGTAGGGACCGAACCTCTGGACCGGCCCATGACTATAATTGACTATGAGCATGAGTTAGCCCCACCATATTTTTGTCACTAATATTCTATTTAGTTAGTAAAATAATGATAAAAATGTATTTTTTTATAGTAACTGTTGAATCCAAGATTTCAAATTTCGTATCTACGTGTAGATTTTGATGATAACAAATAAATTCAAGTCTCAATCTCAAATTATTTACGCAATGGAACGAAGCGCACATCAAGCATAAAAGAACAAGTCTACAAATGAAACTCATAGATTATTTTTGTACATCTCTTGATAAAATTTGAACTTGGATTAAGGCTCCAAATTACTCTTTTTTGTCATAAAATATCAAATTACTTTTTTCACATATGCAAGACATTTTTAAATGTCTTAGTTTTAAAAATTATGTTTTTCACATGTGCATAATACCATCAAACAAAATAATTTCGAAAATTATATTTTTTATATAAAAATCTGAATCTATAAGGTGATTGATTATCATATTTGACATGTGCATATTTTGTTTAAAAGTCTTGAAGGGGGGTGGTGTGTTTTTATGACAAATGCAAAAGGTAAATGATTTTGTTTGAAAATTTTAAAGGGTGGTTGTGTGTTTTTTTAACATATGCAAAAAGAAGATGATTTGGTTTGAAAAATAAATCATGTTCATTTTGTCATGTATGAAAAGCAAAAGATTAGATTAGATTTTTTTGAAAAATGAATGGAGTTGTTTTTAACAAATGCAAAAAGGAAATGTTTTTATTTGAATTTTTTGAAAAGTGAATAGTACTCTTATTTGACATGTGAATCTTTTCAAAATTGAAATTGAAGATTCATTTGCCTATAAATAGCTCACTTGAGTTTTGCAAAAATCACAAGAAGAGTTTATACATATATTGCTAAATTTTGCATCATTCTTTCAAAGCTATCATTATCTCTTTTCTAAAGTTTTGAACCTTAATTCTTATTCTTTTTGAGAGAGATATAGGTTGCGCTATATTGTTTCTATCTCACTCATTGAGGAGTGTATTTTGATAGTCTACCCACTATCAACTCTTGTATCAGTAAGAGAGTGCGTATAACCCTTGTGTGTGTAGAAGGTGTTCTACACAGGGAATAGTTGAATCACCAAGTGTGAGGTGATTGGAAGTGTAGAGGGTATTCTACACGGATTCTTTGGAGCGGTGCTGCTCAAATGTGTAATAGGTTTCTATCTCCACTTAAAGGAGATTGACTAGTGAATTTGGGATCCTCAAGAGGTAGTTTGAGGCGAGGACGTAGGCAGTGGGGTTGAACCTTGTAAAAATACGGAGTTTGCTTTTTCTTACCCTACTCTTTACATTTCTTGCTACTTTATATTCTGTTTATATTTTATATTGTGTATTTAATTTATGAGTGTTAATTTTTATAATATAACTAAATTCACCCCTCTCTTGTGTTAGTCATCTAGGCAACAGTAACATTAAATGATTAAAATAACAAGCAACTTTTTCAATTATTTACACCACATAAGTGGATGATTAAGAAAATAATGATTAACATACACCACATTTGGCCACTTTTTGTAGTAATGGTGACACATACCTGTCATATCCTAATTAATTAAAAAGATACAATGATATATGGGTGTAAATATTAAAATTTAAAAATTTATATATAAGACATAAAATAAATTAAAAAAATTAAAGAGAAAATTTCTAAAAATTAAACTTAATTTTAAAAAAAATAAAAATTCTAACAATTAAGTTATTAGCCTTAATTATAAATTAATATAAATTATTAGCTTTAATTATCACAATCGAGTTAAAGTGTTATATTACATGGAATGGATTTTATTGGTTATATAACATAAAACCGTCATAATCTGCATTAGTAGCTAATTTGGTTTTGATATTATGACATTTATATAATGTATTTTGAGCAAAGATTTTTTTTTGAAAATAAACCTGCACAGTATGGTTGATTTCTTAGAGCATTTACATTGGCTTCATCAAAGTTATTTTCAAAATTTAATGAAAAATATAAGTTTTTTATTAATTCAAAACCTTCATATTTGTAACTCTACATTAAATTCATCATTGAATTCATCAAAATAATAATAAATTAATATTTGTTGAAAGATTAAAAAGTATTAAACAAATAGATTGGCTTGTGAACAATAAACTTTCAAATATGAAATAAAATGAGAAGGTGTTGTAGCTCAAAATTTCAAAGGGTTTGGTTTAATGAATTCAATACAGATGGCTTTGAGTAAAAACATCAAACTTTGTATTTAACTTGGCTTTTGATGAATCCAATATCACTGCAATGCTCTTATAGTAAATCCATGAATGGAAAATTTTGTTTTACACGTGTATAGGTTAAATGGAAGAATGTAAGAATTTTATTAACATTCAATATCCATACACCAATATATCTATATGGATTTATAGTAGTTCAAATTATATCACTTAATGAATGAGTTATAATATGACACAAATTCATCTAAACTTCATGACGGCCATAGGTCTATTTAAGTACAAAGAGGGTTTTTCCTATTAAAAAAAATACAAAGAGGGTTAAGGATTTTTTTTAACTAATTAAGCCATCAAAGACACTTTGAGATAAAAAAATATTAGGGTGATCATTATCTGATATTCATGTCAGATTTCCTATCCAATTGCAATCAGAGAGATACGTTTTTTGAATTATTAATTTTTAATATCATAGATAGTAGAAAATCGAAGATCGTAACATTTATTATTTCATATTAAAATAATTAATATTAATCACTAGCCCGAGGCTGATATTGAATGATATTTTATAATTGTGTATGATTAACTTGAAGCAAGGGGACGATAATTATTTATTAGCTTAGATTTGCCATGTCCTTCATACTACAAGTCCGAAGGCCAAAAGATCTAGTTTGGTGCAAATCAAGTGCCTGGTGATTGAGCAGTTTGGAGATCAAGAGATGGCTCCTTCTCATACTCTTCCTGCCCTTCTATTGGAGCAAATATTGGCTCCGGCTCGTTGTGGGTGCACTTGTAGAAGGTCTAGATGGAAACATTCCAAAATCCACAAACCCCAACTTTGGTAGAAAAGTAGCGGCAACAGCAACTGAATTATGGGCACTTATCTGCAAATGTGGTGGAGTTGCAGTAGCAGTTGCATGCAGAAGGTTCAGATGATAGCAATGTCCTGAAATATTTCCGAGTTCATTTCGACAATCTCGGAAACATAGAAAAGGAGGTGAAGATATCCCACATTCTGACATATCCATGGGGGTATCAGATGATAATTGGGTGTCAAAAGGCTCAATTTGGAGATTCAGCACCCTCTTATACTTGGAAATATCGATCCATTTTCCATTGGTGTTGTGTCCCAAGTTAGACAGAACCTCTTGACCTCCAAAAGTTGCAAGTTTTCTAGCCTCTGTAGGGCATGAAGGAATGCCCAAAGGAAAGACATGAGAACTTTTGACCAGTGACATGCACCATATTATCCATGTTCATGTACAAAAGGTGAAGCCCAAGTGGCTCAAGGGCCAGGTTATCGATCACTTGTTTTTGATTTCGTGGAATCTGGACGTTGTGAGGTCCAATACACATTTTGGCCTAATGCCGTGTTTACTCATACTCTATGCTAAAATAAATAAATTTAGAAATCGAGATAATTTAATATGATACCAGAATATCATTTTATAAATTTATTCAGGCATGATCTGTACATAGATGGAAAGAGAATATTATGAGTTGTCCTTCATCTGATTTCGGACTCTTGGATTAAATTCTCCCTGAGTGATAGCTAGCTATCTTCTATCAATCATGATGGCCTGAAGATTGAAGCTTGCTCAGCTTCTCTTCTGATCTTCTGTCTCAAAGATAAAACAGAGATATGCCCTGGCCATATGATGAGTTGATGATCAAAAATACTTTCCTTCATCTCAATTTATTTTATTATTATAATTCTATTAAATTTTATGATAAATAATTCAATTTTATAATAATAATAATAATAAATAATATTTTATTCAATTTTCATCTAAAATCATTTCATTTTATCTTACTATCTAATAGAAACTTAATGAAGATATTT
Organism: Platycarya longipes; assembly: GCA_036559045.1. Classification (NCBI taxonomy): domain Eukaryota; kingdom Viridiplantae; phylum Streptophyta; class Magnoliopsida; order Fagales; family Juglandaceae; genus Platycarya; species Platycarya longipes. Next base: position 38,945,114 of record CM071797.1, read on the forward strand.
GACCAAAATCTGAATATGAGTATTTCACTATAAAATAATCTATTATTGGTTGCACACCTAACACCCATGTGGTGAACCCGGTCCGTATGTCAGAACCCTTAGGAGGAATGCCTTTGATCATGCCTCAGCACAGCCCTTGGAGGGCCAGGATAGTCACTTGGCTAGCCTTACATGCGCACAGGCGTGTCCCACAGCGCATTCACTTGTGTGCACCTGCGCCCTATCATGCGCGCCCCAGCATCACTTTGCGAGGTTAGTGGCGTGTCTTCACAAGTACGCCATCCAGTGCATCAGCCCCCACCTTGTAGAGCAGGCTAGTGGCATGCCCACAAGGCATGCCATCCAGCGCATGGCTTCAGCCCATGTCTTGCGGAGCAAGTCAGTGGCATGCACACCATGCATGCCATCCAGCGCGCAGCTCCAGCCCGCGCCATGCAACATCCAGCGCCCAGACTGCTAGCTTAGGCCATGCATGTTCATCACTCCGGCATCCAATCCGGACCATGCAGGACCACTGCCTAAGCAACTTGACTGGGCCACATCAAAGCAGCGCGGCCTGACCTTGTGCCTACCACCAAGACCATGCATGGCATCCTGCCATGACCACCATCAGTTGGCCCTACACAGCGCCATGCCACGCGCACCACCAGACGTCACGCAAACAAACAGCTTGAAGACTAGCCTGACCGGGGACCTTGCAACATCATAGCCCACCATAGGCCCATGCAAGCCACAACCTCACCATGCAAGTGGCGCTTACCTATATTTTATTTACTTGTTTATTTTATTTAATTACACTTGGTTATTTAGTCATTATCTTATTTTAGTCAGGGATCTATTGGGATTTTCAAGTTATAATACAATATAAATTGGACCTTTAGGTTTGCATTAGGGATCTTTTGGCATTTGAACATTTGAGTTGCTCTTGAAAAAGAGTTAGACCAGCCACTCACCTAGTGGTTTGGATTATTCGATGCTTAGACATTTGGGTTTCAAATGGTGCAATTCATGAATCATTTTGAAGAGAAACTCACCGTGCAATTTGTGAATCGGTGTGTTTCACATCTATCTTTTAATATAATTATTTTGAGGTATTGTTCATTTTCAGGTCTTTGGTGTTCTTGAGTTATTTTGTTGATTCTTGTGTGATTGATTATTGTTTGAGTGTGTTAGAGTGAGTGAGGCCGAATTCACCCTACTAGTAGATTTGAGAAATTGAGTGTAAGTGTATTGAGAATTTTGAAATTCACATCCATTGTGAATTTCGGATTCATCAATTGAGAGTGAGTGTGTGTATTGCATTGTTGAAGAGTTGTTTGAGTTGATCAAGTGGTGTAGGCTGAACCACATTGGAGTCTATTGTGATTGGCGTGTGCTTCATGTTCTTGGCTTGTTCATCCATTTTATTGGATGCTCATTTCATTTTCTTGAAGAGTCTTGAAGATTCCCTTTTACCAAACAAAGAGTGCGGCCAACCCTAGCCCAAGGCTTTCCATAATTAGCCCTCCATATTGTCTTACACGCCCCACCCCACCAAACCCTAGCCGGCCACATATCCCCCCATATCTTCTCATATTTAACTCACCTAAATCAAATATTCCTCATTCCATAACTAGCATATCTCGACCCCTCTAAGGCTCCCATAGTTGGCCACCTCATTTCCATCTACTTCAAAATATTTCCAAAATCAAAATCTTATCCGCTACCATAAATCAACATATTCGGCCAAGGCAAGATTGCCTTTGCCGAAATCCCTCATAACCACCTCATATATTCTGATTTCTCATTCCCTAATTGATTTATCAATCAACCCTTGACTAGGGTTGATTGATTAAATCAAATCCTAGCCCATTCAATCCAAGCCATCCACCATATTGCCCATTCCCAAAACCAGCCATCATCTCATCCCTTTTGAATTTCAAATTTTCTAAATTCAAGGGATCTTCTTACCAACCCAAACCCTAGCTAAAAATCATCTCATCAAACCCTATCATTTTCGGCAATCATTCCCTTACCTTAGCCACATTGCCACCCATCAACCAACACCTAACCTTAGCATGTGCATGTGGTGCTAACTTCACTAAGCCATTGTTGTGTATCTAGCCGAACCCTTAGCCTAAACACATATCATTTTGCTCCACATATCTTAACCTCACTTTACCCTTACCATCACTTACGTGATTTTCACTAAGTATTGGAGTCCATTTTGATTATTGGAAGGAGCAACAACGCAAGGAGGACTCCTTAAGTAATTAGAGACTTGATCGAGGTCTCTATCACCGTAGCCCACTTCACGATTCTTCTCTCACCCATCACGCTTCCCTTATCCATCACTCTTCTCCCTCAAGACTCTACTTCTCCCTCAGACTCGAAATGAACAACTTCTCCCTCACCCCTAGCTTGTTGCAGCACCCTAACACCCCATAGACCAGACGAAGCAACAACATCTCTTCTCCCTCATGATCTTGAATAGCCAAACATATATGTAAAATATTTAAAAAGCATTTGCATAGTTTAAGGAGCACATCTACCAAATGCATCAATGAAAAACACTTTCCATATAAAGTTATGCTAGATAAACGTGGGAACTTGCATAGAAACTTAAGGCCCGATTTGTTTACAAAGTACGTCTTAATTTATCTTATTTTGTCTCATCTAATCATTACACATTTTTCAAATTCCAACATAAAGTAATATAAACAATTTAACTTTTTCAAATCTCAATACAAAAATCATATTAAAAAATATTTTATTTAACTTTTTACTTTAATCTTAACTTTTCTAATTCCATCTCAATCCCATCTCTAAAAATAAACCAGACCTAAGAGTACAAATATTATTTCTCTTTAGTCTTTATGAGTTAATGCATAATTGTTAGTGTCTCGCTAATTCTCAAGATTAGTCGATTTTTTTTAAATATATTTTGGTTTAGTTAAGAAAGTAAAATTTGATCAACAACTATTACTAATAATTGGACTGGCATATTATTATTTAGAAGTTAATTAGAATTAAGAAGAATCAGATAATATCTAATTGGAGAGTTTTTCATAGTTTTTTGAACTACTTTTCTTGATTTCAGATTACAATAAATAAATACAATTAATAATATCAAATAAAGAATTCGAGATGTGACTTAATATTTCTCTTGAATTAATTAATGGACATATAGCTTTATAGTAACATTTCACTCATATACATGATACAAACTTGAATGACAAAAATACATAAGAGAAGACGAAATTATCACGATCAATAATAAGTGACACTCAATAACAAGTTCCTCCATCTTGATAGCATTATAACTTTTTCAGAACATATCGAAATCACCTCAATTAGAACTCCACAAAACAAAACAATAAAACCCCACAAAGCAGGAACAAAAAGGCCCACAAAACCCCCCACAAAATATAACGCAACACCCCCACAAAACAGAAAACAACACTCCGCAACTATATAATGAACACAAATCATGATCAACCAAAAATCCCCCACAAAAATTGGAAAAAATCTGCAAAACCAAAAACCGGCCTACAAAGCACACTATCACACAAAACACATAAAATAAAAAACACAAACTCACAAATCCATCAAACACCAAAAACACAATATGCTAGAAATGAAGAGATAAAACTAAAAGAGAAAAATAAAAACACTTTCTTTCATTTTTTACATTTGTGTAAAAACAAACCAATGCTGGGCCTGCGTGGTGGGGGAAGGATGGCGCCGAATGTTCAATGGGGAATGCAGGACAACTAGGGGCGGACCCACGCCAAAATTTTCCAAATTTTATCTATAATAGAAATATATATATAATTATATATATATAATTAAAATTCTCTCTTAGATTATAAAAATAAAAATTGTCCCTCCAAATTTTTTTTAAGAAAATTATTTTTTTCAATCTCAATATACATTCATTTATATTTTAACTTTTAACTTTACGTAAACCCAAATTTTAACCTATATAATCTTACAGTTACTCTAATAGTCTAATTCTAGCAAAAAATTAATTATAAATTTATATGATTGTAAAATTCATTGATTATACTCACTTATTTAGTTTCACTCTAACTTGTATGATTGTGAGATATAGTTTGTTAAAAATCTAATAGCGTTACATCATTACTAATAAAAAGTTTTCAAATTTATTCTTAATTTATAAATTTTTTTTAAATCATAAAAAAATATGAGCAAGTACTTAAAAATAATTAATTAAAAAAAAAAGAAATAGAGTATAATTTGAAAAGTAATATATGTTTAGGGAGTTTGGTAACAACAAAATATAATATTTCTATTATTGATGATCATCTTTTTAAAATTTATACATATTATATACTTTATCAATCGCCCTCCCAAATATAAAATTTTGATCCCGCCTCCGAGAACAACATACCAGAAGGGTGGAGACGCAGGACAACGTATCAGAGTGGTGGGCTGGGAAGGGGGGACACGGGAGAAGAAACGCGGCCCGGGGGAGAGGGTGTTTCTGGGAACAAATTTGAAAAAGCAGCAGCATATTAATGTTTTTTTTTTTTTAATAAAAAAGCCCCGTGGGGCTAATGAGAAGGTTGTATGGCATGGTGGCAGCCGTGCTCACTTTTAATGGCTAGGTTGAGTTTGGGTATTAAAAATATTTGTGAGTATTTGTGGATAATAATAAAAAATATTAAATATTAAATAATAAAAAAATAATAATAAATAATAATAAATATTTAAAAATGTTTAAAAAACTTTCGTTTTCAAACCTAGTATAAGACTTAGGATTAAATTAATTAAGAAAAAAGATATACAACCTCCAACCATATATTCATATAACCTTCTATTATTTACATAATTTCTATATATCACTTTTTTTTTCCTTTTATCAAACATTTTAATATATGAATAGTAATGGATAAAAATTTATTTAATTTTAAAAAAATAAATTAAAAATAAAAAAATGAATATTAATATGTAGAAGTTAAAAAAGTTGTGTAGCTAGTCTGGCTGATGGCTCATTAATTAATAATTGAACTACAGTCCATATTCCTCATTAATTAATAATTGAACTACAGTCCATATTCCTCATTAATTAATAATTGAACTACAGTCCATATTCAATCATGACAGTCCATCAGTTTCTGTCCAACCCGAGGGTGACGGTCGGCCTGATCCCTTATATATGCCAACTTCCTTGTCATGGTCCCTACTCCTATATATATATACTGCAGCATGCAGTTAGGAGTCATGTATATCTAAAGTCTTCATCAAGGCTAGCTAGAGAGTTAATTAGGAATGCAGATTCGTGTGTACATGAGGGGAAGGTGTGAAAATGGTAGAATTTATGTGAGCAAGATATCAAAATTAGGCGGGAGTGTTTCTACTTACCAAGGGAATAGAGAGCTCCGCCTACCTTGCTTCATTGCAGCAGAGGATTAAACTAATCCCTTTCATTCCATTTCATGACGAACATTTTATATGTTATTTACTATCTTATCCAAAAACTAGAGTAATTTGTATATTTTAAGATTGAAAAAGTAAGAGAAATGCATTATCGTTAAAGAAATTTCATAAAAATAAATTTATGAATTGAGGTGATTTGATATAATACGTTATTTTTGTTATAAAGTAAATCTAACATATCTTATAAAAATATATCAATTTAAAAATTTGTTTTTATATTTTTTATTTATTTTTTTTGTAATGGTAACACTTAACAAAAAGGAAAGTTATTGGTATTTGCTATTTAGGCATACCCTAGGAATCAAATAATCATTTTAGGATACCAATTAAGTTATTCATATATATATATACATATATATATATATATATATATACGGCCATTTGCAAAAGCTTATATATAAGTGGATGGAAAGACTACATTTTAGCTTGGGATGTGTTTAACTTGTGGGATCATAAAGATTTTTATTGTACTAAACGACCATGTTTTGATAAAATCAACCGTGTACGTATAAGGTTGAAAGATCAAAGATGTGTTTAAATATTGAAATGTGTTGAGTTGAATTGAATTTTTTTTAATAGTAATTAGGTGAGATGATTGAGTGAGTTTTGTGAGACTCGCTCAAATAAATTTAAAATATATTTAGATAATTAGATAAATTTAGATAAATTTATAAAAATGCCAAATCTTTCACGCACGCAATATGCAGGAAGTGAAAAAAAAAAAAATTCTCATGCCAGGCCGAATTGTTGAGGGCGAAGAGAGAGACAGAGTGATTTAATCAAAGCTACAATAACTTACTTTTGCTTGATGGTATTGCACCGATTTGATCAAATCACGTCACGCTATATAACAAGCTACAATAATAAATAGTATTGTATTTAGTAATTAGACTTTATCGAATTTACTTTAAACTGAGTTAAGTGTGTGTATTGAATGATAAAATGAGTTTAGAATGAAGTGTATTAAGTTGAGTCTAGTAACCAAATGGGACTGATTATGTTCAACTCATTCTGGTATAGTCAAGTTCAGGTACGGATGAAATGCATTTCTAGTCGCTCCCTCCTAACCTTTTTATTATGTAGAAAACAAAACTTAGCTTTAGTATATATATCATGTTCAAAGTCTAATTAAAAAAGAAAAAAAACACATTAATATTAAAAAAGAAAGTTTAAACAGAAACGTGGAAAATATTTGGAATTACAGTTTTACATGAATATTGTAGCCAAGTAGGCAAATTACATCCCACTTAAAGATAAATTCGACAAAATAACAAAAGTTTATCCCCAAAAAGAAAAAAATAATATAATTGATATCAATAAAGCTTTGTTGCTATATTATGTCTTATCTCCTCTTATTCTTGCTTCCAAACAGCAAAGAAATGTAAAACAGAAACCTAAAGAAGAAACCCCAAGCCACAGAGATCCACAAGCAGCTCCATTTGCTCAAGTCTGTGATTCCCTGTTGTTTCAGTATATCTATACCCGTTGTTACGCAGGTTGTGCTCGTTATATTCACACCCAAAGTACTTCCCATGTTCTTCAACAGATCCAGCTTCACACTCTCCGGCAGCATTCCGATCGGTGTGTTGTCGAACATCTGTACTCCTCTCACGAAGCATTTTACCGGATCTTCGAACTCGTTTTGCAGAACCCCTTCGTATGGATACTTCACCAGAGACAGATAATGGAACCAAATCCAGTACGGTGGGATTCGATCCCGGCCGATGAAAAACCCGCTGAACAGAAGAAAGTAGGCCAAGATGGCGACGACGACGGTGTATCCCAGCATGACATGAGAAACAACTCCTGATAGGAAAGTTACGAATGAGCTCCCGGCCCAGAACGCGGAAAATATTGTGAAGAAGAAGAAGAAGAAGCCAGAGAGTCCGCCGGCTAGGCCCACCGGCCAGAAGGTTATGGCGGCGAAGGTGAGAGACAGGAAGATTAAAGAAGGGATGGAGATGAGAGAATGGGCCAGAACGTAGGAGGAACGGCGATAAGCATTGTATGCAGTCTCTCTCATGAAAATGTATCGCTCTTGCAAAAACACAGGAATGGCTTCGGCACAGGTGTAGAAGGTGGTGGACATGGCGAAGGCGAAGAACCCTAAGCGTTCTTGGACTCCTCTGGGTGAATTATCGAGGCGCCAGAAAATGGTGGCCAAGATAATTCCGGTAACGAGCACAGCACCCACTCGGATTCCGAAGAGTTCCGGCATTCTTTTAGAGTTTGTGAGCGACCGCTTGGCTACGACCATCATTTCGATCCAGAAGGGGTTGGCAAACGTCGGAACCGAAGATGAGAGAGTCGAACTGTTTGGCGCACCAGAAACTAATTTTCCTCTGGAAATGCTTGCACTAATGGCGTCTTTGAGTGAAAGCTGCTTTGCTTGATTTTGGCTACTATTGTTGCTTCTTTGGTTCTTAAGCGTTGCTTGCCATGACTTGTTGAATTCGACTAAGCTCTTCGTTCCATCAGGATCGTCTTCAAGCTCGCGAATAAGATCGAGGGCGAACTCAGTTCGGTTATCGTTTTCAGGGATCGGATGCCCAAACTCGGAGAAGAAGAGGGGTAAGGTAGCAGGAGAGCCACTGTACACAGCCTGCCCGTGCGAGAGGAAGATTAATCGGTCTAATAAACTGAGAATTCGGTAACTGGGTTGATGAATGGACATGACGACGATGCTTCCACTCTGCGCAATTCGCTTCAAAACCTTCACGACCATGAACGCACTGGTGGAATCGAGTCCAGAAGTTGGCTCGTCGAGAAACAAGACAATGGGATCGTGAATGATGTCAATTCCGATAGAAACACGCCGGCGCTCGCCCCCGGAAACGCCTCTATGGCCTTCGTCTCCGATCACTGTTTTGGCTGCGTTTCGTAGACCCAGTTGGTCGATTAGAGCGTGAACTCTGGCTTTCTTTTTGGACCTTGAGAGTGAGCGAGGGAGCCTGAAGTCTGCAGAGAACATGAGCGTCTCTTCCACTGTTAACATGGGAAACAAGAGGTCATCTTGCATCACATAAGCAGAGATCACCTTCAAAAGCCTGGATTCCAACACTTCCCCATTGAGTGTTACAGACCCTTTGAGGCTTTCCTTGGCTATTCGATCCGCGAGAGCATCAATTAGGGTGGATTTACCCGACCCACTCGCGCCCAGAACCGCCATGATTTCTCCTTCTCGAGCCTCGCCGGAGATATCATTCAGCAAAATCTTGCTGTCAAACGCATTGTCGTCTCGAGAAAAGCACGAAGACAATGGCATCTTCCGGACAACCTTGACGCTATACGTAAGGTTTTCGAAGGAGAGAACGAAAGGGTAGGAAGAAGACACGGAGCTGCAAGCTAAGGAGGAGAGGTCGAGAACACGATGTGCCGGAGACTCGGCGTCTGACTGTGCATCCTCGACTCGCTTTAAGAGCTCGCCGAGGGTGGGAGAGACATGGGGTCTGGATCTTTGAGGGAGCCTTTTGAGCTCCGTTGCATGGGGTTGATTGAAGAAAGAGAATTTGTAGCCGGTGAAAGGTGATATTGCTGCCGACGACGCCATGGTCGGAGCTTCATCAGCACGAGACATCCGTGTGTTGTGCGTTGTTGGGGGGGTTTGAGGCAGAAATTTATAGAAATAAGCAGAGATAATGAAAGAAAAAGAGTGGAGGGTTTGGTTTGGTGAATATTGGAGGATCCAATTCCATCCGTTGCGTAATGGTGTGTGTATAGTAGGTGAGAGGAGTTGTGTTGTGCATTTGTACCAAGTCAAGTCTTTCCCCAGGAGATCAACTAACGATCGACACACAAACTCTGCTTTCCTTTATCAAAAAACATAAAAACAAAGATTGTACATTAGAGTTGCATCTCTAAATACCAGCTTAGGATGAATTAATTACTAACCAAATACAGCGCTTTTAATATGTATAGATTAGTTTATAAAGAAAATAAAGTTTATGCACCTATGTATTATTGTAAATCAGAACTAGTATTACATACATAAAGAGAGTACGTAAAAATATATTCATAAATTAATATAATTTTATATAATCTATTAAATCTATTTTATAATAAGAATAATTTTATAATTTGACGTATTGCATCGAATCAAAGTCATGTTATGAGTTTGCTTTTATATAATTTTTTTTTTGTAGTTAAAAGTATTTCTATTTCTAAAACTGTGTCTACAAAGTTAACACTTTTATACAGATAACTCTGTTTTGATTGAAATAATACATTTAAGTTGGCTATTCTTTCTTTCCACAATTTCTTCAATCAGGAAGAACTGAGAAAATCATGTTGTCATGATTGAAAGTAGAAAATATCTATTGATACATATAGTACTTGAATTGACAAGGAACCTAAAACAATATAGTGGACACACTTCTAAGGCAAATATCTTGCTTGTGCCAATAGATATAGTGGAGAATACAGACAACAATCTTATATGCAAAAAAATAATTTGATGGGAAGTTCCCTCCATATCTTTAAATAATAATAATAATAATAAACGTTGAGCATTTCCCCAGTAATGCACTAAGAGCTACTCAGTACTGTCGTAATCAAAGATAAAAAAACCATTTGCATCCACTTGTTTTTCAGAGAAAAAAAATTATATATGCGCAAAAGTATTTATAGGATTAGGGGCGCATAACTCATTAGAGAAATTATATATATAAATTTTAAATGCACAAATTTCGCATATGGAAAAAATGGATTCCACCATAAAAATAGGGTAATGCTACCTGTACGCAATCTTTTACGTGGCATTTTTTTACGTGCGGTGTTATAAGGTCGTTTTATCCACAAAAGTTTTTTTCGTTTAATCCTTTTATTCAAAATCCTCTCGACCATTTTCGTCCTTCAGACCATTTTTATTTTTTATTTTTCTATTTTGATTTTATGCTTTGTAATTAATTATCTTCACATTCTATATATCATATTTATTTTTATTTTTATTTTTTTTTAAAACATTTTTAATTTTTCGTTTTAATTATATTTTTCCTAAATTAATTAGATTCTTTTACTTATTATTAATTCACTATATATTTAATAAAAAAAATAAAAAATTTATATATAATATATAATATAAGAATAATAGTACAAATTTTTTTCTTTTTTTATATAGAGCCATTTTGTGGTTGTATTGAACCAGAGTAAGGCTCTGTTTATTTTTAAAGATGAGATAATAATTTTAAAAAATATATTATTATAATATATTTTTTTAATATTAATTTTATTTTGAAATTTTAAAAAATTATATTGAAATTTTAAAAAATGAATTATTTATTTTATTTTATATGAGAACTTAAAAAAATATAATAATAAATTTGAAATGAGATAAAATAAGATAAATTAAAAAAACAAACAAAGCTTAAGTCATTTTGTGCCGAACTCAAGTGTGCTTTCAATTCAAGTTTAAGTCCATTTGTATATTGCCACATAGCGCGTAAAAAAGTCAACATAAAAGACTACGCACATTTAGCATTTTTCATAAATATATAAATATATATATATATATGGAATTTGTATATATGATACTTATACCTATCACTATTCAACTCACTAACGTAATATCATTACCACAAAAAGTAATGTTATTTTGAATTGTACATTAATTTATATATATAATGGGTGTTGCAATAAGTCCTGGGTCAAAAACTTGGAGATAGAGACTTATAAACACCCACGAAATTAACCAAAAAAAAAAGAGTGAAAGAGTTCAAACATAAACAATTGCTTGATTGGGTACAGCAAAGAGTGGTGAGCTACACTCCCTAATCTAATCTCCACACGACTTCATTTCTTCACGAAAGATCAACGTGGTACATGGCGTGCCATAGGCCTATGTAGATTTTGCTTATTGATTGTGTTTTAATTGCCAATACTTTAATTGGAGCTCCTTTAATTTTTTTTTTGGTCTATCTTTAATTCATTCCATTAGATTAAGTTAGGTATGGGTGTTATATCTGCCCTGCTCTGGACTGACCTATTGACCTATTTGAGCTTTAATTTATCTAGTAATGTTTGGACTACTGGCTGCTTGGGTTGGTGTTTGTAGGCAAGACAAACAAGCAAACAAATGCTTCCCTTTTCTACATTGACATTTAGTTTTCTTTTCTTCTCGATCTCTTTATGTTAAAGCTAGAATATTATGTTATGCCCATTGTAAACAACTAAATCAATCATTCTTATAGGTTATACCAAGATTTCCTAATAAACATATCAATTCTCAAGTTCTCAACTATTGTTTTGAAATGATATGATTAATGGGATTTTGTAACAGATGTTTATTACATTAAAATGTATAAAATATGATAAATACTATAAGTGCATGCATGTTATATAAGATTGTTAAATGTTGATGTGGCCAAGTCTTAAACCATTTTAGCCAAAAATAAAGGCTGGGATCGATTTGAGGCTAATATTCTTAGCCGAACATTCTAAAGGGGTTTTCCTAATTTAGAACAAAATATATATATATATTTTGGGGGGGGGGGGGGGGGGGGGGGGGGGGGGGGGGGGGGGGGGGGGATGGGGCGTTAATAGGCCGCCGAGTCATGCTGATTTACACAAAACATTGTGTGTCGTCAAATTCCTAATTTGTTATCTGTCCACATCCTTCTCGTATGGAGCTTGTCATATGGCTAATGGCATGGACGACACTCTTTCTTCTGGGGTCCCAGAACGTGCAGAAGTCCTACATTTCACAAATTTTTTAGATGTCCCCGAAAGTGGTCTTGACTCTTGATTATATATATAAACTACTGCTAGTAGAAATCAAGGATCAGATCAAACTGGGTACGTTACGTACGTACACCAATTTTGTGGAAAGTAATGTGTGCCCATTGGGCCAGTAGGCACCTAACTAGACAAAACAGGGAACATCACCATTTGTAAAATCTAAATATTAAAAGTACAGAAGATTGAAACGCAAAAGGAAGAGCTGGAAGGATATTCCATGTGCTTTGCACAAACCATGTAACGCCCATAACCCTAGCCAAGAGTCTAGGGGCATCGCCTTCGACTTCTAGAAAGAGTTTCTTCCCTTCCTTTTGGAAAATTCAAAATCTTTTTGAGTATTTTTGCCAAAGAGAAATGTGAATTGTGGCTCACTCTCCTATCCATTCCCTTTCTGATATCGCTTTGTGTATATAATTTTATGATAGTATTTTTTCTTTCCCTTTTTCCTCCACCATTTCAGTTTTGGTTAGATTTATCACACTCTGGTGACCACCAGTCAACACACGCCCCACCACGTAACACTATAGGTGTTGATCTACTAGGACAATGTGGAACCGCAACGAAAATCTCGATGCGTGATCCTCAAATGGGGCCTTCATGCGCCGCCGCGCCTTGACGAGTCTGCTGACTAAACGTGTCGCACCAATATATTTTCCACTTCAAGATCTTTCAAATTTCTCTCACCTCATCTCCCAACCATCGACACGTAGTTTCTCACGCGCCACCACAAACGCACAAGAAGGCAGATAGTCTGTCGCAAACTAGTCTATGTGATATTGTATTTTCTATTATGTTTTCACTTTTACTAACTGATGATTATGAAAATGGGAATATGGATCTCTCCAAGATACATCTGAAGACAACAAATTGCAGTACACCTACAGCTCCCATCACCTTCAGTGGTGTTTCTACAGTTTGCATAGTTATACGAATTGTAAAAAATCATCTTTTAAGACGGACCGCACCGATTGTCTTGGACTGGACCTATGTGTGATATGGTCTGGTCCGGTCTAGTTTTTTTATGGACCTAGACCGAACCGGACCAGACCAAATAACATAATTAAAAATATATATATATTATATATATGATATATCCTATAAGTAATAGTATATAATATTAATATTGATTAAGAGATATAGTATAACATATTAATATATAATATATACTCTTATAATATTAACATATATAATAAGTGTAGTATAAAAATATAAATTTTAGTATATCTATATAGAGTCATAGACTATTAGTAATTACTAATAAGTTAATAACTTAGAAGTAAAAAGTGTATTATTATTATTATTATTATTTAATTTATTTTTATTTTATTTTATTTAGATTCTTAGAAATTTGAAATCTACTGTAGAATTCATCTATTTAAGGATTGATTTTTTAATCTATTTTTTTTATTTAGATTAATTTTCTTTTACCATTTTTTTTAAGAGTAAGTTTTTTTAATATTTTTTAGTTTGAATATGTGATAAATACGTAAAGTGGCCTGAAATAATTAAATTTGGGCAAAAAAATTGATTTGATCATTGTAGGATTTTGGGCTAAATTTAGCCTATTAAATTATATCAAATGCCCCTGGACCTAACTTGGACTAGATTTGGACCGAATTGGACCGGATCAATATGGAACTGAATAGGAGTGTGGTCCAATCCGGTCCAGGATAGGAAAATTTTTAGATCGAATGGAACCAGTCTATAGCTTTCTCAGACCGAATCGGACCGTTTACACCCCTATGGGTAGGGACCAAAAAATTGATCTTAAGATTCGTTTTTTTCTCTATCTTTGCCGTGTTTGCACTATAGTTATTGTGGTGAGATGTTTGTTGGGGAACTCCACCCCTTGTCATATATAATCTTTACCTTACCTTAATAAAAACTTGCTTGCTGCATTTGGTGCAATAAGACATAAATAAAAAGGATTCAATTTAATTAAATTGGGTAACTCGCTGAGTGCCTAATGTCTTGACTAAAAATTGAAAGGGTTAAGGGTCCGTTGGGATGCTAAGAGTATATAAGAATATTTGTAAATAGCAATAACTTAAGATATATGAGTAAATTTTGCGTTATAGTGTAGGTCTTATTGACATATGTTTGGATGTATAATATAAGTTGAGATAGTTCAACTTTTTATGAGAGTTTGAGAAAATTGTGAGTTCCATCAATAATTGGTTTATTTTTATAATAATTGAATAATTATTTATAATTACTACGCTTTAGTTTTCGGGTAAATAAAATGATCTACTTATGCAACTTCGAACTATTATTAATAACATAAGGCCTGGTTTGTTTTCACAAATCTTCTTATCTCACCTCAAACTTATCATTACATTTTTTCAAATTTTTATACAAAATAAAATAAATAATTCAATTTTTTCAAATTCCAAAACAATTTTTTCAAATCACAAAACAAAACTATTATTAAAAAAATATACTAAAACAATATTTTCTTCTTTTATTAATTTTTATCTCATCTTATCTTATCTCATATTTGAAGACAAATCAAGCCTAAGTCGTGGCAAACACACTCTTTGTTTGGTTGTCAAAATCATTTGTTTTAAGTTATCATTATCTCTCAAGAACAACCTCATACAATCTTTCATTGTTGTAAATCGAGGAGAAATAGAAAACCCTTGACCCTCAACAACCCTACAGGGTAAGTCATCCATTATCACCATCCTAATAAGAATAACCTTGCTTTTTTTTTTATCTCATTATACTTGGTTCTCTCTAGATTCTTCTCCCATTTACCTCCTTCAACTCTTGCATCAAGGATCAAGAATTATTGACCATTGTCTAATTTATTCTTATAATTTTTAATTTTTTACAGTATAGGTTAATGTGTACCCTTATGACTGAAGTGTCTTGCCTTTTGGAATGACATTTTTATTGTCTCCCACAATGGTTGCAAGTAGTATAGGTTCTTCATAATCACAATCAAACACTCTTATGAAGTGATCCAATACTTTAGACTTATTCTTGGGATTTCTACTACAAGGTGGATGGTAGAGGTAGAATAGAAGGTAATATAAGTGCAAGAGTCTAGAGGTTCACTAGAGTCTTCAATTATTGGAGCCTCGATAGGCTGTTATGGTACTAGTCTTTCTGGACAAGATGCAGAGGTGGATGTAGAAGTACTTGTGCCTTCACGATTTATTGTTTAAAAACTAGAATACAACACAAATTATATACATCGACAAAAGCACTGCCCCAAAAACACATTGACAAATTAAACACATTGACAAAAGAACAAAAAACACATTGACAAAAACATAGCCCCAAAGAAATTAAATCATACAAATGTTAAACACAAATTATACAACTTGACATGGGAGTATAAGTGAAGTTTAATGTGTGCCACTCTAAACTTGGGCCTCAAGAAGAAACTACACAGATATCCTAGTAGTAAGATCGGGGTATTCTTCTTCAGAGCTCCAATACACAGCATGATAGCAATGCTCTCTAGGCATTAGGATGAAGATGGGATAAGGCTAAGCTCAGATACTCCAAAATGAACCTAATCGGACGACAAAAGGGAAGACATAGCTACATAAAAAAACAAAGTCATCAAAAGGGTCGCCTTTTCGACGACACCTTCCATGTCAGTAGCCCCACGGTTTGGCCTAGGGATTTACAATACGATGGAGTCAACAACCACCTATGAGTTTTGCATGAAATCCTAAATCGAATTGAGAAGTTGTAGCGGACCAACAATTTCCCTCAAGATCGTTAGGGTTGTAGGACCTATTGCTCCCAGCCTTTTGTGAAAGGGCTTGAGGATGGGAAGAACACAAGCCGCAGGAATCGAAATGGGAGCCATTTTGTGGAGCCATCAGAAATATAAAGGAGAACAAAGGTAAATGAAAGAAGAATCATTAGGACTTAGGGGAGAATACAACAACAAGGAACAATTGGGGTTTTGGGAAGAAGGTGCAATGTCAGAAAACAAGAAATTATGAAGAGATGAGTTCAAATAAGGGTTGTGACGATTAGACTTTCTTAAACCGAATGCAACATGTGTCATTGATACATTTATGAATGGGCAAATCTTGTGTTTGCGTTGAACAAAGGAACATGAGAAATAAATTGCCCCACACCATCCTATATGAGCAAAGAAGTATCGACGGATCCACTACTCAATAATGAAGAAGACAATAAATGAATACTAGAATCTAAGTTCTCGCCACACTCATGCTCTAGAAATTTATGCGATAATTGGGGCCTAAATGAGCCCTTACAAAGACAGGGTTTAGCCTGACCTAGAAAGAGGAAAGCAAGGAAGGTCACTGCCACGGGAATGGTTAGCTCCAATAAGGTGAGCATGTCAGAGATTCTAGGGCAGCATACCAACAAACATGTCTCTACTTGGGAAGATTGCATGAGCCATGCCATATTAAAAAGTCATATTCATAGTCAACATGGCACTGACCACGACAGGCATGGAAAATTTGCAAAAAGTCCAACCACATTAAATGATCCAATACAAGGAATCAAGGATAGGACGATCTGGAGAAAGGACTTGTCCTTGACAGAACGTGCACAAAGGAGTCGTGCCTCATTGAATGTCCTAAGGGGTTTGATTGAGGGCACGAGTAGAAGCTATATAATTAAATGCGAAAGCATGGTGCCATGTATGGAAGATAAACACTTGGGCACAAGGAAGAGGCAACGACTCAAATAAGGAAGAGGATATGAGACATAACCAAATGTAAGAAAATAGGGAATCCCTCCAAGAACAGAAAGAGCTGACTTAGACATATATTAAAGGTGTCCCTAGACACTCCAACCCCTTTTATGACTTGATTGCAAGTTATCAACAGAGGTTGTCAGCGCTATAAAGCATGTTTGCAATAATAGCATTTAGTATGATGATTAGATATGCGCAGAGCATGAAATGCCAAATATCTTGATCAAGTTAGACTGGTCAAAAAAGAGCATTCGATGCAAATTAGACAAGGCCCAGAAGGCGTACCACTAAGGAGACATGAGCTAACTATGAAACTTTCGATATCACGATAGGCATGTTGAGGGCACAATGAATATGAGGATAAGAGAAGAACAATAGCGAACACCACCACACGATCTAGTCCTCAAATCTATAGATTAAGGTGCCGTTTGGATAATGAGTTGATATGAGATAAAAGTTAAATAAAATATGGTTAAAAATAGTATTTTTTAATAAAAATATTATTTTAAAATTTGAAAAGATTTGATTGTTTATTATATTTTATGTGGAAATTTAGAAAAGTCATCATGATAAAATGAGATGAGATATTTTCATTATCCAAATGGACCCTAGAGAGACGACTCTATTTCGTTTTTAATGCAAGAACCCATTTCATTGATCAATTATCTCCTTTACAAGAAATCAAGGAGATAAACTAGGTGATGGCATCCAGAAAATATAGCAATATGACTAGGGGAGAAATTCAACACGGTTCAAACTAGACCGGCCATTTTTGGACCGGACCGAACTAGGTCCGATCTAGTCCAGTCCAAATTTAATAAGATTGAATTCATTTAGTCTGGTCTCAGTCTAGAGATTTTTCACCCTGGATCGGACCAAACTGAATGAAAATTAAAAATATATATTATTATTTATAGAAATAATTAAATATAATTAATTTTTAATATAGCACAATATTACATAAGTATTATATTCTTTAATGTATAACTATAATATATAGTACTAAATATATTAATATATTAACATATTATAAGAGTTATAGTATAAATTATAGTATATGTATAAATTTATAATATTATATAAATTAATATGTATAATTATAATATATAGTACTAGTATCTAATTTATTTTTTTATAGAGTTATTTACATAATTCACATTTATAACTCACTTAATTTTAATTTAGTATTTTAAATAAAATATTTTATTAATTGATTTAAAAAAAAATTGTCAAATCAAACAGACGGACCGGATTGGACGGGTATCCGGTCCCTAGGAGGCTAGGAATGTTCGATCCAAAAAAAATTGATGGATCAAAAATTGATTGGACCGTTTTCATTCCTATCATACCAAATACCAAAGAACATGAGATTGGCTTTCTAGCCATCATGCTTGCACAGGAAAGTAATGATATGTCAACCTGAAAGGCTACGAAGAAGCCAAGAAGGCAGTAGCGTATTTGATAAGGATTAAGGAGTATCGAGACGACGATGGAAAGCAGTTAGTAAATTACTTTATGGTTAAGAAAAAAACAAAGTACTTGCTATAAGTTTTTTCCTGTTTTTAAAAAAGTAAGCTGCTTGATAAGGTTTTTCTTTTACTTTTTTTTTTTTAAGAAATAATAATAAACTTAGAACATTAGCAATCATTCAAAATTTATATTTAAAAAATATAAATTTATACACATATCAAAATAATTTTTTTATATTTAATTAAAAATAAGAAAAAAAATGAAAAAAAGTGAATCAAATAATTTTTTGTTGAGCTTTTAAATAATAACCATTTAAAAGTGGACAATTTGAAAGTTTACTATTCAAATGTTAAACAAAAGGTCTTTTTTTTTCTCTTTTTCTCATTTTCTTCTCTTCATTTTTAATTAAATATGATGAAATTTTTTTTATGTGTAAAAATTTATACTCCTTAAAAAAATAATTAAAAGATCCATTGCTAATGCTTTTACATCTTATTTATCTTCATTTTACAACTAATTTTTAATTTTTAATTTTTAAAAACAATTTTTTTACTTAATAATTAAGAAAGTAACTACTAGTAAAATTATATATTTTTAAATTTTTCTTAATGTTTAAGAATGTTAAAAAAATACTTGAAAGAAAATATAAAAATAAAGAGATATAATAAAATAATAATAAATAAGATGTAAATTTATCATTAACCTTTTTTAAGATGAGTGAGGAGATTTGCTAGATTATAAATATGAAGAGATGTAAACCTATCATTATCTCTTTTGGGGTTTGCTAGATTGTAAATATGAATGCAATTTATAAATTACCGGCAGAATGCTAATCAATTTTGCAATCAAACAAGAATGAGAAATAATAGATGCAGTTGTGGACTTGCAAGCGACGTGCAGTCGCTTTAAAAAACAGTGAGATCCACTGTTAAAAAAGTTAACTTTTTAACAGTAGACCCAACTTCTTTCTAAAACGATTATATGCCGCTTGTAACTCTACGATTGTACGTAGCATTACTCAACAAGAATAACCTCGGGACATAACATCCTGGTGCATGATAAGATGCTGCATTGGTTTTCTAATAAGTAAATAAAAATAATGTCCTTTCTTTGTTTATCCCCATAAAACATTTAGAAAGCACAAGAAAGAAGAGGGTTAAGAAGAGTAGCAAAATATAATAGCCAGTTCTTCAGGGCCAAGACCATTTGTCATTGAGAAATGGAGGTTGAGGATTACAGCTTTTAGTTTTCAGAGAGCAAAAGAAGCTGAATGATTCCGCTTTGGAGATGGGTTTTCTTTTTGGCGTCAAAGGAACGATTGAGAGTCAGTTGGACAAGAAGCCTAAGAATATCACATATATTGCGCACAAGTGCTGCTGCAATGAAGCAACTATGTCGAGAACACTGACCAATAAGGCTGTTTTAGGAACTACTTCTCAACAAGACCTCTTTACTCTGACTTTGGTTTTCTTCTTCCACTGGATGCTTGAGACCCATTTGTATGCCTCCCGACAAACTTTAGAACCTCGTCGATCAGAATCACGGGGAATGCAACAACCAAAACCAAGAGCCATTCATTGAAGCTGAGGGGCACGATGCCAAATACTCCTGCCAGGAATGGCACATAGAGGATCAAGAAGTGCAGGCCAAATGAAACAGACATGGCCAAAAGCAGATATGGGTTCACCCACGGGGGCATTGTTAAGAGGCTTCCATCCTCAGAAAGGGCATTTAGGGAGTTGAACATTTCAATGGCAACCAACACTGAGAGTGAGAGTGTCATGGCTTTCACTTTACCACCATGGAAATAATCACAAGGGCTATCGAAAGTGATCTCCCGACCGCCTGCTGTGAAGGGTGAAGCAGTAAAGTTGTTCCAAGTTGGGCACTGCCCCCAGTTGGAAAGTTGGGAATATGTGACAAGGGTGTGACCATCTCCACTGAGGTCGATGCCCAGGAAGGAACCATGGGTATACCAAATGATAAATACGCCAACGGTTGCTATTCCTACATACATCCCGATAACCTGTGTGTGGTAGTTAGGTAGATATATCATAAATTCAATTAAAATCCCAAGTATCATTAGTGGAAAGTACCTAAAAGAAACTATAAATAGTAAATTTCAACATAATTTTGGAGCATAATGAAAAAGATAATTACCAGATAGCGGAATAAAATCCAAGCATTAATTAGTGAGTCATCGCTTCTACGAGGTGGCTTCTTCATTATGTCTGTATCTGGAGGATTGAATCCCAAAGCAGTTGCAGGTGGTCCATCGGTAACAAGATTAACCCACAGAAGTTGGACAGGTATCAGACCTTCAGGAATACCTAAAGCTGCTGTTAGAAAGATGGAGGCAACCTCACCCATATTGGACGAAATCATGTACCTGAATTATCATAGAATACACATTTCCATGTTTTAGTACAAATGAGTCTGAACTAAAAAGGCAGAATGGTAATCGAAGTGTTGAAAAGAAGATATACAAGTTTAACGTGCAAAACTTAACCAAGGGTGCCTTCCAAACTACACCTGATCTTGGCTATGCAAGGATTAGATTTATTTTTCCTTCATGCGTAAGGATTTGATAATTATACAGCTTGAGTTGCCGGAAGTTCTGATAAATGGACTAAAAAATACCAAGCATAAATTCCAGCTCTACAATGAGGTAAGAATCATCATAACCGGTTTTTTTTTTTCACAGTAACCTTTTGGAGAAGGAGTGGTGATGAAATCAACAAATTGATGGTATTGTAGCATACACTCAAGTTTCTCTTTCACATAGTAAAGATGCAGGGCACACTGAATTCCAGCATTCTATGTGCATTGTAATCACTGACCAGATTAGACGCTGTTAATGCAAAACAAAATGAACAAACTCAACACCAAGATAGTAGTACTACATTAATATCTAAACAGAAAGCGCACCAGAAGAACTTGAATGAAAAGTTACAAGTATAATGGTGATGTCCTTATTTATAATCAAAGGGTCTGAGACCGATACATTTTTTAATCATAACTAATCCATGCTTTCCACACCACTGAAGGAGTACAAAACTTACCATACCCCTCTAAACAATCTAAAAGCTACATAGAGGTGTCCATGCTATAATAGCTCATCCATCCCAACCCACAGGAGATAAAGATATAACCACTAAAATATACCTTGAACTGGTATAAGCTCAAACCAAATTTCCGAGCAGACTTGGGGTTTGGTGAATTTAAAAGCAAAGCCGACAGAATATTTTGATCCATGTTGGTGCATTTTTCGACCACAGGCCCACCAGAATTGTCGGATGGTCATCTCCTTGGTGGGGAGAGAGGGGAGAGGGGAAAGGGGGGGGGGGGGGGGGGGCGGGGTGTGCTTTAAGCGTTCATCCTTGGTAGCTTAATAATAAATGAGAAAATCAAGGGGCAAAGATTTACTTAATTGGGCAGTGAGGCCTACATCCATAGGTCTTGGGTGTGAAATCCACTATAAATAGGGTTAAATACAAGCTCTCTAATCCTCTCTAAGCTCTCTACAATCATTCCCATGGAGATAGCTAGGAAAGACTCTCCGGAGGCCCCCTAGTTCCCCCTAGTTCACCACCCCTCTTCAGAAGTCAAAGTCCCCTTCTCTCTTGCCTCTCTCCTTCTTCAAGTCAATTGCCTTCCATCATGTCCCCCTCCTAGCTTTATTTCTAATCAAGTCTTGCATCTGGCAGACCCTCTATTTCTCCCTTTCTCTCATACATCCTTGCATGGGGCTTTTAATATAACACGGGCTATCTTGGTGGGCTCATAATTACTCACTCATTTTACCCCAAGAATTTGCATTATAATCCTTTAAAAAAAGAAAAAAAAAAAAGAGGAATTTAATTTGACTGAATATAAGTTGGAACCTAAAAGACCTTTAATATCCACCTTGATCCATGAACCAAAACAAAAAAGAGAAGGGGATTTTGTTCTTTCTCCTAATAAACTTCAAAAAAATTAAAATGTCTATCAAAAAATAAAATATAAAAAGACAATTTCACACCAATTAAAGAACAATTGAAGTGCAGGCACAGGTTTTGTCTGCAAATTGAGGCACGAGTCCAGACTTGGCTGGTCAAGGAACAGTGCCACAAATTTTAGCCCAAGCCGAAGATCCACACAACCCAACACAATACATGACCACTCCAAGTTATGATCTGACCCATTAATATAAAATTCAAATGACACTTCAGAATGCATCAGGCCTCTGGTATACTAATGCAATTTAATTTATTCATCAAGTTAGATTCTATTTACTAACAATTGAATGGAGAAGAATTTGTTCCCATCCATTCATTTAAGTTGTCAAGGCTATGATGTACTTTGATGTCTACAAAAATCAGCCAAAACAATCTATATGCTTTAGACTATTCCATATCAGTACACAGGCAACCAAACTGACTGAACTCCTACCATCTCTAAACAGAAGTAAGCTTAACTTTGAGGCACGCCCTTTTAAGAGCTTTCTTTTCCTAGTGACTGGTACATTCTCTGAGAGCTAGTGAAAAAAAAAAGGAAAAGAAAAAGTAAACATTGATCAAACCTGATAAAAGCCTTCATGTTGTTGTAGATAGATCTGCCTTCACCAACAGCAGCAACAATTGTACTGAAATTATCATCTGCCAACACCATGTCTGAAGCTTCTTTTGCAACCTGAAAGAAGGGAAATCATCAGATACAAAAATTTGAGTTACAATGAATGTAGCAAGATGCCAAGTTATAAATTTTGTTAGGCTTTATTTTGTTTTGGAAAATCCTTGCCTCAAAACGTATTTTTGATTGGTAAAGATTAGTGATGAATTGAGGGTTAAGTCAGTCATTCATCGCACCAAATAAAAAATGTCCAAGTTCATATTTGAAGTTCAAGTTCAGAAAAGACCTTGTCTGAGTCAAATGGTCATGTATTTGTCATATAAATCTGATAAAGATGTGCTTGGTGGGATTGGAATGGTAATTCAAAATTCTACATCTTTGTTTCATCAAAACTTTCCAACTCCAATTTTTAGTAGGCCGAAACATGCAGTGAAGAGTGAATAATCTGGACAGAAATGACCGAAAAAAGCTATTGATTACTTGGGGACTGAATGGTGAAAGTAAAGTTTTGCACAAATGGTGAATGAAGCACCGGATGCCAGAGTTCCAGACACGCCACAAGAATACTTCCCAAAACTTATTCTCCAAGTTGTTCGATTGTTTCATAGTTTATATATATATGGATTCTACGCATGAATTCATTGAGGAAAACCCATAGAGAAGTTTTATAAGTTTTTCTAGAAGATTTTGTGTTTTCTAAGAGATTTTTAGTGTTCTCCCAGAGTTTTTGGGTAAATTTTTCAGGCTATTGTTTAGAGTGTAACAGAGAGTAATTCTCGTAATAGTGAGATCAGATAGAATGGTCTCCTAGAGTAGTTCTTAAGCCACACAAAGTTCTCAACATTGAAGATTTGAGAAGAAGCCACTGGAGTTTTGGAGAGGAAGCCAGACAGAAAAATTTTCCAGAGGTCATGGAAGCTGCTGCAGCAGGAGGCAAGTGAGTCACTTTCTGGTACAAATAGAGTTTGTTACCAGCATTACAAGTGGAACTATTTTGTACAATTACTTATAAAAAAAAAACTATTTTGTACAATTGAATTCTTCCAATGGATTGGTTTTCTCTGGGTAGGCTACCCGAAGTCATCAAATTATTGTCTTCATTTTTTCACTGCTTTACATATTTGGTGATTGATTGTACTTTTATCAGAGCGTGACCTTTTAAATCTCTTAATTCATATTAATCCGTCAAATTAACAAAAACACCTATTCACTTCCTCTAGGTGTTAATAGTCAATATGATAAATTTCCAACCAGGACTCAACGCATTGGTGTTGCAATTTTAGTTGAAAAAATACAGATCCATATCCCTTATCCCCTTATCTTCCATAATATTTTTATCCCTAGGATTAGTCGGGACTCTGTTCCAGACACCCCGTGCCAATCACAAAAAAAAAACTACTAGTGCATATGCCTCATGAGTCCTATTCCACAACACCAGCCAACTTATTTTTGTAGCATGCATCTCATTATGGTAGTTCTAGTGTTAATACAGGCACTTTTCCCAAACTGATTTCTTTTTACGAGTCACCTTCCCCCAGATTATGGAAGCCATTTAGATCAACCAACTGACAAGAAATTTGCCTCCAAACGCATAATTAGATTTTTGTTTTGATAAGTAAACAATTGTATTAATAGAATAGACAAGCCCAAGTACACAAGGTGGTACGCATAATTAGAATTATTATTTACTAAATGAAAAGAAACAATACCTCGGTTCCAGCAATGCCCATTGCAATCCCAATATCAGCAAGTTTCAAGGCAGGCGCATCATTCACTCCATCACCAGTCATGGCAACCACCTCGCCGTCCTCTTTCAGCAACCTCACAATTTCTTGCTTGTGCCTTGGTTCAGCCCTAGAAAACAGGAGCCCACCATTTTGTCGTAGATGGGCTTTTCTATCGCGCAGTTCCATAAACTCTTTTCCTGTTATACTCTTTGAACTAATATCTTCATTAGGTCCAAATACGCCTATTTCATGACATATTGCTTCTGCTGTATTCTTATTATCTCCGGTGATAACCATAACACGTATCCCAGCTTCCCTACAGTCTTTAATTGCGTCGAAAACCTCTTCCCGGGGAGGGTCCTACGAACATTTGGAAAAATGATAGACACAAGAAGGTTATGATGGAAATATGAAGTGGTGAAGTGAGTTAAAAATGAGGACTTTTGCAATTTCAAGACTTACCCTCAGTCCAACCAAGCCAACAAAAATGAGGTCACGCTCAATTGATGAATAATTGGAAGGATTAAGTAAAAGCGCATGAGCATGATGATCTTCACTGCCATCATAGGTTTCAAACTCACGGAGATCATCTTTGTATGCAAAACCAAGGCAGCGCAGTGCACCAGTAGACATTTCCTGAAGAGAGTCTATGATGAGATTCTTTATATTCTGATCCAGTGGTAAAACAGAACCATCAAGCAACTGAATCTTTGTGCTCCTCTCTAATACATTCTCTACAGCACCCTGCCACAATTGAACATTGAATGTTTAATATGCTAAACCAGCAAAGCACTGGGAGAGAGAGAGGGAGGGGGAGGGGGGGGGGGGGGGGAGAGAGAGAGAGAGGGAGGGGGGAGAGTACCTTTACTAACAATGACTTCTTCCCTGACTTCGAGTTCACAATTACACCCATGGACTTCCTATCACGATCAAACTCAAGAGTAGCAATCCGATGTTCAAACTCATTCCACAGTTGGCAGCAACCTAAACAGCGTAAAAACTTTAATTTAAAGAAAAATAGCAAACCAAGTAAATTATTATTATTTTCATAAATAGCAGACCAAGTAAATTATCTAGGTTGAAACTTTTTATTTCTTTGGATGGTAAAGGGTGTGGAACGGAAGAGAAGTTTGGCAGTTTCAACTTACGCAGTAAAGCGCTCCTGCTCGTTGATTCATGGTTGGATCCTTCAGGAAGGCCCATCTTCTCGACTAAAACCTGAAAAGCATAGAGTGAGGATTCAATCAGAATCTCAACAACAATGTCAGTTGCTTGTCAGAGCAGTTGGAAATCAACAGAAAACGATACAGTAACTCAATTTGCAAATTTTTTAGAACAAGTTATCATCCACCCAAAAGTTCTTATGCTCCATTGTCCATGTTTTTTTTTTGGTAAGAGATAAATTTTATTGATATGAATGAAATAGGCAGAGCTGCACAGGAGGTATACAAAAGCACACCTAAATACATTTGCTCACTTGTCTATCAAGAATGGGGTCCATTCGAAGGGGGAATCAGTCACAAAAGACAGCACACAAAAGTGAATAGTTAAGATTTAAAAAAAAAAAAAAAAAACAATGGTTTTACCTTTAGGGCTGCTTCAGTAGGCATTCCATTGGATACGTACTTATTCTCTGAAAGAGCAACTCCGGCATCATTGCAGACAGCCGCTATCTTTGCAATCATTTGAAGATTAGCATCCATATGTCCCATTGGCCACTCATGTATTTTACCGTCCGATGGGTTATATGTCGTCCCATCAACCTTGAAAGTTCGCAGCCGATCAACACTACTTCCCATTGCCACAAGCTTCGCCACAGCCATCTGGTTCGTAGTCAGTGTACCCGTTTTATCCGAACAAATCACAGTTGTACAACCCAGAGTTTCAACGCTCGGCAGCTTCCGCACAAGGGCATTCTTCTTAGCCATTTCACGCGTACCAAGCGCCAAGCACGTAGTAATAACAGCCGGTAAACCTTCGGGAATGGCAGCCACGGCCAATGCCACCGCAATCTCAAAGTAATACGTGCACTTCTCGAAGGAAAACTTGAAATTCCTAGGCCACCCATCCACATACTCCCAAGTAAGAAAGTACTTCACATTGATGAGCCACACAACTGCGCATATTACTCCAATTATCATTGTCAGCGCCTCGCCAAACTCATTCAGCTTCTTCTTCAAAGGCGTATCTTCCTCGCTCTGCGAAGCCTCGTGAATTTGCTCATGCACCTTCCCAATCTCTGTCTCCATACCCGTCTGAGTAACCAAGCACAGACAATTCCCATTCACAACTGTCGTCCCCGCAAAAACCATACACCGTTTCCCCTGAATATCAGCGTCCTCCGGAACCGCCTTATTGGTCTTATTGACAGCTTCACTCTCTCCAGTCAGTGACCCCTGCTCAACCCTCAACGTGGAGCTAATCAATTCCAAGACGCGCATATCGGCGGGGACCTTATCCCCAACCCTAAGCTCAACGATGTCGCCGGGAACGAGCTCCTTTGCAGGCAAGTTGGAGAGCTTTTCACCATCGCGAATAACCGTGGCGTGCTCAGATTGAATCTCCTTGAGGGCTTCGAGTGCCTTCTCGGCATTGCTTTCCTGCCAAACTCCAACTATTGCGTTAACAATCAGGATCAGGAAAATTACCAGTGGCTCCACGAAGGCAGTGATCTCCATCTCGCCGCCCTCCTCACCATCTAACCAGGCGAGGACGAAGGAAACGACAGCCGCGACAAGCAGGATTCGAACCAGAGTGTCTTTGAACTGCTCTACAACCAGGGACCAAATCGACTGGCCCTCGTGCTTCTCCAGCTCGTTGTAGCCGTAGATCTTGCGCCGCCTCTCCACATCGATGGACCCTAGTCCAGATCCCTTCTTCACTTTGAAGTGCTCCTCGCATTCCGAAATCTGTTTAGACCAGGCCGGGAATACCTCTCGATCGGAGGGCTTAGGGCTGACGATTTCTCTCTTGCCATAATCTTCTCCTCCCTTCCCCATGGAGATCACCGACAGCCACGATGATCAACTGGTACGAAGCCCTAACTACGAATCTTAATATGAAGAAAGCCAAATATTGCCGAGGATGCCGAAAGTCTCAATCCAATCTGTAGAAGAAGATAATAATGCTAAATTCTTTTAGAAATAATTAAAAAAACCTAAATAGTGAAATAAATTTAACAGATCGAAGTAATTTGGAAAGTAACTAACCGAGCTCCAACTGGTTTCCCAGAGGCCAGACTCCTCTTTATAAAGCGTAGGGATATGTGGTTAAGAAAAGAAAAAGAAACGAGAAAATAGCTTCAACTATCGAATGAGACGGGATACGTTGGAGTAAATCCTAGCTTTATTGAGCTTAGACAAAAAAACCAAAAAACAAAACAAAAAAATTCCTAGTTTTATTGTAAAACCAAGGATGTTTGAATTTTATAAGACTTGTTCTACCCTTTTATTTTTATGAGAAATTTTTCCTTAGGTCAGTTTATATTTAGAAATAAAATAAGATAAAATGAGATAAAAATTAAAAAAGAATAAAATATTATTATTATATTTTTTTTTAATATTAATTTATTTTAAGACTTGAAAAAATTATTTTAAAATTTATAAAAATTTAATTGTTTATTTTATTTTATATAAAAATTTTAAAAAATATATAATAATAAATTTAAAATGAGATGAGATGTATTGAAATAGTTTTAAAAAAAAACAAGGCCTTAATGATATTTTTTCATTTGTTCTACACTTCTACTTACTTATGAGTCTTAACAATTATGAAAATTTTAAAATTTAATAGATTATTACTGATTTTTTGTAACTATAATTTTATAGGATTAGATTTGTTGGCAACATTTTTAGAATATGAGTAATACCATCATTCATCTTAATTATTGTTGATGTGGCAAATTTTAAGTGGATTTCATTTTAAGTTATTGACAGAAAAATCCACTTAAAATTTGGCACCTTATTATGTGTGATTGAAAACAATATGATTCATAATAAAGAACAACATTATTCTTACAATAATATTGACGAGGGAAAGAGATTCCTTAATAATGTTAACAAGTGTTAAGTTAATAATGTGTTTGATACTCGAATAAATATATTTATGAACATTAATTGGCTTGTAATTCAATTTATATTTTTTTCATTAATAAAAGGAATGTGAATTCTAAGAAGTGGTGTATTCATAGTTTTATGATATGATATTCAATTGTAATTAGATAAAGGAGTAATACTATTTATCCTTTTTTTTATTATAGTTTTATGATATGATATTAAATAATTAGAGAATTTTTATTAAATTTTATTTGTAATAAAATGAGAATAATAAAAATAATGTAAATAGATTTTAAAAAATAAAAAGAAAAAAGTACGGTTTTGGACTGCGTATGGGTAATGTGGTGGCGGGTTTGGATTGAAAAGGAGAATTGAGAATCGACTGAGTTGTTGGAAGAGATATCTTTAATATAATAAGATATGAGTTTATGGAAGTTTCATCGTAACCTTCCGTGCGATTAATTTACGGGAGATGCGTGACGGCACAGCTAGCTGGCGCAATAAAATAAAAAAGTCGTAGGGGGATGATTTGGCATTCTTCTATTGGACTGCTTCTCCTTTTCTTTTTTTTCTTTTTTTTTTTTGAGAAAACTTCTCATTGTCTATTTCCCTAATTTGGCTACATGTCGTGTCCGCTCGTGGGCCTCATCCACTAGGGGCTTTTTCCTTTTATTTTTTATGTTATCTTGTTGTATTTTTATTTTTCTTTATTTAAATTTATGTTAATGATCTTAACTTAGGTTTTGTTTATAACACAAATCCGCCTCAATTCATTTCAAATCAATTATTGATAGAATTCATTGTTTTTGTCAAATTCACGTGAAAAAATTAAATTCATCTCAATCTAATTAAATATATTTAAATACAAATTTAAGACCTGATTTGAATTGAGAAATAAGATATATTAAGATAAGTTTAATTTATTTTTTAATATTATTATTATTTTAAAATTTTAAAAATTTGAATTAAAATTTGAAAAATATATATTGAAACTTGAAAAAACCTAATTGAAATTTGTTTTTTGTATGGAAATTTGAAAAAATATAATAATAAATTTGAGATAAATTGAGAGAGCTCGTTTCGTCTACAAATCTAAATTGGCCCTAAATAATTTTGTACTCTTAACATATTTTAACAAAATTTATAATTCAACATTATTCATAGATTAATTCAAATAATTTGAAATCATCTCAATATCCAGACATAGACTTAACTTATTTACACGTGTATATATGTATGTGTTATATATATATATATATATTATTGTATATACAAATTTCAATACTATGGATACGTATCCATATTATTTTATTAATAAAGTTCTTATCAACTTGTTGTAATCAGTTAATTATTGTATATAGAATAATATTAGATACAATTTTAAATTGTGTAAATTTTTCACATTCATTTTAAAAAAAGGGTCTATTATTAAAATAAATAAAATTTTTTATATAGGTTCTAAATTTACCAATTTTTTCGAAAGAAACTCGCAAGACTTGCACATTTTAAAATTATACAAATAATTTCTATTGTATATATATGTATAGTTTCTTTCCTATCATAATCTAAGGTGATCATGATCATATATACCTTTTCTCTTTAATGAAGGGAGAGAATCAATTATATACTTGACTTAATATATGATATAGTTTTATACAAACAATATTGCATATAACTATTACTTAGATTCTCACGAGTAAAACTCTCTCTCTCTCAGAAAATATTCTGAGCAAACCGACTTTTTCGTTTTCAACCTGAGGGGGGCAAAGCTCCGACTCTGTCCGTCTTTCTTTTTTTCCTTTTATTTTCTTCTTTTTTTTGTCTTGCCACCTTTAATGGTTGTTTGACAGTGGTTCGGGTATATGGGCTTTGATTAAGCTGTTGCAGATTTGAGGTAGTTCAAGGGTCAAAGTCCATTACGCACCTAGCCTCCATGTTCCCCTTTTGCCAATCTGGCTATTGGCTGGAGGTGTTGTCAATTGGTTAGGTGAGTGAGTAGTACGTGCGGGGTCGGTTCCGAGAGTGGGTGAAACGCGCCTTGCAAATCTAAAAGAACCCTCCATAGTACATGGTCCCGGTTGATTCCAAGCCGTCGAGCTACCGAAATCTGTGAGTTTTTCACTCTTAGAGTGGCGCGTGTACCACCATTGCTAGTTTTTATTTTTTGTGGTTGTTTGTGTTTCTTTTTTATTTTTTTACTTGTTTAGTTTGGTTTATATAGAGAAAATTTTAAAATGTTGAGAAATAGTCTTCCGAACTCTATATATGTTGGGAGCTGTAGTTTTTTTATATTTTGAAGGAGAAACCTAGTAAATGCCTCATTTAGAGGCAGTGTTAAATCTCTCAGATTTTATCTAAGAGACTTAGAAGCTAAGTATCAGTAAGAAATTAATTGACTGTCTGGTCACAATGTAGGCTTCAAGCTTTCTGAGTTTCAACGAAGGGAAACTATTTCTCAAAAAAAATAAAAGATTCTCTCGAGTAAAAAGGAATGAATGTGTATGTGTTTGATTTAGCCACAAAAAGATCAAGTGCAATAGAAACGTACGATCAACCACTTATTATTATTATTATTATTATTAAGAAAAATTTTACTTGTTATCTCTTCATCATTTTATAATGTGACATTAAATGATAAATTTACAAGTAAAATAAAATATATAATTTTTAATCATTTAATGACACATCAATATATGATGATGAGAGTTGGGAATGATGAGAAAATGGGTAATGAGTAACATTACTTTATTATTATTATTATTATTATTATTATTATTATTATTAGTTCCAAATGATAAATTTTGTGTGTTTGAATTTGGTATTATAAGGAGCTAGGTCTAGACAAATGTGTAGTGGTTTTGTAGTATTTTTTTTTTTATTTGTGTTATGTTTGTATAGATAAAATTTTATAATAAGAAATAGTCGTCCAGACCTTTGGTCTATAGAGTTTAGTTCTCTTCTCCTTTAAATGAGAGATTCTTAGTAACTGTCTCTTTTGGAGGTAGTTCTTGAGCTCTCAAACTTTTGTCTGAGAGATATAGTCTTTGCTCCAGCTGCATATTAGATGATTTGTAAATTGAGTTATCAGTCTTTATAGACTACATTTGTAAACTCAAATTTCTGGTTTAACGATAAACCTATTTTTCAATATATATATATATAAAAGGAGCTAGGTAAAAAGGTGAGTATACGGGTCTAAAGTCTAAACACATGGTTTTGGTTTATTCAAAATAAAAACACATGGCCGTTTTGGTTGAGACCTAGCCGCCTATCGATATTGGCTACATGCATTATGCATATATGCAGGGACGACCAAAAAGCTAGTAGTCTTGCCGATCAAGAATTCTCTACTAGACCAACGAATTGGAGAAAAGTAAATCTTGATCGATGGGTCTTGAAGTTGATCAGCAGCTTCTTTGACTTAATGGCATGACCAGGAATCAGGATGCATGATCATGATTTGATCCCTCTTTTTTTAGTCATGAAGTATAACGACTTCCCTTGGAATGATACATCTAGCTAACTTTCTACGCCCTAGGCATTAATTGTAGTGCTGGGTTTGGTTGCATGAAACTTCGTGGAAATAGCTGCAAAGATTTCATGATATTGATGTCTATTATTTTCTCATGGCCTAATTTATATTATTCTATCATGTTGGGTGCTTTTCCAACGTGGTTTTTTTTTTTTTTTTTAAATACAAATTAAAACCGAGGCTTACATATTCGAAGTCTTATTATATTCAATGTTGTAAGGGTTAAAAGCCAAAGGTAATTGCGTATAGGCCGTCTCATTTGCAGGGTCAGCCTGGCCTGGATCTAAGATTTTTTTTTTTTTAATAATTTAAATACTTTTATTTAAAAAGTATAAGAAAATTATTCATTATTTAAATTCGAATTCTCAATTCTAAAATTCAAATAAACAAGCCTAATTGCATATATAAGCTCTCCATATACATAAATATTGCATGTTATCTCTTTATCTAAAGTTAATATATGAAATATTGACTAAAATATCTTATGTTTTATACTAAATGGATCTTATTTATTTCATTTGATTTGGGAAAAAAGAAATTATCACCCGAGAAAATAATCTAGTAACCTAAAAAAAAAAGTACGTAGTACAAGTTAGATGTTTGAGTAACCATTACTCTTTTTTTATAATAAGTTTCATTTAAATAAAAATTACATAATATTCATACATTCTATAATTGTATTTAAGATTTTTAGAATATCATGCCCACTGAGAATAGGTCACAAGACAAAGCAGGCGGAATAATTAATAAATGTAGAGAAAAACACGAGAAGATCATTGGTACTTGAAGAAGACTCACGAGGCACTTGATGGATTCCATGCTCTCGGAGTTTTCTTGTAATACTCTCTCTCTCCACTTGATAAGGTACAGTCCCACAATGCAGCAATAAGTCAGTTTTCCACCATGAAAACGTACCTAAATTAAAGTCTAGCTACTCTATAAAATCAAAGGTCACTTGAACGTACCGGGCAGGGACCAAGGCGGAATGTACAGCTGAATGCTTTTGTGAAAAGAAAAGAAAAAAAAAAAAAAAAAAGAGAAAGGAAAACGACATGAGGTAGGTTGACCAGCGCTATAAAGTAATTTGTAAAAAGTAATGTGAGGTATATATTTTAAGTAGATAGATTTTACTAAAGTTTTTTATATAAAATTTATTTAAGTTTTATATATATAAAAGGTATGTTTTACTAAAAATAATCTTCTTTTTTTTTTTATATATATTTTATGAAATGTAATATATTTTTTATAAAAAACATGAGAAGTTGTTTTGCTTTAGATACAAACATACTGTATTAAAATAAATCTGAAACTTATATGATTTCAAGTGATATATTAAATTTACTTTAATTAAAGATAATATTACAATTTGACATGAAAATTGCATCGAATTATGTTCATTTGTAAATTTATTTTTACATAATTTATTTATGGCTAAAACATTTTTTTTTTTAAATTGCGTGAAACTTATCTTTTTGTGACTTTTACAAATCATTTGTCTTTGTAAAATATGGCGCATTAATATATATATATATATATATATATATATATATAATGAAGTCCTAATTAGTAATTAATTAATGCCCGTGATGTTCTTCAGACCAAAGGTTCTTATCATCTTTATCAAAGCTTTAGGGACTCTAATGAAGAATTGATATTATATTTATGGATGAGAGAAATTTTGAAAATTTCTTAGAAATTTCTTGGGCTTCTTTAATTGGATTTGGTGAAAACAAATAGGAAAATCTGAATAATTGTGTTAATAAATATGTTTGTATTGAAGTTTTCTCGAAGTAGATAAGTCATAGAGTTGGAAATTAATTGTTTAAATATGATTTTTAGGGTCATGTACAATATCATGTCTATAAAAGTCATTTTGATTGTTGTATTTTTCATTTTCACTTAAACTTAGATAAATAATTATGGAAAATTAGAGATAAAGTTTTTTTTTTTTAGATTGAAAGATATTGCTGGATAGATAGAAATTAAATTTCTTTTATAAAAAATTAATAATTTTTTTATAATACCAATATAAGAACATTAATCAAACAAAGCCGGCCAAAATGACAATATATATATATATATATATATATATATATATATATATATATAAACACATAAATAGAATATTTTTACAGGATTTATTGAACATCGATGAGATTATTGCTCATAGCCAAACTACAGATCAGACGACATCATGCATATATAATATAAATGAATCGATTTTTCTTTAAACCTAAGTTATAGATTTAGGCCGACAAAATTCTTTTGATCCTAGTTTTACGCTAGCCAAGTCGACCCTTGCATCTTATAATTGCCAGGATTTGTATGTGTATGAATGTGTGTCCAACTTCTTGCAACTAAAATCCATATATAATCATTAATTTTATCGTATTATATGCACTAAAATCCAATAAATATTCAACCCATGTATTCACATTTACTTATATTATTGTACTAGACTAATTAAATTCCTATAAATA
Organism: Platycarya longipes; assembly: GCA_036559045.1. Classification (NCBI taxonomy): domain Eukaryota; kingdom Viridiplantae; phylum Streptophyta; class Magnoliopsida; order Fagales; family Juglandaceae; genus Platycarya; species Platycarya longipes. The sequence continues at coordinate 38,979,856 of CM071797.1, forward strand.
TTCTGCCATTCACATTTATTTATCTTATTATTATATATATATATATATATATAGTACTCATGATGAATTATAAATAGCAGCTTGAAGTACTCCATGCAAGTCTCATGCAAATTACGGGCGTGTCGATCAAAAGAATAATTATAAATTTCTTAATTAAAGACAATAATATATGGCCGGATCAGTCGGCCTAATACGTTAGCATAGCAATTCATGAGCAAATCTGGGACCAGATCCTAGTCCGTGCATGCAGATTAGTATTACTGATCTAACTTAATTACTTCATTAATTTTTACACATTAATACTGATCTTAAACACTGTAATTAGCGAGCTAGGGCGCTTCTTAATTTGTTGAGGAGTCAACAATTAATATTCTTTATGAGCAATATTGAAATTGTACGCTTTCAATTCAAAGATCTAGTTTTACAATTGCATCAAGCATGCATATTACATAATATAGAGGCCGTAAGAAAAAATTAAATGAATACTAATGCTATTATTCATTTTAGGTTCATTATTTTTTAATCATACATATATATTAATTATCGATGTTTTACGACTTTTATGATCACTTTTAATATAATAAATCTGAACGATACTTTCCAAAACCATGGGGTAGTCATGAAATATTGAATATGCTAATTGCTTCTCTCTTTTTAGACCATTAAGGTTATGTTTTTAGGTATCGTTTGTATTCACAACTCAGTTCAACTCATCTCAACTCATTTTTATTTTATCATTATATTTTTATAAATTTTTATATAAAATATAAATTCTTATACGTATTTTTTAAATTTTAATATATATTTTTTAAATTTTAAAATAATAATAATATTAAAAAATAAATTAAACTCATCTTAATTTATTTCTATCTCTAAATTCAAATGAAACTCTAAGGCCCTGCTTGGATTGGGAAGTGGGTTGAGCTCATCTCAACTCACTTCCATTTCATCATTATATTTTTATAATTTTTTATACAAAACACAAATTTATATACACCTTTTTCAAATCCCCATACACATTTTTCAAATTCCAACACACATTTTTCAAATCCCAACATACATTTTTCAAATCCTAAAATAATAATAATATTAAAAAATAAACCAAACTCATCTCAACTCATCTCATCTCCGAATCCAAGCGGGGTAAGTGCTACTTAATTAGGGAGACTGCATGCATAGTTCTTGTGAAGCAAGCTGCAAGAAATAGGATCCTCTGAAATCTTGACGAATGATCCTCTTGGACAGATGCCCTTTTTTCCAGTTTTCAGTCTTTATCAAGTCCATCACGGCGGCTCTCTCTTCAGTTTCAAATTTTCAATTAACTTGTGATTTCCAAGAAGAAGTAACCGGGAAAGGTTTTTCTGAGGTTCGTAGATCATGAAAGGTTTTTTTAATGCATGTCGTCGTCGGTGGTTGAGTTTCATTAATATTCTATAACTACTACAGCAAGCACCATATTCCTGTGACGCATGATTTTACTGGCAAACTTATTCAAAAATCGAGTCCTCGTAAAAAAAAAATATATATTTGTGATAAATTATTTATAATAAAAATATATTATTTATAATGAAAATATATTCATTTTAGTTAAAATTAATAATAATTTTATTAAAAATAATTGATCATAAATAAATATATATATTTTTTTGTAATAAAAGACTACAAAAACATTGAATATTTATGACCAATTATATATGAAATATAGAATTATTTACTATAAAAAAAAATTTATTTTAATATTAAATAATTATTTTAATTAAAAATAATTAATTACAAATAAATAATTTTTTATAATAATATACGTACTAGCTAAAGAGAGAGAAAGCTTTGCTATAACAAAAAGAAGTGTTAGAGTTAATTAGATTGTGTAAGAGCATTCTCATTGAATTGTTTAAAATTATCATTCAAAAAATATAAATATATATATTTATCAAAAAAATTAGATTATATTTAATTAAAAATAGAGAGATAAAAATAAAAAAATTGAATAAAATTATTTTTTATAAATAATAAAGTTAAAACTTTGTCTAATAAAAGTTAAATTTAACTTTTGTTAAATAAAATTTGGTTTTTGTTAAATAAAATTTTAGTTTTATTATTTACATAAAAAAATATTTTTATTATATTTTTTTATTTTTATCTCTTCATTTTTAATTAAATATGATTATATTTTTTTTGATAAATATATAAATATATATATTTTAAATAATTTTAAACCATTCAATGAGAATCATCTAAAGTTACGCAATACTTGGGCTTTGATGATTTTGATGGGTACGTACGACACTGACTCCAGAAGCTGCGAAGACTTTGGGGCTAAGGATTAGAAACTGACCTTATTGGTCGCGATCGATTCGATTATTGGTCCTTCATCAGTTAGTTTATTCTTGAATCTGTGTTCTTGTGCCACAGGTCGAACGTAAGCTCCAAGTACAAGACGAAGTAGATCGGGCAACGCAAGACGACGAAGGCCTCATCTTTTTTTTTTTTTTTATATAATTTTTCTCATTTTATTTTATTTAATTATTATAATTTTATCAAAATTTTATTTAAAATTAAATAAATAATTTAACTTTTTCAAATTTTAAAACAAAAATAATATTAATAAAATCTATTTTAATAATATTTTATTCATCTTTTAATTTTAATTTATCTCATCTTATTTATAAAAATAAATTAAGCTTAAAGAAACAATGAGCATGCCATTTGGGGTTGGAGCTTGTCATGGAAGATGAGAGAGCTGTCAAAACAGAGCTCATAATAGAGAGCACAAACCCACTACAGCAGCAACCATATACGCACAACACAAGAAACACCTCACATCAGAAATTATGCAAGCACAGCAGAGGAAATTCCTCACAGTTGGAATTATGTCAGAACAACAAAGAAATAAAAAGCATTATAGAATTATAAATATAGGATAGGTGTCATCTAATCCAACCATTATGAAAATCTAATAACAAGTTACAGTTATCTATATATAGTCTGAAATACTTGATACAATGTAAGAAAATAATAAATGAAAATACAATATACTCTTATGGGCAATATCTCAAACATTTGCTATGCATACTGAATATTGATCAGCTCGTTAAGACCAGTGTCTTTTTACACAGCCCTATGGCTTCCAGTGATTCCTCACACATTTCTACTACACAAAATTCATTACTCACCCTTCTGTCCACCATCCTTAACTCTGCCAGCAATTCAGTCCCCATTAAATTTACCATAGAGAACTTTCTCTTATAGAAAGCACAAACGGTTCCATTTTTAAAGGACCATCAAATCTTCGATCATGTGGAAGGTTATCTTACTATACCTCCCTCTATGATCAATGAACAGCTCAACCCAGAGTATACCCAATGGTTGCTTGCTGATCAACGGATATTGTCTACAATAAACTCGTCGATGTCTGAGTCTATGCTAGCACAAGTTTTTGATTGTGCTACTACCAGAGGAGTTTGGGACACTCTTAATACAATATTTGTTTCCTAATCTTCTGCATATGTCATGCAGACTCAGTATCAGCTAATTATAAAAAAAGGTCTCGAGCTGAATATTGATCAGCTCGGGGCTGCTTGGATTCGGAAGTGGGTTGAGCTCATCTCAACTCACTTCCATTTCATCATTATATTTTTATAATTTTTTATATAAAACACAAATTCCTATACATCTTTTTCAAATCCCAATACACCTTTTTCAAATCCCAATACACATTTTTTAAATTCCAACACACATTTTTCAAATCCCAAAATAATAATAATATTAAAAAATAAATCAAACTCATCTCAACTCATCTCATCTCCGAATCCAAGCGGGGCCCGTCAGCCTCTATCCAACTCTAAGTTCTCGATTTATTTGCTTGCAAGCCTTGGCACTGAGTATGATACCTTGGTTACCTTACTTACAACCCGTCCAAATCCTTTTTCTCCCCAATAGATTTATAACTTTCTTTAACCCATGAATCTCGGCCTTAACATCAGACCACTACCCTGCTAAATTGGTCTTCTTTATTTGCTCATATGACAACCTTAAAACTGAACTCCACCTTTAATCCTAATAACTGTGGAAGAGGTACAAGGGGCTTTCGAGGTCGCCATGGAGGAGGAAGACCAAACTCTACTTCATTCTCCACTTGATTTGATAATCGTCCTTTGCGTCAAGTTTGTAGTAAATTTGGGCACACTGCCCTCTCAGGCTACTATTGATTTGACCATAACTGTCAAAAAACCCCCTCATCTTTATATGCAAATCTAACCACCACAGCACCCCTCTAGCTTATAGTAATTTGTGGTTTCCTCATACTACAACAACACATTTTATTTCAAACTTCAGTAACCTAAACTTGGATGCTTCATCATAATAAGGCTCTGATTAGTGAGCGTTGGAAATGGATTGACTATGCCCATACAAAATATTGGCTCTGGCCTAGGCTGCAAACGATTCGATCAAAGACGAATTCGAGTCGAATCAAGTCGAGCTGAACTTAAATAACTTGAGTTCGAGTTAGAGTCGAGCTGAGAGTTTGCCGAGTCGAGCCGAATTCGAGCTGATCAAAGACGTGCTCGAGTCGAATCGAGTTATTTATCGATCTTTATTTTTACTCTCTAACGATCCGCGCGAACCGAGCCAAACTCAATCGAGTAATTACTCGAGTTGCTTACTCTTCATAAATATTTGACTCAATAATTTTTTTGTGAACTCAATACATTATTATTGTAAAGAAACAAAATATGTTACTTCTACATAAAATAACAAAATATATTGTTTATACAAAATATTAAAAATAATATATATAATACATAAAATATATACAATAAAAAAAAATATATGTAAGAATATATGTAGAGTGTATATATGTATATAGAAATATTACAAGTATTGTTACGAGCCCAAAACGAGCCGAGTCGAGTTTATACGAATTTTGTTCACGAACCTAAATTCAGTCGAGTCGAGATTATACGAGTTTAGCTCGTTTAATATTTGAACAAATATTAGTGATCACGAACAACTCATTTATAAAATGAACCGAATTCGAATCGAGTTTATACGAGTCGAGCCTAAATTGTTCACGAGCAGCTCTGTTCATTTACAGCCCTAGGCTCTGCCAACCTTTACCCACCTTCTGGCAATTTTCTCTTTTCTAAACTTTTGCATGTTCCATTAAATTAAAAAAAAAATAAAATTGTTGTCTATGCGTCAGTTTTGTTCCAATAATCCTGTATATTTTGGGTTTCACTCTGACTATTTTCTTTTGCATGATTTACAAACTTAGAAGGTTCTACTTCAAGGCACCATTGAAGATGACTTATATGTCCTAACTGCGGAGGCCACCGCTTCATCTTCAACATCAATTCCTCCCACTAGCTCACACACACCTATTCATCATTGCACTACTTGTTTACAAGAAAAAACATATGCACTTCCTCACCCATTATCTTCATCGCGCTCTATAAAAATCGTTTGAGTTATTATTTTTTGATGTATGGGGTTGGGCCCCAATTTTATCTACAAACATTTGTAGGTTTTACTTTTCTATTGTCAATGATCAGTCAAAGTATATCTAGTTTTTTCCTATTCAATCTAATCAGATGTTTGCACCATTTTTATTGCCTTTTTGAATTTTGTGACTTATTATTTTTCATCAAAAGTAATGGTTGTGCAATTCGAGTAGGGTAGAGAATTTTGTCCTCTTAAAAAAATTCTTCAATCATTCAGTATTGTACATCGCATTGCATATCCCTATTCACATGAACAAAATGGAACCATTGAATGTCGTCACAGGCATATTGTAGAAACTAGGTTATCTCTTTTAACCTAAGTTTTCATGCCATCTCAATACTGGTCAGATGCGTTTCAAACATTTATTTTTCTTATTAATAAGATGCCTACATCGGTTTTATAAAATAAATCTCCCTTTCGAACCCTTTTAAAAAAAATCGGATTGTAATTTTCTTCATATTTTTGGCATTGCATGTTGGCCAAATTTATGATCCTATAATAAACATAAAATAGATCTTAGATCCATTCTTTGTGTTTTTGTGGGCTATAACCCAGACCACAAAGGTTATAAATGTTTATACATTCCATTAGGTCGGATCTACACATCTCGAGATGTAGCTTTCAATGAAACTCATTTTCCTTTTCATTCCTAACTCAACCAATCCAGGGCTTTACCTCCTTTCACCCACACTGGACCAACTTTAGATCCATTCACTCGTGCCCACTTTCTTGTGTCCAATATATCACTCATGCCTTCCTCTCTTCCTGACCCTATACACTCTGGCCCAATACATCACCTTTCGCAGCCCAATCCCTCGGTCCAACCCATCTCTCCATCAGCTCATAAAACACCCTCGATCTGGCCCTCATTCCCAATACTTGCCTATTTCCACCTTCTTTCCCGACACTGAAACAATTCCAAATTCAACATCATCTCAATGCCTAGACCACATAAGTCTCGAAGCCCCACCATCTCTACCTTTTCGCTTCTCCAGTTGTGGTTCCAACTCAAAACACTCATCCCATGGTAACACGAGCTAAGATAAATACTCTAAAACCCCCACTCATACTGATGGCATGGTGCCATGGCCGCTGTGAAAGAATGTTTTGACTAAGTTTACACAATTTGCACCTTTATGGGCTCCTAAAGAACCCATGAACTACATAAAAGCCTCTAGGTTTTCTGAATGGTGAGATGCTATGCAATCTGAATTTCATGCTCTGCTTTACAATCACACTTGGGACTTAGTTCCCTTATCCAACTCCTTTAATACTTTGAGACCTAAATAGATATTCACAACAAAAAGAAAGGCTAACGGTACCTTAAAAAGACAAAAATCAAATCTAGTTATTAAGGGGTTTCACCAACAAGTTGGGGTTGACTACAATGAGTCTTTCTCTCCTGTAGTCAAACCAACTACCATTCAAAATTTGCTATTGTTAGATGTGTCGTTCAATTGGCTACTACAATAATTAGACATACAAAATGTCTTCTTACACGGTGAACTGGAGGAAGCAGTCTACATGTGACAACCCCAAGGTTTTGTGCATCTCGAATTTCCTCTTCATGTTTGTAAATTGAAAAAGGTCATTTATGGTTTCAATTTTATAAACTCAGATCGGCCAAGTTATTTTCCCTTAGTTTCCAAAAACTGAAATCTGATACATCTCTCTTTATTTATCGTAATACATCTCATATCATGTTTGTCTTGATATATGTGGATGACATTATTGTAACTCGTTCTAGCTTGAGTTTAATTTCTCAATTTGTTTCTGAATTTGGCATATCGTTCCCTATGTAAGACTTAGGACAATTTCATTATTTCTTAGGAATTGAAATTTCTGGAAATAGTCAAGATTTGTACTTAAATCAATTCGAATATATGTCTGATCTACTTAAATGTACAAATATACATAATGTTAAACCTGTGTCTACTCCTATGACCTTATCCCTCAAACTTTCGACCTTTGAAGGATCCTCATCTTTATCGTAGTGTAGTTGATAGCTTGTAATATTTGTCGTTTACTCATATCTCATTTATAGTAAACAAAGTGTGTCAATATATGCATAATCTAAAATTCTACATTGGCAAGCTGTAAAAAGGATTTTTAGGTATCTTAGAGCCTTCATTTTTCTTCATCTTATAAATGAACTCTTTCAGCCTTCTTTGATGCTGACTAGTTCGATAGTCCTAATAATAGAAAATCCTTAGGAGGATTCTGTGTCTTTTTTTATTCTCACATTGTTACTTGGGGTTCTAAAAAGCAACCAACAATTTTTCGTTCTTCCACAAAAGTTGAATATAAATTTGTGGATTCAGAATTTTTTGAAGGAATTTGGAATTTTCTTGAATAAACCACCAACTATTTGGTGTGATAACTTAGTTGCGACTTACTTATCTGTTAACCCCGTAGTATATGCTAGTACCAAACATGTAGAATTGGATTACTATTTTGTACGGGATCGAGTGGTTGCCAAAACTCTCATAGTCTCATTTGTTTCTAGCAAAGACTAACTCATTGATATCCTCACAAAACCATTGTCTACAGCTCGATTCCTTCTTTTCGATCAAACCTCACAGTTTCACAAGTGTTGCTTGCATCGATGGGAGCTGTTGAGGAAGATGAGAATGTTGTCCAAAAAGAGCTCATAACAGAGAGCACAAACCTACTACATCAACAACTATATATACACGCACATAACGGGAAACACCTCATAGTGGAAATCATGCAAGCACAGTAGAGAAAATCCCTTATAGTTGGAACTATGTCAAAACATCAGAGAAATATAGAGCATTTTAGAATTGCAAAATATAGGACAAATGTCATCTAATCTAACCATTGTGGAAATCTGATAATAAGCTACAATTGTCTACAAATAGCCTGTAATATTCAATACAATATAAGAAAACAGTGAATAAAAATACAATATACTCTTTTGGTCAATATCTCAAACACTTGCTATGCATAGTGAGTATTGATTTCTTTAGAGCCAAGTGCCCAAAGGAAGAAAATATATGTGAAAGAAAGGCGGCCAAAGTCAGGGTGAGACTAGTAAGATTGAGGCCATCAATACCTAAGGCCATACATGCAATCAATGCTTCAAGTAAGGCCAAAATAGTAAGATCGATGAATAACACAATTTTTCAAAGAAATATTTGTACATTGAATACAAAAATATATTACAATAGTTTGGCATCAAATGAAGGAGACATATACTATGGTTCACAAGATAACATTACCGATCTTATGCATCACCCTACACAATTAAGAAGAAGGTAATAATCTCTCAATATTCCCACTATATAATCTAACTTTAGCATCGAAGCTATTTCCAACCTGAGCTCATCGACCAAGCTCTTGTGGAAATGGGTTTTTTTTACAATGCTTTTGGTATCATGATTATCATCCAATTATAGTTGCCAGGTTTTCATCTAATTTTATTAGAGTAGTACTATAGTCACAAAAATGAATATCACACAAAAGTAATTCTATAAACTTACGTACCTTCATATGATTTGTTATATTTATTTTATGATAAAAACAACTTTATAATCTAATAAATTATATGAAGTTCATTAGTTTGTGAGACTATTTTTTATATAATTCTTTTGTAGCTAGATTACTATTTCTCATTCTATTATCATTGGCAACATGATCATCATCATCATAATCAAAGCAATCACCCCATTGTCGTTCTTATTGCCGCCAGCCCTTATCACTACCAGCATCACCATATTATAAAAATCACTTTTGCTATTATACTCATGATTATATGATATCGGGACCTCTTAATTTAATTAGCATATATATATATATATATCCTAATGTGAAGATGGCAACCATTTAGAATATAATACATATGATCATAAGGCTTAAGGAAATCAGAAAGCTATACAAGAATTACTTTGAAAACCAATTAAAGTTACTATGATCGAGATACTACAAGTTGGACATATTTGTAATTTATTTAATTGAACTTTTGTTTTCTAATATAAAGCATGTCAGCACTTTTGTATTAATGTATTCAGAATCAACTTCTTGTAATTGAGAGAAATAAAAGAAAGAAAAGTCGAGAAACATAGCATTGAGAGAAATGAGAAATGGTGAAATCTTCTTTCTGAAATCATGTACCGAGAGCGAGGTTGTTCATCTTTGTAAAGATCGGATCTGTATTGCGTTGATGCTACCGATTCTTCAATAAAAGAGACTCATAGATAAGGTTTCAGCTATTGATGTAGATCAAAGAGGATTGAACCACGTAAATTTTCTTGTGTTTTTCTTCTATGTTTTACTTTCATTTTTACCGTAATTTATCATTCATTTAGTTTATTTTTCATTTTATTAAACTATGTAACGTTTCCATTGAGATTTGGTGAGTTCTTGCAATTGTTTTGGCTAAATAAAACTCTAAGTTTCATCACAAGTGGTATCAAGAGCTCTGGTTCTAATGGGGAATGCCAAGTTTGATTTTGATAAATTCGCAGGCAAGAACGACTTTGGTTGTGGAGGATTAAGATGCATGCTTTTGTAGTCCAACAAGGATTACAAGATGCTCTTCTTGGTGAGAAGGACATGCCATTTTCTTTCTCTGACAAAGAGAAGTCAAAGATCTTGCAGAAGGCTCATGGTGCTATAATCCTCTCACTTGGTGACAAAGTCTTGAGAAAAGTTGCTCAAGAGGACACGGCTGCAAGTATATGGCTTAAACTTGAAAATCTTTGCATGACAAAACCACTTGCTAATAGATTGCAAAAGAAAACTAGGTTGTAAACTCTCAAACAATCCCCTTGGACGTCTATAGAAGAATATCTTGATGAATTCAATAAGAATGTTCTTGACCTAGCAAACATAAACATTGAAATAGATGATGAGGACTAGACCATTCTACTTATAAGTTTATTATACACTTCTTATACAAATTTGAAGGAAAATATGATGTATGGTCGAGAGTCCTTGACTCTTTAAGAAGTTTAATCTGTTTTGCATTTTAAGGGGTTGCAAAAAAAAAAACAAGGTTGAGAATGGTAAACTTGAGGCTAGGGAGGGGTTGCTTATGAGAGGGAGAGCTTAAAAAAATTCAAAAGGGTAAGAACAATAAGAATATGTCTAAATCAAAAGGAAAATAACTTAAGTGTTTTGTATGCCATAAGGAGGGACATTTTAAGAGAGATTGTCTTGAGAGGAAACAAAACTCAGAGAATAAGTCTAAGGAAGATGGGAATATAGCAGTAGCTTTAGATGGATATATATGAGTGTGCAGAGGTACTCAATGTCTCTGATGTAGACTCGAGCAAGGAGTGGATCCTTGACTCTGGTTGCTAGTTCCACATGTGTCCCTCAAAATCTTGGTTTGAATCATTCAATGAGTTAGATGGAGCATATGTGCTCATTGACAATAACAAGTCTTGCAAGATTTTGGAAATATGAATAATTAGACTGAAACTACATGATGGTATAGAGAGACTTCTTAGTGAGACGAGATACATACCTAAACTTCAGAAAAATTTAATTTTCTTTAGGAATGTTAGATAAGTCTAGTTGTACCTTTAAACCTAAAGCATGGGTAATAAATGTAGCTAATGGGTCCAATTGTGATAAAATGTGTGATTAAAAATGGGCTTTATACACTAGTAGGGAAAACAGTGATAGGAGAAGTCTCATATGTTTATCACCAACAAGAGAACTAAGTTGTGGTTTAACATAGGAGGTTAGGGCATGTGAGTGAGAGGGGCTTGCAAGAATTACACAACCAAGACTTGTTAGATGACAAAAGCTTTGGAGAGTTGCCATTTTGTGAGGATTGTATAATGAAAAAGTCTACTCATCAAATTAAACATGTCTTGAATTACATACATTCTAACTTATGGGAGCTGCTAGAGTTAGCTCCCATGGAGGAGGGAATTATTTTATCTCCATTATAGATAATTACTCTAGGAATGTGTAGATCTATATTCTAAAATATAAAAGTTACACCTTCCTAAAGTTTCAAAAGTGGAAAATACTGGTTGAAAACTAAGTGGGAAGAAAAGTCAAGACCCTTAAGACATATAATGGACTTGAATATTTATCAAAGGAATTCAATAATTTCTGTCAAATGGAGGGGATAGTAAAGTACAAGACAATTAAGGAGACCCCTCAACAAAATGGTATTGCTGAGAGAATGAATATGACTATTTTGGAAAGGGTTATGTGCATGTTATTAAACTCAAGCCTTCAAAGGCCTTTGGGCATAAGCTGTGTCTATAGCAGTTCATTTGATAAATGGGTGTCCCTCTTCAATTATAGGGTTCAAAACACCCTAGGAATTGTGGTTAGGAAAACCCTCAAACTATGACTACTTGAGAATTATTGAATGTGTAGCTTATGCACATTCAAAGATAGATAAATGAGAGCCTCGAGCTCTAAGGTGCATTTTTGTGGGTTATCTTGAGGGAGTTAAAGAATATAAATTTGGGTGGATGAATCTGGGAAACAAAAGTACATAATAAGTAGAGATGTGACATTTAATGAGAATAAAATAGCTAGAATTGAAAAGAAGGATAGTGAGACTCCACACACACAAGACTTTGACAACTTGTAGCTTGAGGTGGAGCATAATGAAAATGCTTCAGATTAGTTAGTCAAACAAGTTGATAAAATTGAGGACATAAACTCAGTTAACACATATAAAGGTGGAGCCAATTCCTGGAATCTGGCTAGAGATAGACATGGGAGGGTTATTAAATCTCATCAAAGGTTTGGACAAGTAGAACTTACTACTTTTACTTTAGCAATAACAGAATAAAAAGTTCAAGTGGAACCAAGGTCCTATAAAGAGACAATGACTAGTGAGGAGGCTCATTAGTGGTCACTAGCCATGCAAAAGGAAATAGAATCTCTAAATAAGAATAACACTTGGATACTAGTGTATAAACCTGAAAATGTGAAGTTAATAGGATCCAAGTGGATATTCAAGAGAAATGAAGGTATCCTAACGTTTGAAGTCCCGAGATACAAGGCAAGGTTGGTGGCTAAGAGATTTACACAGAGAGAAGGGATAAACTATAATGAAATATTCTTTTTTGTGGTGAAACACAGCTACATTAGGCTACTGTTAGCCTTTACTGCCTATGAAAATTGAACTTGGAATAACTAGATGTAAAGACAACTTTCTTACATGGAGAGTTTGAGAAAATAATTTATATGTGGCCTCTAGAAGGGTTATTAGAGGAGAAAAACAGGCATAAAGTCTGTTTACTCAAGAAATCCTTGTATGGACTAAAGTAGTCCCTCAGATAGTGGTATAAAAGATTTGATACACATATAATTGATAATGAGTTTAATAGAAACACGTATAATAGTTGTGTGTATTTCAAGAAATCTAGATAACACATGATATATTTACTGCTTTATGTAGATGACAGCTTATAGCATGTAAGGACACGTATTTGATTGAACAAGTTAAAAACATATTAAAGACATAATTTGAGATGAAGTAACTAGGACCTACAAAGAGAATTTTGGGGATAGAAATTCAAGAGATAGAGAGAAAGAACTCTTAAGATTTTCTCAAAAGTCATACATCTTTAAAATTCTCAAAAGATTCAGTATGAATAAAATGAAGATAGTCAGCACTCTTATAGGCCAACAGTCAAAACTATCAATTAGGCAAACACTACAAACTCACGAGGACATAGAATTTATAAATAAAATACACATGCTAGAATGGTTGGCAGTATAATGTATCACGTGGTTTGCTCAATGCCTGATTTGACTTATGCAGTTAGCATGGTCAGTAGGTTCATGATCAACTCAAGCAAGCCTCATTGGCATGCTATCAAGTAGATATTTTAATACTTAGTGGGTACTAGTGGCTTGTGATTGATATTTAGGAAAAATACTCAACAAGAGAAAGAGTTGAGGAGCTTTGTGGATTCTGACTATGCGGCAAACATAGATATCAGGAAATTCTTGACTAGTTTCGTGTTCATTATTTTTGGGAGTGCTATCAGTTGTAACCTACAACTAGTGGTTGCTTTATCAATAATTGAGGTAGAATATATTGCCATGATCGAGGCAATTAAGAAGGCAATATGGCTAAAAGGTATTTCAAGTGAGCTAGGCATGTATGAAGGGAATGTTGTGGTTTATTATAATAACCAGAGTGCTATTGATTTGGCTAAAAATCAAGTATTTTATGAGAGGTCTAAACACATAAATGTTAGACTTCATTTTTGTAAAAGACATTATAGCAGATGGGAGAGCTAGGGTGGAAAAGGTAACAACCAAAGAAAATGAATCTGATATGATAACAAAGTTACTACCTGCAATCAAGTTCAAACATTGTTTGGACTTGATCAACTTGGGAGAATGTTGAAGACCCCATTGATTGGGGGAAAATGCTGGAATCGTCTAAAGAGAGAGTTGAAGAATCAAGATCAAATTTAGAATGGTAAAAATACATACCAAGGTGGAGAATTGTGACTATGACAACCATTTAGAATAGAACATGTGTGGTCAAAAAGCTTTAAGAAAATCAGAAAGTTATACAGGAAATTACTTTGAAGACCGATTAAAGTTGTTGGGATCGAGACACTACAAGCTAGGCATATTTGTAATTTACTCGATATTTTCCTTTCTCATATAAAAGCTTGTCAACACTTTTGTGTTAATGTATTCAGAATCAACTTCTTGTAATCAAGAGAAATAAAAGAAAGAAAAGTCAAGAAACAAAGCAGTGAGAGAAAGGAGAGAAACGTGAGACTAAGAGGGTGAAGTTTTCTTCTTGAGATCATGTGTCGAGAGTGAGGTTGTTCATCTTTATAAAGATTTTATTTATATTGCGTTGATACTACTGATTCCTCAATAAAAGAGATTCCTAGATGAGGTTCTGTCATGGATGTAGATCGAAGAAGATCAAACTACATAAATTCTTTTGTGTTTTCTTCTCTATTTTACTTTCATTTTTATTACAATTTATTGTTCATTTAATTTATTTTTCGTTCTATTAATATGTGTAATGTTTCCATTGAGATTTTGGTGAGTTCTTACAATTGTTTTGGCAAATAAAATCCTAAGTATCATCACCCCAAAAATAATTAAAACCCAATTTGATCAAATCGAAATCAACATAAATATTAGATCAGGAGACAAATTACAATTAAAAAAAAACAATTGAAAATCTCAAAACTCGATTGGAAAAGAAGAATGGAAATCTCAAGACTAACCGTTTGTATTACAAATCATGGTAATTAGAAATAGGACCATAGATTTTTTTTTTTTTTTCACTTCAATTATTTCTCTCGTTTGTTTTCAAAATTGTGACTTTGCAAGTGGGGTCCTGCAAATGCCCAAAATTGTTGTTGGCTATTGGCATTTTCCTCTATTTTGGAAAGGGACAAGTATGTTTTATGTCATTCTCCCACAACTTTTTCCAATATACTTCCAAACAAAATTGCATTAATTGCCAGTCTTCTTTGCATACTAATTTAAGGCCATGATATTTAAAAAAGGGTTAGATAGTCTGAAAGGTCTATTGAAAAAAATGATATTTCAAGGGAAAAAAACCATATAAAACTATTCAGTGCATTTCTGCAATAAGCTATTCGATATTTGTAGAAGGGTGACGTTGGGGACTGGTCGGGCTGTCCCCAGCGTCAAAAGCAGCCCAATAATAATTGGGCTACTTTTTGACAATAAACACAATAAATAAATAAATAAATAAAATATAATAAGAAATATAATAAAATAATATAATAAAAAACACAATAAAAATATAATAAAAATACAATAAAAAATAAAATGAAGATGAATTTTAGGGAGATTCGGCCTCAGCCGAACTGAGCTGTCGGAGGCGGCGGTAGGCGACAACAGACTCATTTCGAGTTTAATGCCGCTGGGGCTTCGTCGAAGGTCGTCGTGGGTCGCCGTCGCAGGGGTGGACTCGCCGGAGCCCGCTGGTCCCGATGGTACCAGCAATGTTGCCGCCCCCGACGGTGGGCTGCTTTTAATGGGGGGTCAGTCCGACCGACCCCTAGCTTTTTTCTTTGTAGAAAGCCCTTGTATTTATTACGTCAAAAAATAGAATTTTTTATATGATTTTTTTAATGTTTTAAAATATCTTTTAAAAATATAAAAAAAATCACAATACTTTTTAAAATTACTTACTTAAAAATTATATAAACAAACTAAAAAAAAATAAAGCCCTCTTAATAGTCAAGTTTTATTCAAGATTGTACCATGGGTGGATATTCATTCATTTTAATAGTCAAGTTTTATTCAAGAGTATAAAATGAAAAATATAGATATAAGTTAGAATTTTCAATCACTTAAGATGTAGAATAAAAAAATATGGTTGATCTTTCTTTAACCATGCCATTCTAATTAAAACAGAACAATTTCAAAGATCTCGTGGTACTAGAATCTATGATCTTACATCCATATATGCTCTACATTGGGCTTTCCAAATAATAATGGCTACCCATCATGGGCTTGCCACATCAGTCCCAGATCAGAGTTATCTGGGATTTCTTTCCCGCTTCTTAGGCCTTCAATAAATTGGATTGGGCCCTTCTTGACGAACTTGGTCCATCCGAAACGACATGTCGCATGCTTTTACAATCTCTACAAACGTCTAAACAAGTTACAAATGCAAGGCATTTGGATGCTATTTATGGTTGTGCACAACAACTTTGGACGTGTTACTTTGGGAAGCACATAAAATCCTTTTTACTTGACGAATTTCTTAACCAAACTAACTTTAGAATCTCCCATAAACACTCCCCTTGTATAAAGAAGAAAAATACTTTAACTAATTGCTAAGTCTTACATCACATATCTACTAAATTAATATATAAGTTTTTCATTTTTATTCTTCTTTTATAATGCCATGTTTGTTTGTGAATTTTTTTTTTTTTTTTTTTATATAATGTTTTTGTGTCTATAGTAGTTATCTTATTTAAATAAAAAATGTGTGAAATAAGACTTTCTTTTAGCATTTTTCATTTTAGAATCTCCTGGAAACACCAAACATAAATTCCTTAAAATCTCCCATGGATCCGTAATAAGCAAGTATTTAATGATAAAATTATGTTATTAGAAATAACTTAAACCTCCTTCAAATATAAAGATTCAGTATTAAACTTCAATTATATTGTACCCGTGCCACTTCATCAAGACTCCTAGCTTCACTACCGTGCCATAAGTGAACCTATAATAATATTGGACTCTTGAACAACAAAATATTTTAATCAAGGTGAAGATTCCTTTTGTGTTCTTGTTTTAGAGTATTCATCGTCATTTCATTTTTCATTATTTCATCATCTCTTGAAATTGCATCAAATAATTATTGAAGAACTATTAATTAATTTCATTGTTCTATCAATTATTTGCCGTCATAGCATACAATTATATATAAAGAAAATGGTACCACAGAGAAATATGTATACAAATATTTCTTTATTTTATCTATAAAAAATGAGATCAATATTGTACCCATCAGACTCAAGGGTGGCTCAATACAAATTAAGACCTAAGGCCAGATTTAAATAAGTCATTTTTAATCATAATGAAAAAAATAAAGATAAATCATTATATTGAATAATTTTCAAAATATTGGATAAAAAATGACTATTTAAACTTTTTAGATAAAAACATGCAACACTTTAAAATAAGGTCTTATTATAAATTTTGTATCTCTATTTAGCAAGAGCTTAGAAAAGCTTATTTAAAATAAACTATTCCTTGTTTTAAATATAAAATCTTGTATAATGGAGCGTTGCACGCGCTATATTTAAAACAAGGCTCATTATACACTACTATAGTGTGTGCAACGCCCCATTATACAAGATTTTATATTTAAAATAAGGAATAATTTCGTAATTTACATTTTAAATAGGCCTTTCTATTGGGCTCTGCATCCACGCCATTTCACAGCCAGATTCCATCCAGCCGCGCCCAAACGATGATCCGCATCACTTGCAACGAAACAAATCAAAGAGTGAAGTAGCAATCCCAACGATTATTCCCATGCATCACTTGCAATGGACCAAGGCAAAAAGTGCCATCAAAATTGAACATATATAGGCAATGGATTACCCTAAACCCTAAACCCTAAATCCTAAATCTTAAACAACTCTAAATTAATTCTCATTCGAACCACAGAGCTTCATCCTCGACAATGGGGTTCTCAAGTACCCCTCTACGTCATATTCTTTGGAGAAAGTTCTCGGTACTTGGCAAACTGATCTCTCACCTCAGCATTCCTGTCCTGCAAGCTATAAATCATTCCCATAAAGAAATAGGGCCTAAAATCTTTGGGATCCACCTTCGCGAAATCCTTGATCAGGTGAGAGTGGGGATACTAGAGATTTGGAGTGCGAAAATGGAGATACGGGGTGAGGGGAGGTGGAGGATGAGAGGGAATTGATTGACGATGACGACGGTCACGGGGTGAGGAGAAGGAGAGGAGAAGATGAGACAAAGAGGAGAAGGGTTTCGAGAACCTTGGCCTCGTGTTCGGGAGTGAATTCTGAGTAGAAAGGGCAGCGTGCAACGTACGTCGCGTGCCTACGATTACTTTCATAGTTGTCTACGTGGCAACACAGTTTTGGAGAATGTTATTTGGCCTCCAACACCTTTTCTGTCTAGAAGATTTTCTATTATTTTAAGAAAAATTATAGAGTGAATCCACACTCAGGACACTCACTCTCACAAAACACTGTTCAGGACACTCACTTTCACATAGTACTATTCATATGAACAGTGTTCTGTGAGAGTGAGTGTCCTGAGTGTGGATTCACTCTAGCACTACTCTTCTTTTAATGCTTTTAAATCTTAGAATGGTCTTGATGTGAATAAGGTATGTAACTGGTAGCCTCCACTGGAAGGTTTCTTGAAGCTTGATGTTGATGGGGCTGTTTTTTCAGACTTGAGCAAAGTTGGAATTGGATTGGTTCTTAGAGATTTTAGCGGGACAGTGGTAATGGCAACGAATATATCCGAGGGGGCTGTAGATGAACCTACAACAATAGAGTTACTCTCTATTCTACATGGCCTGCAATTATGTATTCCTCTCGGAATATCGAAGCTAACTATTGAATCAGATTGTCTTGATCTTATGGTACAAGCTTTAAAATCTGAGGATGCCACTTTCTATTGATCTAATGGCAATTTGCTTCAGGAAGCCAAGTTCTTAATGAGCTGCTTTCCGAAGACTTGCATCATGAGCATATTAACTGCATGGGCAATGGGGTGGCACATACACTAGCTAGATATGCATAGAATGTTTATGATATTTAAATGTGGTGGGGAAATGTCCCAAGCTTTGTAGATCGTTCTCTTTGGTTTGACAAAGTTGCTATGTAATTACTTTATATTATGGAATGAATTTCTGGTTATCAAAAAAAAAAAAAAAAAACAGAGAGTGAGATCCATGCAAGCATGCAGCAAATCAATCTACACAGCCGGCCTTTCGAGTCACGCGGAGTTTAATTATCTATACATATAGCTCACGAGCAGTTGAGCTAAAACGCATCTGATCTTTAGCCAACAAACTTGTTGAAGGATAATGTGGAATGTATATGTTTTATTCATTCTTACCCGATTCCAATGTTTTTTCCCCCCCAAATATTGATGCAAGTTTTGAATCAAATTGTCATTAATTTTATGTCATATATAAATGGATAATTTGAATTTTGATCCACGTAAATAAATTTAAAAAAAAAACTAATTAACCTAGGTAAAAAGAACTAGCACTGATCAAGAGTTTTTATTCAATTTCGCCTCAAGTACTTGACCATCATTATAAATTTCACAATAAAAGACTTCCATGTAGAATGACCCTAAAAAACTAATTGGTATTTGTTAGGAAATAGTAAACGACCGAGATCGTAGGAGGTTTTATATCAATTTTCTTCTAATTTATCAAATATATGGTCATTTTCCGGGACTCGTCATGCTTTCTTAAGACAAATCAACTTTCATGATCAAGGTAAATAAGAGTCCAAAGCAGAAGAGGAATAAAAGAGTCAACTGTGTGCATAAATTATATATATATATATATATATTTATATATATATATATATTCTATATAAATTAAATAATAAAATCTATTTCTTATCATTAGCTTAAACTTTTGAGAGAAGTGATATTTTACACAGGCCGACTCAATAGTTTGAGGGGCCTAAGACTAAAAATTAGTTTGAGGCATTTTTTATTTTAAGAAATAAAATAAAATAATTTTAATTTTAACTCTTACATTATACTTTTATGTAAAAATAATTCTAATCATTTTGCAAAGTTTATTGATTAGGATTTTATATTACATTTTCAACTAATAATAAACCTAATCTTTATTAAAAAAATTTTAATTTAGAGAGTATTTTATTGAATCTAGCTAGTTCTACAAAACGTTATTTAGATTCTTAGAGGCTGTTTAGGAACACAAATATTCTCAAGTATTATTAGATACTCTAAAATTTAACTTTTTCTCTCTTATTAAAAAATAAAAAATATCTTAATTTATATTACTACTATTCATATATATTCTAAGATATTCTATCTAAACAAGCCTTAGAAGCAATTATAATTATTATTGTAAATAAAGTTGTATAAATAACCTACACATTATGAAAAAAGTGGGTCATTGCCTTTTCAAATGATCATACAAAAATATTTTGAGAATATTCGAAAATTGAATTTTGCTATTTATAATTTTCACATTATATATTAAACTAATAATGTCAAGAGAGAAATATATTCTTAGAATGAGAGTATTTGAAATAATTAGTAAGTGTGATATTTTTTAGACTTAATAATAATATAATATTTATTTAATATTTTGATTTTTCTTATTGAGTTAATTAATTTTTTTAATTAAATATTTATTTTCTTTTTAAAATATCCTATTTTGAATTTTTTTTTCTTAAAGGGCCTTCTTCCATTAGGGACATTAGGCAATTGTCTAATTTGCCTAATGGAAGAGCCGGACCTGATTTTATATGATATCAAAACAAAGTTTTGAGTTCGAATCTTGATGCTACATTTTATCCTATTTAATTAAATATTTCACGTGTTGAGATTATTCATTTAGCAAGAATCTGGTTCACATATGAGGGAGAGAGAATATATAAATTAAATAATAAAATTTTTCTCTTTTATTAACCTAAACTTTTAAAATAAGTACTGATTTCACACATACACAAATATATTATATATATATATATATATAGAGAGAGAGAGAGAGAGAGAGAGAGAGAGAGAGAGAGAGAGAGAGAGAGAGAGAGAGAGAGAGAGAGAGAGAGAGAGAGAGATATTTACTTCTATAACTTGCAAAACATACATACAAATATTATATATGCACATGTCTAGCAAATTCCGAACCACAAAGCTCCAGGCTTAGATGGTATGACTGCTCTCTTTTATAAACAATACTGGCTCATTATAAAAAAGAAGTGATTGCCACAGTCCAAAACTTCTTCATAATAGGGAAGCTCCTAAAATAGATCAACCATACCCATATAGCTCTCATTCCCAAAAATGAAAATCCAAGCTGTCCATAGGATTATAAACCTATTAGTCTCACAAATGTCATTTACAAAATAATCACAAAAATCTTGGCAAACAGGTTAAAGAAAACCCTTTTGAACATTATTTCTCCCTTCCAAATAGCTTTTGTGCTAGGTAGAAGTATAAAAGAAAACACTATCATTGCTTATGAGATGTTTCATTATCTCAAGAACCACAAAGGAAAGATAGGTTAGATGGCCTTAAAAATGGATACGGAAAAAGTTTTTAATTTTATGGAATGACGCTTTCTACTAGTAGTCATGAAGGTGCTGGGGTTTAGTGCAGTATGGATTAATCTCATTAAGGAGTGTATTTTTACATCTTCTTTCTCAATCTTGATTAATGGCTCCCCAATGGGTTTTTTCAAAGCTCAGCAGGGACTTTAACACGGAGATCCTATATCCTCAACACGGAGATCCTACATCCTCTTTTATTTTTATTCTATGCATAGAGGTTCTTTCAAGACTTCTAATGAGATTTGAAGCTTCTCAAAATCCGGAGGGCATCAAGATAGGAAGAAATTGTCCATCAATAACTTATCTTCTTTTTACATATGATCTTATCATATTTGGGAGAGCCAATGAAAAATCAATCTATGCTGTTAAAACAGTCCTAGAAAAGTATCAAATTTGGTCAAGTCAGAGTAAATCAAAACAAGTCATCCATTTTCATTACCCAAAATACTTATCCGGCAACAAGAATGTCAGTCATGGAAAACCTGTCCTTCAAATTGTCAACCTCTTTCAGAATGAAATATCTCGACGTCATGATAACTTCTGGGCGAATAAAAAAAGATGATTATAGAGAACTGCAAAGCAAGATAAACAAAAGACTGGAAGGTTGGAAATCCAAATTCCTTTCACAAGTCGGAAGAACTTGTCTAATTAGAACAGTGGCGAGCAATAGCCTTATATATTAAATAACTACTTATCTATTCCCGAAACTAACTTGCAAGTCTCTCAATAAAAGCTTCAAAAACTTTTGGTGGCGTATTCCAAAAGAAAAAAATCACTCCATCTATCTGAAGTTTTGGAAAACAATATGCAAATCAAAAAAAGGAAGGAGGACTAGGCTTGAGGCTGATGGAAAACTTGAATTTGGCACTTCTAACGAAAACAGGATGAGAAATGAGTCAACACAGTGATAGTTTATGGCACAAGCTCTTGACAGGCAAGTACCTAAAAAATCTCTCTTTCGATCTAATAACCAAACAAGCTACAACCTTAACATTCTGGAAAGGACTACTCAAGACCAAGTCCCTGTTAGAAAAAAAGTATGTGCTTTCAAATCGCTAATAGATTTTTGGTTAAAGCATGGATTGATCCATGGATACTCATTTTGGAAAACTTTAAGCCCACTCCATTAGCTTCTATAGAGCAATTTTCCCAAAATCTCAAAGTTTCTGATTTGATAAATCAGATCACAAATACTTGGGACATTCGCATGCTTCTATCCCTATTTAGCCAGGAAAGTGTGCAAGCTATCCAACAAATTCCTATTCCCTTCTCTCTTCAAAATGCTAATCGGAAAAATTTGGACAAAAACCTAGAATGGGCAATTCTCAGTCAAATCAGCATACCATTTAGTCAATTTCCTGAGAGATACACAGATGAATGCCACAAACTTCCCCCTTTGGAAAATTTGAAAGCTTAAAATTCATGATCGCCATAAACTTCTATTATGGAAACTCTTCTGGAATATTCTCCCAACAAAGGAGAGGCTAAAGTGCTTTCTTCCAAGAATATCCACACTAGCCTGTCCTTTTTGCAAAGAAAAAGAGGAAATGCTGCTGCATCTTTTCATTGAATGTCCTTTTACAAGGATTCTTTGGCAACAAAGTAGCTGGCCTTTAAATCATGTTTCTCTATCTATTGGGATAATATTAGAATGGCTACTTCACATTTTGAACTCAAAGATAAAATTGGGTCTTACCACAGAAGATGAGCTAAGATCTTTGCAGTGTTGATTATGGATTTCATTTGGAGAATCAGGAATGACTTGGTCCACAACAAAACGGCTCTACCTATCCAACAAGCTTCTGATCAATTAAATCTCTCCTATTAAGAACACATCCAAGCATGGAACAAAAGGAGTCTAGCTAAACATGAAAAATCTTTGCAAAAAACCCTTGTAAATCATTTTAGCATTTCCTTTGATGTAGCAGTAAGAAATTCTTTTTCAATAGCTTTAGCAGTTAGTAGGAACTCAGATGGAGAAATCATTGAAATTTGGACGGAGCAAAATCCCACAACCGTTCCATTAATTGCTGAAGCCTTAGCTGCAAGTTTGGCTTTCAAAATGGCTAAACACTTAGACACTCCATAAGTTTCTATGGAATGCGATTCTCAGTTGGTGGTATCCTCTATCTATGGAGATGAGGTTATTTGGCAGGAATCTACCATCACTAGAGATATTTTCAACCCTATGCAAGCTCACAAAGATTGGAGTTTCAAAAATATAGATCGATCGCATAATCAATTGGCGCAATGGACCGCTATAAACTCTTTGTTTGATAGCATTCCATTAAATACTCTTCCTAAATATATTATATATATTGACAATGGAAAGGACCCACCTTAAACCTAGTAATATTTCTTCTCTATGTATATAACTCATGCTTGCTTAGGAAAAAAAATTATATATGCACATGACCGCGCGCTGACATGGTGGCCAGAAATTGAAAAATCAATCTATAACCTCCAATAAATGCGTGCCACACGTTCGATGTTAACATGTGCGTACTCATATACGAGTTGCTAAAAGAAAAACTAAATAAAAAGAAAAAGACAAATATATAGTTTCATTAGTGTACTCTGATCTTGCTTGCTATCGATCATATATGCTAGTCATTGTCATTGATGGAGGCTTAGAGAGCAATGAAGGGATAAATGCTTTGTATTAGTATATGTATATAAACTTATAATCATCTTTCTTATTCCTCCACTCAATGCGAATCATTGCTCAAATCCCATATTAAGATAGGCCTATTTGTCATCATACGTAGCCATTTTTTTCCTTTTTTCTTTTTTTCAATTTAGGTAGCAATATTGCTTGAGTCTACGTACCGCGTTCCCACGAATCTTTCTCTCTCTCTCTCTCTCTCTCTCTCTCTCTTTAAAGGATGAATATACAGCTATATCTATTTCTTGCCTAACAGCCCACACAAGCAAAGACACAGTCATTGCCAATTATGCCACATCATTATAAGTATCACACCATTTTAACAAAGATAAAATCCCACTTATATTACAGTACTCTCTCTCTCTCTACCTTTTCTTGCAATCTAAGCCTTGTGTCCATTTATATCCCGAAAACCCAATACACAAAACTGTGGTCTGTTATCTTCATTCGCCGGAAGAACCCAGAAAAATGAGCTCAGTTTGCATATCAAACTGTGTCAACGACGCACGTGACCCTCGTGTTCCCGTCCGGGCCACCTACGTGAACCTCTACAAGTGGCCGGAGTCCGACGCAGAGTTCGTCCGGTCGTTCAGCTCCGCCGAAGGCCGCAGGCCGGGAATGCATGCAGGCCATCCCAGAGTGGTGGACAGTATCTCGTGCAGGCAGTTGTATCTGAGAAGCTACAAATTCTCCAGGAAAGAGACCATGCCGGAGAAGACGCAAAAGTGTTTCGGGAGGGTGAAAGAGAAAGTGTCTCCGGCCGGAAAGAAGAGAAAGACTCATCAGGGTCTAAAAAGGAAGTGTTTGGTTTGGAGGAAAGTTAGGGAATTGTCTTGTGCCGCATTGTTTAGGATCTTTCACAGGTTTTTGTCGTGCTCTGCTAGTGTAGACGTTATGGATGGATAAGATTGACATCATAAGCTCTCTCTACTTAAATTCCTCCGTTTTTTATGCTCAGAATCTGGTGTTGTGTTCTTGTTTGTTTAGTTTTGTGTTAAATTATGTTGAAGGGAAAATATTGCAATAGGACATTGCGGCAAGAATAGTTATTCTCTGTAAATCTGCATGTCCTGATGATCATCCTGCTGAGCTTACAAAAAAAAACCATGTAATTTTTATTTCAGTGTGATTATAAGAAATAATGTTTTGTATTTAGTAATACTATCGGTAATTTTTGTATTTAGTAATTACAGTACTTCTTGTTCCTCTTTCTCCTATTCACGCATTATTAATCTCAAGTTACATCAGTGAAGATCAAGGCCGAAAGTTATTTTTGTAGATTGAAACAAAGGAAAGGTGGTACTTTTTGTAAGTTTCCACAGCTAGCTTTCCAAAGCTTAAGGGACATTATAATTATGAATCTATGATAAATTAGACGCGTGGTAATTATATAAGATCTTTTTGGGTGGGGTTAGTTTTTATGTTGTTTGTGATATATTCCAATCTTATGTTTTCAATTATTTCAAGTTGACTCGATGAGTGATATTTTATATAAGGTGAGAATTGAAAATTGATTTGTAGAGTCGTAGAATATACAAGTCATCTTTTAAATTAAAAGAAAAGATATTTATAATTATGAATTGTATAAATGTCGGATAACTATTTTAAGAAAAAGTGAATAAGATATGTGATTTATATAAAAAATAATAATTTTTTTAATAGTAAAATATATATTTTTTAAAGTGATTACGCGATATTTGTGCACTCTATATTTGTATGTATGATAAATTAAATAGAAAAATCTAAGACTTACATTAAAAAAAAAAAATTATTTTTTAATAATGAGCTCTATGTTTTTAAAGGAAATGCACAAAATTTATACATCCTAAAACTATATCTGACAATATTTGTGAGAATATTTATTACAATCAATGAATCCGATCATACAAATTGAATTATTGATATAAAATCATTAATTATAGATAGATATTATAAACCTTTAATTTCGTTTTCTTTTGTTTATGATCCGTTGGACCATTACTATGTTTTTTTATGTCTTTAAATAACCCTCTCCTCTAACTTATTTTGACCAGGCAATATATATAATATATAATTAATTATAATTGACACAGCTGTATATTGAAACGCCAAGTAAATAAAATAAATAATGATATGATTGATGAGTGGAATGGGGACGAAAAAACAGGCAAAAAGGTCTCGCTGGGCAATCACGTTTTTGTACGTTGACGTCGTGATTGCCGGTTACGGTATGTGTGTTTAGATGTTTAGGTATATTTTTGGACAAAATCGATGAACTGCATATAACGTTGAATCAGTCAGCAATTACTGCATCATCCCATGTGGCTGATTCATCACAAGTTCGCAACGCCTTCAATTATGTACGTCCCACAGACACCGTTTCGAGGACCAATATATCCTAGATTTTATGTCTGAATATATAAATATATACAGCTATATATCGTGTCGTATAATATTTATCGGAAAATTTCATAAACGATATTATATGTTTAGTCTGTCCTTAGACTCATTTGAAGAGCAATCATGATATCACTTAAATAGTAAAATTTAACTAATAAGATTCTAGTTTTAAATTTTATTTTATAATTAAATTATTTTATGGGTAATGTTACATGCAATCGTAGAGTTGCAAACGACGTGCAGTCGCTTTAAAAAAAAGTTAACTTTTTTCACGTGGGTCATATATATAAACATTTTTTTAAAGCGACTGTATGCCGCTTGCAATTCTATGACTGCATATATCATTGCCCTCCAAATATGCTCACTCATATTTATATTTTATTTTATTTTATTTATTTATTCTAATGATTAATGAGGTGACTATAAATTCACTTATAGTCACCTGACATTGTCCAAAGTTTATATATTTATATTAGTGTACACGTTTGGTGGGCACATTTAATAGTCACCCTAGCATTGTCCAAAGTTGAAATCAACGCATGCAGGATTCCTTACCGGTAAAAGAGAAGCCAATTTGCCTTGGATTCTCCTCTTTGCCAATAATAGAAGAGACCATAGACCAGAGAAAGATTCTATTCTATGAGGTATTTAAGAAATCTGTGTCCAATTGAAAAGTGAAAAAACTTATTTGCACAATTTTTATGAAAAATGTTTGTATTGCCCACTTCATGTTTTGACACATCATATATCTTAATTATTTATTTATTTAATGTTTTAAAAAATAATTATTAATGTATTGTTATTTTCTTATATTGTTAAAAAATATTTTAATATGATAAAAAAATATGTATACAAAATTAAAAAATAAAAATAAAACACAAAAATGTAACTATGGTGCTACTTAGGCGGCCATCTTTTATATACTTGTTACATTTAGGTTCCATTTATTCTTTATAATATATATACATATATATATATATATATACATATATATATATATAAAGCAACAGCTACAACTAAAGTCTACACCAAATATACTGGACCAGACCAATTACTGCTGTGACCCATTCAACATTTATTTTGCAATTTCCATCCTGTAAAGCCCACAGAGGGCATTGCAATTTTTTTTTTTTTTTTGGGTTCAATATAAGGATGTCCGATAATAAAATTCCGACTAATTTCAGATGTAAATAAACCATTCGTAACAAGTTTTTCACAAATACACTTCAAGTAATAACACGCTTTATCAACTTCTATGCGAGAAAAAAAAAGAAAAAATCCAAAAAACCTTGGACTTCTGAATGAGGAAGATGTCTATAATCTTCTTGTCGAGGAAAACTTTCATCCATAATCTTTATACTGACAACGTAAGGTGATTTGATATGTGCCACAAAAGAATAAAAGAAAAAACTGATGAGATTGGATGGGGGAATGTTGTTTGTGGTGTCAAATGCATGGATATTGGGCGAAGAAGAATGGGCGTGAAGTAAACAAGAGAAAAAGATATAATGATAACAGCCACCAAACCCACTGGGGTTTCGATGAAACTTGCACTCTACGGAGATCATCAATTATACTCTTTTTGCTAAAACTTCTTTAGCTCCAATGGGACTCATGATCAACACCTTCAAGCATGGATTTTTGACAACACTTATATATGATCATGACCCAGCGCAATTTCAAAGCACGCTGACAGTAACATGTATAAGTTGCTGTCGGGCCCAGGCAACTATATATTGATCATAAACAATGTGAAATTTACAGTTTCTTTCGTTTCAAGTTTCCCTTTGCTAAGAGGGTCTAACAAGGTGGGGAGAGAGGAAAAAATAACACATATTTTCTTCTCCAGAGATACAGTTAGACCCTGTTTGATTACGCGATTTAGATGCTATGTTTGAATAGTACTGATATATATATATTTTTAAAATGAGATGAGATTAGATAATTTATAAAAAGTATATGTTTAGATAATGAAATGAGATGAGATAGTTTTGACTTTTTAGAATTTGATGTATAAGTGGGTTTCACTTGACTTTTTGATGAAATGAGATGTGTACTTTTTATTTATTTATAAGAATATAGAATCTTGCACATTTCTTTTTTTACAACATTTTCAAATTGATCATTTTTGATATATTGAAATGGCCGTTTTCATTATATATATATATATATATATATATATAAAGTAATCAATAAAAAAAATATTAGATTTAATTTAATCCAAATGTTTGTTTGAACATTGTTCATGTAAAAAATTATTGAAATTGGTTTGGAAAATTAGAGATGAAATGGCTTTTTACTATTTGTACTTATCGTTCAAGTCAAAAAGTATTGGAGATGAGTTTGAAAATTTATAGATAAAATAGAGATGAAATGAAGATGGCTCTTTGACATTTGGATGCCCATAAATATAAAACCCACAAACCAAATAGGGGTATTCATGGCATCAAATTTATCGTGAAAAAAAAGATTTCTAAATTTGAGTGCTTCGAATATAGGATATTTCCGATAGAATTAAATGTTGAATATGTATTGTTCTAAGATTTGTTTAATTTGTTTCTCTCCTTTCCAATTTAAACCCTTAATTTTAGACAAAGAACTTCAGAATCTTAGTCTACGCTAGCTTCTGTTCTTTGAGTTGCTGGCCTGGAAATAAGTTCTCTACGTTGAAGCTACATTTTGTTACAATAAACGAAAGTTGGCCGACCAAAATTGTGATGAAATAAAAGGTTACACTCGTTGATCAAGTGGCCTTGTAGTCATATTTCTCCTTCTCAAAAAACGAGTTCTATTAATTGAGATTCGTGATCATCAAATTACTTATTAAAAAGCTCCAAAAAATTAGAGAGGGGGGGGGGGGGGGGAGGCTCAAGTGCTCTACTCTGTCCTGGGTTTGTGGCAATCATCATATGTATGAATTGCCACGGCCTTGTTATTTTTTAACTCTTTATACTGGACAAGTGAAATGAATTATCTACTTAATGCATACTATCTCAAAATGATAGCTTCTTCCACTCTAAATACAAGGATATTCCAAGTTGGGTTTGAGCTTTATACCCTGACCCCATTAGAAAACTCAATGAATCTTTAGGTGAATGTGAATCCATTCTATCTAACCATATCTTTAAAAAGGCTATTATTCATCTCTTCACAACACATGACAACCAACCAACTAATTAGAATTGTCAAATGAGAAGACCTTGGACTGTAAATGGGAAGGCCTTTTGTTGTTCCTTTCTTTTTCCCTTAGTTGGACAGGGGCGTCTGAACTTTTGTTTTTAGAGCAAGAGCCTTTTGAGTTTTGAGTCAAGTCCAAGGTCTTCTCAATTCTTATGTGTTTCCTTCTTTTTCCCACGACGAACTTGAAATAGAGCTTTAACCTAAAAAAAAGCATCATTTTGGACTGGAAATCTTAAGTCTAATGGGGAAGGACTTATAGTGGATCTAATTTGTATGAAACCCTAACCTCTGATGAAAAAAATCTGGGATGGTTTGCAAAAGAATGCCACATTTTAAATTTGCACTTTTCGTGTTTCTTGATTTTCAAATGGTACCTTTGAGGTTTTCTTTAATTCCGCCTCTAGTTTTTGTTGTTCTACATTTCTTTGGGTTTCTTTGATTTTTGATTCCATTTTTCTCCTTACATTCGATTTGTGTAGGAAGGCAAAACATTTCTCTAAAGCTAACTGTTTTTTGTTCTTGGCTTACAAGTTTTCATTATGTAATTTAGAGGATTAGAGAATGCTAGTGCATATTAAAATATGCCTTATTTGTTTATTTTAGTAGAAGAAATCTTTATTAGAATGATAAAAAAAAAGAGGTGGAATTGGGTAAGATCATCCAATTTTCTCATCTTGGAGGTACGTCGATTATTCCTCATCTTCTTTATATCGATGGGAGAAAAGCTTCGATGCGAGCAATTAAGAAAGTGTTGCAGCAATATGAAGAATGGTTTGGTCAGGTTGTGAACAAAAGGAAATCCTCGATATCTTTCTTTAAGAATATTTCATTACCTACGCTATGCATGTTGTTTTGGTCTACGGGATTTTGGAAGGGTGTTTCTCTTTTATTTATTTGGGAGTTCCTTTTGATTCTATCAGATTATTAAGTGTTCACTTTGAGAGAATTATTAATAAGATTAGAAGTCTTCTTGAAGGGTGGCAAGCTAGATTGTTGTCTAGTGGAGCTTGGTTGCTTTTATTAAAACATGTGTTACAAAACATTCCAATTCATTGTTTATCTGTGTTGCAAACTCCGAAAGTTGTGATTGGGAAAAATCATAGTATTATGAGTACTTTCTTTTGGGGCATCAAGGATGAAAAATCAAAAAGAAAATGGAATGCACTAGGCAATATTTGTAAGCCAATTATGGAGGGGGGCCTTGGTTTTCAAAATTTACAGGAGGTGCAACTTTTTCTTCATATGAAGTTGGCTTGAAATTTTTTATAGGCTTCATCACTATGGTCGAAGTATTTTTTGAGTGAATATGTGTGGGAGAAGCATATTTCAATGGTTGCTCCTAATAAAGGTTCAAATTTTTGAAAGATGTTAATGAAGTGTATTCCAAAAGTCCTTGATAATTCAAAGTGGAAAGTGCTGATGAAAATGTCTTTTTTTGGAAAGATAATTGGTTTGGTAATGGGCCTCTTTGTGATCAACAACAAATAATTGAATTTTCAAACTTAACATTGAAGGATTGTAAATCGGAGGTCGGATGAAATGTTGAGTTGTTTACTCGACTTGTGAGTTCGAAAATAACAGAAGAGTTGCTATTTCAATTGGGAAGTGTAAAACTGGCGATGATTTACTGATCTAGCTGCAAAATCCAACTGAAAGGTTATCAATCTTGTCTGCATGGTAGACTGGCAGTGTGTTAGAGTTAGAGGTCGAGATTTTCCTTAGGCACCAGGCTATTTCGAAGAAATTTTTTGTTGTGATGTGGAAAGCCATGCATGAGTATTTAGTTGTGGATGATCAGATTTGAAGAGTGGGTATCCCAACTGTCTCAACATGTGAATGTTATTCTTTAGTAGATTATGAGAATCAAAATCATGTGTTAGTAAGAGGTGAGTTTGTAGAGAAGGTTTGGAATATTTGTTATATGCAGGTTGGCATGCTGAATATGTTTGAGAGAAACTAGAGGGATAGGGTGGAAATTGGCATCATCGTGCAAGATGCTCTTCTTCTAATGGTCAGTTAATTGGTATTATCCCGTCGGTAATAACTTGGAGGCTATAGTGGAGATAATGTAAGGCTAGGATGGAAGGAGTGCTAGAATCGATGAACACAATTGGTGTTTCATTAAACACTGGCTATCATGGGTTGCTATGAAACTCAAGGAAACAAAACCTCTATCTTGACGGGATGAGGAGGTCCTTCGTTGCTTGAACTTGCTAGTAAAACAGTCGAAACAATTGGTGTTTAAACATGTGCATTGATCTCAACCAAAAATAGGGTGGTGTAAGATGAATGTTGATGGTAGTGCGCTAGGTAACTCGAGCCTTTCTAGTGCTGGTGGATTTGTTATAAATGATTGAGGAGAATTGGTTTGTGCTTTTGCATAATATACAAGTTATAATTCAAATAATGTGGCAGAGGTAACGTGGTTGCTTTATGGTCTTCAACATGTGTGTTCTTTGCGTTTAACAATTGAGATGGACTCAATGCTCGTCATCCAATGGGTGAAGACTGGAAGATGTGGATTGTGGTACTTTGAGGAATACTAGGATGAAATACTTAAAAGATTGGATGGCTCAAGTATTCTATTAATCATTTTTTCAGAGGTATAAATGCAGTGACAGATTGTTTGGCTCGTAGAGGAGCTAATGGTCATAATGGTTTGTAATTTTCTTTTTCGAATATTCCTTTGGTAATAAAATGAATAATTAGAGGCTAAGAGAGGTTTTTCTTATATTAGGGCGTTTGTTATAATTGATTCATTTTAATATTTTTTTAATATATATTTATGGTTTAATTTAATTTGTATTATTTATTTCGTGAATATTATAATAGTTTTGATGCCTCAGTTTGGGTTTATTGAATAATTGTTATATCTAGGTGTTTGGTTGTTACCATGGTATTGTTTCGCTATAAATGAGGGTTATCAATAAAATTGGAGTACTTCTAAAAAAAAACTTGTTGCATTGGATTAATTAAAACGTGAGAGCTAAACCGTTAAGCTATAGTATATCCAAAGTCCTATTCATCTTTGGTGTGATAATATTCATAGACAAAATGCATATTTTATTCCAAAATACTTTGTCCAACAGCAGAAAATTGTTTTTTTCGTTAATCATTTCCCCAACACTCCCTTTCTCTTTCTCTCCCTTTCTCCCTCACTGAACACTCCATTTTTGTTTTTTGCCTTCGTTTTGTCTATTTCTTTCTCTTTCTCCCCCTTTTTCTATTATCTCTCTCTCCCTCTATGTGTTACATTAATAAAGTAACTCAAAATGTGCATGGCTTAGAACGTTCAATTTAGAGCATACCAATGCATATAAAAATAGGAAATTATTATATACAAATAGAAATGCTACAAAGAGATCACCTATACTAATGTGTCATACTACTAATATATTACGCCTGCCTCTATTTTTTTTCTCTTTCTTTCTGCCTTGTGCCCACCATCATTGCCCTCTCCTTATGCTCTCTCTCTCTCTCTCTCTCTTTCTCTCTCTACAGGCTATGGTGGTTAAGGACCACTTTAGGGTGGGCAGAGGACGCCAATGAGACTGATGGATATTTTCGCACATCGTGTTTGTGGTTAATCTTTGTCGCTAGGTGGTTGAAGTGGTCGAAATCTAAGTCGATAGAAGTTTTCGACTGTCCAAATAACAACTGCCGTAGGGGATTTAACTTGGGGGTCAAATCTGAGTCGTCGCTTGGTGCGCGTTTTGAAAGTCATTATTCATTGGCCATCTGTGGTGGTCACATTGTAACTCATAGATCGCAAGGCTGTGTGGTGGACAATCGTCGTTCGTTGGCCGTCTATAGTGGTTGGTAACCATTCCGAGAGTGTAGAGAACACTGGCAATAAGGGAAAAGAGAGAGAGAAAGAGGAAAAGGGAAAAGGGAGGAGGAGAAAGACTTGTGGAGAAGGGGAGAAAGGGAGAGAGGGAAAAAAAGAGAGAAAAAAGGGAGACGTGATATACTAGTAATATGTTATATCGATATGTGAGATTTCTTTGTGGTTCCTTTATGTCTTTAGCAGCTCTCATAAAAATATGTTTCTTTTATATTTTAAACTTGCTGCATTGGACTAGTTAAAATGTGGGAACTCAACCGTTAAGCTATAGTATATCCAAAATTCGAGGTAGAACTATTAAGGGGCTATATATATTTTTTTTTGGGGGCAGGGGGGCTTGCCCTCAAAAAATTTCAAAATTTGATGGAAATTAAATTTTTAAAGGTGTTTTATAAAATATACTATATTGAAAATTAGTGTTTGACCCCCCCTCTCTATATCGGGGTAGAACTATTAGCACATACTAGTAATGTATTATATCGGTGTGTGAAATTTCTTTGTGGTTCCTTTGTGTCTCTAGCCGCTCTCATAAAAATATGCCTCTTTTATATCTTAAACTCGCTGCATTGGGCTAGTTAAAATGTGGGAACTCAACCTTTAAGTTATAGTATATTCAAAGTCCGGAGTAGAACTATTAAGGGGCTATTTTTTTTTTTTTTTTTGGGGAAAGGAGGGGGTTGCCCAAAAATAATCTCAAAATTTGATGAAAATTAAAATTTGAATGGTGTTTTTATAAAATATACTATATTGAAAATTAGTATTTGACCCCCCTCCTAAAAAAAATATTTTTTTTTGTAACTTGGCCCCCCAAAACCAAATTTCCTAGTTTCGCCCCTATTCAAGTCTTTTTCATATTTGGTGTGATACTATTCATAACCAAAAAGTATATTTTATTCCAAAATCACTTCGTCCAACTGCATAAATTATTTTTCTCGTTAATCCTTTATCCGGCACTCCCTTTCACTTTTTTTCCCTTTCTCCCTTGCTGAACACCCCATTTTCATTTTTTTTTCTCTCTGTTTTCTCTCTTCCTCTCCCTTTCTCCCTTCCTCCTCTCTCTCTCTCTCTCTCTCTCTCTTTATTTTTCTTCTTATTTCCTTGCTTCTGTCATTGTCTTAGGGTTATTGAACTCTTTTCTCTTGACTTAGTTGAGGAACAATCAACAATGACAGTTAGTTGCAAGATGAAATCGACATCGAATATACTACAAACGGTGAGAGAGGACTTGAGATTTCTACCTAAGACTGCCTGTTCAAGTCTCTCTATTTTTTTATTGTGCTTCACAAGGATAAAAAATCATGACCAGTCTTGCTTTTTCGATTAATATTTTTATTGTTTGGTTGTTTTCAGGATTGGTCTAATTCGTGGTGGTGGAGAAAACATACTGTTTATAAAAATGCGTATGCTCAAATAGCTTGGTTTATAAAAATGCGTGCATGATTTGTTCTAGTTTGTGTAGACTTGGTTCGATCGCTTTCAGTGTAGGCTTTGTTTTTGTTAAACATAAATTAGATATGAAGTAGCATGTGGATATTTATGTAAATAAAATTTGACTAAGATTATGAGATTGGATCTTACTGGCATGAATGTCATGCAGCAAGACTATTTCCTTAATCTTTAGAGGTAAATTTATGAGCATCAAAGAATAATTCTGAAACTACATCTACATCTTCATCCACACCTCAAGGAGGTTTGTAACTAGAGTAGATTTGCAAAATTCTGATTTTAGTGGCTACCTAGTAACATGTTATAGAGAAACATGTGCTGGGCAGCAATTTTAATTTTTGATTTTTGGTTGAAAACTACTTGTTTGGTTCAAACTTTGGTAGCCAGAAATTCATGTTATTCTTTTGTGGAATTGGATGTTAATTTTTGGAAGCACTTTGCTCGGTACCCTCGGGAGATATCCCTACCGCGGCATCATGGCACAGAAACTACATTGTTTTTATTTTACTCTCTTCTTATTCATCACTTCTCCATTTTTCTTCGAAATATTTTTCCTTTCTTCTTTCCCCAAGTTTTTTTTTTCTGTGTTTTCCTCGCGCAAATGGCTGTGAAGAGGTTGGAAAATGAGTTCTATCAGATTTTGTCCGCCAATCGAGTGTGCTTAGATCTCGAATCGGTTTCAGAAAGGTCTAGTGTTTTCGACCTGGAGGATGATGAGTCGGAGGACGAGTATCATGCCTATGGCTAGTAGGTATCTGAGGTAGAGCGAGCTTCGATGATTGTGATTTAGGGACTTATAAGCCAAAAAGTGTTATGCCTGTATTCGCTCATAATTGAAAAACTCGAACAACCCAAATTCAATGAAATCAGGCAAAACCAACTTAGAAGAAATCCTTCACTTGAAACACCCAGTTTTTCAAATACTGATAGGTTCATAAATTCTAGTATAAACAAAGAATATTAAACGAAATAGGTTCGTGGAACACCAACGAAAAACATAGTTGAGAAAACAAAGCCCAAAGAAATAAATCTGAAAGGGGGGAGAATCATGCTTCATGAGGAAGAACAATAATGCTGAAAATGGAGGGAATTTTTTCCTTGAGAAAGGTGAATGTGATAATCGAAGCTTTCGTGCTAAATCGTGCAAGATCTGCTTGAGAAATGAGGTTTGGAATTAAAAAAGGGTGAAAAAAGTATCAAAGTCCACTTACGGAACTCCATAGAAGGAATTATCCAAACTGGTATTTTTATTATATTTTTTAAAATAATTTCATGTGGCACGCCGGGGATGCAACCCCCACGATTGCCTATAAACTTTTCCTTTTTGGAATTGTGGAAACGAATGTTATTCTTTTCTGGACAGGTCTAGTGGGTTGGATTAATTTGTAAGATGTTTTGTATTTGTATTGTGGGTTGGTTTGTGTATGGTTTGAATTTACTTTCCAAACTAAAACTTGTGTATGGTTTGTGAATGGTCAAATTGCATGTACCAGACTTCTCATTTTTGGCATTCTAACATTGAAAGGCATCTCTTTAATAGTTGGTACAATTTATGGCCTTTTCTTTTACAGTAACAAAGTAATTCAAAATGTGCATGGCTTGGAATGTTCATATTTTTTTTTTCGAAAAATTGCAGCTACCACACGATATTAGTTTGGAAAATCTGTTGGACAGGATTGGATAGTTTTGTGCATGTATTGGACATGATTGTTAGAAGACAATGAAAGTTTTTGAATAGCTTATAAATAAGATGAATTAATATCCATTTTAACAATAAAAAAGAAAATCTTAAATTATAATAGCAGTACAAATAACCATGTTTGATCGATAATTAAATTGAGAAATACATAGTTGAAAAATAATAATTTAAGTTAAAATTAAATTATCAATTAACATATAATTAGTGTAGTTGCAAGATACGGAAAAAATTAATAAAAAAATAATATTATTAAAAAATAATATTATATTATTATTTTGGCTAACAAATAAAAAACTCAATGTAGGGTTATATCTTGAATGGCAAAAGCATGTAGTTTTAAGCAAATTTTGACTTCAGCTTTGGCTAGACTATTGCCAATGCTCTTAATAGTGGCCTAGTTACTTTTTAGCCAAAATTTGACTAGAAAATTCACTTTTATGGTTTAACTAGCCACATTTTAAAAATTACAAGCAACAAACTCTCTAAATATATCACTATCATATTGAAATATTTTATTTTTTTATATATTTTAATTCTTATGGTAATCGTGAATCCCGAAGACTAGCAAAAATCACCAAAAATCCCAAATCAAAAACCTACACCACCAGCAAAAATCCCAAACAACTCCCTCCATTATGGCATTTTGAGTGAAATCCCTGTTTACTTTTTGGGGGGAAAAACAAAAGCCCACATCACACGCTGGTTTGTGGTGTAGGAGAAGAGACGGCACATGAGTAGAATTACTCTAAATATAATGGTACAACAAACCGTTATACCAAGGCATAACACTGATGCCTTAAGTACCTTTTCTCAACCATGCTCTTAAAAGCAAATCTACACATGCACAAAGTCTTTCTACAAATGACATAGGGCAACTGCTTGTACATGCAAATGTTGAAAAGAGATTATGTCTCATGCTAGCCGCCCCACCAAATTGGCCATATAACTTGTTTTAAAATCAATGATCAAGCTCGGCCATTTAGGTCAGTAAACATTCTGAGGGTATCAAATAAAAAATACTATCAAAAGGAGGTTAGCAAACAGACCACAATTAGAACAAAATGAGAAGCTAACAAATCCTAGGAATGATAGCACTTGTCCTGCCAAATAGCCTAGGCTGACTGCCAAACAGCAAATGTGAACCAAATGGAGGAAGAACAAAAATGTAGTCTCAAACTAACACCATTTTTGCAATATGCACCCTAAACTATCATAACTAACACCTGGCACCCTAAACTACTAAAATTAGGTAAGTTACACCCTCGGGTAAGATCGCCTTAGGTATATATACCATGTTAACAAAATACTCAAAAAATAGTTAGATATATTCTTTATCGTTGCAATCAATAGATAAAAATGAAACCCGTTCAAAGATTTTATGGAGATAATATGAAATTTACATGCTGCACTACAAACTTGTCTCAATGCATCGAAACATTGACATCAACATGAACGCCTATTTTCAGATTCATAAGCAACAAAACAATGCATAAACATATGAAACAACAATGTTTGATTTGTGGGGCAAAGTTCAGGAAAGTAATTGAAGAAGATTTTCCGTACATGGATTTTATTTAACCACGCACATGATGCAGAACCAGAAAAACTCAATGGTTACAATCACTGGCACCCTGTTAAATCAAGTCTCTATCAAGTAACAATCATAAGGCAAATAATACATTGCTAGTTGTGCAATAGTTATCAAAAAACACAAAGCCAAATGGCAAAGAACAATGGAACAAGTACAAAGAAGATGATTCGAGCTCACCTATATCTATATGGCATGATTCATTACCATTTTTATGAAATGAAAATGGAATTTTTGATGATCAGACATACAGGTACTGTCCCTTAAACATGAGAGTTAATATAACAGATTTAAAAAAGAAAAGAAAAGGAGAGTGCAAAACAGAAGGAACAGCAACCTGACCCAGAAAAGCTATCCATAAATCTGCTAAAAAAGTCACAAAAGTCCCACACTTTGCTGCAGCAAAATTCCATAAGGGAAGGCCAGCAAGAATCTCGTCTCACTACCCACCCAATTCAGAGCTCGAACTCTTCATCCCTAAGAGCCAACTCGGCAGCCTCTTCATCCTCCTCGTCGAGAACAAAGTACTCATTTTTCTCCACAGGTCTAAACATATAGAACATCACCACATAGAACGCGAGGCTAGCAATCTCCTCGGCCGCATAACTCACCCACTGATACTTATACGCCGCAATCGTCCTCAGTGCAAACACCACGATCCGCGTGAAATACAAGTACCCGATCACAACCATGTAGAACTGCCTAAAAAGAGTCAACTTGGCCAAGTTCCTCGCGGCCTTCCCGTCGGTCTTCGAGGTCTCCCTCAGCGACCGAATCGACCACACGATCGGGAATATGATTGCGCAGCAGCAAATAATGTCCACAAGCAAGAAAACCTGGTTCCAGGTAACCCAATCCTTGATAAACGGCCCCGTCTCGCCAATGACGACCGATGCGATGTTTGCCAGGACCTGAAGCGGGATCACAATCATCAACACTTTCTTCTCCTTCTCCTGCAAGAAGGGCTTCAAGAAGGACCAACCAGTCCCGACCAAAACGATGACGGTAAAGAGCAGGACCACCCTGATGAACTGGAAGATATAGAACAACACGTCCCAACCGTGCGGCGTGCCCGTGACCTTCACGTAATGCTTGTCCTCGGCGGCACAGATCAGATTGAGAGCCTTCATGAGCAGCAACCCTGCCATGAGGAGATGGATCCGGTGGACGGAGCGCTTGTTGGTGTAGCAGAGGTAGATCCACAAGCCTAAGAAGGAGAAATAGGCGAGGGAGAAGAGGAAGAAGAGGGTGGGTAGGTGGGTGAGGCCGGCTGAGAGGTAATCCCGGGAATTGTCAAGGTCAAGGTTGTAGACCTCGGTGCGCACGTTCATGGAGACGGAGGACTCCGGTGCGCAATTGGCAAAGAAGAGGGAGTATTCGTTGGGGGAGGAGACAGGGTAGGAATGATTGAAGGAAGATGCGGGAGGGGGGGAGAGGTCTCGGAAGGTGAAGAGTGGCTTAGTGTACTGGGAGTCGAGGACGCAAAGCTGAGGGTTCTGGCGGATCTCGGGGAGGATCTGGAGAAGGGACTCGTCGGAGAGGAGGAAGAAGCCGAGGAGAGAAGGGTTGGGAGGGGAGCGGGAGGAGGAGACGGATACTAATACGGAGGAGACGGAAATTGAGACATGACCGGTATGGGTGAAGCCGAATTTCTCGAAGAGGATCATGGGGCGGGTGTCGGATGTTATGGTTAGGGTTTTGATCTCGCCGGAGGAGGGCGAGAGTAGGAGGAGGAGGAAGAAGAAGAAAGAGAAGGCGAAGAAGGAGGGCGTTTTCGTCATTTTGGAGGGCGTCGTGGCGGTGGAGGAGGTGGAGGAGGAGAGGATTGAGGTTGAGGTGGAGTGGGTGAGTAGTTGGGGGAAAGAAAGATGATGGGGGAGCGAAGGATGCGAAGCGATGATGGAGTAAATTAAAAAGAGTTTCGTCCACTTTACGATTATGTCCATTTGACAATATGCGTGGGCCCACGTGGTTGGTCCCAACCGTCTCGGCCGACGAGAATCTCTTCTAATTTTGTTTTTTTTTTTTTAGCTTAAGCATCTTTTGTTTTGATTCAATTTCCATACAAAAAAAAAAAAAAAGGAAAATGCTATTTGTCATTTGTGAAATGGAGGAAATTGTTAAAAAAATTATATAAAAAAAAAATATAAATCGAGATTCTAAATCGAAATGAGCATTACCCAAAATTAAAGTTCTTTTATTATTTATATATCGTGTTTATAGAAGGGGTTATACTATAGGTCCCCCATTGTCATAAAGAATTAATTTATTGTCAAGACCAGGGCCACTGCGTGGTTCTGGGTCGCTTCTTCTCGTTCCTTCCGGACACGGAAACATTGTTACTGACGGAAAGTGGTCCGTATTTTCTAGAAGACTCCGTATTTTCTAGAAGACCCTTCCTTTCATTCAATATTTGCCGCCATTTGAAGAGTGTTTTCTGTAGGTTTGATTTTACGACGGAACCAGTTGTGCAACGACATTTCAGGAGGCAGGAGTACCCACATATTGCTTGGCAATGGAGCAGATTTCAGACTCTCAGTGGATTTATTATCCTAAAACATATCCTCCCTGAAGCCCAAACCTTGAAGCCTCCGATAATTTCAATGTGGGAGGATTGAAAACGCAACCGTTAAAGAAGTTTCGAGAAGGTAACGAACTACTAGCAGAGAAATAGCGAGCGAAAGACAATTTTTTGCATTTGAGAAGTCTGGTTGGTCAGTCTTCGGCCATGTCCAATTTTTAATCTGTAAGTCGTTTCTTAATTTTTTAAGAAGTTTCTGTTGATTGCTGGGAGACGGAATTTTAGGAAAATAATTGAAACTTAGTGGTTTTCTTTTGTTTTATACCAGGTTGATTTCATTTTATTTCGTTTTGTGCGTGTTATATTTGGGTTTGAAATGGCTTCTGAGTCGTTTTGCAATTTTCTTTTATTTTCCCTTCATTTCTTGACGGCCAGACTTGCATTAGGTTTTACATTTACTTCAAAGTAGCATCGAAACCATCTGTACTTTGTCGCTTAAAAATGATAATTTGTTTGTTTGTTTTTTATTATTATTGGATGTGCCTCAGTTTCATAGAGGAGTGAGAATCGTAGTTAAAAAAAAAAAATCCAAGAAATCCTAAAATATACGCGCCTCCCAAAGTCTGATGGCTTGGTATTAGCAATTAGGCCGACCAAATGAATGTGGTGGGTAAAAATTTGGGAGCCTAGTTTCTCAGGGTGTTACTCTGTTGCTACCCCTTTCCACCCTTTTGGTGGAGTTGTCGATGTCATTGTTGTTCAGCAGCAGGATGGGACATTCCTTAGTACACCTTGTCAGGTCTGTTTTGGTAAATCTCAGGGAGTTCTGAAAGCATAGCTGTCAATGGCGTTGAAGCCAATTTCTACATGTATCTTGATAATTCAGGCAAGGCCCATTTTGTGGAGGAGGTTGATGCTGGTAAAGGAAGTGAGATAGATGGGGTTGTCAAGGATTCTGATAATTTGGAATTTCCAGCCGAGGATAGTTTTTTAGGTTATGATAGCACAGATTGTAGTAGTAACAACATTGGCGACATTTGTAGACTTGAACATGGTGTCTCTGATTCAGAGTTGGTGCAATTGCGAGACGATTATGTTGCTTGGCATGCAGACCATATTGAGAGGGTAGAATCTGATGTTGATAGAAGGTTTTATGACTTCCATGATGAGCAATCTTCTCTGGAGGGTTTGGTTGAGTTCTCAGAATATGTATCAAAACATATGACAGCTTTAATGGTGAGAATTTTGTGGAACCCCAGAGTTTGGATTGAGCAGTGGAATTGGTGAGTGTGGTCATGTACTAACAGCCCCCATCTCAACATCAAACAAGAATGTTGAGAACATACAATTAAGCACACCTCAGTTTCATCTCGCCCCAGGTGAAGGGACAAATTTTGTGAAGGTAATGAGGAGTCTTCGTTGTGAAAGATTGAGGTGGTGTCCAAATTAGAAAGGGTGAAAGAAATTTCTTGGAGTCAGAAATCTAGGTTGACGTGGTTGAAGGAGGGTGACAAATATATTAAGTTCTTTCACAAAATGACAAACTCTTACCAGTGTAACAATGTGACTAAGGTTCTACAATTTGGTAATACAGCGCTTCAATTCCAACAGATATTCAAGACCATATAGAGAATTATTTTGAAGATATTCTCAAAGAGATTGTGGTGTGGCGCCCTAAATACTTTTTGATAAGCTGGGTGGTAGTGCAACAAATTGGTTGAGAAACCTTTTGAGGAATCTAAAGTGCAAAAGGTGGTGAGTGATGGAGGTTCTTCAATTTGGTAATACAGTGCTTCAATTACCAATGGATATGCAAGACCATATAAAGAATTATTATCAAGATATTCTCAAAGAGACTGTGGTGTGGCGCCTTAAATTGGATTTTTATCAATTGGATAGTAGTATAGCAAATTGGTTGGAGAGACCTTTTGAGGAAAATCTAAAGTGCAGAAGGTGGTGAGAAAGCCCTAGGTCCAGATGGTTTTTCTATATGAGTGTTGGGACATAG
Source organism: Platycarya longipes (assembly GCA_036559045.1). Lineage (NCBI taxonomy): Eukaryota > Viridiplantae > Streptophyta > Magnoliopsida > Fagales > Juglandaceae > Platycarya > Platycarya longipes. The sequence goes on from CM071797.1 coordinate 39,022,473, forward strand.
TGAAAGATGGTGTGATGCAAGCTTTTTATGAGTTTCATTTTTGCCACAAGTTTGAAAAGTCCCTTAATGCCACTTTTATTGCTCTCATTCCGAAGATAACGGGTGCCATTGAGTTGAAAGATTTCGTCCTATTAGTTTGGTAGGCGGGATTTATAAAATCATTTTGAAGGTGTTAGCTAATCGAATGAGTTTGGTGATGGATAAAATCATTTCCAAGCCTCAAAACGCTTTTGTATGTGGTCGGCAAATTTTGAGTTTAGATATGGTAGCGAATGAGTGCTTGGATAGCCAAATGAGGGATGGTATTTCGGGAGTTCATCGCAAGTTGGATATGGAAAATGCATATGATCATGTGTGCTGGGATTTTTTTATTCATATGTTGAGGAAATGTGGCTTCTAAGATAGGTGGTGTGGTTGGGTGAAACAATGTGTATCTTTCACTCGATACAATTTTCTGTTTTAGTTAATGGTCAACTTTGTTTTTTCAGAGTTTGAGGGGTTTGAGATAAGGGGATCCACTATCTCCTTTTCTCTTTATATTAGTAATGAAGACTCTGAGTCGCATGGTGGAGGCGACAGTAAAGAGATGTTTCATTGCAAGTTTTTCAGTGGGTAACACTAACATCGGCACGATCTCCATTTTCCACTTAATGTAGTTATACTTTCATTTTCTGTGATCCTGACAGTGGACAGCTTCAAGCTTTAAGGGTTGTTCTTCTTTGTTTTAAAATTGTTTCAGGACTCAAGGTGATCTTGGAAAAGTCGGAAATGGTCCCGATAGGGGAGGTGGAGAATATCAATCAATTCGCAGATTTGTTGGCTTGGAAAGTGGCTTCTCTTCCTATGAAATACCTTGGTCTTCCTTTTGGAGCCTCTTTCAAAGCAAGAAAACGTTTGTGATGGTGTTGTCGAGAAGGTGGAAAAAATATTGGTGGGTTGGAAGAGGCTTTATTTATCAAGAGGAGGAAGACTAAATCTTATCAAAAGCACTCTTTCCAATCTTTTTACATATTTTCTTTCCTTATTCCCTTTACCGGTGGGAGTGGCCAATCGGATTGAAAAATTGTGTAGGGCCTTCTTGTGGGGTGGTATGGGTGAGGAGCATAAATTTCATGTAGTGAGTGGGCATAAAGTGTGTTGTCCGAAGGAGTTGGGAGGCTTAGAGGTGCGTAATTTGATATTTTTTAATAAAGTTCTTTTAGGAAAGTGGCTGTGGAGATTCCAAATGGAAGGGGATTCGCTGTGGAGAATGGTTGTGGATCGGAAGTATGGTTGTAATTGGGGGGTTGGTGTTCCAAGAAGGGGTGGGGGACTTATGGAGTGAGTCTTTGGAAATTCATTAGAAATGGGTGGAAGGTGTTTGTAAAACGAATTAAATTTAAGGTGGGAGAGGGCATAGGAATCAACTTTTGGTTTAATGTATGGTGTGGTGAGACAGCTCTAATTTATGCTTTCCCAAGTGTTTCAAATTGGCAAAAAATCAGCAGGCTGCTGTTTCGGATGTGATGTGCTGAGCCAATGGTAATGTGTATTGGAATATGATCCTTTCTAAAAATGCACAGGATTGGGGAGTTGATGAAATAACTGATTTTTACAGCTTTCTTTATTCCAAGATGATAGGAGGAAATGGGCAAAATAGAATGCTGTGGAAACATGCAGGGAACACTAAATTTTCTGTTAAATCCTGCTACAAGGTGCTGGCAGCTCATCCACGTATTCTATTTCCTTGGAAGGGCATTTGGATAGTTCTTGTACCTCCTAAAGTTTCATTTTTTACTTGGACAACAACTTTAGGAAAGATTTTAATGGTGGACAATTTAAAGAAGTGTGGGATGATCGTGTTGGTGGTGTTACTTGTGTAAAAACAACGGTGAGTAGATTGAGCACCTTTTTTTGCATTGCAGGGTGGCAAAAGAGTTATGGGTAGGTATTTTCAGTAGAACTGGGTTTCTTGGGTCATGCCAAAGAGTGTGGTGGAACTTTTAGCATGTTGGAATAGGCATCAACATAGTTCTCAACTGGAAGCGACGTGGAGGATGGTTCCTTTGTATTTATTGTTGTGCATATGGATGGAACATAATGAGAGGTGTTTCAAAAACAATGAGAGAAATATGAGGGAATTATGGAACTTTTTGTAACTATTTTAGTTCAATGGTTTGCTGCAATTGTACTAAAGGGGGGGATGTTCATGAGTTTTTATTTTCTTTTCAGCTTCATAAAATTAATTAGAAATTTAGGTATCTCTTGTGTATATTTCCTGTGTACATAAGTTGTGCCTAGTTTCATTCAACAAATAAAGTTTCTTGCTTAATATATATATATATATATATATATATATATATAAGGATAAATACATTTTATAGCATAATAAATTAATAAATTTATTTTGATAAATACATTTCTATACATTTGATCATATACACTCATATAAGAAGTGTATGTAACTATCATATTATCACTAACATATATGTAACCAAGCATATTATCACTAACATTCATAATCATATATATAATAAGGTAGACACTAGCATATTATTACTAACTACATAATCAAATACTATATCCCTATATGATGGTATTTTATACACACACACACATACATATTATATATATATATATATGCACACTAATACAAATACTAATATTATTAGTAATCCACTATACATAAATAACTATATAAATCACTATAGTATTTGTAGTTATACTAATATTATATCATTATATCATGACAATGTAGTTATACTAACTATATAATCCACTACTATACTAAAATCGGATTGAACCCGACTGTAACTAGTGAAATCAAAAATCCCGGAATAGGAGTGTAATCCGTGTCATATCAGTTTTTCAAATCTCAAAACCGGTTTATACTAGTTTGGTTATAAAATATATTCAAAACTAGATCGAATCGGACTGGTTATACCCCTACTTGCACTATAATTTTTGTTGCAAGCACAAGTCACTACAATTCACCTATTCCTACTCCAACCACAACTGCTTGGACAACTATGACTCCAAATCTCATTCAAACACTTCACTAAACTCACAATACTAGGACTACCACACCCCTTGCACTCTACACCTAGAACCCATATGACAGCCTACCTACCATTAGATGAGTCCTAAGTAAGGGCCCTCCAAGTTCACGGAATTCTCTTATACTTTGTGGAAAAACCAAAAGCCCTAGGATATCGCACGACATACACACTTTGTTGCCCTTGCTTTGGTTTAAGGCTTGGACAAACGCACAATTAGCTTAAATTGCACAAGGACTGATGTAAGTAACTATGATCATATTCTTCTACACATTGCGGTATGGTAAACTATAAAGTATCTTTTCAAATATTAATATGTAGTAAATTTTTTCAAAGGTATATATGTATGAGTCCTTCATTGATAGCCCCCTTTCACGAACCCTATTTATGATGAAATATGTTTTATGATTTACGGCTACAAGAGTGATGTGTGACTGAATACTACTAGTATGACTATATATATAAAAGAATGAAAGGTAAGACAAGGTTAAAGAAAAGAAAAGAAAATGAATGATATGATTACATGTGTTTGATGAGGTTAATGAACTGGCCATATGAGGTTGAGGACGATACCATGAGGTTGGGATGGATTTTGACATTTGAATTCATCACTGGTGGTGCACCTAGTGATGACTTATTCCTGAGGTTCGGTTCTGTGGTACCTCATATGATAAGATGATAAGGTATGTGGTATATGAGATCTCACATTACTTGGAATTTAAGAAAGAAAAGTTTTTTCTTTGATAATATTGTGAGCTTCTATGAGAAACTTTTCAGTGAAGAATATTCTTGGTGACCTAAGTTGGATGGGCTGCCATTCGAGCTCATTGATCCTTTGAGTGCTGATTGGCTGGAAAGACCATTTGAGGTTGATGAGATTCTGGATGTGGTCAAAGGTATGCATAAGGACAAAGCCCCGGATCCAGATAGTTTTACAATAACATTCTTCCAAACTTGTTGGGAAATAGTAAAAGAAGATTTCATGAATGTATTGAGTGAATTTTATTCTTTCCTGACATTTGATAAGAGTTTTAATATGACCTTCATTGCACTCATCCCTAAAATGGTGGGTGCAGTGGGATTGAGGGATAATCGCCCCATTAGTTTGGTGAACGCAGTATACAAAATCATTGCAAAGGTGCTGGCCAACCATATTAGCAAGGTCATGGACAAGATCATTTCAAAGCTTCAGAATGTCTTCGTAAGGTGTAGACAAATTCTTAATTCAAGTTTTAATTGCAAATGAATGTTTGGACAGTCGTTTAAGACTGGGGAAACCTAGAGTTTTGGTTAAATTGGACATGGAAAAAGCCTTTGACCATGTCAATTGGAAATTTCTGCTATACATTCTTGGAAGATTTGGCTTTGGAGAAAAGTGATGTTCTTGGATCAAATTTTGTATTTCTACTGCCAGATTTTCAATCTTAATGAATGGCAACCCAATTAGATTTTTTAATAACTCTTAGGGTTTGAGGCAAGGAGACCCCTTATTTCATTTTCTTTTTGTTATTGTGATGGATGCACTAAGTCGTATGCTTGATGCGGCTGTTGGAGGTAGATTTTTGTCGGGTTTTAAGGTGGGAAATGAGTCTCATGGCATCTCTACTATTTCTCATTTGCTCTTCGTTGATGACACACTAATTTTATGTGATAGCAATAGAGACCATCTCCGGGCTTTGAGAGCTCTCCTTTGTTTTAAAGCTATTTCTGGTTTAAGAATTAATTTATCCAAATCTGAAATTGTTTTTGTGGGTTTGATTAGAAACATCTCAGATTTGGCCAACATTTTGGGTTGTGAGATTGTTGCTCTTCCTATGAAATATCTTGGCCTACTCTTAGGAGCTCCCCATAAATCTGTTGCCATTTGGAATGGCGTGATTGAGAAGATTAGAAGGAGACTAGTCGGTTGGAAAAAGCTTTATTTGTCCGAGGGGCAGAGTTATTTTATTAAGAGTACTTTGATTAATCTTCCCACATATTTTCTCTCTTTTTTCGTTACCAGTTGGAGTTGCCAAAAGCATTGAAAGTATATATAGGAATTTCCTATGGGATGGTATTGGGGAGAAAAAATGTTTCATTTGATGAGTTGGAACAATGTTTGTCTTCCTGTTTCTCAAAGGGGCGTAGGTGTTTTCAACCTAAGACTTTTCAATAAAACTCTTCTTGGTAAATGGCTTTGGAGATACCAACTTGAAAGTAGTGCTTTATGGAGAATTATTGTGGATGACATTCATGGAAAAACTTGGGGAAATTGGCGTACAAAGGATGTTAGAGGGCTTTTTGGGGTGAGCTTATGGAAGTCTATTTGAAAGGAATGTGATGTTTTTGTTAAACATACTACCTTTAATGGGTCAAAGATTCTCTTTTGGCATGATATTTGAGTGGGGACTCTCCTTTCAAAAATGCTTTTCCCAATCTTTTTAGGATTGCTAAAAACAAAGGGGCTGTCATTGCTGATTCTTACTCCATTTCCAATAATTTGATTTGTTGGAATGTGGATTGCTAGAGATATCCAAGATTAGGAAGGGAATGAAGTTTCAGATTTTTTGAGAAAGTTGTATGAGAGGAAGATTGTTCAGAACCAAGAAGATAGGTTGATGTGGCTGCACTCTAATAATTCCATATTTACTGTGAGTTCTTTTTACAAGGCCCTAACTAGTCATGGGGTTGAAGATTATCCATGAAAGAGTATCTGGAGACAAAAAGTGCCTAGTAAGGTAGCTTTTTTTCGTTGGCTAGTTTCTCTTGGGAAAATTCTGACTATTGATAATTTGAAGAAGATAGGCTTTCAGACTATTGAATGGTGGTATATCCGTAAGAAAGATGGAAAATCTATTGATCATCTGTTTATGCATTGTGATGTGGCAACATGATTTTGCATTGCAATTTCTGCCAGGGCTGGACTTTCATGAGTGATGCCTTGCATGTGTTGGATGTTTTTGCAATTTGGCCAATAATTGTTAGGAAATATATTAAGCCTGCTGTCATGAGAATCATTCCTATATGCTCTAGGTGGTGCTTGTGGGTTGAAAGAAACGGAAAATGTTTTGATAATTGTGAACGGTCTTCAGAGGAATTAAGGGACTTTTTTTTAGTACTTTTAGATTTTGGGTATCAAACCTTGTAAGGGATGGGAATGACTGTTTGGTTTTGTTTTAATTTTCTAGTTTTAGCTTGTAAATAGATATCTCTCAATTGTATACTCTCTGTGTACTTGGGTTATGCCTATTTACTTGAAATAAAATATTTCTTATTACTTATAAAAAAAATATATATATATTTCAATGAGCTTTCAATTGTATAATTGAGTAGTCTTTTTGGAGTAGAGGTTATGTGGTTTGAGTCTTCCATTGAGGTGTTATAGTTTCTTATCTGGTTGCTCTGGTAAGAACTATTGATCACAAAGGTTGCTAAACCTAACACAAAGGGATTAGCAGTATATAAATGGCCACTAAAGATGAGGTTAAGTTAACAAATGATTAATGGTTGTGGTTGAGGAAGGAATGGTTTTACTTTTTATACTATGAGGCAAATGTTCTATGTATGCTTAAAGGTAAATTTTTCTTAAAGAACGATGCTTTTTAACTGAAGATCCTATGTTTATGTATTATGTTTATTGCATGATGTGATTCTTACTGAGTATTCAACTCATTTTAGTTGTTTTAAATGTGATTCCCACCCCAAAGGAGGAAGGTTTTAAGGATGCTGCAGGCAAAGGTTTTAAGGTGACATTGACAATGAGACTAGAAACTTTGAGAGTATTTTGATTGTCTTTACATATAAATGATTTGTGTTTCCACGATGCATAGCACATGATAAACAATTTTCTTTTAGTAAGTGCTATAGAATAGATGTCTATTTTTGAGAGATTTCTTTCTAATTAAGCATTCAGTGATTTTTAGATGTATGGAATCTTTTATACCTGGTGCAAAGAATGTATGTTTAAAATATATATATATATATATGTTTTAAGGTTAGTAGCTTCTGGTTCTTCTATCTTTACAAGCCTTAGAGGGACGGGGTATTATAGGCATGTTTCTGGAACTTGCTGAAAGTTGATGAAGATGCTCTTGTATCATGATGCTCTTCGTCTTCCTCCTTTCCTGTTTATTTTGTAAAGGACATAATCCTGAAGAGGATGCTCCCAATGCTTGGTCATATGTGTTATTCATTTTGGAAGGTGAAGTATATGCACATCATTAAATTTGTCATATTACACCAAGGCAGCTCTAAGGCAGTTTCCTATGCTATTATATTGTGTCCTTTACACGGTTTATCATAGAAGTTCTAATCATTTTCAGTTTTGGAATATTAAGCATTGTTAGAAGGATTAAGATCTTCTAAAGTTCTTAGGAGACCTTACTTGTAGAGTTCCTCAAACACTCTTGCATGATAATAAGGTCAAGGTGAAACCCATGCCACACATGATGTTTTTATAAAACTGTTGATGGTAAAATTTGTTTGTTGCTCATCCCTAACCACTTGGTTATCTCTTACTATCTTGCTTCAGCCAATTTTGAAATGCGAAGACAAGGCGATCTAGTTGAGTGGGTGTAAATGGGATTTTTCTATACTGCTTAATAACATTCAGTTGGACCCTATATAGTCTTCAAAGAAGATCTTCTCTTGGCACTGAAGGCCAATCATGTCCCCATTATATACCATCATATATATTCCTTATATGAGAAAGATTGATTGATGTATGGCTGGGCTGCCATGAAGGTGGGATACTTATCAAAATCATGTCATTTGGCTAGTATATGTGGGGTAGGGGGCAGGGTTTGTAATCATTGTCCTTGGGTTATCTTCGGATTATGTTAACAAATTGATGATGTGGCTTCAGGTTGATCCTCTATTATAAACAAAAAATGAGAATATAAACAGCTTTAAAAGTTATATTTCCCTGGAAACTCTAGAGCATCTTGAATTTCTAATTGAAAAGATATATCATTATGTTGTACTTGCTGATACAAGCAACCCAAAATCCAATAAAAAATGTCAGCAAACATTTAGTTTCGTTAATGTAGCCATTATCCTTAAGTTGTGATGTAATTAAGTACACTAATGGATTCCTTTTACAATCATAATCACCTTTAGCTGGAAAGTGTCTGTTATCAGACTCGTGTTCCTTTTATGTAATTGTCTTTAGGCGTGGGAGCTAATTATCAGACAAATGTCTTGCTCATGGTTTTGTATAAAATTTCAATGGAAATAGTCCTTTCCATTTTTGCTGGTCTCCAGGTTTCTTTATCATAGCTACAATTGAAGTTGAAAATATTACACATCCGATGATAGGGGTCATAAGTCAGCAATATAGTATCGAGTAAACAATTGTTGAACTAATGGCTATCAAATGAAACTATGAGCTTTTTCTTGGAAGAAGAAACTCTTCCTCCATGATGGTTGATGTGAGTTATTTTGAAGCAACTATGAGCATTTCTTGTGCTACCAAAGTTAATTGATGATGCTAAGTAGGACATTGGATGTTTTCCAATTGGATCAGGTTTTATATGACATGCTCCATGACACTTTTTTTCTTCCTTCCCAGATCTGATGTTTTAAGCCAGTTCATGCCTTTAGTTGAAGAACTGGCCTCAATCTGGTGTTGCTATACTTTTCTCTGCGATTAAGGTACTTCTCTTCTGATTTTAACCTTCCCAAATTGTCATGTGATTTGTGTTGATTAGTTAGTCCTTTAATCTTATATAACAAAATTTGGCATTGCTTAGATGATTTAGGAAAAAAATATTAACTTTGGACAAAAAAAGAGATTTATTATCTAAGATATGTTTCTAGGTTTGTATGATACACGAAGGGAATTTGAATTTTGATTGAAAGATTATGGGTTTGACTTCCACTGTGGTTGATAACACTCCTCATTTCAACTATTCTTCAATTACCAAGAAAAAAGAGACGCGAAGGGCTTACTATTATGCCTTTATACATTTTCTCTTCATAAATGACCACTTGTTAACTTAATAATTTACCAATGTATATTGGATTTTTTTTCATTTTTAATTGCTGCGCATCATGCTTTTATGAGACATCTGTTGTTTTTCATTGTATTTAACTAGGGACGAGATTCATTTGTGCTGCATGCTAGTTCAATGTGTGATTGACCACTTCTTTTTACATCAACTACGAGACAGATCAGTTGAGTTCTGTTCTGTTCATCTCATTTCGGAAGAGACACTGGGATTTTTCTTTGTTTGGATTGTGGGTTTGTTGGTTTTGGGGTGGGGGGGAGTCTACACTTAAAATGGTGACCCAGATCTCAATTTGTTAGATAATTGTGAGAGGTTTGAATAGTGAGTTAAGATGAGATAAGAGGAAAATGGAAAGTTAAATAAAATAGTGTTAGAATATTATTTTTTAACTATAATTTTATTTTGAAATTTGAGAAGTTGAATTGTTTATTGTATTTTATATGAGAGTTTGTAAAATTATAATGATTAGATGAGATAAGTTGAGAAGCTTGTTGTATCCAAATAGCCCGGAAATGTTATGATATATGGCATTCCCTTCTCGCGGCTGGTTTCATTGCTAGTAATTCGATTTTTTATGAAGCGCTTGCTTTCTTTGGTTGTACAATTAATTCTTTGAGCTAATGCAGTATGGTTGTACAGTTAATTCTTCAAGCTAAAGTGTATTTTTTAATTGCCCCAAACAGTTTTAAAAGGATTTTTTTTTTTTGAAATTTGGGCATAGACATCATTAATGACAAGAAATCAAAGTCTGAATACAATCCAGAATAGAAACAGTGGTGGTGATACTACCACTGATGCTAAACGCAAGGGCATGAGCAATAACATTATTTGTTCTAACGGTATGCCTTATACTCCATGAACTAAAAGAGTTCAAAACATCTCTTGTATCTGCTATGATCTGGCCAATATAGCTAAGGACATTCACTTTGGAGTTGAGGCTTAAAACCACTTGAAGAGAGTTGCCTTCAACTATGATGTCTTCAAAACCTGCTGCTTTACAGAAGGTGGCTGCCTGTAGGGCTGCGAAGGCTTCTACCATGAGAGGATCAGGTAAGAAGTCATGTACCATTCTGAGGGTTTCGAGTACCTTGCCTTGCCAGTCTCAAATCACTGCTTTAGTTACGCTTTGTAGAGGTGCTTCCCATTGGGCATTGGCTGTGTTGTTGGTTACACTCGGGGGGGTGGTAGGGGACCTTTAACAGGAGCTTAAGTTCTTCTACCAATTGATTTATCTGAACAATCACCTTTAATGGGGAGGTTAGGACCCATTTGAAAACCACATCATTACGTCTCTTCCATATGTGCCAAGTTGTAAGAGCAAATTGCACCATGTTTTCTATTGTCAAGGCTCAAATTAGCTCTTCCACTAGGTCCTTGAAGAGAGGAGGGTTAGCATTGAGCTTCTAGATCTTTCTACTACTTGAGGCCCACATATCTTTCATAGATGGACATGTCCAAAGTGTGTGTTCAATTGTTTCTGGAGACAGTTGGCAAAGAGGGCATAAGGGATCATCAATGGCTTTCCTTTATGCTAGGTTGACTCTTGTTGGAAGGGCATTCAAGCAGGCCTTCCAAAGGAAAGTCTTTGATGCATTTGGAATGTTAAGGTGCCAAATCTTGGTCCAAGGGAACTGCAGATGGGTGAGGTTAGAGGCTTGTCCTTTTTGTTGGTGGTCAAGTTCAGTAATGAGGTGATATGCTGATTTGGTGCTGAAAGTCCCTAAGGAAGTACATTTCCAGGTTAGGCTATCGGGTTTAGGGAGGTAGCTAAGGGGTATGCTCAGTATAAGTTGGGCTTCCTTTTTGGTAAACATAGCATAGATGAGGTCTCTTCTCTATTGGTGGGTTTGTTCATCAATTAGAATTGAGACTAGGGTGTCATCATGTAAGAATTTGATGGATTCTTGTGGCCAATAGGTGTGTTGTTTGGGTAGCCACTTATCTTGCCAGATCTTTGTGGTTTTATCATCTCCAATTCTCCAAACCAACCCTTCCTTTAGTAAGGACCTAGCAGATAAGAAACTCTACCACAAATAGGAAGTCTGGTACCCCAATTTGGCAGTTAGGAAGGTCTTGTTAGGGAAGTATTTTTCTTTGAGTACTTGAGCAGCCAATGAATTAGTTTTAGTGACTAACCTCCAACCTTGCTTGGCTAGGAGGGCTTGATTAAAATTAGCAAAATCCCTAAGTCCAAGACCACTAAAGCATTTTGCATTTTTCATTTAGTTCCAACCAACCCAATGGATCTTATGCTCCTGATTTTGTTGTTTCCATCAAAACTTCCTCACCATTTTGTTGAGTTCAATGACTAACTAATTTGGAAGCTTGAAAATGCCCATACTATATGTAGGGATAGTTTGAATGATGGTCTTGATAAATACATTTTTTCCTGCTTGAGATAAGAACTGATTTTTCCAATTAGAGATTCTATCATGCAATTTATCAATGATTCCCTTGAATGATTGGACTCGGGATCTTCCAATTAATGCAGGTAGTCCTAAGTACTTTTTATAGGATGTGGTGCGCCTGATCCCTGCCACATTGGTGATGAGCACCTTAGCATCCTCTCGGGTATTTGAGGCAATTTCATAAGTTTCCAGGATATGATAAAGGTTGTTCCATTCTAAAGAATTCATCCTGCAAAAGAAAATGCTATCATCTGTAAAAAATAAGTGGTTAATAGACAATATATTTTTTCTGATAAGCAATCCTGAAATGATCTTAGACTCCTTAATTTTGTTTAGCATACAACTCAGCATGCTAGAACACATGATAAAAAGATAAGGGAATAGTAGACCCTCTTGCCTTGGACCACAAGTTAGATAAAATTTCTTTTAAGGGATACCATTTAGAAGAAGTGAGTAGGACACAGATTGGACACATCTCATGATCAGTTGTACCCAGTGTTTATCAAATCCGGGCTTTTCAATAACAACTTGCAAAAAATTTCACTTAATCATGTCACAGGTTTTGCTTATGTCGAGTTTTAGAGTCATGTAACCTTCCATTCCTTTTAGCCTGGCTCTCATAGTATGGAGAGTTTCAAAAACTATAATGACATTAACTGAGATGAGCCTCTTAGTTACAAAGGCAGCTCGAGTTGAGGAAATGAGCTCAGGGAGGACTTATTTAAGCCTATTGGCCATAGTCTTAGCTATAATCTTGTAAAGCACATTACTAAGGCTAATGGGCCTAAAATCAGTCACCAAGGAGGGTGTAATTCCTTGGGGATGAGGGCTATGAATGTCTCGTTCAAGTTAGCAGACCGGTGGTTGTCATTAAGGGCTGTGAGCACTGCCTTTGTCATTGTGTTGCCCACTGTGGACCAATGGTCTTAGAAGAACAAGGTTGGGAAACCATCTGGGCCAGGAGACCTAATAGGTTTCATGCTAAATAATGCTTCTTTGACCTCAATAACTGAGAAAGGGATAGCTAGTAATTCTTTCATCTCAGGTGAGATTTTAGTGGACAAGTCAGACAAGTATTTTTCCATACTTGAGGGGTTAGATGATGACAAGATGTTCTGAAAGAACTCTTAGAAAACCCTATTGATTTGAAGCTCTGACCAACTTCATTGGTAATTTTTGAGATGGAGTTATTCTTCTTTCTTTGGCTAGCACTTTGATGGAAAAATGTAGTGTTTTTGTTGCCCTTTTTGAGCCTGTGTTATTTGGCTCGTTGTCTCCACTTTAACTCTTCATCTTCTAGCATTGTGTCCGCTTCCTTTTGTAGTTCTTTAATCTCAGCATAGAGGTGACTGTCATTTTGTTCTTTTAAGAGCTTCAAGTGGTCTGATTTTTCTTTAAGAGATGCCTACTGGCTTCTATACATTGCTCTACTCCACTGTTTTAGCCTGTCTTGACACAATTTGAGTCCTTTCAAAGTGTTATAAATCGGGTCAGCTTGATTTAGGGATATCTCCCATGTGTTCTTGATCAGTTCCCCACATGCTACTTTTTTTTACTCCATTATGCTTCAAACCTAAAAGGTCTTGCTGCAAAAGGGAGTTCCTTCTTGGCTTGGGTAATAATGAGGAGTGGATAATGGTCAAATGATAGGACAGTGAGGTGGTGGATGGTATGGTTCTCAAATCTAGTTATCCAAGAAGGGTTGCCCAATACTCGATTCAATCTTTCCTTTGTGAAATTCACCTCTTCTCTATTATTGGTCCAAGTGAATTTATCCCCTTCAAAACCCAGATCAGCCAATTCACACTCATCTAAGTATCCTTGATGCGCTGATTTGTCTATATGGTCGATTTGCAACTCCAAACTTTTCCTCGAGGCAGGTTATTTCGTAAAAGTCCCCAAAGCAGAGCCTGGGGGTACCTTGTGGGGGAGTTAAACCTTTAAGAAGATTCCATGTATTAGGCCTCTTAGCAGTCTTAGGATGCCCATAGAAGCCTATTAGAAGCCAAGGACCAACTCCATCTTGCGGGTGAACATAAGCTGCAATGTGTCAACTAGTGTATGTTTCAATTTTAACAGTGATATTGGAGCTCTACAGGAGTGCCAGACCCTCACTCCTACCCATACTGTTGACAATGAAACAATTATTAAAGTCAAGTTTACTATGGATCATTTCCATTTTTTCAGCATTACACTTAATCTCAACAAGAAACACTAAGTGTTGGAACTTTGTTTTCACTAATTTGTGAAGTTCTGGAGTGGTTCGGGGGTTCTTAAGCCCCCCAAACATTCTATTTTAAGAAATTCATGAGTGTTGGTGGGACTGCTGAGCAGTCACCGTCATAGGGTCTTGGTTTTCACTATTTTCATGTTTGAGCATGGGTTTGGATTTTTTGGTTATCATGGAACCTAATCTAGTTTCAATGGCAGAGCCTGGCCTTTTGGTCTTTTTGGAACTATGATGGGTAGGTGCTAAGTTGGTAATATTTGAAAAAGGTTGTAGGTTGGCTCGAGGTGCTATGTACAATGTTACAAGGAGAGGGCTTTTGGGGAATCAAGGTGGTTGGCATGGGTCAAGATTGGGGAGTCAGATAAGGAAAAATGTGACTTTTGGCTAGGGAGACTTACCTCTAGTTTGGCCTTGTTTGACAAAGGTAGGGAGGCATCTTTCCTTTACACTGGGATCTCATTGGCTTCTGGTTCCGCATATTCTTACATTGATGGCATGTCTGGTATTTAACTTGTACTGCATCTACAGTAGAACAGATATCAGCTACTGTTTCTGAGTGCATGTGCAATTGTTCAGGCATATCTAACTACAAGTTTTTTACTCAAATTCGAAATAGGTTCAAAGCAATGTTTTGAATACTGTACTGGTCAAGGCATTGGAATGAAATATTTTGGTATCGGTATCGTTTCGAAATAGTTTATACATAAAAAAAAATTATATATATAAATATATATAAATTATATTTTAAAATAATAGTCAATATATGAATAAATTATATATATATATATATACTAGTAGTGGTGCAAAAAATAAATTAATAAAAAAAAATATAAACATCTAATGTAAAAAAAACTTAAAGTGAATGAGAATAAAAAAATTTAAACTGTTGATCTATTTGGTTATGTAGTATGGTTGGATGCAAGAGTCCTAAGAGATCACAAGAAGCATGCATGAGATCCTAATTAAATGGCTCAATACATGAACTCAGAATAATGATTACAAAATGGTCAATGCATTAACCTGTTGAATAGAAATTGGTCCCTATTTTTGACACGTCTCGATACATTAACCTGCTTAATACACCTGCTCACTATTTTACAAATTGCTTTACAAACTGATCAATACATTAACATGCTCAATATAAATTGTTCTACAAACTAATCAATATTTTATTTGCTCAATACAAATTTCTTAATAGAAACTACTTGATAGAAACTAATCAATACATTAACCTGCTCAATAGATTAACTATATAAATATAAATTACTCAATACATACTGCTTTACAAATTTGAAAACTTTCATATGATATGCTTGAAATGGATGAGCAGTATGTATATAAACGAGACCTAATAAAGCTTTCCCCTCATGTTGCCACATTCTATGCTTTTAATTTTCTCTTGTTTCTTCTTTTCTGAAAATATGCACAAAAATAAACCAGTATGTTCCTGAAAAGAAAAAACCACCAAATCAAACCAATTAAATTAAAAAATAACAATGAGAATAAAACAATGTCGTACAGTATACCAATTTTTTTTAATCGAACACATAAAGAATGTAAAATATCAATAACCTCACTGTGTACAACATACAAAATTTTGAAAAAGTAGCTAACATATTTTTTATCTCATTGTGTATAATTTGATATCACTATGTACAAAAGAATTTTAAAAACAAAAAATAATTCAAATACAAAGATGACCATAATTTTAGATCATCAATCCAACCAAAAAGATAGATAAGTAAAAGCAAAGAGAGGGAGAGGGGAGGTAAAATATATATCGTTATAAAAGCATGAAAGAGAAGGCAATTTTATTGCAGCTTACATGTTCTCATCAGTTGACATGTTAAACAATTTAGCAAATCATACTAAACAATATTTTGTTAGCAACACAAAGTATGATTGCCAATATCTATAATGATGGTAAATAAAATCAATACTCCAAATATTTATAATAAGATATGATGCATATATATTATGAAATTGCCAAAAATACTAAAATATCTAAGTTCTCTAAAATATTAAAGTATGCAAAATATGAGAAAGAAATGAAGTGTCTAGAAGAAGAGAGAATGAGATTACTAATTTGTTTAGATTAAAAAAATGGTAAGAGAAAGTTATATGAAATTGAAAAGAGAGAAGTTACTAAAAAACTTTTTCAAACATAGTCAATTACACGAAATATGTGGACTTTAAGCATAATGGGCTTCTTCTTGATGAGCTTAAAGGCGAATGCATCTGCTGCTTTTAAATTGTTTTCCCTTACAAATACATTCCATTCCTTTGTTACGTTCATTGATGAACAATCTTTGCTATGATAATAGCAAACAACATGCCATTGTTTTGTATTATCAGAAGTTACAAGTTTGACAATTTGGTGCTCTAATAAATATTTTGTAGCAAATTTAGCAGGTATATACTTCAAAATAAAGAAGAATGTCAAATCATTAGCATATTTTTGAAAAGTAAATAAATTTGAAGAACTTGCATTGATTAGAAGTTTAGACTCACAATATAACCTTTTTTGATGTTATGGAGCCGTAAGGAATGCACAAATGAAGAGTTTGTAAGTTTTAGTTCGTTGACAGTTTGAATTGTTCTTTCCTTTCCATTAATAATCTTAAGTCTTTGTTGTTCAAATGTTTCAGATAGTAATAAATTATCTTCGCTTGATTTTTGTTCATCGTTTGATATACAAACTAGCCTTGTCATTTCATCAGTACTAACTTCTACTGGATATTGGATCTCAATAGAAGTCGTGTCGAATATACGAACATGGAATGTGGAGTTTTTTTCATATCTGAACACTACAAAGTGCCCAATATCTATGGCATAATATTGTGCAAATTCATGTCAACCTTCAGAAAATCATATATTGCTGTTATCTTTTTCTAATCCAACTTGCCAATTACGATCATTAGGAAGAGTGAGTTTAATAGTAGTTCCAAGTTTAAAACCAAATAACTTCACAAATTTTCTAGGGATGCTCTGCAAAGATGAAATAAACAATCGACTTCATAATCACATTGTAAATAGATGCTTTTACAAAAAGATGGCAATAATTGAAATAAGATGGGCTATACTCATATAAGTAGAACTTATTTTAGGAAATTTTTATTTAAACATAACATAACATAACTAATCAAATAGAATAGTAGTTATCTAAATAATTAATCAGAAATACGTAGTGGATAAATAAATTACTCACCAATTTTTTTTCGGCCAAAGTAGATGGCATTATTATTTTGAAGAAATGTGTCGATGGTGGTGACCTGTTACTGCTAGCTACCATAGGTTGTTTGATCAAGGTTGTGAGGAGAAAAATTAAAATCCTAACTGCATAGTGACGTTGAGATAATAGACATAGAAGGAGAATATGTTTGTAAGATTTGTAAGAGATGCAAATGGTAATAAACAATTGAAGAAAAAAAATAATTAGAAAAAATGATAAAAAAGAATACAAAGGCAAACCTAAATTTTGGAAGATTAAAATTTTATTGATATTGAATTGTCAAAAAACAAAGTAAGAATTATCAATATAATTTCCAGTTAGGAGTAATCACATAGTAGAAATTTAAAAAAAAAAAGTAAAAATCATTAATATTGTGATAATTTATTGTCAATTTTTGATTTAGTTTATATTAATCTTTTAAGTTATTAAGTAAGGGCAACCCAAGATTAAGTTAGTTTGGAAGGAAGAATTCTTATTTTACTTGCTTCTTTATTTGCTTTTTAAACCAGAAAAAAAATTGAAACATTTGATTGTAATCTCTCATACAAATTATTGGAGCAATATAAGACAAATAATATTCCTTTTGATAGAAGTCATAGGTTGAAATTTTCTCCTACAAATCATGTGATTTCTCGCCCCAATATAATTTTTTTAAAATTCCTTCTCCTGCAATATGTGTTCAAACAAGAAGAGGAGAATAAAAAAAATTATGTGTGTCAATGCACTAAATAATATAATAAATGAAAACTTCCCAATCAAAACAATTTTTGATGGACAATAATGTTGTACTACGAGCAACAATTTGTATCATGCACTATATAATTTTAGCAGCATAAAAAGGAATTATAAAATAAATATAAGAGGCTAAATCAAAACCACTTGAATATCATAGCAAAAAAATTATTAAAAAAAATTGAGTATAAGTGCAAAATGTTAAGTATAAGTGAATAAAAGCTATGTGGAGTTCTATATTTTTTTTAATGTTTCAGCTATATATATTGGGATTCTAAAAATATTTCATTGACTTTTTGTACTTTTCATTTGTTTTTGAAGCTCATGAATTTTAGTATCCTTGGTATATATAGTAGGATATTTTGAATGAAATTATATTTGGAGTGGATCATTTGTAGTCACTGTTTGGTAATATTAGTATTTGTTGGACAAGGGTTTCAATTCAAGTTTCAATTCAAGTTTTTAGATTTATTTCATTTCATTATTTTAATTTTTTTTTTACACTACTTTATTTTATTTTAGTTTAGTTTTCATGTAATTTATGTCACTCTATTTTGTTTTTTAGTTATTTTTATTTTATATTGTTAGCTTATTTAATTCAATTTAATTTATTTAATTTTAATTTCACTTTATTTTATATATTTATGATAACTTATTTTATTCTATTATTTTAAATTTTGTATTCTATTTAATTTCTTATGGCAATTTAGTACATATAAGTAATAATTGATTGTAATAGGTAGATTAATAAGTAATATATGGTAGCAATTAAAACTTGTTTTTTTTTTCTAACAAGCAATTATGGCCGAATTAAATTCTTTATAGGGGATATTCATAGACACACAAGCATACCATTCACCAAAAAATATAAACAAACGCATAAGTAAAAAAGAAATGTATAAATAGAATAAATGCATAGGCACAAAAATATAAAAGAATTAAATAAATGCATAGATAACAATCACCAATATCTAGATCTAGAGGGGTAAAGCAATTTCTGTTGCTAGAAAGAAGAAAATTTAACGATATCTAATCAATCCTGTTATTCTCTTGTTTTGAGTTTGGGCTTATGACTCATCAATTTGGAGCACCATATATTTTTGTTTCAGTTGAATAGCATTGCTTAACATTTTAATTAAACAAATGCATAAGCACAAAAGCATAAAAAGAAATAAACAAATGCAAAAATGAATATTTATCACCAAGAAATAATTAGCTATAATTTTTATGTTTGTTTTTTTTTCACAAAATAAAGACGTCTAATTTAGAGAACATGAAGAATGTTCAAAGATCAACAAGAGAGAGGAAAACAAAAAATAATTTTTTTTTTTACAAAATAAAGACTTCAAAAGTAGAAAACACGAAGAACATTCATAGATGATAAATCTTATGTAGCTAACAACCATAACATTCACAAATAGTCATACCATTCACTAAAAAATATAAACAAATGCATAAGTCAAGAAAAAATGCATAAAGAAATGATCTTTCTCTCTCACAGAAGTAGAAAAACAAAAAAGAAAAATACAAGCAAAGACCACACAAACATAAAAGCATAAACGAGCTAAGGAGAAAAAAAAAACAGCGAGAATGAAGACCAAAAAAACATACCATGAAAGCACCATCAACCACAGTTTATAAAAATGAAGCACTTGAGGAAAAGCAATTCCCGTTTCTAGAAACAAGAAAATTTAACGATATCTAATCAATCCTGTTATTTTCTTATTTTGAGTTTGGGCTTATAACTCATCAATTTGGAGTACCATTTATTTTTGTTTGAGTCGAATAACATTACTTAACATTTTAATTAAACAAATGCATAAGCACAAAATCATAAAATAAGAATTAAACAAATGCAAAAATGAATATTTATCACCAAGAAATAAATAGCTATAATTTTTATGTTCGTTTTTTTTTTTCACAAAATAAAGACTTTTAATTTAGAGAACATAAAGAATGTTCAAAGATGAACAAGAGATAAAAAAGAAAAAAAAATACTAACGAAGACCATATAAGCAGAAACACACAAACGATCTGAGGAAAAAAGAAAACAATGATAAAGAAGATCATAAAATATACCAACGAAGTATCCTCAACCAGCCTTTCTCTCTTTAACCCTTTCTCAAACCACTGCAAATGAGCTTTCTCTCTCGCACTACAAACAATGAAGAATTAAACAAATACAAAGATGAATATTTATTACGAAGAAATAAATAGCTATAATTTTTATGTTTGTTTTTTTATTCACAAAATAAAAATGAAAAATACCAACGAAGATCACATAAGCAGAAACACACAAATGAGAAAAGAAAACAATGACAATGAAGACCAAAATAGATACCAACAAAGTATCTTCAACAATTAAATAAATGCAAAAATGAATATTTATTACAAATAAATAAATAACTATAATTTTTATGTTTGTTTTTTTTTTTCACAAAATAAAAATGAAAAATACTAACGAAGACGACATAAGCAGAAACACACAAACGAAAAAAGAAAACAATAATAATGAAGACCAAAAAAGATACCAACAAAGTACCATCGACCAGCCTTTCTCTCTTCCAACCATTTCTCAAAAAGTGAGAAAAAAAATGAAAAATATCAACGAAGATAACATAAGCACAAACACACAAACAATCTCTCTCGCACTGCAAACAATAAAGCACAAATGCATAAACACAAATGCAAAGATGAATATTTATCACGAAGAAATAAATAGTTATAATTTTGATGTTTTTTTTTTCACAAAATAAAGACTTCTAATTTAGAGAACATTATTTATCACAAAGAAATAAATAACTATAATTTTGATGTTTGTTTTTTAAATAAATAGCTATAATTCTGATGTTTTTTTTTCACAAAATAAAAACTTCTAATTTAGAGAAGATGAAGAACGTTTAAAGATCAACAAGAGAAAAAAAAATGAAAATTTTGTTTTTTTTTTTCACAAAATAAAGAATTCTAATTTAGAGAACATTATTTATCACCAAGAAATAAATAACTATAATTTTGATGTTTGTTTTTTAAATAAATAGCTATAATTCTGATGTTTTTTTTTCCACAAAATAAAGACTTCTAATTTAGAGAAGATGAAAAATGTTTAAAGATCAACAAGTGATAAAAAAAAAAAAAATTGAAAAATACTAACGAAGATCACATAAGCACAAACACAAATATAATCTAAGGAAAAAAGAAAATAATGACAATGAAGACCAGAAAAAATACCAACGAAACACTCTCAACCATCTTTTCTCTCTTCTAACCATTTCTCAAACCACTGCATATGAGCTTTCTCTCTTGCACTGTCATCCATCAATAGCCCACAACGTCACACCTGACTGTTTGAATGACAATGTCATAGCAAAAAACAGTAAATACAACCAAATGAATAAGACTGAACGAAATGAACTACGATAATGAACTAAAGAGACTGGAAAAATATATTAATATTTGTTAAAGGACGAGAGCTTTAATATGCAAACTCGGAAACAAATAAATTAGATAGATGAGATATTATTTACAATTTAAAACGATGTGTAGAGAGAAATCAAACAAATATTGATTTTTTTTTAATCTAAAACGAAGCGTAAAGAAGAACCAAACAAACATTAAACGCACCGCATCTACTGGACTTACCTAAAACGGTGAGTTTCCAGGTTGATGGCATTTACCACAGTCACCTAAAAATGCCTAAAGCGCATTGCATTACTCAATCGTGCATCAGTTCTGGGCCTCTGGCTTTTGTGCCCGAGCTGCGTGGGTTTCAATTTCCTGGCTTTCGTGAGATCGGTGCGAAGATCGATTTTGTGTTTCACGGCTAAGCTGCGTGGGTTTCGTGGGTTTGGGTTTTCTGGAAGATCGACAGTGGCTTTCATGGCTGAGTTGCGTGGGTTTTGTCAGTTTAGATTTTGTGGGTTTTGTCAGTTTAGATTTTGTGGATTTTGGAGAAGTGATTGGCGGTGTGAAGATCGATTGGGAGAGGAAAAAGTTAGACTTGGGTTGAAGATCGGCGAGAGAGAAAGAGAGAGAAAAGATTGGTGAGGGAGAGAGAGAGAGGGAGATGGGTTGAAAATTGGCAAGGGAGAGACAGTAGATCGGCAAGGGAGAGAGAGAGATGGACTGGGTATTTTTGAGATATCAGAAGGGTATTTTTGAAATTAAAAAGGGTTACCGTGTGAAATTTAAGAGTAATTTTGAGAACATAAATGTTAAACAATTATTACGATTTATTACTATTCATTTAAGGACAGATACTTTTTAAGTATAAAGATATATGTAAACAGAGGCGGAATTAGAATTTTGTGTTTGAGAGGATGATTGACAAAATATGTGGTATGTATGAGTATAAGTATTAAAATGTATCTTATGCGCGTGATTATATAAAAAATAATAATCATACGTCATGAAATTGTATACAAAAAATATACGTCTATAAATCATCTTATAAGATAACTTTTCTTAAGATTTTTGAAATTTGTTAGATACCATTACAAAAAGAAAAGAAAAAAAAAATATTAACTTAGAATCTTTCTTTCAGATTAAGCTTGATGATCATCTTTTATGGAATAAAATTCATCTATTATCATTTTTGAAGTGAAATTCTTGACAATTTCTTTCTCAATATGGATTTCTCATTCATAGTGCAACTCAATAGATTTTGAGGGATTGATCAAATTTTTTGAGGGGTTTTCGAGGTTTATTAGTTAGTAATAATTGAAAATTTGGATATCAGTGAAGTGAAAAATTAAAATGAGACTACACAATAACGTGAGTATTGTAATTTGGAAAGACAATTTCAATAATAATTTTGGAGGTCTGAGTATTGAGGAGGGCAATTTTAATGATATAAAGAAAAAATATAACATTTTATATAGTATGTATTTTTTTTTAAACTGTCCCCCCGCCACCCTACACCATACACAGGTCCACCCCTATATGTAAATAGTCTAGTCTGAATTAAGATAAATAAAAAAAAAAGAAATGAAAAAAAAAAAATCCCGAAATCCTGTATGACCAATACAGATATGGCCAGTATGGTTGAAATATCGGTTGGTATGACCGGTATTTGGGCCGATACAAAATAAGCCTATTTCTGTATCGGGTATTGTTTCGACATGGTATGTATCGATCTTATTGACTGATACGATATGAAATTTAAAACAATGATTCAAACACAAATTGGTTCACCATCAGCTTAATCAAATCTTTGGCATTGAAAAGTTTGAGTTGGCAATTTGGTGGCATCAAAGACGCCTTGAAGTCTGGAATTTCCTTTTTTTTTTTAATAAAGGGAGTGGAGTTTTCAACTTAGGTCATATCCTATAGACTCTTGACACTTTATATTTCTAAATCCACATAATTTTCATAAATGGTAATGTTGCATATAATTCATAAGAATAGATTTTTTTTATAGTTCATGCAATGAACAAAAAGAAAAGTCTTAATTTTAAAATAAAAATAGACTAAAATATAATTATTTATAAATAAAAACCTAAAAAATAAGGAAAGTTCATTGTATTTATCCGGAAATGGGGGTGTTTTAATTAGGCTTACCATACAATTTATAGATATAAATGGTAAGGAGAATTATTCTTTCATAAAACACCTAATTCACCCCTTTAACTATAATCACAAAGCTATATGTAGTATGAACTCTCAATTTTTTCGATTTGGCTGACTAAGATGTAACATTCATGGTTATTGGTAAGATCCTTCCATTTAGTTGTATACACATCATACTGGCATACTTTTAGGGCCTTGTCTCATCACATCACATCTCTTTTTGTTTCAACTCATTCTTTATAAACAAGATTTTAATAGGAAGATTTTAAACTAATTATTAGAATTTTTAAAATTAATCATTATAAAATTTTTTTAATTTTTTAGATAAAAATAAAAAAATATCTCAATTTTTTTAAATTTTCAATCAAAAATAATTTTATAAAACTATAGTCAAATAATATTTAACTTGATAATATTTTTTATTTAACTTTTTCTCTCTCCATTTTTAAAATTTAAAAAAATGCTCAACTTAAGTTATTTTACTATTATTCACAAATTATTTTATTACTATTTAAGAACTTTTATTTCTTCTTAATTTCCATCTGAGTCTATTCATGACTTGTTTGGAAAAAAGTCTCATTTCAAAATTTTCATTTAATCTCATTTCTAAACATTACTTAAATATAAATACTTTTAAGCTGATCATTGCAATTTTTTTAATTTAATCATCGCAACTTTATGAAATTTTTAAATAAAAAATAATTCAATTTTTTCAAATTCAACATTAAAAAATTATATTCTAACATCTTAACTTTATAATATTTTTTTTCTCTTCTTTTCTAAAATTCTATAAAATATTTCAAACCATTTTATTATTATTCATAAATTATTTTATTATTATTTATAAAAAATTTATCTCATCTCATTTTTTAAGCTTGTTCTAAAACTAGTTCTTTCTTGTCTGATTTGAATTGTTTTTTCGAGCCATGGTTATAAGATGAAGATTTTTTTTTATAATTATTTGTTCTTATTATTTGTAATTAAAAATATACAAATACAGTTTGTGGGCCAAATAATTTTCAATAGTGATATTTATAATATTTACAGAGAATAAATACGCTTTATTATCTCTTTCAGAACTTTTTATTTTTTGAAGTTGTTACAAAATTATTTAAAAAAAAAAAAAAGCATAGGGTACAGAGTCTTTACAAGGACACAAAAGAGGCAAGAATGCCCTCGAGCATCGGACGCAAATTTCATTCTTCAATGTTCAGTCTACCGTGGAATATTAAATTGGAAGTTGCTAATAACTGAGGTCAAACTAAAAGTTAAAATTCCCAAAAACAGAAACAATGGGAGCTTTCCATACATGTTGACTTGGTCAAAATCCAAGAGAGTCCAAACCATTGCTGCGTGACAGCCCACGACACATCTTGGATAAAGCAAATATTATGGAAAACCGGGGATAATTAATATATTTTTCTTAGTTTGATATATGCTTTATTTTAATAAAAAAATAAAAATTGAATCTCAGTTTTTTTTTTTTTAAGAAAAAAGGAAAATATCCCTCTATCTAAATATCTTATATACATTTTTTTTTCCTTTAATTCTTTCAAATCATTAACTTCAATCTTCTTAATAAAAAAACACAAGTAAAAAAAATTCAGAGCGACAGAAAGAGAGAGAGAGAACTTTGGTGCGTGCATGCATATGGGTTGTGGTGAGTCAACATGGAGCTGATTAGATAAGAGATGAATGCAGAATATAGACAAGTTTGAAGCATCAGTCCATTCAGAAGTACACAATAATGGCATCTCAGGAAGTAATTCCGAGAGTGAGTCTTGATCCATTGAGTTTGAACTTTCAGTTTCCAATACACTATTTCTCAGTTGAATCATGGGTTTGTTACTTTCATTGAAACTGTCCATAAAAACAAGATCTCTGTCAACATCCATCTTCTTGTAGTGGAGACTGATCCATATATAATCCGTTTTGGGCATTTCAAATTCAAGGCACCAACAACATGTACAAGGTGTACGCGTTCATGCATGAAGCGAAAGAATAAAAGAAGATACATATGGATTATTGTACTAGTAATGTCATCCACTAGGCTAATGGTCCATTCACTTTGGATTTGTAAATTCCTGTTCTCTCCTCATCACTAGCTTTCCAAAAACTTTCTTGAATCATTGTACTCACACTTCGTTTCTTTTTCTTTAGCCTTTTCCTCCTCTTTCAAGTTTCAATGGTGCTAAAGATTTCTAAATTTTGTCATCCTATAAAATTTTAAGATCTTATCCAAACTTGATGGATTCAAATTGGATAGAGATATACATGTGAAGTGGGTCATATGTTGACATTTATTACCACTCATGTGTTGTTTCTTTTTTTTTATTCTTTTTTTTTATTGGTATCGAGTGTCCAAAAATAATGTCCTGACTAATTTCAAGAATGCACTTGTTCTCGACAGAGTTTTGTAAGTGCACATCGGATAATTTTAAAAAAAAAATATCCGGTCTGATAGTCTCTAAAAATTATTTACACTTAATGAGATTTGAACTTTAGACCTGAGGGAAGCATATTCACAAGCTCGAGACCTTAACCACTTGAGCTAGTCCCTAAGAATTTTGTGTGTACCTTTGTAAAACTTCAATATTTAACAAATAGTACTATAGAACAGGTTATATATATAACCTTATCCAAATTTGATGGATTCAAATTGGATAGAGATAAACTCATGAACAGGTTGATACAACATTTATTATCACTCATGTGTAGGTTTATTTTTTTTATTGGCACCCAGAAGAACATGAGTGTCCGAACTAATTTTAAGGGTGCACAAGTTTTCGATAAGGAATATTTTACAATTGCACATCGAGAAATTCAAGGAAAAAATTATGGAGTCTGATAGTCAGTAAATATTGTTGGATCAACAGAGGGGATTTAAACTTTAGATCTTATGGGAGCATATCCTCAAGTCCAAGGCCTTAACCACCCGAGCCAACTCTTAGAGATTTCCTGTGTAGGTGTGTACAACTTCAAAATTTAACAAGGGTATAGAACATGTTTTATGTATATCTCTCTTCTCCCTAGATCGAGATCTTGACTACGTACTGTATCAAACTTTGGACTAACAGACTAATATCTAGGAGCGTAACCATTCACTTTAATAATGGCTAGAAAATAGGTACTACTACCTAGACGAGCCAATTGATGGGGTTAAGCTGCCGGTGTGCATCTCTCAACATATATGCACACCCAGTTGAAACAAAAGCAACTAGCATATAAACTACATAACCTTTTTTATGGAGAAATGAACATGAAGCTATGCGCATATGGTTCGGTGAGTGGACGCTCGGCAGGCAAAGGTCCACAAATTGTTTTCTAGATTTTCTTACTTGGAAGCATTCAAATTCAAGATACCCAAAAAAAAATCTGACAATTAATGCAATTTTATATTATTACTGTAGTTTGGCACCATCCTCACTTTAAAATGATGCTCTGTCCTTCTCTTCCTTCGTCAAAAAGCTCACTTCCCCATAATCAATATCTATTCTCTGTATACAAAATGCATAGAAAAGATACAGAGGTTTGTGACAGTAGTTCACATGACATGGCTACAAAGCAACCTTCATATTATAACCATGCAGATGAAGATTATATTGATATGGAGCTGAGCTCTTCTTCCAACTTCTTCTGTTACTCAATTAGTTCTCCACCACAAACCAGAGAATTTGAGTTTCAAATGACTTCAATTTCACATGAAAAAGAAACCACAACTTCTCCAGCTGATGAGCTTTTCTACAGAGGAAAACTCCTTCCTCTTCACCTTCCTCCTCGCTTACAAATGGTTCGAAAAATCCTCGAGAGTTCTTCCACCACTACCAGTGAACATGATAAAGCTGCTCATAATCATGAAGAAGAAGCAGCCATGGAAGAAAACTATGGCATCTCACCATCGGAGTCTTGCCGGGTTAGCAGTGAACTAAACCCAGGTGAGTATTTATTCCAATGGCCAACTGAAACGAGTGCATTCATTAATGGCGATCGTCCAAAGAGGTCTTGGTCCAAGAAACTGAAGCAAATCAAGCAATTCGCACTGGGTCAAAAGCTAAAGCTGGCTTCAAGATCATATCTCAAGTCTTTGTTCAGCAAATCTGGTTGTTCAAATGAATCCTCCGCCTGTGCCAAGGCAGCAGCTTGCAATGTAGATCAAGCAAAAGTTCCCTCAAATACAGCAGCCAAGAAAAACCCATTTGAAAGATACCAGATATCGACGACTTTGATGAAGAGCATTGAAAGAGAGATGATGGAGGAGAGTGTTAATACTAGCCACAGAAGGTCATTTTCTGGGGTGATTCAACGGCATTCTGCGACCAAGTCTTCATCTTCATCTACATCTTCATCTGGTTCTTCATCTTTTTCATTTGGTTCGAGTGGTTTTTACGATTTGCAGCTGCTCAAGAGGAGTTGCAGCGCAAATTCAGAGACAGAAGGTTCGATAGAGGAAGCAATCGCTCACTGTAAACAGTCTCAACGGCTGTATAGTTCGCCAAGGACTGCAGTTTGTAGGGATATTAATGAAGAAAGAAGAGGATTCTGCAGAATCTGATCGATGGTTATCGCCATGAGAGAGACAAGCTGGTAGGAGGTTGCGAGCTGTAAGATGGAAAGACATGCAGTTGTTGTTCAACTTTCGTAAAGGAGAACTGTCACTGAATGTATTTTCGATGTTCAGATGGTTGCTTGGTTTTCATGTACTGTTAGATTCTATCTTATTTCTCTGAAGAATGTACTGTTAGATTCGTTCATCTTTTAAAGTTAATCAGAAGTTTTAGAATTATAGTCAAATTAACATGGCACTATGGAAGATCATATGATTGCTTGGCCCTACTTTTCTTTACATAATAAATATTCCAATAGTTACTTATTAATTTAATATAAAATAATACTCGTCGAAGAAGGGAGAAGATCGGCAATTCCACAGGTTAAACTTTTTCCTCAATAATTTTTGAGATAAAACATTCAATATATAATAGTTTTACATGATTCTCTATTGTTCACATTAAAAAATGAAAAAAGAACATATCTTGATAATTCTTCCCTTGCTTTTGTGTTTGTGAAATCCATATTAATATATCCGACCAAAATGTTAAATAATATTAAAAATTAAATATATCTTTTGATCCATCGTTTCTTTATACCACTAATTCCTTCCGAGTATTTGACGGGTTTTCAAATAAATATGCGACTGCATGCATGGCCCAGACCAGAAATGTCCAGAGAAAAATGTTACTGTCCACTGAAAAATGACTAGTTAATTTACATTTAAAAAAAAAAAAAAAGTGTGTCCATGATGACGTGGCAGTGTTGGCCGGGACCAGTAAGCAGGTGGGGAGCATGTGAGTAAATGTCAGGGGAGATTTGAAGTCTGAAGCATCCATATCGTCTGCATGCAACTTGTCATCTTCTTACAATTTCTACCTGATGCATGTCCCCAACAAGAACAAGTTACAATATGGGCAAAATACAGTCAAGAGTCGAAAATATGTCCCTATTTCCATACAACTTGAGATAATCATAATCTCATTCTCCACCCAAAAAAACAACAAACAAATAACAAAAACAAAGATCAAATTTAGGGTTTGATAGTGAGAGGGAGATAAGGTGGTTTGTGAATAGTAATAAACTTCTTAATTAAAATAAAATAAGATGAGACGAAATAATTTCATCTCATTTCTATATCCAAGCGGACCCTAATTTACTTGTGCCAAGTTTTATTCTTTTCTTGACTTGATACTTTCAAATTTCATTACTCTCTCTCTCTCATGACACATTTTAAATGGTATAATATGTTTGCTATTCAAATAGACAACTATTTAAAATGTATCGTATCAGCAGATATAACAAGAATGACAAAATTTAAGATGAACAACATTTCTCGAAATTAAAAAAGCTTGTTTATTTCACGTGTGATAGATATTTTTGTCTGATATTCATTGCCTATTAAGGGATGCATCTATATCTCATAGAATCTTTAAATTAAAGAGTTTTTCATTTGAGAAATGATAGATGCAGTAATAGAATTACAAGCGGCGTACAGTCGCTTTAGAAAAAAGTGAATATATATGGGACCCACATGAAAAAGTTAACTTTTTTTCTAAAGCGACTGCACGTCGTTTGTAACTCCACGACTGTATGTAGCATTACCCTTTTCATTTACACGTAAAGATCGTAATTAGTAGGAGAAATATAGCTTATGAGTCATTGATGGCGATGTCTCAATGTATAATCGACAAAAATCATATAGACAGCAATAGACATAACTAGTTACACCTCAATGTAATGTTCCCGCATGATATATGGGCCAAAAGATATTGCTAACAGTGAGGGTCCAAAATTGCAGGCCCATGTTGTCTGATTCATTTGGTGCCTTACTGATTTTTTTGTAGGATACCATGCCCCCCCCCTCCCCCGAGCATACATTTAGAATATGTAGAGATATTTGGGAATATTATTCTGTGATGAATGGCTCGAATTCTGTGATGCACCTCCCAGAGTGAGAGACTCTAATAGACATGAGCATCCAAAAAAGAGTATCCAAAGTTCCAAACTGGGAAATAATAATGCTGTACTTTTAAATAAATTGTGATCTTTAAACACATGATACTCAATTTACTTGTTCCATAAAGAGAATTATGGAGAGAAGAAAAGATTATAAATTGATGTTTTTCTTATGTGATGCATCGGACTTATCGATGGGCTCAAATGGAATATAGAAGAAAATATTAAAATGATAGAGATCAAGATAGTCATGAGATGTCGCATAACCAAAGGATAACGAAAGTCGTTCACATGAATTGGGAACAGGAATATATCATTCACTCAACATCAGCAAGAGAAGTCCCCTAGTTCGTGCATGTTGATGTTATTAGTCTAAATAGATATTACATCATAGAGTTGTTTCAGCATATAATTAATGACTTTAACGCTTCCCACTTTGACTATGCAGCATACTTATAAGATGTAGCTGATGATGGAACGTCAACTTATAAAACATGATTTTAGATCATGAATAATCACACGCCACCTAAGTATCTGATTTGGAAGAAAAATACCACATAAACGTGGCAGTAATCAAATTGCGACATCAGCAAGGTGCCGCAACAATTTTGATCTATGCTCGTGCATTATTTACTTTACAATATATCCTACTTACATTCCAAATCATGTCAATTTATAAGGTAATTACGTTTTGAAATCATAAAAAATGTATAGCTAATAAAGAAATGCATGATTATATTCATGTTAGTAGGGGTGCGATCATTTTTTTTCTAGGGGGTGGACTCTGATTGAGAAGGAGTCGGAATGTCTTGAAATGCCCACCTCTGACTTCCAACTCCAAGGACAAAATCTATTATGACTCTGACTCCAATTAGAAATATCGGGGTAGAAGTAGGCTTGCCTAGTTGCCCTAATCAGATTGGGTCGGGGCTCACAACCCAATATCCAAGGTCCAATATGAAATTCAGATTGGACCATCCCGGTTTAAAAATATTAAAAAATAGAATAATTAAAAAATCTATATATTGTAAAATAAGTTCAAATTTTAAATTTAAATACAATGACTAAATCAAACACAAACGATAAATTTAAAATTATAAATCGCAATAAATTTAAATTTACAGCACCAAAATATTAATAAAGTACTCATAGATTTCATTCAAATATAAAATAGCTACAATCCCCCTGCATCAGTCTTGATATCCCATGCATTTGAGTTGATGACCCGATAGTGATTTCCAATTTTCATGCATAAATTTTTATTAATAAGATGCACTATCTTTTTTATCATTTAACTCTAGACTTATAAACCACCCTTAACTTTGACGAGTTATGCATGATGATAATCATGAAATTGAGTTTCTCACAAATAAAAGGGTCATCCCACCGTGCGTCTGTCTCAATCATCCACATTTAGTCTGAAATTTGTAGCTAGAAATTTGCAGCTAGGTCTGCAAAATCATATAAATTATAAATTAAATACTAAAAAACATTAAAATTATATAAATAATTATTTAAAATCATAAAGTTACCTGATTTAAGCCTATAGCTTTTAGCATCCGTAATTTTCTATGCAAATAATCTACAACAATTAATTAACAACCGTCATTTAACATGTTATGAAAATTATCTACAAATTGAAAACACATTGAAAAGGAAAAACATGTGTCTAGTCTTATTTGTGATTCTAAAACTAAATAATATGGAAAAGAAATGAATGTCCATTTGAGCCACCCTTGAGCGAATGCTTGATCTAACAATTTGTATAATATTTGCTAGAGTCACACTCGAGCAAAGGCTCAATTGAATAATCTGTGTGACACTCACTCGGGTGACACTTGAGCGAGTGTCACCTAAAACAAAAAACAAAACAAAAATACTCTATTTTTTTCAAAACCTAAATCCCTCAGTTCTTATAATTAATAGCCTAAAAGTTGAAATAATTGAAATGCAAACAACAAATCATTTAAATGAATAATAAACTCTACAATTCAAAATTTTCAAACCATAATGTGATAATTAAATAATTTTGGGATCCCTAAAATTTTGCAAAAAATAATTGAGTGATTGAGTGAGTGTCGAACAAATACAAAACAAACTTACAAACAAATCATATTTGTTCTATATATCATCTACTCGGAAGTATTAGATATTTGAATCTGGAATCTGGTTTCCACACAAGGTTTTCCGATAAGTATTTAGGACTAACTTGCTTCAAAAGAAAATATGCATGATCAATGGATCCTTCATACAAATATAATCGGATCATGGGCATCCTTTGTTCAATTAGCATCCAATGCTCTCCTACTAGGAAAAGGTTAAGATTATGTTACATAGGATATATACATATTCGAAAGATCCAAAACCGAGGAAAAAAAGAGGGAGCTCTCAAATTGCATAGACTCTGCTTAGAATCTCGGGATCCGACATTACAGCAGACATAGACCGTGATTGTGACCTAGTACTGCTCATGGATGACCTCCTAATGCTGCGCATTTTAGAAGCCTCCATCCTGTGCACAATCACCCAATAACACATTGTCCCCAATGTAGTTGCCATGATCATTGTCCCAATGGCTGTTACTCCAACAGCCAACCACCTATGGTTTTTTCCCACAACAAGATATGACAAGGCAAGATAAGCCACTGAAACCAGCACACAAGCCAACCACATTAGCTTGTTTATAATTGCCATCATTTGCTTTTTGGCCTTCCTCTCTATTACTACAATTGAAGTTTGAACTACCACCACAGCCAATGATATGAAGAGGGCTGTAGAGTCAAAGATGATGAATATCATAAACTGGGTTGTGGGAGCGATTCGTGCTTCACCAGGCGAATAGCCAGGAGGAAGCTTTGTTGGGTCATCCTCAAATTGGCCCGGGATGTTAAAGATGGCAGCAAAGGCAACGGTGGCAATCAGGACGGCAACAACAGTGGTTGAGTTGATTGCATTGTTAAGCCCCTCTGAGTGCATTTTGTTGAGCCGTTTTGCTATGCCTTGCACACGCTGTCTTGTTTGCCGCGTATGCTCTAGCTGATTATGCACCCCATGCTTTATATCGCTCACAGTTTGCTTCAGCTCTCGGGCCGTGTTTGGAGTTGGTGCTTTGATTGAGCTTGCAGTTTGAACTCCATGCTCTCGCAGGATAGCAGCAACCTCAGAGTGCCCTGCTCCTGCTTTCTCAGCAGTGTCGAGAGCAGTTTCTCCGGATTTGTTAATGGCCATCTTGTCCATGCCCTCACATTCTACTAGCTTGTGAACAATCTGCAACCAAAGCACGTGTGTCAGGGACTTCAAATCTTTTCAACTGATTTAAAGTCGAAATGAGACAGCAACCCAAAAGTTGAACTTTAAATTGAAAGTGGTGTGCTTACACACCAGCTTGGAACTTGGAAGTAGTAAGACTCGTTCAGTGAAGATTTTAGAGAAGAGATGTTGCAACATCACTGCCAATGGAAAGAAGTAAACTACTACCTCTTTAAGAACAACAATGTATCTATTTCGATCTAAAATCCTTAGCTCTAATCGAAGTACAGTTTTTGGAAATAAGGAACAATAAACAAAATTAATACTCATAGAATAACCTAGTCACAGGCGTAAGCCCATTGTCTGAAAAAAGAGTACATATTATTTCTTACAGATTAGCAACCAGGAGTAGAGTTTCCTGACCTGCAGTCGACGCTTTCTTGTTGCTATATGCAATGCAGTGTTGCCCTTGGAATCAATCATGTTTGTCAATGAAGGACATGACTTCACCAGCTCATCCACAAGCTCCACGCTCTGTCCCTTAACTGCCATGTGAAGAGCTGTCTGCCCCTTCTGATCAGTTCTTGTAGTAATTCCAGGTTCTTTGCTCAAAAGAGCCTTGACAACCTCCAAATACCCATGCCTTGCAGCTGAATGCAAAGCAGTTTTCCCGTTGCTTTTGGCTATGGTAGTGAAGCAGCTTCCTTTATCCAAGAGGAAATTTACTACTTCAATATGACCTTGAGCTGCAGCAGTATGTAATGCGGTAGTGTTGGTTAGATCAACGGTCATTGAGAGTTCGGGAATGGCATCAGTCAGGACCTTCAATATCTCTGCAACAGGTAAATAGTTCATGATTATCATTGGGACAAACTGTCAAAACAAGAGTCATAAAAAATTATGTTGCAGTAGTCATGACAAGTTTTTGCAGTTTCAATACTAGGCCTAGTTTGTTTTCACAAATCATCTCATTTCATCACGTTTCGTCTAATCATTTCAACTATAATATTTTATTTAACTTTCATCTTATTTCATCTCAACTCATTTCATCTCAAATGTGCAACCAAACAAGGCCTAAATATTAGATAATATAGTTTCAAACGATTGTCCATCATTTCCTCTCGTTTTAAACTTTTGAGATAAGTTATTATTTAACATGGTGTCAAAGAACAAGTTATGAATTCGAACCCTAACCCTACTCTACTTACTAATTAAAATATCAAATTCCTTTCCCAAGGACATGTAGTGCTTTAACACCATGTGTTCGATGCTAAGAAAAATATATCAAATGAAAGTAAAGATTAAATTTCAATTTCCAAAGGGACTTACCCAATTCCCCTTGCTTGGCAGCAACATGGAATGCATCGTAACCATTTCGAGCTTTTGTACCAGCCAATCCAACATCATGGTGCTTTATCAACTCCTTAACCAAATCGACGCAACCGTGCTCAGCAGCAACATATAGGGCAGTTTCACCAGATTGGTTCTGCTTGGACAACAATTGCTTCAACTCTTCATCCCCCTCGGTGGCCAATATTTCCTTAACCAATTCTAAATTCCCCAATCTAGCCGCCATATGCAGCGGCGTGTCATCCCGTTTTCCGGTCAACTGCTTGGTCATCTTCTTCCCACCCAATAGACTTTGTTGCCTCTCCGGAGCTTCCATTGATACCAATTCCACTCAACCCTCTAAGAACACACAATTAGGGGGTTTTCTTCTACTTAACAGTTGAACCCCAAATTACCAATCTGCCAATAGATATGGATAAGACTATTCAGATCCTTCCATAGATGAACATGTAGGAAACTCCCATGACTCTTATACCCTGAAATTAAGGACTGCAATTAGGTAAAAACCAAGATGTGTTTGCTTCCCCGTAATTATAAACAATTTTTTCATCTTTCATAATTGTTATCAATCGCTGATACAAGAAAATTAGAGCCACAAACGAGACGAAGGACTTGGAAAAATCTTTCTCGGTTTGCCACAATATGCATAGATAGCAATTCAATGAACTGCAAAGGCTAAATTGGCAATTGGGCTTTTACCGACCAAAAGATCACAAACTCAAAAGTTCTATCATGAAAAATAAACAAAAAGAAGGCGAACTGGGTGATTATAATAATCCATAAAAGGAGAAAAAAGATAAATAAATCACCTTCTGCGTGTAAAAAACTGGGCTTTGTGCCTCCAAATCTAGAAACCGAAGAAAAATCAGCCAAAAACTTCTGAGAACAGAATGGAAAGCAACGATAGAAAAAGAAGCGTGGAAACGAGGTGTGAAAATGGAGGGCCACAATTTCAGTACCGAAGAGTTAAGTGGAGGTGAGCGAAAGAGTGAAAAGTTTGGCCCACGTCTGACTTTTAGGAGCTATCATTTCCTCACCTCTGACTCCTGGGGTGAAGAACAAGGAAGGCCGTTGTGCTGTAGTAGACTAGTGCAAGTATGAACTACGAAGGAGGGAATGAGGCGCAACCCAGTTTCTTTCTTGCACGTGATCCACACACACTGTACAGCAAAACTGTCGGGGCTCGCACGGAATTACACGTATCACATAATATGAATATATATAATATATATATATATATAGCCAAAGTTTTTTTTTTTAATTTTAATAATCTAATAATAATATATAAGA
Organism: Platycarya longipes; assembly: GCA_036559045.1. Classification (NCBI taxonomy): domain Eukaryota; kingdom Viridiplantae; phylum Streptophyta; class Magnoliopsida; order Fagales; family Juglandaceae; genus Platycarya; species Platycarya longipes. The sequence continues at coordinate 39,058,055 of CM071797.1, forward strand.
AGAGAATAAGATTTCCAATAATTACCTTAAAGCAAGAAATAATAATATAAAGTGATAAAAAAATGACTTTATTTAATATTAATTTCTTGATTCTTATCCAAATTTTACAAGAAAGGTTATTTTATAAAAAAATGAGAATAAAATATTCTATAAAAAAGTGAACGATAAAATTAAAATTGGTAAAAGTAAAGTATTGGTGACAGATGCAATATCACTTATTATTTTAAAGTATTTAATGAAATGATTTACAATTTCTCATTTATAAATACCAATTAAAGAAAATAGTAATTAAGATAACAGTTGATATCCGAGCTCAGTCGCCTGTTGTATATATATATATGACAAAAGTTTAACCTATAGATTAATAATATAATACATATTTATTTTTGCCCATCAAAATTAAATTTTATACACTCGTATATATTTTCACATCTTCCAAGACTACTATTGCAGATACTGATGATGGTGAAAGAGTGATGCTATATTTATTATTTTAAATATATTTATTATGTTATTATTATTTTAAATATTCTTAATTATTAAAAAAATTAAAAAAATATATAATTTTATTAATAGTCATTTTTTTTAATTATTAAATTAAAAAAAAAAAAAAAAAAAGAAAGATAGTAGATTGATAAGAAAGCTATTATTATTAATTTATTCATGCCGAAAAGCTACAAATCAGTGGGCAATTATAATAATAATTAAAAAAAAAAAAAGGGCCGTTGACTGACTCAAAAGCAGGATCAAGGCCGCCACATTACACGTAGAATTTTGTCGTTTTATGGAGACGGCCCCTCGCTTGTCGTTAAACTTTAAGGACCCAGAACTAGAGGTCATGCTCCGAGACAAAGAAAGACGTCACCATTTTATGCTTCAGAAAAACAAAAATGATGCTCCGATCCGGATGGGTGTCAAAATCGGTTTTACACCAACTAATTAAAAATAGCCACGTAGACCCTCCATAACTACTAAAGATGGATCCACATGCACCAAACTCTCTCTCCTTCATCCCTCCCAACATCACCAAACCCATTCTCCATCTCCCACCAGGGGCTCTGCTCGTTGAGGGCGGCTTCTTCTCCATCTCTGTTCATTGAGATAAGTGTACATAGAAATTAAAACCTTGGATACGGAGAACCTTTGATGGGCTTTTATCCTTTCACGAGATTCTTCTTTCTCTAAAAAACTGTCTATTTTTCCCCTTCAGTGATATATAATGGCTTACTGGGCTGAACTGGATAAAACTTGGGGAATACAGGTCTTTATTTTTGTTTTCTTTCTCTTCTCGAAATTTCTAAGCCACCAAATATGGGGCAACTAGAGGTGGGACTATGTAAGTTTAGATTTCACCGTTTGCCTACTGTTTTTAGTTTTCTTTGGTGTTGAATTTGCAGGAAAAAAAGCTAATTCGAATAGCAAATCTGGGTCTGGGTCCAAATCTACAAGCTTTGATCGGGGCAAATTTTCTGCTTCTAGAATGGAGTTCTGCAAATCGAGGGAAGAAGCAATGATCGGGTGGATGCGCATTCAACCTTTCTTTTTCTAGAATGTCCACGTGTCACTACACTATTAGGTTGGTGTAAAATTCAATTTTCAACCTTCTAACTTGCGCCAGCGCGTACGCTGCTTACCGACCGCGTTCTTCATAATAAACGTGCACCGTACACGCGTGTTTAGGGAGGTCCGTGGTGGCTCCTCGTGCTCGTACACGTCAGCATTCACATCGGCTATCTCCAAATCAAAATTAGGTTATATGTGACTTTTTTGACTTAATTAATGATTTCAAAACTTCTATTTTACATCAAATTAGTCACTTCGTTAAATTTAAAAAAGAAAAAACTAGTCACCTCATTTTCTATAATAATAAAATAATATAACTTTTTAATATAATTTTTTTAATTCTTAAAATATTTTATTTATTTTTATAATCTCCAACTCTCCCCAACAAACAACAATAATTATTTTCATATTTATTTTCACAATCCTCCCTCACAAGCATTTCTAATTGTGCTACTACTACTATCATTTAAACACTATAATCATTATTGTTCACAATCCAGCAATCTATCATTTCAGCATTACCATAATTGTTGCCCAAAATTTACGGGTAAAATAAATTCACAACTACAAGCAAAACTTTTCAAGACAACTACAAATCAGATCACAAGCTTTACAAAGAGGGAAAAAGAGGGAAAACAGCTCATAGTTACTAATGACATACAACAGCCCCGAAAATATAATACCAATGAGGCCCACACAACGACCGTACACAAAATATAACAACAATAGTGCCCACATTACAACACCAAATACAGCTCTTCCTTTATACATAGTGGCTACCTAGCCACTAAAACCAGCCAAAAAGTATTTTATTACAATATTAAATAGATAATAGCAACTCAAAATATAGACAAAAAATGGTTACACACCTCCAAAAGATTAAGATTGAGATGGAGATGTAGATGGAGATGTACTTGAAAATTGTCTCTTAAATTCCTCCAAACTTTCTTTTTGAAGATTTTGGAAATAATCTCGTTGCATTGCATTTATGCCAGCAAGATCCAATTTCATAATCTCCATATTGGTCTTCTTGTTCTTTTGGACTATTAATTCAGACCTATCAAAGTATGCGATTAGGAGTGTTCATCCGGGTTCCGGATTTAAGAATCCGGAACCCGGATTAAAAATTTCTTTAAATATTTTTAAAAAAAAAATTTAAATGTTAATAAATAAATAAAATTTTAAAACAATCCGGCCCGGATGAACAGGCCTGTACACGATGTTGGCCTCTTATCTTCTCTCCAGCATGCATATAATTCTATTCTTGCGGTTGCTTCTTTGTTGTGGAGTATAAAGTTAAATGGGCTAAACTGAAAAGTTGCTTGAAGTGCAACCTTCTTTCTCAATAATCATTCTCATTCTTCAAAACACAAATAAATAAAGAAACATAAATCAAAATTAAATTAAATTAAAAAATAAAAATAAAGGAAAACTAATAATTTTAATAAGTAAAAGAATAACAAAAATCATGTAAAAATTATACTTATCAATATACTAAAAGAAAATGTGAGAATGTAATTTTTCTAAATAATTTTCATATTTGAACCAATTCAGAATTTATAGCTTGTCTTGCTTCATTGCACCACTTGGGTTCAATGAGTTTACTTGGACTATAACAGCACAAAACTTATTTGTATATTTTTAGATTACCAACCATTGATTGGTTAGTGACACAACATAGCATTTTGAATTGCTAGATTTTTTATACTCATTATAATAATCCAAAATTCTATCCTATATTTGTATGAATTTTTGGTTTTTCCGAATAAAACTTAATATTGCGCCAACCCAACATGAGGAGAATGTCCTTCTAACCGTGAAAGACACATCTGTGCAGATTTCTTACAAGGTGGCCTCTTTTCACCTTCTAGTCATGTTGATTGGGGTATAACATTATCATGATTTCTAGCCATTTGAGTGTTGGAGACATCTTGTTTACGACTTTCCAATAAGTTTGTGAAAAAGAGTTTTTCATCAAATCTGGCATCCATCCTTAAAGAGAGTACTATTTTACAAAATCATATGTACATTATATGCAGATAATGGGTGAAGAGGCAAATATTAATTCAATGAATAACCAAATCACATGTAGTCTTGGACAATGGTTAATTACATTTTGCTCTATTGAACTTTCACGCAATATATAATGCATCTCTGAGACTAATACTTTCATTAAAGTGGATCCGTTTAATTTCAAAACTTATCCATCATCCATTTCTATTTACCATTAACATTAAATTAAATGGAACAGAAAGTTGAGCACGTTTTTTGTACGTGCAACTTCTTTACCTACAAAGACAAAAACACCCTCAAGGAAAAATTTTACTTTGCCCCCTCGAATTCATGCGATTCTCAACTTGTCCCAAATGTCACATTATATAAAATTTTTATAATAAATTAAATTAAATTTTTATAATAAATCAAATTAAATTTTTATAATAAATCTGAGTTTATAAATCTGGGATAAAATACTAACAAAAAGATAAATTTTTTAACTCAATAAAATACTAGGATATACTTTTTATTCTCATTGTATTTTTCATTTTGATTAATCGCTTATATTATTATTCATGGAATATGTGCTATTATTCATCTTTATAAAATTTCACAAAATTATTATAGACACCAGAGGTGTAAGAAATATAATTATAGACCCCAGAGGTGTGAGACAAAAATTGGAAAATCATAAAATCAATTCAGACCGGCCCAAATCCATTGAATCGGTCCAGTTTTGGATTGATCTGATCAAGAACCGGTTTTCGTAATATCAAAATCGTTTAGTATCGGACCGGTTCCTGTTTTAGGCTTTTTAGGATCGATCCGGACCAGTTTGACATAATATATAATTTTAATTAATTTTTTTAATATTCTATATAATTTTCTTTATATTATATGATTTTTTTATATTATATATGTAATAATATAAATTATAATTATACATAAGATAATGTTATTGTAATTTATAACATAAAAATTCAATCATAAAAATGAAAATTTAATTGATCATATGTTTTAGACATAAAATATATAAATTAATAACATTATACCATAAGAACTATTTAAATTGAGAAAAATATTTTATAATAAAACAGATTTTTTTTTTTTTTACTTAACAAATCTTTTTAGCAAAGTAGATTTTTGCAATAGACGGATTTTTTTTAAGCAGTTTTTTTTTTTCAAATAGATTTTTTTTAACAAATTTACGTTTTGTTAAAATTTAAAATCAGACCAAACTGGACTACTAGCACTAGTAAAATTGAAAGTACTAACTTTGAGATATAAGAACATTCACAGTGACCTTAACAAAATCAAATCTTGGCCAAAAAATAACTAATGTGGACAATAAAGTGCAATAATGAACTCAATAAATATACAGTAATTTTAGTTCAAGACTATTTCACTAGCCGAATTTATTGAGTTCAAAAAGCTAGCCGAATGTTATTTTTGGACTAAAATGTTACTTTTTTTTTTGTTGTTGGGTTGGATTTCTTATGCATTTTCCCTTTCCTTTCTTGTATATGTTTATATCAACTGAAAATCTCGTCAACTACTTCCTTCTTTGTTTGTCTATCGTTTTTTCTGATTTTTTATACGTAAATATAAAAATGGATAATGTTATGATTTGATTTTTATTTGATTTAATTTTTACGAGAGATTTTTATCACTCTCTTTCCATTAATCTTGCAAAGGTAAAAATAACAATTGAAATTAAATTAAATGAAAACTAATATTTTAATGATATGAACATTAGAAAATTAATGATATGAACAAGTAGAATTAAAATAAATATAAAGATAAAAATTAATATTTTAATAGAATAATGATAGTTTATTGAGTTTTTTATTTGGTGTAAAAAAGTGACTAGCTAAATTTGTAAAAGTGAATTTTTTAGCTAGATTTTGGCCAAAGAATAATTAGTCCACTATGAATGCTCTAATCGGTGTGTAATCAGTTTTCAAAAATGCAAAATCAGTACATATCAATTCGGTCCTAAGTTTTGATCAAAATCGAACTAATTGGACCAATTACACTCTCAATAGATATAACAAAATCTTACAAAAAAAATTCACAGACTGACATGCATGGATTCAAATGATATGTAAGATTTATTTTCATAAGAGTAACTTTGCAATCTAATACACTATTTCAAATCAAATCAATTTATAAATTTTAATTTGATAAAATCATTTTATTTACTGCTTGCCTTTAATTTTGATATAAATAGGTATGTATGGTGATATTCTCACTGTGGACAATTTGAGAATTGCGTAAAAATTTGAGAAGGAAAAATGAATTTTTCCTTGAGGGTAATTTTGTCTTGTAGGTGAAGAAGTTGCACATAAGCAGAGTAGTACGTGCTCAACTTTCTGTTCTATTTAACACTAATGGTAGATGAAAGTGGGGGATTGATAAGTTTTGTAAGTAAACAGATCCATTTTGATGTAATTATTAATTTTAGAGGCCTTTTTCGAATTGCGTGAATATTTGAGGAGATAAAGATAATTAACTCCTTGGAAAACATAGGCAAACATTAAGCTCATGGATACATATAGTTATTACCCACATTATAACAGCATGTGCAATCACTAATCTAAAAAAAACATGTAGTAATATAGTTTTGTGTTCACTAATATAATGCTAATATGTCCCGTAAGAAAATGCAAACGTACAATACTCATAAAAATTGTGAGAAGTGCAATAGAAATATAGTAACGAGTTGCAACAAAGAATCTATGCCATTGATTAGATTCTTATATAATTTACATCTTGTTAAATTTAAAATTTCAAGTTTTATATAATTATATATCTACACATAGATTATGATGATAATAAATAAATTCAAGTGTCAAGTTCAAGTTGTCTACACAATAGAGTCAAACACATCAACAAATCAAGCATAAGCAAAAAAGAAAAAAAAAATCTACAAGATAAAGCTCTTAGAGTAATTTTTTATCTCTTAATTTGAAATTGGATTAAATATCAAAATTAGTCTCTTTTTTTTTTCATAAAACTTCAAATTACATTTTTCACATATCCATGACATTATTAAAAATTTGAATTTTGAAAAATTAGAAGATGATTGATTGTCATATTTGACATATGCATATTTTGTTTGAAAATATTGAAAAGTAGTTGATGCACCTTTGACATATACAAAAGGTAGATAATTTTTTTTAAAACTTTTGAAAAACAAATCATACTCATTTTGTTATATGCAAAAAAAACAAAAGATTGGATGTAAATATTTTGAAAAATGAATGATGTTGTCTTTGAGAATGCAAAAATGAGATGTTTTTATTTGAAAATTTTGAAAAGTGAGTAGTACTCTATTTTGACATGCAAATATTTTTAAATTTGAAAATGAAGTCTCATATGCCTATAAATAGCTCACTTGAGATCTTCAAAATATAACAAAAGCTTACACATCAAATGCTAGTTTTGCAGCATTCAAAGTTTTCAATCTCTTTTTTCTAAATATTGAGTCTTAATCCTTATTTATTTTGAGAGATATACAGTTTGCGCTGTTGTTAATATTTCACTTGTTGATGAGTATTTTCTAATATCTTACCTACTATCAGCTCTTATATTAGTAAACTGGTGTGCATAATTCTTTATTCGTGTAGAAGGTGTTTTACATAGGGAATAGTTGAATCACCACGTGTGAGGTGCTTGTAAGTGTAGGGTGTTCTACATAGATTCTTTATAACGATATTGCTCAAAAGTGTTATAAGTTTCTATCTCCACCTAAAAGATGTTGAATAATAAATTTGAGAATTCTCAAGGGATAACTTGAGATAAGGACTTAAGCAGTGGGGTTAAATCTCGTTATAATACTGAGTTTGCTTCTCTTTTACCCTTACTCTTTATATTTCTTGATATTTCGTATTTTATTTATATTTTATATTGTATATTTGATTTATAATTGTTGATTTTTTAGTATAACCCGATTCACTCAACTCTTGTGTTAGTCATCTGAACAACAATTAGTATCAAAGCAAAAGCTCTGTTATAAGATTAACTATTTTTTGAGTTAAGATCTTATGGCTAACATTGCAAATACCTTTGGTGAACGTTAATCCAGTAATTGACTTCCACTATTTTGTGGAGACAATTACACATTTTGAAAGACTAGAATGAGAATATTTTTTCAGGCTTAAGGTCGTAAGATTCAGAAATGCATTGTAAATGACATTTATATCCCAACAAAAGTTGTTGATGGAGTAAAAGTTAAAAAGATAGATAAGAGTTTGATCGTGAAGATGATAGATTTTTTTACATTGAGTTTAACTACAATGAATTTTTTATATAATGTTCTCAATGGTAATTCAATAGAATAATGACTTGCATGACAATAAATAAAATTAAAAATAACTTAGAAGTAACTTATGAAATAATTTCACAAGTCAAAAAATTAAAAATTTATATTTTTACTCGTGAATATGAAATGTTTAAAATGAATGATGATGAATCTATTACTTCTATGTATACTCATTTCACTAACATTATAAATAACTTGATAGCTCTCGACAAGATTTATTCCAGTTTTGAGAGAGTGAGAAAGATTCTTAACTCTCTGCCAAAATATTGGGAATTAAAAGTGACGACGATTCTTGAAATTAGAGATTTTAAAAAGTTTAAAATAAATGAACTCGTTGGGTCACTCACCACTCATGAGTACACATTGAAAAGAGAATAAGAAGAATGAAAGCAAAATAAGAGATTGACACTTAAAGTTGTTCCTCATAAAAGTGAAAACAATGAAGATAAAGAAATTGAAGATGAAAAATTGGTGTAATGATCACAAGGAGAATTAAGAGATTTTTAAAGAAAAAAAAAACTCCCGCAAAAAAATCTTTCAAAAAATTTTCAACAAAAATATAGGTAAAAATGACTCATTAACTTGTTATAAATATAATAAGCTCAGACATATCAAAGCAGATTGTCCTCATCTAAAGAAAGATTAATACAAATGTAAGAAAGTAATTAAAACTATATGGGATGATGATTCAAATAGTTTAGACAGTGAAGCAAGTAATGAAGAATCTGTAACTTTTTGTCTTATGGCTAAAGACAATCTTGAAGTAACAAATCTTGACAATATTAAAAATCTTTCTTATAACAAAATTATAAAATATTTTAAGAAGAGGTATATGAGAAATTTGAGAATTTGAGTATCAAATATATTGCTTTGAAAAAAAAACTCTTTTTTAATAAATGAAATTGATATTTTAAAAAAAGAAAATATTGTTTCAAAATATGAAAATCATGAGTTGAAAAATAAAAAGATTGATTTAGAAAAGATTGTTGAAAATATTTACAAATAAAAAAATAAACTTTAAAAAACTTCTTAATAGTCAAAGATGTGTTTTTGATAAGATAAACTGGAGATATATGCCCAAAAAAATACAAACCTTTTAATTTTTTTTTTTAATAAACCTGCTAAATCAAAGTCCAATAATCAAAATTCTTGGCTACTTACTGAAATACTACGTAGTCAAATAATCAAATTTTTTTGATAAACCTGCTAAAAAGTATAAACTTTACAAAAACTTTTTCATTACGAAATTTGGCCAACGACAAGATATGATTCTTATACCTAAAGGGAGGAAGGGGTAGGATGGAAGAACATAAAAGCATTGTTGGGAAAATTTCGGCAACCTCCCTTGTTATGGGGGGGAAAATCGAGGTGGCCATTCATGGCTACCTACTCCTCTGTTGTAGGGAAACCATCCTCCTCTTTCGTACAAAGATGTCTTGAGAACCGTAATAGGTAGAGATAAAGGACTTGCTATGTGCATATGTTTCTTCTTCTTTGGTGAAAGCACACTACGGCATGTGGAATGGCAGACCTGGGTCGAGGACGAAGACTTTACTCTACAAAACGTCTTGGCTGAAATGGAAAAACATCTTTGTATTTTGCAATTTAATATAAACCTACTGAAACGCTACGTAGTGGATGGCGTGAAATGGGATCTAGGTGTGGGCCAAGTTGAAGGATCCTGTGTTGGAATAGGACTAGTCAAATTTAAAGAGAGAGGCGGGGTGAGTAAGGGCAAAGAAGTGGTAGTCAGGCCTAATGTGTCCAAGGTAAGCCCAACCCAAATACTACATTCTGACCACATGGGAGATGAGCCTCAAGACAAGCCTTTCACTCAGGCCCAACCTATTATTCAGGCCTAGAAAGCATTTTCGAGTCGAAAATAGTCAAAACACTCTTGTGAGATTCCTTCGTCGTCTGGTGGGCCTCAACCACCACCATCGGTGAGGAGTCAAGAGTCAGAGTCACTGCTGGATGGTTCACCGACGAAGTTTGGGGCATCAAAAAGTGCTCAGGAAATGGATAACTCTTCGTTGCTAGAGTGTGATATTCTTATAACTCAAAGTTCAAGTTCTGTTGAGAACTTTTTTTTTTACGTCAAAAAATGCATAAAACTATTCGTCTGGGGCGGGCGGAGGTTCGATTGCCCCCCTATGTTGCCAATATCGCCGTAGTGTGATAGTTTTGTCTTGGGGTCTTCGACAAGCATCAGGATTGAACAGGGGGATGACTTTTCTCGAGACTGAATAGGGGAATGATCTTTCTCTTTGCAATCCAAGGCCTTCTGTAAAGGGGAATGACATTTCTCTTGTAGCAACCAGTAGTGAAAAAATTACAGTACCCAATATCGATATAGCTCCAGACGGGAATTTCCAGTTAGCCCTTATGGATACTGACCATTCTGGTGGGGAGGGGTTTGGTTTAACTTTGTTGTGTACAATCCCTCCAAGTCTTAACTTTAGGAATGGTCATTCTTCTCGGTTTTCAAGAAGGTGGAGGAAATGCAATCCATCGTTGGGCTTTCTTTTGCTGGCTACGATGATCAGCTTAAAGCCCTTATTGTGGCCTTTTAAGATAGCCACTCAAAGTCAGCAACTAAACGAGAAATGGAATTTAAAAGGCTCACATGTTCTATCAATTATGATGTGAAGGAAATGAGAGGTAAAATGGGTTGATCGAAAGGGAGGGACACTCTTTGTCTACATGAAGCCTAAGATCTTATCTTAAAATGTGCGGGAGTTTAATGATTGCAATAAATGCTTTCGTATCAAATATTTGTTGCAGATGTGGTGTCCCTCCAAGAAACAAAGCTATGTTTCATTGATAGAAGACTAGTGAGGAGTTTATGAGGGTGCTCGTATGTGGGATGGTCATACTTAGCCTCTTGGGGAGTTTCAAGTGCAGTGTTACTTATGTGGTACAAAAGAGTAATTGAAGCTACTGAGGAGTGCATTGGAGATTTCTTGATAGCTTCTCTATTCAAAAAATTTGTAGACGAATGAGAATGGGCTTTTGTGGGCACTTATGGTCCAAATGTGGACAGGGAGAAGAGATGGTTGTGGGAGGAGTTGACAAGTTTATTCTCCCTATAGGACATACCGTGATGCATGGGAGGTGATTTCAATATTAACCAATTTTTTAGTGAGCATTTAGGGCATTATCAGAACTCTGTGGCCGTAGAGGAATTCTCAGAGTTCATTTTTTCTGGACCTCATGGATCTTCTTCTAGCTAGGGGTGAGCTCACTTAGTCAAACTGTCGGGTTTGGTCGAAGTTGGATCGATTCCTTTTTTCTCCTTCGTGGAAAGCCCATTATCCGAGGTTTGCCAGAAACGGCTAACGCAAGTCAGTTCAGATCACTATTCTATTATACTTGATTGTGGCGGCATTCACAAGGGTCGTCGATACTTCAAGTTTGAAAATATGTGGCTCGCAGCAGATGAGTTTGTAGAGATAGTGCGTGCTTCGTGGTCATCCTATCAGCTTTCTAGCACACCAAATTTTATTCTTGCAGGCAAGTTAAAGGTTTTGAAACAAGACATGAAAAAATGGAAATTGAAAGTCTTTGGCCATATTGACAACCAAAATTACTTTTTTGGGAGAATTGCAAGAGTTAGAAGGAAGTTTAGGAGACATCTAGGGGGAGGAGTTATTGAAGAAGGGCATGATTACGAAAAATTTGAAAGGGTTCAGTTGTCAGAGGAGACTTCACGGCGACAAAAATTCAGGACTCTTTGATGAAAGAAGGGGATGAGTATACGAATTTCTTTCACAAAGTGGCCAACTCACATCGTCACATCAACAATATTGAGTTGCCTCATTTAGGTTCTCATGTGCTATCTTCCCCTCCTGATTTACAAAACCATATTGCTTAGTATTATGAGACCTTTCTTACAGAGACGACTTCTTGGGAGCTAAAATTGATGCGTTGCCTTTTGAGGCAATTGATTCTCAGAGTGCAAGTGTTCTGGAAAGACATTTTGATGAAGATGAGATTTACAAGCTCATTGTTGGCATGGCTAAGGATAAAGTGCCGAACTTTGATGGTTTTTTAATGGATTTCTTTCAAACTTGTAGGGATATTGTGAAAGGTGATGTGATACAGGTCTTCCAAGAATTGCATTCCTTTCAAAAGTTTGAAAATTCCTTAATGCGATGTTTATTGCTCTCATTCCCAAAGAGCATGGAGCTTCGATTATTGAGGACTTTCGTCCTATAAGCTTGACTAGAGGCGTTTACAAGATTATATCAAAGGTTCTTGCCAACCGATTAAGTCTTGGGTTGGAACAAATTATTTTCAAGTCTCAGAATCCATTTATTTGTGGGAGACAAATTTTTGACTTGGTGCTCATTAAAATTGAGTGCTTAGACCATAGATTGCGGGAGGAAGGATCAAATATCATTTTCAAGCTTGACATGAAAAAGGCCTATAACCATATAAATTGAGATTTTCTATTATACTTGCTTGAGATGTGCAATTTTGGTAAGCGGTAGATCTCCTGGATAAGTCATTGTATTTCCACCACTCAGTTCTTAGTTCTAGTGAAAGGCACTTCAACTGGCTTTTTTGATGACACTTGAGACTTGCGGCAAGGAGATTCTTTATCTCCCATTTTATTTGTTATAGTTATGAAGGCTATTAGTCCTAAGGTGAAGGTCGTTGTTATTGGTGAATTCCTATCTAGCTTCCAGGTGGGTAATGGCACTAGCATCTCTATTATCATCAACATTTTATTTGCAGATTATACATTAATTTTTTGTGAAGCGGTATTGATTAGATTCAATATCTATGAGTATTGTTTCTATGTTTTGAAGCAGTGTCGAGGTTCAAGGTGAATCTCAAAAAGTCCAAGATGGTTCCTGTGGGTACGATCCCTAATATCCTTAAATTAGCAAGTATGTTGGATTATAAGGTATCATCTCTGCCAATGAAATATCTAAGTCTTTTGTTGGGAGCAACCGTTAAGGCTCGAACTATATGGGATAGGGTGGTAGAGAAGATTGAGAAGAGGTTGGTGGGTTAGGACATACCAATTCTATTGAATGACATGACATTTTCTCATTCTGAATTTGTAAAATCATAATTTTGATCAAATCACACGTCGCAATATACTAACTCTTCTAATTCTTTAAGAGGTTTATCTAAAAGATTTGTAATATAACTAGGAAGATATTTCAAATACCATACATGAGTTACTGGACATGCCAATTTGATATGGTCCATTTGGTACCTTCGTATTCGAGAATCCAAGAAACGGGCATACATTTCGAAATGAGGTTGTCTAAATTTTGTTAAATATAAATAATGATCCACGCATTAGGCAAATTATAAGTTCGTTTTATATTATGTATCCCACTTTGAATGATCTCAAACTCTATTTAAATATTAAAATAATATCTTTTTAATATCTTTTCGTCATATTATTTTTCATAAGACTAATGCTTAATGAGCTTGATCAGGCTGATAGGAAAAACATAATGATCAGTACGATGCATAAAAATAATGTCATAACCAATACGGTACCAAACCCAAAAGCAATAAAAAAAAATCAAATATCTATGAATTGGGCCAAAAGCAATAAAAAAAAATTAAATATCTATGAATTGGGCTTCAATGATTATATTTCAATTTATCCAAACTGAAATGCAAATTAATATTCATTGAAAGAAAAATCAAGTGCCGGTATCGATACACAGATACAAGCCATGCTCAATGTCAAAGGAGGCTTTAGGTTTTATTTGGTGAGATAAGATGAGATAATTTATAAATAATAATAAAATAATTTGTAAATATTAATAAAATAATTTAAGTTAATATGAGAAAAAATTAAATAAAAATATTATAAAATTAAAATATTATTATATTTATATAGTCATCTTGGAGGAGGCCCTTTAACCTCTTAAGTTAAACCTTTTTCCCTCAAAGAGCAAGTGGCTACGAGCAAATAGTTAATCGCTAATAGTTAATAAAGGACTAAGAGACTAGATAATATATAACTTGGAAATGACATAATATGATTTAACTTATAAAGAAGACATCTATGTTCGTAAATGTCATTCAGATTGCCTAGCTTCCTGTGATTGGCATTGGGCCTTTCTTGCGTTTAAAGAGGATTTGTGATATGTCAAATATTAATTTTTGTTTTAAGATTTAAAAAAAAAAATTATTTGTCCTTTTTGTTTTTTTTGAAACTCTAAAAAAGTTGTAATAATTAATAAATGATTAAATGAAAGATAAAAAATAAAAAATAAAAATTTGAAATTGAGAAGTATGTTTTTATAGTATTTGAATATTAAGATAACGTGAGATGTGAAGGGACTCACGTAACCCTTGATAAGGAGTGGGCCCAATCCAACAAATGGTAAGGATCAAGTTGTTGAAGTCTTAAGAATCCATGCAACTCCATCTTTTAATTACTAAATAAGTCAGAATAGATAATTGACCCAAGAACTTGGGATGAATCCTTCTTGTGATGAGCATCAAATCAAAAGAACATGAAGATAAGATCTAACAGGATGATTATCATTAATATCGTTGTAGGTGGAGGAGTGGGATGAGTTGAGAGAAATTTACTATCTAAATCAGATCCAAGAATTTCAAAATAGGCTTTTTATAGTTTTATTATAATAATTAAACATTTTATTTAAAATGTTTTGATAATTATTTAAAAGTAATTATTCTAACCTTTTTAAATAAAATAATTATTTATCAACTCTTTGTATTGGGTTAATTTTAAAAGAGTAGTCTAATCATTTTTCTATATTTACCACTAGAAAAATCACTCAAAATAAATAATTCTAATAAGATTTTACTTTTTGTGTCTTCCAATTATTCCAAAATATAATTTTTCTTTTTACAATATCATAGTAAATAGCTAAATACATAATATTCTTGATTTACCTTCTAATTCTCGACTCATCTCAAGATCAAGCCAAGTGTTTGATGCCAGGAGCATACTCATGCCCTTGGATTCTTAGAAATTTTAAAATTTAAAGTTTTTGAGTTGAAAAATGATGCGATGTTCGTGTCGGTAGCAATCGATTAATACCTCAGGCTCACACTATAAGTGTCGGTCGTTATCCATGCAAAGACTCATGTAACGATTCAGTTTCAACTAAATCTAGAAACGACTGCAATTAATGGGGAACGCCAACGGCCATTCCCAACCATGGCGTTACGGCTCCAACGCTCTACCTCGATCTAAATATAGTCCGTCCAATCACTCTGCACAAATCCCCAGCTCCACTACTCCCCACGCCAACAACATGGTCTCTTTGCCTTATGCTCACGTCGACTCCTGCCTCCGTGCCCTCGCCGGCCAAGCTGAGGGCTTCGGTCGCCTCGCCATCGGTGGGCTCCACGGTCCGCTTTACCACGTTACCACCTTAGCAGGTCATCTTCATCCCTCTCTTTACTTGTCTGATCGTATGTTATGCTTACTTTCCTTTTTATTTTTTGGCATATTCGGATTCTGGAACTGGGATGGTGTTTTTAGATTTAATAAGCTTAATTGCTGAGTAGTTGTTAGGATCTTCTGATATTTTTATGGTTTAGTAATCTTGTGTGCTTTATCTAAGTTTTTTCTTGCTTGTTTAATATTTAAGAACTAGTTCGTTCCCGATGATGCAAATTGATTGAAGATCAAAGGTTTGCGGTTTCTTCAAATTGATTGCTTTATTTTGAGATTTCTCTCATGCAAATAACGAAATGCCTGTGATTAGTTGTCTGCACAATTTTTTTTTTTTTTGGGAAATGTTGAATTTGGAAGTGAAATTGACGTGCATTCGATTTGGTATTCCCTAACTAGATTATTCACAATTTTGCAAAATTTACTGGTCATTGCCTTGTGAAAGTCTTCACCATGAGGGTCCTTCTACAGTTTCTCTATACTTTCGTTTGATGTGTTCTGCTAATTTAACTTATTTTTTCATTTGTGCAGATGATGGGCCAGGATCACTTCGCCAAGGATGTCGTAGCAAAGATCCACTATGGATTGTCTTTGAAGTTTCGGGCACCATTCATCTCTCTTCTTACTTGGCTGTGTCGTCTTATAAGACAATTGATGGCCGGGGCCAAAGGGTTAAATTCACAGGGAAGGGATTGAGGCTGAAGGAATGTGAACATGTAATTATATGCAATCTGGAGTTTGAAGGCGGGAAAGGTCCTGATGCTGATGGTATTCAAATAAAGCCTAATTCAAAACATATATGGATAGATCGCTGCAGCCTCCGTGACTACGATGATGGACTTATAGACATCACCAGGAAGAGCACAGATATTACTGTTTCTAGGTACGATCAAGTCCTTGTTTCAAAAACAAAGATAACAAAAAAAATGTTGAAAAATGAATAATAATAATACATGTCTTCAAACATTGGCTTTAGGTGTCACTTTTCACAGCATAACAAGACAATGCTCATTGGGGCAGACCCTTCTCATATTGACGACAGATCCATCCATGTGACCATCCACCATTGCTTTTTTGATGGGACCAAGCAGCGACATCCTAGAGTTAGATTTGCGAAAGTACATCTGTACAACAATTATACCAAAAACTGGGGCATTTATGCTGTTTGTGCCAGTGTAGAATCACAGGTGCAATTTTAAAGCAAATTATAATATCTGTTACTTTGAATATTGAAGGTTTTATTATGTTTTATCGTCTAGGAGATTAAAGATCCAGTGATCTATATTTTGACCAGATATATTCCCAATGCAATATATATGAAGCAGGGCAGAAGAAGGTGGCATTTAAATATCTCACAGAGAAGGTATATGTCCTTAATTTGTTTTCAATCCGGTACATTTCTGAATTCAGCTTATCAATTGAAGTGAGCCTAGCTGTGTTTGCACATATAGAATTTTTGGCTTTAATTCCGCTCTTTGATAGTTTGTTTTTAATGGACAAAAGAAAAAAACAAATGCAACAAAAAGGCCTTAGTTGGGAACTGTGTATGATAAATTAAGACACTTCACACCAATTAGTTACACTTTTGCACTGAGATTAGAGATGGATATGCATGCGACTGAAATTTCTATTTTGAATTTCTTGTCCATTTCCAACGCGTCTTCATGTTTTCATCTATACTAACTTTCAGTGTTTTTTTCCTCTCTCACCCGCAGCCTTTCTTATGTGCTGTAGGAACGATGATTATTTATACAAGTTAAGAAAGTTTGGCTTCATCCCTACATGAATGACTATATAAAAGTGTCACACAAGCTCTGTTGCCCTCTTTTTCGTTTCATTTTACATCTGAAAATGGATGTCGTTCAAAAGTCACTTTAGCCCTTCGTATCAATCGGTGAGATTAAGAATCTAGGTTTCTAGAAACCATATTGCACCCAATCCTTCAAACAAGAAATAATACAGAAGAGCAATAGATCCAATGAGAAGACCTCGATGCCTGTAGGACGGAATAATAGATATCTCTGAGAGGAGAGGCCACCTGATGGCAACGAAATAGATGGTAGATAGACTCCTGCACTTGATTCAAATTTGAGCGTAATGCTTTCTCATTTATATGAGTGTGTGACTGTAAGTACTCTTTTCAAGTATTATGAGAGAGACTCCTGAGGCCTGACTTAATCAAGCATGTTAAAGAAGACAAGTTTCAAGCATGCAAGCAAGTTTGGCATCCTCCCATGATAAAAGAAGACAGAGATCCTGTGTAGTCAATTTTGCAACCACGAAAATCATTTGTATCAACAATAGGAATACATTTTCAGAAAAATACTTTAGAATAATTGAAAAGAAGAATACATTCTCCGACAAAAACTGGGGGTGGCCTTTTCCTGCTTTCATTGACTGGACAGGTGTCAGTATCAATTAGAGATGATACTGAGTTGATACTGCAAAACATTTATGCTGCTTGACTAGACAATGGAGGAAGCATGACACCATCTGATATTCTTTTAACTGTTGATAATCCATAGTTTGAAAGTGCTGCCATATTACAAAGTTTTTGCTTGTCAAGCCACTCAGCTAGACGCCATGAAAGGTGGTCAAAGTTATGGCTAATACATTATGCAGGCTTAAGCACTGCTTAGGCCTCAGTCAATCTTCTGAAATCGTTAAATTTACTGGAAATGTGTGAATTGTCTATAACCAACATATTTATCAAAATATTAATGGTGGAGCTGTTATTTTCATCCTGAGATTGAAATTGGTAATTTGTGGCATCTCTGTAGGCATCTGACAAGGAGGAGGCAGTGACTGGCAGCATAAGGTCTGAAGGGGACTTGTTCGTGAGTGGAACTCAAGCAGGGTTGATGACAGAGAGTGCTGACCACTGCATGTTTCATCCAAGTAAATACTACTCCACTTGGACAGTGGAACCTCCGACAGCTGATCTTAAGCACGTTCTCCAACATTGCACTGGATGGCAGAATGTTCCACGACCAGCAGATCAGAAGGTGGATTCTTAGTTGCATGGAGTGATGGTTAGTAGCTAAGCAGCCTAATTCTACATGTATAATCTGTAATCTTGACGTTGATGTTTGCTATGGTGTGTGCCTTCCTCTAAATGAAATGTAATTATTAATACACAATCTTATTTGTATTTGTCAGGACTTATATTTCACTGTTTCTTAATTTTTTTGTGAGTAAATGTTTCAGTATGCATGGTCTTGATTTGAACTTATTATCTCTGCCCATGTCATTGAAACTGAAAACAAAATTAGCCGTTGAAATAGCAATTTGATCAAAGGGGTTAAAAATTCTGATCATTAAGTGTTGTTTGTCCCTGCAAATATTTTATGTAGCCTCTTATAGATTTTGTAACCATATTTGAAACTTTCATGTACTGACATTGTCGTTTAACTTCCAATATGATGGAGTTGAAACAAGTGAAAAGAAATGGGAAAGAATTTAAGGCTAACCTCCTCTCCCAAGCATTGATCAGCCTGACTGCAGATGTTAGATCTAAATACATAATATTCTTTATTTACCTTCTAATTCTCAACTCATCTCAAGATGAAGCCAAGTATTTGACGGCAGGAGCATGCACATAGCCTTTGGATTCTTATATATTTAAAAGTTTGAGTTGAAAAATGATGCGATGTTCATGTCGGTAGCAAACGAATA
This sequence comes from Platycarya longipes, assembly GCA_036559045.1. Classification (NCBI taxonomy): domain Eukaryota; kingdom Viridiplantae; phylum Streptophyta; class Magnoliopsida; order Fagales; family Juglandaceae; genus Platycarya; species Platycarya longipes. The sequence goes on from CM071797.1 coordinate 39,077,020, forward strand.
ATACCTCACACTTGAAGTGTCAGTCATTATCCATGCAAGACTGTAACAATGCACAGAGAGAGAGAGAGAGAGAGCTTTCGGTTCAGTTTGAGGTTTCAACTAAATCTAGAAACGACTGCAATTAATGGGGATCGCCAACGTCCATTCTCAAACACACCGTTACGGCTCCAACGCTCCGCCTCGGTTTAAATATAGTCCGTCCAATCACTATGCACAAATCCCCAGCTCCACTGTCTCATGCTAACAACATGGTCTCTTTGCCTTATGCTCACAACATGGTCTCTTTGCCTTATGCTCACGTCGACTCCAGCCTCCCTGCCCTCGCCAGCCAAGCTGAGCGCTTCGTCCGCCTCGCCATCAGTGGGCTCCTTGGTCTCCTTGGTCTCCTTTACCACGTTACCACCTTAGCAGGTCATCTTCATCCCTCGCTTTACTTGTCTGATCGTGTATGTCATGCCTACTTTCCTTTTTTTTTTCCTTTGCATGAAATTCGGATTCTGGCACTGGGCTGGTGTGTTTAAGATTTGATAAGCTTAACTGCTGGGTAGTTATTAGGATCTTCTGATATTTTTTAATGGTTTAGTAATCTTGTGTGCTTTATTAAAGTATCTTCTTGCTTGTTTAATTTGTAAGTAGTTTGTTCCTGATGATGCAAATTGGTTGAAGATCAGAAGTTTGTGGGTTTTTCAAATTGATTTTGTTGTTTTGAGATTTTGCTCGTGGAAATAATGAAATGCTTGTGATTAGTTGTCTGCACATTTTCTGTTTTCAGCAAATGTTGAATTCGGCAAGTGAAATTGAGGTACATTCGATTCGGTGTTCCCTAACCAGATTATTCACAATTTGCAAAATTTACTGGTCATTGCCTTGTGAAAGTCTTCACTGTGAGGGTCTTTCTAGATTTTCCCTATAATATTCGTTTGATGTGTTCTGCTAATTCAATATATCTTTCCATTTGTGCAGATGATGGGCCGGGATCACTTCACCAAGGATGTCGTAGCAAAGAGCCACTATGGATTGTCTTTGAAGTTTTGGGCACCATTAATTTCTCTTCTCACTTGGGTGGGTCTTCATAAAAGACCATTGATGGCCGGGGCCGAAGGGTTAAATTCACTGGGAAGGGTTTTGAGGCTGAAGGAATGTGAACATGTAATTAATTATATGCAATCTGGAGTTTGAAGGCAGGAAAGGTCATGATGCTGATGGTATTCAAATAAAGCCTAATTTAAAACATATATGGATAGATTGCTGCAGCCTCCGTGACTATGATGATGGACTTATAGTCATCACCCGAAAGAGCACAGATATTACTGTTTCTAGTTACGATCAAGTCCTTATTTGATTGGTTTTGGTTTCATTGGTCTGCGATACTTATTTGTATTTATTTTCGGTTTGGTTGTTTTCGTTGGGTTCATGTTGATTGATTTTCTTAGAATTCTTAATAAGGTTGTAATAAGTTTTATAGGCAGGTTTTGGGATGATGCTTGGGACAGCTTTATGTTTATTTCTTAGTCCCTTGCATCTTGATTGTATTCATGGTATTCCTCCACCATAAGTAAGGGTTTTTATAATTTTGGGGATGGTTACTCTTGCCGATGTGACCCTAAGTCTTTTTAAAAAAAAAAGAAGGTTACGATCAAGTCCTTGTTTCAAAAACAAAGATAACAAAAAAAAAAAAAGTGCTAAAATGAATAATGATAATAATAATAATAATAATACTAATAATAATACGTCCTCAAACTTTGGCTTCAGGTGTCACTTTTCACAGCATAACAAGACAATGCTCGTTGACCCTTCTCACATTGACGACTGATGCATCACACTATCCACCATTGCCTTTTTGATGGGACCAGACAGCGGCATCCTAGAGTCAGATTTGCAGAAGTACATATGTACAACAATTATACCAAAAACTGGGGCATTTATGCTGTTTGTGCCAGTGACTGTAGAATCGAAGGTGCTAATTTTATAGCGAATTCTAATATCTGTTAGTTTGAATATTGAAGGTTTTAATATGTTTCCTAGTCTAGGAGATTAATGATCTTGGGATCTATATTTTGATACCAGAAATATTCCCAATGCAATATATATGAAGCAGGACAGAAGAAGATGCCATTTAAATGTCTCACAGAGAAGGTATATGCCCTCGTTCTGTTTTCAACCCAGTACATTTCTGACTCCATCTTATTGTTTAGAATTTTTGGTTTAAATTAGTTATGGGATCAATTGAAGTGTTCGTAGGTGTGTTTGCACACATAGAATTTTTGGTTTTAGTTCAGCTCTTCAAATATATTTTTATTTGAAATGGACAAAAGAGAAAAAAAAAAATCAACAAAATGGCCTTGGTTGGGAACTATTTATGATAAATTTAGACACTTCACACCAATTAGATACACTTCTGCACTGAGATTAGAGATGGATATCCCCGCCACTGGCATTCTTTTTTGAATTTCTAATCTATTTCCAACGTGCTTGCATGTTTTCATCTATCCTAACCTTCAGTGTTTTTCTCTCTATCTCTCTCTCACTAACTCACAGCCTTTCTTATGTGCTGTAGGAACAATGACTCTAATTATGCAAAGTTCAGAAAGTTTGGTTTTGTCCCTACCTGAATGATTATATAGAAGTATCATACAAGCTTTCTTGCTATCTTTTTCATTCCTTTTCCATCAGAAAATGGATGTCGTTCAAAAGTCCCTTTAACCCTTCATATCAAATGGTGAGAATCAATGTTTCTAGAAACCATGTAGCACCTGATCCTTGGAACAAGAATATAATATAGGAAAGAGCAGTAGATCCAATGAGGAAGCCCTCGATGCCTGTAGGACGGAATAATGGAAAGAAAATATCTGAGAGAAGAGTGCACCTAATAGCAACGAAATATTTCCCTATTGGGCTGGGTCATTTTGGGGCAAGCGGTTCATTTGTGATGAATAGGATAGACTCCTGCACTCGATTCAAATTTACGCATATTACTTTGTCATTTATAGAAGTGTGTGACTGTAAGTAATCTTATCAAGCAATATGAAAGAGACTCCTGAACCTGACTTATTAAAGAGACTCTTACCGTTCATATATCTTTACTGTTGAAGTCGAGTTCGTATACCTTTACTGTTGAAGTCGAGTTTCAAACACGATAGCAATTTTGTCATCCTCCCATGATAAAAGAAGACAGAGATCTCGTGTAGTTAATTTTGCGACCGCTTAATTCGTTTATATCAACAATAGGAATACATTGTCAGACTACTTGAGATCATTGAAAATAGGAATCTCGATTGGGACACTACCGGAAGCGGCTAATTTGCATTAATGTTTATTATGGGGGTGGCTGTTTCCTGCTTTCCTCGACTGGATCTTGTTTGGATTCGAATCTATTTCATCTTCCTTCGTTTCAATCTCATCATTATAATTTTTTTAAATTTTTATATAAAATAAAATAAACAAATGAACACCCCTAATAAACAATACTATTTTTTTAAATTTTAAAATAATAATAATATTAAAAAATAATATTCTAATAATATTTTATTAAATTTTTTTTTTTTTTTTTATAACTCATACCTATCTCATTTTATTTCTAAATCCAAACGGGCTGAATCAGCTATGATACTGCAAAATATTTGTGCTGTTTGATTGGTCAATAAAGGAAGCATGACATCATTTGATACTCTTTTAACGGTCGTAATCCATAGTTTGACAATGCTGTCCATAAAATCGACTGTAAGTAGCATTTTTCTACAAAATTTTGCTTGTCAAGCCACCCGACTAGACGCCATAAAAGGGTGGTCGAAATGATCTCTAATACACTATGCAGGCTTAACAATTTCTTAAGCCTCAGTCAATCCTCTGAAATTGTTAAATTTATAGGAAGCGTGTGAATTTATCTATAACCAACATATTTTAAAGCTCCAACGGTGGAGCTGTTATTTTCATAATGAGTTTTGAAATTGGTTATTTGTGACATCTCTGACATCTGACAAGGAGGCAATGACTGGCTGCATAAGGTCTAAAAGGGACTTGTTCGTGAGTGGAACTCAAGCGGGGTTGATGAATTCCAAACAGGGCCTCAATGTTTCGTGCCAAACTGCAGCTGGATATGATTTGAAAGGAGAATTTCGAGGAAGGTCTGTGTCTCCTTTGCATTAGAAAAAGACTAATCACGTTGGTATTCTATTCTTTTCTCATTCAAAGTCAAAACAAATATAAAAAACAATGACAGGTTGCATTCCATTCTTTTTCATTGACTTATTTTCCTCAGTCTTTCTGATTGAAATGTCAGACTAAATGAACAGAACACTCAACCCTTTGACATTGGCCTCATCATTCATACACTCGAACATGGCATCTCCGGTTTCCATTTCCATAGTTGCAGTAGCATGGGTTATCTGCATCTTGTTCTATGGAACATATTTGGATACTGCGATAGTTGTGTTTGTGGCAGCATCTAAATCATCGCCTCTAGATCCAGAAGTGAAAGGTCTGCTGGAGACCGTGGTGGTCAAGACGGTACTGACAGTGGAAGCATCAAACAGATGAACTTAGCTAATAGCTATTTGAAAGGTAAGTTGAGACTCAAATTTTCTTCCTTCCCAAATTTATACTTTGTTGATCTTCATGGAAATGGACTTCAAGGGAGCATCCCTAATAACATAGGTACTCTTATCATATGGTCGTACAAGATATTTTCGTTGTTGCCTCCATAGCATTTGCATGCATACGAACCAAACCAAAATCTCGGCCTACAATAAAATTTGTGTCCCAGGAGTTTATTTCTTGTAAGAAACCAATACCCAAACCCTTGGATGCAATTTCAATCTGGCATTGAGAAACAAAGAATCACATATGGTTGAATTAGGAAGTACTCCTGAATCATAAATTGGTTGTTGTTAAGTTTATGCTCGAAGCTAGCTAGCACTTTATGATGAACTTATTTGGATGATAAATGGTATGTTAATGATTTTAATTAAGAAATAATGGCCTATGGCTATATGATATTTATATAGCCATAAAATCCCATAGGTTGCAATATTTTTTATCGTTTACATGAAGACACACCATATTGAAAATAACATAATGAAAAGTTCTATTCGCAATCCGTTATGTGGAAGAAATCCCTAAAAGCATATGATCATATATATGTCAGAGTGAAAATTTTTTAAAATCCATGCTACACTGACATTTCACACCACGTAAGTTTCTTCTACAAGTAAACTAGCTTTTATTATGTCAGTGGTGTGAAATGTTTCTTCTACATGCTAATCATCTTCCTCGAGGAAAGCCTTTTAGTGGAGAATCATAATTATTAGATCTCGGGAGTGAAATTGTTATTGTTCCCCTAGGGCCCTTTGACTTTTCTTTTTTCAGAGATCGACCAAATATTTTCTCTAAAATTAAACTTGACTACTGGTCGGTGGTCAAATGAGAAAATAGCATCATATATATTGTTTTATGTATTTTTTTGGAAGAGAAAAATAAATTTATTGAAAAGGCTTGGGGGAGGATATAAGAATAACAAATTTCTTTTTTCAGCATATAAGAAAAAGAATAAGTTTGAGTTCTACATGGAAAAAATCAAGGATACATAGATACTCATATTTTGGAGGCCAAAATCTAAGTTTTATCAAATTTCAAGGTTGTATAGACCTTTTTAAATGTGTATAACATATATTCAATTTTTTAGATTTTGGAGGCAAAACTTTTGAGTTAAGAGAAAATTAAGAACGTTTCTCAAAAAATTTAGCTGGGGTTATAAGAAAGTTTCATATTTTTGAAAATTTTGAATTGGTTTTTCAAAAATTTTAAGGGACTAAAAGATAATTTTTCTATTTTTAATAAACAGTTATTCTGCAAATGCACTTATCATCTTTGTCATTATTATTGAAATTGCAAAGAAATTTAGCTGTTGAAATAGCAATTCGATCAAAAAGGGTTGAAAACTCTTGCGCATTGAAGTGTTGTTTGAGAGCCTGCAAATATTTTACAAAGCCTCTTAAAGATTTGTATACATATGATATGACAAATTTGAAAACTACGTATGCTGACATTGTGGTTCAGCTTTCAATATAATGGAACTAAAAGTTTTTTCACTCTCTCTCTCTCTCTCTCTCTAAAAGTTTCCAACCATCTTTGCTTGTGTCCGAGGAAGGAGCTGGACTCCCTCCCGTCTAGCCCTATGCAACTCTTACTATATGTTTTTTTTTTTCCAGTTTTTTAAGTTCATTTCTGGGCTTTTATAGTTCTTTGTCCATAGCACAAAAGGGTTCCCAAACTTTTACTTGCTAGACACCTTCCACAGCCACGCGCTGGACCACTGGTTTTCCCAGCCATCGATCTCCTAAAGGGAGACAACTATTCAAAAGAGTAGCGCATGAGTCTCACACGCAGAATTCTGCCAGCGGGTTACCCATGCGTCGCCGCTCCTTGGTGGTTCCTTGGCCAAAGGCACGGCACCAACGAGGTTAGTGGCCTTGGATCCATAGATGTGGGCTATTCGTTCTCTCTCTCCAGTGTGGTGCATGCTCCTTTTGCATTGCCACAGCAAGCGGTGGACTTCCACCTGTGCATAAGTTCCTCTTCTAGTTGCTTTTCTTTTATTTCCCTAACTCGAGATTAAGATAAAGTGGACGTGAGAATCTCCCTCAACTGGACTAGCTCAATAGAATGCAGCGCATCCCCCTTTATTGTGGCTTTTAGTCGTAGTCAAATAGTCTGTTTAAGAAAATTGAGATCAATTTTCCTAAATCACTTGAGACGGCTTTCCTTCAATTGAGATTGGTGAGAGCCACACTTGTGGCTCTAAAATCGCTTTTTTTTTTTTGTTTGTTGTATATTTGTTGTATTGGGATAATTGTTGGGGATTCCTACTTCACTGAAACTTGTATCCTGTAATTACTTATTTTTATCTATGAAATGCTTGCATTTAAGGGAAAATAAAAGAATGGAGAGACTTTTAAGGCTAACCAACCCTCCAAAGCATGACTATCTAACAGATTCAGCCACTCAATTGAGGTTCCGTTTGATAGTTAGATTGAATTGAGATCAATTTAGTTCAGTCTAATTTTAAGTGAAGTCTAACATTTAAATACCCAATTTTGAAGTCACTAACACAGTTTGTAATTTCGTACCGTACCGACTGGTATGGCCGAAATATGCCGTATCGGCCGGTTCTCCGGTACAGATTTAGGGATGTACCGTTTTGATAAAAAACATCGGCCGTACCGGCCTGTATCGGCTGTATCGGATTTTCGAGTTTGGCCATTCATTTTTTTTTTCATTTTTTTCTATTTTTTACTTCAATTCATAATAGACTAATTATATATATTTATATAATTATTCATATATTAACTATTATTTTGAAATATAATTTATATATGTATTTATATATATATATATATTATGTAGACTACTTCGAAATGATACACGAAACGGTACCGGTATCAAAATATTTCGTTCCAGTGCCTTGGCCGGTACGCTCACTAGTATGGTATTCAAAACTTTGGTTACTAAACTCGTCTCAATTCAAAACCTCTTTATACGTGGGATTCACAATATTTTTCCACTCAACACCTATTTAGACGCAGAACCTACAACATTTTTTAACTTCTTATAAATACATCTAAAATCACTTTAATATTCAAACACATTCAAACTCATCTTAGGTAGATCTCACAAAATTTATTCCATCATCTCAACTCACTAATATTCATAAAGAACTTATTCAAAACTAAACAGTGCAATCATTCAATGTTGTGCATGAACCGATTTCAAGTTTAAATTCATTAAAAACCAATATCGATTGGATCCATCAAATCTCATAAAAGAGATCAATTGAGTCCATATTTACTTCAAATCATTGAATACATTTCATAAATTATAGTAAGGCTTTGTTAATCTTGCTGATTGAAATGTTAGAGAAAACAAACAGGACACTTAGACCTTTTGAAATTGGCTGGCCTTACCAGACACATACTCGAACATGGCATCTCCCGTCTCTATTTCCATCTTTGCAGTAGCATGGGTTATCTACATCTGATTCTATGGAATATATTTGGATACTGCAGTCGTTGTGTTTGTGGCAGCATCTAATTCATCAGTTTTAGAACTAGAAATGAAGGCTCTATTACAAATTTGGTGGTGGTGGTGGTCAAGCACCAACACCAGCAATACTTCCAATCCTTGTAAGTGTGAAAGATATTTCTTGCATTGCCATTGAAAGTGTCAGATAAATTAGCTAATAATACCTATTTGAAAGGTAAGTTGACACTCAAATTTTGTTCTTCCCAAATTTACACTTTGTTGATCTTCATGGAAATGGACTTCGAGGGAGCATCCTAAGTGACATAGGTACTCTATCAAACCTCGCCTTCCTTGACCTGTCCTTCAATCATCTTACAGGTGAGATACCTCTTTCCATTGTAAACCTCACCAAATTAAACAGGCTTATCATTTCTTCTAACAAAATCCATGGTTCTATTCCTTCTGAAATAGTCAATATGAAGAACTTGAATCAATTGGTCCTTAGTTGGAATAAAATCAGTGGTTCAATTCCAAAAGGAATAGGAAACTTGAAGAATTTGATGCTTCTAGATCTTAGTTCTAACAATCTCATTGGTTCAATCCCTACTACTCTAGCCGATTGCTCTAATTTGCAGGAGTTGTTATTGAGCCACAATAACTTAACTGAAGAAGTTCTCCATTGCTTGGTTGACCTTCATCTAAGTACTACTGATCTTAGTCACAATTTTTTCAATGGAGATATACCCACTCAAGTTGTAAATGCAGCTTTCTTAGCTGTCTTGAATTTCACCAACATGATTAAATTTACGGGCAACACTTCCCTTTTTCTCATTAACATAAAAGTAGTTGACTTGTCATACAACTTATTGAAAGGAAAATTTTTGAGTTATGATCAATATCATCCACTTGACACACTGATCAGTAATAATGATTTATGTGGGAACTTCAAGGGTTTCCCTTCTTGCCATCCTTCTACATTTGTAAGCAAAATAAAAGTTATTGTTCCCATAGCCTTTTTGCTTGGATTCTTAGCTCTTTGGGGTTTTCTACTATCTTCATGCATGGTTAAAGAAATGTCAAAGTTTCTCAATTTGTATATTCCAAAAACGTATTTTTACAATTTTAGAGAATTAAGTATATAAACAAAAAATGTTAAATATATATTCTATACAGATTTGTGGCTATAATCACAAAATACCCATGATAGGAAGGTTCCTATATTTATGGTTAAATTATTTCTAATAGCTCACGCCAACACTCCCCCTTCAAATTGATGCATACAAGTATCTGATGCACAACTTGTCAAGTAAGTTGTGAAAATCTTTGCTTGATACAGCCTTTGTGAGTATATTTGATAGTTGGTCTTTAGACTTCACAAAGGGAAATTGAATTATTTTTGCTTCTAGATTATTTTTGATGAAATGTCGATCCACCTCTACATGTTTGGTGCGATAATGTTGAACTGGGTTGTGAGAGATGACAATTGTGGCTTTGTTGTCACAAAAAAGATCAATCTCGGATGTGGGAGCAAAGCCCATTTCGATGAGTAGTCTTTTGATCTAGAGAAGCTTGCAAAGTCCATTTGCAATTCCCCCAAATTCGACCTCTATACTTATAGTGCCATTACTTTTTGTTTCTTGCTTTTCCATGTAACAAAATTCCCACCAACAAACATGAAGTAGCTAGAAGTGGATTTCCTACCCAGTTTGCGTATGTATAACCATTCACTTGTATCTCATTACTCTTCACCTCCCTATTTGTACAGGCATCTACCTTTAGATAGGGCAGAAAATAAGTCATTTTTTGGGCGAGGACTTCAAGTACCGGAGTATTCAGATTATTGTGTACATATGGTCCTCGCTAGGATTGTGCATAAATTAACTAACAACACTCACATCATATGTAATATCTGGATGAGTATGAGAGAAATAGATAAGTTTTCCGACTAACTTTTGGTATCTTCCTTTATCTATAGGCACTTGGTCTGGAAACTCTCACAATTTATGATTTTGAATAATTGCGGTGTCTGTCAATTTACACTCCAACATTCCCACCTCAGTCAATAAGTCCAACATATATTTTCTTTGAGAGAGAAAAATGCCTTGTCTTGACCTGGCAACTTTAATTCCCAAAAAATGTTTGATTCCTCTTAAGTCCTTCATCTCGAATTCAGTTGCTAGTTGTGTATGAAGTTTGGATATTTCTTTCTTATCATCCCTGTGATAATCATGTAATCTACATAAACTATCAAAGCAATTACCTTGCCTAGTTTGTACTTCAGGATTAGGGTGTGGTCTGAGTGGTTTTGCTGGAAATCGTAATTTTTCATTGCCAAACCGAATTACCCAAACCACGCTTGAGATGATTGTTTCGGTCCATATAAAGCTCGTTGTAACTTGCATACCACCTCTGTGTTTGAAGTTGTCGTGTACCTAGTAGGGATGTCTATGTAGAATTCCTCTTCAAGATTGCAGTGGAGGAAGGCATTTTTTTACGTCAAATGGATGTAATGGCTAGTCGAGGTTAGCTACAAAAGATAGCAATATTCTAACAGTATTCAGTTTGGCAACAGGCAAAAAAGTTTCTTGATAATCCACCCCATATATCTGAGTATAGCATTTTGCCACCAGTCTCGCTTTGTACCGCTCAATCGACCCATCTGCTTTATGTATCATTCTTTAGTAATGCCTCCATTTCTTCCTCCATCGCCTGAGTCCATTTAGGACTAGATAGAGCTTCCTGAATATCAGTTGGGACATGTCTTGAGAAAAGTACATGTACAAAAGTTTTGAAAGGTTCAGATAGTCTTGTAGTGGACACGTAGTTGGCAATTGGATATTTCGATCTTCGCTCCTCAATATCCAGAGAGTACATGTTTGGTGGCTTGCCACGATTGTGACTGAAAGGTAATGTATATCCAACAGGAGTATCCCTGTCATCCATATTTAAAGATGGGTCAAGAGTGCTTACCTCAGAAATATTCTCAGAAGATGGGTCTGTAGATACTTGAGAGGGGGGGAGGGGGGGAAGGGGGGGGCTGATTCACCTTTTGGAGGTGTATCAATCTAAGCTGCATCTGACCCTAAAGGCTCATCCAACTCTGGAGGCCTTACATTTGACACTTCACTGGTCACTATTTCAAAGTTTGGCCTAGTAAGTCGTGACCAATTTGGCTCTTTATCGTGTATCTCTCCCTGATGAGAATAATTGGTAGCCGAGGAAAAATAGGTCTCAGATTCTAGAAATGTGACATCTATATTCACATAGGTACATTTGGTAGAGGAATGGTAGCACCAGTATCCCTTTTAGTTTACAGCATAGCCCAAAAAAAGACATTTAAGGGCACAATGATCAAGTTTCGTACGTTGATTCTTATGGAGGTTCACATAAGCTACACGCCAAATCCTGGGGTGGGAGCATGAGGACTGTGGGTAGAGGAACATGAGATGCCAGAACCTGCAGTGGAATCTTAAAATTCAAAACTTTGGAGGGCATCCGATTGAGTAAATGCATGGCAATAGCAACTGCATCAGGCCAGCACCAGTTAGGTACGTAGGTTCCATAGAGTAAGGGCCGTGCAGTTTCAAGAATATCGCGATTTTTCTGCTCAGCAAAACCATTATACTGAGGAGTTTATGGGCATGTGGTCTCATGAATAAAACCATGTTGTTCAAAATAAGTGCGAAAGCCCTGATTGACAAATTCACCACCATTGTCTGAGCGGAGAATTCGTAATTTGGCAGAAAATTAAGTCTGTATCATAACGTGAAATGAGTGAAACACTTGAAACACTTCATCTTAATTCTTCATTTGGTAAAGCCATGTCATGCGGGTACAGTCATAAAAAAAAAAAATCAACGAACATCAGGGTTAGTAGAAATAGGGGATGGTCCCCACACATTAGAGTGAACTAAAGCAAATGGGATAGTACTTTTATTCATACTTCACGGATAAGAAGTGCGATGACTTTTGGCTAAAATGCATGTATCACATTTAAAGTCACTAGTCACTACATGTGAAAAAAGATTAGGAAACAAGTGTTTTAAGTAACCAAATGAATGATGCCCCAACTGGTAATGCCAGAACCAAATTTATCGTTCTCTGCCATTTCCCTGAATGTGATGAGTACGACCCATACTGAAGTCATCCATGTAGTATAATCTCCCCTCCCCCTCTTAGTGCCACGCCCATTATCACCTTGGTGAGAATATTTTGAAGAAGGCAAAAGGAGGCATAAATAAGTACGACACAATTTAATTCTATAGTAGCTTGACTAACAGAAATTAATTTATGCAAAAGTGAAGGCACAAGCAGGGTGTGAGATAATGTAAGGGAATGAGAGAAAGGCACAGAGCCAGCTCCTGTAATCGGAGAGAGGACCCCATTAGGATTTGAAACATTGATTCGTTGGGGTAGAGATTGCTGGGTAAAATCTTTGGCATCAAATGTCATGTGAACGGTAGCCTCGGAGTCGAGTAGCCAGGAGTCACAATCACTGTCTAGGGAAGGAGTAACAAGTGCAGAACCAATGTTACCTAAATCAGATGGAGGACCCGCATTGTGAGGAGACGCGGCTGGTGGTATCAAGGTCAAATGAGGTTCGGCTACCACCAAAGCTGCCTTACCTGTGCTTCCATTAATGTCGTCAATATTGCATTTTTTTTAGCCTAAAGATCATGCCACCAGTTGGGATATCCATTTAGTTTGAAACAGTTTTCGCATGTGTGTTTGGAGGACATGCAATGAGAGCATGCAGAGCCATCAGTGATCGAGTGAGACTTGAAAGTAGTAGCAGATTTTCTAGTGCGCAGAGAAGACCCTACAGTGGAGGAAGTAGTTGGACCAAGTTTTGGTGGCTAAAACCGTGCTGGAGATAGGGTCAGTCACTAGTGGTCATGACTGCTTGTCGAAGTGCCTCCCTATGAACATGAGTGTAGGCTTGCTCAATGGAAGGGAAGGGCTGCATCAGTAGTACATCGCTACGGATGTTGTCGAGAAGATCGTCCGGCCCATCAAGGAAGGTATACACACAATCCTCTTGGAAAACATTATTGTAATGTTGAATATCAATGGTTCACTTCATTAGGTTTGGTCGACGAAAGTCAATCCCCGCCAAAGGCCCTGTTGTTCGGTGTAGAATTTCTCAAGAGAACTACCGGCTTGTCACAGGCAAGTCACACATCACCGGAGATCGTAGACTTGAGAGGTGTCACTGCCATCAAAGTATGTTATAGCAATGGCATCCTAAATCAATTTTGCAGTAGGGAATCAGATGAAATTTTCAATGAGTCGGTTCCATAGAATTAATCAATCACCATTTGATGATGGTATTGTCGGTGCACCATTTTCGAAAGGTTGGTTTGATCGGGGAAGATGGAAGAAAATCTCCATTGATGTAGCCTAATTTGTCTTTCCCGGAGATGTACATCTCAACAACCTGGGACCAAAGGGCATAGTTTAAGCCGTCCAACTCGATACTGATAGGAGTAGTAGAATTTTCGGTGGTGGGAGTCGAGACCTGGGCTTTGGATAAAGTTTCAGTCATTGTTTTGATGAAATTTGTGAGGATGGAGTCTGTGTTCAGTGAGCTATCACTGAAGTTGGTGTTAACGCAGCCGTCAGCCATATTCGAAAGGAACGGAAAAAAAGATTAGAGATGCAGGTATGTCAATGTCTCAATTGGAACCTTCGCCGTTGATACCATGTCAAATTTTTTCAATTACAGAGAATCAAGTATATAAACAAAAAATAGTAAACATATATTCTATACAGATTTGTGGATATAATAATGGAAGACCCATGATAGGAAGGTTCCTATATTTACGGCTAAATTACTTCTAACAACTCACGCCAACGAGAAAGTCAATCTAAGATAACAGAAATAAGGAATGAGAAATTCTCGATATGGAATCATGATGGACATATTGCATATGAAACCGTCGCTAAAGCGACCGAGGAATTTGACATGAAACATTGTATTGGAATCGGTGTTTATGGTAGTGTTTACAAAGCTGAATTACCTGTGCCAGGATTGTTACCTTGAAGAAACTTAATAAGTTACTGGATGAGAACCCAATTTTAATAACATTTTCAAGAATGAGGTAAAGGTTTTATTAGAAATTCGGCATAAAAACATTGTAAAACTTCATGGGTTTTGTTTGCATAAAAGATGTACATTTTTAGTTTATGAGTAAATCGAAAGTGGTAGCCTATTTTGCATCCTAAATAACGACTTTGAGGCTGTGGGGTTGGATTGGAGCAAAAGGAGGAACATCATCAAAGGCACTGCACGTGCCTTATCTTATTTGCATCATGAATGCATCCCATCAATTCTTTATCGAGATATATCAAGCAAAAATATATTATTGAATTCTGAATTCCAGGCTTTTGTCTCTAACTTTGGCACAGTTAAGCTCCTTGATCGTGATTCCTCCAATCAAACCTTAATTACAGGCACTTATGGTTATATTGCCCCTAGTGAATTTTTCTTTTCATGCTATAATTCATTCATTTTTATGCATGATATTTTTCCCTCCCACCTAGCAATCCAAAAGTTAATACTCTTGCTAATTGAATCATGCAGGGTAGCTAACAGTCAAACTTCTACAAGAATTTATATATTGAAGAGAAGAAAAAGTATTACATTTATAATTATTTTTCTTTTCTTTCCTTCCTATACAGAGTTGGCCTATAACTTTGCACTGACTAAAAAATGTTATGTTTATAACTTTGGAGTTGTTGTGTTAGAAATTTTAATGGGAAGACATCCAGGTGAAATCTGGACTCTATTATCATCATCATCTTCTCGTGCAGTGATATTAAATGACATATTAGACCAACGCCTACCACCTCCAAATTGTCTAGTTGTGGAGAATGTTCTCCTTGTTGCCGCCATAGCATTTGCATGCCTATGCACCGAACCAAAGTCTCGACCTATAATAAAATGTGTGTCACAGAAGTTTCTTTCTCACAAGAAGTCAATGGTCAAGACCTTGATTTAGTTCCATTTTGGCAATGGAGGAACCAAGAAACGTCTATGGTTGAATCAGGGAGTAGTTCTCACTTGCGAAGTGGTGGTTGTTGGTTTATGATTAATAGATTGTTTTGGTGAACTTATTTGGATGAAAATTGGTCTGGTCTGGGGGTTCCCAAGCCCCAACAATTCAAACTCAAGGAATTCATAATAATTGGCAAGGCTACATAGCAGTTTTCGCCATTGTTAAGTTGTTTGAAACATCCTTCTCCCCAGATTAACGTCGCTCTTTTTCTTCTAATACTCTTATATCTAAACATCCGATTCTCAAAGTAAATAGATTTTGGCAAATTTCTTGGAAAGTAAAATTCTTGTTTATTCTCCAAATTTTTGCCATATGTTCTCTCACAATATCTTTTCCTATCACATTATCAGAGCACAGTTTCCCTACTAGGCTCTTTTATCCCTTATTAATCACGTCTTCCATCCAATTTGTATCATATTATTCAAGGAATTCTCTTCCTCCAATAGCCTCAATTGAGACCACAAATCTTCAATTTCTTGCATTCTTCACCTCTCAGCCCAATGACTATACTAAGAGACTGTTCCTTCTCTTACTACTAAAAGTTATTATTGACTGTAAACTCCTAGAAATAAGACCAGATTGAAAAACTCCAGCTATACCACCTTCATGAGAGAGAAAGTTTAAGAGAAGACTTTTCTAGCTTACAAGCTGATTGCTCAAGGACTTAATTTTATCGTGATTTCAAATAATAGAGATGATTATTTATTTAAAGGAGTAGTTTATACATAACTAGACAGCAATATTCATTAACCCTCTACATAACTTGAGCTTCATACATTCCCGTGCTAACGTTTTTTTATTTTTGTCTTTATGTTGTTAGTTTGTTGATTCTGACCATTAAAAGTAATTTAATATTAATTTTGAATTTATAGATTTGATTCATTTTCGGATTGTAGATAATATTTTAAAAAAATAGAAAATATCTTCTTGGTATAACCAATCGACTAAAGAGTGATTTCGATGGCACAATGGGGGCATCATTGTCTCCTTTTTAGCCCAAGGATTTGGATTTTTTTTTTTTTTTTACAACTTATTGATCCAAGGTGGCCGTGACAAACCCGAAAATTCCATTTAATTTTAAATATACAATATTTTGAACAGTTTACATTATGTTGACTAAGTAAAATAGTTTAAATACTCTATAAAGGACCCATGCATGCCGATAGGAGGTACGTACAACTATTACGTTTGGTCTACTTGTTATCACATTTGAGATTTGGATGTTGAAGCGGAGATCACCTCAGATGATGTTGACGACGTACACAACGATGTTTTCACTTATAAATCTAATATATTTAGCACACAATAAGTATGTTATATACAATCATGAAATGTATAAATATCATGCAATTATTTTAAAAAATAATTGGATTTATTATTAAAAAATAATAATTTTTTTTTTTTATGTTAATCCAGAATTTATTTACTTTTTTCAAAATAGTTGGATGTTTGCCCATTCACAACTGTAATTATAATTTTTCTAAATAAAATTGCTCACGTTTTACAATACTTGGATATATAGCAACCGTTTTAAATGAGGTGGATGGGATCCTTGCATTAGAAGGTTTATGGGCTGGGCTCTCTCATTGAATTATTATAAATAGAAGTGGGCTGAGTGGATGTAGATCAGGCCCATCAGGAGTTTTTGAGTACTTGTACTTCGATTGCAAAATCCAATATTCGTGTCCATATACTGGAAAGTTGCCATCAGGAGTCTCTGTTTATATTGATGCAACAAAATATTTGTGCAGCTTAACTACATATTTGATAAGCATAAGTGCATTTCATGACCAGCAGATTAGAAGGTGGTTGCCATTTTTTTTTATTCCTTCGAATTTAATTCCTAATCTCACTCACCCCTAAGATATAAGAGTCGCTGTTCTTTTTTATTGGAGCAAAGTTCACTTGCAGTGGTTGCCCTGTTGCTGAAAGTGGCGGGCTAGTGGTTAAGTAGCCTAATTTTATATAATAATAATAATAGACATACAACTCTTTTTATAATTATGTATACAACCATATATTAAAATGAGAATATTTATATAAATTAAATTTATTTTTATAAGTTATTTTATTAAAATATCCTTCATTTAGCACATGATTATAATAAAAATTATAATAAAAAGTTGTATATGTATATTTACTCAATTTTATATGTATGATCTCTCATTTTAAGTAATACTAAATATAAGTTTAGGCGTACAAATTCTATATCAAGAGTTTGATAACGTGATGACATATATTTCGATTCTTCATATAAAATATTCGGATTTTGCCCCTCCTCCTCTATTATTATTATAAAAAAAAAAAAAAAATACACATACAAGTCCTATACAAACTTTTTAAAATAAGGTTGATTCACTAGAGAAATATGATCTCTAATTTTTTTTTTTTTTTTTTTTACGTGTATTCTAGTTGTGTATTTAACATTATTGACTAACAAAATCATAAACGGTCTAAGAAAACAGATCATTAATTAAAGTAAATGTATCTTCCTTCTAAGGACGACCGTATAATACTATTCTCGATCTTTGAGGACTGTTATACCTATGGGGTCCTACGCCTCATAATGACTATTTTAATTATTAAATATTTAATTCATTGGTCCAATAAGCGATTAGCTTATTCCATTGGTTTTCGGTCTTTCCACCCACCAATATTATTGGTTATTTCTCACCAGTCTTCAATCTTAATTTGAGACGATTAATAATAGGATAATATTAGGATGTCTTTTAAATACGTCTTCTAAAAGTGCCTCATAGTCTATTTAATTTTATTTATTAGTATATGTTGTATAACTATATAATTACTGTTAAAAACTAAGCATGATACAATTATACACGATAGGAAAAAATCATGAATGATGTATTTATAGGAGAAATTATTATTACAATCTTAAATGTGCAAGCTTTTTTACATTATTTTAGTGTAAATTTGAAATTTACGTAAAAAGAATAATTTTTTTAATTATAAATTTCACTTTTTTTAAAATTAAAAGGGAGTCTTAGTTATCCTAGTATGACTTTTTAAAAAGAAAATTAAAAATATGAGCTATCAAAATAACGAAGTAGAATTATGGGCCTGCATATTAACCTCATTCTTTTGTACGAATATATATAAAATAAATTCATAAATTAATGTAATTTTACGAGATTTATTAAATTTATTTTATAATAAAAATAATTGAGTTATGCTGTATTTTTTAAAGATGTAGCACGAATATTTCTCTTGAGTGGTTAAATTATTTTTATTTATTTTTTAATATTTTTAAAATTAAAAAAAATCAGAAAATCATTTAAAAATATATTCTTGATTATTAAGTAAAAATTTGAAAAAATTAATTAACATTTGGGAAAAATCTTTGAGACAAAACTTCAGGACAAATAATATTTCTCAAAGATAATTTTATAATCAGGACTTACTTTAATTTATAAATTTATTTTTATCTAATTCATTTATGTCTAAAATATTTAGCTTTTCTATTGAATACATCTCTAAATTTTCACCGTCTAGATCGTTCGTGCCGCCGATGAGACGAGGACGACGAAGAAGACGGGCTACTTCCGCAGTCAATCGGCTCAATCGTTCCCGCGAACAAGTCTGATAAGTAATTGCCCACATCTTCAGGGGCAAATTTGACATATAACCTCGCGATCCTCTCTCCTCTTCCGGTTATTGGCCTATACTTGTCGTAAAATTTTTGATAAACCGGTTCGAGCTTTGTCGCGATGGACACCTTCATTTCGTCTCGGAGGTTCGGGTCCGATACAACGAGCGTACCCTGTTTCAGATACGCTTCTTCGAAGCTCGAATTGAATTTCTTGAAAATCTCCTTTGCTTCCGAGGAGGAAATCTCGGCGGTTGAGTTCTCCGGTAGTGACTCGATCACCTTGCCCCAGGCTAGCCGCTCGTATTTCGCAGCGAACTGTCGTACTTTGGCTTCGTGCTTTGCGAGCCAATCCTCGCCAAGAAGGTACTGCAGATTCGACGTACGAGCGGTGGAGACGACATGTTGGATATTGTTGGCTAGGAATAGGTATGAGAGAGAAACGTCTTTATAATGCTTGGCTCTGCCGTCGAGCTTACACAGAAGCACGAGGATCAGCCAAGCTATACGCATGGAAATTGCCGTTGCCGGAGATTCATTGGATTGTGGACTGTCGAAGTAAGATTCCGGTAATGAGGATTTCAAAGGCTGAGGCCACTCGGCAAAAATGTCACCTAGGATGTTACTGTAATCGGCGAGGAGCGAGAGGTAATTCATCGCGTGGAGCGTCATAGGGTGAACTCCGCCGTCGCGGACCAGCGATTTGGACGAGTCCTTTTGGATCGCTGATTCGAACTCCGATAGCATTGCTCGCACCGACTCGCCGAGACGGATAAGTGAGGTGATGGCTTGAGATCGGACGCTGGTAGTTGATTCGAAAGAGAATATGGCCTCAATCTCGGGCCAGTTTTCAGAGATCGCGGTGTACATGTCGAGCACCCGAAAAATATTTTCTGGAGATTTCTTGCTTTTGGCGACGACTTCGGGGAAACTGAACAGAGTAGTAGCTCCTTGTTTGGAAATGTCGGTGAAGCAAGATTCTCTGATGGAGTCCGAGGAGGCGAATACGTGGTCGCAGAGTATTCTCTCACCAGTGAAAAGCGTCCTCATGGATATTTTCACTGCGTCCAACCAGTTCTTGATTTTCAATTCCAGCACTTCCCAGTCCATCTTGTTGATTTGCGAGGAGCTCAGTTTCTCGACGCCGAGACGGTAAATGCCTTCATCCACTATAGATTGTCTGATGATTTTGTAAATACTGACGCACTCTTTGGCATAACCGGAGGAGATCATGCACTCGGCTATGGACCTCAAGTCCGCCATGGCAATGGAAGAAACCTCTTCGACTTCCTCGATGGAAGCCCCTGCAGGGTGCACGTCGTCATCGTCGTCATCGTCTTCATAATCGGAGATGCTTGATCTCGTGGAGGCGCGTGAGGATCTGGCGGACACGGATTCTGGATCAAGGTGAGCCCGGTTCATTGAAAGGATCTGATAGAACTCCTTCTGGAGTCTCTTCATGGCAATCTGCATCAGCTTGTGAGCTTGCACGAGCTTGTCGGAGGAAGAAGAATTGTCGGAGACCAAGGCGTGCATGGCTTTCTGGAGATTGTTAACGCGGTGGATAAACTGCATGGCCTCCACCTTACTCTCGTAGAAGAGAGATGTAACATTGGCATAAGAGGAGCAGTCGGGATTCCATTTGGTAATCATGGCGGCGGCGGCTTCAATGAACTGGTCGATCATGGCGGAATCTAAGGAGAAGCTAGTAGAGCGAGGAATAGGGCGGGTTGAGTGGGAGGGTCTGGATGAAGGTGAGGAGTTGGGAGAGAAGGAGTAGGAAGAAGTTTTGGAGTGAAAGCAGAGGCTCCTCATTCCCTTCACCGGCATATTTAGTAACTTCTAGATGCAGTAAGTAAAGCTCACGATCTGTTTGCTTCCCAGGAAAATAAAGATGGGTCGGGAAAGAAGTGAGAAGCAAACAGAGCTGAGCTTTTTCTGATCCTTTGGAGCGTTGGACTGGGTGGGGGTTTATATAGACACGAGTATGACGGCCTGCATGTACGGACGGCTCCGTTGGTAGAGGTCAAGGAAGGAAACAGTGAAGGCTTAGATCATTTGTCAAAGGGGGAAGGAGGCTAGGAAAGAACGTGTGGGGGGATTGACTTTAGAATAAGTACGTACAAAGACATTTTAGACCCACGTTAATTGACTGCTAGCTGGGTATTCTACACGTGTATGTTGTAGCTTAATTCCGTCTCTTTTCTTCCTTGTATGCTATTTTCCTGCGTCTCAAACAACAACAGCCACTTGAGTTATATGAAAAATTCACTCATCCTTTCCAAACAGGACTTTTTTCTTATTAAATATGTGTTATATGAATGATAAGTAGTATTCAACTAATTTAAGAGAAATAAAGAAAATAAAAAAAAATATAATACGTAATATTTGTGTGAGATAATAATTAGTAGCAAAATTTTACTTATTATTATTATTATTATATATATATATATATTCTCACTTTGTCAATTTTCATAACTTCAATTATTTTTCTTCAAACTTTTAAATGAAAACTACTTGGATGGATCACATTACTAAATGATATATACATACACGCAAAAAATTCATATTTAAGAGCTAGCTGATCATCATCATCAGTCAAAGAAACAAATAAAATATATATATATAGGAAGTATAAATTGAGATTAACGAAGGAAACCAATCCTATATATATATATATATATATTGTTTTGAACAAGTATATGTAATTATATAAATTGATATATTATGCACAGGAAATTAAATGCTTAATGGTGAAATATCGGTGATGAAGGTCGTAGTGCATGGTTTGCGAGCACTAATTGGTGGCGGCCGGTTAAGAGAAGAAAGACCAGGCCGGGATATTCGAGTCCTGTAGAGCGAAACTTGTGATATATTCCTTAAACATAAATATTTGTTTGCACATATTCTATACAATCTTATTAAATGCTTATATAATCGTGTGTTATAATATTGAATTTCTAGTTAGTTTATGTTCCTAGCTATTTACTGAATCATATATATGATCATAAGATTAATTATCAGATCATGTTCTAATTTCGATTGATTAACTGATGTCAATCATGTCAAGATTAATTATTTATTTATTAGTTTTGTTAAATTAAAAGAATTTTTGTACTCATCATTCATATATACATGACCACACAATATTTGATAAAGAAAGAAAAATAAAAAAATTATGTGTGATGTACTGTTGTGTAGGCCAGATCATGATAATTAGTAGAATTTTTTTTCTCCATTTTCATTGGCTGGCTCATATATATATGGGTGGGACTTGGGAGTATTAGAATATTATAATTTAAAATATTAAATTTATCAATTTATATGTACTTAATTAAACTTTGTCTCAAAACATAATATTAATTTGACAATTAACTCTGTGTTAAGAACGTCATGATAATGCTGATGCATGCACGGGTTTGCAAATTGAGCATCCATGTTGACAAGAGGCCAGTGCTACTTGGAAGAGAAAAGTACTGCATGCCCACGTAAGGCATATAGATAAAGGGATTTCTCAATTTTACTCTCATTATTTTTCATGCAAGTATAATGACAAAGATGATCAATGATGTACGTTTAGAAGGGACATTATCTACGTAACTACGTCCAATTGGCCAACGATAAGTACGTACTCCAATTTGTCATGGGAATTAAACGGACATTATCTACATAATCAGAAAAGAATGCAGCCACATAACGTGTACTTGAGAATTCTCACACGTACGTACGGCTTAAAAATAAATTTATCTTAATATTTATAAGATTTATTTAAGTCTTTTAAGGAAAAAAAAAATATCGCTTCTAATATAATATTACTAGCCAAGTTAAATTAACCTATAGTTATAAGTAATAATGAACTCATGCGATCTATTCATGATAATAGTGTTGAAAATATCACCCATGATAATAGTGTTGAAAATATGACCCACGTTTGAAAAGGCAGGTTAAGCAATCTCACACGATTTAAAAATAAACTTATTCTAATCTTTATAAAGAGTTATTTTGATACTCCTCTTATTAATTAGTCAAAGTAAAATTATGTAAGAGCTACGACTAGTAAAACCAAATTAATTAATCAGTATATTCCTCATCATGATCAGCCTGAATTTTATTCCAAAAAAATATTAAGCATGTGCTAAAGGATTCATACGCCACATGCATGGCCACTTGCTCATGGACTACTAATGACAATCCCACGTCTACGAACAATGAATGGTTTTAAATTATTTTTCTTTTTCTTTAAAAAAAAAAAAAACACACACACACACAATTTTCAGTCTCATGGACTGATGATCAGTACGTATTTTCATTTTCTTTTTTAAACAATATTAACTGTTTAATATAGTCATCATATATTATTCTTTTTAAGAAAAAATTATTTTTAATTTCTTCATATGAATTTTATAGTACTTTTTCTTTTTTCAAAAAAATATGAGACTTAAGCATTCTAATATAATTACTTTTTATTTTTTTGTTAATGCGTAACAATCAAGTCATGTTGTGCAGTCTTTGCATAGCAGAGAATTAATTGAAAAATGAATGATAAATAGATTATTATTATTTTCTTAAAGATAATTATCCAAGCAGTTATGCTATAATTCAAATAAACGCGGGTTATACGTATTAATTATTACTGGATTTTATAACCCAATGGACTCCAGATTTCTTCTTTCACCACCTAAATGATCGAGCAATATCTACCAACATGACTTGTGGCTATAGATGCTAGCTCCACCTCATTTTTTACTGTTTACGTACTTTCATTTCCTTTTGATTGGATGCAGGATATTAATTATTGTGACTGTTTTATTTCAGATTCAAATAGTACTACTACTGCACAACTCATCCATATATCAGTTCTAATTTTCTTTGACTTTAATACACTTTCATAGGTCCTGTTTGGTGGCATAATCATTATGACTAAATGACAGTCTAGTATAAAATTAAAATGTGTGGATAAAGCTAATTGACGAAACAAAATCATAGATCTTTTATAAAACAAAAATTTTATACACCATATTTTCATTACATGACTTATATCTAAATTAATAAAATGTGACATATTTATTATTATATAATAATAATTTATTACATACTTTTTTTTATCACTCAATTGTAATAAATGTATATCTTATTTCGTGGGCTGTAAATAAAATAATAATGTGATGTATATCATTATTCAATATATATATATATATATATATAAAGCAACTTGCAATTAATTGCTAAGTATCTCTCCGCAAATTTGGGTAGTTAACTGATCAGCTACGTAGGGCTCAATCTCCCGCGTAAAAGAGTAAGTTGATGATCTTATTAATTAATTGAGTCCTTAATTAATGGAAAACTAAGTATTAATTCATTGCTGTTGCATGCATTAGTCTCATCGATAATGTATGCTGGCTGGCTAGGTCTGATTATTTATGTGCAAGTTGTATTTTATGAACGAAAGTTATGCTTCTTATAAAAAAAAAATAGTTTCATTAATTTATAAAGGCTACGCAGGTACCTAATTGCATCTTAAATTCATAAAGGTCTCTACATGTGCTAGCTCACACAAATTGCATGTATATAGATCAGAGTCATCAGACGTTAACCCACCGTGCTTTTTTTTTTTGGATAAGAAAAAAAATAATCAGAAAGGACTGCTCATAGGAATTATAGAATTAAGCAACTTGCTCTCCCCACAAATTGAGGACAAAACTAGATGACCAGTAACTAGGGTTGAACAAAAAGGTCGATATTCCGACCGACCCAACCCAACCCATTTACTCGAAATATATCGATCCGATATGCCGACCCGATAACCCGTTGAATCGGTAATGGGTATTCCGTTTACTCGATTATGTATAAAATCCTAAGCCAGCTACATGCACGTTTGACTGTTTGAGAACCTCTCGCTCCTCTAGCTTTGGTGACACCAGCATTTTCAACTAGGTCTATCATGCCGATTATCACCTCGTCGGAGCTCCGTCCACTATAAGGACGTTGCCAGATGTGGATGGTACCGTATTTCTATAGAGATTTTCTCCTTTCGCCATTGTCATCGACTATAAGATTAGCCCCATTTTATCCTCTTTCACTTCATCCTTGCCGCGCACCTCAAATCAATTTACCCTTTATCTGAGAATAGTTGCAAGCATCTCGTTCATTCTTGTAGTAGATCTCGATTTTCCTAGAATGGATTTGTCGAGAGGTTTTGTGAATTCATTTCACTTCCCTATAATTTATTTATTCTTCTGAGTAATTTGGGATTTCGATTTTGAGGGATTTGGGATTTCATTCCTTTGTAATTTATTTCTTCTTCTGAGTAATTTGAGATTTCGGTTTTGAGAGATTTGAGATTTCATTCCTCTTCTGAGTAATATTTGGGATTGAGGTTTTGATGGATTTGGAGATTTGTTAGAGACGAAGGAAAATCTCTCAGTACAAAAAAAATAATAGTAATAAAGGAATGTCGGTAATCGGAATGTCGGGTATCGGATAATCGGAATGGATTATATTATCGAGTCGGGACGGAACTATGCTTAACGGGTCGAATCAGGTCGGCTGCTACTTGAGTCCTTCATGGAATTTTAACCTTCATTTTATATGAGTAATACTATTATATCTCTTCAATTTATTCACTTAGTGTGATACTCCCTAGTGCAAATTGCACTTTTTTTTTACTTTTTTTTCAAATATTTTTATAAACATTTTTAAAAAATAAAACAAAATGCTAACCTATGACTAATGGTCACTTATTTAACCATTAAGAAAATTAATTAAAATATTTTAAAAATTAAATTTATGAGGGGCCAAAATAAGAGGATAAAGTGAGACGAGATGATAGTAACGTTATTCATATTATATATAATAATGTCTAACTTTTTTGACAAGTCGTTCTTTATAAGTATACTTGTTGATCATTAGTAGATGCATGATTAATTAATCATATTCCAAAATCAATTAATTATATATATATATATATATATATAGCTGGGTTAATAATCTTCTTATTTACTTAACATCCAGCTTGAATGGTTTTAAATTATTTTTCTTTTTCTTTAAAAAAAAAAACACAATTTTCATTCTCATGGACTGATGATCAGTACGTATTTTCATTTTCTTTTTTAAACAATATTAAGTGTTTAATATAGTCAGCATATATTATTCTTTTTAAGAAAAAATTATTTTTAATTTTTTCATATGAGTTTTCTACCTTTTTTTTTTTTTCAAAAAAGAATGAGACTGAAGCATTCTATAATTACTTTATTTTTATTTTTTTGTTAATGCGTAACAATCAAGTCATGTTGTGCAGTCTTTGCATAGCGGAGAATTGAAGAATGAATGAAAAATAGATTTTCTTTTTTCTTAAAGCTAATTATCCAAGCAGTTATGCTATAATTCAAATAAATGCGTGTTATTATGGGTGTTCAAGCGAGTTCCGGACCGGAAATCCAGGTCAACCCGGTCCGGAACCAAATAGTTAAAACCGGTTTGGACTCCAACCCGGATTCATCCGGGTTGAAATCTGGGTTGGACCCGAGTTGAAATCCGGGTTGGATTCGAAAATCCGGTTTCCGGATTTCAAACCGTTTTTTTTTTTTTTAAATTTATAAAACTAGTATTATTACTTTTTTTGAGAAGTTTGTTTTGAAAATATTTATAAAAAAACTTTTATATTATTATCAACAAATTTCTCAACAAAAAAAATAATAATACAAACTAAAAAAAAAATCGGTTTAAAATCCGGGAACCGAATTTCCGGGTCCAACCCGGATTTCAACTCGGGTCCAACCCAGATTTCAATACGGATGAATCCGGGTTGGAGTTCAAACTGGTTTTAATATGGGTTCCGGATCTAGTTTAATATGGGTTGAAAATCGGGACCGGCCGGGTATCCGGATATCCGGATTCCGAACCGAACCTGAAAAAAAAAAAAAAAAAAAAAAAAACTGACCTGGATGAACACCCCTACGTGTACTAATTATTACTGGATTTTATAACCCAATGGACTCTAGATTTCTTCTTTCACCACCTAAATGATCGAGCAATATCTACTAACATGACTTGTGGCTATAGATGCTAGCTCCACCTCATTTTTTACTGTGTACGTACTTTCATTTCCTTTTGATTGGATACAGGATATTAATTATTGTGGCTGTTTTATTTGAGGTTCAAATAGTACCATTACTGCAACCCATCCATATATCAGTTCTAATTATTTTCTTCGACTTTAATACACTTTCATAGGGTCCTGTTTGGTGGCATAATCATTAAGACTAAATGACAGTCTAGTATAAAATTAAAATGTGTGGATAAAGCTAATTGACGAAACAAAATCATAGATCTTTTATAAAACAAAAATTCTATACACCATATTTTCATTACATGACTTATATCCAAATTAATAAGATGGAGCATATTTATTATTATTATATAATAATTTATTACATACTTTTTTTTATCACTCAATTGTAATAAATGTACATCTTATTTCGTGGGCTGTAAATAAAATAATAATGTGATGTATATCATTATTTAATATTTTATATATATATATATATATAAAGCAACTTGCAATTAATTGCTAAATATCTCTCCGCAAATTTGGGTTGTTAACCTATCAGCTACGTAGGGCTCAATCTCCCGCGTAAAAGAGTAAGTTGATGATCTTATTAATTAATTGAGTCCTTAATTAATGGAAAACTAAGTATTAATTCATTGCTGTTGCATGCATTAGTCTCATCGATAATGTATGCTGGCTGGCTAGGTCTGATTATTTATGTGCAAGTTGTATTTTATGAACGAAAGTTATGCTTCTTATAAAAAAAAAATAGTTTCATTAATTTATAAAGGCTACGCAGGTACCTAATTGCATCTTAAATTCATAAAGGTCTCTACATGTGCTAGCTCACACAAATTGCATGTATATAGATCAGAGTCATCAGACGTTAACCCAGCGCGCTTTTTTTTTTTTGGATAAGAAAAAAAATAATCAGAAAGGACTGCTCATAGGAACTATAGAATTAAGCAACTTGCTCTCCCCCCAAATTGAGGACAAAACTAGATGGCCAGTAATTAGGGTTGAACAAGAAGGCTGGTATTCTGACCCGACCCGACCCGAATTATACCAACCCGATATGCCGACATTGATAACCCGTTAATCGGTAATGGGTATTCCGTTTACTCGATTGTGTATAAAATCCTAAGTCAGCTACATGCACGTTTGACTGTTTGAGAACCTCTCGCTCCTCTAGCTTTGGTGACACCAGCATTTTCAACAAGGTCTATCACGCCGATTACCACCTCGTCAGAGCTCCGTCAAGATGTGCATAAGGCTCCGTCCACTGTAAGGACATTGCCAGATGTGGATGGTACCGTATTTCTGTAGAGACTTTCTCCTTTCGCCATTGCCATCGACTACAAGGTTAGCCTCATTTTATCCTCTTTCACTTCATCTTCGCCGCGCACCTCAAAATAATTTACCCTTTATTTGAGAACAGTTGCAAGCATCTCGTTCATTCTTGTCGTAAATCTCGGTTTGCCTAGAATAGATTTGTCGAGAGGTTTTGTAGATTCATTTCACTTCACTATAATTTATTTCTTCTTCTAAGTAATTTGGGATTTCGGTTTTGAGGGATTTGAGATTTCATTTCTCTTATGAGTAATATTGGGATTGAGGTTTTGATGGATTTGGAGATTTGTTAGAGACGAAGGAAAATCTCCCTGGGAAAAAAAAAAAACAGAGGAATGTCGATAATTGGAATGTTGGGTATCGGATAATCGGAATGGATTCTATTATCGTGTCGGGTCGGAACTATGCTTAACGGGTCGAATTAGGTCGGCCACTACTTGAGTCCTTCATGGAATTTTAACCTTTATTTTATATGAGTAATGCTATTATGTCTCTTCAATTTATTCACTTAGTGTAATACTCCCTAGTGCAAATTGTACTTTTTTAAACAATATTAAGTGTTTAATATAGTCATCATGTATTATTCTTTTTAAGAAAAAATTATTTTTAATTTTTTCATTATGAGTTTTATACTCTCTTTTTTTTTTCAAAAAGGTATGAGATTTAAGCATTCTATAATTACTTTATTTTTATTTTTTTGTTAATGCGTAACAATCAAGTCATGTTGTGCAGTCTTTGCATAGCGGAGAATTAATTGAAAAATGAATGATAAATAGATTTTTCTTTTCTCTTAAAGATAATTATCCAAGCAGTTAATCTATAATTCAAATAAACGCGTGTACGTATTAATTATTAATGGATTTTATAACCCAATGGACTCTAGATTTCTTCTTTCTCCACCTAAATGATCGATCATCTACCACCATGACTTGTGGCTATAGATGCTAGCTCCACCTCATTTTTTACTGTGTACGTACTTTCATTTCCTTTTGATTGGATACAGGATATTTATTATTGTGGCTGTTTTATTTCAGATTCAAATAGTACTACTACTGCAACTCATCCATATATCAGTTCTAATTATTTTCTTCAACTTTAATACACTTTCATAGGGTCCTGTTTGGTGGCATAATCATTAAGACTAAATGACAGTCTAGTATAAAATTAAAATGTGTGGATAAAGCTAATTGACGAAACAAAATCATCGATCATTTATAAAACAAAAATTCTATACACCATATTTTCATTACATGACTTATATCTAAATTAATAAGATGTGATATATTTATTATTATTATATAATAATTTATGACATTTTTTTTTTATCACTCAATTGTAATAAATGTACATCTTATTTTGTGGGCTGTAAATAAAATAATAATGTGATGTATATCATTATTTAATATTATATATATATAAAGCAACTTGTAATTAATTGCTAAATATCTCTCCGCAAATTTGGGTAGTTAACTGATCAGCTATTGAAAGGATAGTCAGCAACAAATCCAAGCCCAAAAAAAAAAAGGTTGGGCCCGAGACCCGTGATCTGAACCCAGATGATACGGTATCCGAATTCAACTAAAAATACTAGAATCGGGGACAATCCAAGTCACTGGTTATCCCGAATAGAGAAGAAGAGAATAAACCGACTTCAAGGATACGCTAATGTCAGGAACGACGGCTCATTTATTGGCATATCTTCTGGATCCATCTCACATTATGACCATTCCCGCATTTATAAACAACCAGACAATCGCCGATCTACGGATTTCCTCTCTTAAATGCGAAAATGCTATAAACACGCATCATTAATTACTAGATTGAATGAGGATAGAGCAACATTTAATGTCCCTCTTCAAAAGGATCTGATCGAGCATTAATTAAGGAAATATCTAATTAATGCGATGAGACAAGCAGAATCAAGTCAGGTTCTTCTTCTCAACGATGACGGTCGAGTGATGTCCCGATCAATAGGTCTTTTATCGTAAAACCGCCTCTCAGGAAAGACACCTATAAATAAGATTGAGCCAAAGTCGAAAGGGGGTACATTCTGATAATTCTCTCAAACAAATTTCTCTTATCATATTCTCTTTAACTAACTTGATCGTCAAAGCGGTCTCGGATCCCGATCATCTTTGTTCTTATTTTGCAGGTTCTGGTCGATTGGGAATTGATAAATCAGACTACAAAATACGTTATTAATAGCTACGTAGGGCTCAATCTCCTGCGTAAAAGAGTAAGTTGATGATCTTATTAATTAATTGAGTCCTTAATTAATGGAAAACTAAGTATTAATTCATTGCTGTTGCATGCATTAGTCTCATCGATAATGTATGCTGGCTGGCTAGGTCGGATTATTTATGTGCAAGTTGTATTTTATGAATGAAAGTTATGCTTCTTATAAAAAAAAAAAAGTTTCATTAATTTATAAAGGCTACGCAGGTACCTAACTACGACTGGATCAATGGTACGTCCCCCGAACATTATTTGCATCTTAAATTCATAAAGGTCTCTACATGTTCTAGCTCACACAAATTGCATGTATATAGATCAGAGTCATCAGATGTTAACCCACTGCGCTTTTTTTTTTTTAGGAAAAGAAAAAAAATAATCAGAAAGGACTGCTCATACGAACTATAGAATTAAGCAACTTGCTCTCCCCACAAATTGAGAACAAAACTAGATGGCCAGTAACTAGGATTGAACAAAAAGGCCGATATTTTGACCTGACCCGACCCGACCCGTTTACTCGAAATATACCTACCCGATATGCTGACCCGATAACCCGTTAAATCGGTAACAGGTATTCCGTTTACTCGATTATGTATAAAATCCTAAGCTAGCTACATGCACGTTTGACTGTTTGAGAACCTCTCGCTCCTCTAGCTTTGGTGACACCAACATTCTCAACCAGGTCTATCATGCCGATTACCACCTTGTCGGAGCTCCGGCAAGATGTGTGTAAGGCTCCGTCCACTGTAAGGACGTTGCCAGATGTGGATGGTACCGTATTTCTATAGAGACTTTCTACTTCCGCCATTGCCGTCGACTACAAGGTTAGCCCCATTTTATCCTCTTTCACTTCATCCTTGCTGCGCACCTCAAATCAATTTACCCTTTATCTGAGAACAGTTGCAAGCATCTCGTTCATTCTTGTAGTAGATCTCAGTTTTCCTAGAATGGATTTGTTGAGAGGTTTTGTGGATTCATTTCACTTCTCTATAATTTATTTCTTCTTCTGAATAATTTGGGATTTCGATTTTAAGGGATTTTGGATTTCATTCCTGTGTAATTTATTTCTTCTTCTGAGTAATTTGAGATTTCGGTTTTGAGGAATTTGAGATTTCATTCCTCTTCTGAGTAATATTTGGGATTTAGGTTTTGATGGATTTGGAGATTTGTTAGAGACGAAGGAAAATCTCCCCTTAAAAAAAAAAATAGAAGAATGTCGTTAATCGGAATGTCGAGTATCGGATAATCGGAATGGATTATATTATCGAGTCGGGTCGGAACTATGCTTAATGGGTCGAATCAGGTCAACTGCTACTTCAGTCCTTCATGGAATTTTAACCTTTATTTTATATGAGTAATGCTATTATATCTCTTCAATTTATTCACTTAGTGTAATACTCCCTAGTGCAAATTGCACTTTTTTTTTTAC
This sequence comes from Platycarya longipes, assembly GCA_036559045.1. Classification (NCBI taxonomy): domain Eukaryota; kingdom Viridiplantae; phylum Streptophyta; class Magnoliopsida; order Fagales; family Juglandaceae; genus Platycarya; species Platycarya longipes. The sequence goes on from CM071797.1 coordinate 39,108,756, forward strand.
TTTTTTTTCAAATATTTTATAAACATTTTTTAAAAATAAAACAAAATGCTAATCTATGACTAATAGTCACTTCTTTAACCATTAAAAAAATTAATTAAAATATTTTAAAATTTAAATTTATGAGTGGCCAAAATGAGTGGATAAAGTGAGACGAGATGATAGTAACGTTATTCATATTATATATAATAATGTCTAACTTTTTTGACAAGTCGTTCTTTATAAGTATACTTGTTGATCATTAGTAGATGCATGATTAATTAATCATCTTCCAAAATCAATTAATTAATTAATTATATATATATATATATATATATAGCTAGGTTAATAATCTTCATATTTACTTAACATCCAGCTTGAATGGTTTTAAATTATTTTTCTTTTTCTTTAAAAAAAAAACACAATTTTCATTCTCATGGACTGAGGATCATGAGTACGTATTTTCATTTTCTTTTTTAAACAATATCAAGTGTTTAATATAGTCATCATATATTATTCTTTTTAAGAAAAAAGTATTTTTAATTTTTTCAAAAAATATGAGACTTAGGCCCGGTTTATTTTACAAACTGGATTTTATTATTCACAACTCATTTCGTACTTTCAACTCATCTCAACCACTCATTTTAAATTTTAATTCATTTCAACCACTTATTTTATTACTATTTATAACTCATCTCATCTCATCTCTAAATTCAAACGGGCCCTTAAGTGTTCTATAATTACTTTATTTTTATTTTTTTGTTAATGCGTAACAATCAAGTCATGTTGTGCAGCCTTTGCATAGCGGAGAATTAATTGAAAAATGAATGATAAATAGATTTTTTTTTTTTTTCTTAAAGATAATTATCCAAGCAGTTATGCTATAATTCAAATAAACGCGTGTACGTATTAATTATTACTGGATTTTATAACCCAATGGACTCTAGATTTCTTCTTTCACCACCTAAATGATCGAGCATCTACCACCATGACTTGTGGCCATAGATGCTAGCTCCACCTCATTTTTTACTGTGTACGTACTTTCATTTCCTTTTGATTGGATACAGGATATTAATTATTGTGGCTGTTTTATTTTAGATTCAAATAGTACTACTACTGCGCAACTCATCCATATATCAGTTCTAATTATTTTCTTCGACTTTAATACACTTTCATAGGGTCCTGTTTGGTGGCATAATCATTAAGACCAAATCACAGTCTAGTAAATGTGTGGATAAAGCTAATTGACGAAACAAAATCATTGATTATTTATAAAATAAAAATTTTATATAAGATGTGACATATTTATTATTATTATATAATAATTTTTTATATACTTTTTTTATCACTCAATTATAATAAATATACGTCTTATTTTGTGAGTTGTAAATAAAATAATAATGTATATCATTATTCAATATATATATATATATAAAGCAACTTGCAATTAATTGCTAAATATCTCTCCGCAAATTTGGATAGTTAACTGATCAGCTACGTAGGGTTCAATCTCCCGCGTAAAAGAGTAAGTTGATGATCTAATTAATTAATTGAGTCCTTAATTAATGGAATACTAAGTATTAATTCATTGCTGTTGCATGCATTAGTCTCATCGATAATGTATGCTGGCTGGCTAGGTCTGACTATTTATGTGCAAGTTGTATTTTATGAATGAAAGTTATGCTTCTTATAAAAAAAAAATAGTTTCATTAATTTATAAAGGCTACGTACCTAACTACGACTGGATCAATAGTACGTCCCCCCGAACATTAGTATTTGCATCTTAAATTCATAAAGGTCTCTGCATGTGCTAGCTCACACAAATTGCATGTATATAAATCAGAGTCATCAGAAGTTAACCCAGTGCGCTTTTATTTTTGTATCAGAAAAAAAATAATCAGACAGGACTGCTCATAGGAACTATAGAATTAAGTAACTTGCTCTCCCCACAAATTGAGGACAAAACTAGATGGCCAGTAACTAGGGTTGAACAAAAAGGCCGACATTTCAACCCGACCCGTTTATCCAAAATACACCTACTCGATATGCCGACCCGATAACCCATTAAATCGGTAACGGGTATTCCGTTTACTCGATTGTGTATAAAACCTTAAGCCAGCTAAATGCACGTTTGACTGTTAGAGAATATCTCGCTCGTCTAGCTTCGGTGACACCAGCGTTCTCAACCAGGTCTGTCACGCCGACTACCGCCTCGCCGGAGCTCTGTCAAGACGCGCGTAAGGCTCCGTCCACTATAAGGACGTCGCCAGATGTGGATGGTACCGTATATCTATAGGGACTTTCTCCTTCCGCCATTGTCGCCGACTACAAGGTTAACCTCATTTTATCCTCCTTCACTTCATCCTCGCCACGCATCTCAAATCCTTTACCCTTTATCTGAGAACAGTTGCAAGCATCTCGTTCATTCTTGCAGTATATCTCAATTTGCCTAGAATGAATTTGACGAGAGGTTTTGTGGATTCATTTCCCTCCTCTATAATTTATTTCTTCTTCTGAGTAATTTAGGATTTCGATTTTGAGGGTTTTGGAATTTCATTCCTTTGTAATTTATTTCTTCTTCAAAGTAATTTGGGATTTCGGTTTGAAGAGATTTGTGATTTCATTCCTCTTTTGAGTGATTATTTGGGATTGAGGTTTTGATGGATTTGGAGATTTGTTGGAGACGAACGGGAATCTCCCCGTAAAAAATAAATAAATAATTAAATAAAAAATAAAGGAATGTCAGTAATCGGAATGTCGGGTATCGGATAATCGGTTATATTATCGAGTCAAGTCAGAACTATGCTTAACGGGTCGAATCGGGTCGACTGAACAGCCCTACCAGTAACTCATGATCATCAAGTCAATTTTTTTTATAAAAAAAATATAGCAACTTGAGACTCAATATTAAAGTACTACTACCACTTGAGTCCTTCATGGAATTTTAGCCTTTATATTATATAAGTAATGTTATTATGTCTCTTCAATTTATTTGCTTAGTGTAATACTCCTTAGTGCAAATTGCACTTTGTTTTTTTACTTTTTTTTCAAATATTTTATAAACATTTTTAAAAAATAAAACAAAATGCTAATCTATGACTAATAGTCACTTATTTAACCATTAAGAAAATTAATTAAAATATTTTAAAAATTAAATTCATGAGTGGCCAAAATGAGAGGATAAAGTGAGACGACATGATAGTAACGTTATTCATATTATATATAATAATGTCTAACTTTTTTGACAAGTCGTTCTTTATAAGTATACTTGTTGATCATTGGTACGTAGATGCATGATTAATTAATCATCTTCCAAAATCAATTATATATATATATAGCTAGAGCCTAGGTTAATAATCTTCATATTTACTTAACATCCAGCTTGAGAATCTTGAGTTCTAAATCTAATTTATTAAATATGTATTAATACATGAGGTTCAAATAAGTGTGGAAGCTAGGCAGGACGTAGGAGACTTTTTCTTATCTAATATATAATTAATAATATGAATCATCACTTGATCAATCGCCTTATTAATTTTGCTCCTTAAGTTTAATTTATTTCTCTATTCCATTAATTTTATTCATGGACGTTCAATATTCACCGAACAAGAACATTGACTAATTCATAATTCCGCGGTCACGGCGCCGCTAAAAAGCATATATCTTTTTATAACAAAATTTCTACCCGAGTGAATTAATATAAGTTTTTTTATATATAAAGACTTCAGTTTATGACTCATAAATATACGTACTTATATGTATGATGTTAAATTTAATTTGTTGTATATTATATAGATTCTAAGCCAAATCATTCGCATGAATAATATTGTAATTATATGATGGTTTTTTTATTTATTTTTTACTCTTACGAAAAGAATTAATATGAATATATATAAACTTTAATAAATATGTTTATTCGAGTGGTTGATATGCAAGAAATTGACGTAGAGATATCCGACCCTAGAGATTGGCTCAAATGGTAAAATCAGTTTTATTAATTAATCGAAGATGAGGTGAAAATATGTGAATGGTAACGAAATAGCTTGAATCAAGAGATCTTATAAGGCTTTGAGAATTAAAATAGAAAAATATGAATACTGGATGAAATTAGAGTAAACAAACCCAAAATATCTATTGCATCTCAAGACAAGAATAGATAAGATTTGACTAAGAGTGATGGGGGCTGTCAGAAAGAAAAAAAAAAAAAAAAAAGATAGGCAATGAGTAAAATGAGAAAAAGTTGGGAAGTGATGTACGCCAAATAGGAAGTTGACTGTGACACGCAAGACAGATATCTTACTGTACAGATCAGAATTTAGCTATAAAAAGGCCTGATCAAATGACAAAAAGGGACTCTCTTTCTCTGGAACAATTTGGGTAGCTTATACTTCTCCAACATCATCTTCTTCAACCTTTTCTGAGAGCCTCGACCAGTGACTTTTATTCACATATTTATGTATATTTTTCCTGTACAGAGTGAGTTATGAGAGACTATAAAAACCTCTATTATAATAGATTCTTATTCCCAAATACCCGTGGATGTAGGCACTTGTCGAACCATGTAAAATTGTGTGTTCAACTCTATTTATTTTATCTGTTATTCACGTACGTACGATCCTGCTGGGACCTCGCTGGGAGTCTCGAACGATCTCGAACGGAGCCCAACTCATACCAGTGGGTTGGAAATAATTCTTTCTATCGCCCCGACTTGTTGGCCGATTTTTATGGCATCAACAATGGCACCGTCTGTGGGATTTGGAAGTCGGGGTGGAAGAAAGATGACCTTTCAACCCACTGAATAAAAGTTTCTGACCAACTCGGCAAAAATTTTCTTCAGATAAGTGTGCACGACCATCTCCTTCTTATTTCTATTTTTTATTTTTATCATTGACATGACGGAATAAGAGGTTGGCAACAGCTCGGTTGGTCTCGAGCCCTGGACCATTTATTTGTTTATCTGCCAAGCTCGGGCGTTCACAAGAGTCACAAACGCCTATACTAAACACGTGATGGTTCTGAACATCGCTTGGAAGTGTAGTGCACAAACGCCGGCACATGCACACATGTACTGTGCGTGCATAGTAACCATGCACATATTGTGCACGCACGCATGTATTGTGTAATGATGCATAGTAGTGCATGCATGCATAGTACTCAGGGCTCGAAGTCGTGCACTCCGAGCAAGATGTCACCACGACACTCACGGCCCACCGCCGATGGCACGGCAGGCCTACCGGCGGTCCCCACTGGGACGGGGACCACCAGCGGTTTCTATCTCGGTCGGAATCACTGTGGGACATCTTTCCCGCCGGCATAGCCCACCGGACTCGCTCCCAAGTTCGCACCATCTCGGGACCATGCCCAGCCAACTCGCCGCGCCGGTGTCTTGCCCACCATCACACGGAAAGTTGCCGGCGACTTCTGTCATCGGCAGGGGGGTTGCTGACCGATGACCTCGCCGAGGATACTCCCCCCTTGCATAGGCCTTCCAAACAGTGAGATTCCCGCGACCCAGCCCCTCTGCCGTACGGGAGGGGATCTCTTCACCACTAGGGAGTCGCTGGCACCGCCTGTCCCAGACAGAAGGTTGCCGACAACCCCTAGGTCCAAGGTGGCTCACCACCCTGCTCGAAAGGTCCTTAGCTCGGACTTTCCCGAGCTCGCCTCGGTGCTCAGTGTCTCACCACCCCATTCGGGAAGGTCCTTAGCTCGGACTTTCTCGTGCTCTCCCCTGGCGCTCGATACATCACACGAAAAGTCCTTAGCTCGGACTTTCTCGAACTCTCCCCTAGCGCTCAATGTTCCACACGGGAGGTCCAGTTCGGGTTTGTTCCCCACGGGAACTACCCGAGACCTCACTCCCTCCACTCACGGCTTGTCTCTCTCGGAAGCCAAGCTCGGACATGAGACTCGAGAACACACCCAAATCACCGCCACACACCTAGGAAACGTACTCGAGCTTCATCAGCTTAAGGTCCTTTGGTCCGAGCTCCACCAGCTTGGGAGTCCACTGAGCTCCCTCTCTCTCGAGACCTATCACACGACCCCATGCTCAGGACTCACATCACCCATGCATGTTCAAGGTCACGCTAGCTCAACCACGCTTAGCTCAGTCTCAGACCACCACTCGGAAAGAAATGCCTTCACCGTGCCACTTGGAAACCCCCACCTCCATTCGGAGCTCATAGGTTTGGGCCACTCAACTTGCGAGGTATTATCCATACCTTGAACTCGCAACTCCGTTCTAGCTTTGAGCACACTTCCTTGGGCTCAGACTTCCCTGTAGGAGCTCGAGAAGCACATACACATAGACCTCCTACACCAACTCCAGTGTTTGACCTGCTAACTTGCACGGACACAACACATAGGACCCACTCCCAAGCATAGCATCAAGAACTTGTTCACTCGACACTTCACAGTACAAACTCCTTTCATATTCCATGACTTCAGTAATCACCACTTGGGAACATCTCTAAATACACTTATCACGCATTAGCTTGCCACCTTAGCCCAGGCCCTTGCACTCAGGGTTTATTCATTTGGTAACCTCACCAAACTTGGGTCAAGCAGTTCGGGATCTCACTTTTCGTGTAATTGGGACTCAACCTACTCACGGAAACCTTGCATGCTTGAAACACTCATGCTCTACAAGAGTCTTCTTCCTCTCTTGTTTGCAGGAATCAGGCCGTCACCATTTAGGAGTCGACACTCGGGAGTCGACATTTGGAAACTCGACACTCAACACTCAACACTCGAAAACTTTTTGTCACGGACAAAAATACATCAGCTTCTTTCTTGCAATATGTGAATTTATTTTACTGACAAGATTGTTATCTGTAGCATGGGACATCGGAGAAACATCAAAATCCCAGGGGTCCCAGGTGATGCAATCCCGCAGGGTCCCAGGCGATGCACTCCCGTCAAGTCTCATACGATGACATCTCCTGCAAGGGTCTCAGGCGATGCACTCCCGCCGAGTCCCACGCGATGACTCCTCCTGCTGAGTCCCATGCGATAACGAAATAGGCTTTGCGCCCTCATCACAGCGAAATCTCATCAACGATTCGCAGAATTGTCGGATCACCCACATCCCGCTCGACGGCTCGCAGGGTTTTCTGGCCACCCACAACCTATCCAAAAATCCACAAGCCGTCTCTAAACACAGTGAATTGCCATTGTAAATGTTAAAGTACAGACATATATCAACACTCTATTAACTGTTACCTCAAGCTCTGAGCGTGAGGAATCGCCATCTTCTCAAAACACGGAAATGGGACATCAAGAAGTGAATTCCCACCACCCTCTTGTTGGTAAGAATTTGCGAGGTAAACAAAAGCAAAAAAGAAGACAACAAAATAGAATTCTCATCAAAACACGTTTGCTAAAAATTCGCGGGGTACTGAAAGAGATGAAATTAGAGTAAACAAACCCAAAATATCTATTGCACCTCAAGACAAGAATAGACAAAATTTGACTAGGGGTGATGGGGGCTGTCAGAGAGATAAAGAAAAAGCTAGGCAATGAGTAAAATGGGAAAAAGTTGGGAAGTGTTGTGCACCGAACAGGAAGTTGACTGTGACACGCAAGACAAATATCTGACTGTACAAATCAGAATTTAGCTATAAAAAGGCCTGATCAGATGACGAAAATGGACTCTCTCTCTCTTTGGAACAATTTAGGCAGCTTCTACTTCTCCAACATCATCTTCTTCAGCCTTTTCTGAGTGCCTCGACCAGCGGATTTTATTCACATATTTATGTATATTTTTCCTGTAAAGAGTGAGTTATGAGAGGCTGTAAAAACTCCATTATAATAGATTCTTATTCTCAAATAACCGTGGACGTAGGCACTTGCCGAATCACGTAAAATTGTGTGTTCAACTCTATTTATTTTATCTGTTATCCACGTACGTACGATCCTGCCGGGACCTCACTGGGAGTCTCGAACGACTTCGAACAGAGCCCAACTCGCACCAGTGGGTTGGAAATAATTCTTTCCATCGCCCCGACTTGTTGGCCAATTTTTATGGCATCAACAAATACAAATATTTTAAAAGTCAAAATATTGTTATAATATAATTTCTTAATATAATTTTTTTTTAAAATTTGAAAAAGAATTAATTATTTTTTATGTTATATTTGAAAGTTAAAAAATTATAATGATTAGATAAAAAAAAATGAATATTTAAAATTAAAAGATAAATTCTTTTAATGATAATTGGATGTTGAGTTTGACTCAACTTGTCATTTAAAGAGATTTTAACCCTGTTTGATTGTTAGATTCATTTCAACTGAGATTAATTTATTTCAATTAATCTTAAATTGAGTCTTACATTTATGAGCAAATTGAGTCTTACATTTATGAGCAATTTTATAGGAAGTTGATTTTAGGAATATGAATTTAAGTCTAAAATTGAGTCTAACAATTGAGATTAACGTAGGTTGAAGATGAATTTATCATTCTCTCTTCATTATGTGTTTTACATAATTTCTTTTTTTAATTTCTCTAAAAAAAAAAAATCATGACTGACGTCGGTCGACTCTCCATCGACTCTCTAAAACCAACTTCATATAGAATTACTCAACATCTAATTAAACACCCAACTCTTAAATTAATACTAAACTCATTTTAACTCAAAATTTATTTACATGTGAGACCTACAACTTTTTTCAATCCAATACTTCTTTACATGCGAGACACACAATACTTTTCATTTTATTATAAATATATCTAAACTATCTTTAATATTTAAGTACATTTAAACTCATTTTAAGTTAGACTCTACAAAATTTACTCTTATCATTTTCTTTTATGTAAACTAGTTCTATTTAGTCATTATGAGTTAATCTACCATCTTAATCCATGACATCAAATTATAAAGAATTCAACTCAACAACTTAACATCTAAACACAGCCTATAAATTGTAGACATCATGAATTTCAGAAAAGAAAAAAGCCCCTTAATAAGTCATGCGTCACAGGTAGAAATTTCAGTGCCAAGAAAAAACGCTTCCTTAATCTTTGTGGACATTTATCACAGCAAATCAACAACGACTTTCCGGGAAAATGTAAATAAGAAATCATGCAAATATTTATGGATGGCATGCATCAAGCGTAGTAGCATCTCTCTCTAATTAATTGGGAGGAAGAATATCTATAAAAATAAATAAAATAATTGAGAGGAAGAAAATTTGTTATTAATTGTGGCATAAGTAACCAGCAAAAGTGTACTAACGCTTTAAGCTGGTTCCTAACTTATTCAATCATTTCGCTTTCCCAGGATCGATCTCCATATATCTCATGATAGGAGAACTTTAATTTTAATTAATTTACGAATTAAATTATACTAATAATGTAGAAGCAATGATACACATATTACTTATTAATTTACAATAATTTTACAACTCACCAGTGTATTTAAATTTTTTTTTTTATCATTTTATTCTAAATATTTTTTTAATATTCTTAATTATTAAGAAAAAAAATATATAATTGTATTAATATTCACTTTCTTAATCACTAAATAAAATTAAAAATTAAATATAAAAAAAATTGTAAAATAATTATAAAATAATAATATGTATATCATTTCTCATAATGTAGAGAGCATGTCTCTAATTCCTTCCGGCATAATTGGCTGACTAATATTAATTCTAAGGGTGAAAGCAAGTCAAAATTAGAAATATTAATTAATATTTAATGATGAACGTTGCAGCCGTGTGCAGGAAATGATTTTGGGAACGATAGCATGTGGTGGTTGTCTTAGCCCCGCCTGAATTCATAGATGAGATAAGTTGAGATGAGTTTAATTTATTTTTTAATATTATTATTATTTTAGGATTTGAAAAATGTGTATTGGAAATTGAAAAATGTGTATAGGAATTTGTGTTTTATATAAAAAATTATAAAAATATAATGATGAAATGAAGATGAGTTGAGATGAGTTGAGCTCATCTTCGAATACAAACGGGGCCTTAATCAATCAAGACCGATTGAAAGAGATTGCAAACTAATTAAATTCATACCAAAACATCATCTTTGCTACTCATCATCTTTATATATCACAAATACACACGCCGCACTTTTTTAATTTTTTTTAAATTGTTTTTTGTGTTACTCTTCTTACATTTTTTTACTCATCATCCATATATTACATATTTAATAAGAGAAAATAAATTAAAAAAATATTATACATACGGATGTATAAAAATGATGAATATAATTTTTGATATAATAATATAAAAAATATTATATACATGCACCCACCACAATAAAGGCATGATGTATATGGTTTCTTAGTGAATGAAAAATAGATTTGTTTGTAGGGAATGAAATCCTTACCTCTAACCCTCCCCTCCCTCATCCTTTTTTTCTCTCATCTCCATCTCTCTCTCCTCAAGCTTTTATGAGAATGTTAAGAGTAATGCTAGGAATGAAACTCCCTTTCTTAGCCATTACGTGCTCTCCCTCTCTCTCCCTTTAAAGTTGGTTTTGAATTTTGGTTAGATTTTGTGAGAATGTTTTCGTCTATATCTTCTTGAGGATCAACGTATATTATTTGTAGAAGTTTTGATACATTTGAATCTGTTACAAGAGTTTATCTGAAAGTATGTCAAATTTACAGGAGTCATGTTATCTTCTATATCTTCTCCTTGATCCTTATCTTCACGTTGGCTGTCATCTTGATCATGGGGCTTCTTATCTTTATTTCCTTTAGTTTTATCTGATTGTTGAGCGTTATCTTGTTGTTGAGTTTCTGTTGATCCATTACGCCTCATTAATTGTAATGGGAGCTCATGGACATTAAGATTGTTACAGAGGAAGTAGAACCTTATAATGTAAAGTTCTTTGTTGAAGTAGTCAGCAGCTTGATCTCCATTAGAAATAAATCAAACATGCAGTAGGCGTTTTGCAACTTAATCACCGACAAAGTAAATGTCAAGTTCTGTGTGTTTTGTGCAGGCATGATAGATGGGGTTAGCTGTTAGGTATGTGGCACGTACCAACATTATCGCACTAGAGTATTATTCACTATAACATATAAGACCTTTTGCGGTGATTGAAAGTCATCGCAAAAAATCTCAAAATCGCGGCAAAAATTCATTTGTCACGTTTTGAAGATCGCGGATTAACTGGGATTATTTGGGCGTGATATAAGTTTAATTTCTCATTGCAATGGTTCCTTCACAAATATTAGGTGCTACTTGCTGCGATTTGGACGTTACACATACAAAATAAAAATTAAAGACTTTTTGTCGCGAGTTGAGGTCGCCGCAAATAGTGTTAGAATTTAAAAAAATATATAATCGGCTCATAAAAAACCGAAAATGGCCCAATACAAAATCAAAAATATATATATATATATATATATGCAATTAACATAATTACGAAATTCTATTACATAAATTTTGATATAAAACACAAAATTTAATATTTAAATGCAATCAAACATCAATATAAAACACAAAAGTTACAAATATTAACAGCTCACTTCAATTTTATCTTCAAATTTTAGCCAATATCCCACTATTTTACATTTACCCAATCAATTTAAATTCAAGGTGCACATTGGATTAGCCATTTATTTTCTATATAATAATAAAATATTATTAAATTAATTTTTTTTATTTAATTTTTTTTTATCACATTTTATAATTATAACCAATATAATATTAATCATAATTATATTCTAATTAAACTAATATTAAAAAATCATATTTCCAAAGGTCATTTAATACTAATACTCCCAAAATTAATAACAAAACACTTACATAAACACCATCAAGAAAAAATCTACGGTGCATATAAAATGCATCAAGAATACCAAAAATTGATAACAAACCACCTATAGAAACACGTTAAACTGTCTAGCCAGCAAATGTGCATCAAAAGTGTATCAAAAAATCAAAAATTGATGAAAAAATATCTACATAAACACTTCAAACTGCTAGCCAACAAAAATGCATCAAGAATACCAAAACTTGATAACAAAACACCTACTTAGAAACTCCAAACTGTCTAGCCAACAAAAGTGCATAAAAAATACCTACATAAATCTGTATTGATTTGATACATTCTAGTATTTTCACCACTTCATACAAATATATCAAAAGTGCATACATGTTCAGCAATCAACCTAATTCATCACTTCAAACTATCCAAATTATACATTTTCAGCTATCAAACCGATGAAAATTCCTTCCAACCATCAAAAGTATTCATGGCTGTCCAATCAAGTAAGGTTTATCAAAAGAGCAAAACAAGATAAAATGATAAGATACAACATGAATATTCAGCCCCTAATTCAAAAAAAAAATGATCATCAAAGTCAGTGGCTATCAATTCAACAATCTAATATCAATTCTATGTTGCCGAATTGCAAAAATAAATTATTGTAGGGGGAATCATGACTTCACCTATTCATGAGTATTCCACCAGCACGAAGACCATGTCCAACTTTAGCAATGTCGTAAATCAACCACCATTCCATTCATACCATTTTTAGTTCCTGCATAACCAAAAAAAAAAAAACAATACACAAGTTAAGGTACATGCCACATTGCCAATACACATCGTGAGTTGTGTATTGTCACATTGCCAATACTCATTCGTAAAGACCTGAATGAGTCAATTGTATGACTTAATTAAATGACAGTAGAATAAATGGAGTAAGATAATTCCACTCTAACAAATATGTTTAATGGATAAGGATTGAGGAACATGAACAAACAACAAAGTTGTGGATAATTCATGATACACAGGTTAATTTACTATAGCTGAAATAGAACACAATTTTCACAAGCGCTCCCAAATAATATCACATTTTTTATGGAATTCTACAAATAGAGAGCAAGAAATTCTATTTCCTAGCAAGAAAATGATTACCTGAAATAAAATCTCTACGCCATGTAATAGCTAATGGGAGAGAAGAAAATACTGCACTGTTGTCACAAATTTTAGTAGGTAGTGTTGTATCATCTTTTACTTCTTCACAAGCAGCATCAGTGCTCTTGGCATCACCTAAAAGTCAAATTCAAACTAAACTGAGGAAATCAAGCTGTCACAAATGCACTCTAGTCTATACCATGTATAGTAAATACTTAAAAAGAAAAGAAAAGATATAAGTCATTTCCTCCAAAATATAATGCACTTGGCGATGAGTGGTGTATTAACTTGATACCTTTGCTACCCTGTATCAGGTTTTCCCATACTCCTTGAAGATTGAACTGCAGTTATAGGTCAACTTGAGAATCAATAGTTGGTGAAGTATGGGAGCCAACCTTATAATACAACGACATATTGGGTACAAAGAGTGCCTTCTTGAAGTGAACATCTAATTTCAACCAGATATTGATTAATCAAAAGAATATCAAAACATATATCTTTATATTGAAACTTCCTAGATAAATCCCATCAATATCAAAGGAAAAAAAAATATTTTCTTCAGATTTATACTTACTTTTGGTTTTTGAGAATACAATATTCTGCAGAAACTAGTTGGTTCAGCTTCTTATCTTTTTACTTAATAACACCTGGGAATCTTTGCATATTTTGTCCCAAGCACTATCCAAATCACACTATTCCAATAATACATCATGTTCTGCATAAGGTAAATTACTCACCATGACTAGCACATGTTTTCATGAGGCGTGGAAGAAGCAATTGAGGATCTCGTACAAACATACAATTAAACAGGAGTATTATGCTAATGAATGGATTGTATTAAAACAATAAAACACACACAGGAAGCATAATGTAACATTGGGGTAATTGGAAAAAAAAAAGTTCATATGAAGCCTAATCTAAATTCCCAAACTCTAACTTTGCCAAAAACATAACATTGATCAATACATGTAAAGATCAAATATTTATTAACCAATTTTATGTCCAAATGGGCCTAACAAATTAAAAAGTGAATAGAAAGAATGAAAACAATGAAAGAACTCTATGCGGTAAACGAATGTAATATAACACTATAATTTAAAAGATGAAATAGAGTTTCTATTTTTAACCATTACATCCCAACCAACCAAGCATATCACTTAATATATATATATATATAAATATATATATATATCCAAATTATCTTGATGACTATCTTACTTCTTTTTTTATATAAGTAAACAATTGTATTGATAGAATAGGTAAAGCCCAAGTACACAAGATGGTTGATGACTATCTTATAATAGAACAAATTCAATATGATGATAACACTATAATTTAAAAGAAATAAGAGCCTATCACTACTTAATAGAACAAATTCAATATGATGATACAAATTCAATAGAACAATTATCTAACCTACCATCTCAATTTCTTTGATGGAGATAATAAATGGAGGAGACATCATTCCTTGTTTCTCACATTGTCCTCCAAAATAAGAGCCTATCATTGCAATACATATCATCAAGAAGTATAAGATTGAGAGAAAAAAGATTAGGAAGAAAATTTGGAGCATGCTTGTCTATCTCAACCAAATATTAAATTCAATCATTTCGTGACTACCATCATAAATGGGAAATCACAATAGGACAATCTTTAAGCAGATCTAAAAAAAAAAATTCTCATTCTAGTGGTATCATTAATCTAGAAGGATGGGTGACATATATATCTGGAAAAAATGATTGATGAATTATAACGCTAATCTTTGACAAATGGGATTCCAAGTTATATCTAATAAACATAGAAACAATGAAATACTGATTTAAATCAATAATAACGTTCTGTCACAGTCGCGACAATATGCAAATATTGATAAGTGCCAATAGAACTTGTGATCAAGTATAAAAAATTACTTAAGGCTAAAACTTACCAAAAGTACGGCTTCCTTCCATCTAACTTCAGGTTCCCCCCATTATGATAAAGGAAAATGTAGTTATAGCAGCAACCTAGAGGTAGCAGCAAGGTTGATATAGTGGAGTAGAAACTCTTTGTGCATGGAAAACATCTGACATCCTAAATATATAATCAACAAAGCAGAATAGGATTGACCAGTGTTAAAAAAGCTCTAATACTCAAAAAACCAAAAAACCAATAGAAAATAGAATTATCATAGGGAAAAATAGACCAACATTAAGTTTATCAGATTAAAAAATGAGCATGCAGATCTCAGTGAGTCCTTAGATCATAGCCACATCCAACAATAGCTTAATGGTTATTTATACGAAAGAAAGTAAAATATGCTCTAAAACCTTGATATAGATATTCATCATTAAAGGTGCACAAATGTGACATTGTAGTACTTTCAAAAAAGGAACACACAATGTAAAATAGTACTTTCAACCCAACAAGTTAATGAAAGTATAATGCCATAAAATCAACATTTTCTCATAAAAACCAGTACCCAGCTCTTACTCCCCAATGTAAAAGAGTTTCAACTTGCAAATTGCAGTACTCAGCACTTAAAAAGTTTTGGAAGAGGTACAACAAAAACACTTATTGGTACAAATTATAAATGGAAAAAATTAACGTACAAAGATTTAAAAATTTAGATACTTGAGAGCGGAAACTATAATGTACCTTCACAAGTATATTGTGATATTTGGTATCAACATCATATACATGAAATCTGGAGTGAAAAAAAAAAGGGAAGGGAGAGTGAGTCAAAAGTAGTCAAATCAAAACAAGCCTAAAACAACTACCCTAATCCTTCCCATAAACCAAAATCAAAAATGCTAGTGACATTAGGAGCATATACGATTATCATGTTAACAACAACCGTAACAGAAAAAATCAAACTTCAATGCCCATCCCAAACCATCAACTTAGGTGCAAATCATGAGAATCATAAAGGTTTTCTACTTCAAAACCCTAATCCTCTGTTTTCTTGAAGCCCCAACAGAAAAAACTTCCCACACATGCTAAAATTAGTTGTAGTTATTATATAAGCATTTTGATTTCAAATCCCAAATCAGGCTGATAAATACAACAATTCACCAAATAAAACTAAAATCAACCAAAACTAGACAGAGAGACTAACAGAGAGAGGAAAGAAAGACGAATGGAGGGAGAAAGAGAGAGCGCATGAAGATGTTTCAAGGGTGGCGGATCGGGGCTGAGGAAAGGTGGGTTAGGTAGTCCACCGGCCGGTGGTGAAGTGGTAAAGAGATGGTGGCCAATGGTGGGGCGACGGCGGCACTAGAGCACTAAAGGGTCGTGGCATAGGAAGCGTGCGTGGGGCAATCAGCGGCATGGGCTGGGCTGAGATTGATGGGGGATCAACGCTGGGTGTAGAGGGGGGAAAACGGACGGAAGAGGAGAAAATGGTTGGGGGGGTCACACGGGCTGTGGGAAAAATGGGAAAGAAAAGAAAGAAAAGAAAAAAGCAAAAGAGAAAAAAGAAAAAGAAAAGAAAAGAAAAGGAAAAAGAAAAAGGAAGGGAAAGAAAAGAGATCTATTTTTCACAATTTGGTTATAAAATTGATTCAACGAAAAGAATTTCAAAACATTAAGCTGAATAAATTGATTTAAACACAATGACTAATTAAAATAAAATAATAAGAAAACAACACCACCAAAATTTAAAGTCCAACAATAAATTATTTTAAATTAAAGTGTAATTTAAATACAAAACATTAATTAATATTAAGAAAACACATCAATTTAAATTTCATAACTTAAAATCATAAAATAAGTTCAATGAGAAATTCGATAAATTTAAAATAGGAGAACCAAAATTAAATTAAATTAAATAATCTTTCAATTAAAATATACAAAAATACGGGATATCACGGATTTGCTATCAGGAGGTTATGTGAGTTTGGTTTAATTTTTAAAAGTAACTATTTCCAATGCTTTAGTATCGCTGCAAATAGATTGAAATTTTGTCGCAAAATAATTTTCACAGTGAAAGTAGTGATGCTAATTGCTAAATGATAGATGCCGCTATTATGGACAATTTGCAGGTAAAGGTTTTGCTTCAAAAATAAAAACGCCGCTAATATGTGCTTTTGCTTCAATTTGCAGCAGAATTTGACTCCTAGCTAGAAAAACTTGCAACAGAATTTGACTTCTAGCTAGAAAAATTTGTGGCAGAATTTGACTCACGACTAGAAAAACACAACAAATGTCATTATTTGCAACAAAATTTGACTCCCGGCTAGAGAAAACGCAACAAATGCCACTATTTGCAACAGAATTTAACTTTCGATAGAAAAACGTAGCAAATGCCACTATTTACAGCAAAATTTGACTCTCGACTAAAAAAAACGCAGCAAATACCACTATTTGTTGTAGTGATTGGTGTGTTAGGGATTTATTAGATTCCGAATTTGGAAAGAAGAGATTTGAGCCAAATGACTAGTTCAACAACTATATTTGCAACCGTGCACGCTACTCTGCTTCTATGCTAGAACGGGATATTGTAGGTTACTTGCAAGAGCCCCATGATATTATGTTGTAACTGAGGCATGCGCAGTACCCATTGATTGATATTCGATCATGATCAAGGTAGCCGAGTCAATCTGAATCTGCATAAAAAAATGCATGTATATGATCAATAAAGGAGTTGCGATGGATGATTATGTGGTGGTGGATGGTTTGTTGTAGATAACGGAGAATTTTCTTCGAAGCAATTCAGTATTTTATAGTTAGACAGCTCTTATACTGGCATATTTTGCTGATGACAAAGGCTAGAAGTACATATGTTAAATTCAAGATAGACTGTGTGCATGTTAAATTCAATAATAAAAGAGTAGTTAAGTTTCTTTATTGATGGTTGTTATAAAATTCCTTATGGTTGTTGTTTATGTAGTCTCAATGAAATCATAAGAGCACTCTCATCAGATTATGCAAATGTAAATTCAATGGAGTGTTTGGATAATAGAGTCTAAAAATACACTGCATTATATTATACAAAAAAAAAGACTTCTAGCTACAATAAATTAGTATTGTGGGTTATATTTGCATTGCACTACAGCTAAACCAAATGAATAAAAAATACTTTCTCTCTTCATTCTTGGTTTGCACACAATTCATCTTCATTCTACTTGAATGATATTGCAACCTGCAGTGAAAATTCTTTTAATTCTATTAACACTTCTTTCAATTTTTTTTTTTTTTTTGAGTAAGTTTAATATATTAGATAAGCTAACAGATTACAATATACAAGTTTGAGTAGAGTGAAAATTTCCTACAACTTTTTCAAAAACCTATCACACAATACAATACAAAAAAGGAAGCCAAATGAATGGCTCCCACACTTTTTTCGATAATGGGAGGGATCGCTTGGAGACGGTTTTAAGCTACAGCTGAAAGCCGTAGCGGTCGGATGTGTACTACATCGTATTAGTCTAGGCTAAATGTGAGAAAATTTTACGTCTGCTTTCACTTGATCTTCGGTTATCGAAAGGAGGAACATAGGACAACAACCCGAAACAAAACCAAATCATCAATGATGCATGTAGGACATGCACATATAGGACAACACCAACTAAGGCAGTGTGTATAGGACACGTGCCACCGCAAAAGAAGATCGAAAAGTCAGGACTGAAGGAACCAAGGCCTTTGATGTTGGTAAAGCCGCGCATACCACCAATAGCTACTCTAGGACACAATGAAGCTTGAATTTCTCAAACGGTGGGAGGCGCGCGTGCAACGAACGCGCATCGTCGATGGACGAAAACCCATCTCAAACTTGTAGATTGGTGACTGGAGAAGCAAAATACACTATGCATGTTGATCGAGACTCGCCAAAAGACAATAAATTAGTTTATTTCGATTTTGTTAGCAAAACGAGAAAGAAACAAAAATGAAAATGAGAAGAAAATATCATAAACGAAAAGGGGTTGGTGAGGGCGGGAGGAGGAAGGTGGGAGGAGTCGGAGGTCCATCCCCCCTCCCCCTCCCCGGCAAACTGCAGGTCATGATAGAGGACAATAAGAAACAAGAGAATGAGAGAGAAACAGGAGAAGACTAGCAAACTGCCCACTTATATCTATGTGGAGTAGCATTTATTCTGTAACACTTCTCTCAATTATTTCAACATTTCTTTTTTTTTCTTTTATTTCTTTATCTCTTTAATTTTTGGTTAATCAGAATTAATAAAAAAAGGCCAATTACTCTACAGTACGTGACACTCATATAAGTTATTATAAATTCTGTCATTAATAGATAAAATTATAAAAAAACTATACTATTAAATTAATAATATTTTTTTATTATTTTAACTAAGAGATAAATAATCCAATATTAAAATTAGTTTTGAATAAAATAGTTGTAAAATCGCGTGATGTTATGTAAATTTTATATTTGAATTTGTATGATCCATGAAGATATTCTAAATATTTAGTTAGAGCATTTTTATTGGATTATGCATATGCATATGTAAAAAAGTACAAATTTACACACATATTAAAAAAAATTTATACTTTTTCTTATTAAAAGTGATGAGGCAAAAGTGAAAGAAATGAATAAAAATACAATAAAAATATTTTTTTTTCCCATAAGTAAATAATAACTTTTCAAATTATGTAAATTTTTACTCTTTTACATATACATATGCATAATCTAATAAGAATGCTCTTAGTAACTGGTCCAATGTTCGTCCACAGTTCCACACGTCAACAAATTCGAATAGCCTTATCCCCACGCTCCAAATTGTCGTCAGTAACCCACGCTTTTCTTTTCTTTAGAGTATTTTTATTAGATTATGCATTTATTTATGTAAAAAAGTACAAATTTACATATATATTAAAAAAAATTTATATATTTTTTTTTCATAAATAAATAGTAACTTTTTAAATTTGAAAAATTTTGAAGAGTTATTATTTGATGGGAAAAAAAATATATTTTTATTTCTTTCTCATACTTTTACCTTCTCACTATTTATAAAACATATATTTTTTTTTTAATATATATATAAATTTATTTATTTTTATTTATGTAAATACATAATCCAATAAAAATGATCTTAGCTAGGAGTACACATGTCCGACTTAAGTCGTACGTTGTTGCATACAAATACACGACAGTTGACACTTGTCGGATTCCCGCGTGCTTTGGTAGTTAATTATAGCCGCACAAAGACACGACTTCTGAGAAGAGAGCCATCTTTTTTTATACGAAGAAAAAGAATCATTAATTTGATATATTACGTAAGTGTAATGTTCAGCAAGTACGCGAAAATTGCTTTCTCATTTCAAGCATTTCGCTTTCTGGGCTGACCTTGATTATCGTGATCAGGCATGAAAACGACTCAACATATAAGATCGTGAACGTTGGTAATTATTGGCCACCTAATTAATTTGCGATTAATTGCGTGGGTTTGGGTAATTTGCGTTTAACTGCAACTAACTAGACACAAGATATAGTGTTTAATAATTTCATAAAACTCATTATCTATACCGCATCCCTGGGTGGTGGGGTTTCGGAGCCTGGTTTCCAACCTCCTCCCCTTTGTCATCTCGTCCCTTTTACTTTTGTAGGTTCTAGTTCTTTTCTTAACTTTTTCGAAATGATTCTTGATGATCTATTGTTTACAAGCATTTTCCGACCATCACACACTATCTTTTTAGCCTTTTCAATTGTCGATCTTCAAAATAGCGAAAAAAAACTCTGCTCCAACTCGGCGCATTAGTCACACGGGCAACCCAGCCCCGACATATTCACTGGCAGCATATCTGATCTGCCCGTTTGTGCTTCTCCTTAGGTGGCACATGTCACCCACGCGCCACCATCGCCCTGGTTGGTCTATCGATGACTCAGCATAAAATATGACTGATTTCCTCTGTTTCTATTTTTTCTAACCAATGATCTTGAAAAAGGGATTGAAGGCTTCTCAAAAACCCATTTTCGAATAACGAGCAACAGTGCACCCGCCACTTTCATTGCTTCGAAAATCTGCCGTCTCTGGTAATGATTTCAATACTTTTATTTCATTTTTACATAAGACAACATCCTTTGATAGGACATGGGTAGGAGGACCAAATTATTAATCTCAGATGAACCTGCTTTTTTTTTTTCTTTTTTCCACCACTCACGCATTGTAGTTTATTATTTTGAGGTGTTTGTTGAAGAACCACACCCCCTCTTCATGTACATTTCTTTTAATTTAATGAATTTCACTTGCTTAAAAAACAAAAAAAAAACAAAAAAAAGACACAAGATATAGATCAAGCATGCATCTGGTTACTGAGCTACCAACGAAATAATAAATAATCTTTTTTATTATAAATAATTAATCACAAATACCTATTAATTGAGAGTACATCGTCTAAATTTGACATAGATGGATGTTGCTCTTTCTACGTTAATTGCCGGACTCCCAAAGGTAGGGGACACGTTAATGGGCAAAGCATGCAGGAAGCAGTCGACTGCTTCGACACTTGGACCAGTATCTCCTTGATCAAGACGATGGCTGGGGTCTGTGTCTTGGAATAAGAAATTAAGCAAAATAATTAGACCTAAGTGTTTGATCTGTGTTTGGTTCTTGATGGTAGCCCCCAAATATTTTTAAAAATTTTATATGGTATATAAATAGACATAATATTTTTTATATAATTAAAATTTCTACTGTAATTTAAAAAATTAAATAAATTGTCCCTTCTAATATTTAAATTTTTTAAACTTTAATTTTTCACTTTTATTTAACGATTGATACTCAAATTGTCTCCCTCACTTTATTTTGATATATTGTTACATCTAAATTTTCAAAATGTCTATATTATTTGAGTTATGCAGACTACTAGCAATTTCAAAAAAATTAAAAATTTATTATTTGATTGACAAATTAATTTATCTAGTATTAACTTTTCATATTTTTATTGTTACTACTGAACGAACATTTTCTGTCATAAAATTTATAAAAATTAGATTACTTACTTGAATAGAATATAAGTTTTTTATAGATTATTCACTAGTTTATATTTTAAAAAAATTATCATAAATTTCATTTTATAGATAATAATAGATAAATTCTATTTAATCTAAACAAAAAATTCTAAATTTATATATCTTTTTTTTTTTTTTTTGTATTTGTAATGGTCTCTAACAAACTATAAAAAATAAAAAAAATAATTTATAAAATAATTTAAAGATATTTATTTTTTGTATACAATTTTCTAATATATGATTATTATTTTTATATATAATTATATATAAAAAAATATGTTTTATTTATATTTACGCATATATATATTATCAATCACCTCTCAAATATTAAATTCTAATTTCGCTCCTGAGCGTACGTATGAAATGAAGAAATTTGGATTGTTTTTTGTTCTGAGAAATAAAGTTGTACGGCGACACATATACACCCCTGATCTCAGTCGCCCATCCTAATTGTCAGAGTCGATCGAGAAAGAAAGGCATGCAGACGAAGCATTGGGTCGGTCCGGTGAATTTGACATTTCCAGAAGGCAGCGTAAACAATTGACTTTTGCTAACGCGTCACAACTTCAAACACCGACGATGTTGATGTTGATGTTGATGTTTTAGCAATTAATTAAGACACCGCTTGGATTTGAAAATGAGATAAATTGAGATAAATTTAATTTATTTTTTAATATTATTATTATTTTGAGATTTAAAAAAAGTGTATTGAAATTTATAAAAGGTGTATAGGAATTTATATTTTATATAAAAAATTATAAAAATATAATCGTAAAATAAAAATGAGTTAATCTCTTCTTCGAATACCAACGGGGCCTACATCTAATAGATTCTAACGTTATAGAAAATGGTGAAATTCAATTTGCCAAATGCATGGGAAAAAGTTGAAGCTGCTTCATTCCAAGATGAATTTTGATTTTTCTGGTTTTTTTTTTTTTTTTCGTGGCTGACAGTTTCATTGACTTTAAAGCAGACAAAGTTTTTGCTTGTCTCGGTGATTCAATTTTTTATTTCTTTGCTGCCGTCTCGACTGACTTTAAACCATGGATGTAGAAGTACTGTTTTACACGCAAATATAAAAAAGAATATAATTAAATCCATCTCTTATTTTGAATGCAGAATAAACAAACGTGCAGAATCTTTTAGTTGGGTTCATGAGGAAATCGAATCATTTTTTGTCATTTGACTTGTCGATCTAATTATTTTCGATAAGATGAAAATATCTCATATTTTAGGCCAAAAAATAAATAAACAGAACTTAATTAATTTCTTGAGTATTAGAACATATTTGAGTATTAATTTCTTGCGATAGAAAATATAACTTATAACTTTAAAACTTATAATTTACACTTTAAATAATAAATTCTGTATTTCAAAAGATGTTTATTCTTTGATACACATGTATCTAACGTGCTTTTAAAATTAATTATAGTAATTTTTTAAAATATACAATTATCCTCAATAGTTTTTTAATAAAAATTCTAATTTGTTACTTTTAAAAAAAGCTGACTTTCAATTTTTTTTAACTGATTAAAATATTTTTATAAAATTATCAAATATATTATTTTTAAATATATTTTTTTTAATTTTTTAAAATTACTTTTTAAAATTTGAAAAGTAACCCTCAAACCAACCCTTAGTAGGGCTTTTACTTGCAGCGGCAGCTGGTGTATTCTAATTAATGGTACTTCTGTCAAGGCTTGTAGTCCGACCCAAAATGGTTGAAGGATTTGTGGAGTTTGGAGAGTAAAGGCCATTTTGGCCCAATGATTATATCCCGACCAACAAAAGTAAAAATAGAAAATAAAGAAAACAAACATGTCGGATTTAGAAGAGAGCAGCGGCTCAAAAAAAAAAAAAAAAGAGAGAGCAGCGGGCAATGTAAAACATGTACCAGCGGAGAACAAAAGAACCATGTGAACTCTCTAAACCAGCAACCAACCCCACCCACATAAGGTGTTGATGTGAGTCCTGAATTCATTTCTCCATCCCAATCCTCTCCCTTCTCCTCCCTTCCCAAGCCTTATAAGTCATTATTCTATGACTTTTCTGGAGACTGGCAGCCATAGTCCCAGAAGACCAACGTGAGCCAAATCTATCTTTTTCAATTTGATTTTTGTGTTCTCTACCTAGATGGTGGTGTTTATATTAATGTTATAAATCGCATTTCGATTAGTCTAGTTTAAGTATTGAAATAAAATATTTCAGTTCTGGTATATCTGGTATACCATTTGAAATTAATTATATATTATATGTATATGTAAAATAACACCTAATAGAATAAATACATACATATATATATATGTGTATAAGTGTATATCATATATATGTGTACATATATGGAAGAACTAAAGATTTATAAAATAAATATAAGTTGAGGAAAATACAAACTTGAATTGAAACACAAACAAACAATAAATAAAAATATTGATATTTAGAAAAAATGGGGTGACATTTAAAGTTACAAAAAAATTAAAACCATATAAATATATTTTATATTATAGAATTAATTATATATCATCTAAATTTAAAATTTAAAAAAAAATATCATTTAAACACAAAAAAAATTATAAAAGTGTTCAAAACGGAATAGCAATTGAAATGCCAATTCCGGCCTGCCAGAATTTAATTGGAATGGCCGAAATCAGCAATTATTTAGAGCATAACTAAACAAGGGGTGTAGTGTTCTGAATACCATACCAGAACGGCTGAAACGGAATGTAATTCAAAACAATGGTTGATATTGTCAAAGAGATGGATGGACCAGCTACCCGCCCTAAGGACAGTTAAGAGGCAGGGCAAGGTCACCGGCCTGGCTAGATCCGAACATTTTGAAATAATTTTAGAGGTCTCCGACCTGCACCTTTAATACGTTGGATTATTGTAATTAAATTGTTCGCATATCAAAAAACACAGTACCAAAGACGAAGGAACCTATCAAGCTGTACTCTAAGCAGCGGATTGACATTGATCATGCTTGAAGAAGTAATGTAACAATCGAGAATTTGAAAGAGTACTCGGAAAAAGGAACTTATGGTGGGAGAATGAACCATAATGCCAAGCACAAACCTAGAACAAACTCTTATTCAAAACTTCGCACGAAGTGGTTCAAGCATATAAGATCAACAAAATGGTCGCCTGCGAGGCTGCTACTACATCGCAGTCACAGTAAAAATGTGGCATGTTTTCATTAAATGAAACTTAAGAGCAGTGACCCTAGCCTACACTTTAATGGCATACTTCCTCAAAGGAAAGTACATATCCCTCTTCTTCTCACGTTCTGTCTTCAGAGATGCCTGCACAAATAGGAAGAAAAAGGCATGCCACATTAAGATCATTGGGTTTAAAAGAATTTAAATGTTTGACATCAGCCGTAGTCTAGGCTTGTTCATCCGGGCCGGGTACAATCGGTTTAAAATTTTATTTGTTTCTTAACATTTTGAATTTTTTTTAAAAAAATGTTTAAGAAAATTTTGAATCCGGCTTCCGGATTCCCAAATTCAAAACCCGAATGAACACCCCTAAGCCGCACCTAACAGGGCCAGCAAACAGAAAAAAGCCTTTCTAATAGAAGATCCTTGTGTGTATTGGAATTTGGAGTTAGGGAAACAACTGTGCAACTGGAAAATATAAAGAAGTTTCCAAGGTTCTAAAATTACATTAGTAAGAGTACTGACATTGGATTAGTCAAAAATTTTCTTCAAAAAGTACAAGTTTTGCATACAACCCAAAAAATTTTCATCATCTTTGATCAATTGTGGCAAAAAAAAAAGTACATAAAGGGAATAAAAATATCTTTCTTCTTCAAAAATAAAATGTATTCCCTTCATTTTTTTGAAGATACAATTTATTTTTAAAGAAAAAAGATACTTTTATTCTCTTTATGTACTTTTTTTTGCCACAATTGATCAAGTATGATGAAAATTTTTTGGGTTGTGTGCAAAACTTGTAATTTTTGAAGAAAATTTTTGGCTAATCCAATGCCAGTGCTCTAAGAAAAACAGTAAAAAGAAGCTTTCTTTAAAGTTTATGGAGCTTCGCTTAAAATTCAGCAATAATCGCCATAAACCCATCACCTAGAATACAACTACCATATTTCAATAATTCAAAAGTTTCTATACACAAAAAACTATATAGGCAATCATTAGCATGCATACCTTTTATTTTGGTTAGCTAACTTTTTGGAAGCCAATCAAATTATGTACAACTCAAAGATGCACAAAATTAGAGAACAAGGTCAATGAAACTGGTCCCCAGTACTTATGCATAGCTACAAGCATGTTTCATTAGCATTTCATCATCTAAGTGCTAGTACTCTTTGAATAATTTATTTCCTATATACGTAAAAAAATATCTTACTAATACTAATAGAGGAATATACATAGCCCATCCCAAGTACACATGATGCATACAAGAGAAACACCTAGTTAGGATCTCTTTCCACCTTTAGAGCCACTTTAACCAATTTTCTTGCCTCAAACCTATCTATCAGTAATTAAGGCATTGTTTGGATACTAAAAACATCTTAACTCATCTTATGTCATCTAATCATTACAAGTTTTCCAGATTCCAAAATATATAAATATATAATAAACAATTCAATTTTTTTTTATAATTAATAAAAGATTTATTACTAAGAATAGGCATAGCTCAAATACACAGGAAATTACCTAATACACTCTAGAAGCATAAAAAGACTCAAAACAGGTTCAGTACACATCATCATCCCTTACAAAAATCTTAGCACAAACACAATTCAACCTTTTCAAATTCTACAATAAAAATAATATTAAAAATAATATTTTATTCAACTTTCAACTATCATCTCGATTCACTATCCAAACCTCACGTCTCACTATCATCTCGTAAATATTTATGATACTCTTATTTTCCACTTTCAAGTCATCCATCCCAAGCAGCAGCAGCAGCAACCACAATCCCTCACCGAGCACTTTAGTTCGTAGTACACGTCTATTCCACCACCTAATTTATCCCTCAAACATTTATCAAAATGAAGTTACAATCCAAGTCTGATAGTACCAAGCATCAAGCATAAAAAATGTACTTTATTTCTAGTCTCTCATTTGCAGTAGTCATGCAGGTTACACAACCTTAACCAATCTTTAATCAACATATATAGGGACAAATTTAGAGTTCTTTTCTTCATGAAAAATATCCATTTTTGTCGAGTTATCTCAAAATCAAACCGCGAACAAAAAGTTAAAAAACAAAAAACAAACATATCTGGGAGGAAAAGAGAAACCTGGTGCTTGGTAAGACGCCTGCGGATAGCCCGCGTTTTCTTAGGACGGAGATCGAGGGGCAAGAACTTCTTCTTCTTGTAGACCTCCCTAAGCGCAGCTTTCTGTTTCTGGGATATCACCGTCAACACCTGCGCTATTCCTAGTCTCACAACTTTTCTGCAAATCCAAAAATACACGGATAAGCCCCCAAAAGCCTTAAAGCTTCAATATATATAGCGAAGGGGAGGAAGAGAGGGCATGTACATCTTGGAGAGCTTGTTAGGAGCACCACCAGTAACCTTGGCGACACGAAGGAGAGCAAGCTCCGCCTTGAGGTCTTTCAACTGGACCAATAGATCTACCTTGGACTTGTTCCGCAACTCGTGGACCTTGATCCTCGCTACAAGTCATTTCCAACCATCCGTTCATTCAACCAGACAATTCTCAACAACAAAATTGAAAATACAAAATTCAACGCGTACGAATGTGTAACAAGACAGAATAACGCAGCGGCTTACCCATTCCGGATGGAAAACGCAGCGGCTTCGACTCCTGGTTGCCTCCTGAAAAACCCTAGGAGCTTTTGTTGCGAGTCTGCTGAACCTTTTATTCGGGTACGGTACGGAAAATGGCACAGAAAATAGAAATAGCTAATGGGCCTGTGACAATGTTTTGGGCCTTAAATCAAATTAATGAATGCGTTGAACCCCAAACTCGTGTTTATAAGCCCAAACTCTGTGACAATTTTCTGTTTTTCTGTTTTTTTTTAACTGCGACAAAAGATTTTTTTTTTTAAATCATGGAGGAGGATAATTATTAATTACATTAAGAATAAATGATATTAGTAGTTTAGAAATAAATAAATATGATATTTAAATAAAAAATATTTTATTTTTTTAATAATAAACCCACTTTTTTAAAAAAAAAATGTAGTACAATCTATAATTATATATAGTATTATTTATTAAAATTTTGAGCTACGAATTTTTTTATTTAAAGTATCAATATTGTATATGCTGCTTAATGTAAAAGGCTTCCATATCAGTGCTAGGTTAAGGATATAAGTACACAAAGTTACTCAATAAGGTATTCGGAATTAACGGTTCAAACTTAAATGGATCGATTCATTTGATCATTTATCAAATGAATTGTTTATGAATACAAATTATGAAAATTAATATAAAGCTCAGCCCAACTTGTAAAAGATCATATAAACTTGAACAACTTTGCATTTATTGCTTTTTATAATATTATTTTTACACTTATAATAAGAATATTTTAATATTTAAGAAGATAAGAGAAAATTATGTTCCTAAAGCTAAATATGTTAGTTAAACTCTTGTAAATATAATCATTAGAATATAAGTATATAACTTGGTATCCCTTTATAAAAGTATTGGTAAAAAGTCAAATTTTGTTTGTCAAAATTTAAAAATAAAGTTATAAAAAATCTCATGAATAAATTCTAAGTTGCTTGAATATTAAACGGCTTGTTTGTAAACATAAAATTCCATTTGGTGATAAGCTTGTTTACCCTATAACAGGCTTAAATGTATCAATAAATAGGCTTGCATAAGGTTTTTTTTTATCAAATAATTGAATGTCAAGTCATATATATCTATTTTTGGTTTTGGGAAGGTATGTGCGGACATCATTGGAAACACTTCATTGTAATAAACACTAGTGAAACACCTCCGGCTAGATGGTTGTTTTATATCTCATCTGCTTTTTTTTTCTGTCTTTCTAAGCAAGTAAATTTCATTCGAAATGAAAAATATTACATATAATAAGGGGATAGGATTTTTAATAAATATCACAATACAAAAAACAACAATACAAAAGTGATCAAAAGAAAGAAAATTAAATTGGATTCTATGACTGGTCATTACTCATGCCCTACACAGAGGGCTTCATCTTAAGAGACAATTTTTTCGTAAACTGCTATTGGAGGTAGTGTAAGTGAGTGTAATGCAGTCAGCTGTCTTGAGATATTTTTTGGAGAAATTTGTAATCAATTTTCCAAGATTATTAGTTAAGAAAACGATAACATAGTAGGAAACCTGGTATCGAAAGGACAGTTGAAAGATCGAGAGGTGTGGAACCTGCTGGTACGACTCATGTAGTTGACATATTGTCGATGCGCGGTGGTTCATGAAGGCCATGTGCCAAGAATTTTGTTGTGGTTTTGCATCGTCCCAATAGATCAGTAGCTGAAGAGTGGCGTGGTGGGACACGTGTCAACTGACAATGGTCAGAATACTGTAGATCTGAGAACAACCGAATCGGTGGAAGGGAAAAAAAAAACACTACTATAAAAAACATATTCACACATAGATAACATAAAGAAAAAAAAAAAGAAGAGAAGGAAATGGAGAGGAGGGTCTCCAACTATGGCTATCAAAAGGATTTGGCTTTTCTAAAGGGTAGTTAGAGATTCTTTTTCTAAAAAGGGTATGAGAATTACATAATACCCTTTTCTATATCTCCTCGACAAAATGATGTTGTTTTTCACATGGTTGATTTGGTTATAAAAGATTCATGGCGACCTAATATAAGAGTGATTTCGGATTAAGGCTTTATCTCGGTAGTAAAAATATTTTAGATGATATGTAAATAATAGTGAAATAATTTATGAGTAATAATGTAAATAATAGTAAAATAATCTTAAAATAATTGTGTTCTCAAATATTTCTTAAGATATTATTGTTTTTCAGCTAATGCATCTTGAGATTTTATGAAGGCATTGTAGCTAGACGAATATGCCAATCTTGGAAGTAAGCCCATGTTAATTGAGTGAGGGCAACTTCACCGTATAACTCATCTAAACAAGATCAAAATTTCATGAGACATCCATCTCTTCTTTATTCTTTTTTTTTTTTTCCTTAGGATTGTCATATCTTTATGTCACCCAAGTGGCAAATAGAAGTCCACTCTCTAGAGTTTCTCCTCATATTTAAGTGATTCTCCACTCCTTAATGAAGCTTTCCCTCCATTCCAAGTTTACTCCTACAACTACTCCTACACTTGCTTCAATCACCTTGATAAATATGGACTCTTTGATCTCGCAAACTAAAGCATTCTCTTGGAAAAACCT
This sequence comes from Platycarya longipes, assembly GCA_036559045.1. Taxonomy (NCBI): domain Eukaryota; kingdom Viridiplantae; phylum Streptophyta; class Magnoliopsida; order Fagales; family Juglandaceae; genus Platycarya; species Platycarya longipes. The sequence goes on from CM071797.1 coordinate 39,138,897, forward strand.
CAAGCTAGAACTTGTAGTGAAAGAAGAAAAAATTTCAAAATTTAGGAGTGGCAATTTGTGATATGAATCTAACACAAACACGATACAAAATTAACAGGCTCAGGTCAAAATCAGTTAGACCGTTAAGACACAATTTATAAACGATTCAATAATGGATGGGTCAACCTACTTAATCCAAAATAACCTGTTTTGACTTGTTTAGAGTTTATTTACAAATTATAATTTTATTATTATTGAATTGTAATATTGATATTTCTTAGTATGCTTATGTTTTTATTATTGAGATTATAATTCTAGAGTTATGGCCATATTTGTTATTGTGGAGTTACAATATTTATATTATATGTTACAATTTGAAAAATATTGATATTTTTTGAAAATAGGTTGTCTTATTTTCTTAAAGATATTGTGGTTACTAAAATATATATATATATATATATATTTTAACTTTTATATAAAATTATGTTAACAAGGTCAAATGAGTTATGCATAGTAGTTCAACTCATTTACATGAAATGGATTCAAATGAGTTATGACATGTCAACCTATTTTTAATTAATTATTAGAATGGTCAAACGGGTTATACATTATCTAATTGAGTTGGGTTAGGATTTGAAAGTTTGACACGTTTAAGTCAACGAGTTGGGTTCGAATTGACTTATATAATCAAATGTTCATAACTTAAAACAACACAAATATGACCTAAAAACATGAATTGCCACTCCTATCATAATTAGCATTAGAGGGTGTTTAGTTGCAACATACCCCATGAAAAAATCTGCCATCCATGCAAGCATCAAAGTTGCATGGAATTTTATACAAAAGTTCTTAATTGAAGACCTAGAAGCCAACTTGTTCCTTTTTACTTTTCAATCATCTCAAGATAAGCACAAATTCCTTAAACAAACACTATGGAACTACAAAGAACATATGCTAATTCTTAAATCATGGCCCCCTAGTTCTACTTTGCAGGAGATTCAATTGAACCACTCAACTTTCTACATATAGATTCACAGCCTCCCACTAGGCCATATGACACAAGACAATATCATACATATTAGGAAGGCTCTGGGAAACATGCTAGAGGTAGAAGAGAACTCACAATTTAGAATTACATGCAAGAATTTATCAAAATCGAAGTAGAGATTGATATTACCTCACCATTGCAATAAGGTTATTCTCTTCCTAGAGACTGCAACATTTATACGTGGGTGACATTTAAATATGAAAGATTGTCGGACTTTTGTTACGCTTGTGGAAGATTGGGTCATTCTCAAATCTTCTGTACGTTCTATAAATCAATCCCTTTTATATCTCCCATACGAACCATGGCTCTAAGCTGAAAATCTTGTTTTGGCCAAATCTCAACCAATCATACCCTTAATCTCACTAATCTCGAGCCAAACAAAAGAAACACATCCATCCCTCTAGTTCTAAACAAATCAACCCTAAAGCCCTATCTAGTTCTAAACACATCACTAAGAACAGAGCTTACCAATGAAGCTCTATATATTCTAGATCAATCACCCTTAACTCAAAATCAAAAGGAAAAGGGAAAATGGTGGATGAGACATTTGAAACATAAAGAAAAATGTTTTCTGAACCTTAATCAATGGATCTTACTTAAGAAAATGACCCAGTTAAATACAGTTTTGTTTTTAAAAAAACCCCACGAAGATCTTACAATAGTCATAAATCCCATAACTTGATGAATCTAATGCATTTTTTGGCAAGCAGAGAAAATGAACCACTGTTGCGTGACATTTACTCTCTAGAAATTAATTTGTCGATACCAACCTCACCTAACTTGATTAGAAAGGGTTTCAATTTCTTCACTGTTAATGCAATCCTATCACTAGCTAAGACAAGCTCACACCTTCCATCGCTAGGGGAAATTATATCCTTAGAATTCTAGTAGAATTCTAGAAATTAAACCTTGAGTCGGAGAAGTTCCCTTATTGTTCACAATGGAAATGACTTTAAATGGCAATGCAATAGTTTAAAGTACAGCAGACAAAACATAGGGCCTATTAGTACTCAACACTTAGTGAGCCTAACCACCCTTTCTCTCATTTTATTTTGTAGGCCCATACATGAGCAACTAAGCCTAGTCAACATCAAAATACAAATTTGAGCAGTCTAGAAATTGCTAATTTGATAGTTAACCCAATACTAATGTCAAGTATACAAGCCTAAATAACCCTTTTTGTGGTAATGGAGCCCACTCACTCATTCTTTGCCAAAATCTAGAAAAATAACAAAGAAATCAACCCTTGTGTATATCCATTACTGATGACTCAGCTATGAAAATCATGCTTATGAAAATGCAATCTAGCACTATGGGAAAAATCAAGTAAACAATGAGCAACCAAGGGCCACCCCGTATCTCAGATCACACCATCCATATCTAGAAAATCCAAAACAAATGAGGAGGCAAGCCAAAAAACGCCTCCACCAGCTATATGAAGATAATGGTTTGGAATTGCACGAGACTCATCCAACCCAAAACAATCATATCTCTAAAGATCAATATCATAAAATATAATTCAATTTTTTTTTTGTCGAAAACTATGAAACCTATAGAATACACCTTATCTACTGTGAATAGTTTTTGTGACGCCCCCAAATTCCCCTTAAAATAACATGGGAATCGAAGCGTCAGGATGATGACAACACGGGTCATACATCCCAACGACAAGTGTCAAACGTGTGTGCACACGTGACATACATAAAATATAGGTCGCAGCGGATAATAAATTATTATCTAAGTACCAGAATTTTTTTAGAAATATTTTACAAACCAATTTAATAAAAACTCTCCAACAGGAGATTTAATACAGTCATCCAAAATATAAATTAAACAAATACATATTTATAAAAAGGGGAAAATAAATTTTCCGAGATAACAATTAATATTAATATCACCTCAACGGCAGAGCCGTCTCTTCAGGCTCAGCCTCTTTATAATCTGCATCCAAAAACTATGACGCCAAATTGGCATCGCAGGTAAGTACAACCCAAACAAACCCAAGACAATAAATACATTAATGCCACAACAACAACCATGAACAAATTACCATATGCATGAGGCTTAAAATCATCTTGTTCAAAATCAATAAAATAACCACACACGCCAAAATCTCATTTTAATCCACAATAAAATCTCAATAAAATCACCCACCATTTTCCATAAAATAATATCCTCAAAACCAATCATACCGGGCGTTACGTATCGCCGTCCCCGATATGATATACACACACACCCGAAATCATAATGGGCGTTACATATCGCCGTCCCCATTACGATCCACACACACTCATTTCATACCGGGCGTTATGTATCGCCGTCCCCGATATGAAATGCACACCCAATGACCATAATGGGCATTACGTATCGCCGTCCCCATTATGTCATCCACACACTCACACGCTGATCACAACGGGCGTTACGTATCGCCGTTCCCGTTATGACTCAGCCCAAAACCATTAAAATCCATTAAACTCAATTTAAATCCCAGTTTCCATTCTCAACACATGAATATCCGAAATCATGCAAAAATCCACTTTCCAAATATTTCCATGAACATGCGCGTAAATACACAATACAGACAACCATGCACCAGATAGCCAACAATTAAATTAATCCAATCAACCAACAAATACCAACATCAACCAACACATAGAAACAATAATTAAACACAATAACTGTTGATGCCAAAAATATATTTAAATCTTAAAGCTTGTTTGGAAAGTACTTACAGCGGTTAAAAGCGTAAATCCTCGAACAACGCCAATCTGCAGCGTTTGTAGCGGTCACATGTACGCTAGGCTAAAATACTCGGTTTGACACCAAAATTTAGAGAGATACTCTTTGAAGGGTGAGGAATCTCATGGAGGTGGTGGTGTGGCGGCACAAGCACCGGAAGGTGGCGAATCGGGGTCAAAATGGGTGAAAACCCATTTTCGGGTTTGGGGCTGTACCTGGAAGGTGAGGCCGTGTATGGGGAAACTGAGCTAGGAGGATGACCGGCTGGGCGAGGGGAGTCTTTTGGTGGCGGTGGTGAGGCCTACGGTGGCCGGACGGCAGCGTGGCAAAGAACGACCTGTTTAAGACCCATTTCAGGTAGAGGGGGTAACCGGCGACGATAGATGGCTACCGACTGTGGGTTATGCTCGCTGGAGGGTGGGGAGTCTAGTGGTGGTGGTCGGAAGCCAAGGGGTGGCCGGCAGTGGTCGGAAAATGCAAGGGAATGCAAAATACCCATTTCGGGTTTGTGGCCGTGGAGGGGCGGTGGGGTGGCCGGAGGGGACACCACCGGTGCCGTTGAACTCGCTAGCATGTGGGGGTGAGGTTGGGCTGGGCGGTGTCGCCGGTGGGTGGCCGGCGGCGGCCCTGGGTTGAGGGAGAGGAACGGCGAGAGATGAGAGGGCGAGAGGGTACGCGGGCTGGGTTCACCGTCTGGGAAGGAAAGAATAAAAAGAAGAAAAAGAAGAAAAAGAAAAGAAAAGGAAAAGAAAAAGAGAAAAAAGAAAAAGACTAACTAGAAAAAGAAATACAATAAATTAAATAAAAGTCGACTTGAAATACTACAATCTAATATCAATAAAATAAAATATTTAAAACCCAACAATAGAAATAAATTAAACCCAAGCGCAATATTAAAAATAAAACAATAATTAATATAACGAAAGCAGATCAAAATAAACTCACATAATAAAATCAAGGAATTAAATTCCCAATCATTAAAATAATTAACTCATTAAAATAAATAAGAAAAGCAACATAACTCAATATTAACTAATTAATAACTCAAATAAATATCTAAACAAATAAAATATGACTAATAATATTATTTAAGTAAATTAAAATAATTAACACCGAGAATAAAATAACGTGTAAAAATAGACGTAAGTCTGGGATCTCACAGTTTTGGTTTCCACCACTTTGTAAAATTCCTAATCTTGAGGAACAAATGAGGCATTATGCTTGTATGGTGGCTAGGTGTATATATTGAACCGATTAATATTAATATGAATGTCATCTCTATTTTGATTTTCTTTGATCCTCCATATCATCCATGGCTAATTACTCTTATTTATGTCTATTCTCAATGAAAATTTAAAGCAAACTTTTGGAACACTAGGATTAAACAATCAAGGCTTTCTTACGACCATGGTGTTGCTTAGATGATTTTAATGACATATTTAACCAATTTGAAAAAATTGGTAGGGCCCTTTTCATCTATCTCAAAAAGATGAACCTAATGGAAATTTAAAGGTTAAGCGACATTGGCATTACAAGCCCATCCTTTACATGGACAAACAACAAACAAGGTAGAACACTATCCATGAGAGACTAGATTGTGGTATTGTAAACCAACAATGGAGATTATTATTCCCTGATACCACTGCAACACTTGACTTCTTAAGTATCGAATTATCGTCTTCTATTAATGAACACAACAGTTCAACAAAATTGGTCATGCTGATTTAAATTTACGAAATTTTGGATATAATTTTGGATCTATGATCCACTTAGTCAAATAATAATCCAAGAAGCACGAGGCAAGCAATTCAAAGGAATTCCATATTACATATTCTACAAAAACACTAAGGCTACTAAAGACATGCTTAAACATTGGAATAAAGTACATTTTAGAAAAATCCAGGTCAACATTCAAAAGAATCGAAAGCGAGATTCTTGAAGTAGAGTGTAGCTTCCCAACTCTACAAAATCATATAAGAGAAAAATAGTTTCAATACAACCTCTAAAAGCATCGAAAAATGATGAATTCCTATGGTGTTAAAACCCAAGATATTATGGTTGACAACCTCAGATCTCAATACTAGATGATTTCATTTATTAACAACAATTACAAGACAGAGCAATGTGATCAAATCTATTAAATTGGGTCCAGGTAATTGGCGATGAATCAGTCTTTGATTGAATATACTATTATTAATTATTTCTGGTCCATTTATGCCAAGCAATTCAAAAATCTTTTTGACAAGCAAATCTCAAATGGAATGATTGTTATTTTTTACATAGACTACTGGAATATTATCAAGAGTAAAGTTATCAAGTGGTATAAAATTTATTTCAAAGTGGAAACTACTGAAATAAATAGACAGCACAAATATTGCATTCATCCCAAAAACTCTCGATCCAAGCTTGCCTAGCATTTTCATCCAAGCAAGTTAATAAATGTCATCTACAAATTTATTACAAAAATCCTGACAAACTAGCTCAAAACCACCATTTCCAGCATTATCTCCTCTCTCCTAATGAGTTTTATACTTGTAATTAGTGTTAAGCCTCTAATGCACATATAGCTGCAAGCTAGTTTAACTAATTTGAGGTAGATATATTTTAAGCAAACTAAATCTTAACTAAATTAGTGCTCTAATGCACATATAACCCTAAGTAGGGATGTACAAAAAACTATCCCACCGACCAGAATTGTCGAAAATCGATCACCAACGTCGGAATCGGTCGCCGCCAATAAAGAACCAGTCGGGAGGAGGTTCAAAATAGTAGAAACCGAAGTTGGTCAGCGTCGGTAATAGTTTGAACATCTCTCGAACCGCTGAACCAACCGATATAGTTTCTTTTATTTAAAAAAAGAATATATATATATATATATATATATATATATATATTGAAACTACGCCATTTCATTTAAAATGAAACGAAGTAGTTCTTCTACGGCGTCGTTTCATTTACTAAACCCTCGCCCTTGCTTCTTCTAGACACTTCTATTTAAGGACTAGGGTTTCATTTCTTTTTCTTCAACAATTCTCAAGCTGCTGACACCGTGACCCCTCTTCAGTCTCCAATATTGTCGCTCACTAGCCTCCAGCCAGTGCAGCCACCACCCTTCGCTGCTCCATCCGGCGTCCTCCTCTCTTGTAGTTGCTAGTCGCATTTACGTCCTTCTCAAATCCCAAAGGTACTTTATTTTGTCCATTTCTTCTCTAGTTTAGGTATTGTAAATTTGTGAAATTTGTGAGTATTAATTTAGTGAATTTTGTGAACATATTATATTCTATTTTGTGAACATTTTATTAATCTATTTTGTATATGTGTTTATTAATTATTTATATTTCTTGTGTTTATTTATTTTGTGCTCAAAACTCAAGCTCAGTAGAGTAAAATAATTGAGATTAGTTATTTGGTAATGTAATCTAATTGAATAACATTCTACATTCTACAATAACAGTATGTTGGCAATGTAATCTATATTGTTTTGTTGGTAATGTAGTTTGTTGGTTAACTTGGTTTGTTGGATTATACTCAACCAATATATATTGATTTGTTGGTAATGTAATATATTGGTTTGTCGGATTGTTGTAACTTGTAATCTATATATTAGTTTGTTGGATTGTACTCAACCAATATATATTGATTTGTTGGTAATGTAATATGTTGGTTAGTTGGTAATGTAATCTATTGGTTAATGGTTGGTCAATCATACCTGCTAGTATTGGTTGTACTAAATTAGTTGTGATTGTTAATTAATTGTTTATTAAATTTTTCACATGTTAGATGGATTCCTCATTAACTCCAATTAATATAGACAATGATGAGGGGATGCCTAATTTGGGAGAGACCCAAACACTTAATCTTCCAAGTGTCCCTAATAGTAGTACTTGTCTACTTCCTAGAAAACGGAATGAGAAAGAGCTGTCATTTATTTGGAGACATTTTGAGAAAGTGGAGGGTTGTCCACAAATATTGTGGCAGGATCTACCATTGTCACTCAAAGAAGAACGGGTCCTCAATTATAAAGTTACACTTAAAAATATGTTCAAAAAATCCTCATAGACATGGACCTCTAGATAAGTACCAACAAATATTGGCGGGTGAGACAACAACCTAAGAGGAGATTGGAGAGAATGAAAGTAATGTGGCGAGAAATATGGTAACCCACAAATATAGTGAAAGGGCAATGAAGTTGATCATTACAGAAACAATATTTTTTGAAAAATTGTCATTTAGAATTGTTGAAAGGCGATGTTTTAGGAAGTTGTTGTGGTCGCTTGAACTAAGATTTAAAATGTCATGTTGGATCACAATTGTAAGAGACTGTATGAAATTATTTACATCTGAAAAGAAAAAATTTAAGAAGTTGTTTAAAGATGGGGGCATGGGAGTTTCATTGACTAGCTATACGTGGACATCGATACAAAATGTGAATTATATATGCCTAACTATTCATTTCATTGATAAAGATAGGAAATTGCAAAAGAAAATCATTAATTTTTGTTTGATCCCTAATCATCGAGGGGGCACAATTGGAAGATATATTGAGCAGTGCCTACTTGATTAGGAGATTGATAAAATATTTGCTGTGATTATTAATAATGTTAGTTCCAATGATAATGTTATTACCTATTTGAAACATTAATTGACGAGGAACGTGTTGGGAGGAAAGTATATATACCTGAAGTGTTGTGCACATATATTAAATCTTGTTGGAAATGAGGGGTTAAAGGAGTGTGGTTGGATATATGCGCTCCTCTCCTACTAGATTAATCAAGTTTAAGAAATGTATAGAAAAAGAAAAAATTGATTGTAAAAAAATGTTGTGCATTGATGTGCAAATTCGATGAAATTCAAGTTATTTGATGTTAGATGCGCCTGAGAGATTTGCGAAGGCCTTTAAGAGGATGGAGAGTGAGGATTACTCTTTCTCTCTTACTTTAATGTTAACCAACTCGGGCCTCCTAAAGCCGATGAGTGGGAGATGGTAAGAGTTTATGTGAAATTTTTGAAAATTTTTTTTGATGCTACTTGTCAATTTTTTAGGTCCCTTCATGTCATGGCAAATACAAATTTTGTGGAGATTTGTATGCTCCAAAAAGAGTTGGTTAGCTAAATGAAGCTCCTAGAGAGTGTTTGAAGACTATAGCCACGGGCATAAGAACGAAATATGATAAGTATTGAGATTTATTGGATAAGATGAATTTGTTATTGTTGATTATCATTACGCTTGATCCTTGAAGTAAATTAGGGCTTCTTACTTTGAACTTGAGGAAAATACATGTTTAGACTTGGGCTGAGGCTGAGGTTGGGGCGTTGATGTTCAGTGTGAAACAATTATTATCAGACGTATACGACAAGTATAATATTATATTTGATTCTACCTCGAGTAATGGAGAACATATAACTGCTTCGACATTTACACCCTTAAAAGAAAATGAAAAAGTCACGAGACACAATTGAGGGATAAGTGGTATCAAGCAAGTGAAGAGATTAGTGCTACAATTTTCAAAACAGAGGTAGACCAGTATTTATCAGATGGTTATGAGGCATGCAGTCTATCTTTTAATTTGTTGGTTTAGTGGAGAATTAATGAGAATAATTATTCTATACTTACGAAGAGCGTATGAGAATTGTTAGACATGCATGTTTTTACTGTAGCTCAGAGTCAACATTTAGTACAAGAAGGCATGTACTCAATCCTTTTCGGAATTCATTGGTTTCGAAAACAGTTGAGACACTTATGTGTACTCAGAATTAGTTGCGATATCTGTCAACGACCATTGATATTCGAGATGCCATGGATAATGTGATGGGTTTTGTGGTAGAATTTGGTAATGTTTTTCTCATTCAATATTCAATTATTTTTATAAATTATTTTATTTTATTTTTTATTATCTAAATTTATTAATATTTTTTATTTCTTTTATAGAGTTGGGAGAATAATCAAGTGTCACAAATACTGAAGATTGAAGAGTGAAGATTGAATATTCTTTTTGGCTCTTGGTCCTTTGGCATAATTTATAATTATTTTATGTATTAGTTGCTTGTTTATAATTATTACTTAAAAACAATTTATGTTGTCATGTTGGTCTGTATTTTTAATTTTATAATGTGTAATTGTATTAAATATTTACTCATCCAGTGGATATCTTTATTGTTTATTTAATAGTTAAAACTAGAAGTTAAAATTTAGTAATTATTAACTTATTAGTTAGTAGTTACTAACTAGTTTTATTGTTTTTAACTTTTTAGTTTTATTGTTTTGTACTTATATTTGTTAATTACTAGTTTTATTGTTTTAAAATGTTGTGAATATTGACCAATAGAATAGATGAATTTTTTTTTTAAACAAAATTAACAAATACAAGCTGCAAAAAAATCCAACTAAATGGCCGGCCCAAAAGGGGCCCAAAGGCCAAAACCGATTAGCATTACCGACCATCAAGTGCCGCCGCACCGATACCGACGCTAATGTCCCACCGCCACTATTAGATTGTTGGCGGTCGATGAAACAAGCCAATATTTTGATTGATGGGGTGTTGGTTCGGTTGCAAAACCGTCATGGACTCCGACGGTGTACACCCAACTCCCTAATTGAGGAAACATGTGCCATATAAGACTTAATACTCATTTAGCTGAGGTACAATATCAAAATATGTATGTATTGGCCATTGGGTACTGTAAATGTAATAAATAATTTTATACGGAGTATATTTATGATTTTTGGTTAAAATTCTATTCGTTAGTTATTATCAATTACTTAATTTTAATGTTCTTAGCAGATGATTTAATATTTATAATTTAATTAATTATTTTAACATGTTATGTCCAATTAATACAACTAAAAAAAAATGTTCAATTAATACTGTTAAAAAATGTGACATGATTAAAATTGCGTTTGGATGTTGGGCTGAGTTGAGCTGAATTGAGTTGAATTGAATAAATTATTATTAGAATATTAATTTTTAATATTATGGGTGTGTTGAGATTTGAAAAAGTTAAATTATATTATATTTTATATGAAAATTTAAAAAAATATATAAAAATTTAAAAAAATTATAATGATTAAATGAAGTAAGAAGAGAGTTAAAGAATTAAAGCCTAAAAATAGAATCATTTCAATCAAAAATATTGATCGATTAATTCTCTCTAACGGTCAAATTTGTTTATTTATTTATTTATTTATAATTATTTTTATTCATTTTTTTAAAAACATTTTTAAAAAAAATCACAATATTATTAAAAAAAACACTTTCTTAATTATTAAATTAAAAAATTATATATATTTTTTAATATTCGAGATAAATACTCGAGACATATTTTCGAGAGAAATAGCATTATTCTTAAAAGTAGGATCGCGTCAGAAACCGCTGAAGTTTCCCTTTCCATTACTCCACCGACCAATACCAACGCGACGGTACTTCAAGCAACGGGTCCCTTCCTCGTACCGACTGGCGTAGAACACATGATTGATATAAAAAGCTTCAGCGCTTCAAGTCCTTCAGATCCAATTAACCCAGATAAAAACCATTTGCGCCTAACGCTCGGGTAGAAGCTCCGAAGATTACATCCTTGGTTGTTCAAACCAGGCACAGCACTGAGACAGTGGGGTTGAAGTCGAAGTTCCCAGCATGAAACAGTTGCACAAGCAATCCAGCATTAATCACAGACGAGACGAGGAGATGTCCATGGGTCAAGCCACGCCATACTCGCCCAAAACCCTCAAACACCCCAGATCCCTTCCCATCCCCAGATCTATAAACTACCTCTTGAAAGAACAGAGGCTCCTCTTCATCCTCGTCGGCATTCTTATTGGCTCCACATTCTTCGTTCTACAACCAACCCTGTCCCGTTTCGGCCCCTCCGAGCCCAACTCCTTTACCGTCCCTCGCTCGTTCTCTTCCGGTCTGCCCCAACGCGACCAGGTCTCTGACTTCGCTCAATATGCCCCGATTAATCATGGCAAGCTTGGGCGGGTCCCGGCCGGGATCCCGCGGAAGAGATCAAGGATTGTGGTCACCGGTGGTGCCGGATTCGTCGGCAGCCACCTCGTCGATAAGCTTCTCGACAGAGGGGACGATGTGATTGTCATCGATAATTTCTTCACCGGGCGGAAGGAAAATTTGGTTCATCGCTTTGGGAATCCGAGGTTCGAGCTTATCCGCCACGACGTCGTGGAGCCGATACTTCTCGAGGTGGATCAGATCTACCACTTGGCTTGCCCGGCCTCGCCCGTTCATTATAAGTATAATCCCGTCAAGACCATCATATCCTTTTCAAATTTCTTCTTTTGTTGTTTTAATTTTTCCAATGGTTCAGTTATTAAAGAACGAAAAATCCAATGGTTTTGTTGTGAATTTGATAAACTAATACAAACAGGCAATTGGGATTGTTTATGCATTGATTTTGAAGTGTTTTGAGGTCCTTAACTGTGATTACAAGACTAATGTGATGGGTACCCTGAATATGTTGGGCCTGGCAAAGAGAATTGGAGCAAGGTTTTTGCTTACGAGTACAAGTGAGGTTTATGGCGACCCGCTTGAGCATCCTCAGAAAGAGACTTATTGGGGAAACGTGAATCCAATAGGTGAGATGACAGTTTAGTGAAAAGGCGAGGTCTTTAACATGGATCATTGTTGATGTTGTTCAATTCATGAGACATTGGAAATGTTTAGGTGAGAGGAGCTGCTACGATGAAGGAAAGCGGACAGCTGAAACCTTAGCAATGGATTATCACCGAGGTGCAGATGTTGAGGTAACTGATTCTGAGATTTACATGAAGGATAGCTATACAATTACCTATCCAGAAGTTATTGTAATTCTATATTACGATTTCGGTTGTATGACTCGCATATATTGACGTAGATCTGCTTAAAGTCGCCCATATTTTAACTTTATGGGAAGTACATGCATCAAAGCCCGGTGAGAATACCATGAAACTCTCAAGGCGCTTCGGAGATCAAACTCTGACGTTCATACTTAATAATTGAATATTTGATGTCATCTTAATTATCCTGTTATTTGCCTTTAGATAATTCCAGGTGGATATTCATTTGTATGATATAGTTTCGGATTTTTACTATCCCTGGCCTGCATCATTTTCTGTTATGTCCTTGAAACTGTGTTTTGAGGACTTATCTGTCTCCTAGAAACCAACCAGAACTTGGTTCTAATATTTAACAACAAAAAGAGCATGATTCGAAAGATCAGAATCCTTTTGGTGGCAGTTATGAAATCTGCTGCAACGTACACACTCACATTGAGACAAACTCACAGACACTTGCTGGCATTTAAATCTTCTGCTGTTCTCTATTCCACAATGACAGGTATTCAGATATACCTTTATTGCTGCATATCTTTATCCAGTTCTGGTATTCGTATCAACATTTCGTGCTTCATATGCTTGGCAGCTTGAGTGCTCTCGACGAAAATAGGCTGAGCTAAAAAATGAAAGTCTAAGCCTGTTTTAAGCCTTGGGAAGTTTTTCATTCTTCCGACCATGGCAAAATCATTTATATTCTGATTGATTTGCCACTGTGTGTTGAGGCATGAAATTTGATCTGTTCTAGTATCTGAATGCTTTGCAGGTCCGTCATAATGGCAAAAGTTGTTAATAATGTAATTGAAAAGTGATATAATGTAGTTGGGATATTTTGTTTAACTCTATGCATGTTTCTGTCACGACTCATGCCTGCCATTTCACCACTTTTATAAATTTACAATTGACCTGCGGTACTGATGGTGGGCTTAATGTTTACAGGTCCGTATTGCTCGCATTTTTAATACATATGGACCTCGTATGTGTATAGATGATGGGCGTGTTGTTAGCAACTTTGTTGCTCAGGTTGTAAACCCAACTGATATCTTTCCCGTTCTTACATTTTTTATTTGGTGATCACTAGAGATGAGATGGTCTTGATAAGGATAAGTGAACTCTTTTTTATTTTTTTTTTAACTATAATTTCTATGTATCGTAGGCGATTCGCAAACAACCATTAACAGTATATGGGGATGGAAAGCAAACCCGAAGCTTCCAATATGTGGCTGACCTGGTATGCCTGGCAGCTTTATGTCTCATATAATTTTACCATGACATTTACTTGGTGCACTATCACTTATATATATTTTAGTTTTTCATTTTTTTAATTGTGGACTTCAAACTGTTGTATTTGGCTAATTTATCAAAACATTAAAAAAAAAAAACTTTTGTATTGGGCTTATGGATGCAGCCTAAATCCAAATTTGTTTGGATCACAAGCTAAATGAAATCATGGTTTCAAGATTTTGCTTGAGAAGTATTATGAAATGTAAGTGAAGCCTCAAAATAGTTGACCAAAGCTTCCTTCCAAAGAAGAAGCTTCTCTTATATTTCATTTTCTAAAATACTTTATTGCTAAACCAGAACATTGCTCCTATCCATGGATATTACAATAGAAATGTATGCATAGTATGTGTATACTCACACATGCATACATACATGCATGCTAATATATGTTATATCTATCTTGGTCACGGTGCTGCTCATAGAAAGCCTTGCTTAAAATGTCTTAGATTGAAATGTTGAAATGATGCAAGAGAGGAACTTAAAACGTTTTCTTATGGCAGGTCAATGGACTGGTAGCATTAATGGAAGGTGAACATGTGGGGCCTTTTAACCTGGGTAACCCAGGGGAGTTCACCATGCTTGAGCTTGCTGAGGTTCGTCTTTCTTTGAAACTTCCTATTATTCCTTTGGAGTTTGGACTGCATATAAATGTCTTTGTCCCGAGTTATACTTCTATTCTCTCCTTTATGTATTCTAACAGATGCATGGGGTTTTTTCTTCGAAAGTGCGTTTTTGTGTGTGGGTGAGTAAGATTCCTGGTTACTTTCAGGCTGAAAATTTTATTTTCTCCTAAATATACAGGTTGTCAAAGAAACAATTGATTCAAGTGCTACAATAGAATTTAGACCAAATACTGCTGATGATCCACATAAGAGGAAACCAGATATTAGTAAAGCAAAGGAACTGCTGAACTGGGAGCCAAAAATCTCACTTAGAGAGGGGCTGCCACTTATGGTGAGTGATTTCCAGAACCGCATTTTGAACGAAGACGAAGGAAAAGGGTTGAAATAGAGAAGACAATAAAACTATCATGTATAGCGTGAAAGTGTATTCTTGTTCATTCATTTCATTATTATCATTCTTAGTCAAGTTACCTGGCAATTCCAGCAACACGTTACTGTTATCGGAAGGTATACCAATTATTTTTCTTCCACCTTTTGCATGTTTAGCAAAGGAAACTATTTTTTGTTTTCAAGTGTTAACCACGTTTGTATACCACCTTTTCGGGTACTAAAATTTTGGTGGTACAAGACCCTAATTTTGTGTTGGTTGTCTTTGCTATAATGATAGATTGAGTTTCTGTACCACAATATCTATATATCTTGATAGAGAACTATTTCGTCTTCACAGGAGTCTTATAAAAATGATTTTACACGCTGATGTTGTGTTAGTTTTCTCAGGAGTTGAATTTTCTAGCTAACTTTTTACTAAGCCAAGACTTTGTCAAGCTAGCGTGTAACTTAACCTTTTGAAATGCTTGTGTGGGCATAGTAGTTCTCATCTTGTTATAGCAACTAAATTAAGGACTTGATGACGTGGTGGGTCCGAGTCTAACAACTTCGCATGAAATCTTGCTGGTAGCCATTTGCTTATGTATTGAGTGTTGAAGAGTGCATTGGGATGTTGAGATAAGCTGAGTTAAGTTGAGATGAGTTGAAAAAAATATTATTAAAATAATATTTTTTAATATTATGAGTGTTTTGAGATTGAAAAAGTTGAATTGTTTATTCTATTTTATATAAAAGTTTGGAAAAGAATATGAAGATTTGAGAAAGTTGGAATAATGAAATAAGTTTGAGAACCAAACTGGTAGGCTTTTGAAGCTCAAGCTTGAGCAGTGAATTAAAATACAGGGGCTTTGTAGGATCATCTTTAACAATATGCTTTACATTAAACTAATGGGGATCATCTCTTGAACTTTGCATTTGAATATAAAATAAATGGACAGTGTGATTACTCATAAACTATAGACGGGAGTCTCTCTTTCTTTCTTTCCTCTCACCTTCCATTCTTCTACTCGTCTACCATTGTGACGGTGTAAAGTTTGCAGTCCCAAATTCCTTTTATGCATAGCCTGTGCCCATGTGTAAGCATGCTTTCTTTTGTAAAAGAGCTTTTGTTGTTTGAAAAGGATGTTTAGTTATCTCCTTATCAAAAAGAAAATTATGTTTAGTTGTGCTAAAACTCATTTTTATTTAAAGAGAAATACTCTAGTCATGACAAAGTGATTATACAAAAGTAATCTTACAAACAAATGTGACTTGATGTGGTTTGTAAGATTATAAAATTACTTTTATTATAAAGCAGATCTGACATATCACATAAAATTACGTCAATTTATGGATTACTTTTGTGTAATATATTTGTTGTTGTAGCACTCCTCTTAACTAAAACATCCTTGCTCCTAGAGTGATAAAACTGGCCGAACAACAGTTCCCTTTAAACACCCATAACAACCAGCACTTGTGTAGATCTAATTAAAGGGGCCTTCCTCTCCCCTCTTTCTCTCTCCCCTCTCAAAGCTTTCCATTTAAGTTATTTTCCCTCATGTGGTGGAAAATGATCAATCTACTCCCTTTTGAGCATCTAGAGCAACACACAATATTGTACCACCAAATTATGGCAGCGGATATTTGAATCAATGGAAACCGCGCATCATTTCAACGTGCATGCAGGTTTCATACATTGCCCATTCCCATGACATTCTGGATTGTTAAATGAAACAATCTAGTGACAACCCTTTCCTTGATACCTAATCGGCCAAGGAAATCGACCTCAATATGTGGCATGTCAAAATTCTTCCAATAGCAAAAGCTCCACTCTTTACATGCATTTTGACATGCCACATGTTGCTGGGAGAGAGATTGGGGTCAATGGGGTTTGGAGGGGAAAAAAAAAGTAAGCCTCAATGAATGGTATAGTGGTCTTGGAGCGAATTGAATAAAGTGAACGTTCCGGAAGTTTGGACTGTAAAAACTTACCCAATTATTCGATGTGTACTTGTAAAAAATGAGAAAGGATTTGTACAAGCTTTAAATAGATAAGCCTTGTGTAAGCTTTTGTAAAAAGTGGACTCCACTTTAAAAAAGTGTAAAAAAATTATTCTTTATAAGTGAGATTCATTTTTTTTATAAAAGGCTTGTATGAGATTTGTTTATTTGAAATTTTTACTTAGTATTATTGGTAAAAATTATCCTCCTTATTGATTGTTTGTGCACTCCAAAAACTAGTAGAAATTTTGTTTCCAAGCACCCAGTGCAAATAAGAAAAAACAGGGAAGAAATCGTTGGAAGTTAGCATTGTCAATTGGTGGGGGAGGTAGGCAAAGACTGCAGAGTGATACATGCAGAGGAAGGAAGAAGACAAGGAAAAGAAGAGAAGCCCACAAAGCCATAGAAGCGTCTGAGTCCAAAAAAATTGAATCGACTGGTAGAGAAAGAAAGTGGCTTTGCGTCTCATCCTTGCACAGCAAGAGATCATACTCCAAAATTCCAAATGATTAATAAAATGGCAGCCTTTGTTCCGTTACAATCCAAACTATGTTGCATCATAGATTGTCCTCTTAGGAGGCTTTTTCTTAGTCCTTTTGTCACACACGTCGGTACTCCTCCACGTGGAAACTGCCATTTAGCATGTTAGTGTTGGCCATAACCCAAAACAAAAGTAAATAAAGAAACAAAAATAAGAAAGTTTGGGTCCCTTTCTCTTTCTTTTTGCTCATCCTTCTTAATTCCCAACTATGAATACTTGCAGAGACACTGTTGGACCACCTAATTTTAATCCCACTCCAACTACCACAGCAATGGATATTAACTGAGGGGCTTTTTTATTACATGCTAAAGAGAACATAATTGGACAAAGCTAAATCTGTTATTATCAGTACATTTGTATAGTTTATACTCATAAGATTTTGAGTGAGAAAGAAATAGAGATATGAATGAAATTAGCCTTACCATATTTATAGTTTTAAATTCTTTCCAATAAATAAATATTATAGGGCTCATTTTATTTATCTATCTTTCTCCTATTTTAATTCATAGTTGAAATCTAATAAATCTAAGAGAGTGGTGATGTTGGTGGCTGAATAGCTAGCCGTTGCTGTGTCTCATCTGACCTTTTCTCTATCCGTTGTGTCTGAGCAAACATTAAATATTTGGACAGCTTCCTTTGAAAACATCAATAAATAAATAAAAGTATCAATCCGTGGGGCATGCCCAACTGGCCAACAGAGCAACATTAAATGACACAAATTTAGTAGCATTCTTATACCGTGTTTTAAAACCCGAAACACAGGATTAATTTATTTTAGAAATTAAGTAAGCAGGCCCGAAACATCACATGGAGATGTCTGACATGGGAAGTACTCCAAGCTCATCCAAACCAAAACAGGACCATTAGTTTGTTCTTGTGTGTATAAAAATAAGCTGCTTATCTGATCCCCCCTGCTGTAAATTCTTAGCATCTTGAAAAGAGAATTTATTGGTACATGTTTTTTTTTTTTTTTTTTTTTTGACAATCTTGACCACGGCTTAGACACACATGATTGGTTGATAAACTTCTCCAAAGTAAACAACACTTTTAATAATACAAATTTATAAACGATTTTATACTATTTATTGAATATTTAAAATAAATTTATAAAATGATCCTGAAAGCCATTCTTTCAAGTGGATTAAAGAATGAGAAAAGACAAATTGTTTAAGAAATTGATATTCCAGTTGGAACCGTGCACTAGTGCCAAAAACACGTGCATGATCATGAAAACAAAGGCACTTATTAGAAACCACATCATTTTCATTCATTCATTCATTAAAACCCGGCCGGACATGTCGGTTGCATCTTATAAAAGACGCTACGCTCTAGTTATGTCCTCGATCGAGTAATACTTTGCAAAGTGTTGGCGTGAGTTGTATATTAAAGAGGAATTACAGTAATTATAGGAAGTGGGATAGAAAGAAGTTATTTCTTTCATACGATTAGCTTAATTATAGGAGCAAAATCTGTATAGCCAAGAATAGAAAATATATTCTGATATGTACTTATAGAATAGAATTGTAACAAAAATCGTATTACTGAATATACATTAAGAATTTTTTAACATAGTATCACAGCCTAACCCTGGTACCCACCCACCCTAAACATCGCATTTCTCACCTTGCCCACCATGTCGTCGAACTTTGATGCAGAACCCCCGACCAGTGAGTCTCAGTCTAATTCCCTCTTCTCTGAATTCACGACTAAGATGATTGAAACTCTCACCAAAGTCCAAACCCCGACCCTGACCACCGAACCCTCTGATGCTCCGATCGGCATCAAGTTGGATGGAACCAACTATGCTCTCTGGTCCCAAGTTGTCGAGATGTATATCTCTGGCAAAAACAAGTTGGGATATATCAATGATGATATTCCACAACCATCTTCGACAAATCCAACATTTCGCATATGGCGTACAGACAACGCCATTGTCAGTGATTGGTTGATCAACTCCATGGATCCCTCCTTGATAGGGAATTTCATTCGGTTTCCTACGGCTAAATTGGTGTGGGATTCCATTGCTACCACTTACTTCAATGGTAGTGACACGTCTCAGGTCTATGATCTTCGACGTCGAGTGAAATAGTTGAAACAGGCTGGAGGATCCCTTGAGAAATACTACAATGACCTCCAAGGCTTATGGCGTGAGATTGACTTCAGGCGGCCTAACCCTATGGAATGTGCTGTTGATATCCACCACTATAATCTTATCCTTCAAGAAGACAGAGTATATGTTTTCTTGGATGACCTGGATGATCGACTAGATAAGATTCGGGGTGATGTGTTGCAGCTTCGCCCTTTTCCCTATCGTGGAGCAAGCGTATGCCCATGTCCACCGTGAAGCCCTTCATCAATCTATTATGATCACCAGCAGTGCAGATGGTGTTTATGGTGTTGTTCTCACCACCAAAGGACTTAAACTTGGTTCCTCTACCCAACCTCCTACTGTGCACAATGGCAAGCATAAATCTTGTACTTCTTCCGAGGGTTTGAAGTGCTCTCATTGTGGAAATTCGAAGCACACTCATGACACTTGCTTTAAATTGCACGGATATCCTGATTGGTGGAATGATCTCCAGGCTAAGAAGGGTCATGACCTTGGCACTAAGGGTGAAGGCTCTGGTAAAGCAGTTGTGGTTACTGCCAAACCTCAACTTTCCTTCACACCACAGATGACACTGGTTCCGGACTCAAGTAATTGTAGTTGTGCTTGTTATACTTCAACTAATGATGCTAACCATGGTGCATGGCTACTGGACTCTGGCGCCACTGACCATATGACATTTGCCGTTACGGATTTCATCACGACTTCCCTATCGAAACGTACAAATATCGCTAATGCTAATGGCGTTACCTCTCCTGTCACTGGCGCGGGCACTGTGGCCTTATCTCTTATGTTACAGCTGCATAATACTTTACTTGTTCCATCCTTAGCTCATAAGCTTCTCTCCATGAGCCAAGTGACCTCTAATCTTAATTGCATTATACTAATGTACCCTAGTTTCTATCTTCTCTAGGACATTCTAATGAAAGAAATCATTGGGCATGGTACTAAGAGGGGGGGCTCTACTATATGGAAGACATGAGTGTGGGCCAAGCACATCATACGTAGCATTCTCTTGGTGTCAAAGAAAAGGAACTCTGGCTTTGGCACTGTTAGTTAGGACATCCGTCCCTCACCTATATGAAACATTTGTTCCTGAATTTATTTTCTCAGTTGAATAATTTTGGTTTCCAATGTGAAACTTACATATTGGCAAAAAGTCATAGGGCTTCTTTTCCATTAGGTTTGAATAAAAAGGATACTCCATTTGTTTTGATCCACTCTGATGTGTGGGGTCCTTCCCCAATTACTACTGTATCTGGCTTCAAATGGTTTGTGTTGTTTGTTGATGACTGCACTCGCATGACTTAGCTTTATTTGCTCAAACATAAAGATGAAGTACTAGGTGTGTTGATACTATGGTGCAAACACAATTTTCTATTAAGGTTCAGGTCCTTCGATCGAATAATGGTGGTGAATATGTCAATCACCAACTTCGTGAGTATTTTCAACAACATGGCATTATTCATGAGACTTCATGCCCTCAAACCCCTCAACAAAAAAGTATCGCTGAGCGAAAAAAATTGCCATGTTCTTGAAACAGCTCGACGCCATCACCACTGTCGTTCATTGGTGCCCATGCTCCTAATCGTTTTTGGGCTGACACCATCACCACTGCCATTCATTTGCTCAACTAGATGCCCTCTAAGGTGTTGGATTTTAGAACTCTATTACAAGCCCTCTCGGGCTACACTCATGTGCCTGTAGTCTTGATGCTTCCCCCACGTGTATTTGGGTGCGTAGCATATGTCCATCTCCATAAAAACCAGTGGACTAAGCTAGACCCCTGTGCTCGTCGATACTTATATTTGGGCAATGCTTTTCATCAAAAAGGATATAAATGCTATGATCCTGGTTTTGGTCGCACCTATATTACTATGGATGTCACATTCATGGAAACTGAAATATTTTTTTCACCCACTTCTCCTCTTCAGGGGGAGACTAGACAGGAAGAGCAGAATTGGATGGGATTAAATTGGTCGAACTTATCTGAAACGAATGTGGAATTGAGGCAACCAGAACATGTCTCTCCGGCTGTGTCTAGTGAACACCATGAAGAGGCTAATGAACACAAGCAAGCAAAACATGTCTCTCCGACTACTGAACACCATGAAAATGATCACGAAGTGCATGTTTCTTCCCCCTCTGTAGTACCCGAAGACCCAACTCCTGAGAATGATCCTGAGGTAAGCCCCTTTAACACAAATTTCTTAGCATCTCCTGTTGGTTATGTGTTACCTGATAGGCAAAATCGTGGCCCTAAGCCGCTACTCACAGGACATTGAGGAAAGAAGATTAAGATACCCTATTGCCAATTATGTGTCCGCAAAGGAGCTGATTGAACCTCTCAAGACATTTGTCCATATCATTTCCATGTGTTATGTCCCAACAAAGGTGGAGGAAGCCTTGGAAGACCCGAAGTGGACTCAGGCAATCAAGGATGAAATGGAGGCATTAATGAAGAACAAGACATGGAACCTAGTGCCATTACCGGAAGGAAAAAAAAAACAGTGGGTTGCAAGTGGGTGTTTTCCATTAAACACGAAGTGACGGATCTATAGAAAGATACAAGGTAAGACTCGTGGCACAAAGGTACACTCAAACATATGGTATAGGCTATCAAAATACTTTCTCACCAATAGCTAAATTAAATACTGTTAGAGTGTTACTATCTCTTGCAGCAGATTTAGATTGGCCACTACATCAGTTAGATGTGAAAAGTACATTTCTTCACAGTGAGCTTGAAGAAGAGGTTTATATAGACATCCCTCCAGGCTACTCAGTGACCACAGGAACTAATGAGGTGTGTAAGTTACAACGAGCCTTGTATGGGTTACAACGAGCCTTGTATGGGTTAAAACAATCATCGCGGGCGTGGTTCAGGCGATTCAGCTTGGCAATGAAGAAGTATGGTTTTCAACAAAGCAACCCAGACCACACTTTGTTTCTCAAAAGACAACAAGGCAAAGTCACGGCTCTTATTGTATATGTCGACAATATGATCATTACGGGAGATGATATTGAAGAAATCTCATGGCTCCAAGAGCAATTGGCTAGCGAATTCGAAATGAAAAATCTAGGTGGCTCAAGTATTTCCTTGGAATAGAAGTTGCAAGATCAACCCAAGGCATATCTTTATCCTAAAGAAAATATATCCTAGACTTATTATCTAAAGATGGATTGTTGGAGTGCAAACCAGTGGATACCCCAATTGTCCAAAATCATAAATTTGGGGTATATTCGAACCAGAAACCAGCTGAAAAGGGAAGATATCAACAATTAGTTAGAAAACTGATTTATCTCTCTCATACTCGTCCAGATATTGCTTATGTTGTGAGTATAGTGAGTCAATTTATGCATTGTCCAAGTGAAGAACACATGGAGGCTGTAATTCGGATGCTAAAGTACTTGAAGTCTTCTCCAGGAAAAAGGGCTCATGTTTTCTAAGAATGATCATATGGGAATTGATGGCTATACCAATGCAGATTGGGCCGGGAACATCACTGATAGGAAGTTAACGTCAGGGTATTTCACATTTGTAGGTGGAAACCTTGTGATATAGAGAAGTAAGAAACAAAAAGTGGTAGCACTCTCTAGTGCAGAGGCAGAGTTTCATGGGATGGCCAAGGGGTTGTGTGAGCTCCTTTGGTTGAAAAGACTACTATCTGAGATTCGTTTTACTCCCAAGTCTGAAATGAACTTTTTTTGTGACAATAAAACTGCTATAGACATTTTACACAATCTGGTTCAGCATGATTGAACCAAGCACGTAGAGGTTGATCGATACTTCATCAATCATAACCTAGAGAATAATACAATCCGTTTCCCATTTGTCAAATCTGAGGACCAACTTGCAGATATACTTACCAAAGTCGTATCAAGCAAAGATTTTCACAACTCATTGATCAAGTTGCGCATGAAGGATCCGTAATCCATATGCATCAACTTGAGGGGGAGTGTTGACGTGAGTTGTATATTAAAGGAGAATTAGAGTAATTATAGGAAGTGGGATGGAAAGAAATTATTTCCTTCATACGATTAACTTAATTATAGGAGCAAAATCTGTATAGTCGAGAATATAAAATATATTCTGATATGTACTTATAGAACAGAATTGTAACAGAGAACGTATTACTGAATATATATTAAGAATTTTTTGACACAAAGATCATGATGCAGTTTTTTTTTATTAATTAATTTAACTATTGTGTTTATACAAGTTTTTATGAGAAAATTTATCGATCCAACAGCGTGTAATTTTTGTTTTATAAAATCCCGTATAGACAAGGTAATTCTCTTTGCACTTCTAATTCTTATAGTTAAAAGGATTGGCATTAGGCATATTGTTGCTATATTTTAATTTGTTATTTTGATCAAGTCAAATAATAATTATTCTATTAAATTTTAGTTAGTAAACGTTAGAGATGGATGCGATAGAAAAAAAAAATTAAAGCTAAATGTAAAAAGAGTATAAACAACTAAAAAAGTATTTTAAAATTCACAACAATTTGGGGAAAAAAAAAGCTTTCAACTTAATTTCAGTTTAAGTTTTGGAAAAGTCTATAAACAATAAAAAATTTTAAAAAAACAGTAAAAATGCACCAATCATCAATAAAATATGGTTAGATTTGGATGTTGAAAAGTATTGAGGAGAGTTGTGAATAATAATAAAAAGTAGATAAAAAATAATAATAAAATATTAAATAATAATAAAAAAATAATAAATAGTGATGAAAGTAGATAAAAAATAAAAGATAATAGTAAAATATTTTTAAAATGTTTGAAAATATTTTACACGCCAAACATAGCAAAATCTCGATTTTTGTTGAAGGAACTTCAAATTTTTTTTGTGAATATAAATTTTTTGACAGTTTAACATACATATTTTTTTAATTTGATTTCTTTTTATTATAATAAATTAAATTAATAGATAAATATTTAAAGTCAGATCTTAGGATTTCAATTGAATTGATAAAAAAAATGAGATAACATGAGATAAGTTTAAATAAAAAATTAAAAAAATTGAATAAAATAGTATTCAAATATTATTTATTGATATTATTATTATTCTAAAATTTTATAATATTATATTATTTATTATATTATATATAAAAATTTAAAAATATTATAACAATAAAATTTTTAAGAAAAAAGATAATTTTGATCCAAACGAGTGCTTAATCCATCTCTTTTTCCCAAGCATCATTGGTATAATAAATGATCCAAAGTATCATTTGTCACTGAATTATACACAGCATAGTACTCTCTCCCTGTCTCTCACTGTTAAAAACAGAAGAACCAACTTTTTCTTGTATGAATACAGAGTGATCCCCTTTGAATAGTCTCTCTCTCTCTCAATCATATACAGATTCGATAAACCACGAGAACTCCTGTGTGTTATCGTTATCCAGAAGATGAAAAGAAGAGAAATCTTCTGCGCATCCCAAGCGTCGACAGCTATATGTCTGAGCATGGAGCCAGCATCCTCCTGCCCCTCTTCCTCCACCATTAAACTCGGCGGCAGAGCCCTCGACCGCCATAACCCCATCATCAGAGATTCAACCAGAAGCGCCAGATCAGCACTCTCCGCTCCATGCGCTTCTCATCTCCCGCCCATCAATCCCAAACCTTATCACCAGCTCCATAACCAAAACACCAACAAAATCTCTTCTTCAAATCCAAGAGACCAACGCACGAAAATCTCTTCCAAAACAAGTGATCAAAAGAAGAAGAATCCGAATGATCATCTTATTAACAACTCTCATCTGCAGGCGGCTGATATTATACGGAAGATCTGGGGTAAACAGGAAGATTTAATCAGTACTACTCCTGTTTCGTCGAGATATTTGTTGAGCGACACTGCATACTTCGATGGGTTGTCGGATTACGATCCGGTTTTCTCGTTGGTTCCGGTTGCACAAAAGAAGAAGACTCAAGCTGTAAATGATCAAGATCATGAATCCTCTGTTTCAAAACCTGTCTCTTCATCGTCTCGCCCAAAATCTCCTTCGTCTGACCAGGTTCGTTCACATTCTAGCTCTCTTTTCATTTGAATGCAGGAATCAAAGAAATGGGATTGTTTTACGGATACAAGCTTAAATTGGATGGATGGATTCAGCAGCAAGTTGCAATTTTTTGTTTTTATTCTTTTTCTTAAATCTAAAGTTGCTCCCTTTATAATCCGCTCAAAAGAAAGAAGCAAAATTTCAAAATCTTGCAACTTTTGCTTGTGGGATTGTTATTTTAAGGTATTATGAGTTGAATCAACACAACCCACATTAATGTAGGATTATTAGATATACATAACATTATTTCAGTTCCTAAACGGATGCTTTCCAGAGGTTGAAATGATTATCAAATTCTAATATTCATGAAAGTAATTGGTCGGTGTGGTTGAAAGTACAAAAGCCAATTTTACGTTCAACTTTATTCAGATCAGAAAGATATATTAGTACTGGTGGTTGGTTGTGATGTTAAAAAAGATTTCTAAAAGTCGCAGGTTGTGGTCTTGAGGGTGTCACTCCACTGCAAAGCCTGTGAAGGAAAACTGAGGAAACATCTATCTAGAATGGAAGGTATGCACCTGATTTCTACCCTTTATTAGTTCTTAAGTTATTTTAACTAAAGCCGCCATCAGTTTGAGAACTACTTATAATTAATGCTGCAACTTTTTGTCAAATAGAAATGCTAAATTGAATTTACAACATCAACTCAGTGCAGAATCAGGAATTCATTTTTAAAAAGTTAAATAAAATTAACATCATAAAAAAATATTTTTTTGTACTATTTTTATATAATTTAAGTACTGAATATTACGTTTATTTAAAGTTGTGAATTTTTTCAAATTAATATATTATGATTGTTTATATATTCTATATACAAGTATATGTTTATTGAAACATATATAATTTATATTTGACCGTTGCATTTTTTACTTAAAATATGTATATACCATTAATTTATTTTTAAATTTTGTTAATATATGTACATAATATCTATGTTTATATTTATATGCTCCAAAATTTCGAAATTACAATAAACTTTAAAATATGTAAATTGTAAGTTTAAAATTGAACTTATAAGTAATTAATTTATAAGATCAAAATAATTTTATAGAATAGGCTAAAATAATTTTTAGAAAATAGGCCAACATAAATTATATAAATAACATTTATTAAATCATAAAAAATTAATATATATTTTTTTCAAAATTAATATATATTACAATTAATATGTATTAATTATATTAAAAAAATCATTAATCCTATTAAGGGAAAGGGGGGCCATGGCCCCCTGTCCCTTAATAGCTCCACCTGTCCCTTAATAGCTCTACCGCTGATCAACTCTAAATTGATTTGTTTGATATGGTACGATAATTTTTATGAGTATTTTCATTAGAAATAAATTTAACGTATTATATAAAAATTACGAGTTTAATTTTTTAAAATTTATTTGCCACCTTAATTAACACTTATCTTAGTTAAACATCCCCTAATGGCATCTGGGGTTTTAGTTTGAACCTCTTTTCTGCATGTACTCAAAATTGGTCGTGAGAATAACAATCTAGGCACAACTATCCTTTCTAAATCTGTTGCTGCTTTTTCGCTCAGTCTTTCTTTTTGCTGCTTTTTTTACTGCAGTCAAAAACTGATTGCTTCCTTTTCTAATGTGGGCATGCAGGAGTGACGTCCTTCAACATAGACTTTGCAGCGAAAAAAGTGACAATTATGGGGGATGTGACCCCGTTAGGCGTCCTGGAAAGTGTATCAAAGGTGAAGAATGCACAGTTTTGGCCTGCTGCTATTTCATCTACTGCTGCTGCAGATGGGTCAACTAATGTAGAAATCAAGAACTAAAGAAAGGCTTTACCTGAATGAGAAAATCTAAAAATTCCGCCCTGGGTTGTATCTTGTATGAGAATCAATTTAGTGTAAAAATCCCAGTCTTAGCTTGGGCACAAGAACAAGAATCTCTTCCATCTTCCATTATTAGAGTTAGTGAATAAGAGAAAGGGTTAATATTTAATAACTTAATTATGTCCTCCAATTATGCTGCACAGGGCCGGAGTTTTAGACATTGATAAATTATTATAACTCTCAGTTTGCATAGCCATAACCCATTTCCCTATCCGATTCCCTATGGTTTTGCGGCATTACTGTCATGCCTTTGTGCTTCCCAAGAAACTGATAGTTGTTGTTGATTTTTTTTCTTATTTTTTATAATTTTTAAAATATAATTTAAATTTAAATTATTTTATTACTATTTACAAAATTTTATATAAACTGTCTTAAAAGAATTATTTTACCATTTCTAATACCAATTAATTTTAGTTGAATTGACAAGTACTCACGATTTGGCATGCCAATGAACAATAGTGATAACATTTAATATTCCTGCACAATAGAGCATTAGTAATAGACTTGTTATAATTTTTTTTTAAATTGTATATTTTTACACACTTTTTAAAAAAAATTTTATCAAATTTAATCAATAGTGGAAAGAAAAAGATAGAAAAAGGGAAATATTTTACCAAGTAAAAAAATATTTCCTTCTCTACTTTTTTCTCCTCACTATTGATCAAATTTGATAAAAAAATTTTGGAAAGTGTGCAAAAGTGTACAATTTAAAAAAAAATTATAGCAAGTTCATTGCTAGTACTCTATAACATTTGTTGTTTTGAGTAACACGGCATATATATATATATATATATATAATTGTAGAATAGGTAAATATTATGCAATCACTTTTAAAAAGAATGAAATTTTTTCTTAGAATTTTAATTTCTTTTCATATAATTTTCATATTTATTCAATTTTTTTTAAGTGATTATACAATGCTTTACACACTCATAACTGTATTAATTATCATTTCTCTTCTCTAAAACCCTAATCCAGTAAAGGTGGAAAGGTAAATTTTTGAGAATGGTGAATAGTTTAAGAATCATGATAAACCACCTCGGTTTATATATATATATATATATGAATTAAGCATTATTCTTCCCTCAAATCCGTTTGCTTTCTTAAGGGCCGTAGCATTTTGTTACCTTTCTGGAATATGGTAGGTATAAGGCCTTTACACCAAAAGTCGTATAATTTTATAGCGTCCACAAAAGCAAAAGCTACGGCTCTTATCTCTCAAAAATGTAAAAACACAAGGGTGGGTGGAATGGGAAACTGGGTGGTAGAGTAGACCCAAAAATATACCACTGAAATGGCAAACCAATAATCTACGATCAAAATACCTTCAAAAAAATAATAATAATCTACTATCAAAATAGAGCCAAGTTTATGTCTTCTAATGCACTTCTTTTTTTCCTCTTTCTTTTTCACTCTGAATCTGTTCTTCGTCTCACAGTGAAAAGTTTCTCTTTTTTGTTTCTCGATATAATTAGGAGCGGGCCGGAAAAGCACGGCACCAAAATTCAGTTGATGGTGACTCATACAGAGCTTGCACATGGCTGGGAATCAATGGAAAGATCATTGGATTCAGCATTGGTAAAATGACAACAGGGGTAACTTTAAGGTATGAGGCCAAAAATTTAAAAGCAAGGTTATATCATGAATTGATCAGTATAATATATATATATATATATATTTATATATAAATAGATATAGATATAGATATATATTGTTTGGACCACTTCAAATTAAAATTTCAAGCAACCCAGATAGGCGACTTGATTCTCGGTCCATCGAGTCCTATCCATCTCGAAAGAAGAAATATATTTAATAAGAATAAATCTATTTAATATTTTTTTTTTATCATTATCTCATCATTTTATAATGTGACATTAGATGATAGATTAATAAATAAAACATAATAAATAATATTCAATCATTTAATACTACATCATAAGATAATAAAAAATAGGATGATGAGTAGCATTACTCATTTAATAAATATTGGGTAAGATTATAAGCAACTTGATTCTAGATCCAATCCTATTTATCAAATTTAAAGAATACGGGTGATAAAATTTAGAGTAAAGAATTGTATTTCTTTTACAATATTTTTCATAATATCTAACACAATTAATTTTTAAATGAGGGATATTTTTATAAAACATTTTATAAAAAAAATATAACATAATTTTATAAAAATATCCTTATCATATAACATTGATGTGAAATATATTATCACCTAAAAATCATGCTTTTATTGTCAAAGCCTGTAATAGTCATCCTGCCAAATCAATGTCTAAGAAAGAACGTACACTCTGTAAACATTATGGAGTCACTAGTCATATCGTTGGTAAGTGCTTTATTCAGTCGAGGGCTGATTATTTCCCTTTTACTCGGGCTAATGACGATTCTATTATTGTGCTTTTTGTGTACGATGATGACATTTTAATAGCTAGCAATGATTTACATTCTATTGATCAAATTGAAACTTTAGTTGGATACAAAATTCAAACTAAAGAATCTTGGACAACTTAAATACTTTATTGGTTTGAAAGTTACTCGATCTCCTCAAGGCATTTCTTTATGCAGATGAAAATATGCTCCTGAGATATTTCAAGATATTGATATCCTTGGTGCTAAACCCAACATCTTTTCCCATGTAGTAGAATATGAGAATTAATTGAGAAAATGGTGAATTATTGAAGGATCCCATAACTTTTCAAAGACTCATTGGTAGATTTCTATATCTCACAACTACAAAACCTAATCTTACTTTTTCTGTACATAAGCTATGTGAATATATTAAGTCTCGACAACCTTATTTGCAAGCAACTTATTATATTTTACAGCATGTAAAATCTACTCATGCTTTGTTCTTTCCAGTTAATGATCTTTTCCAACTTTTATCTTTTCCAAATTAAAAGTTTTAGAAATTCTAAAGGGTTCATATCCTAACACTCAACAATCCACCATTGGATATTGTATTTTTCTTGACGATTCTTTAATTTCTAATAATCCAAGAAATAATAAATTGTTTCCCGTTCTTCAACATGGGCCAAATACCATTCGATGGTATCCACTAATTGTAAAAATTTTTGGCTACTAACTTTACTCTAAGATTTTCAATTCCTCATACATACAGTGCTGGCTTTTGTTTTGTAACAATACAGCTATTCTACACATTGCTACTAATCTCGTATTTCATGAGCGTACAAAATATATAGAATTTGATTGCCATTTTATAATAGACAAGCTTCACACTAGAGTTCTAAAGACATTTCACATTGCTTCTCAACATCATCTTCTTGTTATCCTCACTAAAGCCTTGTGCAATCTCCAATTTACTACTTTGATAAGCAAAACAGGAGTTTACGCTAAGGTAATATTTGTGTACTTAGTCACTGTCTTTACTCTCCATCTAGTTTACGCTATTTACTCTCCATCTCAAAGAGAAGTATTATATATTTTTACTTAATATACTAATCAATATTTGTGTACTTAGTCACTGTAGTTCAATTCTAACCCGACTTAGTTCCAACTTGTATTTCGTATATAACCAAATATAAATATTTTTGCTGAGTTGTAAATGTTATATGTATACACTTCTATTTCTGCTAAGGTAATAATATCAGAAATTATTTATTTTCCCCTAGTTGAGACACACACATACATATAGTTTGGTTTCATGAGATTTTATCATCGAGTCGTTTTATATATGTATTTTCTCAACCTATATATATGTGCAATACTGAATAACTAATTATTCATTTGTATTGTGAGGGGGGTTGTTCCTTCGGGCCTAGACGCAAGGATCTAGCCCACGTGGCATAGATGAGCCTTGGGGTAGCGCAGCAATAGGGAACCATGATAAAAGGATAAGATGGACTGGGTTCGAAGGGCAAGATCGACCCAGAAGGCCAAGAGAAAACAACGATATTGCACACCGAAGTGCGAGCCTTCCAAGTCAAAAGACATATGTCACCTCTACTAGCTGACAAGCCGTATATGTGAGATCAAAAACGGCTTGTGACTCTCACTAGTACACTACCAACAGTCCGTCAGACAGAGAAAGTGGGCACACTAGGAAAGGAGCACGCCGTATTTAATGACTAACAGGACGGGATGAATACACCATGGCATGGACCTAGGTTCATCATAATAGTGACGATACGACTTGGCAGGAGATCGTCCGCCACCAAGACTTCACCCAATGCCCCAACATGCTACACTAACAGGTGCTGGCGACCACTACAACTAGGTGTATATATATATGTATGTGTGTGTGTGTGTATGTATATGTGTGTTGCTCTACCCAAGAGTTGGTTGGGAATATATTTTGACTTCTACTCTCCTTCCTTATAAGTTAATCCTCAAGACCTGTATTGGTTTAGGAATCAAAGGTAATCCTCACCATCTCGATCCCTCATCTTTTTCAATCTTGCAAGATGATAGGGAAATAGTGGAGTTAGTCGGGTAACGAAACACAATATCAACATGTATATTCATTCAATTTTATCTTTAATAATTTCTTAATTTTGAATATTTTTTAATCATCAAGTTTTTACCTTGTAAAACTTTAAACTATGTATCACAACATCTGATATGATATATTTGGTATTCTTACATCAACTAATCGAGAGTTACCACGAAATAGTACTAGTTGGAACTAAAGGTATAAAAATATAGCAAACTTGATTTTACAAGTAACCCTTGAGAAATAAAGGACTGCATGGCGAGCACCTTGTAGATATCATGAACGGTAGGGGGTAAGAGAAACACACAAAATTGGACCAGATCAATCCGAACTGGTGGAATCAATCAGTTTTAGAGCGGTTTGATCTAGAACGGGTTCTCGTAATGTCAAAATCGACCAATACAAGACCAATTCTAGTTCTAAACTTTTTAGGATCAGGCCAGTTCAATATAATATATATTTTAAATTAATTTTTTTAATATTATATATAATATTTTTTTATAGTATATAATATTTTTTTTTAGTATATATAATATTTTATACATTAATATATAATGTATATTAATTAGAATGTACGTTTATGGCCTAATACTAATAGTCTAATATTATACTACTATTGGTAATGTACTTTAGGTCAATATATAAATTATTATATAAAATTACTATACTAAATAATTATATATGAAATAATGATATAGTAATATTAATATTATTATTAGTACATAATCAATTTTTAAATATATAAGTCTGATACATATAAGTTCGATCTTAAATTTTATTTAAAATTAGATAAAACCAAACCAATTACACCTCTAATAAACTGCATAGATAGCAAGCGTCGTGATAAACGACGATGGAAATCCAAAGAATCAGTCGCAGATTTGCTACATAAAGTCATGAAGTGAGTTATTAAAAAGAGTAACCTCCCATCGAAAAAAAAAAAAATGTAACCGATATAAAATCTAAAGTGACGTAAAAGCTCAAAGAAAACAAAGCAAAAGAGAATCCGATAGTTATTACACAAATCTCAACTGGATAGCCCTGCAATTAATGCCGATATCAAGTTGGCAGAGAGACTCATCCTATTTAAAGGGGCAATCGTTTACTCAGATGGAGAGAAAAATGGAGATGATGGCTGTGATAGTGGATCGAAAGTTCTCATGCCTGGCCTTTCTGCTTTTGCTTACAATTTTCAGCTCTCCCTCCTACACCACAGGGGCTAGAAAACTTGGAGCAACATTTGAAGAAAATATTCATCATCCCTCCAACTTGCCAACCAATTCCCCTTCCGTTGCAACAATATCATCTGGGCCTTCCAAAAGCCCACTCGACTCTGCGATCCCTTCCTCTCCTGCAGCTGTCGTAACAACTGGAAGTGTGAATTTACCGTCTGGACCATGGTCCAATCCGTCTGGGCCTTCTCCAGGCGACCATGATACGCCACCCCCTCCTTATGTCACTTTGCCATCAAGGTCCATGAATTTACCATCTGGGCCTTAAAATGGCCGAACTGTATCTAATTTGGTTCGCTTGCTGAACCTAAGTAAATAAAACGGTTATCGGTGCATAATTTGTCTATACAAGCCATTACTTTGTTGCAGAAAAGTTCTCGATCTAGTTCTGGCTCGCTTGCTTCGTTGTTGACTGTCTAATTTACCCATTTCATAATCAATCAATGCAAACGTGGCACTTTATTGGAAGTAAATTTCAATTTTATAAAACTATCATCCACTTAATACAAGGTTCAAAAAATAAAAACTGAGGAAGAACCGATTAATATGTGGGTTCACATATTGTACGTATCTATCACTTCAACTTGTAGCTGGAAAGTGTAAAAATCATAAAAATTGTAAGAACCTCTAAAGAGTAATGACAGACACAACCATTTTTACAATTATTTTATAATTTTGTTTTAAATAGAAGATAATTTTTTTTTAAATAAGTTGTAAAATAGTTACATAAATTTCATTATTTTACAAAAATATCTAAACTAAAGTTATAAAAGAGTTGATAAAAAAAAATACTTTAAAAAATTCAAAATTCTAAAAAAATATTGAATATTTTATTTAAATGTTTGATTTTTTTAGCATTGGTATACCAACGCTGGATAGGTATATTTCTATCCCACGCTGGATCCTATGGAGTAAAATCCTCAAAACTCCAATTAAAAAAGCATCATCCCTATATAATGGTGCCTTTATATTCATATTGTTCTAAAATTTCTGGTTCTGCGTTTCGGTGTAAAGATTTTGTTCCTTTTTATTCATATTCTCTCATGGAATGACTATTTCAATATCATTCCATTTACATTCACGTAACCTAATAGACCAAATATAGCCGTTGGGTTCCAAATCTCTCTACGCTACTACCACTACTACATAGCCATTACTACTGCCTCTGCTAATAGCTCATCTGTCAACAATTGCTCGATATCCCTACCTATTGCACCAATGTCTTCTCCCAAAGCCAACCATTGTGATTCCCTTGTCAAGACCTTCCCCAGAACGTCTTTGTTTGTTTTCTTCTCTTGTCCTGCCAGCAACGCTTGCAGCCTATCTTGGAGCTGTCCTTTAATCCACTTCGAACCAAGTCTTGTTGTAGGCCTCGCCCGTGGATATTCATCCGTCAATTGCTGGTAGGTCTCCGCGAGTGCAGAATTTATTAGGTCAAAGAGTAACCTCCTCTCCGAGCTCTGACAAGAAGTCTGGCTGCAGTACTTCTTCTCGAGTTCTACAAACATGGAGGGATCCACCGGGCATTCAGAAGAGTGACATATAGCCGTGAACGTATCAGCATCAAAATTGTTAAAACCGGAGTCATTTAAGACGTCCATTATGTAGGAAGGCTCCCAAGTCTCTTCAGTTCTACAAAATCCCTTCTCATTTAAAATGGATCCTTCCCCAACATCTTCATCACTTGATATGAGCATGGGTCCCTCTGCATACGCTTCTGACTCCGATTTGAGTAGCTGAAGTTGCATCCGAAGCCCTAGATTCAGACAAGTCAACAAAACATGAGCAGCTGAAAATCTAGAATAAAGGAGCTTCCAACATATAAAATAGGAGGCTCCAAAAGATAATGGTTTCTTAATTTACGCGCTAGAAAGCAATTAAGGTAAAATGAGCCTCAATTGAAGGACGACAAATTGGTGAAGTGGCAAGATAAGGATATAATGATGTGTCGTATTGGACAAAGGTTGTGAAGTTTGATCCTAATCCCACCAGGGACAAGCAGCCAAAAAAGGATAGTCTTTTTCCATAAATCATATAATCTGAGTAGTGATTAGCTTCAAACGTTGGTTGTATCACCACTGTGATTTAAATCACAAATTTTGCTTCATTTATATGTATAACAATAGCTTTCAGGCATTCTGAAGGGAAGATAAGCATCTAGATAACCTCAGGGAAATGAATAAACTAACAATTCAACAAATAAATAAATGAACAAACAAATTTCAAAATTACCATGGATGTCAGCATTGAGACTCTCAAAGCATTCAGAACATGATGACAAATCATCAGTAAAGGAAGCTTCCAGAACTGAAACTGGACTGGGCTGATCAGCCACCTTGGAGTTAACTGGTGATTCTAGTCCAGGTGGAGCGTGAAGCAAAGAAACTGAACCTTCCTCGGATGGCCCAATCAATGGTTCCTGGAATAACATGAAATATTGAGAACTCAAAAAATCCATGATGCACAATTAAAGATGGCCCTACTTTTAACCAAGCTAGAAAATATAAGCAGTTTTCTTAAAGAGGTCCTAATATTCCGATCACATTGTAAATCATGCACCATGAATTAGAATTATTTTTAACAGAAACCACTTCCCCACTAGTATATTGAGCATCTGTGATAAACAGTTCCTCCGCCATAAGTGAGA
Source organism: Platycarya longipes (assembly GCA_036559045.1). Lineage (NCBI taxonomy): Eukaryota > Viridiplantae > Streptophyta > Magnoliopsida > Fagales > Juglandaceae > Platycarya > Platycarya longipes. The sequence goes on from CM071797.1 coordinate 39,174,660, forward strand.
ATTTAGAAATAAAATCAGGGCTTTATCCTCTTTAAGAAAAACTTGTGCAAAACAGACAATCTCTAAGCAATATTTTTACACAGCAGAATATAATTATGTTAGCTGGTACTCTTTAGGCAGTCATTTTGAACATAGCCTGGACAAAATTGCAGGTTAAAAGCCTCTATCCATGGTAACATGATTAGCAGCAGTATTCCTTGAATATCTGGTAAGTTAGAAGTCATGGTATACCTATTATATAAAAATAATGAGCAAAAACGACTGTTACACTGAGTTTTATATATTGTTAGGCACTGCAAATTATAAAACTCGGTGTTGAAACTTCAGAATCAAGGAACAAATTTATAAAAAGGAACAAATTTCAACCATATGAAGCTGACTAATTTTATCAATAACAAGGTCTAATTACGAAGGGAAAATAATGAAGAGAGATTAAAGACCCGATTCAGTTATCATTAGCTAATAGTATATTGGAAGGAATAGGGCGCCATAGTTTATCTAAACTGACGCATCAGCAATATGCCAAGGGATTTTTTACGCAAAGGGAAAAAAAAAAAGAAGTTAAAAGACCAAACCTGTGGAATTAAAACATCTTGGCCACCAGCAGAGACATCATTCTTTACACCCATGCCGGCTGATTTGTCAGGTAACAACTCATCAGGAGGTTCAGAGGGCATGTCCTTATTTTCATCACTCACTTCGTCCACATTTTCGGGGCCCGGACTCTTGTTGTTGACATTACTAACTAATGTCTCAACGATCATAACATCTCTTTCAGATGGATTAACATTTTCAAGGCTAGCCTTCACTTGATTCTGGCTTGTATGAATCTCTGCCATATACCCATTACTTTCCGTGACTGTGCAGCTAGAAGAATGAGACTTCTTACTACTAGATCTTGACTTGCCAGTGACTGACCCTTCTCTCCAATCTGATTTACCTTTTACTCTCTTGCTTCTTTCCTTCTTCAACGTCTCATTTGGCGTGAGATACCTGTCCTCATAAAATGTTTCCCTGCGCATGCTTGCCTTAGGACTTCCAAAGGCAGTAGAAGAAGCAGGTAGTGATCTTGACCTTGATAACTTTCTCATAGATCCATCTTTCCAGCCATCCCTACTGCTAATTCCCAAGGGCACAACACACCCTGTTGGTCTATCATCACTAGCAAATTTGTCACTAATTTCATCCTCACCAATCACACCACTGAAACTTGCTGGGGCTAAATCCTTATCGGGGACCGCAAGCATTTCAGCCAGTGTGCTGCCCTTACTAAGCACTCCTAACTCTTGAGACTTGTGAGTCATCTTCCACCTCTCTGAGAGTCTTTTCTTCGCCTCCCTACTCACAGAGGAATCAGCTGAACGGGATGATGAAGGCTTGTACTGGTTACTCAAGTCAAATGAATTTCTGGAATCCACTGTGATCGCCTCTGATTCATTTCCAGATATGTCACATGAACTCTCATCCCCAGCATATCCTCTAAATCCAGCAGATGAAAAATTCATTGAACCACCACGAAAATTCTTTCTCATTTGTTTAGTTATTTCCCTAGCAATTTCTCTAGATTCCCTGGACTTATGCCTTGAAAGCCCAGCACGCTCAGGAAAGTTCTTCGTCCCACATGAGTCTCCCTTCCTACTTTTGACGCTCGAAAATTCAGTCGATGCCCTACAATCTGACAGAAAAGTATGCGAAGAACAAGGTGATGATATAGGATCGGCACCATTTTGGGCCTTCCCAATGTTTGGTTTTAACACTACTATACTTGTAGGCAGAGTTGCCAACTTATCCTTCTGCTCCACTGAAATATTTGCTGAATTGAGTCCATTATAAGCAGCATGTCTACTGTCAGGGTGGCTAAATACACCATCAGAATGCTTCCGAGGAGATCTACTGTAGTTTTTCCAAGGAGTTCGCCTTGCTGATTTTCCAAGTTCACTATTTTCATGCTTCTGAGCATCTGAAAACTCTACAGCTGCTACGTGGCCCCGATGGGTTTGGGGAGGAGCACCTTGCAGATCATGCAAATGCTTTGTGAATAACGAATCAGGCTGTTGAAGAAATTTTAGCAGACGATCCTTATTAGAGTCTAGCACCTCAAGTGCATCGTGGAACTCCTTTGTATCCTGCAGCTTCTGATCACTTGAAAGACGTTTAGCATCCATGAACTTCTGCCTAATAAACTCCATCTCAGCATCGGTAAGCTTTGAGCTTGTAGCTTCCTGTGATGAGCAATTGCCATTCTTCATCTTTGATGTTTCCAAAACCTCAAATACATCCTTAAATTCTTGCTCCTCCTTGGAATTTCTACTAGATGATCGAAGTTCATAAAATCTGCCACTGTTCTGTGCTCTATCTACTGATATTTTCCTATTAATATAATTCTCTGAGTACTTTTTTTGCTGTCTGTGAACAGGCTGCTGAGGTGGCAGCCCATCGAGACCCATCAATTTGGCAATAACACTTGGAGATCTCCTTTTGGATTCAGTTTCTCTTGACATCTCTTCAGCTAACAACTTCTTTATTGGGGTTCCAACAGATTGTTTTGAAGACTTCCAGCCCAATTCAAATGTGAACTACAAATGCCAAATGTATTTTACATTACTGTCAGTTTAGTATTTTATTTTTGGGGCATAGATAAACAGAGAAGATACCAGAAAATGAACTGAAACTGATATTACTCGGAAAAAAAAATTCTATAACTAAATTGTGATGAAAGTTGGAAGAAAATTGGGAAAAAAATTAATTAGTAAATTCTACAAAAAAAAAAAACATAAAAGGGAAAAAAAAACGCACTGTATTTTCATCTGCAGTACCACTACTGCAAGAACTAGAATCGGAGGCCAATTTCGGAAAGTTCCTCTCCCTTTGAACCTGCCTGTTTCCTGGAAATCAATCACCAGAACATGGTTAGGATGACCATCCAAGAATAGCAAAAGTGGCGAAGGAGTTCTTCAAGATCCTTAAAATGAAGACTTAAAAAATTACTCGAATCCAAACCAGGAAACAATCCGTGAATAGCGTCCCCTATTCAGACATACATAGTCACAGAAACCATAAAATAAAAGAAATTAGAATCATTTTTCAAATCAATAGATGCTTTTTGTAAAGGAATTTGAAAGAACCTTCCTTGCCATTTTGAGCAACAAACTCGAGGAAAAATAATTTTTTTAAAGAGGATCGAGTAAACAAAGAAACACAAAAGCAAATCAGTCATTAAACAATGGCAAAAATCTAACGAAATAGCAAGCAGAGAACAGAAGAAAGTTTCGTGTTTGGGAAAAGGAAATAAAAAAGACAACTTGCAGAGAGAGTAAATAAACGAAATAGAACGCTTTTAAGAGCACTCAGTAGTGAAGCTGGGAAATGCAATGATTTCCATCATATCCCTAGAATTCATTATGGAAGGAAACAAATCATGGCTGATACCACTACACAAAAAAAAGTCACACTTGTAAATTCCAAAACTTACTTGAACAAAAACAGCACCACTAAAGAAGAAGAAAATCATCTCGGGTATTTATTCGAAAGAAACGAAATTAGAATTTGACAATATTTATCATTTTCAGCTGTTTTATTTAATTATTTCTGTTGATTTTTTGGAGAAATACTCAAAGACTGTCAAATTATTTCTGATGATTTTTTCCAGTAATAATCAAAGAAGTAAAATTAGAATTTGACAGTCTTCATCATTTTCAACTGTTTTATTTAATTATTTCAGCTTTGGAAAACTTTAAGAACATAAGAAACGAAGAGTTTCAATGGTGTTCTTCTCGGACTTTCTTGATTTTTTTCAGCGACCAAGCTTCGTTTTGTAGCTAAGAAAATGCAAACAAGAAGAAAGAGTAAAAAAAAAAATCATGCGTTGTTCTTGTTCATCATCTGAGCCAAATCCAAACCTTCGGGGCTCAGCAGTCAGATCCTCATTTTTCGCAAACCAAGAAACCAGAGGGAAAAGAGCGCAATGAAAAGAAGATTTCAAGTTTTTAAATTTCTTTCGTTTCCTCGCTTTTCTCGGCAACAAACCAAAGTGAAGACTACTACATTACAATTATTAGAAAAGTAAAAAGAATTGAAAGAACAAGCTGACCTTCTCGGTGAGCTCGCACAGCAGAGGAAAATCTTTCGCCAGAGCTCCGATCAGTAATGCCCGATATCTTGGACCTCTTTTGCCGAAAATTATCCATCCTAACTCATCAAAAATATTTTCTTTCTTCCAAAACAAAAAATAAAACAAACACGCAGGAATGCCAAAGAAACCTGGATCCGAAATCTCGGAAACACACACTCCGAAGAAAACGAGAGAGAGAGAGAGAGAGTCAGAGAAAGCAAAACCCTAGACTTTTTAGCTCATTCAAAAAAATAAAAAGTCATAGAATCCAAAGGCCGGATCAGAGAGAGAGGGGATGGAGGGCGAGCCTTAAAGACATCTGACCGTTAGTAGCGTCGATGAGAGAGAGAGAGAGAGAAGGGGGTGGGTGAGAGCACTGAGAGGGAAGTCCATGAGCATGAGAGAAAGAGAGAGAGAGGGAGAAGGGGGGGAGGGAGACAGAGTTATATTTTTGAACATTCAAATACCGATGATCCTTTCATACACTCGCTCGCAGCGCCTGCAACTGTAACTGTCTCTCTCTCTCTGTGCTCCGAGAATGGCTTGCATTTTTGGTAAATTTGAAAGCCACGTTGGCATATTTGCATTGTTCTTTTTTCTTGACGTGATTGATTCCCGACGCTATCTATGGCTCTCCTCCTCTTCCCTGTCTCTCTTTTTATCCCGCTCTGTTTTTATTGTTTCCTTCCGACGCGCGGTATACGGCTGCCTAAATTTTCACACAATTCAAATTTTTTTACAGTTATTATAACCCTTTATTTAATTGATTAAAAAAAAATTACAAAAATATAAATTTATATACATATTAAAAATAAAATTATTATATTTAATCAAAGATAAATTAAAAAAATTCAAATTTTAAAGAGTTACTATTTATTTTTAAAAATAAAATATTTTTATTCATTTCGTCTACTTTTTTCTCCTTATTTTTAATTAAATATAATAAAAAAAATTATATATATATAAATTTATATTTTCTATCAATCCAATAAAAATACTCTTACCCCTTAAATTAAGTTAAATTGTGCTAAATTACTTTAAGAGTGCGTTGAGATCTTAGACAAAACATATTTGCAATCGTACCATTACATAACTATTTTTTAAAAAATGAATAAAATATAAAATTTATACGAAAATTTTAATTTTTTAATAATGAATATCACTCTTTTTTTAAAACAATTATTCTATATGTTAATATTAGTTAATTCTTTATTAATAATGATGAGTTAAAATAATAGAGTAAGTTTCGTGAAGAAACTTAAAATACGACATATTTAAAAGTTAAAATGAGTTTAGATATATTTAGAAGAATTTAAAAAAAAAATGTGACTCTTATGTGTAAAGATGTATTAAGTTAAAAAAGGTTGTACATCGCATGTATAAAAAAGTTTTGAATTAAAATAAGTTTAATGATTTAAAAATTGAGTATTTGAATGTTAGATTTAACTTTTAAAATTAGATTAAACTAAATTCAGTTCAATGCACTCTAATAACCAAATCGGTCCGAAGAATAATGTTAAATATAGTAAAAATGTTACATTTTTATTTTAAGAAGGTTGATTGTTAAAGAAACTATTTTTTTATGTAGGTCTTAAATTAAAAGAGTATGCAATATTTATATGTTCTAAGATTATAAATATTATTCTTTTAAAAAATATTTTATCCAAACTAAATTACATTTGTAATTAACAAATTAAGGATAAGAAATATCTAACTTGTTTAGATTGAATTAGAATTGGTCACGATCTGCATTGGACACCTCAACATTTAATGTCTTTAATGTCGACCATTGTTGTTCACTTATATCACTCACCTTACCTTATATAGTAATGATAACTTTTGGATGCATTATGTAAGTATGCATTAAAACTTCAATAAATTTCTCATTTGAGATTAATATAGGGTGGATGTGATTAACTTGCTATTTTAATTTGGTAAATGAATATGTGATGCTCTGTCTTATCTTGAGTTTGTCATTTTCTATTCTTTTTTTAAACCAATAAAGTATTAAATTAAAACAGAGATTCAAGTTGATGGGGGGAAGGGTGCCAACTCAAAAACCCCCCATTACAATAATGGTAGTGTTTGAGTTGGACCATATTTTGAAAATTTGAGACCAAATAATCCATCGTGGTGTTACATTATAGGTAATACCGATGGCCAAATTATGTAACACCGATGGCCAAAATAGACATTTTCCAACCGTAGACTTAAAAAAAAACAAAAAAACAAAAACAGAGAGAGAGATGTTAGAGATCTCGATTTTGTGATCCTTATAAGATCTTGATGGAATTTTTTTAAACTTTTTTTTACATGATTTTTAAGTAAGAATTTTTAAATCTTATTTTTTATATGATTTTTTTAATATTTTAAAATATTTTTTTAAAATACAAAAAAAAATTACAACATTATTTAAAAACACTTACTAAATAATTATATAAAATAAAAAACTAAAAAAAATCGTATCGGAATCTAATAGAAATTCCAAAATAGAAATCCTTAATATTACTTTTAAAAAAAATGTCCATAAACATGGAGGAGAAGGTGAGATGGAAGGTACTAGAGACCTCCCCCATGCTAGAGAAAAAGGTTTAGACAGTGAATTCGTCCGTTTTCAATCTTAGTTCCAAGTGTGATGTACCTGACCAAATGTGTAAGTGATTTTGAGCAACATTTCTATATTGGGAATTTTTTTTCCTTTTGTACCAAATATAGATAATTAATTCAAGGCTTATACTAGCATTTTCACATCGTATAAGCGCATTAATTCCACATTATACTGATTATTTTCCTAAGAACAGTGCTTCATCCTCGGGGATGTAGCACGAGTTTTTCTGATAAAGAAAGAAAAAAATTATTTTTTATTTTTTTATTAACTTTTATTTTTTTTATTTAAAAAAAAGTTTACAACATCATTACATACTTTCATAATCCCTAAATAAAAAAATTATAACTTTTTTTATATTGAGAGATTTACTCGGGAGATATCCTTGGATGATTTAGCATTTTTGTTTTCGTAATTAACATGCACAAAGAAGGGTATTAATTATATGAGGTTCCTCGAGAGCTCTTTCGCTTTCTCTCTAGCTCTAGTTGTCGGTTCCCTGTTATAGAAGGTCATTTCCGAGGTAGAGCGAAGCTTTTTTAGTCCCTCTTGGTTTTTTTTGGCTCCTTCCTTCCTCCCATGTAGCCCTCTTAGGTTTTTTTAGTTTATTTCTAATTTATGTTTTTTCGTTATTTTTCTTGCTTTTATAGTGTTTTCTCTATAGTTTTTAGAGTTGTCGATCTTCTACTTGCCAGACATCTCCGACTACCATGCGTCGAATAAATGAAGTCTACAGCCACTAATCTATGATAAGGGAAGAAGAATGAGACCAGGTGTGCGGCATATTGCTCTCACGTGCCTGAGGGGGTGCGCATGATCACCACGTGTCGTCGCACTTGGAGAGTCACATTGTCAACATACGGCACTTTTGAAATCAGAGGCTTCCGATCTTCCATTTTGTCATTTCAGGTTTCTTTCCAATGCAGTGACACGTGCTCCTCACGTGTCGACATAGTCGGTTGTCGCCATTTTCCAGTATATCAGTTCTCATATCTTATTGCTTTTAATAACTAGCGATCAAGAGGATATGGATGTGATAGCCTCCTTCAACCAGAACAAATCAATAAAATGCAGCGCACCTTTCTCTACCATGACTTTTAGTTCTAGATTTATAATCTATTTATCAGACTATTTTAAAATCGCTTTTGAGCGACTTTCCTTTAGGAAAATTAGGTTAGAGTCAATTTATTAACGAGATAGTCCAATTTTTCTTTTCTCTTTGCGCTATTTTATTTATTTATTTTGCAATAACTATTGGAGATTCTATAATGTCGTTATAATATTCACTCCACTGAATATTATGTCGTTATATCTAATAATTTATCTATAAAATGCTAACTTTCAAGAAAAAAAAGTATTAATTATATGAGTAATATTACTGTACCTCTTAATTTATACCACTTACTTTATCCTTTGACGTGACACCACAGTCTACAGTCATGTGACTTATTAAAAACGTTAAAATGGTAGATGGAATCTAAAGTTTTAGGTTTTTTTTTTTAATGTTTTTGAGCACTATTTTGTTTTGAATATATATTTTTATTTCTTTTATAAACCATGCGACACGACAACGTGCCACTAACCACATGTTGTCACACAAAAAAGATACCATAAGTATTATAAATTAAAAGGAATAATAGCGTTACTCATGTATTGAATTTAGGTTGTGGATAAAAGTGTCGATAGGGTTTCTCCCTTATGGATGATGACAAATTTGTCCAAGTTAATTATTCCCAAAATCTAATCTTTATTAAATTTATTAAGATACCTCGAACTTTATTAAATTTAAGAGTTTTAAACAGAAGAGAAATAAATATAAATAGACGTTACAATATTTAATGTAATAATTCAAAAAGTCCAGAAATACCGAGATCACCAATAAATACTTGAGGGGTCCAGTATCTGTATATCTGTCATAACTGAAACTTGCAAGTTTTGGCCGTAAGATCAATTTAAAAAAGGTAATTTTTCTCAAGTTATAATTAATGGGGACCAAATGCATGTGCATTTGCTAATATCGTAGTGTGATTGTCAAACAAACACGCTGGCGTCCAAATATGTACAATATTATGGCAAAATATTGCCCACTCTACCTATGTATGCTGTGCTTTTCATATGTGTATTTTAACATTAAAAATGCTATTTGTACATAATTTATGTACCTTTTGCAACACATCATTTATAAATATTATTTTTATCCTTCTTTTAAATTAATTATTTATATTTTTTATTGTTATTTCTCTCTCATTATATTTTTATATATTTTTTTAATATTTTAAGTACGTCACCAATTTTATAAAAAATATACGAGATCATATACCTATAGCATTACCCTTCTAGCATAGGAGTAGTTTTCGCTAGCATTCATGCATGTTGATATAATAAAAAATTGAGAAATACTTTTTTAGCTATTAAAAAAATGAAAAAGATACAATAAAATCGAATAAATGAGATTTCAAATAAGTATTTACATAATTTTTTTATGTCCACAAAATTTGATTCGTCAAAATACTAAGTCACCATTAATATTGACATATATATAAGAGATCACCAAATGTACAAGAATTTCTCTATTCAATTATTTTTCTTCTTATTGAAGGATATTTCGTTCATACACATTTTTCGTCTTTTCTTTGTTTTTCAAGTCTATAGTGAGATAATTTGAAAATGTCAAATCTTAAATTATTCCATTTTCATGATTGAGTCTCGAAATCTTTTGGATAGATATCTTATATTGAGTTGTTGAATTCTTTATAATTAAAGAATATTTTTTAGTTGTTTTAGAAAATTAAATAAATTAAAAAATTAGCGTGGATTGACTTGACATAATATATTAGACTGTAAATATGTTGCATATATAAGTAAGAGTTTTATAGAAGATTATTGATAGATACATGTACAACATAATTATAGAATACATTTTATAAAGTATTTTATAAAATTATATTGTAAAATATGTTGTAGAAAATATTATATATAAATTATTTTCCGTTTTAATATTTATTATGTTGCAAAGCGGACACGCGTACGATAATATTATTGTAAGGGTTTAAATGTTTAGACTTCCAAAGCAGCGATGCCCCCAAAATACCGTCCCTCCTGTTAAGATATATAAGACACTGACTCGGACCAAACAAAGCAAGGATTCTATAAATGATCTGTACCATAATGCAAGTGCATGTAATCAATTAATGTTGTGGGTTTTGTTTTGTTTTGCAGTTTTTCTGAATAATTAATTGACTCACCCTTTTGTTTTTTTTATCGCATCTGAGAAGAAGCGAACACATGTACATGGATTTTCTATATGGATCTGTGTCGAGAACTGTACCATGGTGGCATGGTCCATGGAAGGGATCAGGGAAAAGATGACAAAATTATATGCGATTCTTTGAGACATATATCATAGATATATTGGTTTATTAATTAATATACAGGGCTCAAGTACCGTGGTTTCAGTGTCCATAACAGAGAGAGCTGATCCCATGATTCCTGTTTGTTTAGAAAGAAAATCTTTTTTTTTTTTTTAACGATATGGCCGGACAACTGACATTTTGACTTTGCAGTGAATTATTACGTTGGAGGCTTGTAATATAAGCAAGCTAGCCTTAAATATCCATTATTGGGGAAATGATGTTGACAGACACGCCATCTAGCCATAAGCATATATAATGACACTGCTTAAGTTATCTTACTGCCGACAACAGCTCTCCTAACATGTCCTTTCTTTGGCGTGGAAGAGCTATTGATTTATAAATCAGTTATTCCCCTTAATTTCAGCTACATTATTATGTTAATGTCACAAGCAACAATCAAAGTATGTTTTTTTTTTTTTTCTAGTAAAACTTGGATTCCATGCAATTCACCACCTTATCAGAGCAACACGTGTAGACCTTACATGTTGCTCGTGTACAGGTCCACCTGCCCGGGCAGCAAATATTATTAGAAGAAAAATACTTATAATTGTAAAGAGATTACAATTAAAAGTAAATTTAAGTTGATATTGTAATATGTCAGATTGTTACATTATTTTATTATAAAATAAATTTAACAAATTTTATTAAATCACGTCAATTTGTATATTAATTTTTTAAAGTAGCAGTCTTATGAAAATTTGGATTCATGTTTGTAAATTGTGGCTATACCTCCTTGCATTTCATTTGAGATTTTAACCACCTGCATTGTGCAAGGAGTGAGTTTAGTGTATGTAGGTCGGATTGAGGAAAACAAACATATATACATGCATGTTATGATATTGGTCACTACCTCCAAATCCCATGTTTTGCATGATGTTTTATATAGGATGGCACCTTTGTTTCAGTGAACATGGAAGAAAAGCAAAAAGACATCATAACAAGGAGATCATTGCTGTCTCTAATCCCTACCATAAAGTTGGGTAAAGAGGCCGGTTCACTCTTCTATTGCAATTAATACAATGATCATAATGTGGGCGCTTCCATGTTTTCTTTCTTTTTGACACTTTTTCTAGGGAAATCAATTGGTTGTTCATCGAAGCATGTGAAAAAGAGGTCTAAAGATCAACCGCACCACCCATTGTTCTCCGATAATCATGTATGCATGGTCACCGGCCATTTATCAGCTACAGTTCGAGAGAAATTATTTCTATTTGTCTTGTGTCAATAATATGGGACAAATTTTTGTACTTGGTTACAATTTGCATCGATCTTTCGGCAATTTGATACATTATTTTTTTTTTTGGTTTTGAGTGACTAATAAGCAAGGTTTCATTAAAATAAATTCAAAAGGAAAATAATGAATGTTGGTGAGTTTGCACACACTCTTGCGCACAAAGAAAATCTGACAAATTAGTATTAAAATCAATCAATGTAGAGGTAAAAAAGATAGTCCAAGAAAATCTCCACATTAGATTGCTAGCAAATTCTTGTACGAAAGTACATCCCTATACGTAGTAGTAATATATTATATGAGCGGATGGCAGATCTCGCAAGCCCCACTATTACAAAAAATGTAATGGTGCAACAATATAAAATAATAAATTGCAATGGCACTATAAAAAAAATAATCAGATATAATTAATTTGATGCATTTAAAAAAGACAGAAATAACAAATTTTTCTTATAATATGAATTAAATATATTAGATTCGAACCCATGCTTACTAGCCAAGTCCAAGAGGGTAACAAGACAATGCTTTTCACGTCCAATTAGGGAAGCCAGGGACACTATTCATTTGTTTCAATATTGGTGAAGGAGACATCTTATATATCTTCTTCCTCATAATTAGTTTGAGTTTCAAATATACGCCCCATGCAATAAGGGTGAAAATCACACTCCGGCCTTTTGGTGGCACTTCCACTGAGATTTTGAAGACCGATGGCAATATTGAGCATGATGGAGTACTGGTACGTGTGATGATTTAAATTTTAGGCTGTGTTTGAACATAGGGATGGTTTCAGATGATTTGAGTTGATATGTGAATAATAATATTTTGTATATCTAAATGAATTGTATTTGAATGTTTATAAATTAAGACACGTGTTTGAATGTATAAAATAGGTTGAGATGCATTTTAACATTTTATGAAAAGTTGAAAAAATAGTGAATTCTATCAATAATTGGTTTGAGATTGGCTAAGATGATTTCATTTTTCAAATACAGCTTAATTGTCGGAAAGTAATACTTTCTAATCTAGCGGAAAAAAAAGAAAAAGAAAACCCAAAAATAATTATATAAACAATGAATTTATGTGGAGGAAAGGAAAGCGGGGGGGAGGGAGACGAGACGAGACGAAGAAAATGAAGATAGATTTATGTGTTTTGAGAGAGAAGGGAATAGAAGGTTTTTTTTTTTTATAAAAAGAAAGAGATGTCGCAAATTTGTTAACAGTTTGAAAGTTCTTAAGCAATCGAGCTAAAGTTTGGTTGCAAAATCAGGCCATCTTTTGGGGAAGTACATTAAGGACTCAACTTGTTAAATATCCTAGCTAGCTAGCAAACTAAGCAACTATGTACCACTTGGATTAGCATCGATATTTAAATTAATATATTAGCTAGCAAATTTCTATTATTGTTTGAAATAATTCTATATATAATTATAAGTACGTAATTATTGCATAATCGTTTTAAAAAATAATAAAATTTATTATTAAAAAATTAATTTTTATTTATTTATTTAGAATTCATATATTATTCATTTTTTAAGCGATTACACGACAGTATCCTAATTCATGATTACATATATATTTTCTCTATTATTTATATCTTTAAATTTTCTCATCTTTCATAACTCTTCCAACATCTCCCATTCTGTTTTGACTGTTTCATCTTTCATGCTTCTCTCCTCTTTATGTTTCAATTTAAGTGAATTCTTATATATGTTGTTCTTATTCTTGCATTTGGAACTTCTCCAACTTCTATAGTCTTTTTTCTTAAATTAATATAATGACTAAGCATGTGCCTGGATATCAAGCAATTATGTTTTGCAATGTACGTAAAACTGTCAATTTTTGCAATCAAACTCAAAACTCTCCGAAAATTACAATGTACGTACGTCCCTGTTTTCTTGAAAAACACAAAAGTATCCAGAAAAAAACTTTCAAGAATCCCCATTAAATTCAATAAATAGAATAAATTTATAAGAGAAATTAATTTTCAATTATTTTTTCGAAATCTTGTATTTTTTTAATAAAATGTTTTGAATTTTTTTATGCTTTTCTTAATTTTTTATATTTTATTATAAATTAAGTTCTATTTTGCTTTTAAAATTGTTTTTATTGTTTTTATTTTTTTCATTTTTTAATTATCTTTATCAAGGATATTTAGGTTCAATATTTTATGAGGGTATATATATATATATATATATTATAATTTGTGGGGTGATTGTCAAAATTGATAGTTTCTGAATAATTATAATTGAATTGTATAATATAACTTTAAAAAAAACAATAATAATAATAATAATAATAATAATAAAGAAAGAAGATCTTTCTACCTCGTTGGAGATGCCTTGAGAGAATTCTAGAAAAGCCCCCAAATGAAAGAAAAAGCTAAAGCGAATTGCCTTAAATAAAGTGTTATTAGGTCCAAAACAACAATCATGGCTTTTGAATGTCCGTTATTATCTGTCTAACTTTTGAATTGCCTTAAATAAACTGTTTATGAATAATAATGAATTATAGGGAAGTTGTCTTACCAAATACAGTCTAAATATCTCAAAAATTAAGATAAAACAAAATGTTAAAGATACATAGTTCTTAATTATTAATTTTCTTCGTGAGTTATTTTAAGTGATTGTCTTGATGAACTTACTACCAAGCCATTTAAAATGTATAATATCAATCAATTCGATCAATCATGAGAATACTCAGTTCATGGTTATTACCCATTTTTAAGGACATGCATTCATGGACTTGAATCTATTAGAGTTATTGATAATAAAACAGAGATAAACATATAAAGTGGATCAGATAAATTTTATTGAGTATTTAGTATTATTTGAGAAATTAACTCCGACAAATAATAAAAAAATGTGAGATCTAATTTATATGTCTATATTCCTTCCAATTTAGACTCTAGAATTTGTTATGAAAGAAAAATATAAGAATCTCAATTCTGATGCATTGGTGACCTGTTTAGTAGAAGTAGATGAATTTCCAAGGGATGGGAATGGGATGCCTTTTTCTGTTATCTACAAGCACTGCTTTTAAAACCTACAGCAGATGTGCACACTATGCTGAAAAGAGTCATGTTGGGATCGTTCCTGGATGGATGTTTGAATTTATTTGACTGCAGTAACGAAAAGTAGGGTGCAGTAAAGGCAGGCAGCCCTTCTTGTTGACTGCATTTCGCAACTTTAGAAGCAATGTTGACTATTAGAATTTTTGAAATTATAAAACACCAGGAAACATGAAGGAATTGCTTGGCTTGCCTGGGGCATGAGTGCCCGAGTCTAGGACAAAAGAATACAATATATTGTCCCACAAATTTTTTTTTTTAAATAACCTTTCAAAACTATTTATTCTAACCATAATTTTGAACGGATATACTGAGTTAAGAAATAAGATGAGATAAAAGTGAAAAAAAATATTGTTGTAATATATTTTTTTAATATTAGTTTTATTTTGAAAATTGTGTTTTGAAATTTGAAAAAGTTAATTTTTTATTATATTTTGTATAGGAGTTTGAAAAAGTATAATGATGAATTTGAAATATATTTTAGAGTTTTGATTTCATCTCAATAAACAAGTCAGGCTCTTCAAACTGAGACATTTTGATATCTTTTAGCATCGTAAATTATGTTTATATTGATATACATGAAAAATATACATTATAACAATCATTTCTATTATTATAGTAAGTTTGGCCCATCTAAAGATAAGTTTCTAACATTGTCATTAATTCTGAATATTTTTTTCTTTTTATTGATATCGGGTATCTAAAATAACATCCCCACTAATCTTCAGAGTGCACAGGAGAATTGATGACCATAAGAACGCATAGGCTCAGATTTGGGCTTTCCCTGGTAAGGCAGCTAACAAAACATAAAACCCAATTGGTTGAGTATGCGTCTAGCTTTGTTATATAAATGCATTTCCCCTCATACAATTATAGATGAATTAGATCACCAGTACAGACTTCAGACCTACCATCGCTTAACACTCTGTATCATCTAAGATACCAAAGCTTCCTTTAATTCTGGAATTGCCATAGTTTTTGTCAACATCTCTCTCTCTCTCTCTCTCTCTCTCTCTGTGTTATGTTCTATTTACAATGTAGATGTCATAACCAGTGGAAGTTTTAAGGCTGAACATAGTTTTCTTTCAAATTGAATTAGATGAAACTCTTTTAACCTAGTCTATAAATTTGCCCTGCCCTTGTAAACATTTTACCACGCCTTTTAGGCAAATAAAAATCACATGACAAACTCCTAAATTAGACAATTAAAAAATAGTATTTACTTCTCCATGCTAAAAAATTTTCAGATCAGGTTGGAGGAGACGGGAATGATCAGATTTCCAATAATCTTCTAACACCAAGCACCTTTTACAATTCAGAAAGATACAGGCACAATAGAACATGCCTAATCATTAATTATCTTATTAATTATCTTAGCCGGCAAACAAGAAGGATCCATCTTACCTGCTACGCAAATGTGAGACAGTTATTTTATTTTAAGGGCCACAATCAGATAGTGAATCACGACCAAATGCCAACTAAACCTGTGCAGAAAGATCGGCAAAAGCAAAATGCAGTGTTGTTTTAGACCGGAAGGGAGGTATACCGGGCAGAAATGTTTTATGCGAAGAGGATGCATTAATGCCAATCTTCAGCTTCTGTTTTTTAAGGGGCACAATCAGGAAGTGAATCATGATCAAATGCCAACTAAACCTGTGCAGAAAGATCAGCATAAACAAAATGCAGCATTGTTTTAGACCCAAAGGGGTATACCGGGCAGGATTGGTTTATGCCAAGGGGAGGATTTATTAATGCAAATCTTTGGCATTATCACCAACAGTTTACGCAAAAATAGGCCATGTTAAGCTTCCTTTCCACTCTTTACAGGGGTTGGTCAGTTTCAAATACATATCTGTGTGGGTGTGCGTGTTGTGTTACATGTTCATCAATGCATATTATAGAATATACTCATACAAATAGAGCGGAGACTGATGGGTTGGAAGAGAATGTATTTGTTGAAAGGTGATAGGATTACCTTGATCAGGAGTACACTATCTAATCTACCAACTTATTTTCTCTCTCTTCCCAATATTGGCAAGTGTGGCAGCTCATTTTAAGAAGCTCCAACAAGATTTCTTGACGGGAGGTATGGGGCATGAGTTTAAATTTCACATAATTAAGTAGGAGATGGTGCGTCGTCCTATCTTTAATGGTGGGTTGGGTATCAAAAATTTGAGGATTTTTAGTCGGGCGTTACTTAGCAAATGCTTGTAGAGATATACTAAGGAACTTTAAGCCATGTGGAAAATGGTGATCAAGAACAAATATGGTGGTTTGAAGGGAAGGGGGGGGGGGGGTGTTTGGTGTACTAAAGAAGTAAGAGGGACTTATGGAATGGGTTTATGGAAATATATTGGAAGAGGGAGGGTCTTCAATTGACACTCTCGACTTCAGTTGGGTGTGGGATCTAGAATTAAATTTTATAGAGATGTTTGGTGTGGTAACAGTACCCTACAAGATTTATTTCCTTCACTTTTCGCCACAACGGTGGAAGTCATGGGGATATTGGAAGGGCAAATCCATTGGAATATTAATTTTAGTAGGGTGGCACATGATTGAAAAATAAACAGTTTTGCAGATTTTTATAACCTTATATACTCTAAGACCGGACAGGCAGCAAGAGCATGGAATGTGGTTTTTTTTTTTCGCTCTTTTTATAAGGTTCTTACACAAGAGCCTAATATTCAGTTTCCTAAGAAAATGCTTTGGAGACACAAGATAGCCCCCAAAGCTTCATTTTTTGTGTGGACAGCCTCGTTGGGTAAAATTCTCACCACTTGCAACTTGAGGAAAAGAAGAGTAATCATTGTAGATTGGTGTTGCATGTGTAGAAGAGGGGGGTGGGTCAATAGATCATCTTCTCTTACATTGTGAGACAACAAGGGTACTATGGAATGAGATGTTATGTAGAGTGGAATTGGCTTGGGTTATGCCAAAGACTATGGTGGCAGTGATGGCTAGTTGGAATAAGAGGCAGACAACAAATCAAAGCGGTTTGGAAAATGATCCCCCTATGCACTATGTGGCGCATGTGGCAAGAGCACAATGAGTAGATGTTCGAAGACAAGAAGAGATCGATGGAGGAGATCAAAGTTTTATCTTTTAGAACTCTTTGTACTTGGGCCATTGCTATAAACTTTAATGGCATAGACTTAACATGATTTTCTTGCTTCAATGCGCCTACTTAGTTAGGGCATAAGAGTTTTGTAATTTGCCTTGCCCATTCTTTGATCAATAAAATTTGTTTATTTATATATAAAACAATCTTAAAGAGCATTTTATGCCTATGGTTATTTGTAAGTAAGGAACTATTTGATCTTGCCACTAATGTTCATAAGGACAGGGTCGTGGGTATGTGGCGCAAAAACTATGATAATGAAACCAAGAAATTAATAAGGGACGACATTCATATTACTAACTAATGATGAAGTTTAATTTTACAACACAAGCAAGGAAATCAAATTATTTGCATTCAAATAACCACTGAGGGAAAAGCACTCAAATGACTTGCTCAAACTAAATTGACTGAATTGCAAGGCTGGAAATATATCCTTCAGGTGGACAACTAATAATGAAGTCTAAGGGGAGAACCGTCTTTAACATTCCATCATTCAGGTGTTAACATTCAATTGTCATATCTAATACTTGTTTCAAGTCTTCCCAAGAGCTGCAGCTTCTTCACCGAATCAACATTATCAACCACAATCCTTGAATATCAAAGTAACACAGAAAAGAGGAAAAAAGACACACATAACAACAAATGTGCAGACAAAAATAGAATTTGTCCATGAGTCTCTGTACATGCCACAATTATACCACCTAATCAGTAATTAGCAGAGACTTGAGCTGAAGCATTTTTTTTCTTATCAGTACTCTTTTATCTTGGAATGTCTCCAGAGACTTTAGTGGGCTAATCTACATGGCTTTCTTGTATCTTTATCTTCTTCTAGATAGATTTTGTTTTTTTTTTGTATACTTTCTGTGTACTTGTTTTGTGCTTATTTGTGTAGAATTATTACTTATAAAAAGAAAATAAGTAACAGCAGGAACAAGAGACGCACTATAAGGGGGCAAAAAAGTTTCCAAATAACCTAATGGCTTAAGTCTATATGCATAAACTGCAGGAGAAAGAATCATTAATCTGTCATTCAACCCTGTGCTGAAAGCCTATTACAAGCAGGTTTCCTAGCAGATATGGGTACTATTATGACTATGCTTAAGCGGAGGATTCCAAGGTCCCCTCCCCGGCATTTGAGAGGGGATGGGGGGAGATACCTTGTTTTGCTTTTCTTACATATTGATTTGAACTCCTAGGGTTTGACTCAAGTGGTAAAGGCCTTGGTTTTGGTGTAATGCTCCTTCTAGGCCTAAGGTTCAAATCCTCTTGGGTGCAAAAAATCACTAGGGACCATCGGACTAGAGGCTTTTTCCTTTAAATTACCCAAGGTGCACTTGAGGAAAACTTCTTGCCGAGGGCCTGTGCACCCCTGGGATTAGCAGGGACACTGTTCTCAGACACCTAGTGCCAATAAAAAACCAACAATTTGCATATGTTAAATTATCGCATGTAACGAAAGCTTAAATTGATAGAAATGTGTGATTTAATTACTTTTTTATAGATATAGTATAACAAGAAAATGTAAACAGGGATATAGTAACAGAGAGCCAGGTAACATGCTCACCATATCACAAGACCTGTATGTGATTTTATTTATGCATGGGTGAAGTTAATTACTTTATTTATATTCCAACACTTCTCTTCACTTGTAGACGAGACTCTCCTTTAATAAGTAGACTCAAGACATGGGACATCTTCATAACCATATAAAAAGCATGCATACACATGATTGTCCCATTATGGAAATCATGAATGCAGTTACATAAGTAGTCATAAAAAAAAACCTGTGCACACACAAGTGACACATTCACATATTTACTTGTCCCATCGGGGAACTTCAACAGGCCTGTACAACCGCTACAGCGATTTACTCAAAAGCTCAGCACATGTAAATTTTTTGATGATCAGAACCTTGTCAAGGCAGCACCCTTCAAACCTACACATGGGGAGTAAACTCCCGTATATATAACACCATGCCCATTACTGCATATCACGTAATCCAAAGGAAATCCTAGTATGGAATCAAACCCAGGATGTCCGAGTCTATACCCATCCTGTGACCGCTACACTCAACCCATAAATGAAAAACACCTGCATAAATTAGTTCTGAATGAATAACTCAGATGCATTATGATGAGTTCACATTTTCCCTTGGAACCAATAAGAAAAGGATTTAACTATTGAGGGAGTTTCTCTCTATCTACACCATCATTGTTCTCTAAACAGTCATTGCAAAAAGAAGACTACTCCCCACCAGAAATTTTTAACATCAAACTAAAGGTCCTCACGTCATGGACCTCAATGCATTAGCCAGGTCAATACATCCAGTCTCTGGGACATACCAAAAAATTCTAAACCATAAAAAAGGAGGGGGAGTCAACCATAAACCAAGGGGTGGCCTTATATATATCCAATGCATATAAAGGGCAATGGTACACCCGACTTCGCTTGTACCTGCCCTTAGTCCTTATGTATTGTACACATATTGCATACATGTATGAGTTTCTAACGTTATCATAAGTATCACATTACAAATAACCAACCAACAATCAAGTCTTTGTTAACTGCAACAACATACTTCAATCACGGCGATCCAACATCCACATGCTTAAATACAACCACAAGCACACAACCATGTTGCGCACATGCATACACAAAAATCAATATAAGGAAAAGCCAAGAACCTAAATGTAATCTCAAATTTCATCGAAGATCCAAAACACTCCAACTAGCTGCTACATTAAACCCACACAAGTAAACCCCCTGCAATGCAATAAGAAAACCAAAAATGGCTATCCTTACCCTTCCCGCATCCGAACAGCTAGTGTTTTTCACCTTCTTACTATCAACTAAAGATATAGATACAGATAGCAGTTCCACTAACCATTAAATTCCATTGAGCCATTAATTAATTTCCACAATATAAAACTAGTAACCTACATCCAAATAAAGTTACCATCCAAGCGTTAGCCTGGAAAAGAACAAACAAAAAGTAGGGGGGCAGCGGGAGAAAACACTCACTGTAAAACCGGCCAATCATCATATAAGGATCGAATCCAATTGGCAATTAGCCGTTTTCCCTTCAGCGATTAGAACCCGCTCTCTCCTTTTCAACTTTCTGAAGAAAACTCTTCGTCGCGAACATGTTCTCATCAAAATATTCCTTGTAAGGATGATTTTTTGGCACGAGCCTCCGAAATTTCTCAAAATGTTTCTCCGCCTCATCTTTCTTCCCTAGCATAGTATTCAAAATTCCCTGACATAAATACGGCCTAAAGTCCCTCGGCTCCTCCTTCACAAGCTGTTGATAAACCTTCAAAGCCGCAAGATAATCGCCCTCCATAACCTTAATCTGCCCGACCAAAAGATTGAAATCCCTTACTTCTGACTTCCTTCCCAGCTTATTGCATTTCTCCATTGCCTCCTCAACTCTCTTTGCGACATTCTTCATAGAATCCTCATCCGATTTTTCAGACGATACCATCAAGAGGCCGTGATAGGCCTCGACCCGCAATGGGTCTTTCTCTAGAATCTCCTCGAACCCTTTTATCGCCAACTCCAGCTCCCCACTGTAGCTAAGGAGGTTGGCTTTCAACAACGGCCATTCGGACTCTTCGGGTTCGAGCTCGATCAGGCGGTCCAGGACTTGGATTGCTTCTTTGAATTTGCGAGCCTTGATTTTAGCCTCCATCAGGGAACGTAGAGATTCGGTGTCATTCTGGTCGTGGCTCAATTGCTCTTCAATGATTCTCTCCTTTTCTTCAGCCAACGAAGCGGCATCCATCGACTCCTTAGCGGGCTCCACCATGGGCGATGCGGTCGGAGCGGCAATGACGGGTTTGAGGTGGAACCCGGTGAAGAACAATGCGGCGGCAGCGGCGAGGGTGGCGCAAGTGGTTTTGACGAGGGGTTTCAGGGTTTTAGAGAGTTGGGATTTAGGATTTTTGGGGGTGGAGGATGAAGCTTTGATGACCAATGAAATGGAGGGCCATGATTGTAATTGTGGAGGTGTTGGCGTAGGTGGGTTCCTGAAAGAGAGAGAAGAAAAGGGTCTTGGGAATGACGGACGGTGGTGATTGAGTGAGAGGTGAAGGGGTTGGTGAGAGTAGTTCAGTTTGGCAATGGACTCCATGTCCGCGAGACTTGAGAGGGAGCGAGATGGGTGGGATTCTAAAACCCTAATTATGTGACACTGATGGAAGCAGACAAGTTCTGAAGGATTCTAAAACCCTTGGAATATGCTGTTCATTCTTGACAGTTCCACACATCCTGTCGAAAAACTGGGGGCTTGGTTGTCGTATAAACGCACTTATAATGACGAACTTCCAGACTCCCTCGACGTTACAAACGCTAACATAGCCGTCGTTAAAAAGAACAAGAAAAAAAGGATGAGCATGAATTTCACAATTATGGATTAAAAAATTTACCAAGTTGTCATGCAAACTCTAATGTCTATAACGAGGGAAAAATAAATATATAAATTGAATTTTAAATTATTTATAAGTGTTTGATGAAAAATAAAGTACTGTTAAATAAGAAGGTAAAATCGTGATTAAAGGGTGCAAATTAAAAAGAGAGAACATTTTTGGCAAAAATAATCAGTTCGGCCATTCATCCATTTCGGATATTGTGCTTAGAAATTTAGGATGTAATTGGATGTCAAGATAAGTTAAATTGATTTGAGTTATGTATGAAAAGTATTGATTTAAATGAGTTTTGTAAGACCTACTCAGATGAGTTTAAAATATATTTAGATGTTTGGATGAATTTATATATATTTATGGGGTGTCATAAAATTTGCGAGGTCCATGACATTTTATGTCCTCACACGCCAACCTATAGTGTTTTAAAAAACAAAAATTATGTTGCCGCCAAAAGAAAGAAATATGAGAGAGAGAGAGTTGACAGTGAAAGAAAAAAATTGTCAAGAGAGAAATGATTTGACCGAAACACAAAAACTAAAGTGTAGTCTCTTGTCTTGTCCACTACAATACCACTATAGTATTGCTATAGTAAATTGAATTTTCTTTTAATTGGATTAAATTGATGTATTTGAATAATGAAATGAGTTTAAAGTAGAGTATACTGAGTGGAATTTGGAAACTAAAAGACAGAGAGATTTCAAAAGACATACTTCCAAAGAATCTAGTACAGGTCAATAGAGATTAGGGGTGTAAATCGGTTCGAAGGGGTGGTAGACCAAAATTTTTGGTCTGTCATTTTTCTCGAACCGGATCGAACATTCAAAGGGATCGGATTGGTCCACTCTGGCCAATCCATTCCGTCCGACCCAATTTTTTCTCTTTTCTTTAAAAATAAATTAATAAAGAAGTTATTTAAATTACTCAATTAAAAGTAAATAAATTATTAATGTGAATTATATATCTAACTCAGATAGGAATCTGGTCCGTTTAATTAGATCCAATCCAAAACTTATAAACCTCATGATCGGACCAAATTTTCTTAATCTACAATTTATGTGACAAAAGATTAATTGGTTTACACCTCTAATAGAGATGGTCATTTGTCAGACTTTGAACTTGAATTGAAATATTTGGAGACAACTCCACTCGAAATCTAGGAATCCAAGCATTCATTGATAGGTTAGAAAGTAAGGATACGTTGGATGTCGAACTGAGCTGAGTTGAGCTGAGCTGAGTTGAGCTGAATAAGATATTATTAAAATATTAATTTTTAATATTATGAGTGTGTTGAGATTTGAAAAGGTTGAATTGTTTATTATATTTTGTATGAAAATTTAAAAAAATGTATGTAAATTTGAAAAAGTTGTAATGATGAGATGAAGTGAGTTGAGGAGGATTTGAGTTCCAAATGAGACCTAAAACTTAACATATTGGTTAATAAGGGTCTACCAAATATCTCAAAATATTAGATACAATAATTAATTAATATGAAAGTTGAATAAAATATCATTTTTTAATAATATTATTTATTATATTTTATATAAAAATTAAATAATATATATAAAAATTAAATAAGACAAGTTAAAATTAACTTTAAATCCAATCAAAAGTTGTAGTGATTAAAAAGAGAAATGTTAAATGAACATAAAAATAAATAAATAAGTTACTTCTCTACATATCAATTATTATTTCAATTAAAGAATTGTGGGGTTGGTTTGAAAGAATAGGTGTGGTGGTGGTATGTGGTATGTGGTGGCCCATGTGCGAAGCGAGGGGGGGACGGGGACGGGTCACGGGACTACGGCTTGCCGAGATGTACGGAGTGGTTAGGCTGGAAAGTCTAGTATTTTGGAAGAGGTATGTCTGGCTCAGGCTAACCGGTGAAAGGATACTGACGGGTCACAAGGAGGTAGCATGTGGGTGGAATGTGGACCGGAGAGGCATGGATCTAAGTAACAGCAAAAACCCATGGGTTTAAGAATAGTTTAAAGATACTGAAAAACCTGAAAAGGGGTCGAGTTGGCCATTGAGGTAGGTAAAATGGGGTTCATTGAGAATGTATTTTTTTAAGAGAAAAAAATGAATAAATATAAATTCACGTAAAAAAAATTAATTTTTTTAATAATAAATATCACTTTTTTTAAAATAATTGCATATTATTTATTTTACAATTATATATATCATTACTCATATTTCAATATTCTCAAAAATATTCCACCTAACTTTAGAACTAGACTGCCTAATTTTGCGGGCAAAGAGGAAATAGGAGATGCAGAAGAGTGATCTTTGTCGTAGGGAGCAGCATCGACGTTGTGATTTGAGTATGAAATGTGTTTTTCAAAAACCTAATGAAACTATATCGTATACTATATATTTAGTGCTTAGCGACTTTGTTTTCTTTTAAAGTTTGGGTTTAGAGTTTGGATGATCAGTACCTTCTTAATGGAGTAGATAAAATAAATACTTGTATAAAATAAATAAAAAAAAATTCTAAAATTATGCTCTAATTAAAATAAAATTGGTACAGAAATAAAGGATTAAAAGGTA
Source organism: Platycarya longipes (assembly GCA_036559045.1). Lineage (NCBI taxonomy): Eukaryota > Viridiplantae > Streptophyta > Magnoliopsida > Fagales > Juglandaceae > Platycarya > Platycarya longipes. Next base: position 39,199,176 of record CM071797.1, read on the forward strand.
ATATTTTGAATATCGTATCGATAAACGTATCAGTTAAGATACTGAAATGAAATATTTTAGTATCGGTATCGTTTTATATACCGTTTTAAAATAGTTTATATATAAAAGAATTATATATATAAATTACATTTCAAAATAATAATTAATAAATGAATAAATTATATATGTAAATAGTCTAGTGTGAATTAGAATAAAAAAAATAATAAGAAATGAAAAAAAAAATCTCAAAGTTCAATTCGACCAATATAGACTGGTACAACCGATATTTAAATCGGTACGAAATAAATTCTATTTTTATACATATCACTATTTTGATGCATATCTCAGCCATACCGTCTAGTATAATACAAAATTTAAGTCACTATTAAGAGGAGCTCAAAAAAATAATCTTAATAAAAAAAATCATTTTCGAGATTTATTTTTAGCATATGATCTAAAAGCACAAAAAAGGACCAGGAGCTCAAAAAAAAGAAAAATTACAGTGTCATATACTGTTCATGTGAGGGAGAATATCTTAAGTGTAAATACTCCCTAATACCTCTAAAAAAAAAGAGGGAAGGAGGATGGACAAAACGGCGGCATGAAAGCCCACATTTAACAGCACACCTTTTGGGAGAAAAAAATAAAAATAAGGAGGATATTAATGACGTGATATAGACATGGTGAAATTACAATTTTAGTACTGCTCGAGCACGCACGCATCGAAAGCAACCTGCCCCGTGTACTAAACGTGTTGCGAATCCATGCAAACCCCCCGCCCACACAAATTCCTCACGCTTCCCAACCACCTTTGACCTCTGTTTTTTGTTCCTTGCATGACACCGAACATACGACGACGTATCTGTCGGCATATTTTTACCTTCCCTTCTCTCTCTCTCTCTCCTTTCACCTTATTCTAGAGTACCTAAAATACACCTATGTTGCCAAGTCAATTACGAAAATAACACTAGTTTATACGAATCAATGCAACTGCAATACTAGTAGTGTTAGTGGGTATGATCATGAGTTTTGGAAGCAGCATCAGAAGCAGAGACTGAGAGCACCCTCTGAATCCCTTCCCTTCTCTCCACTTCATAAGCTTCATTTCTCATCTTCACTATCTGATCTTCTCTGCTCTTTCTGTATGCCTCGAAGAACTCCTTGTTCTCTTTCTCCAACTCCTTCCACACTGCAAACAAGATTATACAGAAATATAAATATTTTGATTTTTACGTTATTACAAAAATAAAATTATTTATTTATGATTAATTATTCTCAATTAAAATCATTATAAAAAGTTAACTATTTATTTATGATCAGTAATTTATTATAAAAATAATTTTTTTTTTGTTAAAATAAATTTATTTTGATCATTATCGTTACAAATAATTCGTCACTTACTGTAAATGATTTTATTTTCATTGAAAATAATCGATTGAAAGGTGTGAAGTCCTGACCTGTGGAAGTAATGATGGGCTTGATATTTGCATGTTTGGAGAGGGCTTCCATGCACTCTTCCATGCTCATCTTGAATACAATACACTCCTCTATCAGGTGGTGCACCTGCAACAATCGATCATCTTCCAAACTATGAAAAATGATTTTGGTTTTGCATTAAACATCAGAGATCATCATATGCCACTTAAGGATCAAACATAAACTCACCATCCGGATATACGAAGCTGAGTCGTCTTCCATAGAAAACTTATAAAGTTAAGTGGATTTGTCGAATCGCCTAAGCAAAAGGAGTAACTTCTTCTTCTTCTAGCAAAAGATTTAGAGAGGGATCAAAAGAACAGCAGATATGACACCGAAAAGGGTGGAAAAACAGAGGGGTGAGGGAGGAGCTCGCTGCTAGCATATGATATATGTAGTCGCTCAAATATATAAAGTTGAATATATATAAAGGAGAGAGAGAGAGAGAGAGAGAGAAGAGAGAGATATGTAAATTTTTAAAAGAGGGGAAGAACAAATATAAAGTGTGGGCAGTTTGATATGATATCCTTGGTATGGTGGGGTCGGAATTCCCACGTGGGAGGAGGTCGTTGATTGGTGGAGAGGGGATGAGAGGGGATTCTATAAGCTGCAATTTTGTCTCTTACGTGGCCACTAGGACATAGTCCACGTGACATGTGGGACCATCGCCTATTTTTTTTACATGTCCAAAAGGTTGTGCTGTGCTGCCAACACGTGGGGCCTACAACTCGGTCCTCGTTAAATCAACAGGCACTGCCCCGTGAAAAATGTCGTGCCGTCCTCGTTTACCATTCACCTTTCATTTTGACGTTTCGGTTTCCGAGGTTACCTGTAGACGATTAGTCAGTCCCCCGTTCAAGGCAAGGCAGTCCCTTCCTCGAGCCTCGAGGTGTTTCTTTTTTTTTTTTTTTTTTAAACCCATTCGACTGACGGCTTTTTTCAAATTTATTTTTATTTTATTTTTTTATTATATATTTTTTATTTTATTATATATATTTTTATTTTATTATAAAAAAAAACCCAATATAATTAAATTATTTTTAAAGCTGAGGACAATCCGACCATTCTCTAACATTACTTTTTTTTTATCCCTATATTTTTTAATTATTTAAAATAAAATTTAAAAAATGATATATATATAAATAATATTATGTATTCATATGCATACTTATATATTCTAATTAATTATTTTTATATTTTATATTTTATATTTTATATTTTATATTTAAATATTTTATTAAGTCAATTTTTTTTATCTTAATATTAGTCCATATATAAATATTCAATATTACTTACATTTAAAAAATTTTTAAAATTTATGATGTATAAATTTCTTATATCTTTTAAAAAAAGTCAAACTCACTGTAGAAAGGCAATTTTCCGAAATTTCTTTAAGTTCTATGCGGAGTTTGCAAAGTCTATAATTAAGAAATGAATGTCTTAAAATCTAAATCTACATTATTAAATAAATAATGTTATATATTATATTATCATTCTACTTGCATCATATTAAATAAGATGTTGCATATTTATTATTATTAAATAATAAAAAAATATTTAATAAATAATCATTTAATAATAATAAATATATCAAATCTTATTTAATAAAATACAAAGACAATTATAATATAATATATAGAATTTTCTTTATTAAATATATATTTATTATCAAGATTTGACATCCTAGTTACTTCAGCCCACCTTGATATATCAAAATTTTTTTAAGTATAGAATAGAAGAGAATAAAAGAGTAAACTCATATGCTTAAGTAATATGAAGAGTATGGAAATTATGTTTAAAATATTTTTATAATAATAAAGAGAAATATTTCAATTTTAATTTTTTTATAAAAATAAATTTATAAATCTATAAATTGATATAGATTGATGTGATTTATTAGACTATAAAATTATTATTTTTATGTAAAATAAACCTAATGTATCCCTCGTTCTGATTTATGCTTTCAAAAATCGACTAATCATCAATACAATTCATCCTAATTCAAGTTTGAGTTTATTCCCGAGGTATATCTCAATCCAATTTCCATGAAGTTAATTGGCGAAAAATGCTATCCAGCCACTCACTTAATAATAGAATGGGGGTGAATATAAATTTTAAGGATCACTAAAAAAAATTATTTATTTGTAGTTAATTATTTTATATTAAAATAATTATTCGATTTTGTTAAAGTGAGTATGTTCTTGTTATAAATAATCATATTCACTATAAATAATCTATTACAGATATTCTTTTTCTTTATAAATTCATAATTATTGTTTAAGAAATTAAGAAAATATTGCATTAATATGTCACATCATAAATAAATTTAAAAAAAACGTGTAGAAGGCCAAGTATAAATAAGAACCAAGGAAAAGATTCTTTAGACAATATTAAAAAAAAGGAAAACCAACGAAATGTATAAATAAGGCAAAAATAAAAAGAGGCAGAATGAGGATTTTTTAAAACGAAAAGTCGAAATTTAACAGCACTCTCAATAGTTTATGTATCATGTCCATTAAAATACGTTACTAAAACTTACTTTTCTATTTTACATACTAATTTTACAAAATGCCATACATTGACTTATATATGTTTTCCTCATATCATCTATGAATAGTTCATGCTACATGTAGCTGAACAGTACTATAGCAAAATGTAAAATACATATGAAAATATATAATATATAATTCGTTGGAGGCACTTTTAGGCTACTTCTCTTTAAAATTTACATAAAAATGGGTTTACAAAACCCATCGAGCGTGCTCTAAAAAGCAAAAGAATAAAGAAATAGAGATCTTGCTAATTTGGACGTATGATACGAGATAAGCTAAGAGATTTGTGGCTAACGGTAAAATAATTTGAGTTAATATAATTTATGGAATTTTGAAAAATGAGAGAGAAGAATTTCAATTAAAATATTATAAATTAAAATATTATCATAATATTATTTTTTTAATATTATTTTTGTTCTATGATTTGAAAATTTTTATTATTTTTTAAGTCTTGTTTGTAAGTTTAGAAAAAGTTTATGATTAGATGAAAAAATTGTAGATTAAAAATTTAAAAATATGTATATTTATATATATATATATATATATGATATTTGTAGCTAAATCCATTGAGTATTTAACTATTAGACAACAAAAATCTAATGCAATGGATTGGCTAAAGTTAAAAAAAATTAGACTTTAGCTATAGTAACTTCCAAAATAATTTTCTAAGTTGATGGTTATTGTACATATATCAAATAGATATTTGTTATAAATTATTGGGGACGGCCTCTGCCCCCTTTAATTATTTTTGTGAATAACTCCACTACCATTATTTTAAGTCATGTACAGTAATTTGCATAGTTTTTTCAACGCCTATAAATATGAGTTTCATTCGTTCTGAAATTATAAAAAAAATTTATAGAACGAAGAAAGTTTCAGTTATTAAGAGTTTCTTTTATATTTCTCTTGTAATAGTAGTAGTTTCTTTTTTAGTTTTATAACACGTTATCAGCACGAAGTTCTACCGATACTGAAATTAGTGGTCTTCTACTTCAAGTAAGTTTTTCAATATATTATTTGCAGTTCTCGAGATAAATATTAAAGGTAACATTACTAAATATTACTTGATAAAATTCTACTTTTATTCTCTTGATTATATGAATATATTTCTTAAATCCACTGATTTATTTTTGTAATTTATATATATATAATGTCAAATATTGAGATTTATTACTATTGACATTTCTGGAAAAAATTATTTATCCAAGATCCTTGATGAGATCTATTTGGATATGATAAAATTGAGAGATACAATCAAATAAGAAAATCACATGTCCCTGCAAGACCGTGCTGTGTATGTCACGGTAAAAAATTTTCTTATTTTGTGAAATGATCTAAGGGAGAGATATGAGTACCAAAAGATGTAATTCTCCCAAAAGTTTATTATGACTTATTACACCTGAAGTTGCAAGATTTTAAAAGTGATATTCAATATTCTGCACTCTTTAAAATCAACTCAATATTAAAATTATGCAGCGAGAAGGTTACTGATGATGATATGTTAAAAAAAACATATACTATTTTTCATACATCGAATATGCTCATGTAATAGCAGTATCGAGAGTGCAAGTTTAACAAATATTCTGAATTTTTATTTTGTCTTCCAGTGATTGAGCTAAATAACGAGTTTTTTTTAATAAATTACCAGTTACGTCTTATTAATGATATTGAATTTACACCATTCCCAGAAGTGAACGGTGCATTCTTTCAAAGGAACCAATGGCATAAACGTGGTAGAAAAACTATAGAAGTGTTAGTCCCAAAAGCGACAACACTAAATATGATAATAATATACCGTATCACCAGAAGTGATCCAACTCGAAAAAGGGTAAAGACCCTCAGAATAATTTTTCCCTCAGAATAATTTTTCATAGAAAGATGAAAATATTTGTCATAGATATGGTATGATTGAATATTAGTCACGTACTTATTATACGGACAAACACTTGATTCACTTATACTAAACTTTTATATATAACCTTATTAATAGTTTTGAAATAATGAAATATCAGTGCCTGAAGCACGACAAGAAATTACTTGAGATAATAAAACCCTGTATAAATTTGATCATCTTACAAATGAATGTGAACCAGAAGTTCAGAGGATTACTTATTTGCAAAATGTTGCAAATCAATTACTGGATGTATTTATTGACACTAAATGTGTTATAAAATCATATATTACTACTGTTAATATTTAAGCAAGAATTGAAGTCTCTGAATGACAAATTGTTAAAACAGCAATAGATAAGTTTAAGACACACCTGAAGTGTTGAAGACTTATTGATGCAAAAGAAAAGAAATCGGTACTCCTGTAGAAACCGTACCCACAAAACAAACAAAAATATTTATCCAAACATTCTGTACAGAAAAAAAAAAAAAACTCTTGAAAAGAAAACCTCTAGAAGAGATAATTCCTGAAGAGATAATTCCTGAAGAGAAAACTCCTGAAGATGTATTTCATGAAATGCTTTCTTCTGGAGATGAACAATGAGATTTCAATACATTTCATGAGTACTGAAAAAATTATGGAGAGAAATAAAACTGTTATCAACAACATGTTTTCATATAAAATGGCCATTGACATTACCAACAGTAATAAAGAAAGTGAGTCAAGAATCGTCGAAAAATATCGATGTAGAAATGATTGGCCAAAATGAAAAGCAGTTATTGAAACTGAATTAAAATCGCTAGCAAAGCGAGATGTATTTAAACCTGTTGTCCAAACAGCAAATGGTGTAATACCTATGAGATATAAGTGAGTATTTATATGAAAGCGTAATGAGAAATGAAATTATGCGGTATAATTTGTCGCACAAGGTTTCCTGTAAAAATCCGAGAATAGTTATAAGGAAACATATTTCCTTGTTATGAATGCAATTACATTCATATTTTTAATCGATTTAATTATTACAAAAGGATTAGATATGCAGTTGATGAATGTGGTCACTGTATATTTATAAGGATCATTAGATCATTACCTATATAAAGATATACAATACTTGAAACATTTAATCCAAGTACATTTAGGAGTATGTACTTTATAAAACTTCAAAGATCTTTATCTGGGTTAAAGCAATCCGGACGAATGTGCTATAATTGAATTAGTGAGTATCTAATGAAAGAAGGATTTGAGAATAATCCTATATGTCCATGTGTTTTATCAGATCCGGATTTGCCATTATTGCAGTTTACGTTGATGATTTACCTTGTTAGAACTCCTGAAGAGATTACAAGGGCTGCTATAAATTCAAAAAATGCATTTGAAAAAGGAAAGATCTTATTATTTAAATGCTAGATGAGTTACAAAAATTTGAGACTTCTAACCTCATCTCTCAAATGCATTTGCTCTTCATAAAGCGACATGTCATCCTTATCTAAAGGATTAGGCAGTCGAAATGAAGAGGCAAGTAAGGATTTTAAATCTTTATTCTTTTTCTTTAAGTCTGCTATTTTTCTGTCAGACTCTTGAATAAGTTGTTGAAGTGCAGAAACCTTCTCATTAAGCTCCTCAATCTCACGATTTTTGGATTGTAACCGGTTGGAAAATCCAACAATAAAGGAGGAGTATTAAGTGCCAAGAGTCACCAGCTCATAAACGGCTTCACGGTCTAACCTATTAGCCAGATCATTCGCTTGCTGCAACATGGCACCTGCGAAAAATGCAGGAACAACTTGTAACTGAGGTGAATGATACCTCATAAATTGATCGTGAGAAATATTGAAAGGAAATTGATGAGCCATTGAAAATTTATAGAATAAGAATGCAAATACAGATGAATTATAGATCTGAGAAGAAGATTTGATGTGTACTAAATGAAGCTAAAGATGGTTTTTATAGAAATGGAAATAAGAACAAGACAAACCATCATTTCTTCAAATCTCACTTAGTCAAGATTACAAGATATGCTGGATGCATAATTTCAAAAGCTAGCGAGATAAATTGCAGTTATCCCGATTTTCTTGTAAACGTTGAACCTCTGGCGTTAACTGATGTTGTCGACTTTGTATTTGAGCTTTCTCTTGTTTCACCTCTTCTATTCGTGTTTTCAGGTCACAAGAATACCAGTCTACAAATTTCTTCAGCTCCTTATTTTCTTGTCTTAAATTTTTATTTTTTTCTATCTTTAGTTGCAAGTGTTTGATGCAACTCAGATATTTGATTTTTAAGATGATCAACCTCACTCGATCTCGCCAGTAGCCTCTGAGACATGGTTGTAAGAGAGGCAGCATATTGAGCACTGAGGATTCTCGATGCTGCAATAATTTCAGAATCAGTTTTACTAAAAAGATATATCTCTGCTCCTATCATGGTGTTTACAGCCTCACGAGAAAATATGAGTAGTTGAGGTATAAAAGATTCATGGTTCAAATCTGGGACATTAACAAAAGAATTTCTATCCGACATAATATCGTTCTGGATGAACAATAACTGAATCTATGAAAAATGTGAGATCTTTTTGCTGGAGTAAACCAATGGTAAAATTGGTTATATTTAAATAGCAATTGAAACCTTTAAATCTCTTCAAGATCTCGTTTGTCAACAATGTCAAGCGGATTTGATTTTCCGCCTAATCGATATATGGATGGTTTCTAATGTCCTTTCCGCCATACATAAACAAATTCTCTCTAATAATGCTGAATGAGGGGGGAAAATTTTAGATGAAAATATTATCATGTTCTTTCTAATGCATTATTTTAATAAAAATTGTGTTTGAATTATTAACCCTATTATATATGCTGAAATCATGTTTGTTTATTACTTGAAAACTGACGCATATTCTCATGGGGAGTTTAAGTATTATTGTAGGTCTCAGATTTTTACTAAATCTGTAAAGCGCCTTATATGTGGGGTTCCCTCTACCTTGTCCAACGCATTTTAAACCCATAAAGCCCTGAAGTGCCAAAGCGGATAATATCGGATAGGGATATGGAGCTGCCTGTATATGCTACATCTTCAAATCACTTAGAGATTATTGCAATTCATAAAGCAAGTCGAGAATGTATTTAGCTGAGATTAGTAATTCAACATATCCAAGAAAAGTGTGATTTTTCCATGATCAATGATAGCCCAACAATTTTATATGAAGATAATACTACTTATATCAGAGGAGGATATATCAAAGATACGATCAAGTGATAATCTGGCAGATTTATTCACAAAAGCATTACCAACTGCGACATTCAAGAAGATTGTGCAGAACATTGGAATGTGAAGACTCGAAAATCTATCGTCATACACTTTTCAGGATGAGTAAATGTCCTGAAAACTTGTGCTGATTATACTCTTTTTCCTTCGCTGAGGTTTTGTCCCTCTCGGTTTTCCTTTGCAAGGTTTTAATGAGACAATCTTAAAACACTTGGCGGTACATAAGAATACTGTACTATTTTTCCTTCGCCATTTTATTTTCTCCCAACTGGATTTTTCCTTGGCAAGATTTTAATGAGACAGATTCTTTATGGGTGGTCATTCAAGGGGGAGTGTTATGAATTATTGGGGGCGGCCCCCGCCCCCCTTAATTATTTCTGTGAATGATCCCACCACCATTATTTCAAGTCTTGCACAGTAATTTGCGTAGTAATTTCAACGCCTATCAATATGAGTTTCATTTGTTCTGAAATTCATAAGAAAAATTTATAGAACAAAGAAAGTTTCAGTTTTTAAGAGTTTCTTTTATATTTCTCTTGCAATAGTAGTAGTTTCCTTTTTAGTTTTATGACAATATTTTATTATTGTTTCTCTTTCTTCTTCTTATCAACCATAAGAATTTAACATATTTTATTTGCAACTACCCGAACTATGTAGTCTCAACGTTGTTTTTGCTCTAGACCTTGATATTGTGTTTTGGTTTGTGGGTCATGTTCTAGTGGATGTGTGCGCCTAGGGAGAGGGTTTGACTAATTGGCATATAGTACGTAGAATGATAAAAAATGACAAAATTAAATAAATTAATAATTAAAAAATTAAATATTTTTTAAATTAATATTATGTTATTACTATGTAATAAATAAATAGATAATCTAATATGAAATTTGATGTGAATGAAATAGCCAAAGTCAAATTCATTTCATATTATTTTATTGTTCTATAATAAAAAAATGACTATTCTAATGTAGAGACTTGATATGAATGAAATAGTAAAAATCAAATTAATCTCATATTAGATAAAAATGTCCTTTAACGAATCCATTAAGAGAGCTTTGATGAGATGAAACCAGTAAAATAATTTCAAATATGTGGTAATTTGGAAGAAAATGGCAAATTAGAAGATATTAATACTAAAAAGATAAAAGCACTATTGATTTTGTTCGTGTTGTGACAAGTGAAACTATGTCCATGCTTTTCATAAATTATTGAAGATTAAAGCCCCATTTGGATTCGGATATGAGATGAATTTAGTTCATTTTTTAATATTATTATTATTTTTGAATTTGAAAAAATTGCATGGAGATTTGAAAAATGTGTATTGAGATTTTAAAAATGTGTATAGAGATTTATGTTTTGTATGAAAATTTGAAAAAATATAATGATGAAATGGAAATGAGTTGAGATGAGTTGATAAGAGTTTTGAATCCAGTCCAAGCCTTAAATGAAGAGATTGTTGTAAAGATGGTAACTATAAGATGGTATTGTCAAAATTTGCAAAAAAAAAATACTTTAGCTGCAAAAATGATTCACAAGTTGATGTTAATTGTTAGGGGTGTTACTTATAATGGACGATCAAGATAAAAATCAAAAACAAGATTTCAACCACAAATCATGATGTAAATAATCATCCAAAATCAGTTTTAATTTTCTGTAATTATTGCTATCAACATTCTTGTAATTGTTGTATATTCACATCATTTATTGTTGTATAATCACATCATTTATTGTTGTATATTTTCAGTTACATTTTCTGTAAATCCTTATATATAACATCTACGGATGACAGAAATAAAAGTGTGAAAAAACTTCATATTCAAAGAGCAATATACTTTTCTCTATATGGTATCAGTTGAACCTGTCTCTAACAAGCAACCAAATCCTATATCCACCATGTCTTCCTCTTCAGACCAAAATCAATCAATCTCAATACTCACCCTGCTTCTCCCAAAGAAAATCCCCTCATAGCTCACAATATTACTACTCAAATAAATGAAAAGCTAACATCATCTACGTTTCCACAATGGAGGGCTCAATTTGAAACCCTTATCATTAACTTTGACCTGCTTGACATAACCTGCTTGACTATGTCACAGGTAACCTTCAATGTCCCAAACCAGATGGCAACTATGTCATCGTCACCCACAAAACTCATTGGATTAAACAAGACAAGCTCATTCTAAGCGTTATCTTAGCCTCCATCTCTCCTACTATCACTCCCCTTATTGCTACTTCCAAAACTTTCTCCGAAGCATGGAAGAAATTAACCTCTTTGTATGCTAGCAAATTAGGGACAAGGGTAATGCAATTAAAAGAGGAGTTTACCTTAATTCAACGTGGAAATAGACCCATCACAGAATATCTTCATGTGATCAAAATTCTGGCTGATGAGATTGCCATCATTGACCCCCCAATTTCTGATGATGACCTAACTTTGTATGTTTTGCATGGTTTAGGTTTGGATTTTCGCAAAATCGTAGCTCCAATTCGAGTAAGGGAGACCCCACTTACTTTTGAGGCACTTCTTGGTTGGCCACGACAACTATCTCCAGCGGATAGAGGATGCAAACCAACAGCTAGTGGCTACTGCAAATTTCACATCTAGGAGACCTGGTTCGAGTGGAGGATGGCAGAAGAACAATGGCCAAAAATGAAACTATGGGCAAGGTGAAAATCGAAGTCCAAACTCACAAGGCTCAAATCGTGATGGATGTCAAAATGGGCCTTCTCGGTCCAATGGAAATCAACGAACTTATAAGCCCAAATGTTAGCTTTGTGAACAAATTGGTCACATGGCCAAAAGTTGTCCACAATTACGTCAAAATGAATTTACAGTTAATTGTGCTAATACCTCCACGACAGAAGATAAAAAATGGCTCATTGATTTAGCCGTATCACATAATATCACTGATGATCTTCAAAATTTGACTATGCATCCTGAATACGATGGCACAGATGAAGTTATTCTTGGAGATGGATTGGGTTTGGTTATCTCACACCTTAGGTCATTATCTTTGCATTCACCCAAAAGAACCTTTATCCTTAAAGATACTCTTTGTGTTCCCAATATAAATAAAAACTTAATTTATGTGCATCATTTTACTTCCTAAAATAATGTCTATGTTGAATTTCACCTCTCTCATTTTCTTATGAAGGAACAGATCATGGAGGTAATTCTATTCAAAGGTGCGTGTGAAAATGGTGTTTACATCTTCCCGGAATCCTTGGTGGGCTCTTCTTCAAAGTTGGTTACTATTGTGCATGAACGAATCTCGCTTGATGGGTGGCACAAGCACCTTGGACATCCATCCTTAATAGTTGTTCAACATTTAGTTTCCAATTTTTTTCTTCTTGTTTCCTCAAATAAAATGTCTTCATTATGTAGTTCTTGTTCCATTAATAAAGCCCGTCAACAACCGTTTCGCACTACATGTCTCCAAAGTAATGCTCTTCTTGAAATTGTTTACACTGATATTTGGGGACCCGCTCATTATACTGAGCTTGATGGTTCACAATATTACCTAATTTTTGTGGATAATTATACCAAGTGTATATGGTTCTATCCTATGGAAAATAAATCAAGTGTATCAAGTATTTTTTCACAATTTAAAATTTTTGTGGAAAAACGTCTTCAAACAAATATAAAAATCCTTTACTCTGATAATGGTGGTGAATTTGTTAAACTCAAACATTTTTTCGCCTGTCATGAAATAAGTCACTATACCACTGCTCCACACATACCACAATAAATTGGTATTTTCGAATGACATCACTGTCACCTTGTTGAGACAAGTCTAACCTTATTTCATTATGCATCCTTACTTTTCCCATATTGGTCATACGCTTTTAGAACCGACACATATCTCATAAATTACCAACACACTCATCTCCTTCAAAACAAATCCTCTTTTGAAAAACTATTTTTCCAAAAACCAAACTATCTTAAAATGAGAAAGTTTGGATGCCTTTGTTATCCCTTCACAAAACTATACAATACCAACAAAATGCAACCAAAATCTATTCCTTGTATTTTTCTTGGATACTCACAAATCCAAAATGCATATATTTTCATGGATCCAAGAACAAATAGGACTTATACATCTCGGTATGTCATATTTCACGAAGCCCAAAATGGACCTCAACAAGCCCATGGCCTAAATCAAAGTCTGAAACCCCATTTCACTACCGATTTGTGCCTTGACTTCACTTCTTCGCCTCCTCCATCAGTGTGAGTTCCCTACACACATCAGTAGCCAACGCAATCATCATTGCCGCCGCCGCAGCTCACCCTAGGTCAGGATGATGTCTTCGATGTTGTCGCATCACCTTCAGGTAACCCATGTTCTGTAACTTCATTTCTCATTTCTACATCATGCTTACCTGATAGAGTTGATGCATTTAATTCAAATCCCTTGCATGAAACCTAGGAAACACAAAATACTCAATTGCCTCAAGTCAAAAAATCATCAACATGGAGAGACCCAAACCCCATTGCATCCACAAAATGACCACATGATCAATGAATAAAATTTTCAAACCTAAACAAATTCACACAATCTCAAAGCACCCACTTTCATAGACTTTAGAACCCACATGTGTGAGTCAAGCCATAAACCATCCCCAATGGTAAACTGCCATGTTAGAAGAGCTTATAGCTCTCATGTGGCATGGAACGTGGGATCTAGTTCCATCCCCTCCAAATTGTCACCCAGTAGGATGCAAATGGGTGTTTAGGGTGAAAAGAAAAGCTGACAGTTCTGTGGAACGATTCAAAGTCCACCTTGTGGCAAAAGGCTATAATCAATGTTCAGGCTTAGATTATAAGAAAACTTTTAGTCCTGTGGTTAAACCAATCACTATTCAGATTGTATTGTCCATTGTTGTGATGAATGGCTGAAAATTGAGGCAAATAGATGTAAATAATGTTTTTTTTTGCATGGGAATCTCACCGAAACAGTCTTTATGATGCAACCATCTAGGTTCAAAGACTTATCAAAGCCAAATCATGTGTGTCGACTCAGGAATGCAATTAATGGATTAAAACAAGCCACTAAGGCCTGTTATACAGCTCTGAAAAATGCTCTCATGGACCTTGATTTTCAGAACTTAAGAGCAGATTCCTCACTATTTATCTACAAAAGGGTTTTATCACTTGTTATTTCTTGGTGTATGTGAATGACCTTGTTATTACAGGGAATGACTCTAAGTTTGTAGATTCTATCATTAAACAGTTAAGTGAGAAGTTCTCAATCAAAGACATGGGAAATCTACACTTCTTTTTAGGAATGGAAGTCATCCCCACAAAGGCTAGGATTTTTCTGTCATAGCACAAGTATGTGCGTGACTTGCTATCCAACACAAAAATGCAAGGCGCCAAAGTTGTTTCCACTCCTCTTTCCACAACAACTTCCCTTCAATTAATTGATGGCACTGCAACTGTAGATAGTACATAATTTAGATGTATCATTGGAAGTCTTCAATACTTATCTTTGACCCGTCTGAACACCTCTTTTGCCATCAATAAATTGTCTCAATTCATGCACAAGCCAACAACCAATCATTGGACAGCAACATAGCAACTCCTTTGGTATGTAAAGCAAACAATTTTCCATGGAATTCAGATTACAAAGAGCTCCCACTCTAATTTAGCAACATACTCAGATGCCGATTGGGCAGAAAACTTTGATGATCGTATATCCACATCGACATACATTAGTTTTCTTGGACCCAACCCAATTTTTTGGAGCTCAAAGAAATAAAAAGTTGTGGCTAGGTCAACTACCGAAGCTGAGTACTGGGCTCTAGCAAATGCAGCAGCTGAAGCAATGTGGATTATATCACTTCTTCATGAGCTTGAGTATCCACTTCAAAAATCCCCCTTATAGTTATGTAATAATCTTGGAGCGACTCATTTAAGTTTTAACCTAGTTCAACACTCCAGGATGAAACATATACAAATTGACCTGTGTTTTGTGCAAGATTTAGTTCAAATGGGCACACTTCAAGTTCAACATGTACATACCCATGATCAACTTATTGATTTGTTAACAAAACCCTTGTCAAGACAAAGAATTGAACTGTTGAGAAACAAGATTGGTATTGCCGATGGAAGCTCAATCATGCAAGGGCGTATAATGGATGATCAAGACAAAAGTAAAAAACAAGATTCCAACCACAAATCATGTTGTAAATAATCATCCAAAATCAGTTTTAATTTTCTGTAATTGTTGCTTTCAATATTCTTGTAACTGTTGTTTAATCATAGCATTTGAAGTTGTATATTTTTCAGTTACATTCTTTGTAAATCCTTGTATATAACATCTACGGATGACATGAATGAAAGTGTGAAAAAACTTCATATTCAAAGAGCAGTATACTTTTCTCTATATTACTCACACCCTATTAGGCGGAGTAGTCCATTTCTCGCCTCCTGCTCGCATGGGTGAAGGATGGATTTCTCCTCGTAGAACCCTTCCCCACATAGTGAGGATGAGGCACCATGTACTGGTGTGAGGAGGCTGGGTTGGACCCTGCTCAATTCACATCCCCGTCTACCACCTACCCACATGCCACTGTGCACAAAATTCACAGGAAATATAGTGATACACAATAAAAAATACAAGAAATCCACAATCACAACAAATCTACATGAACAAAACAATTCAACAATCACTTGCAAGAAACAATTTGAAAGAGAGAGGTCTTAAACTTAGAGAGAGAGAGAGAGAGAGAGAGAGGACATCACACGGTAGGGAGATATGACTTCTCGAGAAACGGCGAGGCTAAGAACCACCTAAGGGAGTGTGAACTGGAAAAAGAGAGAGGGAGTGGGAGAAGTGGTAGGAAAATAGAATTGAAAAATACTCTAAGCTCAAAGAGATCACACAAAAATAATTTTATAAATTGATGTGATTTAATATAGTTCGTCAGGTTGTAAATTTACTTTTATTATAAAGTAGATCTAACACATCAAATGAAGTCACATCAGTTTGTGAGGTTATTTTATATTTCTTTATGGATATAGTAATACTCAGATAATTTAGTATCTTAATTACAAATTAAGAGAAAAAACAAAGATTTCGTTTTTTGTTTCAAGTGATGTGAAATCCATCAATTTTTTGTTACTGCTATGCTGCTGCAGCGTCTATGTGCTCAATGGGGTATTCCAAAATTAGTGCTGGAAACAAATTGTTTTGTCATAGTTAATTCTTTGAATAATTCTTTTGAGAACCTTATTGATTTTGTTTTATTTATTTTAGATATTAGAAGATTGATGAGAAATTTTTAAGAAATTTAGATTTTACATGTCAATAGGTTGGGCAATAATTTTGCTCAACATTTGGCTAGGCATGCATGAAGTGTTAATGATATTGAGATGCGGTGGGATGCATGTCCTTGTTTTATATCTCAAACTATTTGGCTTAATAAAAACAATTTATTATACATACATTATTTTGACTCAATGAATGAAAATCTTCTCTCTCTTTTTTTTTTTTTTTAAATATGACTTTGTGTTTGAATGAGAGCAACCATCCTATCTATGCTAAAGGCCCCAAGGATGTTTCTCTACTTATAGGATAGCAACACATTGTTTTGTTGCTATCTATTTCCCTCGTAGGGTGGCATGTGAGGGAGAGCAGTCGTTCTTCACCCTCGGGGGACCCCTCCGCCCTCCAAATGACCCCACAGCCACCGTGGTCTTGGGGATGCCTACCTCTCCCATGAGGGGCGTAGTTATTTACTTTTTATTTATTTTATACAATTTGTTGGATTTTTCAATTGATATAAATTTCAGAGTTTCTATTATTTTGATTAGTGACAATACATGGTATTCTTGTTGGATTAATACAAAGTTTCTTAGATACTGAAGCTTCAAAAAGTTATTCTAATAAAAAAAAAAAGAAAAAAAAAGACTACCATGTTTTAGTTTTGTCACCTAAAAGTTCAAAAATATCACGAATTATATAAAATCATTAAACATAGATAATATTAAACTAAATAAAACCTAAAATGTAACAACAAAAAGTATGCAAAAGAACCAACATGTTCTTAAAATTAAAAATAATGAACATATTTTAAAAAATGAAAGTAAATAAAGAAATTCAAGGAGCATCGCTCGACCAACCTTGGCAGAGGGGGTGGGAAGGGGAGGCACTCGATCAATTCCTTCTTGTTGTCTGACCACCTTGAGTTTTCTTTTTTACTTTTTATATATATTATTTTTGTAGCCGATATATTTTCTTTTCATTAATTTTGACTTATAATGTTTGTTGTTTATTATTTTAAAAAAACTAGGTTTTGCCTGGCTCATATGAGAGTTTTTTAAGCTGATTTTGGATATAAAGTTGAGATGACTCTGTTCGTACTGAGAGTTGACTTCGTATCCAAATGGTCTGTGAGTGAAAACAAAGATTTCGTCTGTATACAGTCCTCTGAGAGAATTGTATTGCAATCCCAATGTATGAAATGACTAGGTCATCCCCATTTTTAGGCTTGAATTGACTACATACCCCTATTTCTTCTATAACTTAAACCCAAAACATCTGAACCCAAAAGATGAAATTGATGTTCACAACTGATTTTCGACCCCAATATTTGTCGCCCTTTTGCGACCCACTCAAAGAAATTAGAATGTTTCATCAATGCATTCCAGAGGGTGCCTTATCTTCTCTAAAAATTGAGTTAATATCAAAGTCCAGATAACCAGTAGTCCAACGAGTGAATTATTGAAAGATGCATGCCAATATCTAATGATGATTTGCCAGCATGTAAGAAGCACTTTTGAAAAGGTTGCTTCTGATTACAAAATGATAAACCCCAAGGATATGGATTCCAATGGTACAAATAATTTGTGATAGGAATATGAGATAGACTTGAACCTTTTGACTTGTTGTATGTTGTTGATATATTACATTTGATTATCTTTGGATTTGAAAAGACAGATTTCATAAAAAAAAACATCAACAAATCACAGAGGATCAAATTGACACAAGATAATCACATAATGATATAGGTCCACAAACCCATCTTAGAAACGCTAGGTTAGGGTTCCAAAACCCATTTCAAATGGACGAGGGAGGACGAGATGGACAAGAGAGATGGATGAGAGTTATATGGGGGAGAGGATATGTACAAGGGAGATGATGGCAAGTGAGAACAAACAAGGGGGAGCAGCGACGGTGACTTTCACGGTGACAATGATGCGAAGAGGTGGGCAACTCATCTACGTATGGCTTTGCTGGTTTTGGTTCCCTATAATGAAACGCGGCGTTTCATTAAGCTTGTAACGCTGTCGCCAAATGGGGACTGCAATAATAATTATTCAAGGACAAAATTCCATTCATTTTACTTTTGCTTGTTAGAAGACTGGACGCCCGTCCAGCTTTTTCAGATAACATGTGCATGAGTAATTTCAAATCCAACTGCCCTCATCGTCTACTTAGCTTGTTCCCAAACTTGACTCCCCACCCCTGTGCCTTACAATCCATCCAAGGCATTTTGTAAATAAAAAGTCTTTTTATTTGATATTAAACATATTTATAAATAAAACAAAACCATTACAAATACTATGCAATAATTGGTGAAACCCACATCTATCGAATCTCTAAAAAGTTTAAATCATCTCATCTAATTTCTAAATTCAAACACACAAAAACTTCAAAAACTATCTCATATCATCTCAACTCAACAACCTCACTACTATTTATAAACCATATCAACTCATCTCATCTCATCTTACTATTCAATGGGGCCTCAAATTTTTATGTCTTATTTGACGCTCAAAAAACATTTTTTAGTAAGGTATTTTTATAGTTTTTAAAGATTTTCATTCTTTTACCATTAGAACAACTATTCCTCTCATTTTTAGAGAATATGTATTGTTCATTTTGAAAACAGCCATTCTTATGAAAGAATTATTTATGAGCATAAAAACCTAACCAAACATTAGAAGTAATGGATATTCCATTTCAATGATATATTCTTCCAACTAAACAACTTAAATTTTTTTTTTTTATTGGGAAAAAAAACCAATTGCATTCATTAATAAATGAGCATTACAATTGGACCTGAAAGCATATATTACAAGCCAATTAACGACGATTTGTACTTTTCTAGTATACTAAAAGTGACTGATATAATCTAGCCTTACCTGCAAGCTTCTGTAGATCACCATCTGCGAGAAAGCCCAACTCTATTCAAGATAGAGTTAACAACAAATCAAACAAACCTCATCCTGTTCTAAGGTGGGACAAGAGAAAACACCTTCAAACAAAAAGTCCAAGGGGAAATACTCTACAAACCAGAGGTCCTAGAGACAATATTTCTTTTTAGTTAAACTAACGTTACAGAAAGTAAAAACAAATAGGAAAATCAAAACACAAAAATCCAGTTTCAACTTTGGAGGAAACTAATATCACATAAGAACATCTCGGCTAAGTGGCGCATGGGGTACACGCGTCGTCTCTAGAAAGTATCGAATGGATAAGTACGAAGCGGTCGGTGGCCTTGCTCCCTACTGTGCTATGCATGGCAACATAAGACCACCCCTGAGGGTGGCGCATGAAGAGCAATCTCCTACTTCGGGAAGTGCGTGTATAACACACATCGCTCCGATCGGCGTCCTCCTCTGGTTAAGAGATTGGCACTTGGGAACCCTTAGGTGGGGCATGTTTGGTGTCCTAGACATCGAAGGGCTTCGATCTGTCGAACACCATAAATGCTCCAAAGGCTCAAAATCAAGCCCATTGTTTCTGCAATCCACAAAGCCGAAAAAAGAAACAAAAGGGGAAAGAGAAAATGAAAACTGAAGGGGGGAGATAAGGGGGTGGGGGAGAGGCGAAACAACAGAAAAGCTAAGAGGAGAGAAGAGAAGAGAAGAGAAGAAAAACCAGACGGTAAGACAAGAAAACAAAGCAAAACGGAGAATGAAGGAAGCAAGAGAGAATGGACGGAGAAGAGGGAGGAAAAAGAGAAAAGAAGGTGGAGCCGAAGTTCATACTCTTAGCGGCGCCACTACCTTAAGACTCCTAGATTTTTTTGAAATCTTGAGAGAAAGAGAGAGAACATATAAAAATAACCTGTTATTTAGACTTATAGATAATATGTTGGTACATCAGCCGAATGAAATTATAACATGAATATAACAAATGGGTTATACTAGGTACAAGCCCATGATAAATAGATAAGATCCACTGCATAATCTATAAAAAGTTGTCTCATAAAAAAAATAATTTATTTTATATTTTTATAAAATAAAGGCACTTTTTTTTTTTAATTTATAAAACCCTGCACTTTATTTATTTGAAGCTTGTACAAATTATTTGTAGGAATGCCATTTCAAATAATTATTGTCCTTTGGCTTGTTCTCGAGTTTTTGTCCACTTTTCCTGTCACTTTTTCAGTAGGCCTATTCGACAAGTGCCCGCTGATCAGATGCTTACTATCACATTGTTTGGGTGCTTTTTGTTGTCAAATGGAAATAGTCGCGTCATCTTTTGTCTCATCTTCTTGCCACTAAATTAGGTTCATTCTTGTCAGTTTCGTCTGTCCCAAACGATACCAATAACATCAATCCTAGATCATATTAATAAATAATAACAATAATGTTGATGATATTGTAGAAAAATTAAAGAATAAAAGTCCCAAGTTTATTAACTTTCCGAATAGTCTTCCTTGTTCCCTTCAATATCTATTTCTTTTGAGCCAAAATGTTCCCTTCAAAATCTTTTCTTGTTATATATATATATAGAGAGAGAGAGAGAGAGAGAGAGAGAGAGAGAGAGATCTGCTAATCCACAAACAAGAATTTCAACTGGAGATCCTGATTGTGAGTTTTTTAGTTTTTAAAATTTTTTATTTAATAATTAAGAATGTATTTTTTGATAATATTGTGATTTTTTATTTTTTATTTTTTAATTATTTAAATATTTGAAAATTTTAAAAAATACATTAAAAAAATAAATATATATTTTTTTTATATGATTGTAGAGCTAGTATATATATATATATATTCGTCTTATATTCTCGATTAATTTAATTTAAATGCAATGTTGGTCCTGATGTAAGTAGGTCATGAGTAACATTATAGCCTCCACGACTTTTGAAATCTAAGGAATATATCAAATATTAGCAAAAGCAGTGTAATTTGTAGGGTTATGATCAGTATTTGGTGGACTTTATCTTTATGGAGCTGAAAAAAATATTTGCATGTCCAGATTAATGCAATTACAGCTAGCGCCTAGCAGGCTAGGGAAATGATAATGACATTAATTTCTTGCATTTTTTATTCTTTGTAGTTTGTTTTATGCCCATCACGCGGCGATTATGCAAGTTGATTTCGATCTTGGAATCTATTAAAATATGAATGTTATACATAAATAATATTGTACACTTATACCATATTTATATATTTTTATTGATTATTTATATATACTTTTATTTTAAATTTAAATATTTTATTAAATATATCTTTTTATCTCTAAATTAATATGAGTTAAAATAGGTGACATTAGTCTTAACTAGAAAATATAGGATGTACTGTTTGTGATTGGACACCAAACATATACATAATGACATAAATGAAACATCTCTGTTACTTTGCTTAGGGACTTCTCTAGTGTATTCCAATATAATCAAATAAAACTCATGTAATATATATATATATATATATATATATATATATATATATTAGACATCAATCAATATCAGCGGGTATAAATACTGGTACGATAACCAGAACTCAAGAACAGATTTGAACCACATGTATTTTTTGTTTGGTTTTTTATTTTAATTGGATTTAAATATTTTTTTTCTTTTATGTTTTGGAATTTAACCTTTCTTTTGTAGTTTTAAGATTTGGGGACGACTCTAGTTTTTTTTTTTTTTTTTTTTTTTAACAAAAAAAGTTATAGATTGGAAAAATTCCAGTGCATGGTACTGTTAGATCAATGAGTAATGATATGGAATTCTGCGATTGAGATTTTTTTACGTTTCAGCAGATTTATTTTATTTAGTACTTTTTCACAATTCTATTTTTTGTTTTTTAATTTCCAGAAATGCAGAAATGATAGAAGAGGCTATATAGACAAAGTATATTTCATTTTTTCCCTTTTTTTTTTTTAATAAAATAAGTTTATGGAAATGCAAATTAATTCCAGCCGTAAGACTCCATATCATTTCTGTAGATCCGTAGATGATGTTACATATTAATGAGTTGAAGCTTGCGTGCACGAACAAAATAGGGGCCGGCGGGGGGGAGGATATCATTTCTGTAGATCAGTATATGATGTTACATATTAATGAGTTGAAGCTTGCGTGCATGAACAAAATAGGTAAAGGGGAAGGGAGGGAGGGAGGGGGATGGAGTTTGGAAGAATATGAAGTTGTCCACAAAAACAAAGTTGAGGTCAAAGGCTTTTAGAATTGGCTGCCATGCATTCCCTTTCTTGATCTTGATTGCATAAAACAACTAATTAACATTTTCACTTGCATCATCATCACCTTTCTGATCATTTCAAAGTTCCAAGTCCATACACGTTGCAATTGTGTTTTCAATGCTTTGTACTTATATATATATGTACACACCAGCAAGGTGGTGATGTTTTGTAACTTTGCCTATCTGTTCCGTTGTGGCACTCGATCGTCGTTATTCCATTTCGTGATAGACCACTTCACTTCAACGACTAATTTGAAAAAGCTGATCAATCCTTCTTTTCTCTTCCTTTTTTCCGATTAACACATCCTACTGTTTTCCCCCTCTTATATAATGTATCATACAAAAAAATATGGACCTCTGTTCTTGAAAGAATAAGGTGGATTGTGACAGTTAAAGATCGAGATGGGAATGCTTTCGATCATTTGAGTGGATGTAACCCATTTTGCCAATTCAAGAAACTTTTTGTGGTTCTAATATTAATGTATATTAAAACAGAGCCCGATTAATCTGCAACAAACTCCAGCTCAAAGGAAGAACAAGCTGTGAAAAGCATATCTGATGCCAACTCAAACAACATAAGCCAATCCTCTACAACTCAAATTTCTAATGTAAAAGATCATAAGGCTAAACTTAGATAACATTTCCTTTTGAATTTCATATTTGGAAGACTAGAACATATGTACAAACTTATTATAAGTAATACCTCATGCTCCCAAAATGATTATGGGAAGCACACAAAACCTTTAGATGGTATCGGAGCCAGGTACTTTTTGATATGAGGAACATAGCGAACATTATTGACAAAGAAAGATTTGGGATAGGAGAAAATAATAGAGGAATCGATATTATGAATGAGTAGACATTTACTATTACAAACCAAGACTTGATCTTGTCCAGTATATTCTTGAGTGTGAAGGTTGAGATTTGCCAAGTCATAGGTGACATGATGAGTAGCACCAATGTTCAGTTGCCAGGACTGATCTAATGATGCTTGAGTTGATGTATTATATACTTGTGGAGTAGAAGGAGCTTGGTGATCTTGATTGAACCTATACTAGCATTTGGGTGCAGTGTGATCCACCTTGAGGCAAATCTAATAAAATGGGCGTGAGGGCCAGATGAATTGTTGGAGTTGTAGATGAGTTAGGTCGACCAAGGCTTATTTAGTCGTCCTATAAAAGTTGTTCAATCGGATTGAAGAGGTGAATTTAGGACATTACATCCTATTCTCACTTCCTATGGCATCTCTTATCGTCTTTCTTGTCCCCACATACACCATTAAAATGGCTTGGGTGAACGCAAATATAGGCATTTGGTGGAAACGGGCCTCACTCTCCTTGTTGCATCTGTTTCAAAACAATACTGGGATGAGGCCTTTTCCACTGTTTTCTATCTTATAAACCGATTGCCATTTCCCATCACTAATGATAAGTCCCCTCTTGAACTACTATACAAGCAAACTCTGGACTACAACTTTTTAAAAATATTTGGTTCCTTATTGGCCCCATCTTCGACCTTACAATATGCACAAGGTAGACTTTCAAATCCTCTCGTTGTGTCTTTCTCAGTTATAGCACTAACCACAAAAGTCATAAGTGATTGGGCAATGCTAGGGGCCGTTAGTATTTGTTTTGTATTTTTTATTTTTTTCGCTCATTTGTTTAATATGCTTAAATATTTTTAAAAAAAGAAAAAAACTCACAATATTATTAAACAATACTTTATTAATCATTAAATAAAATAAAATACAGGGAGCGGGACAAGGGCACACTAACGGGCCAAAAAACATTTCCCTAAGTGATTAGACACTTCCACCGACCGAGTTTTCATTCTTACTAATGTCATTTTATATGAACATGTTTTCCCATTTGCTACACATTCTCGATCTGTTACTTTTCCTAACAATATTGCAGGAACCATATTACCACTAACAATTCTTCTCCCAAAGTCAAGTCTTTCATCTATAATTTATGAAGACCCTTTGGGCCTTTAAAGTGGTCACTGCCTCACCTTATCCAGCACCAACTACGATTTCTGCTCCTGATCTAGTGCATTCTCAAGTGTCTCAGACTTCCATGAAAACTCGAGCTCCCAATAGTATTTGTAGGCCCAAAAGATTTGCGGATGGCACTCTGGCTTGCCAACCTATTGCCCTTCGCACCACTACACTAGCTTCAACTCCATCAATTACTAGTCCAGCACTCACAAATCTAGCACTCATGGAACCCACATCTTTTAACAGTGTATCAAGTTCTTGAAATGGCGTCAAGCCATGAATAAAAAATTCACTGCTCTCATGCAAAATGGCACACGGACTCTAGTCCCTCCAACTGTCTAGATGAATATAGTCGGCTACAAATAGGTAATTAAAATCAAACATCGGGCCGATCGATCACTTGACAGATATAAAGTCCGTCTTGTAGCCAAAGGATACCGCTAACAAGAAATCCTTGACTATGGTGGAACTTATAGACCCATTCTCGAGTCCATTACAACTCGTCTTATTCTTTCTATTTTCATTTCATCAAATTGGATTATTCGCGGATGTTAAGAATGTCTACATGGCATTATTGAAGAAGACGTCTTCATGACTCAACGGCCTCCCGGGTTCAAACACCCATCTTTTCCTAACCATGTCTATCACTTAAAAGAAATTCCTCTATGGCCTGAAGCAGGGCCCACGAGCGTGGTACTCTCGACTTGGCTATAAATTTCTTGAATTGGACTTTCATAGAATCCAAATCTGATACCTCACTAGCTATTTGTTTACAATTGTGGGTCAAGTTCGATTTATTTCCTCATATACGTTTATGACATTGTTATAACTGGGACAAATCGGATGCTTATTACCCAAGTTTTCACTACTCTTTAGTCCGCCTTTGCACTAAAAGACATTGGACCATTGCATAATTAAAATATTATTATAATATAATATATTTTTAACATTATTTGTATTTTGAGATTTAAAAAAGTTGAAATTATTTTTTATGTTTTATTTAAAAGTTTGAGAAGTTGTAATGATTAGATGAGAAACTTAAATATTTTAAATTAAAAAATATTTGTAATTATAGTGTTTATCAAATGGGCCTTGATTTGAAGGTAATTACCTTTCTCTCCTCTGCAAGTCTGGTTTACTTGAACTAACAAACTCACTTTTTCTCAAGTAACAAAAAATGAACAAGAAATTTGTGATGGGTGTGATATAAAAAGAGTAGAAGTAGATGATGCAGCTTGTTATTATTTGTTATTTATTTTTTTTTTTTTAGCAAATCTAGAAATTGGAATAAAACAAGAGTTCCCTACAAGCGAAGGAAGAAACGTTTTAATTCGTAAAATATGTGCCTTGAGCCCAAAATAAAACAGTGGGTTGCAAAAGCATGAAGTGCATGTTTTTAGCATGACAGATTTACCTATCCCCTTGATCCTCAGTGGGCCACATCACAAACCAGGTTGACGCCTCTGGAAAAACTGAGCCTCAATTTTTGGGCTTCAATATAATCTGGGGCCGGGATTGCGGCCCATAATGATTTTATTTTAGATTGTGAATTATAGATTCATATTTGTCATAAAAATGAACTGAAAGTAACAAGTTGCCATCCTTCTCCAAACAGAAAAGGAAAAAAATCTATACAACAAAGCCCTTGTTATTGTAACTACCCCGGGAACTTAAACGTACATACTAGGCTCTACTAAATTACCGTAGCCGGCCGGTTAACAATGGTTTTTCACTCATATATTCAATTCGATCGTACTCGATTTATATTATAATTAAGCTATCTATAAACCATAATATTATGGGTTTGAATATTATCTAAGTTAAACTCATTGACTCCACTCGATTTAGATTCATAAACAAAACTCATCAAGTTAAATTCAGCTCATAACTTGTTTTAAAGATCGAAATATGAATAAAATATTCGTATGTATTATATATATATATATATTATATTAGCTGTATTTTGTATATTTAATTATATATAATTAGTTAATAGTTTAATTTCCTTGTATAATACTTAATTGCATTATCTGTGCATGCATCGGATATTTCATTTATAAAATTAATTATACAAAATTTATAACTTTTCTCCATTTTTCCTTCAGTGTCCTTTAACATTTTTCCTTGTTAATAGAACATATTCAAAGTTTTCTTATAGCAGAAGAATACTTGATTATTCTAATTTGTGATCTTTTACTGCCATGAACATATGTCATATATTCCTAAGTTGATAATTAAGTGATAATGTTTTTTACATCTTGAATTATTTTATAACATTTTTGTATCATACGTAAGTTCATTACTATAAATTATCATGACAGAATTAATGTATGGAAAGATAACTATTTATTATAATACTTATATAGTCTTCCCTCCCCAAAAATATAAAAAATTTGCATTCACATGCTAGCCATAACATTGCTCCGACAAAAGCCCTGCAAACAAAATAATATTGTCAACCTTTTTGCAAGAGAAATTATATTATTTTTATTATAAAAAAATTGCTTATTTGTGAATATTTATTTTTTATGAAAATGATTATTTATTGTTAAAATGAGTCTATTTTTAATCATAATAATCATTTTTATCATAAATAATCTGTCACAAATATTATTTTTCTCGTAACTTAAAACAAAAGACTTTAGTTGACCAAGCAATAGCCATATAGAAAGTAGGCATTATTGAGTTTCTTCTATAATTTTAATTTTAAGTTGTTGATTGGGAAAGGAATCAATAAATTTTCATTTCTTTAATAAGTACCATATAATCCTGGTCAAATTTATTGTTGCATCACTGGCTGAATTTGCTTCAAAATTCAAAGGGGGTTAGGTGATGATCATTAATGTGGTATTCAAAACAATTGAATCTCAATTAGCAGGCGATCTTTTCTATTTTTATTTAGTGATTAATATAACAATGAGCCGATTATTCATATACCAATGTGAATCCGAGGATCCGGTCCCTTTTATCGTTTATGCAAATTGGTTACTTTCAGTGGTACGTACTTCATGAAATCCACAAATTCAACCACTACCAGTTGTTGGAAAATCTGTGTGCATACACGTATACACATGTATATATATATATATATACATATTATAAATGGACAATACTAATATTATATATGCATCCTATCCATTCAAGCTTTCAAGGAAACACTCATTTAATTAGATGATAATATATATATATATATATATATATATATATGAGTAATATATATCATATATAATCTTAAAGTGCATAAGTCTTTCGTATTCTTTTTAAAAAATAATGAAGCCGCCTTCTTTTAAATAAATTCATGTGTGGGATTTGTACCTTTTAAGGACTGATTTGTTTTTATAGATAATATGAGATAAGATGTGATAAAAGTTAAAAATATATATATATTATTATAAAATATTTTTTTAATATTAGTTTTATTTTAGAATTTGAAAAAATTATTTTAGAAATTGGAAATTTTTACTTATTTAAATTATTTTATATGAAAATTTTAAAAATTATAATGAGAAATTTAGAATGAGACAAAATAAGATAGCATGATTTATATTTGAGACTTTAGGAACAGGTCAATGTAAACCAATGAAGATAACCCAGCGTACCAAGTCCCCTATTCTGACAAATTCAACAAGCTGACATGTCAGCCAGTACTAATTTGTTTTAATACTCATTGTCAACGTAACGAAAAATTAATTCTTTTCTTTCTCTAAAATAAAAAAAGGAAGGTTCTTAAGAAATGAAAGAAATGGATATTACAGTTTTCGTCTATATCAGTGTTGGCCGGGGGCAACTGGAAGTTTGAAACTTGTTCAGTTAATCAAAAGCGCGGGACTCACTTTCTAATAACGTGTTTTCTTCCGTTCCAAGTTTACAGTACTGATTATTGACTACTCTTCGAATAATGATTTTACCTAGAAGTTGTTCATGAGTCGATCTCAACCATTTATCTTTCCATATATACACGCCTTATATATAATCATGTGTATGATCATACGTGATCATAGATTTCTAGCGATTATTATTGAAAGAATCAAATATTTCCCGTAATCAATGACAGATTAATATTCTACAGAATCAGCAATCTCTTGATCTTATGAAATTAGTGATCATTTAATTGTAATTTTTTTCAGTTTTTTATAGTTACCATAGAGAGCTATACATGTATCTATTTATTTACATATTCTTACTGCATTGTAAATTCTTACTTTCAAAATATACAGAATTCACTTTTTGACAATTATGATGATGATGATGATGATGTATACGTACGGAAAGTACCATACCTTGAAACTTCGAACTACGAAGAAATTAGATCAATTATAAATGGAAAATGCACAGAGACTTGACTGTAGCTTTGGACATTAGTTTTCTGGCCTTGTTCCAAGCAAGTGGGCTGTTGCAGGAGAAAATGCAGTCATTTCACACTCTTATGACCTTTTGCATCCACTTTGAGCCGTTTCTAACGCCATATTATTAGGGCTATTGACTTCACAATTTTCTTGCATTATTAATGAATATATGGCAAATCAATATTGTACTTTTGTATGCTTTTAATTTGATAAAAATGTGCAACATGATGTATCAATCAATATTGTACTTTTATATGCTTTTAATTTGAAGATCAGGGTCCACCATTTATTTTGTTAATTACATGATATTCAAAATGCAATCAACTGCGATGCTTCAAAGTCTCCTATATATAAATAAGTTTCTTTAGGCCTGAAGTATTGGAGAAGAAAAGCAACTATGGTGGAGATTAATCCTGATTTTATCAGCCTTTTACCCCATGATGTCATCCATGCCATTTTTTCCTTCCTACCATTGAAGCATGCAGTTAAAACTAGCATACTTTCAACCGCATGGAGAAGCCTTTGGATGCCAATCCATGTCAACTTGGACGTTGATCTGGATCAAATAATGAACCCTGGGGTTAGTAAAGAGGTAACAAGATTGATTGCCACTTTTTTAATCTCTTACAATTGTCCACGAAAGCTCTATCTTGGACTTGATCCCAAGAGTGAAAAACTGAAGCTGATGCAGATGAAGAATGATCAATGGTTTCTCATGGCTACCAAGGTGGACGAGAAAGAACTTTATCTAAGCTTTTCTGAGGAAAATCGGCCTAAAAAAGATCGCTTTCATTTGATACTGGAAGTGGGCAATTCTCCAAATCTTGAAAACTCCTCTAGATTTGCTTCTCTCAAGATTCTCCATCTTAGATCAATAGCCCATCTAGACAAGAACATGGTTGCAGCTTTGTTTTCTGATTGTCAGCTTCTTGAGGTGTTAAAGCTTGTTAAATGCAGTGGTCTGCAACATCTAGATCTTAAAGGCGGCAACCATTTCCAGAGCTTTGAAATGCTTGATTGTCCAGAAGTGGTTAACATCAATCTTTCTGCGCCTAAGCTTAAATCATTTCGATATCGTGGAGTCCTTCCACGCATTCAGATAAAGAAAGCTTCGTGTTTTACTGATGCGTTGCTTGATTTCAGAGATGGTCCTGGCCACGTTGAGTTTGACTGCGAAGAACTTATTACTCTTTTGAAAGCTCTAAAGGATGTGGAAATCCTAACTCTCAGCGGCTGGCTTCTTGAGGTTTTCAACTTTTCTTATTAATTCTTTGCTTATCTTCTGATCAACTATCGGTGAGCAATATTCTGAAATGAAATCTGTTCTTTCTCCCGCAGTGGATGTGCTCAGCAGGAGTTATTTTTGGAAAGCTCGGATTCCAATTCAACGAGCTAAAAGAATTATGGTGGATAGGGAAGATGGACAGAACAAACCGTGATTCACTAGCTTGTTTCCTCAACTTCACCCCTTCATTGGAGAGGCTATTCATAGATGTAAGCATTTGATCGTTTTCGATAAGAGAATTGCTACAATACAAAGAGATTAAATAAAGTAAATTTATAAATTAACATAATTTTATGTCATATATTATATTTAGTACTTTATATTAAAAAATAATTTTATAATTTCAAGTACTATATCAAATCACTTCAATTTATAAATTTATTTTTACGTAATTTATTTGTGATTAACCTATTTTTCTTTAAGAAACTCAAACCCCGTTGCAATTCTATCGTTGACATTCTTTTTTTATGAACTTTTCTCACAGATTAACTCGCAGCTAGATTATGTTCCTTGCCCGCCTTTTCACCATTACTGGCACGAGCCTCATCTCTGGATGGATTTTGCAGCCGTGAAATGTAATGCCTTACCACTCGAACATCTCAAAACAGTTTTCATGGTAGGCTTTACAAAACAAGAGGAAGAGTTATTGTTAATGGACCTTTTACTTGAGAAGGCATCAGAATCTGAACTCACGTCGATGATGGTAAAATCGCCAGAAAATTATTCATGGCGGGTGGCAAAGATCCCTAGATCAGGCCGCAATTGGCTCCTGCAAACTTGGATTAGCAAGTGGTTTTCAGTTTCATCTGCAAATGATCAAGATGAATGGTTCTTCGGATACGTTGACCAAGATTATTGCAGGGACCTATGCCCAGCTCATAGCACAGTGTTTTAATTTATATATTCATTTCTTTCTTGTTAGAAAAACAGAAGTTCAAGAACTAGTCTACTCATGTATATTGATGCTTCTTTTATTATGCCAAATTGCATAAATTTGTCTTGTTTGTAGAGGATAAGTTTGGTTGACTAATTTTGCCTAGCGATATGATCGGAAATGATTAACAACTAAAGCAATAATTTATGGCCGGCCTCCAATTTTTTTTGAATTCTAAAAGGTTTACACCGTCATGAGGTATATAATTAAGTGGAGAATCTTGTAATTATCTTGTTTGGTTAGGGAATTTTTTCAATTTTTTTACAAAAATCTTATTAGAAACTTTAAAATTAAATAATGTTGAACTCAAGATTTCAACTTTCATATCTACATATAGATCTTGATAATAACAAATGAATTCAAGTCTCAAGTTCAAATTGTTTATGCAATGGAGCCAAGCACATCAACAAATTAAGTATAAGTAAGAAAGAAAACAAGTCTATAAATGAAACTTATAGAGTAATTTTATATATCTTTTAATAAAATTCGAAATCGGGTTAATGCTCAAATTTAATTTTTTTTCATAAAATATCAAATTGTATTTTTCACATGTGCATGACATCATTAAAAGTCTTAGTTTTAAAAATTGTAATTTTCACATGTGCATGACATCATTAATGTTTTAATTTCAAAAATTATATTTTTTACATGTGCATGACATCATTAAAAATTTGCATCTCAAAAATTACAATTTTCACATGTACATGACATTATTAAAAATTTTAGTTTTGAAATTTGTATTTTTCACATACATATGATATCATTAAAAATTTAAATTTTTAAAAATTTATAAGATGATTGATTGTCATTTTTGACATGTGTAAGTTTTGTTTGAAAATTTTGAAAAGTGATCGATGTACTTTTGACAAATACAAAAAGTTGATGATTTCGTTTGAAAATATTGAAGGGTGATTGATACACTTTTGAAAAATGTAAAAAGAAGATGATTTTGTTTGAAAAATAAATCATACTCTTTTTTTTATATGCGAAAAGGTATGTGTAGAGGGTATTCTACACAAAAAATAGTTGAATCACTAAGTGTGAAATGATTGTAAGCGTAGAAGATGTTCTACACAAATTTTTTGTAGTGGTATTGTTAAAAAGTGTAATAGGTTTCTATCTCCACTTGAAAGGAATTGAATAGTGAATTTGGAAATTTTCAAATGGTAGCTTGAGGCAAGGAAGTGGGCAGTGGGGTTAAATCTCGTTAAAATACTGAGTTTGTTTCTTCTTACCCTTACTCTTTATATTTTCTACTGCTCCATACTTTGTTTATATTTTATATTGTGTATTTGGTCTATAAGTGTTAATTTTTTAATATAACCAAATTCATCCCCCTCTCGTGTTAGTCATTTGGGTAACAATTGGTATCAGAGCAAGAGTTCTACTATAAAATTAATTATCTGTTGAGTTAAAATTATATAACTAACATTGTAGTGGCATTTGCTAAAAGTCAATCTAATAGTTAACCTCCACTTTTTTATAGAGACAATTATACATTTTGGAAAGTCAAAATAAGAATATTTCTTCAATCTCAAGGTCGAGAGATTTGAAAATGCATTGTACATGGGTCTTATATCACAACAAAAATTGTTGATAGAATAAAGGATAAAAAGGAAGAGGAAGAGTTTGATCATGAAGACGATAGACTTTATACAATAAATGTAATGACTATGAAATTTTTATATAATGCTCTCAATGACAATGAATTTAATGGAATAATGACTTGCAAGACAGTAAAAAAAATCTGGATCAACTTGAAAGTAACTTATGAAAGAATTTCGCAAATCAAATAATCAAAATTTTATATTTTTATTCATAAATATAACATGTTTAAAAGGAATGATAATGAATCTATTACCTTTATGTATACTCATTTTATTAATATTATAAATAGTTTGACAGTTCTTGGTAAGGTTTATTCTAGCTTAGAATTAGTAAGAAACATTCTCAAATCTCTGTCAAAATGTTGGGAATCAATAGTTACTGCGATTCTTGAAGTTAGAGATCTTAAAAGACTTGAAGTAAATGAATTCATCGGGCCACTTATTATTCATGAGTACACATTAAAAATAGGAAAAGAAAAAAGAAAGCAAAAGAAAAGCTTAGCACTCAAAATTATTTCCCATGAAAGTAAAAGCGATAAAGACGAGGAAATCAATAACAAAGATGAAGAAATTGCGATAATCACAAGAAAATTTAAGAGATTTTTAAAGAAAAATAAAGCTCCTCCAAGAAAATTTTTCGAAAAATTTTCCAACAAAAACACAGGTAAAAATAACTCATTAACTTGTTATAAATGTAAAAAGTATAGACATATCAATGCAGATTATTCCCTGCTAAAAAAAGATCGATACAAAAGCAAGAAAGCAATGAAAGCTAAATGGTATGATGATTCAAGTAATTCAGACAGCGACGTAAGTAATGAAAAATTTGTAAAACTTTGTCTTATGGTTAAAGATGATCTTGAGGTAACAAATCTTGAAAATATTGAATATCTTTTTTTATGAAAAATTGAAAAATATTTTGGAAGATATATATGAGGAACTTGAGAAATTGAGTATCAAATATATTTCTTTGAAAAAGAAAATTTTTTCTTTAATAAATGAAATTAGTATTTTAAGAAAAGAAAATATTATTTCAAAATATGAAAATCATGAGTTGAAAAAGAAAGTGACTGATTTAAAAAAAATTGTTAAAAATTTTATAAATGGAAAATGAATTTTTGAAAAATTTTTTGGTAATCAAAGATGTGTTTTTGATAAGGTAAACTTGAGATACATGCCAAAAGAAAAATCCAAACCCTATAAAAATTTCTTTGATAAACCTACTAAATCAAAGTCCAATTTTCAAAATTATTTTCATAAAAATAAAATTTTCAAAGAAAAATACTATTACAATCACTCAAATTCTTCATATATATCACATATTATTCGTAATTTTTATAATAAAAATGGTCATAATTATCATGCTTGTGCTATTAGAAGAAAACATACAATGATTATTAGGGTCATATGGGTACCAAAAAATCTTATTTCTTCTAATATTAATAAATGAAGGACCCAAAGAACTTGAGTATCAAGAAAAATTATTTTAACTATTTTTGTAGATATGCATGAAGTCCGCCATAGGTAAAAGTAAATGGTTCTTAAATAGTAGATGTTCAAGACACATGACAGGAGACAAAACTAAGTTCATTGATTTTATATTAAAAATGTTTAACTTGTTGAAAGTTTAAGACATAATTTTTTGAGTATAAGTCAACTATGTGATAAAAGATTTACAGTTATTTTAAAAAATGATAAGTGCATTATTTTGAATGATTATGATTGCAATGTTTGTTTTATTATTTTTAGAAACAATAATGTTTATATAATCTAATTTGAAAAAATTGTCTCACAAGATGCTATTTGTTTATCAGCTCAAAATGAAACTAATTGGCTATGGCATAAAAGGTTAAGTCATCCCAACATGGAACTTATTTCCAAACTTTCAAAAAATGATCTTATAACAGGTTTACCAAAGGCGAATTTCTTAAAGACAAAATTTGTGATACATGCCAATTTGGTAAACAAACAAAAACTTCTTTCAAAATCAAAAAATATATTTTCACTACTAGACCATTGCAACTAATACACATGGATCTTTTTGGAGGAAAATATTATACATTTGTTATTATTGATGATTTCTCTAGATATACTTGGATCATCTTTCTTGCTTATAAAAATGAGGCACATAATACCTTTACCAAACATCCGATAATGGAGAAATTCGACAAGTATTGAGGGGAAGTGATAGGGGGAAAGAGTTTGTCAATAAAGAAATTGAAATTTTTGTGATGAAAATGATTTCGTGCATAATTTCTCTACTCCTCAACAAAATGAAGTAATAAAGATGAAGAATAGATATTTTCAAGAAATGGCAAGAACAATGCTTAATGACAATAGTTTACCTAGTTATTTATGGGCCGAAGCAGTAAGTATTGCATATTATGTTATAAATAGAGTTATGTTAAGATATAAATTAGATAAAACCCCTTATGAGTTTTGGAATGAGAAAAGTTCAACATTGGTCACTATCATGTATTTAGATACAAATATTTTATTATACTAGCATGGATAATTTAAGAAAATTTGATGCAAAATTTGATGAAAACATCTTTCTTGAGTATTCTACAAATAGTAAAACTTATAGAGTATTCAATAAAAAGGCTTTGATTATACAAAATCTATGCATGTAATATTTGGTGAATCTAACTCTTTACTTTTCAAGAAATTTATTGATGAAGAAATAGAATGTACAAATAATACAAATAATCTCAATCTCAACAAAGATAACATAATGGAAGAAGTATAATACGAAGATATCATGAAATATCATTAAGATTTAGTACAGGATGTAACCAAATAGTGGAAACATATGAAAGATTATCCAGTGGAACAAATTCTAGAAGAACCTTCCCAAAATGTAAGTACTCGATCATCTTTTAGAAATATTTGCAATCGTACTGTTTTTCTATCTCAAATTGAACCCAAAAATATCGATGAAACACTTGTTGCTGAATCATGAATTCTAACTATGTAAGAAGAGTTAAATCAATTTAAAATTAATGATGTTTGGACTAGGGTGGGCAGCGGTTATCTGCACCTACTGC
Organism: Platycarya longipes; assembly: GCA_036559045.1. NCBI lineage: Eukaryota > Viridiplantae > Streptophyta > Magnoliopsida > Fagales > Juglandaceae > Platycarya > Platycarya longipes. The sequence continues at coordinate 39,234,978 of CM071797.1, forward strand.
CCCGCCCATATTCCGCCCCGCACCGTCGTGAGAGGTTGGATTCAACCGTCCCACAGACGGGGGGCAGGGTTCCCCCGCCGGTTTTCTAGGCAGAAGATAGGGGTGAGGGGCGGTATAGGGTTCCCCCCGTTTCGCTTTTACCCCACGTTTAATATATAAAAAAACCCATATGATTAAAAAACGACACTGTTTTGTCATTTGGATTTTTTTTTTGCGTCGTTTTATATAAGTAACATAAATTAATTACCCCCCCCCCCCAAAAAAAATCGAACTCTCATTACTCTCATCTCTCTGTAGCTCATTGTCTCCAATTCCCCAAATCGATGAACAAACCCTAGCCCTAAAATCAAGCCCCAAATTGCATCTCGCTATTGCCTCTTGTCGTCGTCACAGCACCTCCAATTTTTTGGCCTTCTCCCTCTCGCCAAAGGTAAATCTGAGAACCCTAATCTCCTAATTTTTTTCATTTTTAAATTATATGAAAATTGAGGATAGGATGACTAATGGAGATGGAGGATATGTTTGCCGTTATGACCTATGTGCTGTAGAGATTGATTGTGCATGTGTGTGAAATTTGAACTGTGACAGATCATTGGATTGTCCAATTGTGTTGAATCTGTTGATTGTATTTACTATTTTCAATCAATTTTTTTATGTGATTAAATTGGTCTCATGTTGATCAATTAATTTGAATTTGATTTTCCTGTGATTAAATAATTTAAATTGGTCTCAATGTCTCATCCGAGACCCTAATGGCCTAAATAATAGTATAGTATATAATATTACTTGTATAATAGTATAATAGTATAATATTATAGTATTGTATAATAGTATGGTATATAATACCAAATTTTTAAAAGTATTGAAAGAAAAAATAGTGGTCTTGTATAAAATTGGTCTCAATTCTCTTTTTTGACAAGTATCCATCATTTTGATTCTCAAATGCAAGAATCAGCTTACTAGCAAGTAGCAACAACTGTCATCATTTTTACGGATGCTTAGTAACTTACCAAAAAAAGTATCCTTATTTTTATTCTCAATTCTTGTCACAATCAAGGACAAATGCAAGGAGAAAATTATCTGGCAATAACTATCATTAACTTTGAATGTTGAGATGAGTTAAAATTTGAATTGAGTTGTAAATAATAATAATTTATGAGTAATTGAAATGAATTTGACCTTTTTAAGTTGAGGTTAGTTTAACTTTTTAAGTTGAAATGTATGAATTAGTAGGTTGAGAGCTTGAGACGAGTTTCACTTTTTTTTTTAATAAAAAAAGTGAGTCTCATGCTTATCTTGATTTTAAATTTTATATGACCATTTATTTGCATTTTGCAATAATTTCAGATTTGTTGTAAATAGAAAATCCAGAAGATTCTAGTGCGAGCTCTCCAAATGGGGTCTTGGGTACCTCCGGCCCTAACCCTAACCCTACTCCCACTCCGGTCGAGAACCCTCCATTCGAGGCCCCTACCCCTACCATTATCACTTGCCTCGCCCCCAAGCAGCTTAGCAAAAAAGCCTCATTCATAAGTTGGACTCATGTCATCAAAATAGAGGGTGGTGACCAATGACCCAAATGTCAAGTACAACTACTGTGACAAAGTTTATGGGTGCCACTACAAGAGACATGACACTTCCCAAATAAAGTTGAACTTGGAGGAGCAATGCAAGAAATTTTTAATTTTGAAATCTTTGGTAGAGAAGAGTCAATCTAGACTTGAAATTGGCTTGAAAAAAATGGGTGAGGGGAGCAGTCATGCGTTGGCATTAAAGGGATATATAAAGTACGATCCTGACGAGGTCAAGACACACTTAGCTCGCATGGTTGCTATGGATGATATGCCTTTCCAAGTGATAGATGGGTTAGGGTTCCAAGTTTATTCTAGGTACTTGGAACCAAGACTCAATATTCCTTCTCTCCACACGGTGGCAAGAGATGTTAGAAAATTTTACCCAATTAGAAAAAGAGAAGTTGAGGGGTTTATTGGTGGGGGAGAGTATTTGTCTTGCCATTGATTGTTGAACTTCTTGTAATAATATTAATCTCATGCATATGAATGTGCATTGGGTTGATGGGAGTTGGACATTGCATAAGAAGATCCTCAAATTTTGTCAAACCACTGATCATAAAGGTGAAATGATAAGAAGGCCTTAGAGGCTATTCTAAAAGAATGGGAGTTGACACGGGTTCTGATTTGCACGATTGATAATGCCGAGGCTAATGATATTGCAATGAGACATCTTAAAACTCTCCTAAATAATGTGAGTAGAACGATTTTGGGTGAGAATTATATGCATGTGCGATATGTAGCACATATTCTTAATTTGATTGTGGGTGATGACTTGAATAAATTTGGTGACTCGGTTGCTCGGGTCAGGACTACTGTGAGATGGGTGAAATCTTCTCCTGCCAAATTGGAGAGGTTTAAAGTTGCTGCAAAGATTGCGAGCATAACATGTAAAATAGGTATTTGCACTGATCTATCTACTAGATGGAACTCAACTTTTTTGATGTTGGAAGCGGCCTAGGAGTATAAGTTGGCATATGATACATTGGGTAATGAAGACAAACAATATGTCAAGTATTTTGATGAAAAATTGGGGCACCCTATATCTGATGATTGAGAGGTTGTATCTAATTTTATAGAGTTTCTGAGAATTTTTTACGATTTTACCAAAGTTATATCTGGTTCTTTGTACCTCACAACACATCAATTTCATCAACAAATTGCCAATGTGAAAGAAGAATTGGATGATATTGTAGTGGGCAGTAACACCACATTGCGGGAGATATCTAGGACGATAATGGAGAAATTCGACAGGTATTGAGGGGAAGTAGCGATGTAAATCTAAACCGAAAAACCAGAGAACTGGCCTAGATCGAATCAAACCGGACCAAAAATTTCGATTTTGAATCGGTCCAGTCCGGTACCGGTTTTAGAAATTGAGGAACCGGATATAACTGGTCCGGTTTCGATCATTTTAAGACCGAACCAAACCGGGTCAGTCTTATTTACTTTTATTTATTTTTATATTTGTAAGTATAATTATATAATGTGTTTTATATTATATATAATATATATAATAATATAAATTATAATTAGATATAAGATAATGTTATAATAAATAAAAATGTAATCTTAGACTTTAGACTTTTGAAATTTATACTTTAATTTGTGAGATTCTTGAACTTATAAAAGTATATTTTTATAAGAACTGTTATAGCCACAAAGAGATCTCACAAAATTAATCTCACAAACTGATGTGATTTTATATGATTCGTTAAATTTACTTTACAATAAAACTAATTTCACAATCTGACGAATTACATGAAACCACATCAGTTTGTGGGATTTATTTTGTGGGATCTCTTTGTAGCTAAATCATTTCTCCATTTTTATTGCAATTTTTTTTTTATAAAACAGTTTTTATTTTATAACAGTTTTTTTTTATTGCAATTTTTTTTATATAACATATATATTTTTTTCTAAAATAGATTTTTTTAATAGATCTCAATTTTTTTTTTACTAAAACAGATTTTTAAACCATTTAATTTTTTTTTTAATTTGCATTTTATCAAATTCGAAAAACCGGTACTACTGGTTTTGGAAGTTAATCGAAACGTAATCGGTTTTAAGAAATACAAAACCGGTAGTACTGGTTCAGTTCTTAATTTTGTTTAAAATCAGACTGAACCGGATGGGTTACACCCCTAGGGGGAAGAGTTTGATAAAGTCAATATCCTATTATATGTTGTATGTGTCATTGACTCACGGTTTAAAGTGAAAGGCATGACATTTGGATTGACTAATGATATTGGCAAGGATTGTGTATCATTTATTACATCTCGGGTTCAGGAAACACTTGTTAGATTATTTGATGAGTTCACTATCATAGGAAGTGATAGTATTGTAGTACCTACATACATAGATACCCCCCCAACCAGCTGCAGATGTCGAGCGTGGAAAATAATATAAAATGGATTGGGATGATAAGATGGAGATAACCCATTTGGCCTTTATGGGTTCCACCACAGATGTCCAGTCAGAGGTAGACAGATATTTGACATGGGATTTTCATTATTTTATACGAGATTTTGATATATTAGCTTGGTGGAAGATTAATGTCCTCAAATATCCCATACTTTCAAAGGTTGCTCGCAGTATCTTGGTCATCCCGATCAATACAGTAGCCTCAAAGTCGACCTTTAGCATTGAAGGGCATGTATTGGTTCCCTTCCAGAGCTCATTAGATCCTATCACTATTGAGTTACTGATTTGCACACAAAATTAGATCACAGTTATTGAAATTCATATTCTGGAGGTTCCTGATTATGATCCGGTCAAGGTTGAGGACGAGGGTGCTATTTAGTCTGGATCTGGTAAAATGTAACTTGAAATCAATTTATATTATTTTATATTTATTTAATTAAAATTAATTGGTGTTAATTTTACATTTAATTGTTGTAACTTGTAGCGACTGTGATGCCAACACTTGGGACAGCTTTAACAGCTACCTGTACTGCAGTATGACCTACCAGTCCATTACCATGATTTGCACTTTTCACAATTTCTCTCTTAATTGTTGTTTGCATTAATAATTTTATAATATTTGTAATATTAGCTTCTAAGATTCTAGTTATTTTGTAATTTTTTGTTTATGAGTTTTGACATTTTCGAGCTTTTATATTCTCATTTCTCATTGTGTATGACAGTATCATTTTGTATGTCAATACTTAAATTCTTCAATACCCATCTTCCATAATCCAACCTGATGCAACAATTTAATCTTGGTTAGTAACTTAGTATTTTTAATAAATCATTTTTTTTCATGTTTATAACTTATAGTTTTATATTTGTAACTCTAATTTTTTTTAACTTATTATTGCAGGTTAAGCCTTAAGATTTTATCAGTTCCATTCTCACAGTTACAGACTCAATGACTCACAGAAGTCAAAGTATTGCCAAGGGCCAACGACCCCACCCAAGTTTGCATTATACCTTTTCAAAGTGATAAAGTCCAATTACCAATGTCCAATATTATGAAATTATGAATCTTATGATTTTGTAAATTGTAATATTAATAATTAATAGCACAATTTGTAATTTTATAATTTGTAGGATTAATTTGTATTATTATAAATTTGTAAATTGTAATAGCTTAGTGACTACTAACTAGTCTTTACTTTTAGACTTTTAGTGATATTTTTTTAAATGACTTTAGACTTTAGTAATGATTATTACTTAGTATTTTAACAAATTAATATTTTTTAATGTGTATAAATCAGGTTTGATAATTTTTTGGGCAAAAAATGGTCTAGAAAATTAATATGTGTCGAAAATGATCCAAGAGTGTGAAATGGGTCAAGGCCCTCCAGGGGCAATGGCGGGGGGTGGATGGATGGACCTTCCACCCCCGCTACCCAGCTGCGGGACAGGGTACCCCGCGGGGGCGGGATGAAAACTCCCCCCCCCTCCCAAAGAAGGGCGGGAATCACCACCTAGTTTGGACACTTGTTCCCGGACCCAAAAATCATACTATTATTGAAACAAAATGGATTTTTAGAAATAAGAAAGATAAGTCCGCAATCATCACTAGAAATAAGAGTCGACTTGTAGCCCAATGTTTCAATCAAGAATAAGGAATTGATTATGATAAGATATATACATCAGTCGCAAGATTTGAAACTATTCGAATGCTACTTATATATTCTTGTTATAAAGATTTCAAGTGTTTTTTAAATGGATGTTAAAAGTGATTTCTCAATTAGTTTTATAAATGAAGAGGTATATGTTGAGCAACCTCCAAGTTTTAAAAATCTTTTTTTTCCAAATCATATTTTCAATCTCACAAAAGCACTATATGGACTAAAACAAACTCCTAGAGTTTTGTATAAGAGACTTAGTGATTTCTTGATTGAAAAAAAAAATTTAAGAGAAAAAATTAATACAACCATTTTCATCAAATATGAACAATATGATATTTTTCTAATTCAAATTTATGTGGATGATATAATATTTAGTACTACTAATGAAAATATGTGTCAAGATTTTGCTAAAAGTATGTAGAAAGAATTTGAAATGAGTATGATGGAAGAATTTAACTTCTTTCTTGGATTGCAAATTAAGGAAGTAAGAAGTTGAACATTTATTGATCTGTCAAAATATATCAAAAAATTACTCAAAAAATTTGAGATGGAAGGTGCAAAAAAAATTGGGACACTAATAAATCCAACAACCAAACTTAATAAAGATGAAAGCGATAAAGTAGTTAACTTAAAGGCATATCGAGGTATAATGATAGTCTATTATATTTGACAGCCAGTAGACCAGATATTATGTTCAGTATATGTTTATGTGCACACTTTCAATCATCTCCAAAATAATTTCATTTGATTGCAGTCAATCGCATTCTTAGATATCTTGCTGGTAGAATTGACCTAGAGTTATGGTATTCTAAATACACTTCTTTCGATCTTATCAGTTATTCAGATGCAAATTATGCTGTTTGTAAAGTTGATAAAAAAAATACTAGTGGAACATGTCATTTTTTAGGTCATACACTTGTTTCATGGTTTAGTAAAAAGTAAAATTATGTTGCATTATCTACTGCTAAGGCAGAATATGTTGCTGCAGATAGTTATTGTGCTCAAATTCTTTACATGAAGCAATAATTTGAGAATTTTAAACTTATGTACAGTCATATTCCAATCAAATGTGATAATACAAATACTATAAATCTTTTAAAGAACCTAATACAACATTCTAAGACTAATCATATTGAAATTAGATATCATTTTCTTAGAGATCATGTGCAGAAGAGTGATATTGTACTAGAATTCACACGCACACACAATCATTTGGTAGGCATTTTCACAAAACTCCTGCCAAAAGATAGACTATACATGATCAGAAGAGAAATAGGAATGATGCATGTCATAAATATTTGTTAAATATTTTTATTCCATTATCTCAAATGACTTACAAAAATTTGAGACTTTTAGCCTCATCTTTCGAATGTATTTGCTCTTCATAAATAAGCATGTTATATTTGTCTAAAGGATTAGGCAGTCGAAATGAAGATGCAAGTAAGGAAAATGAGACAATGGATGATGAGTATCGAGTTCCATTTTTCTGTTAGATTTGTGAACAAATCGTTGAAGTACATCGATCTTCTCTTTAAACTTTTTAATTTCGCGAGTTTTGGATTGCAACCGAGCGAAAAATGAGACAATTGATGATGAGTATCGAGTTTTGAGACTCACAAGTTCAAATATGGCATCATGATCTGACTTATTAGCCAGATCATTTTTGTGTTGCATTATGACACCTACGACAGATGCAAAAACAGTTTGGAACTGAGGTGAAGAATACCTCATATTTTATTTATAAGAAATACTGAAAGAAAATTGATGATCCATTAAAAATTTATAAAATAAGAATGTAGATGAATTGTAAAGATGGGAAGAAAAGTTAATGGAAATTAGATAAAACTGAAAACTGCTCTTATAGAGATGGAAATAAGAATAAAACAAACTGTCATCTTTTCAAATTTCACTTAGTTAAGATTACAAGATATGGATGCATATTTTCAAAACTTATTTAGTTAAGCCAGCGAGATCAACTGCAAGTTTTTCCTATTTTTCTCATAAATGCTAAAACGCTACTATTATTTGTTGATATTGATTCTGTATTTGAATTCTTTCCCGTTCCAACTCTTTTATTCGTTGTTTCAGGACACGAGTTAATTTCCTCAACTCTTTAATTTCTTGCCTTAACCTTTTATTCTTTCTATCCTTAGTTGCAAGTTGTTTACACAATTCAGATATTTGACTATTAAATCGATTAGCCTCACTCACCCTCGGTAGTAACTTACAAGACATAGTTGTAACAGATGCAACATGAGCGGAGGTCTAGTTTGGATTAAGAGCTCATCTCAACTCATCATTACATTTTTTCAAATTTTCATACAAAATTCAATTCTCAATACAGTTTTTTCAAATTTTAAAACAATAATAATATTAAAAAAATAATATTTTATTCAACTTTCAAAACTTATCTCAACTCATCTCCCAACAAATCGGGCCTGAGAGTTCTTGATTCTGTAACAACCTCAAAATCAGTTATACTAGGAAAATGCATCTCCACTTATATCATGATAATGACAGCCTCAGGAGATAAAATGACTGGTTGATGTGTAAAAGGTTATTGATTCAAATCCGGAAGATTATCGAAAAAAAATTTCTCAGCGATTCTATCGTTTTGGATAAACAAAAACTTGATCAATGAATAATGTGAGATTTTTTTTACGAGTATCCAATGGGTGAAAATGGTCATTTAAACAGAAATCGAAAACTTTTAAATCTCTGCAAGATCTCATTTGTCAATAACATTAAGCAGATTTGAATCTTCTTCCGCACTGAGTCGATATAGTCAGGCCTCATACCTTTGTAACTTTTGTCGAACATATATGGATGACTCCAATTATTTAGCTCTCTACATTTTTTACTAACGTATCGTTTTATTTGTTTATTAATTATTGCGGGAGATGCTTTAATGATGTTAATTACAATTTCTTTTTAATGATGTTAAAAGAGGGAGAAGTTTTATACTAGAATGTTAATATGCTCTCTCCAGTGTTTTATATATATAAACATAACTTGAATTTTTAACCCTGTTATATATGCTAAAATCATGTTTGTTTATTACTTGAAAAACTAATGCATATTCTGATAGGGAGCTTAAGTATTACTGTAGATCTCAAATTTATACTAAGTATTTGCTATCATAAAAAAGTGAGAGATTGTTGAATCCAAGATTTCAAGTTTCGTATCTACATATAGATTTTGATAATAAAAAACGCATTCAAGTCTCAAGCTCAAATTGTTTACGCAATGAAACCATGCATATCAACAAATTAAGCATGAGTAAGAAAGAGAATAAGTTTACAAATGAAATTCATAGAGTAATTTTGTACGTCTCTTGATAAAATTCAAATTTTGATTAAGGTTCAAAATTAATATTTTCTCATAAATCATCAAATTGCATTTTTCACATGTGCATGACATCATTAAAAATCTTAATTTTGAAAATTGTAACTTTCACATATGCATGACATCATTAAATGCTTTGATTTCAAAAATTACATCATTAAATGTTTTAATTTCAAAAATTATATTTTTTACATGTGCATGATATCATTAAATATTTTAATTTTGAAATTTATATTTTTCACATTTGCATGACATCATCAAAAGTTTTAATTTTAAAAATTATAATTTTCACATGTGCATGACATTATTAAAAGTTTTAGTTTTGAAGATTATATTTTTTACATACGCATGATATCATTAAATATTTGAATTTTAAAAATTTGTAAGATGATTGATTGTCATCTTTGACATGTGTATGTTTTGTTTGAAAATTTTAAAAAGTGATTGATGCACTTTTAACAAATACAAAAAGTTGATAATTTGGTTCGAAAATCTTGAAGGGTGATTAATGTACTTTTGACAAATGTAAAAAGAAGATGATTTGATTTGAAAAATAAATTATGCTCATTTTGTCATATTTGAAAAGTAAAATATTGGATTTGAATATTTTGAAAAATGAATGAAGTTGTCTTTGAAAAATGCAAAAAAAAAAAAATGCTTTTATTTGAAAATTTTGAAAAGTGAATAATGCTCATTTTTTTTATATGTGAATATTTTCAAATTTGAAAATGAAGGCTCATTTACCTATAAATAGCTCACTTGAGTTTTAAAAAATTACAATAAGAGTTTACACATCAATTGCTAAATTTGGCATCATTCATTTAAAGCCCCCGCTCTCTCTTCTCTAAACATTGAGTATTAATCCTTATTTATTTTGATAGAGATATAAGTTACGTTGTATTGTTCTTATTTCGTTCGTTGATGAGTGTATTATGATAATCTAACCACTATCAGTTTTTGTATCAATAAAAATGTGTGTATAACCCTTGTGTGTATAGAAGGTATTCTACACAGAGAATAGTTGAATCACCAAGTGTAAGGTGATTATAAGTGTAGAAGGTGTTCTACACGGATTCTTTGTAGCGGTGTTGCTGAAATGTATAAGTTTCTATTTCCACTTAAATGAGATTGAATAGTGAATTTGAGAATTCTCAATAGATAGTTTGAGGTGAGAACGTAGGCAGTGAGGTTAAATCTCGTTAAACTACTGACTTTGCTTCTTCTTACCCTTACTTTTTATATATTATGTTACTTCATATTTTGTTTATATTTTATATTGTGTATTTGATTTATAAGTGTTAATTTTTTAATATAACCCAATTCACCCAATCTTGTGTTAGTCATCTGGGTAACTAACAAAACATTTTAAAAACTAAGAAAAGAAATAATATTTCAACTTTTCACCAAATCGTTACCTCAAGTCAAAAATTAAAAAATCATAGTATTATTCTAAAATAATTATATTCAAACAATTTTTTAAAGTTACGTTTGAATGTTAAGTTGAATTCTTTATAAATAGTAGTTAGTTGAGATGGTGGAGTAGGTTTTGTGGAGTCTACCTAATATGACTTTTTAAATGTGTTTGGATGCTGAGATGAGTTTAGATGTACTTAAAATAAGTTAAAAAAATTTGTGGATCCCGTGTATAAAAAAGTTTTAAATTGAAAAAAATTATAGATCTAACGTATAAAAAAGTTTTGAGTTGAGACGAGTACTTGAGTTGAGATTAGAAAAAATAGTACTTTAGTAATTTGATAATTGAGTATTTGAATATTAGATTTAGATTAAAATTAAACTGAATTAAGTTAATCTCAATTGAATCTAACAACCAAATGGGGCTTTAACTCTATCATTCACTTTAACAAACCGCATTACAAAACATATTTAAAAAAAACATAAATGACATAAACACAATTATTACATAACACCTTCTAAAAATACTATTACAAAACTTATTAATTTACAACTTTTCAATAAAATGTTATTATATTTATAATATGTTTGAATTTTGCATGAGTTTAATGCGTTGGACAACTTAGACTTCAAGAAATAATAATTTTCATGTTCCTATTGATTTGGAACTCTCATTAGATTAAAATACGCCTGTTCTTTCGAATTCCATCTCAAGAACCCGAGTATGCCCGACCTGAAACCTGGATTTGAAATCCGGGCCAAGTTTTAGTTAACCCAGGTTAGATCAAGGCCGAAACCTAAATAAATTTGAGTTTTAAAATCCGGATTTGAGAAGAGCTGGCCATTGGGAGTCTCTGATTAAAATATGACACTATCTGATTTGCTTCTTGCACACATTGCCCGACGTTGTGCTTCTTTTTTCTTGTAATTTTGATGGGATGCATCCAATTGGGCCAATTTCAAATAGGATGATAGCAGTCACAATAGCCATTTTGATTTTTTTTTTTTTTTTTAAGAAAAAGCTGGTTTTTTTGTTTGAAACTCGAGTTGTGGATTCAAATCTGGGTTCCCACCTGAATCAACTTGAGCTTGTTAAAGGTGGGTTCAGCCCGTGTTTCATGCGGACTGGAAATCAAATCTAGATCTCGGGTATCCGGGTTCCAGTCTAGGTCGGGTAAAACCCGATCCAGATTAACAATCTTAGATTAGATTAGGCTTTTTAAAGAAATTTGTGAATTATCATTCACGAAATAATTCAAAATGTAAGGACTTGTTTAATTTCACAAGATTTTTTATCATGTCTTATCTAATCATTATGATGTTTTCAAATTCTCAAATAAAATAAAATAAACAATTTAATATTTTCAATTCTCACAATAAAAATAACATTCATACAAGAAAATTTGACTTTTATGACTAATTAATTGCAATGAAAAGACTTTTTGTGACTAATTTTAACTGTAAATAATCATTTTGCTAGAATTTGACTGCAATTAAACAATTTTCTTGTAGTAATTAAAAAAATATATTTTAACAATACTTTAAATTCTAACAAAGAGGCCTAAATGAGTTTAGGATTTCAGATTGAAGTTTGGAATCCTACACTAGATTAGGTTTTCAATCCGAAACTCTAAACTTACATTAGGGTCTTTAGAAACCTAAAATATTTGTGTGATTTTGTGATTGACATGGACAAAATCATGACTATTTTGATGGCTAGTTAATTAACAAAAATTAGGGATTTAGATTGGAAAAATCTACCAACTAGAGAGAAAACTCTAAAGTATATAATGATAAAATTTTATGTTACTTCATGAAACGCACAAAGGTGAGCTTTAATAGCTTCAAGATTCGAAATTATGAGAATTTTCCTAAAAATAACAAAAAATTAATTATTTAAGTAAACAAGAATCTACCAAAGATTTGGCCAAAATTGAGACGAGACATTTCCTAATTAAGAAGGCAAAAATGAATGTAAATAGAAGTTTGAGGAAAAAAAAAAGCAAAAAAGGCATTATACTCATCATTCCTCTACCACACATATACCACACTTTTATTTATTTTTATTTTATTCTTGCAAACTAAAGGAATTCTACTCATTATCCATGCACCATACATGAAGGTTTTTTTTTTTTTTTTTAAAAATATGTGTAGTGTATTGTATAGAAATGATGAGTAGAATTTAAAAAAAAAAAAGATATTGTCCACAAACAAAAAAGATGTTTTTCTTGTCATATTTTAGTGGATTTACCTTCTTAAGGACCTAAGGTAGTTCAGTACAATCAACCTAAAACTTGGACACAAATTTGCATCAATGACTTTAATATCGCACTTAAGTTTTTATATGTGTGATGTTGTGCATATTTCCTTAATTTTATTGTGATCGATAGTTTGAAAGATTACAGAATGAAAGAAGTGTTGTATGTAGAAATGAGACTATATAGAATTACTGATCTCTTTATGGTTACAATTATTTGCAAACTTGTTTTGTTTTTCTAAGCAAGTTGAGTATATTAGATAAGCTAACAAATTACAAGATACAAGTTCCAGTGGGATGAGAGTCTCCTACAATCATCCCAAAAAATTAACACACAATGCAATACAAAAAAGAAAGTCAAATGAATGGCTTTCAAAAGAGGGGCTGCGGAGCCAAAAATTGGCTTCTACTCATAATCCTAATGAAGATAGGAATTGACTGAAGATGATTTTAGGCTGCAACAAGAAGTTGCAACAGTGAGGTGTGTACTGCACCGTGTTAGTATAAACAGACTGTGAGGAATTTTCGTTTCCACTTTCACTTGATCTTCGGCTAGGGGAAGCAAGAACATTCGGAGGCTGGAAACAACACTGAATCGCCGCTAAAAAAGGGGAGCAAGATGCCAAATCAATAAGATTAAGTGCCACAGAACCCGCCGGGAGGGCGCATGGACCACAATGCCGCTCCAGGATGTCGCTATGCGGGTGCGACGCACGCGGCAAACCTGTTGGGGACCTCAGTCTAGCCCCCAAGCACCAATAGGGTCCTCCTCTCCTTAGTTCTCTTTAGTTCTCTTTGCAATGACCGAATGTGTTCCTTTGCTTGGTCTTGATTACTCGAGACAATAATGATGGTGGTTTAGGTGTAATGAGGCTTGCATGTATGGTGCTGTATGACAATCTTGAGTTCCTTGCAATGAGGCACAACAATGGTGTCTTCCTTGGGTCGGCACCACTTGGGATTAGGTTTAGGGTTGGATGTGTGAATGGGGCTAGGGTGAATGAGGGGTTTCGGCCAAGGGCATTGGTGGTAATTTGGCTAGGGTTTGATTGCAAGACCACTCCTTGATTGATTGGAGATGATTGGGTGGATTAGATTGAATGGTGGCTGAATATGAGTTGATTGTGATTGTGCTTGGGTTTGATTGGGATATGATTGGGGTTAATTAGGTGGTGATTGGATTTGATTGAGTCAATTAGGGAATCGTTGACCAATCAAGCAATATATGAAAAGATATGGTGGGGATGATATGGCAAGAGGTGTTCGGCTAGGATAATTGGTGATGTGGCCGAGTATGGTATTTTTGGTAAGCAGACTTGGTGTGGCCGGCTATGGGGTTTGGTGGTGGGCGAGTTTGGCAATTGGGATAGGTTTGATATGAAAAGTATTTGGTCTTAAAACTGGCCGAGTATGTGTTTGGGGAGAGGGAAACTTCGAGAAACTACAAGACAATCTCAAGAATATGCAAGAACACAAGATGAACTTGAAGAACTCGACACATACAAGAACACCACTAGTGTTCGACAATCACACTTCAATGCACAATCACTCTTGCGCCAACACACTTCCACAATCCAGAACTTCCTCAATGAATCAACAAGCAACAACAAACCAACAATGGCACCAAGAACACAAAAGTGAAAAGAAACCTCAAAAACTTGATAAATAAAAAGATAAATGGATTATACATATTTACGAATTGTAAGATGTAATCCTCTTTAAGGGGATTCACGAATTGAACCCCAAGAAGTCCAAGTGCTAAGCGCCGAAGATAAAATCCAATCACAAGTGGCCAGTCTCACACTCTCTAGGAATCTTTCCAATGTCAAATGGTCAAAAGATGTGAAAGTGAAACCTAAGGGTCCTATTTATAGAGTCATAAAAATTGAAAACCCCCAAAAAGTCTCTGACAGAAATAACTAATTAAAATAAAATAAAATAAAATAAATAAAATAAAATAAAATAAAGCAAATAAAATGGTGGTGGGCGCCAAGATAATGGTTGTCGTGGTATGCATGGCCTAATGATGGCCTAGGATGGTGCATGGCCTACGGTTGGGCTAGTCTTGAATTGGTCCATTGCTGGCTGCATGGCATGGCATGGTGCCATGTGTTGGTCTGGTAGTGGGTACGACATGGTGCTATGCAGAGTTTGTTGAGCCTGATGGTGGATATAACATGGTGTCATGCATGAACCTGATGGTGGGTACAGGGTGATGTCATGTTACTGCTCTGCATGGCCCAGGTAAGTGGCCTAAGCGTTGGTGCTGTAAGGTACGGGCTGGAGCCATGCGCTGAATGGCATGCCCACCCGCCGAGGGGTTTTGACATTCCCCCTCTTTTTAAGCACATCCTTGCCCTCAATGATAAAATGTGTATACTTGGACACTATATTATCATAGTCTTCCCATGAAGTCTTCTCTCTCGGCACCCTTTGCCACTAGATCAACACCTGCCACACCTTCCTCTTAGTCTTTCCCCACATGACTACTCAGTACTCAAGCACCCCTCTAGGCTGCAAAAGCATCATCCCCTCATCATCAAAACTACGGAGTTCATCCACTATAAGGCTCGGGATTCCAACTCTCTTCTTTAACAATGACAAATGGAAGACCGGATGTAATCTGGATGATGAAGGAAGCTCTAATTTGTAGGCCACATCCCTTACTCTCTCCAACACCTTTAAAGGATCGTAATCACTCTTGGAAAGCTTCAAACTCAACTTTTTCCTCATGATCTTTTGCCCATATGGTTGAAACTTCAGATACACATAATCATCGATCTCAAAGACAACTACCTGTCTTCTGTCATCATAGTATCTCTTCATCCTCTCTTGAACTCATTTTTTACCTTCACTAAGATTCCATCTCTAGTTATTAATAATTTCTCAACCTCATCATTCCTCGCTGTTCCTTTCTAATAATTCACCAACACAGGATGCAGTTTCCCATAGACTACTTCAAATGGGCTTCTTTGAATCGATGCATGAAAGGAAGTGTTATACCAATACTCTCTTCATCTCTTTTGTTCTTCATAGCAACAACACCTCAAGTGTTCCATTGACTATTTCGATTTGTCCATCGGTTTGAGGATGGTAGGAAGAACTTACCTTCAACTTGCTTCCTTATAACTCAAATAATTCCTTCTAAAAGGTGCTCATGAACACTTTATCTCTATCCGACACAATGCTTTTGGAAAAACCAGAAAACTTCACAACATTATTAACAAAAACTTTGGTCACACTCTTGGTCATGTATGGATGCTTGAGAGGAATGAAGTGTGCATACGTGCTGAGCCAATGAACCACAACAAAAGTCACCTCATACGCTCCACTAGTTGGTAATCCCTCGACAAAATTCATTGACAAATCCTCTCAAATTTTGTTCAGAATTGCCAATGGTTGCGACAATCCGAATGGTGGTCTTGAATCATACTTGACTTTTGGGCATATATTACACTCAGTTATCATCTTCTTCACCTCTTTTTTGAGCCCCTCCCAATAGAAGAAATTCTTCAATTTAATGTAGGTTCTTAACCAACCCGAGTGACCACCCTCTTTGCTACTATTAAAAATGGTCAAGGATCTCTTGTCTCAAATTTGGCACATTCAGAATATACACATAATCCTTGAAGTAGATTAAGTCATATTTCACCTTGTAGCCCACTACTCTTCCCCCTTAGGCTTCAAGTAGCTCAATAATCTCCAATGCCCGAGCATCAAGGCGTGTGGCCTCCTTAATTTTCTCCTATATCCTCCATTCAGCCCACTCAAGGCCATTATAGTGGGATCCTCTTCTTCATGAACCGACCATACAAGTGAATTCTCCTCGGACAACATAGCTTCACAAGTCTTCTCTTCCTTTGATGGTAGTGTCTTCCATGTGTGTTTCTTGGACCCAAGCTTGAACTTCATGGTCATGTTGTGGTAATCATTCACCACTCTTCCAACTCTTTTGAGCTAAGTATTGCCCAAAACAATATCAAGTCCTACTAGAGATAGTACATGTAGATCCACCACAATCCTCACACCTTGGACATTCATCCTCACTTCCTTCACAAGCTCATCACACTTGAACTTATCATCATTTGCTACCTTCACCTCAAATGGCTCTATAAGGTTCGACTTTAGTCCCACTTTATGCACAATATTGGTGTTGATAAAGTTGTGGGTAGACCCACTATTCACCAGCAATAAAATCTCAAACTTCCCAATCCATGCCATCACCCTCATGAAAGTAGGTGTTTGCAGTCCCGACATGGCATTGAATGAGATTTTGATTTTTCCACTATCATCACTAGGTTCGGCCTCTTTTTATTCCAACTCATGGTTTGAGGACTTATCAAGATCATCATCCTCAAGTAAAACATATGCTTTGGCCGACTTGCATGTGTGCTCCCTATTCCATTTTTCTCCACACTTGAAACACAAACCCTTATTGATCATCTCTTGAACTTCCTCCCTTGACAATTTTTTAACCTCATTCAGCTTAAGCTTGGAAATCCTTTCATTGGTCTCTCTACCCTTCCAAGGTGATTTGGTTTGTAAAGATGTAGTAAGTTTGCTCTCTACATCCTTAGGTTGATGTTTCTTCATCGAATAGCTCTCTTCCAAAATCTCGATCATCCTCATGGCCTCTTAGATCCTAGTGGGCTGCTTCAACTTAATTTCCTTGGCTAACCAAGACTTCAATCCATCCACAAATGTGCCCATAAGGGTCTCCTTGGACCAACCTCTCACCATGGTTTGAAGTTGTCGAAAATTCTCTATGTAACTCTTCACCTTGCCATCTTGTTTCAACTTGGCAAGTTGACCATGATGATTAATGGTTGGGGATGGTCCAAATTGAAGGAGGAATTCCTTCTCAAAGGCTGTCTATCCCAATCTCCTTTTTTCTTTCTCATATTGGTCACAAATCCACCTCCATCATTTGCTTGTCTTTCCCTTTAGGTAGAAACAAGTCGTCTTTACTCTCTATTCTCTTGGTATCTCATAAGCATGGAGATAATGGTTCACCTTATCAAACCATTCGTATGGATCCCCCCATTGAACTTAGAAAAATCCACCTTTGGCCTCTTAGGTCCTTAGTCATAAGTCTGGTTTCCCCTCCTCTCATCATGGTGATCATCATCATATCTTCTCTCTCGATTGTCTCTTCCTCCATGGTAGTGGTGTCTCCTCTCCACATGGTCATCACACCCATATGACATCTTATGGCTACTCTCATATTCGGCCCCATAGACCTCCTTATCATGTGGTGCTTCAAGCTTTGCATCTTGTGGTCCTCTCCTCAAACTCGGACTTTTAGGATGATTGCTTGGATCTTAGATCCATCTTTTCACAACTACATGGCCATTCTCAACACGACCACATCTTCGATACTCATTCCTTGGTGACTCACGCATGGACCCTTCCACACTAGTCTCGGCATCTTCCACAAAAATCTCATCATGCCTTTGTGCATTCGGATTAGGTGGTGGCTTTTCTCCATGGTTCTCGGCCACTCTCATTTCAAGTATTTCAAGACTTGCATTGGTATCTTATCTCATGTCTTCCATGATTCTTCTATTCTCCATGGTTTGACGGAATGTGGTGTTCAAAGTCATCCTCAATTCAACTAAAGTGATAATGACCTCATCAAGGACCTTGTTGACCCTCTCGGATTGTATTTTTAAAGCATCAAGGCGTTCCCGGTTGGAACCACCTTGTCCTCGGCTCTAGGCACCTCACGGCTCATCTTTCTTCACTCTTGGACTTGCTTGCAAACTGACTTGCACATTGTCTATCACTTACAAACGGGTTTGTGAAGCTTGGGTTGCCTCAATAGTCTAACCTTGAGGTGCCCACCTTCGTGGATGGACAACCCCTTTTGCATAAACTTAAGTCCAACCTCGGGTCCTCTACCTTCAATGGTAGTCGACCCCTTCAACCTATCTACTTCTTCCTCCCTTTTACCTCCAAACTTCAATTTCAACAATAAAATAAACAACAACGTTGAGGTCCTTCGTAGACCTCCCAATCAAATTCACAAAGAATGTGTTAACGCGTCGTTTAGCTCGTGGAAAAGCGAAAATTTCTTAAGAATTCACCAAGTAAGAGTCTATTGGATGAGACTCTCAATGAAAGCATCAATTTAGTGTTGGGGACCTCGGTATAGCCCCCAAGCACCAATGGGGTCTTCCTCTCCTTAGTTCTCCTTGCAATAACCAAATGGGCTCCTTTACTTGGTCTTGATCACTTGAGACAACAATGATGGTGTTTTAGCTGTAATGAGGCTTATGTGTATGGTGGTGTATGACAATCTTGAGTTCCTTGCAATGAGGCACGACAATGGTGGCTTCTTTTGGCACCATTTGGGATTAGGTTTAGGGTTGGATGTGTGAATGAGGTTAGGGTGAATGAGGGGTTTTAGCCAAGGGCATTGGTGGTAATTTGGCTAGGGTTTGGTTGCA
This sequence comes from Platycarya longipes, assembly GCA_036559045.1. Taxonomy (NCBI): domain Eukaryota; kingdom Viridiplantae; phylum Streptophyta; class Magnoliopsida; order Fagales; family Juglandaceae; genus Platycarya; species Platycarya longipes. The sequence continues at coordinate 39,254,092 of CM071797.1, forward strand.
AGACCACTCTTTGATTGATTGGAGATGATTGGGTGGATTAGATTGAGTGGTGGCTGAATATGAGTTGATTATGATTGTACTTGAGTTTGATTGGGATATGATTGGGGTTAATTGGGTGGTGATTGAATTTGATTGAGTCAATTAGAGAATCATTAACCAATTAAGCAATATATGAAAAGATATGGTGGGGATGATATGACAAGAGGTGTTCGGCTAGGATAATTGGTGATGTGGCCGAGTATGGTATTTTTGGTAAGTGGACTTGGTGTGGTTGGCTATAAGGTTTGGTGGTGGGCGAGTTTGGCAATTGGGATGTGTTTGATATGGAAAGTATTTGGTTTTAGCGCTGACTGAATATGTGTTTGGGGAGATGAAAATTTTGAGAAACTACAAGAAAGTTTCAAGAAAATGCAAGAAAATGCATGTACCCAAAAGGACTTGAAGAACTCAACACACATAAGAACACCACTAGTGTTCGGCAATCACACTTTAATGCACAATCACTCTTACGCCAACACACTTCCACAATCCACAATTTCCACAATGAATCAACAAATCAACAAGTAACAACAATCCAACAATGGCGCCAAGAACACAAAAGTGAAAAGACACCTAAAAAACTTGATAAATAAAAAGATAAATAGATTACACATATTCACGAATTGCAATGTGTAATTCTCTTTAAGGGGATTCACGAATTGCACCCTAAAAAGCTCAAATACTAAGCACCGAAGATAAAATCCAACCACAAGTGGCCGGCCTCAAACTCTCTAGGAGTCTATCCAATGTCAAATGGTCAAAAGATGTGAAAGTGAAACCTAAAGGTCCTATTTATAGAGTCATAAAAATTGAAAACTCCTAAAAGGTCCCTGACAAAAATAACTAATTAAAATCACATCAAAACAAATCAAATAAAGCAAATAAAATGGTGGTGGGCGCCCAAGGTGATGGTGGTCGTGGAATGCATGGCTCGATGCCTAGAATGGTGCATGGCCCACAACTAGGCTATTCCTGGTCTGGTCCGTTGCTGGTTGCATGGCATGGCATGGTGCCATGCGTTGGTCTTGTGGTGGGCATGACATGGCGTTGTGCGAGGCCTGCTGATGGTGGATATGGCATAGTGCTATGTATGGGCCTGATGGTGGGCACAGGGTGATACCATACTGTTGCTTTGCATGGCCCAGGTAGGTGGCCTGAGTGTTGGTGCTGCAAGATGTGCATGCCACTTGCCTCGCCTGCAAGGCACAGGCTGAAACCGTGCACTAGATGGCATGCCCTCACCCACTATCCTTGTTAAGACCCCTCTGCGTGTTAAGGCATGTGCCAAGGCATGCAAGAAAGTCTACTATGGTGGTGTCGAGGTGTGACTCAAGGCTACTTGCCTAGGGATTTTGACAAAGTCGTGCATGTCGCACGCGCCTATCGAAATTGCAGAGTCATCCCCTTGACTGAAAGACCGGCGGCTGTAGAGGCTTGTGAGGTGGCGCGTGTGGGTCGTTGAGGGCTGATAAGCAGCAGATCGGCAAGGAACAACTTCGACAGAAAATCCAAATAGAAATTGGAAAAAAATGGTAAAGGAAAGGCAACGAAAGAGTAAAGGAAAGTCAAAAGATGGGGGAGGAGGTGGCTGAAGCCAAAGCTTCGAGCCACCCCCGCCCAGAGGAGGAACCAAAATACTGAGAACTATTGCTGGATGTCTCTGGTGGGGGAGAATGTGAGAGAAGCTCTCAAGCGCATCTGCTTTACGAAGGTGAGAGTACTTAGTGTTATTTGCAAACTCGTTTGTGTGAATTTGAGTATTTTCTTCATGTCTTTTAATGCCTTCAAATTTTTTTTAAAATTAACTTTTTTATCAATATTATATTTTCAATGAAATCAAATTTATCAATTATAATTTCTATCTCTCAAAGTCTTGTCCATCTTCAGATGATGTATATGATTAGTAATACTGCTGATTTTTATATTATAAATTATTATAATTGTTATAACTTTATCTGAGATATTTGATAGGTATCAGAGCCATTATTTATTAATATCATACTATATTATGTTGTATTGTATATTGTTATATTATTTTTATATTTTATACAGCCATGAAAGATTATTTTGCTCATGGTAATGGTAAATCATCAACATCCAAACAACCCCTAAGAGCACTTTAATTTTGGATTATGCAAATACAAATCTAATGGAGTATTTAAATTATGTAAATGCAAAACATTTGACTTTTAACTATATTGAAAGGCGTTGGTCATTTTTGGTAGTCACTGTAGACCAAATGTAATAAAAAATTATTTTTCTCTCCAATGCTTTCTCTTTCTCTCTCGTGGTTTCTTTCCCCTCCAATTCTCCCTCATCATTTTTTTACTTCTCAGCCTCTCTGTTATGGTTCTGCTAACCTGTGTTGTAAATAGGCAGTCGGATATGGATGGATTGTATGGATTATAGTGAGAAAATGAAATGTAGATAAACTATTTGTGAAAATGCTTGAACAAATTGCACAAACAAAATGATATAGGCTCTTGAAGAGCCTTTAAACTTCCATAGTTTTCCAATTTCAATTTTCATATAAGTGTTCAAATAGTATTTCTTGTGACCAGTTGTGAGAATATACCCACGTAGGGTGACGACTGAAAGCAAATAAAATAAGGACACTTGTCTTGACATAATGGATACGAGCAGAAATATAAATAAGGAAACGTGCTACAGTAATCTAGAAAGTTGTGCATCTTGGTAACTCGATGAAATGGTAGGCTTGGACATAGTAGACACGATGCGTTTTAGGTTTGCGAAACCCATTCCTCTGTTGTGCATTTTGAGGCTTCACTACCTCCTATACGTCAAACGATGCGTTTTGAGTTACTGTTAAACTCCACTCCATTTCCCGAACTCTACAATTCACTTCAATTGCGACACAACGAGACTGTAGTTCAATCTAGTGCCAAATTTGGCTGTGCAAGTGAGTGCTGCTAAAATATTAGCTGAGACCTTGTAAAATATTCATGACTTTGCTTAGTTGAGGGTTTTCTTCCATGCATTAATTATGTGGCTATTTATTTTTCCTGCTATGTGGCTATCTCCCATTTGTTTTCTAGTACATTCTCGAAAAATCAAGCTTTTAAGTGCAGTGGCTATCTCCCTTCTAAGTGTGGAAAGCTTGATTTTTGTTTGATCTTATTCAGAAAGTTCCTCTTGGGTTGGAACTTTTTTTTTAAAGCTATGTGGCATGTATTGAGTTCATCTTTTAGATGACACATTGATACTAACTAGATTAATCTGGAGAGCATTTCTCTATCCCTCTCTCTCTCTCTCTCTCTCTCTCTCTCTCTCTCTCTCTCTCTCTCTCTCTCTCTCTCTCTCTCTCTTTAAAGTTATGCATGCTACACCTAATTGGTTCTTGTGCATATGAGTTGTGGTTCTTGACTGTTTTGTGCATAAAAGATTTAGTAATGAAATTTTTATAAAAGTTATTTAGTAGATTTGATATTTTCCTTTTTTTTTTCTTTTGAATTACTTGAATCCAAGTTTTGGAATGAATGATGAGAATGTATTGTCAATGAGAATGTTAAACCATAAAAGGAAGAGTTTCCTTGGTTGCAAGTCGGCCATTTTATGTCACAAAGTCTGCAACTTAGGCATTGTTTGTTTTTCCAACTCATCTCATCTCATTACAAATTCATCATTTCACTTTTTCAAATTACCATACAACATAAAATAAATAGTTCACTTTTTTCAAATTGCAACACAATTTTTTAAAATTCTAAAACAAAATTAATATTAAAAAATTATATTACAATAATATTTTATTCTTTTTTAAATTTTTATCTCATCTCTAAAAACAAACAGAGCCTTAGACTTTACTTGTGCATCTGAGTCACAAAATGTTATGAATATTAATGATGCTATGTAAAATCATATGTGATGAATATTAGAGCATTCACAATAGAATAGCTAAATATGAGATTTTTGTAAAATTTAGCGCAGAGTGCGAAAAAAACACTCAATTGGACTCTTTAAAATAAAGAAATTATGAAAACATGAATAGTGTTTGCGCTACATGTAGCGCAACACTGTTCATTTTCAAATCTTATTTTAATATATTTATTCTTCGGTAGCAGATGACTTCTCCCACATCGCCATCACTTCTTCAAGCTTTAACCTACCGCTGGCCACCAACAGCTACACCACCGGCATCACCGACATCGGACGACACTGACGACAAACCCCTGACGATACTAGCTCCAGCAATGGAGTAGTCGTCCCCCACGCACAGATCGAAATCCGAACATGGGTTTCAGACTGTTTGAAACTCGTTTGATTCACCGCTGGCCACAATTAGCTACACCGACATAATCACCGGACTTGCCTCACGCTGGCGACCAACTCCTGAAGATTCCATTTCCGGCAACTGAGATGTTGTCTCTCACGCGCTGTTCAACATCCTTGACAACTATTTTCAAACCAGACCTTTTATTTTTAAATTTGTAAAATAAATCTTATTAAAATAAAATATGAATATTTTAAAAGATATAGAGAACAAATAAAAATGCTAATTGATGGTAAAATATAAAAGTGAATAGGTAAAATAGAAAAATTGAGTTTTTAATATTATATTTTGAAAAAAATATAACTACTTTATTGGAAGTGCTCTTAGTAATATTATATAACACCAGATGTGATTCTAAAGCTTTTGTGAAGCTGTAATGCAGATGTAACATCAATTATGTTGTTGAACGTTTATTACTTCAATCTTTAGTGGGTCTAAAGCATTTTTGAAGCTGTAATGCAGTTTACTTTATATTAAAAGTGTTTTTTTCTCTAATCTTTTTGGGTCTCCTATATGATCAAATTGCTTTTACCAGTAATAGATTCAAAATTGTAAAAAACATAAGTTTTCACTAATAGATAATGATATATTATGATTAAAAAAATATAAACTTTGAAATTTTTTTATTAAATTAATAATATATATATTTTAATAATCAATAGATAATTTAATGTGAAAATAAATTTTGAATGAAATAGCCAAATACAAAATCATGAGATATTATCGAAAATTTGTATTTGCATATGCATAATCCAATGGGATGCTCTGATGAGAATTAAGTTGCATTTGGATGTCGAGAAGTTTTAAAAAATTTTGAAAATACTTATGAATAGTTTGAGTAGAGAGTGAAAAAGTTTTATAAATCCTACTGAGAGTGTTTTAAGTTATTTGTATGTGTAAAATATATTAAGAGAAACTTTTTTAAAATAGATGATTTTTAAAAATCGTGGGCCCCAATAATAAAAAAATAAAAAAAATAAATTAGAGGCGTTGGAAACTGATTTCATTTGGCCCTGTTTGGATTCGAAGATGAGATGAGTTGAGATAAGTTTAATTTATTTTTTAATATTATTATTATTATGGAATTTGAAAAATGTGTATTGAAATTTGAAAAATGTTTATTGGGATTTGAAAATTGTTTATTGGAATTTGTGTTTTGTATGAGAAATTGAAAAAATGTAATAATAAAATTGAGATGAGTTGAGGTGAATGTAAAATCCAAACCGAGCGGCATTCAAACCGGATTAATAAAAAATAAACTTTAATTGAAAAGGGCTGTGAAAGAAGTAAAAAAATAAAAAATAAAAAATATACACGTTCACAACGCATTTAATGCAATTGAATGCATTAAATGTGTTCAGATTGGATTTTATTTTTTTGGTATGTTGAAGTGCTTTTGATGTGGAGAGAGTTTGGATATTTTTGATGTGTTTCAATATAAAAAATACGTAATCGTACGAAAATTATTGAGAATACTTCATAGTACTTGGATATCTAAATTTGTCTTTAGGTCTGATTTGAATTAGAAAATAAGATGAATTAAGATAAGTTTAGTTTATTTATTATTATTATTATTATTTTGAAATTAAAAAAAAATTAAATTAAAATTTGAAAAATGTGTATTAAAATTTTAAAAAATTATATTATAAATTATATTTTGTAAAAAATTTGCAAAAATATAATAATTGCTATAAAACTAAAATAAAAATTATTATTGCAAGAGAAAATTGTAGAATTCTTTATTTTTCAAGAATTGGATTTTTTCTATTCATTTCTTTCTTTTTTTTTGTCTCTTTTTTCTTTCCTTTATTTTCTTTCATTCTTTTTATTTTCTGATATTTCATTGTACAAATGAACGTTCTCATTTCTCTTTATATAGAGATTTGAGGACAAAGAGAGAATGAAAATGATCATTCTGAAAAATAATGCAAGGGGACAAGGGGGCCAGAGGAGAGAAAAAGGAAGGGGGTGGGGGGCATACCGCCCCCCATTCTTGAGTTTATATCACTTCTGCTTGAATGATCATTCATAAAAAATTTGTCTCGTTAAAATCTTGGCAAGGAAAAACTGAGTGGGAAGAAAAATTAATAGTGAAGAAAAAAGAGTACAGTATTCTTATGTACTTCCAAGTACTTTAAGACTGCCTCATTAAAACTTTACAAAGGAAAATTCAGTGGGATAAAACCTTAACAAAGGAAAAAGAGTACAATCAGCACAAGTTTTCAAGACATTTACTCTTTCTGAAAAGTGTATGTCGATAGATCTTTGAGTTTTCGCATTCCAATGTTTTGCACAATGTTCTTGAATGTCGCAGTTAGTAATGCCTTTGTGAATAAATCTACCAGATTATCACTTGACCGTATCTGCTTGACATCGATTTCATATTTCTCTTGCAGTTCGTGAGTATAAAAGAATTTAGGTGAAATACGTTTGGTTCTGTCACTTTTGATATATCATTTTCTGATTTGAGTGATACAAGTAGAATTATCTTCATATGAAATTGTTGGTCTATCATTGATCATTGGAAGACCACATTTTCTTGGATATGTTGGATTACTGATCTCAGCCAAATACACTCTCAACTTGCTTCATGAATTGCAATAATCTCTGAGTGATTTGAAAATGTAGCAGATAGTGTCTGCTTAACAGTTTTCCATGATATGACAGTATCTCCATAAGTAAATAAATATCAAGTTTGAGATCTACCTCTGTGTGGATCTGAAAGATAACCTGCATCTGCATACCTAATCAATTATGGACTTGATCTACGTTGATAAAAAAATCTCATATCAACCGTACCATTAAGGTAACAAAAGACATGTTTAATACCATTCCAATGCCTTCGAGTTGGTGCATAACTATATCTTGTAAGCAGATTAACTGAAAATGTAATATCAAGCCGAGTGCAATTTGTAAGATACATCAAAGCTCCAATTGCACTGAGATATGGTACTTCAGGACCAAGAATTTCTTCATTGTCTTAACAAGGATGGAATGGATCATTCTTCAAATCAAGTGATCAAACAATCATTGGAGTACTCGGGGGATGTGGTTTGTCCATATAAAAATACTTCAGAACTTTCTCTATATACATAGACTGATGAATAAAAATTCCATTTGGCAAGTGCTCGAGCTGCAGGCCGAGACAAAATTTTGTTTCGCCAAAATCTTTCATTTCAAATTCATTCTTTAAATATGTAGTGGTTCTTGAGATCCCTTCAGGAGTTCCCACAATATTTAAATCATCAACATAAATTACAATAATGACAAATTCGGATTCTGATTTCTTAATAAAAACACATGAGCATATAGGATTATTCTCAAATCATTCTTTCAATAGATATTCGTTTAGGCGATTGTACTATATGCGTCCGGATTGCTTTAACCCATATAAAGATATTTGTAGTCTGATAGAGTACATATTTCTAGATGTTCTTGTAGATGCTTCAGGTATTTTATATCCTTTAGGGATTTTCATATATATGTTATGGTCTAAGAATCCATATAAATATGCAGTGACCACATCTATCAACCGCATTTCTAATCCTTTTGTAACAACCAAACTAATCAAAAATTTAAATGTGATTGCATCCATAACGGGAGAATATATTTCTTCATAATCAATCCCGGGTTTCTACAGGAAATCTTGTGCGACAAGTCGTACTTTATATTGCACAATTTCATTTTTCTCATTGCGTTTTCGTACAAATACCCACTTATATCCAACAGGCATTACACCCTTTGTTGTTTAGACAACAGGTCCAAATACTTATCGCTTTGCTAGCGAATTTAATTCAGCTTCAATAGCTGCTTTCCATTTTGGCCAATCATTTCTACATCGACATTCTTCGACAGTTTTTGGCTTTCTTTCTTCATTACTTCTGGTAATGTCAAGGGCCATTTTATATGAAAATATGTTGTAAACAACAGTTTTATTTATATCCAGAATTTCTCCAGTACTTATGAAATGTATTGAGATCTCATTATTTTCAGGTATCTGTTCCTCTTCAAGAGAAAATATTTTATGAACATTTCTTCAGGAGATCCCTTTTTAGGAGATTTTGGGATAGAAGATTTGACCTCTTCAGGAGCATCAACTATATTTTTAGCCTATATTGTGGGTATGGGTTCTTCAGGAACACCAAATTCATTTTGTATATTTTTCCTTCGGGAAATTTTGTCTTTTGCACCAATAGGTTTTCCACGCTTCAGGCGTGTCTTAGACTCATGTATTGCTGTTTTGACAACTTGTCCTTCAGAGACTTCAATTTTTGCTGGAGCATTAATAACATGAATATATGATTTTACTACACTTCTAGTGTCAATAAATACATCTGATAATTGATTTGCAACATTTTGTAAATGAATAATCTTCTGAATTTCTAATTTACATTCATTTTTAGGATGATCAAATTGAGACAGAGTTTTATTATCCCAAGTAATTTATTGTCGTGCTTCAGACACCGACTTTTCGTTACCCAGCAATGGAAAAGTGGATTCGTCAAAATGACAATTCTCAAAACGTGCTTTAAACATATCCTCTGTAAGTAGTTCAATGTATCTAATAATATATGGAGAATCAAAACCAACATATATCCCAAGTTTACGTTGAGGGCCCATTTTTGTACGTTGTGGGGGTGCAATTGGAACATATACAACACATCAAAAAATACGAAGATGATAAATATTTGGTTATTGACCAAATGCAAGTTGTAATGGAGAATATTTATGATATGCAGATGGTTTAATTCGAATTAATGATGCTGCATGAAGTATAGCATGTCTCCAAGCTGAAACATGTAGTTTTGATTCCATAAGTAAAGGTCTAGCAATTAGCTGAAGTCTTTTGATCAAAGATTCAGCTAAACCGTTTTAAGTATGTGTATGGGCAACAGGATGTTCAACATCTATTCCTATTGACATGCAATAATTATCAAAAACTTGAGATAAATATTTACCTGCATTATCCAATCGAATGGTCTTAATTGGATATTCAGGAAATTGTGCTCCTAGTTTGATTATCTGAGCAAGAAGTCTAACAAATGCAACATTTCTAATGGAAAGTAGACAAATATGTGACCATCGACTAGATGTATAAGTCAAAATCATAAAGTATCTAAATAGTCCACTTGATGAATAAATAGGCTCATATATATCTCCCTGAATCCTTTGTAAAAAGGATGGAGATTCAACAATAACTTTTAAGAGAGATGGTCTGATAATCAACTTATCTTGAGAACATGCAGAGCATAGATATTCATTAGGTAAAAATATATTTTGATTTTTTAAGGGATGTCCATGCGAATTTTCAATGATTCGTCTCATCATTATAGATCCCAGATGTCCAAGGCGATCATGCCAAGTCATAAATATTTTGGGGTCAATGCACTTCTGGTGCACTACCACATATGTCTCAATTGTTCTCATCTTTGTATAATACAATCTAGAATATAGAGCAGACAATTTTTCTAATATGAGCTTCTAACCCGATATTATTTTAGTAATGAGAAGATACTCTTTACTGCCTTCATTGGTCGTTTTAATATGGTGATCATTACGACGTATATATTTGAAACTCAGTAAATTTCTTCTGGATTATGAAAAAACTAAAACATCATTAATACAAAATTTGGTGCCATTAGGTAATACAATATAAGCTCTTCCGAAACCCTCAATTAAATCTGATGAATCTGATATGGTGTGGACATAGGCTTTACTTAATGTTAGATTTTGAAAATAATTATTATCTTTAAGAATTATATGAGTTGTAGTATTGTCAGCCAGACATACATTTTTATCATTCAACTCAGAGATAAAAAACTCATCAATGTGATCCATGATTCTACAAAATATACAAAACTTTTATTACAAATAATAAAGAAAATACATTAATTGAGTGGAACACTTCTATCTCTAATTAAGTGATCAATTCTACCATCAGGATCTTTAAAGAAATCATAAACATCAAGATGAATGACATCTACATCTGCTGATTTTAATAAATTATCTGATGGTTCTACTAAATTTGTTTCAAGCATTTTATTCTTTTTTTTTTTAGATGCTTGATATAAATCAGCTAAGTGCCTGGCCGTACGACAGGTACGTGACCAATGTCCAGTCATTCCACATCTATGGCACACCTATTCACTTCTCATTGAAGAATTATTTTGGGGGCTTTTACCCCTTTCTGATTGTATCACTTCTAGTGATACGGTGTATTATTATCATCCCCATTTAATTTCTCCTACCACATCCATATTTAATTTTACCCAATTTAATTTCTGGGATCAATATTTCTATAATTTCTCTTATCACATCCATGCCACCGATTTCTTTGAAAGGATGTACCATTCGCTTCTGGAAATGATGCAAATCTATTACTATTCACTTCAGGGAATGATGTTGAGCCAGTAGAGCGTGATTGATGGTTTTTCAATAAAAATTCATTGTTCTACTCAACTACTAGAAGATATGATATAAGTTCAGAATCTTTATTGAACTTTCTCTCTCGATACTGCTGCTGCAGGAGCACATTTGAGATATGAAAAGTAGTATAAGTCTTCTCTAGCATATCATCATCGAATATTTTCTCACCGCATAATTTTAATGCTGAGCTTATTTTAAAAAGTGCAGAATTATATTCACTAACACTTTTATAATCTTGCAACTTCAAGTGCAACCATTCATAACGAGCTTTTGGGAGGATGATAGTCTTCTGGTGTTCATACCTCTCCCTTAAATTATTTCACAAAATAAATAGATCTTTTATTATAAGATACTCAGTTTTTACTTTTTCATGAAGATGGTGGCGAAAGAAAGTCATTACTTTAGCATGGTCATGCAGGAACGCTTGATTTCCTTCTATAATTGTTTCTTACAGGTTCATAACATCAAGATGGATTTCAGCATCAAGAATCCATGATAAATAATTTTTTCTTGAAATGTTAAGAGCAACGAATTCTAATTTTGTAAGGTTTGACATTTTTTACACATATAAATATTGAAATAAATACGTGTATCTCAGAAATATATTTATAAATTCACATAGATTTAAATAATTATTTTCAATAAAATATATCAAAGCTTGCAAATAATATATTGAAAAACTTATAAAAAAAATAAGACTACTAATTTTAGAATTAGTAGAACTGTCGTGCTGATAACGTGTTATAAAACTAAAATAAAAATTATTATTATAAGAGAAAATTGTATAACTCTTTATTTCATAAAAAATAAAATTTCTCTATTTATTTATTTATTTTTCTAATATTTTGTTGTATAAATAAACGTTTTCAATTTTCTTTACATAAAGAATTGAAGATGAAAAGATAAGAAGGCTAATTTTCTTTACATAAAGAATTGAAGATGAAAAGATAAGAAGGCTAAGAGAGAAATAAAAAGGCGGGCTCGTAAACCGGCCCTTAACAGTACTTGTTTTTCCTGAGGCAGTTCGAAAGTAGCCAGCATCACTTTACCTAGATACTGAGAGAGGGAGAGGACGAGAAATTCAAAGCACTCCAGTCGTCAAAGAAATGGCCTTGGCCGCCACCATCTCTCTCCATCTCGCTTCCCCTACTGGCCGCTCTCTCGCACTTACCAACCCACTTCGATATTCTTCTCCCTCTTCCTCTGTTTTCCCATTGAAATTCCTCGCGAAAGATACTCGTACATGCCCTTGTTTTCGCATTTCAGCGACTTCGTCCATGAGCGCCCTAGCTCCCGAGAAAGCCTCGACTCCGACTTCGTTTCTTGACCGAAGAGAGACTGGCTTCCTTCATTTCGTCAAGTACCACGGCCTGGGCAACGACTTCATCTTGGTAATTTCTCATTTGTTGGGCTTCAAATGAAAGAAAAAGGAAACTTTAATTTGAATGAGAAACTGAATGGCTGTCGTTTTAAATAATATTGATTTTTGGTTTTGTAAGTGAATTGTAATAGGTGGATAATAGGGATTCTTCGGAGCCAAGGATCACTCCGGAACAAGCAGTGAAGTTGTGTGATCGGAACTTTGGGATTGGTGCTGATGGGGTGATATTCGCAATGCCGGGTGTTAACGGCACCGATTATACCATGAGGATTTTTAATTCTGACGGTAGCGAGCCAGAGGTAATACTCATTTTTCACAGCACTCCATGTTATGTGCGTTACTTGCTCTGCTCTTGTGGGTTTGAACAATCTACATTGAAATGCTTTTCCTAGTAAATTTGTATGTTATGCCCGTGTTCTGAATTCATTGTTCATATGTCACACTTTCGTTGGAATTTTATATGATTTTTTTAATTCCTAGATGTGTGGTAATGGAGTGAGATGCTTCGCCAGATTCATTTCCGAGCTTGAGGATTTGCAGGGAAAACAAAGGTATAGTTTTGAGTTGATCTTGTATCTGTATTTTTCCTACATAACAATCTTGCCGCACTAGTGATTAGTAAAGCCACATATCATTGAGTAATTTCTTTTCTTTTCTTCTGTGCGTGTGCATGCGGCTTCTTCATTGTGTAAAGTGTTTCTGTTATTGAATCCGTGTCCAGTTTGGCTTTGATTAATGATGCCCGTTTCATTATATTACTGCAGCTTCACTATACACACAGGTGCTGGGTTAATTGTTCCCCAAATTCAAGATGATGGGAAGGTAGATCATTGTGGTCCCTATCTGTTGCAATTTTTCTGATTGCTGACCTGGGAGGTGCTATTTAGGAGTTAAAAATATGATGGTTGCAAAGCTTATGATTAGTCAGGAATATTTTAAATTTACTTCAGCACTAAGCTGGATTCCACATTGCTGGGGGTGGCTCATCATGTTTTGGTGCTTTTTAATATATAGACAATAAGATACTTATAAAAAAAAATATATAGACAATAAGATTATTTTGGTATAGAATAACTATTGCTCTTGTATATTTCTTGTGTATTTGGGCTCTTGTCTGTCCTTATGATCAATAAAATCTTGTTTACCATTTAAAAAAAGGTCTAGAATAATTAAATTTTATCCAAATATCTTATCAAAATATAAGATTTAAAATAAGGTATAGAATAACTATTGCTCTTGTATAAACGCCTCCGTATTAAATCTTTGTTGTGATTGTAAAAGGTGTTTGTAGGAAACAAAGCTACGGGTCATTGATAGGAGAATTATCCGGAGTTTATAGGGTTGGTCCTTTGTAGGGTGGTATTATTTGGCTTTCACGGGAGCCTTGGGTGGAGTGCTTTTAATGTGGAATAAAAGAGTTGTTGAGTAGGTGGAGTGTAGCGGTGACTTTTCGGTAGCTTCTCTCTTTAAAAATGTCGTCGATGGGTAGGATTGGGCTTTTGCTGGCACTTATGGCCCTAATGTGGACATGGATAGGAGAGGATTGTGGGAGAAGTTGGCGGGGGTTTACTCGATCTGGGATGTACTGTCATGTACCATGGTGTATGGGTGGTGACTTTAACATCATTCGATTTCGAAGCGAGCGTTCAGGGAATCATCAGAATTTTGTGGCTATGGAAGAATTTTTTGAGTTCATTTTTTATCTGGACCTTATAAATATTCCCCTTGCTGGGGAGGAGTTCACTTGGTCAAATGGATGGGTATAGTCGAGGTTGGATAGATTTCTAGTTTCTCCTTCATGAAAAGAGTCAGAAGCAGCTGGCTCGTATCAACTCGGATCACTTCCCTATTTTGCTAGACTATGTGGGCATCCACAGGGGCCGTAGATATTTTAAATTTGAAAACATATGGTTTACAGCAGATGGCTTTTCAGAGATGGTAAGTGCTTGGTGGTCGTTGTACCAATTTTTTGGTACCCCTAGTTTCATTCTTGCAGGTAAACTGAAGGTATTAAAGTAACACTTGAAGAAGTGGAACTTGGAAGTTTTTGGCCACATTGATAATCAGAAGTCTCTTCTAGAGGAGCTACAAGAGCTCGAGGAAAAGGAATTGTTGGGAGACAGCTCAGAGGAGGGAGGTGCTAATGAGAAAAGATACGGTTATCACCAATTTGGAGAGGGTTTTATTGTTGGAGAAGATTTCTTGGCTTCAGAAATCCAAGGCCCTTTGATTGGAAGGAGACAAATGTACAAAATTCTTTCACAAAGTGGCCAATTCACATCGGCGAAGCAATACTATCGAGTCATTACACACAAGAAGCATGTAGTTTCTTCTTCTCCTAAAATAGAAAATTACATCGTGCACTACTATGATAATCTTCTTTTAGAGCCGGTTGGTTGGAGGCCGAAGCTGGATGAGTTGTCATTTGAGGCTATCGATTCATAGAGTGCAAGCTTATTGGAGAGGCCTTTTGACGAAGATGAGATTTTTAAGGTCATTTCAATCATGGCTAAAGACAAAGTGCCGAGACCATATGGCTTTTTGATGGGCTTTTTCCAAACTTGTTGGGATATTGTAAAAGGAGATGTTATGCAGGTATTCTGTGAATTTCACTCTCTTCAAAAGTTTGAGAAATATCTTAATGTGACTTTTATTGCTCTCATTCCAAAGAAACATGGGGCTTAGGTAATTAAGGAATTTCGACCTATAAGTTTGGTTAGTAGTATTTACAAGATTATTTCCAAGGTACTTGCTAATCGACTTAGTCCTGTTTTGGAACAAATTATTTCCAAGCCTCAGAACACTTTCATTCGGGGATGACAAATTTTAGATTTGGTTTTGATTGCTAATGAATTTTGGATCACAAATTGCGGGAGGGTGGTTCTGGTATCTTGTGCAAACTTGATATGAAAAGGTATATGATCATGTGAATTGGGAATTTCTCCTTGATTTGCATGGGAGGTGCGGTTTTGGGAATAGATGGATCGCCTGGATGAAACATTGTATTTCCACCAATTGTTTCTCTGTGCTAGTTAACGGCACGCCGGCTGGGTTCTTCGAGAGTTTTCGAGGTTTGCAGCAAGGAGATCCTCTTTCTCCTCTCCTGTTTATCATGGTTATGGAGGCGTTCAGTCGACAACCGCAATTCGTGGGGGGTTTTTTTCAGGCTTTCAGGTGGGCAATGGCACTAGCACTTTCATTAACATATCACATCTCCTATTTGCAGATGATACCTTACTTTTCTGTGATGTGGATGATAGTCAGATCAAAACTTTATGAGCATTGCTACTATGTTTCGAGGCAGTGTCGGGGCTTAAGGTGAATCTAGGCGAGTTTGAGATGGTTGCAGTGGGAGTGGTTCCACATATTAATAGGTTAGCAAGCCAATTGGATTGTAAGGTATCTTCTTTGCCAATGAAGTATTTGGGCCTCCCTTTGGGAGCAACGTTCAAGTCTAGAGACACTTGGAATGAGGTAGTGGAGAAGATAGAAAGAAGATTGGCTGTTTGGAAAAGAACGTACCTTTCGAAAGGACGTCGTTTCACTCTGATTAAGAGCACTTTATCTAACCTTCCCATGTATTTTCTATCTTTATTCCCTATTCCTGCAGGGGTGGTGCTCAGGATTGAGAAGCTTTTTAGAACTTTCCTATGGGGGGCCTAGGGGAGGAGAAGTTTCACTTGGTTAATTGGAAGACTGTTTGTTCCCCTCTCGCATATGGGGGCCTAGGAGTGTGCAATTTGAGAATTTTAATAAAACCTTATTGGAAAAATAGTTATGGAAATATCATTGGAGGAGGGATCTTTGTGGAAGGATATCATTGACACTAGATATGGAGTTGCTTGATGGGGGTTTGTGCTCTATCGATGCGAGGGGGGACATGGCATGGGCCTTTGGAAGTTGATTAGGAGGGGTTGGTCAAGTTTTGAAAATCAGATTCGTTTTGTGGTCAGGGAGGGCAATGGAGTCAAATTTTGGAAGGATGTGTGTTGTAGTGATGTTCCTTTGGATAGAGCCTTTCCTACTCTCTATCGCATTGCAGTTCATAGGGAGGTATTGGTGGTAGATATGCGGCTATTTTCTCATGGTTCTCATCAATAGAATATCCTCTTCAATCGGGATTTTCATGATTGAGAATTATCCATTGTAGTAGATTTTTTCAGTTTACTCCATTTCCATGGGATATCCTTTGTCACAGGGAGATAAATTGAAGTGGAAATCCAACGATCAGAAGAAGAAGTTTACAGTGAAGGCCTATTACAGATTTTTCACAACCCGAGATCATGCTCCATTCCCGTGGAAGAAATCTGGAAGACTTGTGCTCCCACTAAGGTAGCTTTCTTTGTTTGGACCGCCGCTCTGGGGAAGATTGACTACAGATAATTTGAGGAAGAGAAAATGTGTCGTGTTGGATTGGTGTTATATATGAAAAAAAAAAAAGGGAGTCAGTAGATCATCTTTAATTATATTGTAAGGTTGCAAGGAGGTTGTGGGATGAGATCTTTTGTAGGATTAATGTTCCTTGGGTTATGCCAGCGAGGGTGGTGGATTTACTGGGATGTTGAAGGAAGATGCAAGGATGTCCTCAAATGGCAGTAACATGGAAGATGGTTTTGTTGTGTATTATGTGGGTTATTTGGTCAGAAAGGAACGCATGCTATTTTGAAGACAAGGGATGTACAATGGAAGAGTTGCAGAATTTTTTTATTCACACACTAATGATGTGGTTTTCAGCTATTGTATTAAAGGGGAACAATGTTCATGCTTTTCTATCTGTTCTTTCCAGTTCCTAGAATGTATTTAGGTGTCCTTTAGTATACTTCCTGTATACAAGGGCTGGGCCTATTTCATCCTTACTAATAAAATTTGTCTCTTATCAGAAAAAAAAAAATTCATTTGTTCTTGTTGACTTGCACCAAGAGTACTATCAACTATAAGGGAAAAAAATCTTTACTGTATTTTTTGAATAATTGTAGCTTTTAGCTTTTACTACTAACGACTCTATCAGTTCATTTTGTATGTTATATCCTATATAGTAGGTGAAATATGCTATTGCATTACTGGATTAGATTCCACTACCATTTCATTCCGACTTAAAAACTTTCTGTTTTTATCTTGGTAAACTTTTCATCATTTCCATGAAATGCTAGGTTGTTAAAATTCGATGGTAAGGGCCTTGTTCTTGGGGCATGTTCCTCCTCAGGTCTAAGGTTATAATCTTGATGTAATCAATTTCTAGAAGGCACATCCCATCAGTTACAAACTGATGATTTACCTGAGCTGTGTGATGTGGGAGTGTTACATGGGTATGAGGTTTAAACTGGTAAAAGACATATTACATTTGTACTGTGAGAAAAATATTGTGAGGGATGTAAATTGCAAGGAACATAAGCTTAGATGATATTTACTAATTATGGCCCTTTTTACTGCTGTTGCAGTTTTCTAATAAAAGTTAGACTCTTTTTTTTTTTTTTTTTTTTTTTTTTTTTTTTTTAATCTTAGTTTACCATTTCATGCCTAATTTTTCAGTTTTAAGTTCAGTCCTCAGTCATCACACCTGGTTTGCATACAAAAGTTCTCCCAACTCATCTCATTTAATCATTACAGCTTTTTCAAATTCTCATACAAAATATAACAATTTAGGCTTGGTTTGCTTTGGGAAACAAAACCAAAAACTTCAAACTCTTCTCAAACTCATCATTATACTTTTTCAAATCCTCATACAAAATATAATAAAAAATTCAACCTTTTCAAATTCTAAAACCACTTTTTCAAATCCCAAAACAAAACTAATATTAAAAAAATATATTACAACAATATTTTATTCTTTTTTTAACTTTTATCTCATCTCATCTTTGAAAACAAACCAGGCCTTAATTTTTTCAAATCCCAAAGCAATAATAATATTAGAAATAATTTTCTAATAATAACTTTACTTAACTTTCAACTTTCATCTCAACTCACTATCTAAACCTCCTTAACCATAGGGCACAAATTTCATTGGGTTTTTGCTAGGCCTTGTTCTGTTTTTCCTTGCTTGGGGGCCTTAAGCAGTGGCCTCAGTTGCCTACCCCTTTGGGTTGCTCTACTGATAGCATTTATATGACCTTATTTTATATAGAAAATATTCTCACTTATGAACTGATAACCACCTTTATGGTATTTGATGTTTATTTTCAGTTTTCTAACATTAGTCTTTTTGAGTCAGGTTAAAGTTGATATGGGAGAACCGATACTTAAAGCATCTGATATACCTACAAGATTGCCTGCAAATAAAGATCATTCTGTTGTTAAGGCAGAGCTGGATGTAGATGGTGTAATCTGGAATGTGACCTGTGTTAGTATGGGAAATCCTCACTGCATAATATTTGGTATAAAAGGAGGCCAGGTATGAATTGTTGATAGTTTGAAATACGGTGCTTTTTTGTTCACTTTCATGTTAGGAGTTCTATGCTATCGTTGCTTTTTTTTGGTTTATTGATCAAAAAGTAGATAATATAGTTTGTATCACAAGAATTGAATTAAAGTTCCATGCCAATGTAACTCCATCTCTCGTTTTAACCTTGTTTTTCACCTTTTGGATAATCAAGTAATCTGACCACTTGGTTTTCACCTTTTGAATAAGCTAAAATGTATCTAGGCAATTTGGAAATATTTGACTATGATATGTTGATAAGTCAATCAATTAATATTGAGTAAGCTGTAACACTCCCTGTAGGTTAGGAGTGTTACATACTTTCATAATTGTGCCCAGTAAAGAGACCCAACATGATAAAAAAATTTATCTCATTTATTGAAAGAAATAAACCGAAAAAAAGAAAAAGAAATAAACTGAAAAATATACATAAAAACTGTCTTGAAAAAGTTTAATTAAAAATTTTTGCATGGCAAGAAAACTGCCTTGTTTGTTTTCAAAGATGAAATGAGATAAGATGAGATAAAAGTTAAAAAAAGAATAAAACATTATTGTAAGATATTTTTTTAATATTAGTTTTGTATGATAATTTGAAAAAGTGGTATGAGAATTTGAAAAAATTAAATTTTTTATTATATTTTGTATGAGGATTTAAAAAAGTGTAATGATGAGTTTGAGATGCGTTTAGATTTTTCGTCTCATCCTTGTAGTAAGCAAACAAGGCCTTAAAGTTGTTCTTTTGTGTAAAAACACTAACTCTGAAAAACCCTTAAAACATGATGCCTGGCCGTATGCTCATCAGCACTATCTTCTTTTTACTTGGACATTTTTTTGATCGATTTCTTTACCTGGACATTTTAAAAATATAAAAGCAAACAAACAACCAAAATGAGTCAAATACTCAATAAGTAGCACATCATACAATAAACATTGGATTTTCTTGAAAAACGTGCATACTTAGTAGTCACACATATACTTACATAAACGTGCAACATATACCATACATAATTCATTAAACTTGGCTTTTCGTTTCTTTAATGGCCAGCACACCTTAACCCTCCATGTTCAAGATTGTGCACCAGTTCTACTGCCTGAGGCCACAAGGGGGAACCACTTAACTTATCATAGCATATTATGATGGACCATGCTTAGGTCCATGGCTTGCACATCCACCCACAACTACATTGGTATCATGCATCTCTTATGACCATTCTTAAAACTTCTTTCATAACTTATTTTTATGTTTATTACCATGATGCTTGTAAAACACACAATAACATTTCATTAAAACTCACTTTCATCATATCATAAATTGGTAGGTAAAAAGGGGCTTTCAATAAAGGCCACAAATACATAATACTTTAAAAACATTGTTTACCATACCCATGCTACTTACCTCTTTGCTTTTAGTAATAACAAATGCGTCAATAATCACCTGCTGGAAGTTGCTAAAAGTGATTGGACTTGATAGGTCAAGACAGGTTCTTAGATCTCTTGGAATTGCAGCAACTTTCATAGGGTTTTCTTTAAAAAAAATAAAGCAAGGACCTTGAGAAAACAAGGCTGATGGTATTTGCAGCAGTTATCTAGGGTTAGGGATTGGTTTTATGGGAGAAAATCATTACTATAAAACTTTCTAGACTCTCAGCAGCCTTTGCTTTTCTGGTTTTCAGGCCATATAGTGCTTTTTACGAGACCTGAAAAATCTAATGAATTTAACTCTCAGTTTACTTCAAGAAGGGGTTCGAAAGAATCTTAGTGGCTAAGAGTTATAGGGTAAATATGTTCCCATACTTCGATCTATTTAGGAGTCATAAATGGGGCTGATTTCTATTTCTTCAAATCTGGAACAGCTCAAATCCTATCTCAAAAGAGTCCTAAAGCAAGCTGCAACACTTCTATTGGTGTAAGAATTCTTCTAAAACAACCTGTGTGGAGTGCCTTCATCTGAGGGTTTCTTGGCACCTAGTCTAGTTCCAACTTATCTAGAAAGAGCTGGTTTTCAATTCTCACGACTTTAACAGCAAAAAGTCAAATGGGCTTTGGCTAGAAAATACTTGGGCTTATCCATTCATAAATGGGCGGTCTAATGGGCTGAATATATTCCATCTCGAATCTATGTTCATAATTTCATATGCAATCTGATCTCCGCAATACTAGATCCTCAAATAATACGGATGAGCTAATTGGCCCAATAAAATAATCTTCGTTCTAGCCTTAACAAAATTGGGCACGTGGTCCAAATTTATAAAATCTTTATCCAAGCCTATATAATTTGAATCTAAATGTTACATAAGCTCTCTATGAAACGAAAGTCAAGAACTGAATATATGATTATATAATTTCTGTTCTGACATTTGACATTGTCAAATAATAGTTGGGTGTGATAAATTTTATGGTTCCACTTGATGTAGTCAACCTATTCCTTTGTTGAGATCTTGCTTTTTCCCTCATTCATTGCCTCTGCTGATTTTAAATCCTTATCCTTATGCTTTTGACTGAACAGGATTTGCAGGTTGATGAATTGAAGTTAGCTGAAATTGGTCCAAAGTTTGAGCATCATGAGATGTTCCCTGCACGAACTAACACAGGTTAGATTTTGTCAATTCGCGGAGATGATTTTGTTTTATGACTAGTTTTCCTTCTTCTTCTTGTTTTCCTCGTTGTTAGTTAAAAACTAATAGATGGAGTGTCAAATTTGGTTTGAATGCCTTTTCTGTAGGGTTTCCTTTCGTTTTTATAGAAAATTTATACATCACTTTGTCAAATATTTCTGCCACCTCAACTAATGCTTTCGGTGCCTACAACTACTTAATTTCGGTGCCTCAAATGTTTACTTAGTTTACTCAACTATTTACACTCAATTTACACCTAATTATCAGCTATTCCTTAATTATCTTCGTAACATCCCCCTTCAAATTGATGCTGGTAGATCAACAAGCATAAATTTGTCAACCAAGAACCGATGCCGATGTCGAGAAAGTATTTTAGTGAATATGTCTGCAGTTTGATGCTCGGTGGAAACGTGAGGAAGAGTAATAATATGTTTGTCAAAGGCTTCTTGTTAGGAATGGCAGTCGACTTCGATATGTTTAGTACGCTTATGGAAAACGGGATTAGCAGTGATTTGAATAGCACTGGTATTATCTGCATGAAGAGGAGTGGAATGATATTGAGAAAAATCAAGTTCGTTCAATAACCCACGAAGCCACGTGATCTCTGAGCAAATAGAAGACATAGCTCGATATTCAGACTCGGTGGAAGACTTAGAAACTCTGTCTTGTTTTTTACTCTTCCAAGAAATGAGTGCATTGCTTAAGAACATGCACCAGCCAGTAATAGAACGACGAGTATCTGCACAACCGGCCCAATCAACATCACTATATCCTACTAAGTGTAAGGAAGATTCCTTAGGAAAGAACAATCTGCGTGCAGAAGTGTCCTTGAGATATCGGATAATGTGGCAGACAGCAGCTAGATGAAGATGTCGAGGAGCTTGCATAAATTGACTAACTTGCTGCATAGCGAAAGAAATGTTAGGTCGCGTAATCGTCAAGTAGTTTAAGCTTCCAACTAGTTGCCGATATAAGAATGGATTGGAAAGAAGCTCGCCTTCCTCCTGACGAAACTTGAGATTTACCTCCAAAGGAGTAAGAACAGAGTTATTCGATTGGAGACCAGCCAATGAAATCACTTCCTGTGTGTATTTATGCTGATGTAACAATATACTAGACGAAGTAATTTGGATCTCAAGACCAAGAAAGTACTACAAAGGACCAAGGTTTTTCATATGAAAATATGCCTTGAGATGCAGTTGTAACTGCTGAATTAATTCAGTATTAGAACCAGTAATCACAATGTCATCAACATATACTAGGAGCAACACAATTCCAGTAGAAGTCTTGCGAAGGAAAAGAGAGGAATCAAATTGACTCTGAGTAAATTGAAAGGTAAGCAAAGTAGAGCAAAATTTATCAAACCATGCACGTGGAGCCTGTTTCAATTAGTACAAGGATTGGCGTAGCCGGCAAACCTCTAAGGAATGTGTAGCAAACATGCCAGGAGGTAGAGACATATGGATTTCTTTCTTTAGGTCTTTATATAGAAAGACATTCTTTACATCCATTTGCTTGAGAGACCACTCTTGTGAAGCAGCAAGTGTCAAGATAGTTTGAACAATAGTCATCTTGGCAAAGGGAGCAAATGTTTCATCATAATTAATCTCATACTCTTGACGATTCTCAAGAGCCACAAGACGAGTCTTGTATCTATCAAGTGAGCTATCAGATCGAAACTTAATTGAGTACACCCATTTACAGCCAATCGGTTTCACATCATATGGACAAGTCACAATATCCTT
The DNA here is from genome assembly GCA_036559045.1 of Platycarya longipes. Taxonomy (NCBI): domain Eukaryota; kingdom Viridiplantae; phylum Streptophyta; class Magnoliopsida; order Fagales; family Juglandaceae; genus Platycarya; species Platycarya longipes. The sequence continues at coordinate 39,277,001 of CM071797.1, forward strand.
AGTGTGATTGTCTTGAAGAGCCTGAATTTCTTCTTGCATGGCCTGCTGCCAACATGCTTGGGAAGCTGTTTGGGCATAAGAATGAGGAACAAAAATAGTATCTAGAGTTACAGCAAACGAGGTATGAGGAAAACCATACCTATCAGGTACATGTCTATCTCGGGTGGAGCACCGAGGTATAGAAACCACAGAATCAGGTGGCAGATTAGTGTTTGGAAGGAGCGTTGGAGAAGTTGGATGACATTGATGATACACCAGTCTTAGTTTAAACCGCTTAATAGAAGAAGACACATCATTAAAGTCTGGAAGAGGAGCAATTGGAGGTTCAGAAATAACCTGAGATTGAAAGAAATATTGATTTTCAAAGAAAAGTACATTTTGAGAGATCCGGATTTTGTTTGTATGAGCATCATAACAAGCAAATCCTTTTGAGTAGGACTATAGCCCATAACCGCACATATAACAAACTGAGCTACAAGCTTGTGACGAACAATGGGAGAGAGATGAACAAAACAAACACATCCAAAAGTATGAAGAGAATGATACTTAGGAGTTATGTCAAATAATCGAAAATAAGGAGAATCATAACTTAGAGTAACAGTAGGCAAACGATTGATCATATACACAGAAGTAGATAAAGCTTCCACCCAAAAATGAGAAGGCACAGAGGAATCAATCAGTAGAGTACGAGCAACATCTAAGAGATGACGATTCTTGCACTCAGTGACTCCATTTTGTTGAGGAGTATACGGGCAAGAAAGCTGGGAAATAATTCCCTTTTGTTGGAGATAAAGCTGAAAGGAATGAGACATGTATTCCCCTCTTGAGTCAGAGCTTAAGATTTTGATACAAGTATCGAACTGTGTCTCAACAAGTGCAACAAATTTTTGAAAGATAGAAAACACATCAGATTTTGAGTGGAGAAAATATATCTAAGTAAATCGACTATAATCATCTATAAAAGGTCATGAAATAACGATATTGACCATGAGAAATAACATGACTCACACCTTAAACATCAGTATGCACAAGCTCAAAACATGTAGTTGCACGACTACCATGTGCAGGAAAAAGGTAAAATTTTACTTTTACTAAGACGACAAGTAGCACAGTCAAAGGAGACATCAGAGGAGGAAAACAAATCTTTATTATCCAATAAGCCATTTTTTAAAAGATGAGTTAAGACAGTAGAATTAGGATGACCTAATTTCTTATGCCATATTTCACTACTATTAGTCATAGTCATACAAACAAGAGAAATAACATTAGGAATGGAAAACTGTAAAGGAAATAGACTGTTGAACCCAAGGTTTCAAGTTTCGTGTAATTATAAATCTACACATGAATTTTGATGATAACAAATGAATTCAAAGAATAAAGGAGTCTCAAGCTCAAGTTGTCCACACAATATAATCAAGCACATCAAGGAACCAAGCATGAGCAAGAAGGGAACAAGTTCACATTAAAATCATAGAGTAATGTTGTAAATTTCTTGAAAATTCAAAATTAAGATTAAGGCTCAAAATTAATATTTTATCATAAAGCATTAAAATACATTTTCCACATGTGCATGAATATTTTGAAAATTAAATTTGAAAATTTTGAAAGATGATTGATTGCCATCTTTCATATGTGCATGATATGATTAAATGTTTGAATTTTGAAAATATTAAGATGATTGATTGTCATCTTTCACATGTGCATGTTTTATTTGAAAAGTGATAGATGTTTTTCTTGACTTATGCAAAAGGTAGATGTCTTTGTTTGAAAATTTTGAAAAGTAAAGTGTGCTTCTTTTGTCATATGCAAAAAGTAAAAGATTAGATTTGAAATTTTTGAAAAGTAAAGTGTGCTCCTTTTATCACATGCAGAAAGTAAAAAGATTAAGTTTGAAATTTTTGAAAAGTGAATGATGATGTTTTTGAAATGGGAATCTTTTCAAATTTAAAATTGAAGACTCATTTGCCTATAAATAGCTCACTTGAATTTTGCAAAAATCACAACAAGAGATTACACATCTATTACTAAGTTTTGCATCATTCTTTCAAAACTCTCAATTCTCTATTTTCTAAAGTTTTGAGCCTTAATTCTTGTTCTTGTTGAGAGAGATATAGGTTGCGCTGTATTGTTTCTATCTTACTCGTTGAGGAGTGTACTTTGATAGTCTACCCACTATCAACTCTTGTATTTGTAAGAGGGTACGTATAAACCTTGTGTGTGTAGAAAGTGTTCTACACTGGGAATAGTTAAATCACCAAGTGTGAGGTGATTGGAAGTGTAGAGGGTATTCTACACGGATTCTTTGGAGCGGTGCTGCTCAAAAGTGTAATAGGTTTCTATCTCCACCTAAAGGAGATTGACTAGTGAATTCGGGATCCTCAAGGAGTAGCTTGAGGCGAGGACGTAGGCAATAGGGCTGAACCTCGTAAAAATATTGAGTTTGCTTTCTCTTACCCTACTCTTTACATTTCTTACTGCTTTATATTCTGTTTATATTTTATATTATGTATTTGATTAATAAGTGTTAATTTTTATAATATAACCCAATTTACCCTCCCTTTTGTGTTAGTCATCTGGGTAACATAGACGTCTCACTTTAGGCCCTTTCGCGATCAACGTCCCGGACACCTGATCTTGTACAAGACAATCACCACAAGAAAAGTGCACATCACAGTTATTATCTACTAGCTGTCCAACAGAGATCAAATTAGTAGATAATCCAGGAGAGACAAAGATATTGCGGAAAAGACTCAAATTACCAACAACAATGATTGGAAGAGTACTGCCATTGGCAATTTGAATATTTTGTGTGCTCTCGTACTTACGAACATTATAAAGACCCGTTTCAGTAGTAGTCATATGATTAGAAGCACTCGAATCAACAATCCAAGAGAAAATTAAGCTATTACCTATACCTTGTAAGCCTAAAGCTGGAAAAAGCAGACACAATCATTTGTTGAACCATTGCTGGTGTGAGAGTAGATGAATTAGAGGTTATGGTGGAAGGTGCAGAGGAAGATGACTGAACATCAGCTCGATAAGCTTGGGATTGCTGATTCTGAGGCCGCACCCGACAATCCTTGATAAAGTGACCCGACAATCCTTGATAAAGTGACATTCTTGCTTGCAATAGTTACACACTTTCTTGGGACAATGTCAAGCAATATGGCCAAACTCTTTGCAGTTGTAACACTGCAACTTATTCCTTCCTTTCTCTTGTGCGGCATAAGCAACGTTAACGGTCTTAGAAGAATTTCTTTCAGAGTTCATACTTAATTGAGTGGATAACCTCTATTCCTCACGCAATAATTCTCCCAAGCAAATATCCAAAAAAGGAACTGGGTTACGATTTAATAAACTGGACCGAACGGGTTCAAATTCAGACTGGAGTTTCATAAAAAATTGATCGCGTTGACTCTCAGTGTGAACCATTTGAAGAGTTGCAAATGCCGCCTGGGGAACTTTAGCATGAACAATGGAAGAGTATTTGCTCCAAATATTAATAAAAGCAGAATAAAACTGTTCAATAGTTAAATTTCTTTGATTGAAATTATTGATTTTTAACTCTAATTGGAACTTTCGAGCACTGTTATCTTGATAATAAATGCGGTGTAAGTAGTCCCACATAGCTTGGGCCGTAATAAAGTATCGAAGATTGGTGACAAAATGAGGTTCAAGCGTCCCCAACAACCAAGAAATCACTTTAGCATTATCGACCTCCCATTGGGCAAGTTCTTTTTCAGCAATAGGAACTTGAACATAATTATCAATATGGTTAAATAATTCTTATCCTTTGAAAAACATCTTAAACTGAAATTCCCACGTAGGAATTTTTTTTCTAGCGAAACGAATAATAGAATGCTCAACCGACATGATTAGAAAGTAATAAGAAGTCCGACCAACTTACTATCTGAAAAACTAAGTCCGGCCCACAAGAAACAAGCCCACGAATATAGAAAGACCCATGCTGAAGCAAAGATGCGCCAAGGTTCTTATGGAAAGGGTGACGATTGAGAACGTGTTACCGAGAATCACACGAAGCCGAAGACCCACACAACACCTATGTCAACAGAGATCGCTGGCCACCTCACAACCACCAGAGAACCTTCCGTTGACCACAAAGAGAGACGACAAGCCCACAACAACCGAGCCACCACAAACAACCACTGAGAGAGAGAGAAAAAACCGAGAAACAGAGTATCGGCACCACCGCTTCACAGATCCTGTCGACAACCTCAACACCACTCAAAGACGCAGTTAGCCACCACAGATGAGGCCGAAGGACACCCAGCCAAGTTGCTACATGTCGAAAACTGCACAAAGCCCACCGACAAACGAAAGCTCACCCAGCCACTACCGAAATAGTCGAAACACCTCCACAGATGAGGTCGACTCCCACAGAAAAGTAAACCTACAAAGTGGATCACCACCAAGTCAACCGACACACCAAGTGCAAGATGGAACTTGCCGAACAGACGGAAAAATATGTTCTTCCCGTCGCACACGAAGGATTAAAACCACTAAGATGAATATCAGAGTAGGGGCTCTGATACCAAGTCAAATTTGGTCTGAATGACCTTTCTATAGGGTTTCCTTTCATTTATATAGAAAATTTATACATCACTTTGTCAAATATTTCTGCCACCTCAACTAATGCTTTCAGTGCCTACAACTACTTAATTTCGGTGTCTCAAAGGTTTACTTAGTTTAGTCAACTATTTATTCTCAATTTACACTTACTTATCAGCTATCTCTTAATTATCTCCATAACATGGAGTGGTGTTGGGTAATGGCCGCCAGGAGGCTTGTTAACTTTTCTATGCATCTAGGTTTCAAATTTATGGCCCCATGTTCCCCTAGGACAATAATGCATGGGGTATATCTCAATTTCTTAGCTACTTTGAGATCCATCTGCATTGATGCAGAAAATGGTTTTGCTTCATAAACCTCAATGAGCTTACATGGGAAGCTTACACCAAGACACCTCAAAATTTGATTTGTAAATACTATTGTTAGAATTGTTTCCATGGGACTTGTTATCTTACACAGAACACCTAAAAATATAGATTATACTGCGACTTGTAAAGAAGTGCTAGAATAAATCCTGTTCCACACAACAAGGTTGATGTAAAACAGACTGTCAACGGGCTTTTGGACAGGTTTGAAGGCACGGATAGGACTTTAGACTTTAGGATGGAGTAAAAATACAAAAATCACATGACGTGAAGATACCAAAGTCACACAAGTTGTGCAGCCCCACGAGTATCCATTAAGCGTGCCTTCCTGAAACATTGTGCGAACCCTGTGATTTGATTGCCAGTCAAGTGGCTCTTCTTGAGAGTTTGCGAGACTTGTCTTGTGATACACGCACAACCATAGCTGGAGCGAACTTGAGATAATTTTGAAATTCTTATTTCTTTTAGAGTTTCATTTTGGTTTGTAGACTTTATGTTATTCATGTAATCTAACCCTCATGTTGGCTGAACTAGTTATTTTTCTGATTTAAGTCGATATAAACTTCTTGAGAGAGTTTTCTTTATATTCTCATGATCCAAGGATTGGTTTTTTCAGCTTTATAGAAGAGTTGTGAGATCTTTGTATTAGTAGAGCTTCTGATTCCGAAAAAAAAAAGATTCAGCTTCTCACTACACCATGCTGCATCAGTGGTGCACCTGGGAAACTACACCAAATCACCCTTTTGATGCAGTTATTTATAATTGTATAGAATTTTGGTGAAATTATTTATATAAGGTAAATTGAATCAAGTAAATAGGTGTAGCCTAGGTACACAGAAAGTATACAAAAGAGAAGCCCTAGTTTCAAGTTAGGAGCTAGAAATGGATACAAGAAAAACATGAAAACTGGCCCCATTGAAGGCAATAGCAAATGGCCATAGAAATCAAGTGTGGAAGAAGAAACATCTAAGTTAATCCAAAGAGCATTTGCGATTTTCAAATATCCAACCACTCCTTTTAAGCCAAATGCACCACATGAGGACATAAAAGAATCATTTCCACACCACAGCAATTTGGTGGTTAGCCTGGAGGCCTCTCCAACTAGCAGGAAAATCTACCTCTGTCCTGAGCATTTACCCAGGAAAGTCCTGTCTTAATAAAAATTTCATCCCATAAAATCTTGCCCACCTCGAAATGAAGTAATAAATGATTCACAGTTTCGCCATTTTTGTTTTTTACACATATAGCACCAATACATTACAATAAGCCCATGCTAGGGAAGCAGTCCAATCCAATGTTGGCAAGAGTTCGTGAGTAAAGTGCAAATATTATAAGTAATTAGTTAATATTGAAGATCACATATGAACCAAGGCACCACATGTCATATGTGATGTATATGATTTGAACTTTTGATATAATAGTCGAAGTTGGCTCTCTACATGGATGGATTTTGAGTTGCTACTAATATAAGCCAATACCTACAATTCTTCAACTTTTTTGGTCCTGGTCTTTTTGCCATATTTTTATTCAACCCATCTACTTTAATATCAAATCAATTTGTTTTTTGATTAGTGGCTATCAAGATTATATACGTGTATACCAAGTAAAGCGCAAGAGAATTTAAATAAAGCTGCCACCATGTGGGTGGCCTAATTTTGTTTTAATATATATAAATAAAAATATAATTAATCTTATTTATATTATTTCTTAAAAAGTTAATTCAATTATTTACAATATTAAAGTTCTTTTCGATCAGTGTTGATGGACAACAAAATTAACAAATGATCATCTTTTGAATCAAGATTCAAGGCATACCACATCACTTTACAGGATCTTAAACTTGAGTATCCCATAGCACAATGGTGTTTGCCCATAATTTTCTAAATTTAAGTAATTAGTTGATTAATTGATTCTCATATCACATTAATCTAAAAAATTGAGTTAATAGGCTAAATAATTTACTAGTATGCTTTTTAAACCCTTTATTTTATTTTATTTTGATGATTTTTTGTTATCAAACATTAATTTTAATAATATATACTTTACTTCAATCAGGTGCGCTCTCTGCACCTAGGCTCTAGATGGCGTTTGGGCTTAAGTGTGCCTATTGCTTGTACCAATTCTAGTCCGTCCAAAGAAAGCAACCTTGGGATGCACCATGTGCACTTGCAAGAAAAACAATTATGGATCTAACACGTCATAACTTTGTACAGGGATCGAACAATGTAACTTCCTATTCCCAGAACGTCTTGTCCATCTAAACATTACCGATGGACGCTCTAAGAAAACAAACACTCCACTGTAAGGAGCCACTAGAGCTGTCCAACATATCTGTCACCGAGGCCTCTTAATCCGGAATAGGGCAGGAAATGCAATCTTAAGGGCCACGTCACCTCACCAAATGTCATGCCAAAATGTGACCCTGGAGCGCTCACAAACCACAAATCTGAAAGTGACTTATAAAAATAGACAGGGTTAAAGAGACTCAATTGTTTAGAGTTTGAAACCTAACAATCATAGAATTTTGCTCTTTAGGTGAATTATATGATTGGTAAGTTTTAGGTTAACATGTTATGATTGTTAGGTTTCAAGCTTCTAGGTCAGCTTAATGGTATGGTAAAGTGTATTGGTTTTTCAGATCTTGTTTACTCTTAGGAGCCTGGTGCTTTGACCTTTTGGTGCTCGAGTTCTTTGATTTCCTTTTTGCAAATACACAAAAACTGATTCTTTCCACAGTACATGATTGGTTATACAAAAGATGAACTACCTGTCACAGTGCGACCTAGTGGTCAAAATAGATGCATCTGCAGAAGTATGTGTAGAAAATAAAAACAATAACAATATGTAGGAAAATGTTATTGCTTCTACAGTTCTGGTTGGCAATCAGAATTTAGTATCACGTAATTTTCTAGAAAATGACATGATACTTTATAATAAGTTTTTTGTGTAGTCCACTGTTATCTTCGAAGTTATTATATGCTGCTACCTCATCATGACATCATTTGATTTTGTTAACATGAATACCATTGGACTTAAATGGCAGAATTTGTGCAAGTCTTCTCTCGTTCGCACCTGAAAATGCGTGTCTGGGAACGTGGGGCAGGTTTGTTTTTTCTCCTTTTTATATATTGTGAAATTGACTGTGGCCATGCAATTCACCGAGCCAGCCCATGTTTGTTTGATAGAAAGCTGAATACAATTGCTGTTCATTTTAGGAGCAACGCTAGCATGTGGAACCGGAGCTTGTGCAACCGTTGTTGCAGCAGTTCTTGAAGGTCGTGCTGGAAGGGTAAGAATAGCATTTAACATGAGTGTTCTAGACTGCACGCACATGAGAATTGCATGGCTTGTGTGTATACCCCACAAACAATAAAGTTTTTGCATCTTTCAATTGCTTGGACAGTGTCATTATCTGGATAACTGTATCATTTCATGTCAAGTATTTTTTTTAAGCACGGTTGTCCTATGCTGTTGTAGACACTGTATCTTCTTTTTTTTTTTTTTTTTTAATGTCGGGAAACCACTCCAAGGCAAGGCCCTTTGGACCCACCCCGACAGAGTAAATCCCATCCTGTGCACCGCACTCTCGGAAGTTTCCCTACACAGAATTGGTTAGATCACTGGCTTTTTATCAAGAGGTGTGGCCCCAAAATATTGTTTACACCGATGAGGTGTTGAAACCTTAGACCTTGAAGGGAATGATATCCTAAGTCCAAGGCCTTCACCACTTGAGCCAACCCCTTGGGATTTGTTGTAGACACTATATCTTATCGAACATCTTTATTATGATTTTCAAAACTTCAGTTTTGAATGCTTTTTCACCATACTTGGTGGGCCTCTTGTTTCATATTTTACAACTGAAGGGAACTATTATCTTCTGGTGTTTACCAATCACCCCCCCACTTTCTTTCTATTTGCTTTTACTAGTTCTTCCTATGTCTAATCATATATATTTATGTTCAACATAGAACTGCACGGTTGATCTACCTGGAGGGCCATTGGAGATTGAATGGAGGGAGGAAGACAATCATGTGTACATGACAGGCCCAGCTGAAGCAGTGTTTTATGGATCTGTACCCCTATGATGTTGTCTTAATTAATTATTTTCCACCTAGAGCAGACTTGCTGTTTGAATTAAAACAAAATCCTTAGAATTAAAGAGTTGTCCCTCTAGTAGTTGGATTTTCCTTTTGCTTTATTTCTAGACTGGATGGAACTTCGAACCCCGCGTGGTAGAGCGTTCTGTGCTATTGTGTATCGTTAGACCTAATAAAGGGTTAAAGAACATTCTGTATTTTTCAATTTTGTGAGGTATAATGTTCCTTGGAAATGCATTTCAAATAAATGTATTATGTTGTGGGAGATGGTTGCTGAGATTAGAAGATTGATGATTCGCTACACCACTAGCTAATGGAGCTGCACATTATTTATAGCTAGACATGCATGGTCAATACCTGAGATGCAATTGTGGTGGCATGTGACCCCTGCGTTTATAGACTATGTAGTTTTTATTGATGCTCGGTCTATTAAAAACTCTTATATCTGGTTTGTTTTTGTAAATAAGATGAAATAAAAGTTAAAAATTAAATAAAATATTGTTAAAATATATTTTTTTAATATTAATTTTGTTTTGGGACTTGAAAAAGTTGAATTATTTATTTTATTTTATATAAAAATTTGAAAAAATAATAATAATGAGATGATATGAGATTATTTGTAAAAATAAATTAGGCCTTTAAGGTGTTATGTGCCTTATTGAAATGAAATGGATCTACTTTTCTATCAAAAATAAATAAATAAATAAAAAGTTAGGAAGGTGAAAAATAATAATAATAATAATAATAATAATAATAATAGCTTTTGTTTGATTAGGTGCGGAATTAAATTGTAGTAATGAAGTTGACTCTTTTTTATTTGAACTTTTATTTTACAGGATATGCACTTGGCTACTTTCTTCATCTAATCATGCCCCACTAATGAAAACGCTTTTAACCATACCTATGGAGTGGAGCGTACTTAAGTAATAATATATGGTTAGAGAATGGTTGAACTAATTTCAGCTTTATTTAATGAATGGGTCACGTCTTATTGAATAAACTTTTCGTTTTCGGAGGGCCCCTACTTGTAAGACCACACATCCATTCATTGTCTTGAATCCTAGATCTTTGATACCTCTTTTGGTTTTTTACTTTTTGTTATTTTTCCTTCAAAAACTATAAGAATCATTGGATCTTATTTGTTTTTCACACTGCTTTTTGGGGAAATAAATGGCATTGTTATTGTTAGAATTAATAAATTTTAGCTTTACAACTAAATCGCATCTTAAATGGAAGCTGGACTTTTTATTAGAGGAGAAGTGATAGAATTATAAAATGAGGTTTTCAGAAAATTGAATTTAGCATGGGTTATACCAGTGTCTGTGGTAGAAACATTAGCGTGCTGGATTTCTATCTATGGGGTGCAACAGATCAAAGCCATATGAAAGATGATTCCTATTTATATTATGTAGTGTCTTTGACAAGAGCGTAATGAGATGACGTTTGAAGATAAAGAAAGATCGATAGAGGAATTAAAAGTTTTCTTTTTCAAAACTCTTTGTACATGGGTCATTGTCATAGATTTTAATGACATGAACCTATATAACTTTCTTGCTTCTCATGTATCTCCCTAAATAGGACGTATGTACTTTGTGATCGACATTTGTGTCCATTCATTTGAATTAATAATAATTGTTTACTTATAAAAAAGAAAGTGATCCAACTACAACCATTCATAACTATTTCACAACTTCTTGTAAAACAATAATTTTTTAATTCAAACACATCAAATTATATAAAAGTTGGATAGTTATATAATAAAAGATTAATACCTTTTTAAAAAAAAGAAATTAATAGCTGATTGGATAGTTATTATATGCATGTTTGAGATTGTTGGTAAGAAATATAACTTATAACTATAGGGCTACAACTTATAACTTAAGTAATAAGTTTTGTTATTAAAAAATTATTTACTATTTGATAACCAAATATTTAAACCACTTTCAGAAATATTATATTTGATTGGAAACAAATTTTAAAAAAATATTTTCTAAGATAGAAATGATGATTATTAAATTTTTAAAAATTATGGTCATATCTTTTGAAAGTTATAATTATCTTAAAGTTATATGAATATTTTTATCTACTGCCAATATTCTTTTCAAATGTATTTTTATCTTATTTCAAATTAAAAATAATTTTAATATGTAGCACTCAAACTAACTAATTTTTCTATTAAAAATTTTTAAAATGCTATGACAAATGATATTTTCAATCGTGATTTATGCAATTATCGCATAATTGCTTTGAAATGAGTGAGTAAAACACGGGAGTAATAATGAACCTTTTTTTAAAGTAATGATGCAACACTTTCATATGAATGTTCTTAGTATTGCTATTTAAATAAACAATTTTAAGATTTTTAAGGCAATACAAACATGCCAGCGTTTCAAACTTTCAGCCTCAGTGGCTACAAAGGCTATGCGGCCCATTTGAAAAGTTTGCCCGAACGGGCCCACTTTTTAAAAATGCAGAGAATCTTGGCGTGCCTCGGATGGCTATTTCCCCCCTACAAATACCCCAACTAGCCGTTGAAGATTCAAAAGAAACACTGCGCCTTTTTGAAAACGCTCTAGATTAACGGCACAAAAATAATTTTACGAACTTAGAGAGAGCGAGAGAGCAGAGGAAAGCAAGAATTGGGAAAGCTCTTTTCTTTTCGCTCTTTCATCAGATTCTCCGTGCAGTCTGGGGTTTTGATCTAAATCATATTTTTTCCTCAGCGGAACACTGTGTAAGTGGAGTTCCTTCAGTAACTTAGATCTATTCTGAAGTTTCTTTCTGTTTGGTTTCTGAGAAAGCTAAAATAAATCAAAGGAAATAAAATCATGTTTTAGAGCCATAAAAATGAAAAAGAAACCCAAAAACAGGTTCTCAAATGGACCAGCCAACCAGTTGTCTTGGGCGCAGCCACCAAAGGGGAGGGTTAGGGTTTTATATTTTGGCGTCACCCATCTATTATTCATATTAAAATGACTCAGTGGTTTTACTCGTGAAATATTGTTTTTCAAATTTCTGTAATCTTAGAGATTTTTTTCACTTCTCGCTGTGAGAGATTGAGATGCTTCACTTTTTTCTGTCATAAGTTTTTAAGGTAGTTTTACTTTCTAATCATTTAGGTCCAAATTACTGAAGATGTCACTCACTCCTGATCAATCTAAGAAAGTGGGATCGGGGATGACACCATCTCCCCATCCTTTTCTTACCCCTCACCCTGAACGACGGCGTATGGACCCGAGAATGGTAGAATGGAACTCAAACCGTCAGGACAGGGATAAAGAGAGCAATGTGCAAGTTTTGCTAAGATGCAGGTGACTGCTTCAATGTTTTTCCGCCTCTATGCCTGACTATTAGAAAGGGGTCAAATTTTGATGATAGGGTTCTATACCAATTTTAGGCATCTCAGTGATGATTATTATTTGCAGGTGCTTCTGTGGGTTATTTGAATGGAAGAGAACGAAATTAGTTTTGAAATTAGTTTTTTTAGAATATTGGCATGTCATAGTTTGAAAATTATTAATGACTGCTTTTACTAGCTGAATGATGCTATGAACTAGGATAATTTTCAACATGGAAATTATTTTTGTTGAATCATGGTTTCTAGCATGTGAGACTATCTATTTACTTTTTTGACTCATTGTTCCATTGATGTTCTCTAGCTGCAGGATTGTGCTTAGATTGAGATTTTGGAACTGTGATATAACGTCAAAGAATATATAATTTGACTGTGTTTGAAATTGTGTATATCATCTTTTGAGGACTAGAAGATAGCATAGCTAGAAATAAAAGTATTAAACTGGTTAGATAACCTTTGATAAGTTTTCTTGACTATTCTAAATATTAGTTTAAGATAACTCGAGCATATTTAGAATGATTTCACTTGCTGCAATGTCAGGCCTTTAAGTGATGATGAGCACAGGTCGAATGTGCCGAAGGTGATTTCATGTAATGAACACAAAAGAGAAGTCACTGTTTTGCAAAACGTAGCTAATAAGCAAATAGATAGAGTTTTCACCTTTGACAAGGTATGCTTCTACCTCTATAATGATTTATGATTGTTTTGGCTCTAGGTTTTTGACAGATGGTTTCTGTTTATAAATATACACTTCCTTTGCTGTTTTGTAACAAATCCTAGGTTTTTGGCCCCAAAGCACAGCAAAGGTCTATATATGACCAGGCAATTTCACCAATTGTCAATGAAGTCCTTGAGGGATTCAACTGCACTGTCTTTGCATATGGGCAGACTGGCACTGGAAAAACATATACAATGGAGGGTGGGATGAGAAAGAAGGTACAGATTGGTCATCTAACAATACCATGACATTTTCAAATGTTAACAGAATATCATGTCCATTTTTCTTACTGTGAGTTACAGGGTGGGGATTTGCCTGCGGAGGCTGGAGTTATTCCAAGGGCAGTTCGTCAAATTTTTGATATGCTGGAGACACAGAATGCTGACTATAGCATGAAGGTGACATTCTTGGAACTGTACAATGAAGAAATAACTGATTTACTGGCTCCCGAAGACAATTCAAGATCAACTGAAGATAGACAAAAGAAACCCATTTCCCTGATGGAGGATGGAAAGGGTTGTGTGGTTATAAGAGGCCTTGAGGAGGTTGCCGTGTACAGTGTGAGTGAAATTTATACTCTCTTGGAACAAGGGGCATCCAAAAGGCGAACTGCAGACACCTTGTTAAACAAGCACAGCAGGTAATTTATTCTTTTGTTATCTCGCCCACCAGGGATATTGGATTTATATGAAACCATAATTTAACCTTTTTTGTTTCAGCCGTTCTCATTCCATCTTTACCATTACTGTCCATGTAAAAGAGGCAAATGTTGGCGATGAGGAGCTAATTAAATGCGGCAAGCTTAATCTTGTTGATTTGGCAGGATCGGAGAATATATCTCGCTCAGGTGCACGAGAGGTGTGATAATATCTTACTAGGCAATAAAATCAATTGCTTGTAATATCTAATATTGATAGATGGTCTCCTTTGCAATTATGTAAATCATAATCTCTTTCCAGATTAAAACAAGCTTTAAATTTCTGAGTAATCATTTACATTGTGTTTCAATAGTATAAATAGCAAGCAACTTCCATAACATCGCTCAAAATATGGCCTACTTTAATAATGGACATCACAATATGTTTTTCACCAACACTTTATTTACCATGTATTTCTTTGAAAAAAAACATTAGTGTGTCCAAAGCTACACAGCATTATATTTTTAGTGTCTAATATCTTCAATTCTAATTTTTGAGGTGACCATCAGATTTTGATTCAAGTGTACATGATTTAAGTACAGGGTCGGGCAAGAGAAGCAGGGGAGATAAACAAAAGTTTACTCACCCTAGGCCGTGTTATAAATGCACTTGTGGAACATTCAGCTCATATACCTTACAGGTTTGTCTTAATATTTTACGAATTCTTTTTATGTACTGGGTTTCTTATAACTCTTTTCCAATGCATCTTCTATGTTTTCCCAATTTTATTTTCAGGGATAGCAAACTTACCAGGCTGTTAAGAGACTCCTTAGGGGGCAAAACAAAAACTTGCATCATTGCTACAATTTCTCCTTCTGCTCATTCTTTGGAAGAAACTCTAAGCACTTTAGATTATGCCTTCCGTGCCAAACACATAAAAAACAAGCCCGAGGTCTAAGCTCTTCTTTCCCCTCCATTTTATTTTTCTTTTTCTAGGCATATTAATGTTTTGGTGCTGATGATTAAGTTCATCTTTTCAGGCCAATCAAAAAATGTCCAAGGCTGTGTTGCTTAAGGAATTGTATTTGGAAATTGAGAGAATGAAACAAGGTCCAAGGATTCACTGTTTTTAAGACTTTTTTGTGCAATAAAATATTCGTACTCATATCGTCTTTCAAATTGATTCAGATGTCCGAGCAGCAAGGGAAAAGAATGGTGTTTATATTCCGCATGAAAGGTTTGCCCAAGAAGAAGCCGAAAAGAAGGTGGCCATTCAGTTATATATAGATCTTTATTTGAAAACATGTATCCGAAACCAATATGAAGCAACAAGATCCAATTGATAGTCTAAGCCTTAATTGATTGGCTCTAAGATATGCAGTCTATATAGTACTCTATAATTTGAATTTACAGAATTAGAAAATCCTATGATTCACAGTTGAGGAAACTTGAAGCCTGCATCTGGAAACTATATTCTTTAATCCTATGTAGTTGATGTTTTTGAACGCTTGCAGGCGAAGAATGAGAAGATTGACCAATTGGAGAATGATCTCAAACTCAGCGAGAAAGTATGAGTTGCTTGCTCTTTGATTAGTTATATCATTCTCCTACAATGTTAGAATTATATTAGTAAACAGACTACTTATCTTTCCTGTAGCAAGTGGATACATTTCGTGAGCGCTATTTAACTGAGCAAGAACAGAGACTGCATTTGGAAAGTGACCTCAAAGAATGCAAGGTATATAAACTTTTATTTCTTCTTTCTTAGTTTCCTCGGTGAATCTATCTGATTTACCAATCGAAATTATACCTCTTAGATAAATCTGGAAAACAGTAACAAGTCGTTGCTCGATCTTCAAGAAAACTACCTGTTAGCCATCACAACATTGAAAGAAAAGGAGTTTATCATTTCCAAACTGCTATGCTCAGGTAAGACCATTGAAAGATCAGTGGCAAACTTTAGTGCTTCATTCAGTATGTATATGTTCCATTAACAAAATTCAATGCATTTATCAATGAATAAACAGAAAAATCTTTAGTTGAACGTGCAAAGGAGTTGCGCACAAATCTGCAGGGTGCAACAGAGGATATATCTTCACTGTTTGCAAAATTAGGTATGTTTATTTTTTGCTCGACCCACTTTTGTAGTGCCTGTTAATCTATTGCTTTAAAGGTATCTTTTTTCTTGTGACTGTTAGTTCCAAAAGTTGAGTTTTCTAGATTTGGGATCATAAGTGAACTTTAGCATTCCATAATTAGTGGAAATATAAGCGGTTATGATGTAAGAAATATATTATTAAGAAACAATAACTGGATGGGCGATTGCGTTAATATGATACTTACATTATTATGTATTATTCTGCAGAACAGAAAGACAAGATGGAAGCAGAGAACCAGAGCATGGTTTTGAATTTTGGTTCTCAGCTGGATCAGAGCTTAAAAGACCTGCACAGGACCATCTTGGGGTCGGTTTCTCAACAACAGCAGCATTTAAGATGCATGGAAGAACATGTCCGCTCATATCTTGCTAGCAAATGTGATGTAAGGAAAGATTGTAGTCACCTCATCTTTATTCTTGTATGGCTTATACCAGTTATCTAATTCATTATTTTATTACTATTGCCAGGTAACACAGGCGCTTGAATTAAGAATTCAGAAAATGACAGAGACTTATACATCAGGAGCAGCAACCTTGAAGGAACTTGCCAATACGCTGCAAAGGAAAGCTTCCTCGGACCTGGAGCAGATAAATTCTACAATCTCAAAGCAGGCAACGGCAGTTGAGAATGTATGAAGCAAAGCAGATTGTTTGTTATCCCCTTTTTCTCTTCTTTGCGCTTCTGTAGTTAATAAGATTTGTTGTGTTTACAGTTGCTCATAACTTTGGTTTTGGAGGCCAAGGAGGTTATTGGTGACATCCAAAGCTCTCTTGATGAACAAAAACAGTTGCTGGCTTTCTCCAGTCAACAACATGAGGAGGTAAGTTTATAAGTATGATCTTTTTTTTTTTTTTTTTTTGATAAACAACAATTATAAGTGTGATATTATTTTCTTGATTAAAGTATACTTATTTTCATAAATAAAAATATGATATGTGCTGATGTTAATCTTAATGGACTATAGGGGTTACAACGCAGTTTGGTTTCAGCACAAGTAATTTCAAAGGCAACCATGAGCTTCTTTAATAACATTCACAATCGTGCTTCTAAAGTAATGTCAATACTTGAAGAAAATCAAACTGAGAGATACCATCAATTAATGAACTTTGAGGAGAATTTTAAGGTAAGATAATCCCAAAGTGCACTCCATGTATGACTGACCTATTGTGAAGGCTAATAGAGTTCTACTGTCGTGAAACAGGAGGAGGCTGCTAGAGAAGAAAAACTGGCTTTGGAGAAAATTGCGAGAATATTAGTAACCTTGACATCTAAGAAAACATATATGGTGGGGTTGGTTGTTCACTATGTTTTTGGAATGTCGCATTGTTTGCAAGTTTTGCACACATGACAAATTAATGTTATATATATTAGGTCTCAAAGGCATCAAGGAACATCCAGGACTCAAGTATACAAGAGAACACAAGATTGAAGCATGAGATTTCTAAGATGCAGCAAGTTTCAACTGTTGCTAAGGAGGAGTTGACTGAATACGTGGAAAAGGTGGAAAGTCATTTCATGGAAGACACATTCTCAGCCGCTGAGTCTAGGACCGTCATGGAAGATTGTCTTTATGAGTGGTAAGCTTTTTTCTTTTTTTCAATTTTTTTTATTTATCTTTATGGCTTCTGTTTCAAATAAAAAAAAGGTGGAAATAAATTAAAATAAAATGAAATAGAAGACAATAAAACTAGGCGCTTTGTTCAGGAATCCCAATGAGTTAGGGAAAGAGGATTTGTTGAACTAAATACCTTTTCCTTTTATATGTTGTTGTCCTGATGACTAACTAAAGAATCAAAGATGGAATGAATTGGGTATTTTAAAAATTCACAAATATAAATCAAATGTGCAATATGATAAAATTATGGACAAAGTAGTAAATGTAAGGAGCAAGGATAATAAAGAGATGCAAACAAAGTATTTTATCAAGGTTCAGACTTGTTTCTTGGCCTTATTCACTATTTAACTTCCTTTAGGTAGAGATAGAAATCTATAAAATACCTTTGAGCAATAATGCCTTAGAATTTGTATAAATTAGCTTCTACTCTTACAACTCATCCAGTTGTTTCATGTCTAGAACTCCTACTACCTCACAAGAATTATACACACCTTTTTATAGTTACACAAAAGCTGGAAATCAATCCTCGATAAGTGAATGAAACAATACAATGCAAACTCAGTATTTTACCAAGGTTAGGGACTGCTGCCTACATCCTTGGCTCATGCTACCCGTTGAGAATTTTAACATTTAAACCTACTTCAAGTGGAGGTAGAATTATTTCACCATTTGAACAATAACCTTTGCACTATATAGAACAATCACCTTATGAGTGGTGATTTAGTTGTTTCCTTGTGTAGAACTCTTACAACGCTCATAAGGGTTATACACACCATGTTACAGTTATACAAAAGTTGATAGTGGGTAAGTTATCAAATTACAATCCTTAATGAGTAAATGAAAAAATACAGCACAAACTATATCTAAATGAACAAGTGATAAGATTCTTAATACTAGAATAGAGAGATTAGGAGTTTTTTATGAATGAATGTTGTAAAACTTATAATCATTATCTCCTATAAGATCTCAAATAAGCTATTTATATGCATATGATAGATTGAAATAAGCCATTACACTTTTAATGGCTTATTTCAAATTAATAAATACAGAAGAGTTTAGAGCTTCATTGGCAAACTTGTTCATTGTTCATGCTCGATTTGTTTATGTTTTTTTTTTTTATCTTCAACCATTCATCATGTAAACAACTTGAGACTTATTTATACTTGAACTCGTTTGTTATCATCAAAATCAATAAGTGGGTATTTATTGATATGACTTTGAGTCCATCAGATATGCAAGCTTCTGCACAAAGCAGCAATCTAAATGAATCATAGAGGTTCCTCATTGCGTGTATAAGTACCGTACACCAGGAATTATACAGACATGAAGTTGTTTGACAGAAGTTAGGAATTATCTGCCAAGGTTTAAACTAAAATTGTGTTCAGTGTTTGCAGAATTAGTGCAATACAAGCATTTTTTATCTGACATTGTTAAGTTCAAAATGTTATTTCATTGATTATTGTATTGCCTTTCAAAACACCTACGATCATATTCCTATTGATGCTGTAAGAGTTGAGAGGGTGAATTGCATCTTTTATTCTGATTAGTTTCGTGAATAGTCCTTGTTTATGTTACTCACATAGGATTGCATATTTTCATGGTATGCAGCTCAAATAGAGCGGATTATTCTGGGAAGCAGTGGGAAAATGCACAGTCGTCCTTACATAGTCTTAATAAGATTGGTATTTCAAATATTGAGTCTACCATAATGTAAGTTTCCCTGTTCTCCTTTGCTTTTTAAATATTACTCCTTTTCATCCCTCAGTTTTTTCTTATAACATTCCCGTGTGAAATTTATTTACTTTTAATAGGGAAAATATCTATGCAAATCATTTTGCACATGAAGAATTTGTGTCTGCGTCATCCTCAGTAAATGCAGATCTTGATGCTAGAGCCTGTGACATTCTTGTAGCTGTCAAAGGTAAAATAGATGTTTACATATTGATTTAGTTTTCTTTTAGCACTCTTCTCAAATCTAACTGGACTGGGCAGATTCGTTGATCCTGGATCGTGAAAATAAGAAGGAAATAAACTCTATGACAACCTTGTGCTTGGATCAGCTTAAACTGACACAAGAAAAGCACGGTGGAAGTATGTCAAATATCCGTAACCAAGCAGAAAAGTGTCTCGTAAAAGATTATTTGGTGCGCTCTCTTACCTAGAATTCCTTCATTTCGCCATTACTGAATTGGAAGAGTTGTAGTCAGGATTTTGAAATATTTGAAAGTAATTGATTGCCCAAGACTTATTTTATTTTATATATATATATATATATATATATTTGGGGGAGGGAGGTTTCGAATTCCAAACCTCCATTTTGAAGGTTGAGAGTTATGCCAATCAAGCCACGAACCTTTGGCAATAACTTTGGGAGCCTCAAGACTTATTTTCATTATTGGTATTGCTCAAGATAGACTAATGGGAAAGAGGAGTGCTACACCCACAAAGGAATTATATAAAAATAATCTTACAAACTGACATGATTTCGTGTGAGCTGTTAGATCTGTATTATAATAAAAGTAATTTTATAATCTGATAAAACCACATCACAACATATTAGTTTATAAGATTACTTTTGTATAATGAATTTATAGCTAGAGTATTTCTCAATGTGAAAGAGGTTTTATGAACGGCCAAAATTAGACACTTCATGCTACAGGATGGTGGTCTTTGATTTGAGTTCCTTCATTTTTATATAAAAATAGCTGCACACTCTTGATTTTAGTGATGTAACAATGAAGACTAAGCTCTGGAGACATTGTTGCAGAATTTATAAGTTGGTTTATTGGTGTTTCCATGAACAGGTCGATGAGCAGACTAGCGCAACACCTAAGAAGCGTGATATAGCAGTGCCAAGTTTGGCATCCATTGAGGAGATGAGAACACCCATCTTTGAAATCGAGAACAAAGATAGTAATACTTCAGAGGAAGGTTTGAAATGGGCCATCACTGAAAGCAAGATCCCTCATCTGACAGCCTCACCTATTCTTCAGAGAACTCCCTTTGCTGATATCAATCGATTTTGACTACAAGGGTGTTAGTACCTTTGATGTGGTTGGTTTTATGTCAATCAAGATGTTTTATTTCAAGATTAACGATGCTCATCATCTGATGAATACGAGTCTAAATATCCTCAAGAGTCAAATGTTTTAGATTAACGTGTTACGTGTTAACGACATGTATCTTACTTATCTAGAAGCTGAAAAGTTGTTGAATAGTCCTAGCCATGGCGAATGTTCTTTGGCCAATGTGATTTATAAATATAGACTTAATTAGCATGTTGGAAGCAATTTTTACTTCAACACCACCACCTGCTCAACTGCCCATCACTAGTTCTTGTGAGAGTCCAAGTTATCCCGTCAAAACTGTTGCAATTTGCTGATCTAGAAGTTCAAGAATCTTATGCATGGCGTCTCTTCACTATATTCGTATATCTACTATATATGGGATCCACTTTGAAAACTCATTTTTTAACAGTTGATTTATTTCTTTTTTCGTTGCATGACCTACTTGCATTACCTTATATCTAGAATTTTTTTTTGTTCGAAAATCATTTGATTCTCATAATATCTTATCTCATATCATTTCATCTTATATTATATCTTTCTCAAATATCACTAAAACACAAATACTTTAAAACTAAGCCTTACAACTTTCTCAAATTTTCAAAAAAAAAGAAAAAAGAAAATCCAGTTTTTCAAAACAAAATGCTATCAAAAATTGCATGCTTTCTGCAAGAGAACTTTCAAATGAGAGAACCTCAAATGTTGACTTGTCTGTCAAAGTAGTGAGGCGACAGTCTTGATTTCTCCCACATCATGTGTTTGAAGTTTTCTAAACATCTTTGGTTGGTTGCCAGCCTTCACCTATGGCATGCTAAACATCATGTGTTTGAAGTTTTCCAAAACATACACCCCGGAAGTTGCTCCAACTAGGGTTATGCAGAGTGGTCCAATATTCTACGCAACTAAGGTTATGCAGTGTGGTCCATCCTAAACCCTTCTTCTTCAAGGGCGGACCTTAATTATCAGGTTTTTTCCTCTTACTAAAAAGCCAAAGTTTACTAATGGGAATTGCTTGCAGACATGGCTGAGCGTGTCTACACTATTATGCGCCGTGTCGAAATATTGTTTTGTGATGCCAAACTGTAATACCTACCAAAATGACAAAAAAGACGCAAACTTTACGGAACGGTTGCGGAACATTCATCATCCCGACCCCACAAAATTATACGACAAAACAAATGAAAACGAAGCATTGTGGAAACTACTTTTGGTTCCCGCATCTTGTGAGAACGCAAGAGCACACGTCGTTCCTGCGCGTCATGATCTAGAATAATAAATTATAATCCCTTTCTTCCCCACCATTACCAAAGCATTACTTCCACCTTCGTGTCCTTTTCTAATTTCATTTGAGTAAGGGTAACGCTCTTTGTTTTTATTTGAGAATTTGATTTGTAATTAAGTAAATATTTTTAAATAATATTATACTTTTTTTATAATTTTAAAAAATATTTTAAAATCTTATAATATTTTTTAAAGATACAAAAAAATCACAAAATAATTTAAAAATACTTACATATAAAATAAAAATACAAAAATACGAATCGAAATCTCCAATAAGAATAAAGAACATTTTCTTTTGAGTAAGGGCTCAAATGCAATTTATAAAAGTCTTTTGTAAAAATATGAATTTTCTTAAAATAAATAAATTTTTTATAATTTTATGTTATGGGTCCATTTTTTAAATTAAAAAAAAAAGTAGAACAAAATTTATATATTTGAAATTTGTATATATCATTTATTTATTTTTTATAGAGTATATATCATTTCTTAATAATTGGAAAAACTTATTTTTCTATCTTAAAGTTTTGTAATTTTTAATCGCACTTACCAAAATATAAATATAAATATTTCATATATTTATCATGAACAATCATTTTATTACATTAAGAAAAGTGGAAGACGTAAGACCATTACTTGTAAATTAAGAAAAGTGGAAGACGTAAGACCCAAAAAAAATTGGAAGACGCGGCAGGGAGGGAATCAACTTCCGTACACCACCCGACCACCGACAAAAATAAATAAATATGATAAATATGCAATAATTTGTATAATATATTACATAATATATATTGAAAAATAAAAATATTTTATAAAATAATATTAATTTTCAAATGTTAATTTATAAAATTATTCTTAATTTATAATTTGTATTGGGTAAGTATTATGAAATATGTTATTTGTTATATCACTTCCCAAAACAAATCTATGTGAGGTGTGTTTTCGTCCTTGTAATGATCGAGTCAAACATATAGTCAAAGCTGCTGGTTACCAGGAACCCAACACCGTACTATTTGATCTGCAACGCCAGTCAGTCAAACAAAACGATTGTACGTTTCAAATTTCGACCATCGACTCTCAACATCTTTAAATACCAAACTCGCAGCCCTCAGCTTTCTCATAAGTTGCCTTTCCATTCTATTTACGTTATCAAAAGCCGATACTTTTCTTACTTCATAAGTTCTAACGTTGCGTACGTCCTGTACTTTGTTAGTTTGTTCACATGGCCATCATGAAGAGAATGAGAGAAGATCACGGAGGTAAATTAGAGAGCTTAGACATGGCGGATTGTCTGATGCTGCTATCTCATGGTTTAGCAGCAAAGACGACAAAGCCGGCCAAAACATCCTCGAAAGTTGATGTCTTTGAATGCAAGACTTGTAATCGCCAATTCCCTTCGTTTCAAGCTCTGGGTGGCCACCGAGCCAGCCACAAGAGGCCGAGATTAATGGGGCCGGAGGAAGAACAGAGAGAAGATGGGAATAAATTGCAGTTAACGTCAGGGAAGAAACCAAAGATGCATGAGTGCTCCATTTGTGGGCTGAAGTTTGCGATGGGGCAGGCTCTGGGTGGGCATATGAGGCGGCACAGGTCGAATGATGATCATGGATTATCATACGTTAATCCTCATGATGTCGGCGAAAAAGTGGCGGCGCCGGTGGCGGTGATGAAAAGATCTAATAGCAGTAAGAGGGTTGCAGTTTGCTTGGACTTGAACTTGACACCTTTGGAGAACGATTTGAAGTTGTTATTTGGGAAGATGGCTCCTAAAGTCGATCTTCGTTTGATGATTTGATCATGTCGATGATCATCTCTAGATTTTGATCATCATGTGTAGCCAGATTTTTTTTTTTTTTTATATATTCATTCATTTATAATTTGATGTACGTATATTATCATTCATGGGTTGATGTTTACAGATTTTGTTAATTGAGTCGCTTTTTGATCTCTCGTGGGAATTGATCCTGCTCATGTTACATATATACGTTTAAATTTTTTATTTCGTTTCTCTTTCTTTTTATTTTAATTACTAATTAAGCATTATATATTAACTAATGGGTAATGAAACATGATGATGGTTCTTAAAAAAAAAAAAAAAGAGAAACATGATGATGGTTATTTGAGAGCCCCCGGCCCCAACAAAAACCAATTGTCACTTACAGATCACATGAAATCAAAAAATAAATAAATAAAAAAACCAAGAAAACGAAATATGGTCCTGACTCCTAATTAATTGATCATCTTCATGCATCGGCAGCACTAATCATGATTAAACCAAGGGGGAGCTATCTTCGTTAGTAGTTTTGATACAATTCTGCTCGTGGGAAATGAAGCCAACATTAAATGGGACGTGTAAACTTGTACTAAAGTTTGAACGGTAGTGGGTGCATATTTTTCATTGAGTTGGATTTTATGTTCACAAACAGGTCATTTAATATTCAAACGAGTTCAAGCTTGTTCATAAACTGCTTCGTCATTATAAGAAAATTGTTTATTTATAAATTTACAATTAAATTGATCACAAATAATCTTTTTATCACAATTAATTAATTATAAAAACTTGATTTTCTTGTAGTGCATGTGTTGATAAAATAGATTACTTGTACTAAAATTTTATAATCTTTACAGGTAAATTTAACTTTTTGCTTAACATCTTTATAGGTTTATATATATATATATATATATATATATCCATGATTATCTTTAATCATAAATACTCAAGTAACAGATTTAGTATTAGGACCGTGTTTTTTTTTTTATCTCTAATTGTTTTGAACATTATATATGTGATGGATTATTTATAATGAGAATGAATATCTAGGATGAAATTAACATATTCATTTAGGTGGGAAATAGTCATTTTCGTTAAAAAGTAACTAGTCATAATTAAGCAATTTTATTGTACTGATTAAAAATACTGGATCTCATTATAATAAATATAGAGATGGTACTATTAAAAATAATAAAATTTTATGTAGGAAATACACGAGTTTTATCCTTTAATAATATATATAATTTTATCTTAATTCACAGCCAAACTTGAGTTTGAATGAGGCGATCTTGAACCCACTACAAGAAAAATAAACTTTTGTAACTAGTTATTTGTGATTAAAAGATTATTTACCACTTATTTTAGCTGTAAATAATTAGTTCGTTGGAATTAACTGACTATAAATAAGTAGTTTTCTTATAATACTGACCCCTTGTCAAGTTAATTTATTTACAACCCTACTTCATTATTTTGGACTGATTCTTGGAGAGACTCACTTCCTGATCTTCTTCCTAATAATCAACAAGTGAGATTCGAAGACAGAAACCGTGTACAAAAGAAGGAAGAAAAGATTCCAAAGATTTAAAAAAAAAAAAATTAACTCATCTCAATCTATTTCATACATTTCAATTTTAAAAAGTTAAATCTATCTCAACTTAAAAAAAGTTAAATTCATTTTAATGAAACTGATCACAAAATATTATTATTCCCAACTTAACTGATCAACTCATGAACTTATTCAATATTCAACCACATCCTAAGTTTCATCCTTTGAAAGAAATTAAAAAAGCAAGAGAGAGGCAAAGCTTAGATATATGGGGAGGGGGTTTTTCTTCATTAATTGGACTTTTTGTTCGTCTCCTGTCCGATTGTTAAGTTTCTGTTTGAGAGAATTATAATTTTCAAACCATTTTTATCAAACAAAAGATAATAGAGAATTGTATATGCATATATTATATATGCATATAACGCATGTAAGTGTACTATATCAAATATTATTTTTCATTTGAAGTTTAATATCTTCAATCAACATGAGTAGTACACTTAAATTAACATTTCTTACTTATAGTTAGGCCTGTTCATCCGGGCCGGATTGTACCCGGTTGAAATTTTAATATATTTCTTAATATTTTAATTTTTTTTTTCAAAAAAATTAAAGAAAATTTTAAATCCGGGTTCCGGATTTGGGAATCCGGAACCCGGATGAACACCCCTACTTATAGGCAGGCCGGGTGGAATCCGAAAATTTTTTGGGGGGGCCGGGCCAAACCGGTTTATATATAAAAATGTATAAGTTCTTGAAGTCTCCCTCCATATGAGTATATGTATGCATTATCAAATATATGTTTAAAGACTTGAAGTAAGAAGTCACTATTGTACTTGCTCAAAATGGATCAAATAATAAAAAGTCATCAATATGTTCTACAAATTACTTCTTTATCGAATCTAAGATATTTGAATATTGTTAAGCCTATGTAATATAGATAGGAATAGCTAGCCATGTGATCATCAGATTTGTTGGCTTCATTCCTAATTGTTAATTCAATAACAGCATATAATAATAAAACCAATCCAAATAAGCCAGCTAGGCCAGTGGAAGAATTGGAAGGAAAATTGTAAGTAATTAGGGGAAATGTGGTTGTTAATTTACCAAATAGCTTGTAAAAAGAGACCAATAATTTAATGCATCTAATGAAATGTGAAAAAAAAATCATAGTGGAGAATGTAAGATTTTATTATTGACAAAAAATTAGGTGCAAATATAAAAAATTGCTGAAAAACTAGTCCAGTTTGAGTACAAAAAATATTTCATCTCATCATTACAATTTTTTTTTTTTAAATTTCTATTCAAAATATAATAAGCAATTTAATTTTTTCAAATATCAAAACAATAAATATATATATAAAAAAATATATATTTTAATAATCTTATTTAACTTTTAACTTTAATCTCAACTCACCACATTTCAACTCATTATTTAACAATAATCTAGTCTATTCTTGCATGTCGTTTTAATAACATATATTTTTATTTATTTTATTTTAAAGGGGAAAAAGAAAAAAGAACTCCAATCCGAGTACTCGTCTCGAGTCATGATCATGGTAAACACCCTCTAATACAAGTTAGGTGCAAATAGCCCAAGGATATACTTCTACAAGTTAGACGCGGAAGAAAAAAAAGAGTATTTCTACACGTTTGACCCCAAACTCCAGTACGCTGGAAATAGAATGAATTTCCTTGAAACAGGACAACAAACAAAATTAACCAGTAGTACATTAATACTTGAGGGAAATTGCTTCAAACTTCACAAATATTCCGTTCTTTGGTGGCTTTCCCACATGGTTTCCCTATTTTAGCATTATGCATGAAAGAACAGAGCATATTCATGTTATGGTCTTCTCCTACAAGACACACGTATGTACGGCCGATCTAATTTGTCTTTTGTTGACTGGACCTGACCTCTTTTTTAAGACCAACTCTATAACATGTTTTGATTATTTTCTCCATATATATTGGCATATCTTAATTATCTTATATATAGAGAAAAATCAAATTACATAAGCACCCTTATAATCTGACTCTTAAGCAAATAGTACGTAGTGGAATTCATACTGTTTTTTTAAAAATGTATCACCAGACTTTTTCAAAATTTTGGTTGGGTTTAAAACCAAATCATCCCGTCCAAAACCATGGCAGCACGAACAAATCTACACGCTATATATATACCACATGTCTAAGAAAGATTTTATAAAATATATATCTTTTGAAAAACTCAATTTTTGAAAAAAATTACAAAGCAGAAATATTAAAGTCAAAATACGATATAAAATATAAATTATAAATCGATCGTAAAATATAAACCCATGTGGATGAAAGTACTGAAGTTTGAAAACATTGTTTGAAACTGCTAGGTGCTAATTCTAACTTTACTCGTACAACTAAGGTTGTATTTGAATTTGAAGATAAACTCAATTCATCTTAATTCGTCTCAATTATATTATTATAATTTTTTTAAATCTCTACATAAAAATAATAAACAAATCAATTTTTTTAAATTTTAAAATAATAATAATATTAAAAAATAATATTACTCATCTAATCTCATTATAGAATCCAAACAGAGCCTAATATTGTAGACATGAGCTACATATGTATTTTTTTTTCTCAGAATTATATATTGGCACTAGTCTTGTAATAACTTAATTCTAACTTTACTCGTACTACAAGTAATGAATTCACAACTTTATGATATTAAATTTACGAGCTAGGCAAATATTTATGCCAAGGGTACGTGTCAGAAACATACTTTTTCACAAACTTGAGTGTCAGAAACACAATTCTTGAAAAAAATGATGACTCTTGAAACATATTTCTTAAAAAATTACCACGCAAGTGTACGTGTGGAGAAAGCTGCATGCAATTAGTTCTAAAATATTAATGTTTCTCATTTGTAGGGGTGTTAAAGCAGGTTTCGAATCAGGAATCGGGTCAATTCGGCCCAAAACCTATGCCTCTATTCTGGTTTGGGTTTTAGACTTGATTGACCCAGGTTATAATCTGAAATGGAACCCAGATCCATCCAGGTTCTAAAAATCAGAAATTCGGTTTCTAAATTTGAACCGCTTCTTCTTCTTTTTTCCCCTTTTAAGACATCATGTTTTGAAGCATATTTTTTCTTCAAACATCACATCTAATATTAATAAAATTCCATATTTTATATGAAAATGTTCAAAAGCATAATTCTCTTATATCTATTTCAAAAATTTTTAAAAATTGATGAAAATCATACTTTTTTTTTTAATAAAAGCGTATATTATTTGAAAAGTTTTTCTAAAATATTAATAAGCATAATATTAACATTTTCCAAAATAATGAAAAAATATATAAAAATGAAAAACTAAAATGAATGAGTGTGCTGCATATTACAGTATTTTGTTATTTACATATTACAATACAATATACAAAATTATAAGATATGACTCTTGAAACTCCAATCTTGAAAGATCATTCTTGATGCATTTATCCTTTTCTATTGTCACTCCTCCCTTCTTCTCACTTGTCAAAGAGCATCAACATTCACGTTTTCCACAAAATAATCATTGACTGCGCTAATAAGAAAAATAAACTTGATTATAGAGTGTAAAAATGTTATATGTATTGCAGTTTATTAAAGTAAATGATCATGTATTTTTTGTACAATGATGCAGAAGGAAAGATTTTACTAAAGAACAGGATTGTGATGCAATGAACAGAGCTCAAACGCAAACAATTCTCAAACTACAAAAGCACTTTAGTTCATTGAAAACTTTAGAATTTATATATCAAAATAGAAATGACATTAAATTAAGATCACTCAGCAACTCCCAAGAAGAAACTCATAGAACACAACAACGGCTAGAAAATGACAAAAAAAAAAACCCAAATAAATTCGCATTAAAAAAATAATTTATATTTTTGCAAGAATGTTATCTTATTGCTACAATCAAATTGAAAAACCACTTATGCACTGCAAAATGAAAATACAGCCCAACAACAGAACTAAATCATAAACAACTTCCAACAATAGAGCATGATGAGTAGGATGAGTTCGCTACAAGAGATATGTACATCAAACAATAAACACATTTGAAAGGTGTTCTCTTTCATTATAGTAGAACATTTCAAAATGAACAATGCTGAGGGACAGCCCAGCAACCTGGGTAGCCTCTCACAGCTACAGTGTAGCAGCAGAGCAGTGCGGTGAGGCTGGGGGAGGTTCTCATGTCACTTTTTGGTGGCCAGCTTCCACCACGCTCCCCGTAGGGAGCCTTCCTAGCCACCATTCTTCATGTCCATCGGAGATTTTGCTGCCAACATTGGTGCTTTCTCGTCACACGCAAGCTGTCTGTAATGCTTCTCACAGTGGTGGGGTTTACGTGTGTTTCCAGTGGCCGGCCACCAATAAGCGCCCCTTTGGAAGACTCCTTAGCTGCTGATCCTCCCATCTCCCGAAGCTCCTACCCGGAAGAGCCGGTATTTCGCCACACGCGCGGCCAGCCGGTCTCAAGCAGCTCAGCTTCATGCCGCACATGGTGAGGGCTATGACTGCCACGCGAGGTGGCGCTAGACCCAGGGACCTCAATAATGCTCGGAGTGATCGGCCGGACACTCCTAGCGGCACGTGTCCGCCACGTGCCTCCTGCCGCCTTACTGTCATGACTGTTTTGTCTCGAGCCAGCTTCCTTTGATCTGAGTTTCAGATTTGTGTTGTTGTTTTATTTTTGTTTCCTGCTCTATTGGTTTGTTTGCAATAATATTTAGGAATCTGTGTATTCTTTGTTTGGCTCCCCACTCCTCTTTGGAGGATGTAGGTTATCTCTTGTTCTTCTCCTTGGAAAATGGAGATGATGATCTCCTCTCCCTCTTTGAAGGGTGGAGGTTTGGATTACTTTTATGCCCTCTCCGACAAATTACACTTCAATGTTGGTTTGTCCCGTGAGAGAGAAGTTTAGACAAAGCTCGTCACTATTGTGTGCTGGGATTCTACAGATCAGTGTATTAGTTAGGCTTGTAATATGGGTTTTCTCGTATTTATTAGTCTCAACTGTAAATTTCGTTTAATGAAATGAAATGCGATCCTATTCTCAAAAAAAAAAATCATATCGAGACCACATTGGTTCGAATTTTTAAAATGCGAACTCTGGATCTAGATTAATCTGGGTTAGAAATTGAAATTAGAATCCGAATATCTGAGTTTTGGATTGAACCGAAAAAAAAATCTAGCCCATATAAACAGCCTGCTCATTTGAGGTTTTCAAGCAATCTCAACATGACCACATAAAAACTAAATTTTATTATAATTTAACCCTTCATTTTTTTTAATTAATGATATTGCATTAAACTAAAACAAAGGCACAAGAGGATGGAGGAGGCCGTGGCCGGGGTGCACAAAAACCCCATTATAATAACTGCATGAAAAAAGAACAATGAACTATAGGACTTTTTAGGAATACATTAGCGAGTGATAAATATAAAATAAAAATAAAAATAAAAATAAAAGAAGTGAGTAGAAATAATAAGAACGAAAAAATTGAAATCACATTCTTTTAAAAAAATTTGTAATTTTATGTATAATTACCTTTTTTCAGGTATTGCTACTAAAAAGAGGTAATTATAATATGTCAGTCATAAACTAAGCTTTGAATTTTTCTAAAAAATGTATAGCAATTACATAATATAATAACATAAGCTTGTCATGAAAGGCTCTAGTTTTTTTCTCTCTCTCTCCTAGTTTCTCTTAAACCAAACGATTTTCGTTTACCTCTTCATGGGTGGAGGTGGGTAGGAACTTTGGCTCCAACCACCGCCTCTCCTTTATGTCCGATTTTTTTTCGTCTAGTTTAGTCTTTCTTTTTTTCAGTGTGTTTCCGTTTAGTTTAGGTTTTTTTTTCTATCCACAAGCGCGGACAGCTGATTTACTGAGAATCGGCCACCTCCAACCACCACGTGCAGCTTCAACCACCTCTCAAGCCTCTGATCTTCAAGCTTGCAAATGGGATTGCAATTTTGGCCGACACATTGACAGGACGCATAACTCTTGCCATTTTCGAAGTCATGCATGACTTGGACGGCTTCAGAGGCCTTGATTCTCTTGGACATATCTGCTTTTCTGTGCTTCAAGCAATGCGTGTGTCACACGCGCCACCACCGTTGCACGTGCTTCTAAGGGACACTTGCCGGTTACTCGGCTCAAGCTGTTTCTATCTTACCTTACCGTTTTCAATAAACCGTGATCTTGAACGAGAGATCGTGGCCCCCTCTTTCAATTTATTCCAGACAAAAAATGACAGTGCACCCACTGTCCTCGCCGTTGTCATGAGTGGTTCCATTGTTCGTTTCTTAACGAAAACTTTTTATCTATCTTTTTATAAGATGATATCCTTTGAGACATGGGTAGAAACCAAGAAAATATTCTCAATAAATCTCTTTTTTTTTTTCTTTTTTTTCACTTTCTTTGTATTATTGTTTGTTATTTTGGGATGATTGTTGAGGAATCTCACCCCTTCCTTATGTATCATATTTTTAATGTAATAAATATACTTGCTTTAAAAAAAAAAAGAAAAAACACAAGTTTGTCAAGAGTTGGGGGTCATTAAATATACTCTGGTACCCAAAAAATTACAATTAATTCAAGAAGAGATATATAAATATAATGTGAAATATTTAAATTCTAATTTTCTTAAGAAAAAATAAGATACAAGTCTGTGAACAGTACTTGCGTAAACTCTAACATTCAAAAGTGATAGGCCGTGCGTGGACTAGGCCCATTATTTAATTAGCTGATGCCCGTATGTATTATGTTTCTGAAACACAAGGTCACACAGGATAAAATATAAAACCATTAGTAGTTATTGTCTGCAGGGCCGGCTAACATTAAAATTTAGATTTAGATTTTTTTAAAATAAAATAAAATATTTTTATTTTTATTTTTATATTAGATTTTTATTTAAAAATAACTCTTATAATTTGTCAAGTAAATTACTATTTAAAATTTTATACTACATTTTCAACCATTATTTTTAATTAATAATAACATATATAATATATATTTGATATTTTTGATATTATTTTATTGAGTTAATTAATATTTTTAATTGGATTTTTATTCTCTCTTTTTTTTTAATGTTAATTTTAGGCGCTTCTTCCATTAGAAGGCATTAGACAATTGCCTAAGTTGTTTAATAGAAGAGCTGGCATTGATTGTCTGTTATCCACTGAACAGTAAATTACTACATTTTCATATGTTATAGGTATTGATAAATCAAGTTAAGTTGAGTAAAACTCGGGTCATATATAATATTATACTTTTGTGGTTTACTCCGATCCTCGAAATTAATTAGCAATCTCTCTCTCTCTCTCTCTCTCTCTCTCTCTATATATATATATATATATATACACACACACATATATATTAATATATAATTCCCTTAATTAACTAATTCCAATCGAGCTAAATATATATATATATCTACAAGAAAATATAATCAAACTTAATTTGTGATCAATTATTTGCAACAAAAAAATTATCAACTCATTTTAGTTTAAAATAATTATTTTGCTAGAAATAATTTATCGTAATTAAGCTTGTAGTAGTATTTATATACTAATTACCTTCTATTCTATTTACTAACCAAGCTAGCTAGCTTTTCAATAAGTTTATTAATTCCAATACTATTTGATCTGATGTTTTTTATTTATTTTTTATTGTTGCATGATTGATCAGCAAATTAATAATATAGACACCTGCATATATATATATATATATATATATATGAACGTCACTATTTTTATAGATGAGTGACATTAATATGTTTCTAATTATAGGTGACATGCAGTTTAATTATATTAAGCTATAGCTAGCTAGCTACCAATGTCAGATAGGAACTACAAAACTACGGAAGTTATATAGGAATTAACACGCAGTTGTCCTATATATCTAGCTAGCTGTACGTAATAGCTAGCAAAATTAATTAAGCACAAGATCGAAGACTCCTAATTCCTATATATAATACAAAAACATATTAGAATAATATTGTTATTGCATGACCAGCGCGTGCCACGAACACGTACATGATGATGCATAAATATATTTATGTATATATTAATTCTTCATTAATGTATTTGTTATTGCATGCGCGCGTACGTCCAATAATGATATTATTCCTAGCTAGGTTGAGAAATTAATGATCATTAATATAACTTTCAAATCATATTGAATCAATTTTTTTTATTTTATTATTATTTAAAAAAAAACATTAAATTCATTCATCATCAAGAATATTGAATCAATATTCTTTACGTAGAGTCCTTAATTAATTATATAAATATATATAATCGTAATTATGATCAGTACTGTATGCTTTTGGAAAAATTCAACTGTATATACGCGGCATGGTCTGTGACGCATGTATATATATATATATATCTATATATACTAGTGATAGAAGAACGTGCAAGACGGTATATTATCCTAGTTGGAAAAAAAATATTATAAAAGCATCTGTCCAAAAATACAAATGATTCATTATAGATTGATTAAAAGATAAGATACAAACTTTTAACCCTTCAACTTCCAACCATAGACTCATATGCATGCACCCATACTTATTACCATAATCCCTTCAATACTCAGTTATCTCCAGAATATTTACTTACTCAGAAGTTTTCGAGGCTTGATCATAGCTGAGAAATAAACGACAAAATGAAATTAAAAAAAAAAAAAACGTAATGAAAATTCAACTTAAGTTGTCTTCATAGCCAAATACAGCTTTTTCGTTATGATCTATTCTCTTAATTGTCATACAATACGGTAAACAGAGTTAATGGATCAGTTAATGGACTTAACGGAAAACAATAAAATCTATTAAGTAATTATTAGATAGTTATTTATTATAATAAAATATATATTTATATATATTATAACATGGAAAGCCTAATTTTTGAAGTCTCTGGCTCTCTGCACGCGTTCAAGTGTTAAAACTTAAAAGATCATAAAGTAATTATGATAACCGCACAACTAGGCGCATTGATGGCTTATTAAGATACGACTGCTAATTATTTGAAAAGCTAGCTGTCGAAACTCGAATTTTGTATTATATATGTATATCACAGCACTATATTATATTATATATGTTCATCGCATTAATATTACACATTCATGATGACTATTCTTTTTATTAATTAAGAAATAGCTGATCTAATAATATTGGAGTGTCACGTCATTACAATAGGTAGGGCAGATATATATATATATATATAGAAGTAGAATGAGATCAGTAGCATATACACTATTTTTCATGTACTATATCATCAAATTATTAGTTTTGTAGTTCTTAGATCGATCGATCGATCGTTACGGGATAGAATAATCGATTAAGCATTTATATATGGTTAAAAAAATGGAAAACGCTAATTTGAAGCACTGGTCCATCTGACCTTGAGCCTTGAGGGATTATTAACAGCCGTCCAGCCATATCAACAATATTTTTACAAAAATTATAATAGATTCATTATACTGGATGATAAAATCATAAAACACATAATATTGATCTCCTCTCCCTTCAAAAATCCATTTGATCCCGTTCAAAAAACCTTCGTACATCGTCGTTACCCGTCGCCGGCCATCATCGCACGACACCATTATCAGTCTTTCTTCACTAGTTTTGTCCGCCCGTCGCCCGTCGCCCGTCGCCCATCACCTCAGGATTGTTCACTCTCTCATCACAGGAGGAAAGGGAGCTCCTCAGAGGGCTCCTGCATGTTTTTTAGGATTCAGAAATTTCAAGTAAAATAAAATATTAAGGCTGGTCATGGAATTTATTTATCATAATTAGTCTTTATTTTCTTTATGTTTTTTCACTTTACATTTTTCATATTTTTATATTTATCCAAATTTGGTTGATGCCCCCGCCTTCGCAGCGCAACTTAGGGTTCATGGCTCAGTTTACTCACATTAGTGCCTGGGCGTTGACCAGGCATTATTTTAGTTCATGGCTCACAATATTAGTGAAAGCCGATTCTGTTTTAAAGTTCAGTTCATTTCATTAACTCAACGTTTTGTTATTAAGTTTCAGTACATTTTTAATTAGTATCCCTAACCTGTTTGAGAAATTGGCAGGCTGATCAGATAGAGGGATGCAGAAAAAAATAAAATAAAAAAATAATATTGGGAGTGGGATAAGCTTTTAGTTACAAATGTGTTTTTAATTTCATGACGGTGAAGCAAAGTAAGAAACTAGAAAGATTACCTTACCATATGCTTGAATACCAGCGAAGGTTGAGAGGGAGCTCGCCGACGAAGGTTCCAAACGGTGGGCAAGAGGTGGGCGTCGGGCATGGGCTACGAATATGAGAGGCAGATGGGTGAACTGGACTAATTCAAAGATCAAAGAGGGCGACATCTGAGTGAGAGGTGTTTTTTTTTTCCTGGGTGCGGGTTTATTGTGGGGTAAATGGAAATCCTTTGTGTCATTAAATTATTATAGGGCTATTTTTTGATAGAGGTCAGCCCAACCGATAATGAGATTAATATTCCGTCTGGATTTAAGAGATGAGTTCACTCAATTTATTTTAAATTTATTATTATATTTTTTTAAATTTTTATATAAAATATAATTTTTAATATAATTTTTTAAATTTTAAAATAATAATAATAATAATATTTTATTCAACTTTTAAAACTTATCTCAATCTATCTCGTCTCAGTTTCGAATTCAAACAAGACCTCTAACCAAAGGCTTTTGGCTTTTAAAAAATAGTCTTTTAACTTTTAAAAAATAGTCTTTTAACAAGAGGGCTTCTGGCTTTATTAAGAGTCGTGTTTTAGGTAGAATCGAGTTCTAAGCTTACGTTTCATTAATGAAATTCTTGTTAGTCTCTTTAAATATATACCTATGGCCAGTATGTACGATTGAGTGTTTGATTCTCGTTTGACTAAATTTAAATTGAACTCAACTCATAAAAACAAAAAAAGACTCGATTGTAAAGTAGAAATTCGCTTGATTAGTAAATGATGCATACTAAATTAAACTCGATTCGACTCAATTAAAGTTTGTTAAAGACTCGCTTTTCTAATCTCGACTCGGCTTATTAGCTCGACTCGATTAGAAGTTGTCCATAAATCATTGGATATATATAATTTATTTCAATATATTAGTATTCTTAACACACACACACATATATCTATGCTTCTATAAATATTAAATTTAATAACATATGCATTGTTATTTTGAAAATTAAATATATAGTATAATTCAATTACTTATGCCTAGTCATTTGTACCTATATGCTGATATGGGTCATAATATGTTAGTTAATTAAGTACTTAAGTGATTAATTATAATATATGTATAATGTATAATAGTTAGTATATAGGACTTAGTAGTTTCATTATATATTACAATGTATAACTATATAAAAAATATATTCATAAAGATGATATAATCTTATAGTTTAATATAAGGCGTATATCATCAATATATATAAGGTGTATATATTAATTAAAAAATTTATTAGATTAATCATTTTTTCTGTAATTTGGTATTTTTAATTATTCGATTTATTTAAAAAATATATATTAGAGTATAAACAAAATTCGAGTAATAATTTAACTCAACTTGACTCGGCTCAACTTCATTAAAGAGTACATACAAATATTGATGAATATTGACTCAACTCAAGATCATCTTTGATCTACTCAAACTCGATTCGGCAAACTTTCAGCTCGAGTTCGAGTTATTTGAGTCCAACTCGACTCGATAATGCAAAAGCTCGACTCAACTTAGATCGATTATAACTATGGGTTTTATCATCAGAAATTTTAAAAAACGTTAACAATTCTTGCTAGAGAAATAATTTGTACAAATTCTATATAAATAAGTTTCGTGCAGTTATTTTATAAAACCTTTGACCTCGCCTTTAAAAAGTATAAAAAGAAAATCTGTTGCTCTTTTTTATAAATAAGATTCATTTTTATATAAAAGACTTATACAAGTCTTTTAGATATAGCTATCATATGCATGGCAGTTCTGGACATAAACATAAAGACACATCTTCAGAATATTCTTGATGAAAAACCAGAAAGTGGAGTTGATTTTTTTTCAGAAAAAGAAGGCAAAAAGGGTTTAGGAAGAGAGAAGAAGTTGGGGTTAGGTTAATAAATCAGGATTAGGCATGATTTGTTGAAATCCCAGAGCGACCATACAGCCCGCCCGGGCCATACAGCACGCACTAAGATTAATGAGGATGGCCATTACACCAGCCATTTTCTCAATAAAGCTCTCTGTCCCAGGACAGAAAAAGCTTTTGGTATTTTAAGACCGCAAAAGTATGAAACATAATTATATGTAAATATTATATGTTTTGAGGATCCGATCCATTGATCAATATAATTATCTTAATTATAGGAGAGGGCAGCTCATGATTAGGACGCTTACCTGTAATGATCCATATTAATTTTAAGCTAATCATTATAAGTTGTTTTGGTTTTGCTAATTCCTAATTAATCTCTCTCTCTATATATATATGTATGTGTGTATGTGCAGCTTTTTGGAATAATATAAGTAGTAGATAGTTCTACTTCTCATTTGCCTAACTTTG
Source organism: Platycarya longipes (assembly GCA_036559045.1). Lineage (NCBI taxonomy): Eukaryota > Viridiplantae > Streptophyta > Magnoliopsida > Fagales > Juglandaceae > Platycarya > Platycarya longipes. Next base: position 39,314,789 of record CM071797.1, read on the forward strand.
TAACTAAAGTGTGGCATCCCGTTGTGTTTCAATAATTTTGTAACTAAAGGTGTTTGACGGTATTATCACCTAATTATGCTTTGGTTCCTTAACATCACGAGCTTCCATTATTAATACTTCATGATGTGACCAGTACTCTTAGGATGAGTTCTCTCCCTTTTTGACTGTTCTAATTGATCTATTCTTAAAAAAAATTATTAATAAGAGTGGGTTTGATTACATAAAATCAAATTATTTTATTTCATCTTATATAATAAATATTTTATAAAAAAATTAAATTCATCTCAACCTATTTCATACATTTCGACAAATATTTTAATATATTTATATTCAAACACATGATCTCAATATAACCTACAAACATTACTATTTACATATAAGTTCAAATCATCTGAGATCTCGTCAATATTCAAACACAACCTAAACTTCATTTTGTAAGTACGTAACAGAATTTATTTAACAATGATTAGTATCCACGCTGCGGAGTACGTACGTAACGATGGTTACAAGAAAATTAATGTTTATTTGAGATAAGTTATATATATTTTTAATAAAATAATTATTTTCAGTTAAAATAAGTCGTAAATAATCTTTTAATTATAAATGATTGATCACAAAATCTTGATTTTCTTATAATGCCTAGCTGGCTTGACCATTGAAGAATGCAATGCATGAACACAATTCATTTTTCCGGCTACGCTTTATATGTGTTTTATTTTTGGTGCTTTGGCTAACACTTTTTTTTGTACTTATCATTAGTTCATCACCTTCAAATGTACTAGAACATATTCATTTATGTAGTACGTACCATGACTATCTGATTGTGTTAGAATTTTTATTAAAGTTATTAAATTTTCAAGTCAAAATGTTATGCCGAGAAGTACACAATCATTTATATCACTTAAATTATAATTAAAAATTATTTTTTAAATTAAATTATATCATAGAAAGATTTTACTAAGCGTGTTCTTAAGCTCCAAATTATAATTTTTATTATAAAATACGAGGAGATATGATTATTATTCAAAAGTAATTGGCTAATTACCCTCTCCACGATGCAATATCAGCAATATATCGGCCATGCACTCCATCTTTGACTTTGATAAATGCCCGTCATCCATAGCTTTTGATTAACCACGTGCACGCGCGTATCGTCTAGCTGGTAGTTGGATTCAGAGTCACAATGCAGACAATATTAAGGCCAATTATAATTGGAAGATAGATAATTTAAATAAATTTAATTTATTTTTTAATATTATTATTATTTTAAAATTTGTAAAAGTTAAATTCAGATTTAAAAAATATGTATTAGAATTTAAAAAAACTATATTAAAATTTATGTTTTGTATGAAAATTTAAAAAAATATAATGATAAGTTTAAAATGAGTTGATACGAGCTCATAATCTCGTCTACAAATCTAAACCGGTCCTAAATGATAAAACAATAATTTTTTAAAATTCCCTAGTATCTTTTTCTAACTTGTTGTGTTTTAATCTCTTTTTTTTTTTTTAATGTTGTTTTGTTAAAAAATTGTGAATTAATTTTAGATGAGCTTTTGTTGTATCACTTCTCATGGTAAAGTCCCTATTAAGATTTTACTTATTTTAAAGGCGAAAGGATTTTACCTTCTCTTGATTTACTTCTCCATGGTCACTTTGATTTCTGGGAGTGATCAGACAGTTCATCATAGTGTCTTCGGACATAATATTAATCTAATAAAATTATCCAATTTGGATGCCTTTAACTAATAAAATTCACATGCTTGTGAGAATCTATTAAGTTGTTTATAATTAAGTTATTTAACACTAATTTATTAAGTGAAAACTCATATCCACCTGATCACCCTTATAATATATTTTTTTCAAAACTAAAAATATTATTTATAATTGTTTTAGGGGTCATTATCCTCTCATTATCTCCATTGAGTTTATACGACAATTTGTGTGCTCACGTTCCAAAGGAATAATTAAGAACAGATATTCATCTCAAAGAGTACTCAAAGTTGATATATATATATATATATATATTTATATGTATCACTACAGGAAAAATAGAATTAATTGCGACAAAAAATTTATTTATGACCAATTTTAATTATAAATTATTATTTTATTGAAATTAACTGATTATAAATAAACAGTTTTTTTTGTAATGTATCTTAATTAATATACTCTTGCATGAACCGGCCTTAAGTTAGTATGTTTACATCAAATGGATATATAACATTATTGGTATCGAAGTTCTTGCATATTGGAAATATGATTTAGGAAGACAAAGTCTCGTATAGGTCTAAAATTGTGGTGACACGTCTTGTAGGCTATTTAGGCATTAGTTCATGATCATGTCCTTGTTTTTTATGCTACCGTTTTATTTTTTATTTATTGGGTATCATGATTATTATAATTATAAGAAAAATTAGACTATGTGAGAATTAACCTATATAATTTTTTTAATGCTACTCTTTTAATTGATCGATCCTGACCATTTATAAGTTTTTCTATTAAAACGGGGAGCTATTTTTTATTTTAAAGAAGATCAATTGATTAAGCAGGCCGCCGCTAGCTAGGTTTTTTTTGGTTAAAGATGTAAAATGAAGAAAAAAAAGTCAAATGAATATACAATTAATTTATAATTCTTAAATGAAGGAAAAAAAAAAACTTCAATTTATATACAAATTTTGTTTCCTGTCAATTTCTAATTTGATTTTTAAATATTTTCGAAGCAATTATTCTAGACATTGCTATAAAAAAAAGAACCAAATTTTTGTCAGATTTATTCACAGTCCGACAAATATATTCTGAATTAAACATTATTGAAAATACAGGCCAGGATCGATCATGATGTCCGAATCAAACTCCGTATCTTGTTTAGTTGGTTAGAGATGATAATTGAGATTGGGATTTGACATTCCACTGGTAACCAATGCAATATTCAGTGAATTTCATTAAAGAAACATATTATTGCTTAAATAAATATTTATAAGTTTCCATGCTTGTACACCAATCACGAAATGAGGCATAAAGAGACGTATGATTCCTAGCTAGCTTGGGCTCACCACATCATACTCGATTTGTTACATCAATAACGCTTTCTTTACTTAAAAGTAGACATCGATCATTAATTGATCTTCTCTAAAAATCTTCTTTCCCTGCCTTGCAGGTTTCTAAATTCCTTCCAAACTTCAATAGTACTTATGCCGTTGAGAGTAACTCCTTTCCTTTCTCCTTATCTCCTCCTTCCGATCCTCTACTAATTTCTACTTTCACTATGAAATAATAAGCATTTATAAGAAGGTATATATATGACGAGAATGATTATTTATAAAGAAAAATATGTAACTCCTTTCTTTTCTCCTTATCTCCTCCTTCTGATCCTCTACTAATTTCTACTTTCACTATGAAATAATAAGCATTTATAAGAAAATATATATGACGAGAATGATTATTTATAAAGAAAAATATGTGATATCTTATATGATAGGTAGGGATAGGTGGTGTATGATCATTAGGCCTATTCATCCAGGCTAAGTATAACTCGGTCTAGTCTAAATTCTTTTATTTTTAAATAATTTTGACAAATTTTTTTTATAAGATTCAAGAAAATTAATCATCTGGATTCTTGAATCTAGAACTCAAATAAACGGGCCTAATGATCATCCCAAATTGTTTGAAAATGAGAATATCTTTCTTTTTATAATATTTCAATGAGATTCCAGTTGTATGATTAAATATTTTTTTTTAGAATATAGACAATGTCACTTAGACCTTTCAGTGAGGCGTTATATAAAAGAGCAATATTAAATATAGTCTCGTTTTGGGACTACAACACAAACCTAATATAAAAAGCTTTAAAATTACAATCATATTCTTTTTAAAATAATATTGTTTCCTCTTTTATTATTATTTATCAATGAGACTGCAATATAATCCTCCACTCAAAACTGTAATAAGAATTATTTTACATAAAAAATAGTCATTTTAATAAAAAATAACTGATTAAAAATAAACAGTTTTTAATCTTATAATGTTTCCACCATTCTTTGCATATACCTTTTGTTTTCTCCTTACTTTTTATTTAATTTTCTTCCTATTAGGTTATGATATCTTTCATTCATTTCCAATCAACCACCTATATAATATCACACCCGCTAAAGACCAATGTGCTCTCTAGCTAGCTTAGCCATATATCGACCTTCAAAATTCATCCTACATATGCACCACCAAAAGATTGACTCATGAGACTCACGTACTATCTTGAACTTAATTACTTGAGCTTCAGGCGTCCGTCGACGCCCCAAAAGTGTTCTCAGGGATGAGTACTAGTCAATCATGTAGTTGCTAATTGAGGCATCCAATTTTTATATATATATATATATATATATAGTAATTAATCTTTCAACTTTACCCAATTGATATTAATCCAAATTAAGAAAAAGAAAAAGATGGGGAGATTTCCATCATGCATCAACAGCACTGCAATGTCTCTTTCTTGAGTGCGGTGATCCCAAACAACATTCGAAGGGTCCACTTCTTAGGACTATCAAAGAGTTTCTTAGCAGTCCTCTCCTTATAAGTAAGAACTTGGGCCAAAGTCCAACAGCTTATTTGATTTGTTGTCTTTCATTCTTTTGTTTTGTTTTAATACATCAACCTTGATTAAAAAACCTAATTAGTTCATTTAATGATTGCTAACATTCTATATATTCACCTATATATAATATTCAGCCTTTATAATGGCTGAACATGGAGATGTCCCAAAGGAATACTAATGGACCAGTCCTACATAAGCCACCATCTATGTTACTTTTTTCTTTCGAGATCACACGCACACGTGCACAAGTACACACACACACACACACACACACATATATATACATATATAATCGCTGTTGCTCTAGTCAAAAAAGTTTTCAATGAAGTTGGACATGACATGCATTTATATATGTTAGGTCGATATCTCCATTTGCAACCAAAAACATAAAGCTCGAATTAAAAATGAAACCTTTATTAGGTCATTGATCTCAAGTGCTAATCAATAAGAAAAATAAACTATGCATGACCATACCATCCAACAAATAGAACTAATTTTACCTTCTCCATTCCAAGTTAACAATACATGATAGTACTATGCCTTGCGATTATAACTACAAAATTAACCATAATATGTAAAAGAAAGATAAGTGATAGAATCATGAGCCATTTTTAACGAATTATTTATGATGAGAATAACTATTTGTAGCAAGAATAGACACAATTGAATAAAAAATTGTCATTTTTATATTAATTAAATAACCAGCCATGACATGAAATAAGTGTTTGTCAGTTTATATTTTCGGTCTTGTTTAATATATCATGAGTTTTGATGACTTGAATCCGAAATGTAAACATCAATGATCAGTAGATCAAAGATCATGAAAAGCATTTTTTTTTTCCAAGTAACGAACAAATATCATAAATAAAAGTAAGAGATAGAGCCTATAGAAAGATGGTCTTGTTTGAATTTAGAGATAAAATGAGATGAATTCTGAAGTCATATAAAATATTATTGAAATATTATTTTTCAATATTATTATTTTGAAATTTGAAAAAATTGAATTAAAATTTGAAAAGTTGAATTATTTATTATTTTTATGTAAAAATTTAATAAAATTATAATGATAAAATTAAGATGAGATGAACTCATCTTCAAATTCAAACGAGACATGTGATGGATGGGGATGCCATATTGCAAGTAGTATCAACAACATATAATTTCACCAAAATATATTGGAAATCGCAATTAGTCGATCTAAGAACATTGACATTAGTCTCATCAAAATTTATCATCAAAAATTGATGAAGAATATAATTTTACACATATATCAAAAATATTTCGTCATATTTAATAAAAAATGAGGAAAAGAAAGTTGAGAGAATAACATAAAAATATTTTTTGTTTGATTTTTAAATAGTAAGAGTACTAGCATTGGATATACTAAATGATCCTTCAAAATTTGAAGGAAAATACAACTTTGATAGATTCATCAAACCTCTAAATCTATAACTTTACATTGGATTCATCATTAAATCCATCAAAATAATAATATAAAAATATTTTTTTAATAAAAATATATTTAAATATTTTTTTCATATTTTGTAATTACACTAACCATATATATTAATAATATAATCTGATACTTAAATAATTATTTTTCAATCAAAATTTGAAAAAATAATTTTTAATTTCTTGTTAAAAAATTAATTTTTTTCAACCAAAATTTTCAATTAAATAATTACTTAAATAATTATTTTTCAACCAAATAAAAAAATAAGAAAGAGAAAATGAGGGAAATAAAGTAGGAGAATAAAATATATTAAAATAAGTGTTTAACATGTAAATAGTAATCTTTCGTATATGAAAGATTAAGACTTTTTATTATAGTTTAAAGTTGGACATCATGAAAGTTAATGAGTTCAATGTAGAGTTTTTTAGTACAAATTTATTAAATTTATATTGGATAAATCATTTAATATACTTAATGCTAGTGTTCTACCACATCAATTTTTATTTAATAAAATTTTTTTTGATATATGTATAAATTTATAATTTTTATCAAGCTTTGATAATAAATTTTAATAAGAGTAATACCAATGCTCAAGTTAGGACTGTCCCACAATTTTTTACTTACGTACGTCCTCTTTTTGATGTTAATGATCATTATCTTTCTCAACAACTACGTACTAGCTACGAGCAAGTACTGCACTTGCACGTACACATGATCAATTACTTTATTTCCCGTACAATCTTTTTACCAAGTAGCTAGATTTAAACCAAAGTCGATGCTATATATCGAGGTCGATCCTCGCAGGCCACTCTAGGACTTAAATACATTACCTCCTTTTCTGACTTTCTAGATGTTTTTTTCATTCGTTTTTGTAAAAGGATTGGAAGGCACCTCCACCCTGTTAGAAAATATGTAGGCATGACGAAGTCCATGCCTCCGTTAAGGTTTCTCTTGACCTTATGATCGTCAGCCGTATTGTGTTAGGTTTTAGGATTGATCTGTCGAATCTTAAGGACCAATGGGTGAAGGCCAGACATGCTAGACGACAAGTTCTTGGTCGTGACACTTATCTCAATGCCATTGGCCGGTCTCTCTTTCGATCGACGGCCAAAAAACCCTACATTACTATAATCCTAAGTAATCTTTTGGACGTTGAACTTAGTCTCTGTTTATCTTCTGGGAGGCACATTGTCTGACACTAAAGCACTTTTATCGTCACTAAAAATGGATTTGATTGGATTGCTATATACAGACTTTCTTCATAAATCCTCCTCAACTCTCAAGCTAAAGTTGACCGTGGCATACGGACTTGGCACGTATACGAAAAGGCTGATCCATTTTGATTATATTGGGTTTAATAAAGGGTCTATTCCACACAATAGTCACTTAACACATGTTAACGTTTTAAGAATGCTAGTTTTGCTTTTCTTACGTCAGGTTTTATATTTTACAGGTGGAGAGGTAGAAACAGATCACCACCCAAACATGTAGTTTTCATAACATTTAGTGGCGTCTTTTTTAGTTATTTTTTATATTTTGTATGATGATATTAAGATCTTTTACCCAGATTTTATGTTGGTAACAAGGAAATCAGGACAACTTTGCAGTCAGTATTTGCTGCTAGCTTCTCTGATGAATAGACAATGTTTTAATTAATTGGAAATGTTAAACACACACGTACAGTACTAGATGTTAGCTAAAACGTCATTTTTGGAAAAAACAAAAATATATATTTCTAAATTTTTAAGTTGTTTTATTGACTTCTCCTGTTATGATACAATGCCTGCACTAGTCGAGATAAAGGTGCTCTTGCCTCATTCCCTGCTCTTGTAAGGGTGAGGGTAGGGATGCTACTCACCCTATTGGGGGCGGGACCACCACCCCCCGCCCCCATATGGGCGGAAGTCCATTTTTCTTTTATGTGTTTTATCCTCACCCTTGCGAGGGTGGGGTATCCCATCCAGCAACAGAAGTACGAGGGTGGATCACTATTCGTCCGCCCCCCGCCACCCTCCTCCTCTCTTAAAAAAAAAATCAAAAGGATGGCATCAAGACTTACTTTCTTGGAGGCGACAACAACTTGCGAGGACCTCCTCTTCAAGGCTTTGAGGAAGATGATTAGGGATGCACATGAAACCATAGAAGAACTGAAGAAGTTGCGAAGACGATAGTGTTGCAAAAATTAAAAGGATTTTAGACTTATGTTCCCAGATAAAACGTTGAATTTCAATTCTAATTTAAGCACAATGGTGCAATTAAAAGGGCCTCTGACTGATACCTTGAGTCCACAGCCCACTCCCACTTGGTTCACGGCTTCACGCACATCACGGCCCAATTCCCTTTGATTCTAGTTCCCTTTGAGATCTAGGGTTTCAACCTTCGACAACTGCATCCTCCATGTTGTCGTGAGCCCTGGTTCTCCGCCAGCCTTCTAACAACATCAATGACCAACATAAAAAATCAAAAAACCAATTCGATTTCTCTTTGTTCCCTACAATTGCAGCAACCAAAAAACCAAAAGAGAAATAATCTCTATTGAAAGAAACCTCCATTGAAATGATCTTATGGCAAGAAATAGCAACATTTCTCCGCACAAGGAGGGACGACTTCTTGTTTTTGCATAAGATGACTTTGGGATGCCAAAGGTGAGTTGCGGTAGAGATAAAACGGGTATTTTGGTTTTTTATGCTAGTACAATTTGACAGGGTTTGAGAGAATGTGTGAAATGGAAAAGAAGGTTTTTTTTTTTGGGGGGGGGGGTTTACAAGGGCGGGGTGGGGGTCCACCTCATCCTTTCCTCGCCCCTATGTTTCTCCTAAAATTAGAATGAGAAAGCCCTACTCTCGCCACAACAACCGAGGTGATCTACTCCGCCACAGGATGTAGAGCGGACGGGCAGGATTATTGGTAGGGGTGCTACTCTTATATACGGATGCGGGAGCACCCTTAATCCGCCCCCCGCCCCCCACCTGGGCGGGGGTGGAGTTTTGGCTCCGTTGCTCGCTCCCCATGTGCGGGGGCGGGGTCCCCCACTCTGCCGGTGGGGGATGGATTTGGGAGGCATCCATTCATCCACCCCCTCAAATGAAAAAGAGAAACTCTCATTTTTTCTTATTTTTTAAGCAATCAAATGGAGAAAATAAAAAAATAAGATAATAAAATAATTGAAGAAACTTGAACTAAGGAAGCGAGGAATCTTACCTTCGACGACGGTGATGGAAACGACAACAACAACAAACACAAGAAACGGCAAGTCGGCATTCGGCAACCATAAGTCTCCTCGAGAGCATTTCATAAAAGGAGAAAACGTGAAAACAGAACTCGACAAAGAAAAAGAAGAAGAAGGGGGGAGGGGAATAAAAACCCCAAACCAAACGACGTCATTTTGATCTGAGGATTTATTTTTAAAATCCCAGATCAAACGATGCCGTTTTGATTTTAACAGTTTATTTTTCAAACTCCATACCAAATGGCACAGTGGCAGGGTCCAAATCTCCCGCCGCCCAGCCCTAGGTGTTGGGCCTCATTGCCCACCCCTAGGAGGGGGTATAGTTTGGACTTTTAAACTTCGGCACAATCCTACCCCTTGTTCGGACTAGCTTCCATAGCCGTTTCCCCCATCTTGTCCAATGCCCGCCCTAAACGAAATACAATTGAGAAACTACAATAAATTTAAAATCAACCCAAATTTCTCATTAAATCTACTATTCATCGTCCAAATAAAAAATATTTGAAGTTATAACACAAGTAAAAAAAAAGAAAATCGTTTAAAAAATCACAACCTTCTGCTTCGACAAGACCATAGCTTCGAGTCTGAGCAAAGTACCACAACTACAAATGGTCATGGGTCTCTTGGCAAGTCCAAGACCATTATGACCTTAGACTCAGCGTGGCTAGTAGATGTTTCACAGTCACAAGTTTCAAGAAGAAAATTTTGAAGAGGAGGAGAAGAAAAGGAGCGGAGACAATGACATTTGGTTTTGTAGCATTTTATATACACTCAGTCAAAGGCCAAAACGACATTATTTTATATTTACGAATCTATTTTTTAATATATATGTGTGTAAGGTGCATGTGCATATATACATATATATAATTTTGGGCTAAACGGACAGGGTAAGCGCGCACACACATATATCTGTGTGTGTATGTTTGCATGTGTGCAAACACTTCCTGTTTGCAAACTAGAGCTAGATGGGGTGGGGGTGGCCGCGCCCTGCCTCCCAATCCTATATTCTGTCATGTTAATTAAATAATGATTGTAAATCATATGGCAAATTGTAGTTTAACCCATGTTACAAGTAGATGAACTTACGCTCTCTATATCTACACACTAATGATCAAGATTGTGTTTATAGTTATAAAGAAGCAGCTACACTTAATACTAGGATGTAGATATATGTTATAGAAAAATTCTATATATAATGACATCATTGCCATGCTCTTATCCAAAGTCGATCCAAAGTCCGTCAACTTGTCCATCAACTTTTAAACTGTATTTTTTTTAAAATAGAAGTTGATCCAAAGTCGATAGAAAATGTTGTATTCATAAAGTAGAATATATAATGGTATAGCATTTAATGTTGTTTATTGTTACGATAATGCACTTCCAATATCATTTCTCGTGCAGAAGGCCGGTGCATTTTAAGGAATAAAATTGGTTACATAAATTAAACTATCTATCTTATTATTATAATTTTCTTAAATCTTCACATAAAATTTAATAAATAATTTAATTTTTTTAAATTTTAAAATAAAAGTATGTTAAATAATTATATTATAATAATATTTTATTTAAATTTTAATAAAATATTCCATTTTATCTTATTTAAATTACGTAATCAAACGAGATCTAAGTGGATGGCCTTATAAATTCAAGCAAAAAAGGTTTTAAAAAATGAATAAACAAAATGCAAATTAAACCTCAACCTGCATATCATAACTGGTTTCAATCGAGGCAAGAGTTTATAATTAAGTCCCGTTTGGTTGTTGAATTTATTTAAGTTTGATTTATTTTATTTTAATTTAATTTTAAATTAAATTTAATATTTAGACACTAATTATTAAACTCATTTTAATTCAAATTTATATTCTTTTACAATTTAACATTTTTTTATTTTTTTTTAATTTCAAATAAATATATCTAAATTTATTCTAATATTTAAATTTATTTTAAATAAACTCTACAAAATTTACTCTACTGTTTTAATATATTATTCGTAAAAAAATTCAATTCAGCTAATATCAACTCAAGTCAATGTCCCGCCTAAATTGAAATGCACGGAGAAAAGTGGAGAACATTTTCAGCTGAACCTACAATGTATTTTCTGCATTAATCCACGTGAATTTTTATGTAATTTATTTAGCTCTCGAGCATAATGGCAGCACACAGTCCATTGACATGAGTGGGGGACTAGATACTTTCGTGTCACATCAGGGTTTTAGTGTTCTAACCACCTTTTCATTAATGTAATTGAGAAGTTTTAGAGTTCGATCTGAATGAATCTTTCGTTTGTAACTTCTGTCATCTCTGGTGGCGGTAGGCGATACGTCTAAATTCGAAACGAGTTTAAGATCGCCAGGAACACACCGAAAAAGACTCATCGTCGTAGGGATGGAGTCGCCAGCTCTCTCCGGTCCTGATAGGCTGGATGGTGTTGCTCACCGCCGTCGGTAGCAGCGAGGGCTGAGTGAGATCGAATTGACTTCAAAATTCATCTTCATTTTATTTTTTATTGTGTTTTTTATTATGTTTATTATATTTTTTATTATGTTTTTTAAATTTTATTATTTTTATTATATTTTTTAATATTTTTTATTATATTTTTATAAAAAATTAAAATGAGCTACAAAAACGTTAGGGTGCAGTTGAACTGCCACCCTAGCACCACCCAATGTAATTTCCTTCGTTTTTTAGTTTCTTGAAGTTGGGCCCTCCCTTTTTTGTTATATATAAAACATTTTGGGCACCCGCCAAAACATTTGTCCACGTGAACTCTTACGTTTCATGTTTCTTTCTTAAAAGATAAACAAAACAAAATTGTTGCAGAAGTGTGTTGTTTTTAAGGTTAACTTATTCCAAACCAAATGATGCAAAATTATGTATGAATTCCACGCTTTGTACCATGAATAATGCAATCCGAGAGTGATCTTTTGTCCTTGTCCTTTTAGATGTAGATTTAACACGTCAGCTTGTCGATCAATATACTAGAAAGAAGACTCAATTATATATGGTTACTAATAATCAAGAGATTTAATTATAGACTATAACACAATCAAGTTTCAAAAGATAAATAATTGAATGGGATGGTACCATTATCTATTAAGAATTATTATTCATTTTTATAGTTATTGTTTTATTCATTACCTACGGTTGTTTGTTTTGCTCCAACGATGTATGGTGCTATTTTATGACATGTTTTTTTTTCTAAGGCAAGATTATATTATAATATTAAGAGAGACAATATCTTCATCTAATCCAGGCTAAGAAATAAAGAAGAAATTCTACATTGCTTAAGAATGAGATTGTCTTGGATTTTATATGAAGCATTCACTTCTCTTCTTAATAAGGTCTTTTAGAGAAATATGCATGAGTTTTTTTATGGTATCAGAGCCAAACCTTCTGATATTGGACTTCACCCATTGATCCAAAGAGATCCACTTGTAGGAGCACAATAAAAAATAAGTCTACAAGTGAAAGAGTAAAGAGGAAATCTCACATTATTTAAGAAGAAGATTGTCTTAGGCTTAATACGAAGCATCTTCTCCCATTTCTTAACAAGACCTTTTAGAGAATAGTGCATTAACTTCTTTAAGAAATAGATACATAACTAATAAGACTGCTAGTACTCATGTCAAGGGAACCTTTTCTGTTGTGAAAGCTCAAGAGAATTGGTGGGATAAGATTGATCAGAGGGAGGTAATTATATGTTTTGGATGAGTTTGTCTATTGCATAAATGAGTATGCATATCAATTCAAATCTTAATATATTTTTTTGAGTTTCCAATTTGTAAAAGAATAAATAGATTATGAATGTTTTTGCAATAGGTTGAATTGTTCAATCCATGATATTGTTTGGATTACTAGCTACTTTAATAGCAATTTGTGAGTCTCTTACTGTTGTGATACATTTAATGGATCTGGTAGCTGCTTCTTGTAGGCCATCGTACATGACTTTTGCTTCTCTTTGATTCGGGTTTGTGTTTGGGAGATTATCCGTGTTGACAAAGATGATATCTCCCTCTTCTGATGAACGAATTGTTATTGTTGTGCTGTTATTACTTCGAACTACCACATCAAAGATCAAAAGAATGTGATTATGACATGATTATTAGAGTTTTAAGCCATGTGATTATGACATGATTATTAGAGTTTTAAGCCATGTCATAATCATATTCTTTGTTCTATTTTTGCTTCTCTTATTTTTTTTTTTAATCTTTTGAAGTACCAAATATCCTCCTTCTATTTACAAAAAAGATGTTTATTTCAAGCAAATAGAAATCTTTGAGTTTCTCCGTGTTGATTTTTTTATTTATTAAAATCAAAATCTGATATATGCTAAAAGTTAATAATTAAAATAGAAGAACTGGATTTTAAATATGCATCAGGAAGAAAATAGACACAAATAACTAGTATTTCTTAATTTAAAAAATGAAAGATTTGGGTTCCGCTTGGATTTGGAGATGAGATGAGTTTAGTTTATTTTTTAATATTATTATTATTTTAGAATTTGAAAAAGGTATGTTGGAATTTGAAAAAAGTATATTGGGATTTAAAAAAAATGTATAAAAATTTATATTTTATATAAAAAATTATAAAAATATAATAATAAAATAAAAGTATATTGAGATTTTTTATATTTTATATAAAAAATCCAAACAGCTCCTTGGCCAGCCATTACCACATTTCACAGGGAAACTATGTACAATTCCGCACGCAGCGAGATTGGTGTCCTTTGAATTTTGGGACAGGTGTGGATCATTGACATTTGATTTGCCTAAGACATCAAATCAAATGAAAAGGCCAATTGGTCAGAGCTGAAAGAAAGATTGACGGCTATATAAAGACTTAAATCTAATTATGTGTACAAGAAGCTGCTCTGGATATCATACTTCACAACTACCTAATTAATATTTCAATTGGAATATAACAATTCATCCTTGATTTCTTTTTTATTTTTTAAATAAAAATAATAAACATACAACATATTTTATAACATTTTACATATTAATATTATAAAAAAAGATATTTTTATAAATTACTTATTAAAATTAAGATTACTTTATAAAAATATTTATATTATACAACATGTATTATGTAAAATGATATGTATATGATTTCTCTTTTTAAAATTATGGCTTAGATGAAAAATTGTTCAGGATCATTTTTATTTTTTAATCATTTTAACAGAAGAGTAGGAGTGACTTCGAATTCGAAGGGCTCGATATGTCCAAGGGAGAGTATTTTAATCATGATCTAACCAAAAGTTGTCTTAGGCTGTATCTGAAAACATAATTAATTTTAGTCAATTTTATCTTATTTTATTATTATTTATAAGTTATTTTATTGTTATTTATAAATAATTTGAAATATTCTTAACATCTAAATAAAAATTTAAATATTTTATCAAAATGGCGTGGATTATTTTTATTTATCTGTACACAACAAAGTCAAGAATACCCGATTTCCATATGGGTGAAGGTCGACAGGAAATGAGCTTGCCTAAATAAATTAATGTGCATCACCATTTTTACCCATTTTATGATAACTGCAATTTGCTCAGTTGGACTTCAATTTATACATAGCACTGATAGGGGGTAGAAGGTGGAGTGAAAAATATGGTCTGCCCAAAATAGAGGTTGTTTGTTGTGGAAGTAATGCGTTGCTGACCATCAGAGCTATAAATATGGGTATCTCGTTCTCATGTGTGCTCCAGTCTCCAGATCAGAGGTGGTTCAGTTCCCATTAAAACACTACACATTTTGCAATATATTTCTTAGGAATTGATTTTTTTAAAATAGATGACTAGTCTCGTCAGAAGAAATACCTTCTAGATCAAAATTTATAAATAAATTTGTTTTGTATTTTTATTCGAATTGAAAGTCTTAATAATAAAAAAAAGTGAAGACGGACTGAAGAGATATTTCGAGGAAGAACAATTGGTTTTTTTTTTTTTCCTTAAACAAGTTAAATTTATTAAACTAAAAGATAATATATGAAGAGAGGTGAGATTTCTCAATAAATGTCTTAAAAGAAAAAATAACAGGGCAAAGAGGTAGAATAAAAGAAAAAAATAAGATTTCTTTGACACAAATTTTGTTGTTTCTATCTATGTCCTACAATAGGACACCATCTTATAAAATATAAAAAAAAAATATTTTTTTGTAAGAATGCGAACAATGGAACCATCGTTGGTGGCGGTAGAATATTTGCTAGAAGCGATGATAATGGTAGGTACACTATCACTTACTATTTTGAGATATTTTTTGAAGAGTTCACAGTCTCTCTTTCAAGATTACAAATTTGATAGAGTGGTAATATAAAGTAATAGTCGGGAGCAGTATTGAGTCCTTGGCGGAGGACCAACCCAAGCGATGGCTGTGCATACATCACACACACCATTTAAGGAGCTAAATGGGCGGATAGATTTGGGAATCTGAAGTTGGTGGGGCAGTGCATGACCACAAAAGCCACTCTAGGATGTAACTACTCGTGGGTGACATGCATGTGATCCCTGCCACGCATGCGGCAAGCGCACCCTTTGAAATTGTGAAATTCTTCTGCGAACTTGAAGATTAGTGTTTGTAGAGACTTGAGAGGTGTCGTGCATTGGTCAAAGGAAGCCAAAAGGCAAAAGATCAGCGGTGGTCGACACTAACGGAAAAAACAAAGAAAATCCTAGGGAAACTAGACAAACGGTAAAGCATAGAAAAGAAAATGTCTCTAAGATTGGTTAGGGGAGGAGGTGATCGAAATCAAAACTTTGGAAATCGCTTGGAAAGACTCTAATAAAGAAAAAGAAAGTGAGAAAGAGAAAGCGGCGTAGAAAGCAAGAACAACTGGTTTGATTACATAGTTTAAATTTTTGTTTCTTTTTTCACAATTTCATTTTTTTTTTATCTCATTCTATCTCATATAATCATTTTTTTAATTTCTACACAATAAATCAACCTTTTCAAATTTTAAAATAAAAATAATAATAAAAATTATGTTCTAATAATATTTTATTTAACTTTCAACTTTTATCTTATCTTATATGTATAATCAAACGACGCTTTAAGGTGAAACATAATTGGAAAAATATTTGATCCGAAGATTTAAAAATCAAGATGTCCTCAAAAGTTTACCTATATTTGTGGGCTTCAAGCTATAGTTTTGAATTTTGTATCGTACCAGAGCAGTAACCGATACAAAAATTGAGTCTGTTTCGTACTGGCTCAAGTTTCAATTGTACCGGTCTGTACCAAATTTCGGGATTTCACTTTTTTTTTTTCATTTCTTACTATTTTTTTATCCTATTTTAGACTAGAATATTTACATATATAATTTAATCATATATTGACTATTATTTTGAAATATAATTTATATATGTATATATATATATTTATGTATAAACTATTTTGAAACAGTACACTATCAAAATATTTCATTTCAGTATCTTGACCGGTACGATATTCAAAACATTGTTCCAAACTCGAGCACTCTCAATGGATTTTTCATTATATTTTTTAAAATACATCACTAAGATTCATTTGATCAATTTTATATATTGACTTTTACTGTGAGATTCCAATCTATGTGTATTTTTTTTCATATTGTCTTTATTATTGTCATTGATTATTTTAACTTATTTTAATAATATTGTTGGTTGTGTTTTATTTGTTTAAAATTGTTATTTGATCTATTAGTTAGTTAATATTAATTTTACGTTGTTTTTATATTTATATGTTGAGTTACGTTGTTTTCCTTATTAATTTTTAATATGAAGTAATTATTTTAATTGTTAGAATTAAATTCCTTTATTTTGTTTTGTGATTTTAATTGATGTGCTTTTTTTTATATAAATTATTGTTTTGTAATTAAATTACACTTTGGTTTAATTTATTGTATTAGTGGGCTTTAAGTATTTTATTTTATTAATATTGAATTGTAACATTTTCAGCTGACTTTTTATTTATTTATTGTGTCTTTTTCTAGTAATACTTTTTTTTTTCCTTTCCCTTTTTCTTTTCTTTTTCTCTTTTCTTTCTTTTTCTTTTTCTTTTCCTTTCTTTCCCTGCCTTTCCTCCCCAGCTCGCGCGACCAGCCCTCCCCTCCCCTGTTTCCCGTTCAGCTCTCAAGCCCAACTCAGCCACCACCGGTGAAACCACCTCCTCCATCTGAACCATCGCCCACCGGCGACCTACCACCAGCAACCTAAGCTCTGGCCGGCTCCTCACCTCCTCTACATGGCCTAAAACCCGAATTGGTGTTGTAATACCCATTCGCTTGCTTTTCGACTACCGCCGGCCACCCAGCTGCATCGCCAACTTCCACCACCTCCCAGTGACCTCCGGTATCACCCCCAACCGCCGGCACCACCCACGGTAGCCCAAATGCCCCAATCCGAAATGGATATTTCAAATACCCATACACGGTTTTGCCACCCTAGCACCACCACCGGCCACGACCTGGTCTCACCGCTGCCACCAACAAGTTTCCCTTAGTTCAGTGACCACCCCCCTAACTTAGCTCCTCAAACCACAGCCTCACCTTCCTTGTACAACCTCAAACATGAAAATGAGTTTTCACCCATTTTGAGCCCGATATGCCACTTTCCAGTAGTTGCACCGCCTCATCACCACTTTCATGAGATTCTCTACTCTCCAATGAATATTTTCTAAATTTTGGTGTTAAACCAAGTACTCTAGCCCAACGTACAAAGTGACCGTTACGAGTGCTGTGAACTGGCGGTTGCTCAAGAATCCATGTTTTTACCTGCTGTAAGTATTTTTTAAATGAATTTTAAGATTTAAATATATGTTTGCATCGACAAATATTGTATTTGTTTGACGTTGGGATTTATTGATTGATATTGGAATTTATTAATTGTTGGTTATTTTGTGTGTTGTGGAATACATTATGTAATTACACGCTTGATCATGTATATATTTGGTGTTTGGATTTTAATATGAGATGTGGTTATTGGGTTGATGAATTTTAATAGTTTTTTGACTGAGTTATAACGGGGACTGCGATACGTAATACCCGTTATGATTAGTGGGTGTGAATGATATAACGGGAACAACGATACGTAAAACCCGTTATGGTCATTGTATGTGTATTTCATATCGGGAACGACAATACGTAACACCCGTTATGAAATGAGTATGTATGAGTCATAATAGGGACGGCGATACGTAACGCCTATTATGATCGGTGTTGTTTGTATTTCATATCGGGGACGGCGATACGTAACGCCCGCTATGAAATGAGTATGTATGAGTCATAATGGGGACGGCGATACGTAACGCCCATTATGATTGGTGTTGTGTGTATGTCATATCGGGAACGACGACACGTAACGTCCACTATGATTAAATTTATGGATATATTTTTCTGGAAAATGATGGATGATTGTATTGGAATTTTATCGTTGACCAAAATGAGATTTTGTCATGTGTTATTTTATTTATTTTGAGGAAAATGATTTTAAGATTCATGCATATGGTGTCATGTTCATGCGTATTGTTGTTGCGTAAATATATTTTATATCTTATGGTTTGTTTCGGTTGTACTTACCTGCGATGCTATTTTTGGCATTGTAGATTTTGGATGTAAAAATCGAGGAGGTTGAGCTTGAGGAGACAGCTCCACTATTAAAGTAATTATGTTATAATTTATTATCTTGGGACATGTTCCCTTTTGATATAAGTATTTTATGTTTTGATTTTCGGATGACTGTATTAAATCTCCTGCTCGAGAATTTATATTAAACTGGTTTGTAAAATATTTTTAAAAAATTCTAGTACTTAGATATTGACTTTAATTATCCGTTACTTTTATTTATGCATGTCATTTGTTCACACACTTAGCACTTGACGTTGGGAGTGCGTGACCAGTGTTGTCAGTATATCGACACCTCGATTCTCGTATTTATTTTAATGAAAATTTGGGGCGTCACATTTACAATATGTTATCCATTAGTTTATTTATTTCTTCTCCATATCATTTAAATATTTCCTTTTTACCAATAAATTTACAATATTCATATATTTTTTTATATTTGCGATTTGTTTTTATATACAATGTAAAATAATTCAATCCCATACATGTAAAACAAAAATATATAAGCCAAATAAATAATAAAAATAAAATAAAAATATGAAAAAATTGGTCTAAAAATATTTTTCAATATATTTTTTAGAAGAAAATGAAATATATGTGTTTTAAATGATGAGTAATAAAAAGAATTTACTTATACATGGTAAAAATTAAAGTAAAAATAATTCCAATCACTTTGCAAAGTTTATTGATTAAGATTTTATTTTACATTTTCAATTAATAATCAATTTCATCTTTATTAGAAAATTTTCAATCTAGATAGTATTTTATCAAATCTAACTAGTTTTAAAAGATGTAGTTTAGACTCTTAGAGGCTATTTAGGAACATAAATGTTCTCACGTATTTTTAAAAACTCTCAAATTCAACTTTTTCTCTCTTATCAAAAAAATAAAAAATATCTTAATTAAAATTATTCCACTACTATTTATATATATTCCAATATATTCTATTTAAACAAGCCCTTTTTTTAAGCAATTATAATTATTATTATAAAAAAAATTGTATAAATAACCTACACATTATAAAAGTGGGTCATTGCCTCTTCAAAGAATCATACAAAAATATTTTAAGAATACTCAAAAATTAAATTTTATTATTTATAATTTTCACATTATATATTAAAATAATAATGTCAAAAGAGAAGTATATTCTTAAAATAAAAGTATTTAAGATAATTATTAAGTGTGATACTTTTTAGAATTAATAATAATATAATATCTATTTAATATTTTTGATTTTTCTTATTGAGTTAATTAATTTTTTTTAATTGAATATTTTTTTAAAAAAAAAGTCTACTTCAAAATTTTTTTTGAGGCCTTCTTCTATTAAGAGCCTTAAGCAATTACCTATTTTACCTAATAGAAGAGCCAGCCTGCCCCAAAGAAGATAGAAATATGCATAGAAAATGAGTTTTACATTATTAACTACTCATTGGTACCATTCAAAATATTTATACTAATAACAATATGTATTATATGATTTCTATTTGAAATTTTCAAGTTCAAATAATATTTTTTTCAAATGAAGTTAATTCTATACTATTTATGAAAAATCTTATTATTTACCTAATTAATACTATAAAAAATAAAATTGTTTCGCTCTCTTTCTGCATAGTACATTTAAATTGCGACGAGAAGTTACTGTACTTGTCTTTTTTCGGCGTACTATAACAGTATAACTATAACCATACCCCAAAACGAAAATTATTTCAACATTTCAACGTCTCAACGTCTCCTCTCTCTTCCCTCAAGGCCTCTGTGCATTTATTCTATGTTCCTGTTCTTTTTTTCGTTCCTGTTCTTTTTTTTCCTTAAGTCTCACACTTATAAATTTGAGAACCAACGACCCTTTTGGCTTTTACGAGGAACAGGGACAAACTCGTTCTGCATTTTGCTCTTCTTCTCCGCCGTCCAAACGAGGCACGGAAACACACATCACGGTGGGATTCAGATTTCTATCACTGTGGATCTGTCTCTTTACCGTAGCCGAAAAGGATAGCTCGATAAAAAGCAAGTCTTTTCAATCTCACGCGCACACTTTGATCCTTCTTTGGAACTGTCCATCTCTTGTCGATTCCGGTAAGTGCATGTGCATCTCCGACTTTTTCTTTTTCCTTTACCGATCTCTTTCTGTTTGATAACTTTCTTCTCTATTTACCATTTTCGTCTAATTACCTTTTTCCCGTCTTGATAAGTTTCATAAATCCATCCCTAATTAGCAATGTCGTTGACCCCTGTTCGCGAAACACAATATACTACTACCTTCGTTTTTTCTCTCTTTCATTGTCCTGCTTTCCTCGTATAAACTCTGTATTTCTTTCTGCTGTCTTTTTATTTTCGTTTTTTCGACAAATGAATAACTCTCAGTTTCATTTCCTGTCGCTGAATGTCATTCTGTTTCCCGTTAACCAGAATCCTCAAGATCTTAACTCTATTGCAGCGTAACATTCACCTTTTAATCAACTCTCAGAGTTTCGATCTACTTTCTGTTTCTTTGTTTCTGATGTCCTCGGTTCATTTATAGACTGTTTGATGGTATGTAGTTTCCCCTAATCGAAGAAACTCGAAAAGGTAAAATCTTTGTTTCTTGAATGGGGTAATCGAGATATGATCCGTGGCCTAGGATTTAAAGAAAAAATGAAAAAAGCGCGAGTCTTTTGGTTGTTTAATCCTTCATCTCCCACTCTGTCATCCTCTCTGTAAAGGGTAAAAACTGGTGCTTTTAATGAAATGAAACTGTCTGGCTCAAAAGGATGAACCTGGCCTCTTCTTTCTCCGTCGAGTATCTAATTTATATTCAGAATATCTTTCTCTGTTTTCCTTTTCATTTTTTCTTTCTAATTTCTTTCATAAGCTGTATCAGTTTTTCATGCAACTGGGTCTTTTTTATTGCCGTTGAATTTTCCATTTTACACTAATAAAAACGTTTAATTATTAATTATTTTCTCCTACCCAAAAAATCCTCATAAAAATAATCCTTTTGCAAGCCCCCTGGGTGTTTGATTTGTCACCCATTTTGTTTCTTCCTGTATTCAATTGATATATTTTCCTGGGAACTCTCTTGCCTTAATATATAGATTCGTAGGCTCATACTCTGCATTGAGATTTCTTTCTCCACGTTGCAGAGACTGTTCCTTAACTGGAGACCGTGATTCGATTTGATTTCAATCGCAGTGATCGCGCGTTGGGGGCAATGAGAATGGAGCGGAGGAAGATCTTCAAGGTAAGGAATCGATCTTTATCTAAAAAACCGTTCTCCAGCAATATATCGGCGTACTGAAACCCAAATAGAATGTTTTATTATCGCAGTCTTCGTGGCCTAGAATTGTCGCCAGAAAATGGCTGAATATTCAGAGCAGAGGAGACGAGTTTCACTCCGATTACCATTCAATCATAGGTAACATTAATATCGGGTTTTATATTTTATGTTTATCGTTTCGGTAATGGATTCAAAAGAAGTTATTCGTGATGTGGGACTCACAGATAAAACGGAGAGGAGAAGGAAGAGCTGCGCCGACCAGGACTGCAGCGTCGTCGTACCGAACGATTTTTCAGGTATTTTACTGTGCAGTTTCAGTTTGAGTTCGTACTGTTTTAGCATTTCTTTCTCGTCAATCTCTGGTCTTTCTGAGCCATCGAAAACGGCTCGATTATTATGATTGGACAGAGGGGAAAGTGAAATGGCTTCATCTTCATCGGGATACGCTATCCCGGAACTGGGACAATGGGCTCCCATTGATTCTAGTTGGGTCCCGTTTGGTTTCTGTGGGGGCGAGTAGTGGGCCCCTCCCAAAGTAAATAGTAGTTCTATTCCTCTTTAAGTCCGTCTCTCGAACTCAGTTTAATCTTCTGTACAAGGTTGGTTGACGGAGGGTAAAAATGGACCGAAATTTGAGCCAGAAACACCAGCTGTCACAGATGCAATGAATCTCAGGTAAACCAGACCCTACTTTGATTAGTTCTTTGTGTTACAACGTGATTGTCGTGTGTTCGTGGGTTTGAAATGACTTACGTGGGTGCGTTCGGATTGTGCGTAGAATGTTCGTGGGGACGTGGAATGTCGGAGGGAAATCGCCCCAAGAGGACTTGAACTTCAACTTGAGAGATTGGCTGAGTACCCCAGCTCCTGCTGACATCTACGTTATTGGGTAAGAAAAATAAGAATGCTTTTCGTTCATAGAAAGATCAACATTAGAGTTTCTGCATTAGTCTTATTAAAACAATCATTAAAATTTAATAAAAAAATCATAATTTCATATTAAATTTATTATTACACTCATCAAAATAATAATATAATTTAAAAAAAAAAATTTCAATATTTTATAATTATACTAATTATATATATATTAATAATTTAATTTAATACTTAAATTATTATTTTCAACAATATTTAATAAAATTAGAATTAAAAAAATATAATAAACACATTTATTTTACAGAGAGAATAAAAATAAAAAGAAAAAAAGTATAGAAAAAATAAAATATATTAAATTAATAAGATAAATGATGAATAATAATCTTTTAAATTTAAAAAATTTATCTGTTTTTAATATAATTTAAAATTTAAAAAATATAATTTGATAAGATTAATATAAAATAATTTTAAATGTAAATTATTGAATTTATGTTTGATAATTAATTTGATGACACTAATAGATGCTGTTAACCCATTTATTAATAGATTTGTCATTTTTTGAGTCTTTGAGAGTTCTGACAACCCCTACTTAGGGTGCCAGTTTAGAAGAGTTGCTATTAATGAGACAGAACCAGACAGATAAAGTACCTTGGAGAACAGTTTTGTTGTTTATAAATTAATCACATCTGAAAGAGTTTTTGCTCTCGATTTTTCAAAGTGGGAACTGAAAATTGTGCGCCACGCGCCACGCGCCACGCGCCGTCATCATTGGCACGCATGTAGAGCAAGTTGCCTTTTGATTAAGAAGTATTTTGATAGAAGTTAGGATTAGACTGACAGCGGTCGATGCGGCTCAAACACGCACTACCCAGCTCATCATTAACATGCACCAGACCAGACCCAGTAGGGCTCAACCCACCCGCCATATGTGCCGACTACGAACTACTTTAATTAATTTGTTTTTTTGTTTATTTTTATTTTATCTTTATTTTTTGATCTTTTCACGTAGGTTCCAAGAGATCGTGCCTCTAAATGCGGGGAACGTATTGGGTGCAGAGGATTACGGTCCAGCTACCAAGTGGCTTTCTCTGATTCGTCAAGCTCTGAACGGCAACCACAATGGCACCGATGTTTCCCAATTTGAACCTTCGCCGGAGGCTGATCAGAGTGGGAGCTTGAAACCAAGGCTCAGTTTCTCGGAATTGCTTTCGTTGGAAGATGAACTCTGCAAAGAGGAGTTTGAAAAACTGGTCAACTCGAGTTCCTACTTGAACGAAGGTGCTGAAGAATTCTTGCCTGCCTCCCCTTTCCAGTCGGCGGCTCATGATAGTCCGTTGACTCAGCAGCGAAGTTACTGCCTGGCGGCAAGCAAGCAGATGGTTGGAGTCTTCTTATGCGTGTGGGTTCGAGCTGACCTTTACAAATACGTTAGCGATTTGAAGGTCTCCTGCGTCGGCAGAGGCATTATGGGTTATCTTGGCAACAAGGTTAGTTGTTCCAAATCTTCTCATAATAAACAGTTTATTTATTATTCACATGCTATTTATTACCATTTTATTATTTTTTATAAATTATTTTACTATCAATATAAATTATTTTGTGTGATAATTTAAAAAAATTATAATAATAAGACGAAATGAATTAAGATTATCTCTTAATCTAAACAAAATGCCTTAAGGTATAACTCTTTTGACGCGCTCTTTTGCAGTAGACTCACTATAAAAGTAATATTTGCAAGTAAAAAGATCCCATTTGTAAGCCGACACGTTAAATATAAGAGAGTGCCAAACATCAGTTAACCTCGTATTTAAAGTCAGGATGAATGGATTAGTTTGGTTTGTAATCATGTCGTTTGACCTAGCTGTATTATCACAAGGAAAATATTTTTTTAGTTAACATCAGGTGAGGAAAGTCGCTAGTACCAACCTGTGACAAGTTGGGAATAACTTGAGAAGTCTCCTGCATTATTATTTGAGTTTAATATTATGATAATGTTTCAGTTTTTATTGAATCCCAAGAAACCTTTATCTGCTTGTCATTTCCATGTATACTTGGTTTTGATTTCCTAAATATTTTTCTTTTAATTTTAAAATTTTGCTTGTAATAGGGCTCAGTATCGATCAGCATGACATTGCACCAAACCACATTTTGCTTTGTATGCACCCACTTGACCTCCGGGGAGAAAGAAGGTGATGAGATCAGAAGAAATTCAGACGTGGCAGAAATTCTAAAGAAAACAAGGTTTCTGCATTCAGCTAGAGGTCCTGAACAACCACTTCCTCCGTATACTATATTGGAACATGAGTAAGTCCAGTTCCATATATTTCTTCATCAATTTGGTTACCTATTTGTAATGCATTGCTTGTGGAAGAAGAGAAACTGTTTTAGACAAAGTGTATGTTTGGAATTGCGGTAGAAAATGTAACTTATAGCTTTAAGACTCATGACTTATAACTTAAATAATAAGTTCTATATTTCAAAGTTGTTTACTGTTTGACAAACATGTAACTAAAGTACTTTTAAAGTTAGTTATAGTAATTTTTCAAAATATATAATTATCCGTAGGAGTTTTTTGATAAAAGTCTCAATTTGATGTTTTAAAAAAAAATGACTTTTAGATTTTGTAATTGATTAAAATATTTTTTTTAAAGTTACAAAACATGTTATTCTTTTTTAAAAATGATTTTCACTGCATAAAAGCACTTTTTAAGATTCAAAATGCACCTTCAAACATGCACAAAGTGATGCAATTGATAAATGAGTCCCTTTTTGGACCTTGATCTATTCTTTTGTCTTTGCAGTCTTTTACAACAGTTTTAGAATTGGAGCAAATGACTGAAAATAATTTTTCATGTGCTAATGATTTTCTTTGAGACAGAATTTTCATGAGTTTTGAACGCATTCTTTCCCGTAAAGTAATATCGATAATCATGTAAAACGTTTGACTGTCCTTTTTTGTTGTCAATTCAGCAAGATTATTTGGCTTGGAGATTTGAATTATCGACTTTCAGCTGGCTCAGCTGACACACATGAACTGTTAGAGAAACATGATTGGCAGACACTTCTAGAGAAAGATCAAGTGAGCATGCTGAATACTTTTTTAAATTTGTGGCCCTTAACAATCCATGCTGAATACTCTTCTAAATTTGTGGCCCTTAACAATCCTTTTGTTTTCAATGCTGTTGTTTTTCAACTTTGTGGGTGCCCATCACCTTCCTTTTTGACTTTGGGTTTGTTACCTTCTTTTGGCTGTACACTTTGGCCCTATGCTCTCATTTTGACTTTGGATTTGGTTTTATAGAAAGAGCTATTGAGATTTACCCATGAATATGTTTTACTATTAAAGAATCCGTTTTTTATTAAATCAATCGTGATGATTAAATTATGCTGGCAGCTAAGGATAGAGCAGAGAGCTGGTCGAGTATTTAAAGGGTGGGAAGAAGGGAGGATATTTTTTGCTCCTACTTACAAGTACCTCGTTAATTCCAACAATTATGTTGCCCGGACATCCAGCTCTAAAGACAAACGACGCACTCCTGCCTGGTAAGTTTGCAGAACTTCATTTCTTCAGTTCAAGTTTACAAGGAGGTTTTGAGATTCCTGTATTATGGTCACCTCTGCAGTTTATTTTCCCCTCTTTAATATTTGCTTGTCAGAAAAAAAAAAAGAGCTTTACATGGAATCTATGCCAATGAAATATGTGTAAATTAAGCTGCCTTAATTGATTAATATTGTTATCTTCTTGGAGATTCTTATGCGGTGCTGCTGTCAGTAGTGTCATTAGTATATTGTTAGTATAATTGTTCTTATTGTGTATTTCGACCTTTATTGTTATTAAAACTGAATTAGTCAACATGGTGCAAATACTAATAATACAACTTGTGAGATGCATCATTTGCTTCATTAAATTATTATTTACAAGTGGATGAGACAGAGACCGAATATATATCATTAAGTATAGAATCACAGATCACTTTCTCAAAGATGATCAAGAGTCATATATCTGTTTCAAAAATGAATTACTGCCGTGTAAGATTCCTTCATTGACTGTTTTCACAATGTGTTATGGATTAAAAATATTCCTAACCTCAGACAAGTTGTCACTAATTAGTTTAGTATTTTTACTTAACGCGATCATTTTTGTCTTATGAGAATAATCTGTCTGCTTATTTGGTGTAAATTATAGGTTTTTCCATCCAATTGGTATGCTTTAAAAGATTTATATCCATTTGATGACATTCTTTAGGGTTTTTACAAACTAGGATAATAGAATTTGGTTTAATTTGGTTGGACATTGGTTTGGTTGGCAGGTGTGATAGGATCTTGTGGAAGGGGGAAGGACTAAAACAGATATGGTACTTGAGAGGGGAGTCCAAATTTTCCGACCACAGACCCGTCCACTCGCTGTTTTCTGTCCAGATAGATGAGACAAAGAAGAGCAATGTAATCAACACAACCAACTTGAACAAGTTCTGCAGAAACAAACTTTCAACAAATACTGCCCTGTCATCATCATCTGGAGCTGCCAAAATCCAAGCCGAAGAACTTCTGCTAGTTACTCGGACTCAAAGCTGCATAGACACCGCCTCCCGGTTTCGAGTCACTCACACAGCCAACCCACATTTGAGAAGTTGAGCACTTTTAAGCTGCAATATCATCTGACTTTAATAGAAAACCCTGAAGACCCCAATGAGCGTTCCCCCGACACCACCAATGGTTGTGCCCGGCATTTTGAATTGGGACCGGCCTGTAAGTTGGGCAGGCGAGGTGATGTTATTTGAAAACTAAAGGAAGTTTTTTGAAAATGTAAATATGCAGGAGTAAGGAACACGATGAATTGGTGGTGGTGTACAGAAGTGAGTCTGAAGCAAAAGACAATTCGAAAAATTGATAGGGAAGTGGCTGAATCTCTGGGCTCTCTAGTCATGCGTGCTTATGTTGTATTTTTTGAAGCCGACGTTTTGATTAAAAACCTATGTGGTTCAGTGTTTTGAGAGAATTTAGTTCAACAGTTTTTGCAGAGGAGTGGTTTCCTTTGTTCAAACATTTATTGATTTTTGTAGGGTAAGGGGTTTAAAGTCTGAGACTCTGAAAGATAGAGAGAGTTATCAAATTAGAATTGTACAGTAAAATATGGATGGGTTTCTGCTTTCAGAAATTTTTTCTGAAGAATGAAATTTTAGTTATATATTTCTTTCCATATGTACCATATTTCTGTTCCTTATATTAGATTGGCTTGTAACATTTCTCTACATTTACTACCATAGTTTTTCGGCCAATGTGCCGTAATATTTACTTGACCGATACATAAAAAAGTCATGTTTCGTTTTGGATAATATTTCGGTCAGTTTAACCTATTTCGATTGGTACCAGTCGATATTTAGGATTTCGACTGATACTAAATTTTGGCAGATTTTTTTTGAAGTAATTTATCATGTAGATTTGTATTTTTTTTTATATAAAATGTATATTTTATTTATAAGAATTACAAAGTGAATAATACTTTTTTTCTTTTATAATTTATGTGTGTATATATAGAGTACCGACATAATTTTTTTTTTCCCTTAATGTTTTTCGAAAAAGGCAAATGGGAAAGCAAAATTTGAAAGATACTTTTAAGTTTTGATATAATTTTACTCGATATACTATGGTTTTTACCTGATAAAAGAATAGAGGAATATTTATTTCCATTCTTAGAGTAATGGGATTATTAGGCATTCTCATTCCTTCGAGAGCCAAAAACTCAATACTCGAATGTAGGTAGAAAATTAGTAATTATTTTTGGACCACGATTTACAAATACCATGATACTTATGTCCTAGTACATCATGTCATGTAAATAAAATTAGTTATATGAGCATATATATATATATATATTTTAAGAAATAGTTTCATTTAATTGAAACTCATGAAATCGAAAACTTACAATATGATCAAACGATCAACTAATTCCATATTGATGTTCAACTTCTAAATCTCTCAGATAAAATATGAAAGAATTAAACATTATCTCTATATGAGGCATGTACTAAAATTATTCTCCAAAAGAAGAGGATATTAAATTCCAAACATACAAAATGTCCAGGAGATTATTTATCAGGTTTTAAACTTTTTTTTAAACAAACATTATTTACAAAGCCAACACCACAGAAGCAATTAAACAACAAAACAGAACAACACAAAACACAACATTCAACCTATGGTAGCGTGTGAACAATATGCACAATTCTAGGAGTTAAACCTTGCGAGTTTGAGCCACTCGCCGAACATAGATCCTTGAAAAATCACGCACGGTGGAGTAGATCAACCTAATGGCGAGGCGTGTAGAGAAAGCTCCCACTTTGGGGCCCTTGCGTGTCTTGCACGCGTCACTCCGTTTGACAAAAAAATTCAGACGACGACAAGATCGGTGAACGAGAGAATGACAGCGATGGCGCGTGGTGGTCTTTAGCCGTTGGACAACCTCATACTTGTAGTCACCGAATTCAAAAAACCCAAACCAAAACCACCATTAAAAGTATAAATAGGTGGCCGAAAAAAGTAAGAAGGAGGAGAGGGAAGAGAAGGGAAGAAGAAAATGAGGGGAGGTCCAAACCGGAGCTCAAGTTTAGACAATCTTTATGAGAGCGACTGAGGTTTACAGAGTGAAGAGGAGAGAGGTAGAATAATTGCTCAGGCCATTCATTTCCATAATTCCTCTGGGCATAAAAAGAAATAATAATAAAATAAATAAAAATTAATTTTATAGTTCAATATAAACTTTATATATTAATTAAAATTATATTAGATTCAATATTTTATTTTATAATGTATAATTATTCAATTCATTCAAAAAAATATATAAGAGTACAAACAAAATTCGAGTAATAATTTAACTTAATTTGACTCGACTCAAGCTTGCTAAGAAGTACAAACAAGGATCGATAAACAACTTAACTTGGCTCGAGATCGTGTTTAATCAATTTGAATTCAGCTCAGCAGGCTCTCAACTAGAGCTCGAATTTAAACTTGAATTATTTGAGTTTAGCTCGACTTGATAACTCAAGAATTCAACTCGACTCGAATAGATTACAACCCAACTCCTAGGGATAGCTAACCCCCGGTTAAAAGTGTGGCCCTCCAACTAGTTTACCATGGGCTTAGATCCCCAAACACAAATGTTTTGCTTCACGTTCATGAATGGGCGGGGCTGGCCTGCTTTCAAGCATTGAACATGATATGTCGGGTCGGTTGATTGAATCCCCCTAACTGATGGGTAATGAGTAAAATAATTTAATTAATTTAAGAATAAATTTTAAAAAAATTAAAAAATAAAAAAAAAATAAAAAAAAAGGTGTAGTGTGTAGTATGTAGACTTATGTATAGCAAAGTTCAAACAATTCAACTTTTTATATTTCAAATTATATTAAAAAATTATATTATAACCATATTATAACTTGATGCTTTTTTATTCCACTTTTTATCAATCTTTTCCAAAATCTCATACAAATCTTAATTCAAATTAGTTTATTACTATTCATAAATTACGTTATTATTATTCATAAAATTTTCATCTCATATCATATCATTTTATCTCCTATTTCCATAATTTCCTTTTAAATTAATGAAGTTTTTATTTAGTCCCTTCACTGGAAATATAAATTACACTTGGTAACTTTATTATGGTATGGCTATGGAGATAGAGAAAAGTTGTGATTTGAGATTTTAACAATCGAATATTATTATATTATATATACATATACATATACATATATTGTAACTTATATTTTGAACTGGGGGGCTATATAATTTATTATTGTTTTTCTTAACGTTTGGAATGAGAGAAGCATAGAATATAGATGCTTGAGTGGTGGTGTTAAAACTGAGTGGACCGAATAATATCAAATGAAGGTTCAGTTAAATGGGCTTTAATCAATTATGGTGATCAGTGGCCAACACTGAGGAAAGTCATTAAAAAAATAGGTACATTTTATTAGCAAAAACGATATTGACACAATTTTTATACAAATATTTAATAAAATATTAGTTTAATTTAATTATTTGAATAATAATGCTTTTTTTTTTTTTCCCATATGCTTTTCAAACCTAGGTGTACTTTAGTGCACACCCCTGAATAGGCTACTAACAACAATATTTTTAAAAATAGTCCAATATAATCCATCTCGATCAATTTCTCACACCCTTTGTTGTATTTCAATTTAGAGAATGGTTATATTATTTACATAGCATTTTGTTGTAAAATTAATGAAAAATAATAAGACAACTAGGGCTAGGTTTGATGGTGGAGTATTCTCCTATTACTCTATAACTATTTATTATATTATTATTATTATTATTTATTTTCTATTATTATTCATTACCTTTTATTATTGTTCAATCTTCTATTATTAGTTTTTATTAATTTTTTACTATTATTTTACAGAATATTTGAGATCACCTCATTACTCTAATGCAACCTAAAATATCTTATTAGAAAAGATTAACTCTTCGAGAACCCAATATAATTCACCCTAATCTTTTTGTGCATTATAAATGAGTTTCACGATATATTTTTATACGCACGAAAAGATTAGAAATATGAAAGTGTGATATATAAATTAATGAGATACATGGTTAAATTTAAGAATTCAAAAAAAAATTGATACATAAACGAGCTAAAAATTTAAGAAGTGAAATCTAAATATTCATCCATCAAATTTATATATTGCATCGATAACACACCATTTAATTTTTATTTATTTTCGTAATTTGATATAGTGTATCAGATTATAAATTTATTTTTATTATAAAATAACTTTAATAGATGTTATAAAATCATATTTATTTATTAATTTTTTGTATAAACTCTTTAAATCTATAACAGTCTTTTTAAAAATAATATTAAAAAGAGTGATGTATGTGTATTTTTTTTTATTTTTTTAAAAATAGTTTATCTAATGAAGGTAGGACCATAGTTACGGTAGTCACTAGTAGGCCACGTTTTGGAGGAAGCACACTTCATGCCTCCAACTCCTTTTATCGACTATGACAGGTCCTCCACACCTGAAGCCTGAAACAACCTTTTAGTTTTACTTCCATTTTTCAAACAAACAAACGCTCAACTCCTGCGTATGCTCTTTAACTCTCTACCGTCTGCTCACCACGTCTCAGCTTCCAGCCCTAGAAGCCGCGCGTCTCAGCGCGTAGTGTTTGAGCTTCTCACCGGCGAGAAGGATTTGTTCTTTCACAGGTAAGTTAGGGAAGCTTCTTTTTTCTCTACTCCATTATTTCCTCCCTCCTGGCTTTTTGTTCTGCTTGTGTTCTGTTGGGCTGATTTGAGTTTGTGGGTATACTTGAGATCAAAGTAATCGTTCGATGTTCTCTATCCGTAATTAGTCTTCTCTCTTTATCGATTATCATCCCGGGATCTGAGTGAATGTCCCACATGATTCTTTATCTCTCGTTCTGAAATTGGGGGTTTTGGGTGTTATAAGAAAAATCTGGTTCTGTGCTTTTGGCTGTGACTTCCGTTTCTGGATCTCCGTTTCTTGGTTTAAGAGCAATTTTGTGCGATAGATTTGAAAACGCAGCTTCCGGTTCTAGATTTTTGGTTATCGATTTTGTGGGAGAGCCGTCGCCTCCACCATGTAGTAAGCATACCCATTGCGAAGTTACCCCCTACTTCCTCCAGTCCTGCAGGCGGATAATGTGTTTGATGCACCCTAAACTCTTTTGTAATGAATAGAGAGACCTATGATTACTAAGGAAACCCTCATATTTAATCAAAACTTACCCCGATCTCCCCGCGTTCCTCGTTCATTCTATTGCCAGTGTCTTCACAGTTGGTCTCCGCCAGCAAGGTGTTCGATCTCTGATCATTTATCGTACGGTAATCCTAGCATCTTCTTGATCTTTCTCGCGACTTGTACTTGTTGCAGAGGTCATCGCTTCTTCTGTACTCAGAATCCTATTGTCTTTGGTTTTCTATTATGGGAAAATGGGGGAAAGGAAAGAAAATAGCTTTTTATTTTTTTAGGTTAGTTAATGGCTGTAAGTGTTATACTTGCTTTTAATTATGAATCATGAGGCAATTACTTTAAGCTCTCACTTATTGTAAGTCTCCTGCATTGGGCTTATTTGAATGCAACCTTTCCTTTTCTGCATTATGAAACTTTGAGATTGATTCCTCCGACGTCTTAAGGAGTGTTTCTTAAGGATGAAACGGAGGATGAGGTTAAATCATTGTGTACTATTTCGTTGTTTGTAACTTTTATGCTGTTATGCTGATATTTTCATTCTTTCCTTGACTGATAGGTTTTAGATAACTGGGAGCGAGCTCAACTGTCCTCTATGTCCTGGAGTTCTGCCAAGAATTAATGTTTGAACAGTTATATTTGTTGAGTAATATTTGTGCCTTTATATGACAAGATAGACATTCCAAAGGGCATACGTATAGCTACTCACTTATTCATTTGTCTGCAAAGGAAGTGCAAGAACAATATTGGAGAGAAACTCGAACTACGAGAAAAATGGTATGTTTTGATTTCCTTCTATGAAATTTGGGTCTGAAAGTAGAGCTTTGGAATGCATTCCGAAGGATCTTGGATGCTTCTGCCTTTAATGCTTGCACCAACTTTGCTCCCATAACTTTGCGTTCTATTCTTTTGTGCGCTTATATGCTATATTGAAAAAAAAAAACCCTGTGACTTTAGTGTTACTTGTGTTGTCATGCGGGGCTTTAGATCAGAGTTCAAACTGATAGTCTTCATACAATTTCCTCACATGTTATCAATATATGTAGAAAACCAGTATTTGAATCTTTTTGTTGTACGAACCATAGACGGATTCTTGCAGTTTGAATTAACTAGGATTTGTTACAATTGAAGTTGCATTCTGCATCTCAAGGTCTTACATAATCTCTATTGTTTATATTGTTGAATAGCAGATTGTCATTGGATTAATTTACCGAGTGATCCTAGCCGGGTTTTCCTAATGTATTTAAAAACATTGAATTGTATAAACCTCCACCCCAACTATTTTCCACAGTAGATGACTAAATTTCAGGTGATAGATAAGATTAGGTAGCTAAAGATGTGGATAGTGGGAAGAATAATAAAAGAAATTGAAGTCAAGTGCTAAGAACCTCGGCGTTGGTGGTATGCTCCCTCCCAGTCTAAAGTTTGAGTCCGTAGGTGCAAACCATTAATGAAAAACCAATGATTTACCTGATCTGTGTGATGGGGTGTGTTACACAGGTCTGATGTTTAACTGAGTTAAAGAATGTTGTGTTTGCATGGTCTCCCAAATTTCTTAAAATCAAAAAAGGTCAAGGCTTAATTTTTTTCTTATTTAAGTTTTAAGTGCAAATTTAGTCCTTGGTTTGCTGTAAAATTAAATTGCTCACGTACTTTTCAATGGACCTTCTTGCTACCTGTTGGTTTATGATTGATTAAATTGATACTTTAGTTAGATATCCATTATTAAAATGTTGACTTCGCTGAGATTCTTTTAGAACTTAAAAACATGTTTTAACATAAAAGTAAATAATTCTATTATCAGTACTTGTAAAAAAAATTCCATTATCAGTAAAACCTAAAAATAAAATAAGAAAATCCTAAAATAAAAGAAACCAAAAAAAGTAAAAAGCCTAACAAATATTTAAAACGTAAAAGAAAAAACCTCGCAATGCCACTCTGATCTAGGCCACTTCATGTTTGTTCTGAGAGCCACTTTTGTGTTGGCTGGGCCACCACAGGTTGGTTTTGCAAGGAACTTTTGTGCTGGCTTGATTTTTAGCTACAGCTGCTACAGAGTGGCCTGTGAGGGCCACCCTATGGTAGCTTGATTTTGGGCCATAATGAGGTGGCTGGTGGAGGGGAGAGGTGATGATCCCTTCCCCAGCAGTTTTTTTTCTTCTTTTCAGGACTTTGAAGTTTATTTTTTAAAAATTTGAATTTTTTATTTTTCTATTTTGTTAACTTGTTTTAAAGTTTTTACATATTTTTATTTTTTTGGACATATGGCCATTTGGTGGCATGGTACTAAGCATAGTTAATATTTTTCGCCAACAGATTTCTAATGGAGTGACTAATTTGACTAGTCTTAAACCATAGGGACTAGAAAGTTCAGCTGACAAGCACAGAAGATAATTTGACTTAGGTAAACCACATAGATCACTTTATGCAAACAGCGTGAATGTGCCATTGAGCATAGTTTGTTATGTCCTTCACACCAAAATAAGTGTTCTCACTAATCTTTTATGGTTTAGATATATTGTAAGGGTATCTTGTTCTCACTATTCTTTTTTGGATTAGCTCTGCGGTAAGGGCATCTCTGTAAGTTTGTCTTTGTGATAATTGTTTTCAGAATCAGGGCTTCTGGATGGCAAAGGGTGCTGAATGTCTAAACGATAGTGAGATGGCTTATGATAATTCTTCCAGAGTTGAGCCAAAGCGTTCTCATCAGTGGTTCATGGATGGCCCAGAGGTGGAGCTGTTCCCCAACAAGAAACAGGCGGTAGTGGTTCCAACTAACAATTTATATCCGGGAATGTTAAATTCAAATGTCTCTCCATGGGGCAATGCTTCAAGTTTTCAATCATTCACTGGCCAATTCAATGAACGGTTATTTGATACTGAGTTAACCAGGACCACTAATATTGATGAGAGAAATATTCCATCACTTGGCACTGAAAAACTGGATATTGGAAGAAAGGTTAGTGATGATACGTTTGGGAATGATCCATCGTTTGGTTTATCAATGTCACATACGCTGGAAGATCCTAGCTTAGGTCTAAACTATGGTGCCTTTAGAAAAGTTAAAATCAGCCAGGTGAAGGACTCTGAGAATGTTATGTCTGTATCTATGGGACATACCTATAATCAGGGGGATGACACTACTATGTTGGCGTCTCATGCCTACAAGGCAGATGACAATTCAATATCAATGGGTCTCACTTATGGCAAAGGAAATGAGATGGTATCTTTAGCTGACACCTATGACCGAGTGGATAACAATTTCATATCAGTGGGACAGCCTTATAACAAGGTGGGTGACTCCTTGTCAATGGGTCAAATATACAAAGAAAACCCTGACACCATGTCATCAGGTCAGATGTTCAGCAAGGGTGATGACAGTATCATTTCTATTAGTCAAACCTACAAGTCAGATGACAATAGCATATCAACTGGTCACATCTTCGGTAGGGGGGAGGACACTAGTGTACCAGCTGGTCATGCTTACAATACTGGTGAAAACTCGGTCTCTCACTCGTATAATAAGGGAGAAAGCACCATCATATCCTTTGGTGGCTATGATGATGATCATGATGCAAATCCCTCTGGAAGGCTCATATCGAGTTACGAACTGTTGATGGGCAATACTTCAGTCCGGGTATCAGAAGCTTTAATCGAGAAAGAATTAGTCAAATCAAATCCTGAAACAGATACTAGTAGTGCCCAGATAACTGCTCCAGGGACTGGAAATATTTCCAAGAAGAAAGATGACCCAAAAATGTCTAAGAAGGTTCCTCCAAACAACTTCCCTTCAAATGTCAGAAGTTTGCTATCAACTGGTATGCTAGATGGAGTCCCTGTAAAGTATATTGCCTGGTCAAGGGAGGTAACTATCAGTTCTCATGCATTTCATCTTTCAGATTGGCTTATAATTGATGACATATTTGGTTCATTCTGTGCATGCTAGAAGGAACTCCGTGGGATTATAAAAGGTTCTGGATATCTATGTGGCTGTCAGTCATGTAATTTTTCCAAGGTATGCTTGTTCAGTTTTAGTGTGGCTGAGTAGGCTGATGAACTCCTTGAAGGTTTTAAATATTTATGGTGTTACAAGGATCCTTTAAGCACAATCTATGGACCACCTTGATTCATTAATGATTTATATAGGTTATCAATGCATATGATTTTGAGCGTCATGCCGGCTGCAAAACAAAACACCCAAACAACCACATATACTTCGAGAATGGGAAGACAATTTATGGGATTGTCCAAGAGCTTAGGAGCACGCCTCAAAATATGCTGTTTGAAGTGATTCAGACCATAACTGGTTCACCTATCAATCAGAAGTCCTTCCGCCTTTGGAAAGGTGAGGCAAACTTATGAGTTGAGTTAACACTGCTGCATTAGATCACTATTTAAACTTCCAACATTCTCCACCTTCTTCTGATTGATACATTACTTTATCATCACACCTGCTCTTCTTTTGGCTTTCAGAGTCCTTTCTAGCTGCAACGCGGGAACTTCAGCGTATATATGGAAAGGAGGAGGGGAAGCAATTGTCATGAAGCAAGCTCACTCAAGTTTTGAGGTAGGATAATCTTTGTTTTGTGCAGAGAAGTAATCTT
This sequence comes from Platycarya longipes, assembly GCA_036559045.1. Lineage (NCBI taxonomy): Eukaryota > Viridiplantae > Streptophyta > Magnoliopsida > Fagales > Juglandaceae > Platycarya > Platycarya longipes. The sequence goes on from CM071797.1 coordinate 39,352,129, forward strand.
TTGGCTATACCTTGAGTGCACTCTGGTTATTGCACCCTCAACTCAAGCGCTTTTGCGGACAAGTTACAAGGACTTATTGGGGGTTGGGGATTGGTGAGAAAAAGAACGAAGTATTTTGAAACTTGGTCCTTGTTGTCCAAAATGGAAAATGAAATTGAAGATGTTAATGGAAATGGACGGTTATTGCTTTTGCTATTTTCTCCCATCATTCTCGGTTATATTGGTTGTATATGATATGCCCACAAACGGAAATAATGCATTGATGTGGTTTTCGTCATGCTTTCTGAACCCGTGTGAAGTGAAGTACCTTAGCTATGGTACTGATCCATTTTAACCAAGTGTTGAAACGGTAAGGTACATGCCCAAATAACCTATATTATGAAACTTAAGCCGTGTTGTTAACATGCAGGATACCAGTTTGGCCATGTTTTTAGTGACGTTGGGAAAAGGCAGAAAACAAATAGCTATTGAGGAAAGAGATTTTTTTAGTGCATATTTGCTCTTTTTCTGACTAGATTTCCAAAGCTGCTTGTGTAGGGTTGTTAAATTGTCTTATGGCATTTATTCACTGAATTGAGTGTTTCTTCAACTTTAAATAGAGCTATTGTTACTGTTTTAACCAAGGTTTGTTAGGAAGAAAAATAACCCAAGAGACTGGGTGTGGGTATAACACACTGTCTGTGGAGGCCAGACTTGGTGAGAGGGCTTGGAGTATTTGAGTGCAAACCCCGTTCAGAGCCTCTGGACTTGGGCACAAAGTGCAAGTGCTTACCTGACTCTAGTTAAGCAAACAATAACTACAAATCGATGAAATACCAAGAAAAAAAAAAAAAACCCCTTCAAAAAGCAAAATGGCAAATATATTTAGCTAGCCTATTAACTCAAGTTATTAGAGTATTATGCAACAAAAAAGTGAAGTGATAAATTAGTTGCACAATATTTAAATGCTCCTGCCAAATCAATGTACTAGGAGGGGATGAGATGCGAGGTATAATTGTCGATGCTGTGTAAGATTATCAAGTCAGGTAGTGTGGGATATGCTCATTAGACATGTGCATAAGATCCTAAGTCATAATTTTGTCTTGTAAACAAATACTCTCTCATTTTCTTCCATTGGATTCAAACTCATAAGATATTTTGCCACGTTTCAGCTTAAAGAAAATGTAGATATTGACCAAACTCTGTATCATCACATGTTCATGTCAATTGCCATTTTCCCTTCATCTTTAGTGGAGACAGTTCACACTTGAGTCTTTATACAATCACGGGGGAAATCCACTCATGCGGTAAAAAATATTGCATCGCATGGGATTCCCATTTTCTCTCTCATGTTTCAATAATTTTATTTCACACTTACTATGAAACATCCAGTAATGTGGAGACAAATTCACACTTTAGGGGAAACCTTTTGAAATTTAGTCATCATTGATAGGTGACAATTCGGATTGTAATGATACATTATTTTTACTGTATGCTGAATTATATTCCATCACTTGGTATTGAGTTATCTTCTTTATTTGCGCATTGTTGCCAACTTGCATAGACGTTTCTTCATTTTTTTAAGTCCTCACTGCTTTCTCATAATATATTAGTGGTTATTGTGGACCTTTCTTGAAATCATTTTTGTGTCCCTTTAGAACTATTATTACATAATAAGAAAACAAGATTTAACATATATGTGTCAAACAAACACAGGATATAAGTAGGGGTGTTCATCCAGGTTTCGAATTCTCAATCCAGAATCTAGATTTAAAATTTTCTTAAACATTTAAAAATAATAATAAAAAATATTAAGAAATAACTAAAATTTTAAACCGGGCCGGGTTACATCTAGCCCGGATGAACAAGCCTAGATATAAGAGAAGAAAACCAATAGAAATAGAAAATAAACCACTAGAATTAATCGAGAGAGAAAAAAGAGTAAGGAGAATTTCATTTTGCACATCTAAACTATTCTGTTTTTTTTTTTTTTTCGAATTGCACCATAAATTACTAAAATAAAAAGTTTATAGCTAAACGACTATATTTTTTTCAATCTCATCCTACACTTAAATCTAACAAAAAGGTGAAAACCAAATGACTTATCTAAAACGCCAAAGGCTCAGATTGCCCCAAATTAAAATAGTCATTTTGCTAATTAAGCAATGACAATGGTGGATCAAAGTTATATTGCGGCCAATGTAGATTGAGACGTCGCCTCTCATTTCTTAAAGTTGTCCCTACAACAATTGAATTTAATATTAAGTATGGTAAAATAAATATAACACAATATAGCCATTCTACTCAATTATTTTTACATCACTCATCATACTTGATTTTTTATTTTTATTTTTTATTTTGTTTTATTCTTGTTAAACTGAAGAAATTCTTTTACTCATCATCCATTCATCACATATTTGACAAAGAAAAAAAAAATAGTGTAATGTGTGATATAGAAATGCTGAATAGAATTTTTCAGCATAATATATTATAAGCAAAAACAAAATTATGAATTAAAAGACCGATTATTGGATCCAAATAGATCACCACTCTCCTCCTTGTTTGCCTCCTCAAAGTCTATTACATCTGGAATATGAATTAATTTTCCTTTGATCCAATTTTGATTGCAAATCAAAGTCTCTATAGTAGGAGGAGACAATAAACTTCAGAATGAATTCAATATGCGTCCCACAGTGCTAAAGATGGACTCCAAGGCTACGATAGTACAGAGAAGCCAAAATACTGCACACTATTGCTCCAAGAAAGGGATACTTGATAGTGTTGACTTTCTACCTAGTACCTACTAACTCCGATTGGTTGTATAAAGTCTTTCAAAACTTGGAAATGTGCTCACAACTTATACTTTTTCACCATCCCAATTTTAGGAAGCGATGTTAGGGGGGAGTTTGGTTCAGTCTAGTTGGTCTTGGAGGGTATTGATGGACTAGACTGGACATATTCAGTCTAGGCTTTTCCAGGCTTGGACCGGACCGAACACTATATGGGACCCGACCAGATCGGTCTCTTTCGATCTGGTCTGGTTTGATTTGGTCCATTCAGTTTGGACCATGTCAAAGTATTCTAGTACTTAGTAGTATTAATATTACTAATATATTAAATGTTAGTGATAAATTGATAATACTCTATTACTCTTATAACTTATTAAATAATACTTAGTAGTATTATTAATATATTAAATGCTAGTCTATAGTTTATACTATAACTCTTATAATATATGAAATATTAATATATGAAATTATTGATGCATACTAATTACTAGTACTAGTACTAATACTAATACTATAATATATAGTTAATAATTATACATTAAATAATATAATAATATTTTGATACTAAATAATATACATAAGTTATAAATAATATATATTATATAATTAATTTTAATTATATACAACTATATTATATAAATAATATATATATAAAATTAAAAAAAATATTATAGTGTATATTTGGTCCGGCCCGGTCCTAGCCTAAAAAGGCCTAGACCGGGACCGGACTGGACCTATTCAGTCCTTTTTTTTGGATTGGGATCGGCCTAAGTCATACTTGGGTTGGTCTCGGTTGGGTCCAAAATGACCAGGCCGGTCGGTCTTTTCGGTCCGGACTGGTTAATGCTCTCCCCTAGGTGATGTAGTAGGTATGTGTTGAAATATTACCACACCTAAATGCAGAAAATTCATCGAACAATCTATTGAGGATTTTCTTAACTCTTTTGCCATAATATGAATTGTCCATGCCTTCCCATTGACCATTTTCAAGCCATACACCAAGCCATCAATTTTGTATTGTCGGTCTAGAACAATAAATAACATGTAGAATATTGATCCTACTCAAATCTCTCGAATACTTCTCATACTTAGTTCTCATGCTTATTGCCATGTTTTGCAAAGTAGGATCAATCCTTTTGCATGTTTTATCCAATTGTCCTTTTACTCAACATGCTTACAATATTCATCAAATGTAATGTATGAAGATCCGAAAATGGTGCATGTCACCTCAAAAGAAAGCCTAAAAATTCTATAAAAAGCTGCCAATCATCATCCTTGGGCCATCCCAATCTCCCATCATCCTCCAAGTGTCATATATATATATATATATATATATATATTGTATGTTCTCGTCACCCATGAGGTCAATGACCTTTTTATACTGTTGGGTCACCTCCAACATAAAGAAGGTTGAATTTCATCCTGTAAGAACATCAAAATACAATTCCTTTTTACATTCAATATCTAAAACACAAACAAACACTTGAATTTATCAAATCTAGCTAGTGAAAATCTTACAAATCTCATAGCACTTTTAACTCTTGCAACCAAATCATGAAATTTTTTCAAACGATCAGTGCAATAAGATTTACGACATGTGCAACACATCAAATATGTAAACATTCACCACTCATGATTGACTATGGTCCTCTCTAAATTTATTCTTAACATACTCAAGTATAATATAATTAGATGGGGCATTCATTATTGTTACAACTCGCTCCAACCCCCACTCTTTTATTGCAATTTTGAAGGCATTTTCAATGGTCTCACCTTTGTAATTGGCAATTAGATGAAACTTAAGAATCCTTTTATTTAATTTCCAATCACAATTTCCAAAATGGACAATTAACGACATATAGTTCAAGTTTTTGATTGATGTTCATATATTGGTGGTGAGGCAAACTCTTTAACTCCTTAATTGATTTATCAACAACTCTTTTTTTTTTTAGAAGTAAACAATTATATTGATAGAATAAGCAATGCCCAAGTATACATGATGGTATACAATAAACATGACCTATCTAAGTCATAGATGGGTTGTACGATACAAGAGAATTATGAAGATGAAGACCATTATAATCTATAGCTATGGCCCATAATAATAAAGTGTGAAAAAATAAAGATTGAAGCTCCTCTATTGTCTGTTCATTGTCATCAAAGGTTCACTCGTTACGTTTTTGCCAAATGCACCACATAATATAGACAGGGACTATCTTCCACACTGATTTGATGAGTCAAGTGCCTTTGAGAGATTTATCACCAAATCTTTATGTAGATCATGTAATTTAATAATATCATTCACCACCATGTGACAAGAAGAAATGTCAAGCCCTAGCTCTGAGAACTTAAAATATGCTTCGAACCCTCAACCTTCACAAACCAAAAGGGTATCTAATCTATTATGGTTATATGAGCTATGTGAGTGTTACACCCATTCAAATCATACTTGGTATGCCCTTTCAATGTTCTTTCACTATTTTCATTATCTGCCAATTTTTTTTAACTCCAATCTCTAATCTAAGTAGTCTATTTTCTTGTAAAGAATGTTTAATTGGATTCTTCTTGCATTGTTCTTCTAAGCGGACCATCAATTGGGATGTACCATGTCTTTTGTAGTGATATGCATACACCTTACAACAAGGGTTATACTTGTCTTATGGGTCATTTGGTTCACCATCCTATAACTTGGTGAAGTTATTCCACACAATTGAAGCAAGTTTCTTCTTTGGTGGGCCCATGAGGTGTATGGATAGGGCTGGTGTATGTGTAGTAATACTGGTAGTAGTTGGGGTAGGGATAGGGGTAACAGAGTTAACACTAGTGCTAGTATTTAAACTTGATCCACTATCCATATAGTTGACTCACAAACTCACAAATATCTGACACGATGCAAAAATCACACAATAATTAAAACCATATAATCATACAAACTACAATTGATTAGGGTTTCAATCAATTTTGAAATCTCAAAATTACTTGGGGTTTCAAAATTTGAACCTCAAAAATTACTTAGAGTTTCAAAACTTGAACCCCAAACAGATTAGGGTTTCAATTTTGAAACCCCATAATGTCTTGGGATTTCAAAACTAAAATCCCAAAATTAATTGGGATTTCAAAATATCTTATTAGGTTAGGGGTTTCAGTATGACCCCCTAACCTAATTTAGGGTTTCAATTTGAAACCTCAAATTAGTCCCAAATTAGTAAATTACAATCACTATTCAAATCAATACACACAACCCAATCCTTCACATCATACAAACAAAATCTCATCCTCAAAATCCATTTATCAATCCCATCCTCAATAGTCCAATCCATTGAAAAAAATAAGAGAGGGGTTTTGAAATACTTACAAAGATGGTGCATGAGAGGAGGTTTGAGATGAGGGTGACGGGCAATGGGGTGAGAGAGAGAGAGAGCGAGAGAGATAGGGGTCTAAGTGAGTGAGAAAGGATTTTGGGTGTTGGACTTGACACGAGGGGGGCGGGGGGTAGGGGTGCATTAATTAAGCTTAATGGAATGACGTCGTCTTGGAGATATCCAAAATGACACAACTTCATTAAAAGAACATATAAACTCTTGCTGGGCTCATAGATGCAGATGCATACCCTGTTGCCCCCATTTGATGGATAGAGACACCCCACATTGCCTAGGTGGATAGGATGCAGTCCCACCGCCCATCCCTAGTTGTGGTCTTGTGTGCCCACCACAACCTTAATTTTTACGATTAAATCAAGATACTAATGAGACCCACATGCTATTGAACTTGGGTAAACACATGGTGCCTTATGCTGTTATGCAGCAGTCGGTTTATTGTAAAACACTTTTATTTCAGCTCCAATAATCTCCAACATCAAAACTACTAGTAACACACCGTCAACATGAGAGATTGCAATTATTTCGTCACCACCAAGATCCATGCGTGGCCCTTGCCTTTGAATATAAAGTTAGTTTTAGTTTGCATATTTTTCTTCTATATTTCACGTAGAACCTATTAATTGTATTAAACTTATATATATATATATACACTAAAAAAAATCTAGATTAAGGTAAATTTCTCAAATTGATGTATTAACAATTGTTGTTTGTAATGAGGTCTCAATAGTCTCCATTCCTGTATAATCTCTTTTTTAAGATAATATTAAATCTGCACTTGCTAAGAAAAACAATAGAGCTATATACTTGAATACCCCAAAAGAAGATCAAAGAAGAAGAAAAGAAGAATGGTTGAGTCTAGCTAGAAGGGTCATGATTTAGTGCTTTTGATTGTCTCTATGTATTGGTAGAATTCGATACTAGTGCTCAATTTGACATGGTATCGAGCCAAACTTGATCCCTCCTTTAATATTTCCATAGCTTCCTCCTTAAACCCTTCTCCCTTCCCATACCCAACGGCCAAATTCGTGGGTAATGTCTCATCCTTACCTCTCTTTGATAGCCAATGTAGTTGGATGGTGGATAGTAGCGCCACCGACCACCTTTGCCATGATCGAACCTTGTTCTCATCCCTAGTTGCTCCATCTCATGACCAAATGACCACTTCACCAAATGACCATTTAATTCAAATAGAGGGTGTTGGTACATGTACTATAATCGAACATCTCACAATGCACAATGTCCTATTTGTCCCTTAATTTTTTTTAATCTCCTTTTTGTCCCTAAGCTCACTAATTTTAATCCTTGCATTGTTTCTTTTTCTTCTTCCACTATTTCTTTTCAGAACCCACACTCAATGAGACTGATTGGAGCGAGTGAACTTTGCAATGGGCTTTATGTATATCGGTCACCAACCACCATGACTCTTTCTACTCAGATCACCGCTAAAAAAATGCTGAGACACCAACGCCTAGGTCATCCTCCCCGCTTAGTTATCCCTAGTCTTTTTAATAATTCCCGCATTATCTCTAACTGTGAAGTTTGTGCTCGTTCTAAGCACACTAGACTATATTTTTCTCTGTATGCTAATAAAAGTGTTACCCCTTTTAATAAAAAATTTTGTGATATATGGGGTGACTATCATTACTTCTTCTATTTGTGGTGCTCATTATTTTCTTACCATTGTTGATATTTTTCCCATGCCACTTAAATTTATCTCATGCGCTACAAATCTAAAGCCTACACTCATCTTATGCATTTTTTTGCTCTCATAAAAAATCAGTTCAATACCACAATTAAAGTTATTCGAACTGACAACTAGGGGTGATACCCACATATGTGGAGGTGGGATCAACCCTACCTTGTCCCCCACCCTGTTAGCAGGGTGCAGATTTAGAGGGGGATCCGTCCGCCCCTCAGTCCAATGCTGGGCCCATGGCCGAGCATGTGTTTTTCTTCTTTTTAGGCCCATTTTAGTGTTTTAGTGCTTTTTTGGTTCGGAAACAGTTTGGGCCTATATTGCAACACAAAAAAAAAAAAAAATTAGCACAATTAAAAAAAGAAAATACAAGAAAAAATATAACAAATTATCAAACTAATCAAAATATTAGGTTGTCCTAAACTATTACCATTTACAATAATACAAATTTGTAATGAGACTACAAAAGTAAGTTACTAATCTATTACAAATTAAAATAAATTACAAACATCAATTAATTAAAATGTTTGTCAAAAAAGAAAAAAGTGACTAAAAAAAAATTTAACAAATAGTCATATTGGAGTCTCAACTTGTGACTTGAGAAGTTGGAACACCTGCGATCATAAAATCTAAAACATTAACAATTTAAAATTTGAAATATTAAAATTAGAAAGATAAATTTGAAATGATAAAATATTGAAATTATAAAGTTATAACTAATATGATAATATCTAAGTACTAACCAAGATGAGATGGAATGGTCAATCAATTTAATGGGCTGTGACTTGTGAGATCAAAAAATCTGAAACATTAATTAGAAATTAGAAATATTTTTATCACAAATTTTAAAATTATCTTCATAATCACAAGATCATCCATGAACGTACTTGTGTTGTAATTCCATAATAAAATGATATTGTGGGACGTAAATATTGGCACTTCTTAAATGTTGCTTGTAGTTTACATTTTCAAGCTCACTTACTTCTAAAATTTTGGGGTGAATGTGTTCTCATTTCTGCATACCTCATCAACCGCATGCCTAGTCGCATTCTTCAAAATAAGTCTAATTTTGAACTCATCTTCAATACTCCATCAAATTACGACCATCTCCGTGTGTTTGGTTGTCTTTGCTATGCACAAACCTTCTATGCCTCCCACGATAAATTCTCTCATTGCGACTCCAAGTGCTTTTTCCTCGGGTATCTTAGCATTCATAAAGCATACAAACTCTATAATCTAGACACCCAGACCATTTTTATTCTCGTAATGTCACTTTTCACGAACTCCAGTTCCATTTCTAGGACACTCCTCATCCATCTTCTCCATCTCTCCCTATATTACATCTCCCTATCCCTAAACCCATTTACCATCTCTCCACCTCCTACTAATATTTTTGAGCCTTCTCCCCCATCTCCTCCTCCTCCTCCTCCTCCTCCTACTCGTCCTCATCACACCACTACCAGACCTGTCTACCTTTAGGACTATATATGCCTGATCCTACACATCGAGACCACTGTATCTTCATCCGTTGTATTGACCTTAGGTAGTATTGCTCACCCTTTATCTACTTTTCTTTTTATTCTTATTTCTCATCTTTTCAACTTACTTTTTAAAATGCTCTTACTTTTTTGCTGACCCTTCCCATTATCCTGCTGCCATTTAGCACGCCCATTGGCAAGACTCCATATTTGCTGAACTTAGTGTTCTTAAAATTAATTCCACTTGGCTGCAAATGGGTATTCAAAACTAAACTCAATGTAAATTGGCTCCATTGAAAGATACAAAACTTGACTAGTCGCCAAAGGCTATACTCAAGTTGAAAGTCTCGACTACCATAAGACATTTGCTTCCGTTGTCAAGATGACTACTATTTGATACTTATTAGCTGTTGCTGCTTCTTGACAATGGATTATCCACCAACTTGATATCAATAATTCATTCTTCCATGGATATCTTGATGAGAAAGTCTACATGACCTCTTTCCTACTTATTGTTCGAAATGAGAAACTCGTGTTTGCCGTCTCCGCGAATTCCTCTACGACCTTAAACAAGTATCGTGCAACTAGTTTTTTAAGTAATAACTGTGCTTTTTTATGCACATTTTTCACAATCTCAACCGGGTCACTCTTTATTCGCCCTGGTTACTTCTTCCAGTATCACTCTAGTCGTTGTCTACGTCAACGATATTTTAGTTGCCAACAATGATTTCTCACAAATTGAAGTCTTCAAAAGTGTTCTCTCCATACACTTCAAAACCAAATATCTCGACCCTCTCAAATGTTTTCTTGATCTCGTAGTTGCTTGCTCATCTCAAAGCATCTTCCTCAACCAACACAAATATACTCTTGACATCTTATCTAATAGTGGCTAATTTGGTGCCTGGATGCTTCCTTCCCCACGAAACAAAAGTTGAAGCTCACCAATCATGATGACACACTCATTAACGATCCTAGCTCTTATCGAAGGCTTGTTGGTCGTCTCATAAATCTTACTTCACCTGTCCTAATATTATTTTGTGGTGAACATCCTTAGTTAGTTCATGCACGCTTCTTGTGCCCCCTATATGCAGGTTGCCAAATAGGTCATTCGCTACAACAAAAGCAGTCCCGAACAAGGCATCTTCTTCTCTTCATCCAACATTCTCTATGTCACTGCCTACATAAATTCTGATTAGGCAAGTTGCCCAACTACTGGATGATCTACCACTGGCTACTTCATTCAGATTGATACCAATCCTATTTCCTAGCGTACAAAAATAAAAAAAAAACCGCAGTGACCTGTACATCTGCTGAAGCCAAATATCGCGCTATAGTCGTTACCACTTGCAAACTCACTTAGTTGAAACAGCTCCCCACCGATCTTGACATCTCTCACTCTGAGCTCATGAGTCTATATTGTGACAATCAATCTGCTCTTCACGTCGCTCACAATCCTATTTTTCATAAGCGAATTAAACACATTGAGATCGATTGTCACATCGTCTGTGATAAAATTCGATCTGAACTTCTTACCGTCCACACTTTCTCTTGTGAACAGGTTGCCAACATCTTCATCAAAACATTAGGCAACGATCTTTTCCACAATTTTCTCCGTAAGTTGGACATTATAGAGCTATATGCTCCAACTTAAGGGGGTGTATTGACAACTTTCCAAAACCAGTGGCCTCAAATCAAGCACTCCATGATTTTTGTTGTTAGATATTAGTTTTATGATTTTTGTAATCAATAATGACAGCATTATTACTATTTTACTGCTTATTTACAATTTTTTTTGTATTTAATTTTGTATTTAATTTTTAATTTTACTTAATGATTAAGAAAGTAAATATTAGTAAAGTTTTATATTTTTTTTAATGATTAAAAATGTTAAAAAAATACTAAAAAGAAAATAATAAAAAAATAAAAACATTCAAATATACTAATAAATTATAAAATGATAGTAAAATAATAATATCCCTATCACTACTCTTTTGTAATTAACTTATATGTAGAAATTCTTTACATACATAGTAAGCCCTTCAAGGCTGTATATATATATATATATATATATATATCTTTATACTTAAAAAACATCTATCATAATTTAAACAGTATTGAACAGTCTAATTGTTTAACTTTCGTTTCCGCTTCTACCCCTCTCGTGTATGACTATAATCGTTCCCTTTCTTCTTTCTCTTCATGGCAGCACCACTTTGCCCTTTCTCTTCACGCAGCACCGCTTTGGCTTCTCCTCCAAGCAACCGCCGGCCACCCAGCCTCACCCCTACATCCGCAGCTCCCCCCTACTCCGGCGATCGAACCCCTACCGTCAAAACCCTTTCGCAGCCTTTCCCTTAGCCGTACGCGAGCACAACCCGAGATGGGTTTCGCACGGGGTTCGGCTTCTCCTCCAAGCAACCCACACTTAGACTTCACCGCCGGTCTACTAGCCTCACCACCACATCCGTAGCTCCCCCCTGCTCCAGCGACCGAACCCTCACTGTTAAAACCGCTTCGCAGCCCCTCCCTTAGCCGCACGCGAGCACAACCCGAAATGAGTTTCACACGGGTTCCATCACAAAATCAATCGTAGAAGGCATCAAAGGTAATTCTTCTTCTCGATCTTCCACCATCTCCATTTCTTCTCCATCTTCAAGCCGTGCGAGAATAACAAGGTAAATTATTCTTGATCATTTTCTTGGTAGATTTTCGGATTATTGCATGATTTTGTTCAAGTGGGTTGAGAAACTATTTTGTTTGCCGAGAATCTCCTTTGTGCTCAATTCCATTAGGCAATTCAAACTATAAGCCATGTCGAGTTTCTTGGTTATGTGCTAAAGTTTAAGGTTTTTGCTGCTAACTGGTTTAAGAACACCAAAAAGAATATATTGGCTTTATGTTAATGGTTTGGTTCACAATAATGGTTCTTGAAGAATTGGGAAGTTTTCCCATATCAATATTTTGCCTATTATCAATAAATAAAAAAAGAAGTTTTCCTATATTTTAAACATGATTAGCTTTTATTGGATAATTGTAGTCTTTTGATTAGTTTCATATAGATTGCATATGCCTATTGCATTTCCATTTAATGATATAATGTGCAGGTGAGCAGACTTAAGGAAGCCATTTCAAAAATTTATTTGCAGCGGAGGTATCTTTCAGTCAAGAATTCCTCTTCTATCATCTACCCCAATAACATATCTCCATGGTTATTTCCTCTAAGGAGTTATGGATCCTCATGTCTATTTTATTTGCATGAGTTTTTGCTTTGGTTGTTACATCGTTTAACCTGCACGAATTTCTGAAAATTTTAAACATGATCTTTATTAAATTTTGTTGCGTATGTTATGCCAAATCATTCAATATCTTACTTTTATTTGTAAGAGAAAATAATGATTTCTTAACCTCCGTTCACATGTTGAATGGGATTAATTATTGAAAGCCAGAAATTGTATATTGGTCTCATATTGGAAATAATGCAGCACTTTAGGTACTGATGCCCCCCAAAAAACTGGATTACTTGGAATAGTCTATATATATGCATTTAGTGATTTAGTGTTTAGATCATTTATATGGTGTAAAAAGATTGATAATTTCTTCTATAAGAAAAGATATTGGCATGCCAATATATATATATATATATATAAACATTTTCATCACTTATATGTTTTATTTCTCGATGCAGTTCTTGAGCCACCCTGCATTGTGTGACTTCTTAAATGAGGAAGATCAGAAGATTTGATTCGTGATTTGAAATTTTTTATATTGGAATGTTCATTCTGTCATCAACTATGCCCGCCCTTATTTCAATAAAATTTTATTACTTATCAAAAAATAATTTATTTAGACCTAAAAAATTGTTAGGCTTCCCTTTTTATTTAACTTAAGAGTTTAGAGTTTTTTATATTGAATATGTTAGACTGTGATTGTAAGGTTTAGTACTCTTGGAATGATTGCTCCTGCAATTTAACAAATTTTCTTTGTTCTATACTTGATATAGATCTTCAAGTACATAAAATCTCTTGACGTAGAGGATTTTAGCGATGTGGCATCAGGGTACTCCATTATGTTGGTAACTCTTTATTTACTCATGCTTGCTTTAACTTATATTTGAGATTTTTTCTTTTTCTTTTTCTTTTTCCCTAATCAAAATAGAAAGCATTCTAAAAAAAAGTGGAAAATATATTATTTCTCTTTAATTTTCAATAACTGTCAAACTAAACTTAAGGTTGCATGCATGCATTTGGTCTTAGAGCATCTGGGAAGTGGTCAAGGTGACCCCCATTATTAAGGGTTTACGGTTTTGTACATCATTACTGGCTATCGAATCAACCACTATCAAATGTTAATATTTTCTTCATTTTTTTTACCCACTGGTTAATGTACGAATGGAGTTTCCTTCAATTTTTGTATTTTCTTCTTCTTTCTTTTTCTCTCTTTTTGGGTCTAATCTGTGAGTTAAGGAGGTTGAAGTTTCTATGAATAGATGGCTGAGATTTAGGGTTGTGGTCAAGTCAAATTGGGGGTTTATTGTATTGGGTTTAATTTGTATATATATTTTAATTTGTGCTGTGCAGGTGCTTCTATCAGAGTGCCCTTTGATGGTTTCCTACCTTTTGGTTCGTTATCGTCTGCTTCACTTCTTTAAGCTCTATTTTATTTGGGCTTTAAAGGTAGCAAAATCTTACGTTTACGTTTGATGATTGTGTTATTTTGGGTTATATGAATTTAACTTGGAGAAGAACCAGGTACTTGTTATCTAGGATGTAAATTGTGTAGTGTATGATTTACAGGATGTAAATCTTATGTTTATGTCTACATTTGTTAACTTTGCCATTTAAAAAATAAAGGAAAAGAAAGCTAAGATGTAAATTGTTATCTAGCAGGTTTTGAACACAATATGATTCGATGAGCATGATTTTTTTTTTTCATAAACCAGATAAGGAAGCATTTTAAATTGGTTTCATTCAGTTGAGGGTGGACATTTATTGTATATGCTATACATGTATAGTGGGTGGCATCATAACTTATGGTCAAGAGACAATTAAGTTTTGTGTTATTGGTACTTTTATTAATGTTGTTATTGTTGATGATACTGCTGTAGCTGTGGTCATTATTATTGTTATAGTTAAAATGATGAGGTAGTTTTCATTCATGTATTTGTTTAGGTTAGTAAGTATTGTTCATAGCATAACCAAGGAAGGAAAAAAAGTATTCATGGGATATCTCGGCTGGATTTACTCTTAGTTTTTTTCTCTTGTTGCCTATCCAAGTTGAAGTCACTCAGATTTTTGTAAGTACCAGTATATTTTTCTGTTGACTAGCTGGAAAATTTAGAATTTTACAATTTTTTATTTTTATTTCTGCATGATTATTATGTTTGATATGGTTTGAAATAATGATACAGACAGTTAAGCAACAAGAAGCTGAGAGGGTCAATTCCATGGCAGTTCATCAACCTCTCTAACCTCAAAGTTATGTAAGTTTGATTTTTACATTCTCTTATGTCAGTTGACTTTTTTTTTTCTAAGTTGATTTTTTGGTTTTTGTCTGATTTGTATATGGCCAAATTAACAAATAGAAAATAGCAATGTGTGTCGCTATGAAATTCTTTTTATTTGTGTCATTGATTGCTGTGAAAGAAAACTACTAAAAGCTTGAATAATGAATGGGCATCATCACAACATTTCCGTATGTATGCATCTATTCACGTTCGTTTATTCATATCATTTATTATAGCATATATTTCCCGTTTATTACAAAATTTGTATTGGGAATGCACGCAGTGTAATATTCATTGTACTTAATTGCGCACAGTAACATCAATGCCATTTATCTTAGGATTCTTGGAAGTATGCCTGATGAGGACATTAATGTAGCATTTGTATTGGGAATGCATGCCTGGAACATATCATTATACTCCTCTGTGCAAAATAAACTTATATATAGTCAGTGTCTCATTGGTAGCTGTGAAATAATAAATATGAGAAACAAAAAGACCAATAAATCCGATTAAAATCTATCATGAATCTGTAACTATCATCACATATTCTCAATTAAAACTTCTACGGCTTGCGCCTCTTCCATTCTCAACGTAAAACTCAATTAAAAGATTTAATATAAACATGCAAGATATTATCATATATATTGTGAATGATGGTGGGCAGGCCATCTCATTCTTCATTATTTACATCAATAAAATTTTTAAAGTCTTGTAAAAAGAATATTTTTTTTCCTTCTTCTTTTTCTCATTTTGTACATTAAAAAAACTCATATCTAATTTGATTTGTTTTGTTCTGCAGGCAAGTGCACTCTTAATAAATATTTTTGTTCCATTTTCTTAATATATGAATCTTAAATTTAGGTCTCTTATTTTTTACTGTGCTTATCTTTAGTGTTCAAAATCCTATAATAAAAATATTTCTCTATTTTTACTTCAGATTCTGGTGATCTTGGTGCTGTTGGAAGCTACTCAGATTCACTTGGGTTGAAGGTATTAATATGTTTTATTATTTCTTCAAGTCTGGTTTTTTGTCTTCTGTTTTGTTAATTTTTTGTTTACTTCATCTTCTGTTTTGTTATGTCTTCCTTAGAAAATCCTCTATTTTAGTTTCAGATTTTATTCATCTTGGTGTTGTTGGAAGGTACTCAGATTTACTTAGGTTTAAGGTATTGATCTGTATTAATCTATTTTGTTATTCCTTGAAATCTGGTTATTTGTTTTCATTTTTCTTAATTATTTGTTTACTTCATCCTCTGTTTTGTTATTTTTTTCCTCAGAAAAATAGATTTTGTAAGTTCTTATGTTTTCTAATTTTTTCAAATTAAGTTTTTTGTTTTCTGTGTTTGATTAATTTCTTCAAATTAATACAAATTTTGTATTACTTTATTTTATTGTTTCAGTGTGAGGAGATTAAACAAAGATAGTATTTTTTTTTTTTAATTTGTCTATCCATCATCCAAACCTAACGTTTTTGCTCTTTCTTTCATCTCTAAATTGAATGCTTCCCTCACATAATTTGAAACTCTAATCCCTGATCTTTTACATGTCAAAATCCTAGCTCTAACTTGCTCTAAAACCTAATACAAGCTGCTCTCCAGAAACTCTACATCTACATTGGTGTCACAACTTTTTCCATATTTCATTTTCAGTGTGAAAGCATTCATCCCACATTATTTGGACTTTTAAATTGTAATGGAGTTTTGAATGTCTTTGTATGACATGATGTGGGTTAGTTATAGCAGAAAATCTATTTGTGGCTTATCAATTCTTTCTAGATAAATGTAATGGTTGAATATCACATTAATTCTGAGAGTAAAATCAATAGTCATCAATTTGAATTAACAAAGAGAGCAAACAAACTCTTATTTGTTTATTATATGGTTTTGTTTTGTTTTGTTTTGGAGTTTTTTGTTCTTACTTCTATTTTAGTCTTTCTTCCATCAAATCTGATAGCATACTTTCATATATAAAGAATGTTTTTTTATATTCTACTTTTTTTTTTTATAGAATTGTTAGTTCTTTTGGGTGTGATGTACATGTTTGGTTTTTATTTATTGATTTATTTATGTTCACTTCAACATGCATTCTTCTATTTAGACCTGAACTCTAAACATATGATTAAAAAAACTTAAAATTAACAAAGAGACAACAAAACAAGAGGAAGGAAAAAAAAACCCAAACAGAAACAAGCAAAGCTAAGAACCATAAAAGAATACCCATAACAAAAAATAATTGTGAACATGATCTTAATCTTAATCTACTTATAATTTCAAAGTCAACTCAAGGGATATTTTGGTATGGGTTTGGGGAGAAAGCTTCGCTTGAGGAGACCCCAAAAATAAAATCGGACTAACAGGAAGCCAAAAAATAGATTAGTAAGGTATAATAAAAGTATAGATATTTATTTTTATACATGATAGAACATTATTTCACAATGTTAAAATAAATTGTGAAAATAGTTCTAAAAATAATCAGATATGATGATTTTTCTATGTTTACCATGTACACCTTAGGTTGAGTTTAGGAGTGAGTTTAGAAGTAGTTCTAAAAAGTCTTTCATTTTTCAAATTAGTTTATTTTATTGAATAAACAGGCCATAATTTGTAAAAGAACATAGTTTATTTACAAATAACCAGATTATAAATAATTTTTTAATAATAAAGAGAGAAAAGTGGACTTGAGATATTGACATACTTTCATCTTCTGAATTTCATTAAAAAAAAATCTTCTGAATTTCATTAATTTTTTGAATATATTGTTCCTCTGAATTCCATCTTCTGTTTCAATAATAAAGAGAGAAAAAGTTGTTTGAGAAATCATATTATTCGGCAATTACATCTCTCTCATTAATTATTATGCAACTATTTAGATTTGGTACAAAAATTACCTATGAGAAACAGTGCAAAAGAGGTGCAAGTTTATTATAACCATCTGTTTTTTTTTTCTTTTCTCATTGGCTACAAACCAAATTTCTCTTTTTCAATTTCCAAGTTTCTTACTTTGAATGTGTGCAGTGGTTTGAAGTTTTTGATTAACAAAAGATTGCTACAGCTCATTAATAAATAGATTAATCCGATACAGTTTAATGGTCATCTTCTATTTTTAATATGCATTAGTTTAATTGTTAATTATAAATTGTTATAATCTGTTTATTATAATCTGTTTATTTGCAAAAACAGATTATTCACAATATTGATTATTTTTTGTGAATAAGTTTTTTATACTGTTTATTAAGGAAAAGACGAATCTAAGCCACTGGCTCCGTAGGAAATCGTGGTCAGAATCTACATGCATTCGAAGGTTGTGCATGCAAGGTTCGATGCTATCTCAAAGGCTTTCGAAGGTTAGGCATTTGTTTATTTCTTTAATCCAGTCTAAGAAACAACATTCTTTATTTGTCCGTTTGTTTTCTGAGTTCTTTGGTTCAATATTGGAATGTGTCTTCGAAGGTGGTGATCAAGGGTGATCAAGCCAATCCATTGAAGGTGGTCAATAGCTTATAGGAGCGTTTTATTTGTGGCTTTAAATAGAGCTCAATAGCTTATAGGAGCTTTTTATATGTGGCTTTAAAGTTAAATATAAAGAAGTGGCTTTGTTCAGATTGATCATTATCAATGAGAATGGTAATTCATGAGCTTTTGCTTCTTATGTTACTAACTAATGATTTTTTTTTTTATTGATCCTTTTTTTATGCAGGAATGATTTCATAGATTGGGAGTATGATATAAAAGGAATTGGGTCTCACTTGGTGGATATATACAAAGAGGCTTATGACAATATGTTTTCTAACTCACAATTGAATGCACCCAATATGTATGTCAGTTTTATGAGACTACTTTCTTTTATTAGAGCTGCATAATCCTTAGAGTTATTGTTCAATAAATGTGCACCATATATTAATATCTGCTTGTAGTATAACAATTCTACTTTTTTTTCACTTATAAAAAAAGTTTAACTATTTGCATGTCTCTTCAAAAAATAAAAATAAAAACTAGAAAGAAAGTGCATGTCTCGTTTCATTCACAAGTAAGTCTGTTATCATGCGGATTATTGCTGCCAGATTATCAAAGAAATCTTATTGAACTCAATTAAAATTCAGATTAGTGAGATTAATTAATAGTGATGATTGCTGCACTTACTGTGCTAAGTAAACGATTAGCGACATCAAACTTTAAAAGGGACTTACAGGTTTGCCATGAGTGAAGGAGGTTTGCTTAATATTGATTTCTTAACCTCCTTTCACATGTGGAATGAGATAATTATTGAAAGCCAAAGATTGTATATTGGTTTCATATCAGAAATAATGTGGTACTTTTGGTACTAATGCCCCCCAAAAAATTGGATTACTTGGGACAGTCTATATATATGCATTTAGTAATTTAGTGTTTAGATCATTTATATGGAGTAGAAAGATTGATAATTTTTTTTATAAGAGAAGATATTGGCATGCCAATATGTATATATAAGCATTTTCACCACTTATATGTTTTATTTCTCTATGCAGTTCCTGAGCCACCCTGCATTATGTGACTTCTTGAACGAGGAATATCAGAAGGTTTGATTTGTGATTTGAAATTCTTGATATTGGAATGTTCAGTCTGTCATTAACTAATTATTTAAACCTAAAAAATTGTTATAAGTCTTCCTTTTTTATTTAACTTAAGAGTTTAGAGTTTTTTTATATTGAATATGTTGGATTTGGATTGTAAGGTTTAGCACTTTTGGAATGATTGCTCCTACAATTTAAAAAATTTCCTTTGTTCTATACTTGATATAGATCTTCAAGTACATAAAATCTCGTGATGTAGAGGATTTTAGCGATGTGACATCAGGGTACTCCATTACATTTGTAAGATTCTTTATTTACTCATGCTTGCTTGACCTTATACTTGAGATGGTTTCCATCTTTTAGGTGCCAGCTTATTGTGTTTGTTATTTTACCTTTATACTGATTTGGTTTATTAAAGAATTTGCTTATGCATTTTGATTTGGTTTATTATACCATAATCTGAACTTTATACGTACATATATACATTTGTGGTCTTCATGTTTTTCCACCAACTCTTTTCTCTTTATTTGCATGGAGTTTCTCTTTATTTATTGCAATTTACATAAGACAATAAAAAAAAAGAGAAGTGGCCTGTTCATAAATATTTATTGATTGGTTGGAAAATGATCCATAGATTGAACTCCAGTTAAATTGGAATGAAACCTATTCAGATCATTTAACTTCTGGTTTACATGGTATTGACTTAAACCATGTCAGCATCTTGGATTCAAGATGAGATCTATGTACCAAAAAGAATATGTTGCCTAATCATGTTGTTAGAGGTAATTAATGCACGTAAACTCTACTTAGATGTGAAGATAAAATCCTGAAGTCATATGGTAAATGTCTTAATGCAACTTTATGCACGTGATCGTGCCTCAATTCAACTGATTTCTTATATTAATTGAAAAAACCTCTGTTTGAACTTGGCTTTGTGAGTGTATGAGAGACTTGGCTTAACTAGAACCTGTTTGTAGATCTTATGAAACTTTTTCTTCTCATGTTGATTTCAACTAAAAGACTATATAAGGCCAGCAGGCCTATTATTGTAATATTATAGAAAGAGTAATAATATAGAAAGAGTAATAATATTGTTAGATCAGGTGCTATAACTTTAACCGTGTAGCCTTATAAACTCAAAATTAAGTCGAACCATGCATATATAATAAAATATTGTTGATGTGTTACTATTGAACATATAAAAGTTGTAAGATTTTTATAGTAAATTTGACATCTTCCTAATTAAATATTATAATTTCATCAAGTTTCTAGCTTCTAATCGAGCAGTACCAATATTATAATACAAAATTAATTAAATTAGTGAGAGATGCCAATTTCCTCATATTATTAATTTAAGGGGGTAGTGGAACCATATATATATATATATATGTGTGTGTGTGTGTGTGTGTATATATATAGAACTGAACTTAATATATGTTTAAGGTCTTGAAAATGATGCCAAGTTTATTAAAGTTATTAGGTTGTTGGGAAATTAGCATGTAGACTGTATGTATGTAATTCATATTTAGTATACGTGTGTGTATATATATATATATATAGGCTACTTAATTCCAATCATATATTTTATTAGCCAACTGCAAATTACTTGCAATATTTCGATGATTGTATATGCCAAAACCCCAGCTATTGGCATGGAATTAATCTTGATTATGAAATCTGTTCACTTATTAATTTGGACCACAATCCAGATCCTAAACTTCTTTTTTAGCTCATTTATCTCAGTAATGAGGTACTCCTGTAGGGACAAAAAATCCTCAACAGCTTTAACTTTATTTAAAAATAATGTTTTGGGATGCATTTCCAGCTAGGAAGCATAACACATTCTCCAATAGAATGTTTTGAAGACTTGCAAAAGTCACAAGCAACTAAGCATAATATATGCTTTTTTTTTTTTTGGTTTTTTGTAATATGTAAATGGTCGGCAACTAGGAGCTCCTTGTATTTTTATGTTCTACTGACTGATTGCTTGTTGCACTCTTGTTGGAGTTATGTTTTCAAATGCTTGATCATGAGTCACTGTGAATGACTACTTATAAAAAAAAAATAATGAGTCACTGTGTATAACATTGTTTTATTCGTTTTGTTATTTTTTAATTTAATTGATCTGACTTGGTGGTTTTTTTAGGGACTTTGGATTGGTTCATTTTTGTGCATATTTTTATGGTTTAATTGCTCAAATTTGGTTTGTTTGTTTTTTGAAAGGTCCATGGCCTCTATTTAACTTTTATTGGATAAACAAACTGTTAATGTTTTTTTTTTGGTATATTTGGTTGCATTTGTGTATTTTGAGAAGTTGCCAGTAGAAGCTTTCTATTAATTTACACAGCATAAACTCCCAGTTTGTAAAGTAGTACTAAGTTACTAACACGAGGTTGGGTAACTTCTCAAATACTACCATTTGCTTAGTTTAATTGATCTAATTTAGGTGGTTTTTTTTGTGTAATGACTTTGAATTATAGTTTGGTTTCTGTTCAAATTTTTATGTGATTGTTATTTTTTCATAAATTTTTTGAAAAAAAGAGGCGATTCTATTTTTTAAGTTTGAAATGTTTAAGTTTATGCTTTTATTTTTTTTCTAAGTTTGTCACTTCGACTTATTTGTCTTCTTGTGATAACAGGATGAAAGTTTTGAAGCGTAATCTATTTCGCTTGAAAGCAAGGTATAATTTAGAAATCTATTCTATTTTAGTTGAAAGCAAGGTATAATGAATGAAGGCTTAATTTTTTATCTAGAGCTTAGGTTCATTTGAGAAAATTTGTGTTTCTGGCTGTGTGCCAGGAGACAAGATTTGGTGTGTGAGGCTACATGTAACTTTGGGAATGATGCAGTTATTTTGAAATTGTTCATGCTATTTTAAATTTGGAATGAATATTTGATGTGAGTTATGCTATTTTTGAGTACATATGTTGTCTTTTAATAGTTTCACAGTTTCTAAATGATATGTTGGAATGGTTAATGGGTTTTACTTTTGGACGGTAGATTTGGTCTCTTATGAGTTTTGTAATTTTATGGATAATGAATTTGTTCGTTTTTATTTTTTTTCAATGACATAGAAAACAAAAAATTATATTTTGTCTTAAGAAACAAACTGTAATATAGATTTTAAATATGATATTTTATTTCTCAAATTTGCTTGGATCTATGGTTTATTTAAATTTATTATTATTTGAATTATTAGCTTGCAACTTGAATAAAATGTATTATTCTCATTCAGTTTAAGTTTTTTTTACACTAAATGTTTATATTTTTTTAATTAATTTTATAGTACTACAGGGCAACGTGCCTCGCACGTTGCATTACTCCTAATATATATATATATATATATATATATATATGTAACGTTTTCAATGTATAAAAGACTCAGAAAATAAAAACCATACTCCTCGATTTGACGGCGCCGATCGATGTACAGTTATATTTATTAAAATAACAATTATATGTAATTAAATATATATACTTGGAGCCATTAAAAAATAAATAATGTTTTTAAGAAGTGTCAATATTAGAATCTTAATTCCCAAAGTTTAATTGGGCCTATTGTTCTAATTTTCTCCCATTTGCTTTTATTCTCTGTTTTTTTTTTTAACAAGCATTTCATTCATTCAAACAAAACACATTACGAACCCTGTTGTTCCGACCAAATAGTAGAATCAATACATTGAGGGAAAGAACCCTCCCAAACACATATAAATTTTGCATATCTCGCGAGCTGTGAGTAACAAAAAATCTCAGACTAGGCTTTACTTTCGTGGAGTAGAAAGAGATCAAGAGCTCTTAATTATATGGTATGCTAAAGTAGCTCTGGCCATCAATAGTAACAACTTCCAGGCCCTTTAACTTCCCAAGGATTTAATAAATTCATAAATTCTTTAATTACGAAAACTAAAAAGCTGGCCGCATGAGTTTAGAAAGTCAATAAAATTAATCCTAACTTCTAAAAAAAACTTTTATGAATTATTTGGTACGTACCCGGCGCTTGAAGATTCATCAGTTAATTAATTTTCCGCATCACCGCATTGCCTTATTATAAATGTATAGACCGCATCACCGCATTGCCTTATTATAAATGTATAGATTGATATAAGTTAACTCTCCGTCAATATTACAATTTCAGGCTCAAATATTTAATGCTATTCATGATCAGTCACATGATTTAAGTTGGCGATATATAGAAATATTGAACATCAAACTTTGTATCATGATTAGATTTTCATGTCAATTGTCATTTCTTCTTGCATAATTGCTAGAGACAATTAATTCAGAAATTCGATGGAAAGCTCTTAGTACGTACTACGTAATCTACGAAATATTGAAAGAGGCATGCAAATTAAGCATGCAACATACAGCCAGCCAAGTTCAATATTTTTGGTCTAGTGCATATTTACCCTATGATCACGACTATATATGGAGGTGAATGCATGAGATCATTTCCAGGAAAGTCATAAGTTAGACTGAGCTCATGAGATTCCTTTGCCCATCTCGTTCATATTGTCCATCTGTATTTCCATTTTGATCCCCACGGCCATGATAACCAGACACGTCAATTGCCACCACTTCAGGATTAAAATTTTCTTTTCCACTGATATCTGCAATATTAGTATTTATGATGATTTTCTTTTCTGGTGCTGTTTGCAGCTGATCTTTGGTGGATGGGGTGGGGGATAGCTTGTAATCTTTGCTTTTACCCCACACTACAAGATATAAGCCTACGACTATGATAATGGCACCAAGCACCCTGCACATAATTAATTGATTTATAAGAAAAATGGTTAGTTTTCTTCATCTGATCTTTAATTTCACTATTGTTTGATGGAGTAAAATATTATTAAGGTTGATGGGATACCTTCCCAGATACAATTGCTCTGCCAGAATGAAGGAGCCCATAACAGCAACAATAACCATGCATAGGGGACTAAAAGCTGTCACAAAAACAGGACCTCTGTCTTTCATTATCACTCCTTGAATGTAATAAGCCAACCCCGAACAGATTACACCCTGCACGTACGAATATACGAATATATTCATTCATTCTCTGGTTAAAAAGAATAGTTCGATACTTTGATCTGCTATATTATTATAATAATATTCAAAATATAATTATTTTTTTAATGTCAATTGACGTGAAAGGCCGCTAGCTTCTATATCGATAATATGTCTCAACTGAGGGTATTTTGATCCATATATATGACCAAAAAATGACCTCTAGGAAGTCATGCTTAATATATAAATTATTCTCTTAGTCTTGTGCATGTAGTCTTACGGTGTAGAGAGCTGCAAACAATTTAATATCCCAATTTATGGACCAGATGGCAGTGTTTCCTTTCTCCATTACAAGTGCCACTGCGGTGCCTTCGAGAGACCCTAACAGGCATATCCAAGCTGTAAGAGAGAGCTCTGCAGGGTATGTTTTTAGTGTGACTGCCTAGAGATCAAACATTAAACCATTAGCTAGTTTATTTATATAATAAAATAAAATAATTTATATCGTAGATTAAACGAACGATGAAACAGTAGTTTAAATATTTACTTGCAGAATCATGAAACAAGCCCAGCTGAAGCATCCAATTGTGATCATTATGGCACCTTTGATTGAATGTTGAAGATTTGCTCCACCGCTTTGCTGTTGGCCGTGGCCACTTCTTCCTTTTGTCCACATCAACTCGATAATGGGGCCTTTCACCAGTGTTATAAACATGGCTCCTGCAACTGTTGCTATGGTCCCTACCACCTTAGCTTGGCTTCTGATACTTTTGAATCTTAGCACCTCAAGCCTATGATCAAAGAGTTGCAATTTAAAATAAAACAAGATTTTTGTGTCATGATCTTTCGGGAAAGTCAGCTTGTAAAGTTTATATATATTTGAACACGGCTATTTTCACAACATAATATACAACTTTTACACAACTTTAATGGAAGAGTTGTATAAAAGTTACAGAATAATTGTGTCATTTTTCCTTCACAGTTTTGGTTACCTAAGGATGCAGGCCATTAGAAAAGTAAGGGCAGGAAGAATATTGGTCATAGCAGCTGCAAAAGTTGCAGTCGTATACTTCATCCCCAAAAAATACAAGTTCTGGTCAATGACTGGCCTGTCAATGCAAATTAGAAGATATTAGATATAATGCCATATCAGAAAATATGATATTATCAGAGGTAGTAATTGTTTAGAATAGTAGAAAATTTACTCCAGTAAGCTGAGGACTACTAGTTTGGTGAAGATTGGAAGTGTCATCTTTGGTCTTACTTTCCTGTGAACAAGTAGATCAGCAAGACACTCAATCCCTTACCCCTTGCAAACACAATCTGAGAGAGAGAGAGAGAGAGAGAGAGAACGAACTTGTCTAGAAAAACTGCAAAAGGGGCAATGACAACAAAGGCAACGATATGGCGGTAGACAACGAGTACATAATTGCTCATCCCTTGGTTTAGGGCAGCTTTAGAGAGAACATCCATTCCTGCAAAACCAAACTGCAAGAATATAACAGCAAGGAATGGTTTGATTCTCTCAAAAATGCTATGTGCTTGGATATTCATGATGATCCTTTAGGATCGATCGAGGAGGGCTGGCTCCTACTAAATGTAAATATTTTGAGCTGTTCGAGGCCGTGTCCATCAATGGCTGCAATTGTGCTGGTTATATATAGAAGGCTGTGGATGCAGTAAACTATTTATTTTTCACAAAATCCAAAGGGACTCCACTACTGAATTAGAACTCAATTATTACTGATCACCACTATAGTGACATCTAATGAGTTTAATTAGTCTTCCAATACTACTCTCTATTTGGTATAAATTCATGGTTAAGAAAGCTTTGAATCCTAGCTAGTGCGCTTACTTATTTAAAACTACTGTATGTTTATGGTTACTTACAAATTTGTAGCAGGTGGAGTTGCTTTGGGATCATTTCATAAAGTTGCTTTAATTTCATTAATGTTCCGGTTTTAAATTTCATATTTTGATATTTAATTAATACTTTCTACAAACTTAAAAATATAATTTCTTTTAATGAGTAATGCTAGATATATACATGACATGCAAGTTCCTTGCACACACTTCCTCTAAAAATAAAAAGTGGTAGGGCCTATTGTGAATGACAATATATATAATTTCAATATTCTAAAACGGTGTACGTACACGATTTGTTTAATCAATTAGCAGATTGATCTCTAAGCTTAAAAGTTAATTAAGTTATTTATACACTGATCATTCCACTTGATCTAGTACTACTGAGTAAATCAGGCAAATATTCTTTACTACTTCTCACCTATTACTAAATCTATCAAGATTAATGTCATTCAGTACCAATATTAGCTTTAGGAAGTTAAAGTCCCATGCAGTAGAAATTGCTAAACATACGTGATATGTACTGAATTAATAGCAGGGTGCTGCATGCTCAATGTACTATCCAAGTTTTTGTTAGAACTACTAAGCTTGACAATATTTATATATTCTGATCATCATGATCTAATAGTATAGACTATAGATTCTACTATCCTTTTCAATGATATGGCTGCTACTTTGTAATAAGCTGAAAAAGATTTGAAAATAACGTCACGGCCAATCGAAGCGACGACTTACGTTCAATTCAAATCAGCTTTTCAATGCCTGCTAGCTAGTTGGAACTTTGGAAGGTAATCAAGAACGTCCATGATTTTGTGCTCGACGCCAGCAGCGTCGATCGATATTGTAATTGCAAGTTGCCATATTTTCCAGATCAGAGTGTTCTAATTCATCGAATTGATATATATATATATATATATATTTATTTATTTATATATTTATATGAAATGCTCTAACTTTTGGTAATTAATTGGCCTTATGATCATGACGTACGCACTACAAGAAAAACAGGTTTTTGAGGCTAGTTATATGCCACGAACATGACTATTCGGGATGAAAGAAGTACTGTTTTCGTCCCGAATAGTCATGTTCGATTGTTTTCGTCTCTAATAGTCATGTTCGTGGCATATAACTGGCCTCAAAAGCCTATTTTTCTTGTAGTGACATACGTGCTAAGTAGGTATTTGTTATATTAGTATTAAATTCTTGCCTGCAAATATATTTTGTTAATTAATAAATTAGGCAAGGGTTAATAATTCTTATTTATGAGTACGTATAATGAATATGATCATAACATTAATATTTCTATAATTTACCTTGAGATGTGTATATATATATATTATATTATATATATGTACATATATACGTAGCCAAGGTCCTTGGACCAATATTTGACAACACTTTGATTTCTCACTAAAGAAACCTCAGAAACGGAAGAAAGGGGGGAAAGCGAGGAAGAAACAGATGTAGAAATAGAAACAACCCCCGAAACAAAGGGGACTAAACAGGAACAAGAGGAATCCACTGAAGAAGATCCTTCTCCTTCTCTTTTTTCGGAAGAAAAGGAGGATCCGGACAAAATGGATGAAACAGAAGAGATCCGAATGAATGGAAAGGGAAAAACAAAGGATGAATTCCACTTTAAAGAGACACGCTATAAAAATAGACCAATTTATGAAACTTCTTATCTAGATGGGATGGACAGTTTGCTATAGGCAATAATGAGATCACTGTTTTAGTAAATGATGCGGAGAAGGGTAGTGACATTGATCCACAAGAAGCTCAGCAAACTCTTGAAATAGCAGAAGCGAACTTGAGTAAAGCTGAAGGCAAGAGACAAACAATTGAGGCAAATCTAGCTCTCAGACGAGCTAGGACACGAGTAGAGGCTATTAATATGATTTCGTAACTAGTTTGTTTTGTCGATTGAATAGAATCAAATGCAATCAAATGTAATCGAATTATAATGCAACAAAAAAAATTTCAATTGAAATTAAAAAAAAAAAATAGAGAAATAAAATAAAATAGGATGGAAAAGATACAAAATAAATAAAGCAGGGTTAACAACAAATATCTTGATGATAAATAAATTCGTTTTGCAAGTTATGATTAGGGAATTATAGGTGGAGCAATTAGACATAAATTAATACCGACTCCTCCGAATTTGATAACTTCAATTCCATTAATGAGTATCATTGACCAACTCCTTATCAATTTTGATTCATTTCAAGATGAAAAACAATTTAATGAGTTTCAGTGACTAGAATAAAAAAAAAAGTACTGAATAAGAGAATCTATTGGCAATATATCAAATAAGAGAATTTCTATTTCAGACATAAGCAATCTTCAAATAAGATTGAAGTGAGGGGAAATGGATGTGATAACACAGAACAAAGTTTAATTTCGGTTTCGATTGCTAATTCGAAAAATTTATTACTGGCGGGCCACAGAACCAATGATCGAATCTTCCCTCTCTATGTATCAATATATATATATGTATATATGTATATATACTGCAAGTATGTAATAATACTACAAGAAAATAAATCTTTTGCGATACCAGATTTTGTCGCAAAAAATAGGGAAGAACGTCGTAAAAAAGTATTTTCAATGAAAACAGTCATTTTGATTGTAATTTATTGATTATTTATACCTGTTTTTTTTGTAGTGTAAGAAATTATATTAGATCGGCATGCGCATGTATAAAATCTATATAAATGAAGTTATCATGTACGTATGTACTGTGTACGTACTACGCTCTGTCTGATCAAGATAATTTTATGCTTTGCTTGTTGAAATTTAATAATGGTGATTACTGATTAGTGTATTCATCATTATATGTAGTACTGATTCTTATACACTAATTTATATTAATATCACTAGAGTTTTTTTTACTTGTACTCATAGTCATGTAATTCAAACCAATACTAAACATCGAATATCGGATATTAATTGTTAGACAAGAAAATTATTGCACACTGTTTGAACAAATAACGAATGCACTTTAATTCGATCGAAACAGCTCGGTCTGAAAAATGATCAGATCACAACATTCGATCGAACGATCGACTTCCACTGTAATTCCCTATTAAGAGATCAAGATCATGTTCAAACATTTCATCGTTTGATAACTCGTGTATTATTATATATGAGTGTTTGCATGCACATGAGTAAACCCAGCTTTCAATAAAACATGTATTATTATATAAATGTTCAAAATTAATCTAGGCAATAGCAATTAATGAAACCTAGCTACGTCGATTTAATTTAATGATTATTGTTATTGTTGTTATTATTATTATTGAGAGAATTATTGATGGCCGGGGGTGGAAATCAATATATATATATATATATATATTTAAAATAAAGAACTTTAAAAAAATAAATTTATTTATTCGATCTCAAATGTGGCTTTCTAAATAATAGATCAGTCGTGTCTTGAGTTTGCAAGATCATGAGAAGAATTTTGCCGTGGTCCAAACATACATTATTAAGATGAGGAGATGGAGAAAAATGTACATTATTAAAGTTGCCACCATGGTTTGTTTAACATATCAGTCCAAACAAAAAGTGTACTACTTGCGCAGCTAGGGCGACATCAGAATCTTCTTTTTATCATCGATACGTGCACTACTTTTGTTAGCTTTTTAAGCTACTTTGGTTAAAACACCTTTGTTCACGCACGGTCAAGATCGATTCTGATCCTGATCAGCACGTAAAAAATCCCACTATTCATGCAGACTTAGACCATAATGTTTTGTTTCTTTATGCTTTCTGCACTATATATTTCCATACGTACGTACCCTACCCTTCTCCAATCTGGAATCCATTTTGTGGGCCTAAACTTTATATTCTAACAACAGTTTATAAAAATATTCTTAACTTTATGATACAAATTGTTGCGTAAAATAATGTGTTTATCATTTTTCTAAATTAATTAGCTCCTAGCTACCTAGCTTATAGCTGGATGTAAGTGGCTCTGCCAATTACATCAAAGCTAGAACAGTACGTACCTAAAAGTTCACTCATTGATGCTTGGGCAACGTAAGAACATGATCATGATCAGCACGTTGCTGATTTGGAAGATGCATGCTCTTCATGATTCGAAGATGTACGTACGTAAAAGAATCTTGGGCGGCTATTATATTTGTATATATATAATACATATAATATATATAGCTTAATTCACTAAAAAAATATATATATATATTTGTAATTAATTATTTACAATAAAAACAATTATTTATGACAAAACCAAAATTTATTTTAACTAAAAATAGTCATTTAGTTAGAAATAACTAGTCGCAAAAAAATAATTTTCTTGTAGTATTGATTGTTGTTACAAAATATTACTTATTTATGATTAGTTATTTTTTATAAAAATGATTATTTTCAATTAAAATGAGTCTATATTTATTACAAATAATCATTCTCTTCACAAATACTCCGTTATAAAATCATTATTTTTCTTGTAGTGTGGTGACGACAATTATAATATTAATGATCTCTTTATAATTAGAATGTAATTAAGTTGTTTGAGGAATTGAAATTATAAAGGTGCATGCATGGATCCATCTACTTGCTGTCCAAACTCTTGGATCAAGAGAAAACTAAAATCCTCTTTAGTTTTCTAATTATCTAGAACTGGAGGCCGGGGAGAATTTATATATAGATCAGTGTAAGTATAAAAGATAAAATATTTATTGAGTGTTTAATATTGTTCAGTGATCCATGTTGACAAAGATATATAATATTGTATAGCTCAATAAACCTCATCTACCTACATCTTTAAAAGCCTTAAAATTTTAATAATAAGAAGAATTATACTGCTAATTGCATGCAAGTCAATGCGTAGGATGCACTTTCTATGATCTTACATGAGAAGATTTAATTTATAAGATTTAAATTTTTAAGTTGTTCTTCTTGCAAATCAAATCTTGTCGGACGTCGTCATTGCTAGCAATTTGAAAGGGTTGGTTCACCAGTACATCAACTTGCAAATATAATTTTTCTAATGAATTAGAAGAATATTCTCGGTTTCTGCATGCTGGCTAAGTTGGCAGCTAAAAGCATATCATGTAGGGTTTGTTTTTGTTGTACAAATACAGTGTGCTGTGATATTTTGGAAACGAATAATGCGGGAAATCAAAAAGGATTATGTTTTGACCCAATTTTTGGTAAAGAGCTTTTAATGTACGTCAACATCGATACTTAAACATGATATATGTATAGGTATATATATATACATATATATATATAATATTATACATGCAGGGTTAATTTCTATATAATATAAATCATTTCAAACCCTGGTTTAACCCATGCACTGATCATGATATTTATGTCAAATATTTGGTCTCCACATTGGCAGGCTCGATCAGCGCACGCGGGAGTGGTGTCCTATACATAATCCACTTCTTTCAGAGTATATAATATTATAATATAAAGCTTTTAATAATTAATTAAGCTTTGATGCTCTCCAACATCATCAGAAAATTATAGTCGGCCTTTTCCCGCCCAGTATTTGAAATTGACACTACTAATAATCATGGCTTTATAATGCATGAACAATGGGCATGCAATAACATCGCTCCAACAAAATTATTCATTGTTTCACCACCAAGATTTTGTCTTTCCTTGTGGATTATTTAATTGTTAAAGCTGGATGAACAGCAAAACACTTCTTAGGGTATGAAGAGATTTGTTATCTCTGATCTTCCGTTCTAATCTATCTGATATTTATCTGCTCCGACATTTCAAGAATGACAACTAATCCCACCCACATAAAAGATAAAAGAGAAATTATATATTCAAACTGTAAATATACGAGTCTTGCATAAATATTTTGTATAAAAAACAGATCGGTCTCATTATGGAAAAGTAGTGGGAAAAACTTGAATTTTCTTTTAAGTAGAATCCATATTTTTACAAAAAAATTATATAAAATTTAAACATTTAAAATTTATACCTAACATTTATAGAAGACATTATATATTCTCTTTTCAATTATTGTTCTTTTTTCATATTAAATAACCGAAAAGTTATTTCAATTATTATAAAGAGATATATATATATTATATAATATAGGATGACGACAAGGACGCCATTTATGCTAGCTGATCTTTTTTTATCCTTTCAATAATTGTAATCTAAAGGCTGATTGACTGGTCAAAACGATGGAGGGCGGCGCTGTAGCAGTATAATCACTAAAAAGATGATGGTATCCTCCTTTCTTTTGGTGACTGTAATGTCTCAAACACACAATTCAAGATCAATCACACTTTCTTAGTCAAAAGCATTAATTTCTTTTGAGTTTCTTTTATCATATATCTTTTTCTGCTTTTCCTTACCTTTCATGACTTGGATCAGCTCTAAAATAAATAATGATATACCTACAATTTTTCGGCAAGTTTTTTTTCTTTTTTTTTTTTTTAAAATTACGAGTCTTTGAAATTTGTATAATGGTGTACCACACACCAACCTAACGCGTGCATGGAGATGCACCCCTCCTTTATTCATAGGAATGAGTTTGAAATTTGAATGCATAAATATTGTAACTTGGTTTAAGATTTTTAGAAACTAATGACATACAATTTTTTCACAACTATTTTACAAATCTATTTTCAAATAGAGGATGGTCATTATATAAAATTGAAATTATATTTAATGATGTGGCAAAACTACATTGAGAAATGATAATGGTCTCTTTGGAGTCCCGTTTTGGGTCCCGCTCAATTTTTTTTATTTAATGATTCAAAAATTATTATTTAGTAATGTTGTGAATTTTTTTCTTTTTTTAAAAATGTTTAAGAGTGTTTAAAAAATTATGCAAAAATAAATAATAAAAAAAATACAAGAAAAAAAATACTAAGTGTGTACAAAAAATAAACTCTTTATTGGGCTTCCAAACATCTTCTAAACTATATTAGTTGATTGTAAAATGAGTTGTAGAGAAGTTATATATCCATTCATTACCCTGACTTATTCTCGTATCAAATTTAGTTTCTCTCATCTAATTTGGACTCCTACTTAGTACATATTCGGGATTGCAGTAAAAAATATAATTTATAACTTATAATTTAAATAATAAGCTCTAAATTTCAAAAGTTGTTTACTGTTTGATAAACATGTATTTAAATCGCTTTTAAAGTTAATTACAATAATCTTTTCAAAATATACAGTTATCCGCATTAGATTTTTGGTAAAAGTTTCAATTTGATACTTTTTTAAAAAGTAAATTTTCAGTTTTTTTAATTGATTAAAACATTTTTTATGAAATTATCAAACATGTTATTTTTTTCTTTAAAAAAGCTTTTAAGTTGTTATACCCTAAGAATTGCAGTAGAAATTATACCTTATAGTTTTAGATCTTATAACTTATAACTTATAACTTAAATGATAAGCTTTATACTTTAAAATTTGTTTGTTGTTTGCTAAACATGTATCTAAAACATTTTTAAAGTTAGTTAAAGTAATTTTTTAAAATATACAGTTATTCACATGAGTTTTTATTTTATTTTATTTTTTTTATAAAAGTTTCAATTTGATATTTAAAAAAAAAAACAAACTTTCAACTTATTTAAGTGATTAAAACACTTTTTATAAATTTATCAAATATGTCATTATTTTTTTTGTTTAAAAGAGTTTTTAATCAATTAAAAATATTTTTTAAGTTTCGCAACACGACCCTAAATAGACTCTTACTCTGTTTCTATTTCCTTTTTAAGCTTTAGTATAAATTTATTATGATAAATGTTTTAGAAAAAAAACATTTTGGCTTCTGTTAAATATCTAAGAAGTTGAATGAAGTATGTTATTTTTTATGAAACACTTCCTAAATTTCAAAACTTTGTTTTTTATGATACATGCAAGGATAAACATTGTTTTTTTAAGATACAAACTAGGATAAACATAAATACTGTATTGAAAAGTCTCTAATTAAGCAGTTATTATCATTAATATTTGTAACAATTATTTTACATGGGCAGTTGGAACATGATATTATCTATTCTATGGATGTCGTCAATGAAATAGTAATACTAATGTGATTGATCAAGTAGATCCATTTGAAAGTGTGTCTATAATTCTAGAGACTAAGGAAAAGTAGGCTGCCCCACACAAACTTGAGTAGCCCGACATGAACTTGGATAGCACATTTATATAAAAGTTCATGACATGTATATCTCTTAAACCACCGCCCAAAAATCATATAGGACAAACATGTTGTATTTAACACATGAAATATCTATTTCTCTCTAGAATTAGACCGTCTGTTTTAGAAAAGCAATTAAAAATAATCTCTTTTCAAACGTACAAAAAAAGGAAAGGAAAAAAGAAGAGAGAAAATGGCTTTCTGATCAATAGTACTTCAGTAGTTGATTCAATAATGTCCTAACTATATCTTGATTGAAATCCAATAGTTCCAGCTTGTATATAAACTCATAATAGATGGTACAAGAAGCTGATATCTGTAAGAAAAATTTCTAAACCGGTCCTAGCCTAATTATTAATTAATTTGATTATGACATAATTGGACCATACTCTCATATTGTACTTGCGAGCTACTTTTCACTATGAGAAATATTTATAAAAGGATTATATAAAAATAATTTTATAAATTAATGTAGTTTGATGTAGTTTATCATATTATAATTTTTTTTTATAAAATAAATCTAATAAATCAGATAAAGACACTTCATTTTATAAAATTACTGTTATGTAATTTTTCTGTAAATGTAGTAATCCACATTTACCATTCTCATCAAAGAAAAATGCTCAGTACACCGATAAAGTGTAGCGATCAGGATTTTTTTTATCTTAAATATTTGTGTACGTGTTTTTTTCACTAATTTGACCTTGTTTTGAATATTGACTTGCAAATTAAATTCATATTTGACTGTGTCTTGAAGTTTGTTGAATCCAAATAGAATCAGATATCACCACTCAAGTATAATCAAAATGAAGCATCTGATCATCAATCTTTATTATATTGAATGACGATTGTAAAGTAATTTAATCAATACAATCATTCTACCTTAATTGCTACAATATTAGATTATTATGACCTTTCAACGAAGGGTTGGACAGTACCGGTTCTGAGATGAGAAGTTCTGGTTTAGTCCTTGGATGCAACTTAGTTTCAAATATACGTGCAGGTGAGTCTTGCTTCGTCTAAAAAGAATACTGATCTCATGATGATCTATATTAGAAAGACATCGAAATGAGATTTACAGTCTTAGAATGTACAATGTCACATACTCGATTTAAAAAAAGTAGATAAATAAAAAATACACATTCAGTACTACAAGAAAAATGGACAGTTATAATGAATTATTTGTGACGAAAAGATTTTTTGTAATTAATTTTAATTGTAAAAAATCATTTCGCAGAGATTAACTGACTGCAAATAAACAATTTTCTTATAGTCTTTACATTTTTTTCAAAGGAGGTGCATATATAGGGTTTACGCACCCTAAGATTTTGTGCATTACTCTTAGGTACAGATATCACCATTTCATGAGCTGAGACTTCATTCATGATCTCACTCGTTTCTATTGTATTCATGAGATTTGCTTTTGTTCCCTACAATCTATCTAAAACTCTTCCTCTTTAAGTCAATTGTATGCAACCACATTCCATCTTTTTCTCCTCAAAGAAGCCCTTACCATCAAAACGAGCATCGAAGTTTGATAGATCAATATTTATGTGAGAACCTTGAAGTACTTGGTCATTAATTTCAACAAGGAAAATGATAGACATACAACTTTTTGTACAACTATGTTTTAAATGAGGGACATTTATGTAAAGTGATATTGCTTATATAAGTTACTCTACAAAAGTATTTCTCATTTTTTTTTGGGCCAAAAAGGAAGGCAACATCTCTGGCACTTTATTAGAAACCCACTTGTAGCAAAGGAAAACCATGGTTACAAGAAAACTAACTTATTAAAACAAACCAATACAATAACCAACCAACACAACTACAATCCTACCATGCATGTTTAACTGACCCAAAGAATTTTGAGAATGCAAAAACCATTTTCCCGTCATGGTCTTGCAAGATTCCCCCACCTCCACCCATACTGGGATTACCTAAGCAGCTTATGTCTAAATTTAACTTCAACCTCCCTAAAGAAGGTCTCAACCAATGTACCACCTATACCAAGAACCAGTCCACTTCTTTGCAATAGGAATATCCAAATTCTAAAGGACCCGTAAGTCCCCTTCCACCATATTCTTCCTATCAAAACCAACAGCAATAATCCTCACCCAGTATTTCATAGAAGACCATACTGCCATCAAATTTTAGATTTGCCTTCCTTGCTACACATTGACGATCCCATAATTTCCACACAATAATACTAGGAATTAATCCCAATAATAGACCACTCTAAGACCTCTTTCTCCCTCTATTAAACCATAACTCTAAGATTGATAGACTATAAATGGTATTCTAAGTTCAGCAAACCATTTCCTCCATAATGCCTAAGTAAAATCACCTTTGCTCAAAACATACTCCAAATCCTCTTCCTTGCGTTCTACACAGTAGTCACAACACGAGACTATTGGAATCCCTAACTTCCTCACCTGATCATCAACACTTAGGCAATTAAAAGTTGCTTTCCACATACAAATGGATATTTTTTTGGTAACCATTTATTCCATATCCATTTTTCCTAAGGAAACACAGACATTCTCACTATAATGCATTCCCATGCCAACTTCGTTGAGAAGCATCCATTTTTTTCAA
Source organism: Platycarya longipes (assembly GCA_036559045.1). Lineage (NCBI taxonomy): Eukaryota > Viridiplantae > Streptophyta > Magnoliopsida > Fagales > Juglandaceae > Platycarya > Platycarya longipes. The sequence goes on from CM071797.1 coordinate 39,389,115, forward strand.
GTTTCCAAACTAAAATATCTTTAGTCTCTCTCAATACTCCCACTTTTCCCATCACCTGATAGGCTTTTTCTAGACCCAAAAACAGTTTAAGATTTTCAACACCCTAAGTGTTATTAACAACTCAACAAATCAGCTAAGCCAGCAGTAACCTTATTCCAAAATGTTGATCGAACACCTTCAAAAATACACAAAGAATATGTTTATTCTTAGTGTATTTGGCTTTGAAAAAATTAGGCTACAATGAATCATGGGTTAAAATTTGCCATCCATATTTCATAAATAAAGACCGCTGCACCTTGCTCAGCTTTCGCATCCCAATCCCCCCTTCCTCAATTGGCACGCATAATTTTTTCCAAGATCGCCAATTCCTTTTATTTTTACCTTGTTGATCACCCCAGAAGAAACTTGCAAATAAGCCATTCAACTTCCTAATCATTGTTTTTGTCACTTGCAAGACTGATAATAGATGTATAGGCAAACTAGAAAGCACATGTCTCAATAAAATGAGTCTTCCACCCTACGAAATTAATCTACTTTTCCAGCCAGAATTTTTTTTCCTCACACGCTCCCATAGAAGATCAAAGTGACTAATCCTTAAATGGCCATCTACTATTGGAGCCCCCAAATAATTAAAAGGGAAACTCCCCTATGAGAAACCGGTCTCCCCCATGATCTCCCTAGTTCGGCTATATATGATAATTGTTTTGAGAAAAAAAAAATTGATTTCTCCAAATTCATGCGTTGCCCTGGCCAAGCTTCATACTTCTTCAAAACATCCATCAAACCTCTTATCGATCTTCTAGAACCATTAGCAAAACCAACCAAATTATCTGCATAAAGTAAATGAGACACTCTCGGTGCGTTTGAAGGGTGAGAGAAAGGTAATATACACCCTTCCACCATGGCTTTATTTATCGCTCTCGACAAAACCTCATCCATTAAGATAAATAAATATGGGAAAAGAAGATCCCCCTGATGAAGACCTCTCTTTGACTTTAAAAAGCCTCTATACGTTCCATTCATCATTATAGAAAACCAAGGTGAGCAAACACAAATATTCACCAATTTTCGAAAAAAATTCGAAAAGTCCAAGGTAAGTAATACAAAATATCCCCCCCCCCCCTTGTCCTTCTATGCATCAACTTTGTCATTTCTTGAGTAAGTGAAATATTGTCAAAAATACTACGACCTTTGACAAACGCACCCTGTTCAAGAGAAATTATCTTACCAAGCAACGAAGATAATCTATAAACCAAGAGTTTAGAGAAAACCTTGTAAATGACGTTACAATGACTGATGGGTCTGAATTTATCAAAACTCTGCAGATTCTTCACCTTAGGAATTAACACAAAATATGCCGCTATGTAAAACCTAGGAAGCTCGCACCCTCTAAAGAATTCCACCACCGCCTCCATAACATCCATCTTCACAATATTCCAACTTGACAAATAAAAACCAGACTCAAATCCATCAAGCACCGGGCTAGAATTAGTGCCAATCGAAGACAAAGCCAATTTGACTTCCTTTTCCGAAGGTTTTAAACTAAGCTTCTGTACATCCTCCTTTGAAATTCCTTGAGGAAATGAAAATTTGAGATTAGGTAACTCAACTCTGTTTTCCTGCACAAGAAAAGACTCAAAATACTTAACCGCCTCCTCATGAACCTTTTCAAGAGAGTTCAAATACCCTCCATCCTACAGTCTCATCTCTTTAATACATGAACTCCTCCTGCGCTGTGCAATTATGTCGTGAAAATACTTGGAATTCTGGTCTCCCTCCTTGTGTAACACCCGCTTCTTTTTCTCCATAAGGCTTAGCGAATCTCGAGAAGATGACGTGATAGCTCGTTCCTCTCTCATTCAATTGAGATGAGCCTCGATGCATGTATCAGGTCTCGAAGCACGTGTCCAACCCTGATGGCGTGTTTTTAAAAGATAACGTTGATTTTAAAATGCACTCAGTATTTTAATGCTATCGAATATTTTAATTTTACTGGAAATATTATATGAGGTATCTTTAGTGTTATTGGACCCAAGTCAGATTTATAAATTATGCAATTATAATATCTTGGAGTGCTACAAAATATTATAATTGTACAAATCATTTTATTACCATGATTTTAGTTATTTAAAATATTGTGAAATTTTAATTATGTTTTAAACCTCTTATTTAAATAAATGGTTTTATTCTTTTAAATAATTAATAAGCTTTATCACTTTAATTAATGATGAGAAATATTATGTTATGAACTAAAGTAAGTTAAATAAATAGAATTCTTCTGAGTGTTTTAAATTAAATTAATTTTACATATTTTCAGATTAGTGTTTTAAGCATATCGTTTGTTAGTTTGAAGACCTCGAAGCGTTATGCCTATAAATAGTCCGAAGAGGAAGCCAAACCCCTCACTTTTTCCTTCCCCTATTTCTCTCTTCTCTCTCCTTTTCCTCCCTCTTTCACACGTGCTCGTTCCCTCCCATGGCCGGATCTTCTCCCTCCAAGTCCAGTCGTCGTCAGGTGCTAGGCATGACATCGTCCCCACCACTGGAACCGCCACCTATCGATGAGTCTACCCCGTCGCGGACAACCCTCCACCTTCCCCCCTTGAGCCAAAACTCGAAATGAATTTTCTCATTCAAGCCCCCACCTTGCGTAGCCTCTATCTCCGCCATGAGCCACCGCACGACGACACTGCCCCCTCCATTGGATCCGCCATCTATCGGCGACCTACCACTGGCAATCCCAATCCCGATGGGGCCCTCACCTTTTCTCACCTCCCTAAAACCCGAAATGGGTCTCTCATTCCTCTACATCCATTTTTGGCACTAGTGCCAGCCACCACGGCCACTACCACCTCAGGCTAACGTCCCCACACCACCAAGGACCTACCCCCAGCCACAATGGCCCCTCTGTTTTTCCTCTATTGGTCGGAACAAGTGACCCATTAAATCGGTTTCACGACCCATGTATTTAGCCACCAAGCGCCACCATCGGCCACTGAATGGTCTCAACACCTCCCCCCTAGATTTGCTCCTCTAACTGAGCCACCACCATCGCTCACTCTCCCAAGCACGAGTTTGACCCATTTGCGTTGATCCGCCACCTTCTGGTGTTACACTGCCTCAACACCACCACCATGAGATTCTCATTCCTTCAATGAGTATTTCCTTAGCTTCCCGTGTCTAATCGAGTACCGTCAAACCATCACATTACGTGGTTGACATCATCGTATGTGACGTTAGTCGTAACGTACGACCTTTCCACCGCCACTAACGAACTGCCCACCATAATGGCCATCCTCACACAACCCAGATTTAGTAACCAAATTCCAAATCCGAATCCCGGGTCATTCCTATTCTGAGGTCACGGCACTAACATTGACGGAGCGGTTAACGCTCAAGTTAGTGATTTCCAAAGCCACTAGCCGTGCCAAGAAGCGAGCAATGTAAGGATTTACCTAGCTATGGTATAACTCTCTTTATCTTGTATTTATGTTTAATTAATTGATTGTAAATTGTGTTGTTGATGTTGTGGAGTTCACTGGATAGTTGTGTGAAGTTGGTTGGTTGTGTTCTGAAGTGTTGAAAACTGTGTTGTAAAGTAGGGTTGTGGATTGTGCTGTATAGTACGAGGGTGCTCTATGTGCAGGTATGATGATGTGGAGTATTGTGTTAAATGGAGTACGCGTGGAGTGTACTCTATGGTTTAAGTGATGCACCGTGTGACGTGTATCGTATAGATTGTGGTGTAATGTACTATGGAGAGAGTATACGTGGAATATACTTGACATGAGGTTTATATACGAAATGGAGTGTGCAACAAAAGCATGGATGGTACTTCATATGCTATAGTCGTGACGCATCGTAAGTAGGGGTAACAATATGTTACACAATTGGTAAACCCAACACGAACACGACATGATAATAATGGGATAGAGTTTAGTCTTAATGAGTTTTAGGTTAAAACGGGTTGCCCCATTACGACACAATTGTTTAACGGGTTGATAGCGGATCAATTTGTTTTGACCTGCTATGACACGTTAATAAAGTTAAAATTACAACTACACCCTTATAATTAAAAGTAAATTTGTTAAAATTTTATTTTTGATATTTTTATTGTTTAAATTGTAATTTAGACTTGTAGTTAGTATTATAATTTTTATAAATATTGTGATTTTAATATTTATATAAAATTATGTTAAATTTAATTAAGTCAATCTGGTTAATTTCGGGCATATTCAACACATTTACATAAACAGGTTTAAATTAATCATATTGCATTGTGTTAATCTATTTTGTAATATTTGATAATGAGTCATAACGGGTTGACACGACACGACACGTTATGTTAACGGGTTGTATTAGGGTTTGAGATTTTGACACGATAAGTTTAATGGGTCAGGTTAGGATTAACCTATATACTATAATATACATGTCTTGATACGGCACGAACACAATCCGTTGATATGATTTGACACCTTTAATCGTAAGGCGTGTCACGAAGATAGGTAGTTGCATGATTGAGGAATGTAAGGCTCGTAAAGTGTCGGGAACTGTGGGGCAGTATCCCAAAGTAGTGACGTGACCGATAGTTCTAGTGACGGTTGTCACTGTGTAACTATGTTATGTCTCAAAGTACGTGTGAAGCAATGGAGTAGCGTAGCAGTGAAGTATTGGGAACATAACTAGAGTACGTTATGAAGTTGTTGTAGGAGTCACATGGCGTAGTGCCATGTGAAGTGGTCAATAATGATATAGCTCGATAGTAGTCTCAAATTGCATGACGCGAAGGAAGTACATTTGAGATAAATCTTATCGCGTCAAGTGTCGAGATGAACTCGTAGATGGTCGGGAAATGAGATTACTCCTGCCAACTAGTATGGAGAAGACTGCTATCGATGTATGGTACTTGTTATACCAGTGGGTGATCAACGTACTCTATGTTGATCTTAGGGTGCATGTGTATTTGGTGACACGTGTACCAGATAGGATTACTATGAAATGGGTACTCTGTCTCAAGTAAGGACTTCGAGGACATGGGGATATCAGAAGGTGTCCCAGTGTCCGTAGTGAGTCCTCGATGGTCATAGCATAGTGAGTAAGGACTTCGAGGACATGGAGAAATCAGAAGATGTTCCAGTGTTCACAGTGAGTTTTCGATAGTCTTAGCATAGTAAGAACTTCAAGGACATGAGGATAATGAAAGGCGTTGTAGTGTCTGCAGTAAGTCTTTGATGATCTTAGCATAGTAAGGACCCCAAGGACGTGGTGATGAGTGCATAAAAGTATACTCTAAATATCTTAATATCTGATTAAATTGTAAATAATGAAAATAGAAATAATTGGATTTCACTTATTTTATTGAATTAGATTTATATTTACATTGAGATGTTTTTAAGCATTATTTGTTTTCTTTTATTTTTATTCTTTATTTTATTTTATTTTATTTTATTTATATTTTATTTATTTATATTTCTTTCTTAGATGTTGAAGGAAGGTAAAAGCAGAAATATGGACATTCACTTGGGCCCAATACATTTATAATAAGGAGCTGTAACTTGCTTTACATTTGAGAATTCAATTGACTCAGGCACACTATCAATTGAGAAGTCCAACTTAACTTCACTTGCATCCAATTAAACACGCAGCAATTCAAGTGAATTTGAACAGAATAAACACACGGCATCTCACGGGAGCACAATATATATACATGCTTTAGAGAGGGTGAGCGCCGTTTTTTTGGAAGGGGACATACGCGAACACATATAGAGAAGAAAATTCTATTTCTATGGCCGTCGGCTGCTTCATTGGTTTTTCTTGGATATTTTTGTTATCTATTATGTTTATGGGTAACTAAATTCTCAAGTAGAATTATGGATGAACTTTCACACTAAATGATATTTTTAATTCATGTATTTAATTTTCAATTTATTAAAACTCTTTGTTTTATCATTCTCAAAATATTATTGATGTTTTCTTCTCCGAATAATCATAGTATTTGCTCCGTTTATAGATTTAGTCATGCTTTTTCTATTAAATGGACTAGTTATTTGATTATTTTTGGATCAATTGATTGTTTATATTGATTTAGTTCTCTGTTACAATATCGATTCCTGAGTATATTGTCATCGTTAGATTTTTTCAATGTGGATAACAATTTGCATGATTTAAAAGTGATGGATGATTTTTCAAAAGGTTGCATTTGATTTAATTTTGATTTATAACTTTATATCTTCCGATTGAAAATTACATAATTGAATTCTCAATTGAGTTATTAATGAATTAAGAATAATTAAAATACTGGATATGTGCAAGGGATTTCCGAAACTCTACTGTTTGTCAATTTTGATTACTTTCTCCGTTAACCACTTTGTTTAATTTTAATTTGCATTTAAAATTACTTTTTATTCTCTCGTTAATCATTTAATACTTTTTTAGTTTTTTTTGTTATTTCTACTATTCTTTTAATTTGTCTCCCTATAAAATTGACACTCCAAAGATACACTATAATTACTGTCTTATTCTTTGGCCGTAATCATGTAAGGATAGTAGTAGAGTGTCCTAGTGAAGTGTAGGTTTTTCCAAGTTAATTACTTGTGTGCTAAATATATATATATATATATATAAATATATATATATATTGATGCTATTTATGTGTATGCTGTAGGTTGATTACTATATGATGCCTTTGTAACTGGACTGCATGATATTAAGATAGTATGGAGATCATGTAAGTATTATGTTCATACACCTTAAAGCTTACCGGACTGGTAAAGAAAGATAATAGGATTGAAAATGCTAATATACGTATGTATGACCATTCTTGGTAGTCCCTTTTATCGAGACCCAAATACGTAAGTATATGCCTGTGATTGGATGCCTATACGTAGTAATATTTGTATGTCTTCTCTAAAAAATATAATATGAAATTTGATATTTCTATCTATTGATTTTATGGAATAATGACATGAACTGATGCTAGGATAAGATGTATGATAAAATGTATGCATTGCTACAATTCTAAAATGATGCATGATTTGTATTAAATGATATTATGCGACGATGTATGAAATTACAAAATGAGTACAAAGGAAAGACCCAATGGTCCAAATGAAGACTTAGGATCCAAAGGTAGATCTGCCAACCCTAACACATGGTGGTAACAGTGTACAACAGTCCAAATGAAGTAAATGAATTGGAGTGAATGTTATGTTAAGTAGGATGTGTATTTCATGCATGATATGTATGCATTGAAAGAGTGATTGTTTACTAGTTGTTTTGATGACTTGTAGTTATTGGTTGTTGTTCTCGCTTGCTGATTAGTGACTTGCTTGTCTGATAACTATTTGGTAGTAGTAACTATTGTTGTATTTGCTTGGTAGTTGGATGCTTCCTTGTTTGTTGATCCCTTGTGTGTTAATGGCTTAAGTAATGATGAAGAATAAGAAGGATCTTCTGATTCTTTATGTAATGAAGGTAGTGTACTAAGACACATAGGAAGTAAGGCATAATATGATTATAGTTATGGAAAAGAATGCATGTATTGTCTTATATATACGTACGTATACTTGAGTATTGATTGCATTATTTAAAAAAACTTATATCGTTATATTAAAAACGGTATGAAGTACTGCTTACTGAGTATTCGACTCATTTTAGTTTTCTTTCTGTGTGTTTTCTCCCCCCACACAGGAGTGCGCAGCAGGAAGCAAACAGTTCAAGGAAAGAGCGCGACAATCTAGGCATATAAGAGAGACATTTTGTTTTATTAATCAAATGTTTCTATTGTAAACCTCTTATATTGTAAAATTATATTTTATTCTATAACAGGGAGTCTGGTACCCTGGGTATGAACTAAAAGATTTTAAAAACGAAAGAAACTAGTCCCGTTTTCTAAAACTGTTTTAGGGAAAAGAAATGCCACGTAAGTACGGTCCTACCATCCCAAGGGTTGGGTCGTTACACCTTGCACCATTTTTTTTTTTGCTTGTTGAGATAAACGCATGTCTTCTCTCTTCAACCAGACATCAAGTCTAGCCTTTGTTGCTAGAAAGCTGCCTTTACATCTTCAACATGATTGGCTTTCAAAGACCCCTCAAGAATCTCCAATCTCTTTTCCAATCCTTTGATAACACCATCCACCTGACCAAACTTCCCTCTCTTCCAGCTACGAAGAATAAGCTTAAACCTTTTTAATTTTTCAGCTAATATAGACAAAGTCAAAGACCCTATAGCAGGTTCCCCCCAAGAGTTTGCCACCACATTCAAGAAATCCTCATGAGAAGTCTACATATTTTGAAATCAAAATGGAGCCGGCCCATAACGCCTAAAACTAGAGCAAAACTTTAATAAAATGGGAGAGTGATCCGAAGATTGCCTCTTTAATAGTTGAGTAGAAGCTTCCCAAAACTGAGCCAAAATATTATTATTCACAAGTGCCCTGTCAAGCTTGGCCCAACTCCTAGCCATCCCAATCTTACCATTACACCAAGAAAGTTGCTTCCCTTCCAATCTTAAATCAAGAAGTCAACATCTATCAATACAAGAATTAAATTCCTCCATTGCCAAGGCAGATCTTGGCCTACCACCCACTCTCCCTTCATTTGATCGAATAATATTAAAATCCCCCATAACAATTTATGGCAAACCCACACTAGAGATTCCACACAAATGCTCCCATAAATTCCGCCATTCAACTTGATTACATTTAGCATAAACAAAAGTTGTCAAAACTGATTTTCCAGGTTCAAAAAACACGCCAAAAATTGACTGGTTAATGACACCAACCATTTCAAAATCTACCTCTTCTTTCCAACAAACCCAAAATTTTCCCCCATCGTCCATATTTGAACAAGACTTTGCAAAATTCAGAGATCTCACCCAGTTATGTAACCTTCCAACATCTTGAAAAGGTTCTGAGACAACGAAAATAGACACATTATACTTTCTTACTAAATTACTTAATCTTTTTCACGATGTACCAACACCACGAATATTCCACGCTATGATCTTATCAATCGTAAATTCAGTTTATGGGGTTGGGCCTTGACCCTTTGAGATTTTCTAATCAGTGATTCTTTTGAGCAACTCTCCTCAACGACAACATTCAAATTTTCACCAGGATCATAGTTATAATCCTTTTAGTAATCCGGAAAAACTTCACACTCCCCTTCCGAAAGCACCTCAAAACGGTTAGAATGGGAAATACCATTCAACATACATTCTACCTCTCAGTCAGATAGCCTTCCTTTTTCAACAATCGCAATAACTGGCTCAACATTTAGCTATCTCTCTACAACAACCTCGTCAGCTACATTTCTCATGCATATTAACTTCCCCTTCCTCCATTACAACATCTTCAACATCGCCCTGCTCTTCTACCCTCCCCAAATCCTTCACACCACTAGTACCTCCCTCAACCAAAATGTTAACCTGACTCTATGTATGTGTTTCAACTACTACCTCCTTTTCACCACTGATGTATGGCCTTGCCTAAAACATTTTGTACAATAAAAGGCTCTCTTCTCATAAACCACCTCTTGCCATCTAGGCTCTTTATTACTAGCAACTAGCGAAAATCTAGAATCAGGATCCTCCAGAAGGTCCACCCCTACACAAATTCTAACCCTCGTAGCTCTTTTTTTGTACGATGTAGCCTTATCAATCCTGAGAAATCTCCAAAAACGAGTTGCTAAACTTTGTAAGCAATCCAACCTATAAAGATGCTACGGCAATCTTGGAAGAAAAATCCATTGGGGAGCAATGGACGACTCCTTCTTTACATGAAAATTCACAAACCAATTAAACATTCGAAATTGATAGCCAGCCACAATCCTCCCCTCCCTTGCCCAAACATGCAAATAATCCTTTTCATTCGTCAAATGAAGCAACGCATGATAATTATCCATGAAGCTAATTATGGGAACCTCAGCCAACCCCCAAGACTTTAACATGCTTCCTAAGAACATCAATTAAAGGCCTTACCGAGATCAATTTAAGAATCAAAGTGGATTTCAAGTCTTCAGCAACTCAATCCATCTTGACATCAGAAAAAACAAAACCCAACTCCCCGTCGATCACTTTTGGTCTTCTTGGAGGAATTCGAAACTTCACCGTCGGCAAGGGATGTTGAAGCGCATCCAGAAATGAACGTCGGTCCCCTCCCGACACATCAATCTCACCCTTCGCCCCATCACCTTTCGCGACGCCTCCTTCCCCACCTAGCACTAAAGAGGCCTCAACACCACTAGGACTCATCACAAGCCCGCCAGCAACAGAAGGCCACTGGAGGGGACGATTGATAACGGCGCAAGCCACAATTTAAGGCACCCTAATCATGAATGAAATGAAACCCTAGCAGAGCATAAAAAGTCGCCCTGCCACGTCAGCAAGAAGCTAAAACGGACAATTTTTTTCTACCCTTGTTTTAAAAAGTATCCCCCATTTAAAATATAGCTGTACAAAAAGTTGTAAAAAGAGTTATACATGTATCATTACTCATTTGATAATCATTTTTTTTACAATCATTTTTCAAACCATTGAACGTGAGTATAGTTGCCAGAGCTTTCTGAAGTATGTCACATGACAACTTTTCACGTGTCACGTTGAAAATCTTTGAGACATGTTATTCACCATTTTTTTAACTATTATCCTATTTATTGACGTGGTATCAAGTGATTGAAAAAGAATTTACCATTCTTCACTTTTATATCCCAATCCTTCATGAGACTCTATGGGAAGCATTAACATAGAACTCGGTATACTTGTTGTCTAACTTAAGACATTAATATTTAGTTTTGTGATAATACTTTTATTTCAAAAAAAAAAAAACTTGAATTCGTATAATTTTATAAAATTAACATCTTTATTTTAATAGCATTCCCAAGTATGCTAGTGATACTAAAGTAGTTTTCACAACAATAAATATTATCAATTATTGCAAACAAAAAAACTGAGGTAATTCTTATGGCTTAGGCAATTACCAATATATATATCCTTGGGCTTTTAGTTCTATCTTGTATACTTAAGAAGCTATTGACTTTAGCAATCGGGCAACTTCTTACCTCATTGTTTTCTAGAAACAAAGGAAGATGTTACCATACAATAAAATCACGGGAATATCACAGTTCAAAGGACCTCGACCAAACATTGATGGAAGAAGGGCAGGCTGCTGTTAATCAACTCCAAACATTAGGATTTGGGATGGCAATTGGATAATTGCTCTAGAGATCTATCGAGCACAACAAGAATAATGATAAATGAACTAATATATAATTGATTTCGGAAAAGTCATAGATCAACCATTCACGCCCAACTTAGCGATCATGAAACACCATGGGTGCCGTATCATCCGTTTGCTTGCCGCTACATTTTAGTGTTAAAAGAACAGTTTTTAAACCACCTGCAACAGAACTTGCGGATCTTCAAGATTAAAAAACATGTGGTGCACTGGAAACCCAATTGCCACAGAGATGCAACTGCTAACAATGGCATGATAAAAAACCTGTGGTATAGGGGTGAAAAAAAAATCGGTAAACCGGTAAAGCAGACCGACTGGACCGAACCGAATTGATGGATTTGGTCTAGTATCTAATTTGGTTCGGTTCGGAACGGATTTTATTTTTCTCAAAACCAGTCAAAATCAGTTCGATTTCGATTTTCCTTTTCTTAAAACCGAACCAGACAAGACCGGTTCAATTCATATATATACATTTTAATTTCTTATATTGTATATAATTTTTATATATATTATATAATTTTACATACAATAGTTTTGTATTATATAATAAATAACCAATTAATATAATATTAAATTTTAAAATCTTATATCACTATAATCCATTGTATTAATAATTATATTAATACTATATCACTATAATATATTATAATATATCACTATAGTATAATAAAATTATAATACATATTATATAATATACTACAATATATTATCTATAAATTATTATATTATATTATATGTATTATATAATATATAATATGGTATATTAAAACCAAAAAATCGAACCAAATTGATAAAATCGAAAGTAGCGATTTACGAGAGTAATCGGTCCGTAATCGATTTTTGAAAATACAAAACTAGTACATCCGGTTCGGTTCTAAATTTGGTATAAAATCGGACCGAACTGGACTGGTTACACCCCTATTGTGATGGTTGCACCACCGAAGTAGTGAACATGACGCTGCACCCATTCAATGCAGCTTAAAAAAACATTAGTAAATAAAACAGAGAAAAGAAAATTTTAAGTCAAACTCCCTACCATTTTATGCAAAGCCTTACGTGAAAACAGAAAAAATATAAAACAAAGCTTGATGATAACAGCGGCAGCAGTGGTGATTGAACTCACCAAAAGGAGTCGTGCGCAGAGCTGGGAGGGCTGAGGTCTCGTATGCGAGTTGGCGGTTGGAAACGAGAAGGGAAGGACGGGCCAGAGGTGGCAAGGTCGGCATTTTCTGAGGTCTTCCTAAACGACGTCGGTGATTCCACCTTGCCGTGGCTGGTGGCGCCAAGCTGGACAGAGCAAGCGGCAATAGGAGGTGCTCTGTTTTGGGGAACAAAAACAGGGGACAAACGGCAACTTTGACTGAAGGATAGCCTACGAAACCGGTTGATGGTGGTAGCATGAGGTGTCTAAGGCTTTGGGTGACTGGGCAGTGACTGCATGAAGGGCTTAGTTGGGCAGTAATGCTGCGCAGAGGGGGGGCTTTGGTTTAGGGGAGCTCTGGACGAAAAAGAGGCTTCGGCTTTGGGTTCTCTTCATGCATGCATTATATATATATATAGGAATCCTAAAGGAAACGTGTAAGCGGAAGAAACAGACTCGTTGCGGGCAGACTTGGCTTGGAAAGGAAGTTGATGCACCAAAAATACATATCTACAAAGATATTGATCGGTTGCCAAAATTAGTGGAAGAAGATACATGCATGGTGATGTGAAAGTGAGAGCCGTGATCGCGGAAGAGTCTGGGATTGCTACCCGTGATGCCTGATTCTATAAGATACGGCCACAATGGGTTAGAAAGGAAACTAATGGAAAAGGCAATATCCGAGTATAGAAGGAAATGTGAGAATAAACTCAACAAAAAAGGAAGGAAATTTAAACAATGAAATATATAACAGAGGAATCGCTAGAAATAAATAAATAAACAAATAAAAAAAATCACACATTAAAACTATGTCGGATAAAGATCTGGCTCCTCAAGGATCTGGGTGTTACATCATACTCCAACAAAAAGATTTAAATTAAGAAAATTTCAACAGTTTTACTAGGGTGGCGGCAGTGGCACAATCATATTTAGTTGGTTCTGGAATAATTATTATAAGCCAAACAATTTTGCGAGGTACTTCGTTCATATCATAATTATTTTGAAAGAACAGAAAACAAATGAATGAGAAATAACTTATTGAAATGATTCCACTAGTTTAAAATAAAAAACAAATATGATTCTCAAAACTTTTATAATCTGATCTACTACACCAACCTATCTAATGTACAATTTGTGTGTGCATGGAGGATGCACCCCTCCTTTATTCATAATTGAGAGAAATGGGTTTGAATGCATACTTGTAACTTGGATTAGGATTTATGGAAACTAATAACTTACAATTTTTACACAACTATTTTACAATTCTATTTTCAAATATAGGATGGTCAGATATAATTGAAATTATATTTAATGATGTGGCAAAACTACATTAGTTGTTTGTAAAATGAGTTGTAAAAAAGTTATATGTACATTCATTATCCTGTCTTATTCTCGTATCAAATTAGTTTCTCTCATCTAATTTGGACTCCTTCTTACTTTGTTTCCTTTTTAAGCTTTAGTATAAATTTATTATGTTAAATGTTTTATAAAAAAAACATTTTGGCTTATGTTAAATACCTAAGAAGTTGAATGAAGTATGTTTGTTTTTTTATGAAACACTTCCTAAATCTCAAACCTTTGTTTTTTTAAGATCATACAAACAAGGATAAACATAAATACTATTAAAATTCTTTAATTAAGCAATTATTATCATTAATATTTGTAACAATCATTTTACATGGGCAGTTGTTACATGGTATTATTTCTAAGGATGTCGTTAATGAAATAGTAGATCAAGTGGATCCATTTGAAAGTGTGTCTATAATTCTAGAGACTGAGGTAAAGTAGGCTACCCCACACAAGAGTAGCCCTACATTAACTTGGATAGCACATTTAATTAAAAGTTCATGACATATCTCTTAAACCACTGTCCAAAAATCGTATAGGACAAACATGTTGTATTTAAACACATGAAATATCTATTTCTCTCTAGAATTAGACCATCTATTTTAGAAAAGCAATTGAAAATAATCTCTTTTCAAAAGGACAAAAAAAGGAAAGGAAAAAAGAAGAGAGAAAATCGCTTTCTGATCAATAGTACTTCAGTTGATTCAATAATATCCAAACTATCTTTATTGAAATCCAATAGTTCCTTGTATATAAACTCATAATAGATAGTACTAGATACTGATATTTGTATGAAAATTTTCTAAACCGGTCCTAGCCTAATTAATTTGGTTCTGACTTAATTGGACCTTACTCCCTTATTGTACTTGCGAGATAGTTTTTACCATAAAATAACCATACTCATCAAAGGAAAATGCATAGTACACCGATACAGTATACCGATCAGTATTTTTTTTCTGAAATATTATTTGTGTACATGTTTTTTTCACTAACTTGACCTTGTTTTGAATGTTGACTTTCAAATTGAATTCTTATATGTCTGTCTTATGAAGTTTGCTGAATCCAAATAGAATTAGATATCACCACTCAAGTACAATAAAAATGAAGCATCTCGTCAATCTTTATATTGAATGACGATTGTAAATTAATTTAATCAATATAATCATTCTACCTTAAATTGCTAAAATATTAGTCCCAGAACTCAAGTCAACTGAATCCTCCTTAGCCACCATGACATCTCAGTATGAAGATTCTGGAATTATTTTGTTATAATTTTTTGTTGTTGATTCTCTGTAAAAAGACACATTTCCGTTACAACATTCTGTCACCACCAGTGCTAGGCATCACGCACACGATGTGCTTGATAAAATGTCTAAACTGCCATTGTACTTCTCAATATAAAGATAGCACTGTAAACACTTTTTCATATGAAATGAAATACAATTTATGACTCATTTACATGGCATCAAAGCCTCTGTAAGACCAACGTCTTCATGGCCGACGATCCTCCAACCCCAAAAACCCCCAATCTAAACCCACCACCTTCCTCAAACCTTCTTCCTCACTTGTCTCACCTCGTTACCGTAAAGCTCAACAATGACAATTTCCTTCTCTGGTGAGCTCAGATGGTCCCATATTTGAGAGGCCAACGTCTCTTTCACTTCATGGATGGAACGTATCCTCCTCCTCCTCAGTTTCTGCCCAATTCCAAAAACCTCAATCCTGATCTCCTTGAGTGGTCACAAATTGACCAATTAATTCTTAGTGCTCTCATATCTTCACTCTTTGGTAATCTTATAGCTTAAGTAGTCGGTTACTCTATAGCCCGTCAAGTATGCTCTGCTCTAGAACTTCTCTTCAGCTCCCAATCTCATGCTAGAATCATTCAACTTTGGTACCAATTGGCCACTGTCTCAAAAGGATCTTCCTCTATTTTCGACTATTTCAGGAAAGTAAAACATCTCTCTGATACAATGTCCGCTACCGACACTCCTTTTTCCTCGGCCGAATTCACTTCCTACCTCTTAGCTGGTCTAAATAGCAATTATGATGCTGTCGTCCCTTCCATCACAGCCCGTCTTGAACCTATGCCAACCAAAGAACTCTACAGTCTTCTCCTTACTCACGAAAGTCAACTTGCACACAATACCCATTTACCCTCTTCCATTGATCTTTCCGCCAACTTCATCTCTACGGCTCCCTCTCGTGGTCGTGGTTCCTCTTGAGGTCCTTCTCATGGAGGTTATCGTGGTCGCTGCAGGGGTTGCACACCAAATCATCATTCTCCCCCAAATTTCTCTCCCAACTACAGCTCACAATCCTCCTCTCCACTACCTCACTCAAAGCCAACTTGCCAAGTCTGTGGCAAAGTTGGCCATCTCGCCCTTCGTGGTTACTATCGTTATGACCACGCCTATGAAAATGGTCCACCCCGCTCTCTCCAAGCCAACTTTACCTCCTCCAACTCTACTCCAAATCACGCCTAGTATCCCGATACTGCCACAACCAATCATATCACCTCCGATCTTTCTCAATTAAACATACACTCCACCCCTTATACAGGCTCTAATCAAATTCGCGTTAGGGATGGATCTACTTTGCCCATCTCAAACATTGGTGACTCTGTTTTAACTTCTTCTTCCCGTTCATTTCATCTTAACAATATTTTACATGTTTCCCATATCACCAAAAACTTCGTTTCTGTTAGGCAATTTAGCATTGATAACTTTGTCTATTTTGAATTTCATGGTTCTCATTTTGTTGTGAAGGACTCAAAGACGGGGACACCTCTACTCTGTGGCCCCATGCATGATGGTCTCTATTCCACCATCATCTTCTCCTCAAGCTTTGGTTAGTGAGCACACGACCTACTCTAGATGGCACTCCAGGCTTGGGCATCCTTCTCTTCAAATTGTCCAGCGAGTCCTCTCCAAGAACTCTCTTCTAGTTTCAAAACGTGACTTCTCCTCTCCTTGTTCAGCTTGCTACCAAGCAAAGAGTTCTTAACTTCCTTTTACTAAAACTCATCAACGCGCCACCAAACCTTTAGAACTAATTTACAGTGATGTATGATGTCCTTTCCCAGTTTTATCTCGTGATGGTTACAAATATTGTGTAACATTTTTGGATGATTTTACACGTTTTACCTGGTGGATTCCCTTAATACAAAAATCTAATGTTGTTTCCACTTTTATTTAATTCCAAAAATCTGTTGAGTTACTCTTAAATTGCAAAATCAAATCTCTTCAAAGTGATTGGGGCGGAGAATTCTGTTCACTCCATAACCTTCTTAAAAATCAAGGCATCTCATATTGAATTTCATGCCCCCCCCACCCATTAACAAATGGGACTGTCGAATGTAAGTATCGACATATAATGGAAACTAGACTCAGATTAATGTCTCATGCTTCCTTACCACAGCAATTATGGGCAGACTCTTTTCATGCAGCTATTTATTTAATAAATTGGCTCCCCACTCCAATCCTTCAATATCTCTCTCCATTTGAAAAGTTGTTTCTCAAAACTCCCAATCATAGCATTCTCAAAGTTTTCGGTTCTACTTGTTGGCCCCATTTTGAGACCTTACAATCATCATAAAATTGATCTTCGTTCTACTCTTTGTGTTTTCATTGGCTATAGTGACGCCCACAAAGGTTATAGGTGTCTTCATATACCCACTGGACGTCTATACATAGCAAGGGATGTTGTGTTTGACGAAAGTTTATTTTCCTTTGTTCAAATTGCTTCCAACTCCATCTCCACTCCCTCGGGCCTTCCTTCAATTCTCGACCCCATTCCAACTTCATCCTCTACTGTTTCAACCTCCCCAACCTCACAGGCTTTATTATTCGATCATTTGCCTTTAAGCCCACCACAACAACCACTCAGCCATCCACTCTCTTATTCCAACTCATCATCATCTTCAAGCCTATCCCTTCCACAACCCGAGCCCATTCCAACCCAGAGCCCTATAACCACGAGCACCCAACCTTAGTCCACTCACAATTCACCCCCTACCCAGACGCCTCTCGATTCTTCCATCTTTTCTCAAACGTTACCTTCTCAAACCCTAACTTCTCAATCCATACATGAACCCATCATTGGTAAAGACCCACTCTCTTCGTCCTCGACAATACTGATGGGGACCTCGATCAAGCCACCAAGCATCTAAGGGGTCATCCTCGCCTTGTTGCTTCCTTTGGTGATCGAGTAGGCTCATTGGCTTGGTGTGGATCACAAGTGACACAATAATGATTAGGGTAGGCTAGTGGTATGGTAGTGTTTAGGCTAAAGCAATCTCTAGTAGAAAGGCTTGTTGAGTTCGACTATGGGCATGTGATGGTGTAGGCGCCACTTGCAATGGGTTTAGGGTTTGGAAGATACTTGGTTGGCTAAAGTTTTGAGTGTGCGGCAATGGAGCTAGGGTTAAGAGTGTTAGATGGCAATGCTAGGGTTTTGGGGGGTTGGTTTTGGCTAAAGCATGCATGCAAGACAAATTCTTAAATTTTAAGAATTTGAATTTCAAATTAGCAAGTGTATGGCCGGCTATGTATTGGGTGGATAAGGCATGGATTTTGAATAGAGATTTGATTAGATTGGATAGGATTTAATTGAGCCAATTAAGGGATAACTGATTAATTAAATAAATTGAGAAAATATAGGATGGATGATGTGTCAACTAGGGTTTGGCTAGAGCTAGTTGGTGTGTTGGCCGAATAGGTGATTGTGGGAGGTAGGGTTGTGTTGGGCAGTTAGGGTTTTATGGCTTAGGTTGGGTGAGTTTTGGTGAGGCTAGGGCTGGCCGAAACTTTGAGTTGGCAATTGAGGGCTTCAATCAATCCTATAAACTCTCCAAAGAAATGGATGATCACAAGATGATTGGAGGAACACAAAGCACCAATCCGAGAATCCAATGATGGCTTTTGGCAAGGCACACTTCAATGCACCAACACTCTTCACTCACTCACTCACTCATTTACTCACTCACTCACTCACACTCAATTCTCAAATTCACAAGTGGTGTGAATTTGGTACTCACACAAAATAATCACTCTAAAAAGAATCAAACAATCCCAAACACATCAAAGAACGCAAGAACACGAAAAGTGAAAAAATACTTCAAATAACTTTATTAATAAAGATAGATATGGCATTGCTCCTATTCACGAATTGCAATGAGCAAAACCTCTTTAAGAGGATTCACAAATTGCACCCCAAGAAACCCAAGTGCTTAAACACCGAAGACAATCTAAACCACCCTAGGTGGCTGGCCACACTCTCTCTCAAGAGTTCTCTCAAACTGTCAAATGTCTAAAAGATTCTAAATGAAATGTCTAAGGTCTTATTTATAGAGTCTTACAACTTGGAAACTCCCAAAAGACCCCTGATAAAAAGAACTAATTAAAATAAAAGTAAATAACATAAAATAAAAATGATGGTGGGCGCCCATGATGTATGGTCGTGGCCTACATGGCCCATGATGGGCTTATGGCGTGTCGTGATCCACGACTGGGCTAGTTTGCAAGGCGTCTGATGGTGTGTATGGCATAGCGCTGGGTGGGCCATGGCATGGTGCCGTGTGCATGTCTGGTAGTGTGCTAGGCATGGCAGGGTGCTATGCATAGGCCCGATGGTGGGCACAGGGCGATGTCGTGCTGCTGTGGTATGGCCCAATCAAGGGGCTTGGGAGGTGATCCTACATGGCCCAGGCTGATGGCCAAGGCGATGGTCATGCATGCAAGCTGGCGGTCTGGGCGCAGTATGCTGCAAGGTGCAGGCTAGAGCCACACGCTGGATGACATAAATGGTGTGCATGCCACTCGCCTAGTCTGCAAAGTGCGGGCTGGTGCCGCGCGTTGGATGGCATGCCACTAACCTCGCCTGCAAGGCACATGCTGGTGCTGCACGCTGGATGGCATGCCTATGAGGGCATGCCACTAGCCTCGCTAGGGTCCAGCTGCGTGTCAAGACTGAGGCCAAGGCACGTAAGTAAGCCCACAAGTGTAGTGTCATGGCCTGTCATGGGCGGTGTCAAGGCGTGGCCCGAGGCCACCATCCTAGGAGTTCTGACAAATACATCGATGGCATAGTTCTTTGGTCACCTCCACGAAGCTTTCTCACCATAACCTCTACCATACCCACTAATCCTCTGTCCTTTATCGAAGCAGCCAAACACTCTGTTTGACGCACGACCATGGCTGAAGAATTTCATGGTTTGATGAACACCAATACTTGGACTCTAGTCCCCTCATATGGTATTACAAATTTAGTAGGTTGCAAATGGGTGTTTCGAACTAAAAGATGATCTGATGGCACCATCGGCCGGCACAAGGCGCGACTAGTCGCCAAAGGGTTTCATCAACAAGCAGGTATTGATTTTTCTGAAACTTTTAATCTAGTTGTGAAGCCCATTACCATTCGTACTATACTCCCCATTGTTGTCACTGAAGGGTGGTCTCTACGACAACTAGACATTAACAATGCCTTTTTGTATGGGGACCTCCACGAACAAGTTTTCATGTTCCAACCTGTTGGATTTGTCCACCCAGACTACCCCTCTCACATCTGTCACTTGAACAAGGTCATTTATGGCCACCCCCCAAGCTTGGTTCTCAAAATTGAGTTCCAAGCTTCTTAAAATCGGCTTCACACAGTCCATCTCTGACCCTTCTCTATTTCTATACAAACACAATTCTGTCACCTTGGTCTTTCTTCTTTACGTCGATGATATCATCCTTATGGGTTCAAGTATGGATGCTATCAATTCTGTTTTACAATGTTTAAACAAGTCCTTCCCGGTCAAAGATCTTGGCCCACTTTGCTTCTTTCTTGGTCTAGAAATTCATCCTCATTTTAATGGCTTGCATCTGTCACAAACAAAATATATCTGTGATCTTCTTCAGCCCACCAAAATGGATCTTGCCAAACCTGTCAACAACCCAATGGCCGCCTCCAGCAAATTATCACTCACTGATGGACTTGACTTCCCTAATCCCACTTTGTACCGTAGCACTGTTGGTAGTCTACAATACTTTTCCCTTACTCATCTTAATGTTGCATTTGCTGTAAACAAAATTTGTCAATTCATGCATATACCCAAAGTTTCTCATTGGCAAGCTGTGAAGAGGCTCTTACGGTACCTCAAACAAACTGCACACTATGGTCTTCTCATTAAACCATCCACTTCTTATAAATTGCATGCTTTTTCTGATGCTGACTGGACGGGATGCCCTGATGATCGCCGATCTACTGGCAGTTTCTCGACTCCAATTTAATATCATGGAGCTCCAAGAAATAGCCTATAGTTACAAGGTCCAGCACTGAAGCATAATACAAAACCCTTGTAAATGCTACAGTTGAGTTACTTTGGTTGCAATCTCTTCTCGAGAAGCTCAATGTTTTTCTTCCTCAGTCACCCACTCTTTGGTGTGACAATTTGGGTGCTACATACCTGTTAGCAAACCCGGTTCTTCACTCATGCACAAAGTATATGAAAATTGATTTTCACTTTGTGCGTGATCGATTTGCTTCTAAGTCATTACAAGTTGCCTTCATCAGCTGTCGAGATCAGGTTGCCGATGTGTTCACTAAGCCTCTGCTATCCTCTTGGTTTCTACAGCTCAGAACGAGTCTCACCATGGTTCCCATCATGGACTCGTGGGAGGGTATTAATAGCTCAGCCAAAGATGACCTTGACTCCATCTCATCCCAGAATTCAAGTCAACTGAATCCACCTCAGCCACCATGACATCTTAGCATGAAGATTCTGGAATTGTTTCTTTGTAATTTTCTCTTGTTGATTCTCTGTAAAGAGGCACATTTCTGTTACAACACTCTGTAATCACCAGCGCCAGGCATCGCGCACACAATGTGCTTGATAAAATGTCTAAACTACCATTGTACTTCTCTATATAAATAGAGCACTATAAGCACTTTTTCTTATGAAATGAAATACAATTTATGATTCATTTACAATTAGACTATTATGACCTTTCAACGATGGGTTGGACAGTACTAGCCCTGAGATGAGAAGTTCTGATTTAGTCCTTGGTTGCAACTTAGCTTCAAATATACGTGCAGGTCAGTCTTGGTTCATCTAAAAAGAATACTGATCTCATGATGATCTATATTAGAAAGAGATTGAAATGATATTTACAATCTTAAAATGAGCAATGTCACATAGTCAATTAAAAAAAGGTAGAAAATAAAAAATATACATTCAATACTACAAGAAAAACAAACTTTTATGACCAATTATTTGTGACAAAAAGACTATTTATAATTAATTTTAATTGTAAATAATTATTTTGCTAGAATTAACTGACTGTAAATAAATAATTTTCTTGTAGTCCTTATATTTTTTTGCAAAATTTATAGGGTTTGCGCACCCTAAAGATTGTGCGCATTACTCTTAGGCAAATTTATCACCATTTCATGAGATGAGGCTTCATCTTCGTTGATGATCTCACTCGTTTCTATTATACTCACGAGATTTGCTTTTGCTCCCTACAATCTATCCAAAGCTCTTCCTTTTTAACTTAATTGTATGCAACCACAGTCCATCTTTTTCTCCTCAAAGAAGCCCTTTCCATCAAAACGAGCATCGAAGTTTGATAGATCAATATTTATGTGAGAACCTTGAAGTACCTGGTCAATAATTTCGACAAGGAAAATGATAGACGTACAATTTTTTTTATAACTTTTTGTATAATTATCTTATAAATAAGAGACATTTATGTAAAGTAATATTACTTATATAAGTTACTCTACAAAAATATATCTCATTTAAAATATAATTATACAAAAAATTGTAGAAAGATACGTATATGTATCCTTACTCATTTCACAATCATTTTTTTTTTTAACAATCATTTTTCAAACCATTGAACGTGAGTATGGTTGCCAGAGCTTTCTGAATGTCACGTGACAACTTTTCACGTGCCACGTCGAAAATCTTTAAGAGAAATGTTATTCCATCATTTTTTTTAAACTATTATCCTTTTGTTATTTACAGACGTGGTATCAAATGATTGAAAAAGAATTTACCATTCTTCACTTTTATCTCCCAATCCTTCATGAGACTCTTTCGGAAGCTTTAACATAGAACTCAGAATGCTCGTTGTCTAACTTAAGACATTAATATTTAGTTTTCTGATAATACTTTTCTTTCAGAAAAATAAACTTGAATTTGCATCATTTTATAAAATTAACATCTTTATTTTAATAGCATTCCCCCCGAGTACGCTAGTGATACTAAAGTAGTTTTCACAACAATAAACATTATCAATTATTTTCAGAAAAGACAAAAGAGGTAATCCTTAATGGCTTAGGCAATAACCAATAGATATATCCTTGTGCTTTCAATTCTATCTTGTATACTTGAGAAGCTATTCACATTAGCAATAGGGCAACTTCTTACCTCAAAACATTAGGATTCGGGATGGCAACTGAATAATTGCTCTCGAGATCTATCGGGCACAACAAGAATAATGTAAAATTAACTAATATATAATTAATTTTGGAGAAGTCATATATCAACCATTCACGCCCAACTTAGTGATCATGAAATAAATAGAGCAATACAGGCACCAAAGACGGTCATAGCAAAATTAGGTTTTTCCAATCAAATTGGTTGTCTTTAAATGTATACTTGTGATCCCCATTTGAACACGATACGTTTAAGATCCACAGCAAGCTGATCTTTGCGAAGCTTGAGCAGCCCCAACCGAGGCGTCCGGTTGGTTAATCTTAATTGTCTGTGGCTGAAAAGATACAACAAATAAAACTCTGTCAGATAAAAATTACGAGGGTCAGTTCAACTGAGCATGTATTTAAGGCTTGCTGAGTTTTGCTACTTGTGAACCTGGTGTGTCAACATACCACTTGTTGCCAGACCATTGTAGTTACAAAAAGGTTAGATTACCAATATTTTTTCATCATTGTGACCCAGATCAGTTGTGTTGTATATGTCAAAAATTTGGTGTGAATTGTTTCCAGAAACACAGATAGTCTCACATATTCCTCTCTCTACCCATTTAAAACTCTCAGCAGCTCTCCTCCCTCACTCCCACCCCTCCCCTTCCCTCATTCCCCTCGCTCATTCATCCCTCTCTCCCACAAGGTAAACATGTTTTCTTATAATTTTCTTTCCTTTTTCTCTTCGGAAGGTTGGCGCCAGATCCTACTTATTCTGGCCTCCCCACTGATGCATGTGCCTCACAATCGTAATGGCAAGCCATCAATCTCCACATCTGGCGTCCACTCTACAACTTCCACCCGTATGTGAACCACATGTGCCATCTCAAGCAAGCATGTGTCCCACCCACTGTCACCCAATATAATCCAGGCTCGCTCCACAATCAGTCTTACTTATTTCCTTACTCTTTGAGTGTTCACAAGCTCCCTGATCCAAAGCTGATAGTAAAGCTATCAAACTATCATCTCACAGCAATTTGCAGTAGTGTGCTTCTCTACAGCGGTTTCTTGTCGCAACAAATAACTATAACCCATAAAACATTATGAAGCATTTCAGCAACCATCTCAATGGCGGGCCCCTTTCTTAACATCTTGACCAAGAAAATATGGGACTCATCAAATTATTTGGCTCAATAAATTATTTATATCCTGGTCTTATTAATACCTAGTTTTCTAAAAATAGAAAAAGAAAAACTTGGCCACGCAAAGAAAACACATTTACAAATAATCTATTTTTCATCATTTGAGACAAGTTTGAATCATACCTCAGCCCTTGAGTCAGTATCTGCCAGTCTTTGCTTAATATCCCTAGCTATTGAAAAGAAAACCCCTTCCACGTTCAAATTTGTCTTTGCACTCTGTCAATCACAGGATTTTTTGCACAAAAAGAATGATGAAACAAAAGACATCAACAACTATTTCTGTAATTTAAACATAAGCAACAAATGTTACTCACGGTCTCAAAGAACTTGATGCCATATTCATCAGCAAGAGCTTGGCCCTTTGAGGTAGGAACAGCCTGGAAATAAGGTCTACGTCAAGTAAACATCGATAACAGTCAGGGAAAACTAAAACACACAGAAACAGAGAGAGGGCGGACCCTTTTGCTTTCATCCATGTCAGCCTTGTTACCAATCAGTATCTTGTTGACATTGTCAGAAGCATGCTGTTCAATGTTACGAATCCAATTCCTAATGTCTGAATGTGAAAAGAAATCATTTGAATAATAATGTACAATCAGGACATTAAAATATCCACCATTGATTGAGCACAGGAAGCTCCTCAGATCCGCTACCGTATAAAATTCAATGGAAAGGAATCTATGCAATTTAAGAAATTCAGTAGTGCAGGAGGAAGGGTCATCAATATAATCATAGCATTCTAAACTTCAGATAATAATGGTGAAGAAAGACATTACTGTTAAACGATGACTCGTCAGTGACATCATAAACTAGCAATATACCCATGGCTCCACGATAGTAAGCTGCAGAAGATAAGAATACTCAGTCAGGCTTCTTAAACTTAAATCATAAAATCTATAACTTGGAAGTAAGTTAAAAAAATATATATTCGATTACAGGCAAGTATTATCTTTAAACAAATGATACCGCAAAAAATGAAAAAACGCTATGATATCTAAAGTAACACGGCTCCAAATACAATTGAGCAAAGTCAAATACACTCGCCCCACAACAATACTACGATATTATAAGGCTGTACTTTACAGTATATCCACATAACAGTATTTTATTTTGGGTAGTTTTTCACGGGCTTTTTGGCTCATTAGGAGCTCTCTATTATGGGCTAGATGTTTTCTTGTATACATCCAATGTACTTGGTTACTCCCTATTGAGATATATATATATATAATATTTTTACTTATCAAAGAAAAAAAAAATCCGTATGCTTGTTCTTTATAAGACATGGCAATTACCAAGTAAGCCTATTGCTGAAAAGCCGAGTTAACCATTACAACTCCAATTTGATAGATAATTCAAACACTATAAGCTCCTATTATACATAGCATAACACTCTTTGATTGCTCTTCAAAAACAGAGAGTTAGAATACATATGAAAACAACCACAATGTAAGCTTTGTAAATCACTGTTTTGCCAAATTAGATTTATAAACTCAACTATTTCAAAACTTTTGAGAATCCCAAAAAATTCCAATACAAAACTGCACCATCCATAATGTAGTAAAGAGCACAAAATAGAATAAGAGTGCGTTTACAATCCTATTCAATATCACTTTTAAGGCTAGAGACTAACCAGTCGTAATCGTTCTAAAACGCTCTTGACCAGCAGTATCCCAAATTTGAAGTTTAATCCGTTTGCCATCAAGCTCTATTGTCCTTATCTTAAAATCAATTCTGTCAAAGAAAATCCAACCAAGTGTTATCAGAAGCTAATTACATTGAAACAAAAAAGGAAACTTCCTAAACAGATAGGATTGGAGAACACTTACCCAATTGTTGTAATAAAACTGGTAGTAAATGACCCATCCGAGAAACGCAAAAGAAGGCAACTCTTACCCACACCTGCCACATCACACAAGGAGGTACATTATAAGTTAACACAAGGATGCTTGTAAGGAGCAAAGATTCAAATTAATAAATTTTGGTTCTCATGCAGAAGTCATCAAAGTTGGTCACAGTGTTGGTTAAGTTGCAAAAATGCCGCCTAAAGCCTAGGTAAAAAAGTCAAAAGTGTCTGATTAAATAAAAGCGCATGTTTTTAATTAATGATGTACACGAAATGTTTTCATAAAATACAATAAAAGGGAGTTAAAAAATCAAGAGAGTAGTATATTTAGCATATTAACTCAATTCGTTTAGAGTTTATGCAACACGACAATCAACTTATTAACTAATCGTGTAAAATTTAAACATGGCATTTTATTTTTTATGAATATAAAATTCTCGTGTTTTAAATATAAATAATTGTCATAACCACAATATTTAATGGTCATACTAAATGAAAAAGGGTTGAATCTACAAAACAAATATTTAATTTTTTTTCAAAAAGTTACAAGGCACACTTTGAGATCACCAAAAAAGTGCTAAAAACATGCTTAATGTGCCTGCTTGTAAATTCACTTTGCTTTTGGTAAGCGAATCACTTTGGCCTTTGTGCTTAAACATGCTTTTACAAACATTGGTTTGTTGTACTAGTGAAATTCCACAATCAACTCCAGCCAAATAATAAAGCACCCCACATTTGCGTTATTGGAAAATATCATAAATGGAACCATAATTCTCTCAAAATCGACCCTCAATCTAACAGCATCTACACACGTTCTCTCAAGCACTAATTCTCACTCCTTAGTAACCTTTCAATTGCACCACGTTAAAATCTAATGAGGCTCTTTTAGACTAAATTGCAAACTCAATAGTACCTAAGATGTATACTCATTTTAAAAATCCACGTGAAAGAAAATTACATAAACATACAATTAGCCTTCCCCAACCAATTAAATTTAAATCCATTCCACACCGCATATCAAGGATACACATTATTTCTAAACAAAAAGGACCACAACCACAGTTTGACATAGAAATTTAACAGAAAAATTGGTGATAATCGTGCACATGTAGCTCAAACCCAAAATTTTCGTTAATTTTCATATGTAGTAGACTTGCGAATAAAGAAAAAAAGGCCTAATCTCCGAACCAAGCAATGAAGCAAACGATAGATTCCGAAGGGTACAAATGTAAAATCGTACCGCTGTCGCCGATCAGGAGGAGCTTTATGAGGTAATCATAATCGGCCCGAGCTCTAGCAGGTGGAGCAGCCATTGAAAATCACCACCAAAGTCGAGAAGCAAACCCTAGAGTAAATAAAAAATAAACAAGGAAGAAAAAGTTGAAAGGAAACAAAAAAAATTGAATTCAAGTTTGAGAACACGAAGGATTAATGTATAAAAGGACAATACCAGATCGATCGGGAGGAAGGGAAAGAGGAAGAGTGAGATCCAAGGAAACGAGAGAAAAGAGGAGGGAAACGCCTCTGCTTGGTACCTTAGCACCGGTCGGCCGTTGAAGAAAAACAAAAACAGAAACAAATATCGGGGAGAGAGAAGTTTGGCGAGACGGGTGCGTTTCGGTATTTCAAGGTGTGGGAGAGGACATATAGCCGTACGATTATAGTGCTTAGCGGTATGGGCCTATCCGACGTCCCATAATGGAGCCGTTGAGGAGGATGCAATCGGCTACGTTTCCGGTTAGGATCGACGTTCTTTGGCTACTTAGTACTTACAGTATTCCCCCTGAAGAGAAATACTTTAGTAATAAATTAACTATATAAATATAATTTTATATAATTTATCAAATTAGAAAATTATTTTTATTATAAAAAAAATTTAACAGATAAGATAAAATCATATTAGTTTATAAAATTATTTTTATATAATATATTTATAATTATAACAATCATCTTTTATAAATATTTGATGCAAGTACATGAGTCAGAAATCTAAAATCTAATTTTGATCTAAATTTTAAAACTTAAAGTGAAAGTTATCCATATATAAGGTTCTGTTCGTTTTTAAAATTCAGTTTTATTATTCACAACTCATTTCGTACTTTCAACTCATCTCAATCATTCATTTCAAATTTTAACTCATTTCAACCATTCATTTTATTACTATTCATATCTCATTTCATCTCTGAATTCAAATCGACTCTAAATGTTTTGTATACTTAAAAATTAATTTGGAGAGACTTATTTTTAAACTTCTATTCCAAATCAAATTGTAGTAGATAAGCACGTTGTTAGATGTTTATCGACTTGAAATAGAGTTTAACATTTGATATTGTTTGTAACATTGGTGTGACTAATAATAAATGTTATAAAATTTATTATATGTCTATCTCTTCTTTTATTTTAGATTTTAAAATTTAAACAAAAACTCTATACTTTAGATCACCCAATTCATCTAAATAATGTGAGAAAATTAAATTTGAAATTTTGATAGTGAATAGTGGAGTTGAAAAGTTTGAATATGATTTATTAAAAGTATATTTTAAAAGGCTTATAGTTGAAAAATGGGCCTTAAAAGGTCAAGAATTGTGCAACTCATTTAAAAAGGGTGGACTACAAAAATATTATCATTAACGTCTTATTTGATTTCTAAATCCATCTTTATTTATTTTATTTTATCTCATCATTATAATTTTTTTAAATTCTTATATATTTTTTCTAATTCTCATACAAAATATTATAAATAATTTAATTTTTTCAAATATCAAAATACTTATAATATTAAAAAATAATATTCTAATAATATTTTATTCAACTTAATTTAATTTAATTTAATTCAATTCAACTCAATTCGTCATCCAAATGCAACCTAACTAAAAAATGATAACCTGGCGGGAAGACTTGCATTGGTAAAAGAAAAAGAAAAAAATAGAAATTTATGTTTGTTTGTGTTAAAGTTCAATGACAAGCCCAATTTTTAGGATTTTTTTTTTTTTTTTTGCAAAGAGTTGGAGTCACATATTCAAAAGTGACTTATCCTCAAATTTATTAAAATAAACATTCACTTATAGTAAAAGAATATCATGATAACAACTAACACCTAGGAGTAACAAATCATCAAATAAACCTCACCCGGTATGAAACTATTACAATTAGAGTAGATCTACATGCAATCATGGAGTGGGTAACTATCGCGTAACCACTTTGAAAAAAAGTGAGGTTCACTATTAAAAAATTAATTTTTTTATGTGGGTCCCATATTTCATTCAATTTTTTCAAAAAAGTTACGCGACGATTACCCAATCCACAGTTGCATAAATATTTTTTCTTACAATTATTCCCACAAATAAATAAACAATGCTTAACAATAACCAAAAAATCAAATACAATAAATCAAGAATAGACTCTCGTTAAATAAGGAGAACTTCCTTTATCTAATCGAACTGTTCTTTTTTATTTCTAAAGGAATCTCGAAAGCTTAAAACCACAAGCCATTATTGCCATCGGCTCCTCTTTTAGCTAATCCATCTATTGTAGTATTTATTTCTCTATAAACAATGGGGAGAGCTCGGTCTGGTTCAGTCGGTCTTGGGAGGATTTGATAAACTGGACCAGATCTATTCAGTCCAGGATTTTCCCACCCTGAACCAGACCGAGAACCCATAGGACCGGACCAGACCGGTCTATTTCGGTCTGGTCCAGTCCGGTCAATCTATTCAACATATATATTATAAGCTAATAACCATGAAATGTAACTATATTAATACATGGGTCCTGTTGTTATTTCAAATCTAACACTCGAATATGCTATCAAAATATAATATGATTACATCATCAAATGGCACATTAATAAATTGCAAATGCTTCCCATGACGTTTAAAATGATGATGATGGTACATTATTTTGATTTTCGCTTATGTTTCTCATGAGTAACAACATTAGTGGGCACAATTGTCATCCATAACACTTGGACAACATT
The DNA here is from genome assembly GCA_036559045.1 of Platycarya longipes. NCBI lineage: Eukaryota > Viridiplantae > Streptophyta > Magnoliopsida > Fagales > Juglandaceae > Platycarya > Platycarya longipes. The sequence goes on from CM071797.1 coordinate 39,419,273, forward strand.
TTCTTTTATTCTAGAACCATGCCCCATTCACCTTTTCTATCTAGGGTGGAAAAGACCCAGACCGAGATCGGGACCAGGACCAAACCTACTTAGTCCAGGAATTTTGGACCGGGACCAATCTTGGTCCAGTCCGGTCCAGTCCAAAATGATCGATCCGGTCGGTTTGACCAGTCCAGACCAGCCAATGCTTTCCCATTAAACATGACTAATTACGGGCTTGTTTATGAGTGAACGCTCATAAAGTAATGTTTGTTTATCTTCCACAATGACATCTTTGATTGCATTGAGCTGAGATTGATTCAAACCCTTTTACCAAATGAACCCAAGCACAACTCATTCATTTTTATTTCCATTTCTATAAGCTACAACTCTTTTTTATATACATATACATATACAAAACATATAATATGCGTATGTATGTGTGTGAAGAAAATTAGCACACTCAGGATCCAGATGATAAAATCCACTTTTTTTTTAGAGATGATAAAATCCACTTATTTATTATAGGGCTCAACTTTTCTTAATTACACGCCTTAAAATTATATTTAACATTACTTGTTAACATATTAACAATCTTCTAAGTAATCTGTATTAACAAGCATTAAACTGTCTGTAGATTTGGAATTTCTCAATGCAAACTCCTTTAAGAAAAGTAAACAGCATTCACTAATAACGAGTATTACACTTGAATTTGAAATATAAATTACAAGTTAACTAATCAACGATCTGTAGCTTCCCAATACACTAAAAGTAAATGACATAGTCCAGACCTGATTGCAAACCTCTCCAAATTTTGGGTGTAAAAAAAAAATCGAAAAATCTATAAACTGGCCTGAACCGGTCCAAACCGGACCGGTTAGATCAGATTTGAATCGGTTCAGTCCGGAACCGGTTTTTAGAAACACAAAACCGGTAAAATCCAGTCCGGTTCCGGTTCCTTTCATTTTAAAATTGGACCGGACCGATCCCAATAATTATATATTTTAAATTATTTTTTAATATTATATATAATATGTTTTTACATTATATATATTTTTTATATATAATACCTAATAACATAATCATATATAAATAATACTATAATATTTATAAAATAAAAGTTTAATTTTAAATATGGATTAAAGCAGTTTTTTATATATTAAAACAATTTTTTATATAACAGTTTTTTTTACATAACAGTTTTTTTAAATAATATTTTTTATTTTATAGCAGTTTTTATATTACAATTTTTTTTTATATAGCAGTTTTTTATAAATAGCAGTTTTTAGGCTAACAAATTTTTATAATAAAAAAATAAATTTTAAACCATATTTTAAAAATATATATATATATTTAAAAATTTATAATTTAATAGAACCGAAAAACCGGACCGGAACCGGTAAAACCTATCGGTTTTAAAGGATAATCGGAGCGTAATCGGTTTTACATTTTACAAAACCGGTAGTACCGGTTCGGTTCTACATTTTGGCCAAAACCAGACCGAACCGGACCGGTTACACCCGTACTCCAAATCACGTCGAAGAGACAGTCCAACTCTATCTAAAGCAGAGTTAATAATAAACTCCATCCCATTCTTAGATGGAACAAGGAAAATACACCCTTAGGATAAAAAGTCTAAGGGAAAAAACTTTGCGAACTAAAGGTTCTAGAGACAATGTATTTTTTTTTTATTTAAATTAAATAGAAAAATAATAACAGAAGATAAATAACATGGAAAAACCGAAATACACAATGACATAGATTCGGTTTCCAATTTTAGAGGAAACCTAAAAAACACACTAAACACCGTGACTATGAGTGGCGCATGGGATACACGCGTCGTCTTTGGAGAATGACGTACAGTCAAGGTCAAAGTGGCCAAAGGTTCTTGTTCTAGTGGCGCCACGCATGGCATCTAAAATCCATCCCTGGAGATGGCACGTGGACAAATAGGCCCTAGCTTTGGAGCGCACGTGACTCACTTGTCACTCCGTTCGACACGGTTCCTCCCCCGGTTGAGAAATCGGCGTCTTGGGAAGCATGCGGTGGGGCACATGAGGTGCCTTGGACCATGGAAGGCTTCAATTTGCCTATCACCGCTGACATCCAAAGGCTCAAAACGAGCCGGTGTTCCTGCAAAAAAATGCAAACCAAAAATAAGAAAAGAAAATGCAAGGAAACAAACGGAAACAAAAGGAAACGAAAAAACATAAAAAGAAGAGGAAAAGACAACAAACGAAGGCAAAAAAAGACAAGCAAAAACAAAGAAAAACCAGAAAGCAAAACAACAGGTGGGGGAGGCTGAGAAGTAGGGGGGAGTGTTTTGAGAGAGAGCGTTTTCGTTTTGAGAGAGGGATCCCGGTCCTAACAGAATATTAAACAATTCAAGAATGAGCTTTAATTTGATTGGTAAGATTCAAATTTTAAAATTTATCTTTAAAATCAAATTATAGCATGGAAATGATGTGGTATAAAAGCTTTATGCAAGGACATTTAACCAAAAATGAATATGTAACTCTAATTATTATTATGGACATGTGATTACCCTCTCTTCGATCGTAAAAAAAAAACCTCTAAATATTAAATCAAAGGAGAAAAAGTGAATAACATACTTGGAACCTCTTTGCTTTTTTTATAGGTATAAACTATATATCCATGTCAATTGCGTGGCCAAATTTTGACAACAAAAGTATGATTAATTACCTTTAAATATTTGGAAAGATAAAAAGAAGCGCCATCTTTTTGCTTTTGAGAAAAAAAATATATCATTAATGGTATCAGAGATTCAAAGATGAATTTAAGAAATTAATTTAATACACTTGCTTAATAAGTGATATATTTAATTAAAATAAGATTTAAAAGTTGTATGGAAGATTAAAGAGAATCTCGACTTCCTCCATTTGCTCGCCTGCAAGACGTTAATGAAAATCTCGCATGTGCCTAACTATAGGCTACATGGATTGTGGGGTACCCATGCAAGGTCCTCTCAATACAATAGATCTAATTTTAGCTCCCACTAAGGCGAAATATATTTGTATCAACCAATTTATCCCCTTGGATAAATGTCTAAGGACACAATATGTGATAGCCCGGATTTTTAGACATCCGCTTAATTTTCATATATGGGATGATTATGTTTCTCCGAAACTATTTTTAGGAATTTTGGAATATATGCATAAGATTCTTATATTGAAAGGTTGGGAATAAGGTTGGGTATAAATGTGACTTGTGTTAAGGTGAAAAAGTGCCTAGACCCGAGATCTCGCTCAACTCTCGCTTGATGTCTGGCTCGAGCGAAATACAGGGACAGACAGACGTCTTTTAGTAGAATGGTCATAACTTGCTCATTTGAGGTCAGATTTGAGTGATTCAAGAGGCTATGGAAAGCTAAGAGGAATATCTACAACTTTTATGTTTTGAGGTTTAAGAGATATGGACTTAATCAAATAAGAAATGGAGATTAAAGTATCAGGTCTGAATTGGAGATAGATGAGCATTGACTTGAAGTTGACTAAGAACATTGGATAAGATTAAGCCTTTGGATTATTTTCTTAGTTATCCTAAGATCTGGACAAGTGTGTAGAGATGTGGAAAATGAGGAGATTTTATTTAGTGAATTTCGTGTGAAATAAGATGAATCATCTATCCAATACTTGGTGTACCCGGATTGGTGTTCTCGGGTTTATCTGTCGAGTTTTATTAGAAAAATCATAACTTGGTCATATGAACTCCAAATGCAGTGATTCCAGTTCCTATAGAACCATAAGACATAGATATATAACTTTTATGACTGGAGGTTTTAGATAATCGAAGTGTATGAATGGATTAATTGGGCTGAAATGGGACTGATCTGTTTTAAGTGCAAACTGGAGCTCGAAAATAAATCACTTCACCACCTCACCTTAGATGTTCGAATTTGATTGGTTCTCCTCATGGTTATCTGCTAGATACATGTATGAGAGCATGTGTTAGGTGGAGAAAGAGCTTCTAGAAGAATAATTAGCTTAGAACCAAACAAGAGTGAAGGACTAATCTGATTAGCCAAAACAGTCAACTATCCCCTTTGTTTCCAACCAATTGGTAACCAAACCTTGGGAATTAGGTGATGAGATATTTTCCAGCCACTCTAAGGGTGCTAAGGAGGTCTTGGACGTGTGGCCAAAGAGGAAGAAAAGATTCTAGAAGTCTTGAGGATGCAAGGAAAGCCAATGGCCAGCTAAGCTCATCTTGGGTATTTTAGACTTTTTGGAAGCTTACTTGTATATCTATATTTGGTGATTATTTGGGGCCATTGATCTAAGATAATTTTAGATGAGGAAGAAGCTTAGCCATAGGATGGAAATCTTTGGAGATCATGGGAGATTTGGATGAGGATTAAACTAACCAAGGTTGGACAGCACATGCCATACCCTACACGGTTTGAGATTAACCCATTGCTTTGGTTTATTTTCCTTCTCTTCTTCCCCAAGCCACCTATTCATATATATATATAACCATCTTCAGATCATAGGAGACCTTTTGGGAGAAGGAACCCACGTCCACTTGGAGAGAAAGCAAAAGAAAAAGCTTCCCCAACCCTTGAACCTCCAAACATCACCTAAGTGAGCTAAATGGGTGATTTGAGGAGGAATGTTGCAAGGACTAGTTGGATCATTCAACCAAGCTTTGGAGAAACTTGTAAGTATACAATTTAACTTAATCTTAGCATAGATTAGGTAGATTATTGATGGAATTTAGTTTGTTGTTGATTGGAGCTTGAATTAGGCTTGAATGATGTGTTTGGAATCTATGGTGTTTTGGATATGATTTGGTGATTGTAAAATGTTAGGAAAATTGTAAGGACCTAGAATTATGTTCTAATGAGTAAAAATAAGGTTGGTGTGAAAAGATTGCTTGGTTTGGGTTGAAAAACCCCATGAGCCGTGATCTCGCTTGACTGTCGCTTGATACCCCACTCGAGCGAGCTCCAACCCGTGACTTCGCTCGACACTCGCTCGACACCCGCTCGAGCGAGATACCCTGTTTTGCTTAGATTTAGGGTTTTCTTAGAATAGCAGTGGTGTTTCAAATGGGTAGAGTTATAGGTGAAAATAACTCATATGAATAAGAGAGAAACCAAAAGAAAGAAAACAATTTATATAAAGAATATGTTCCGTGTCATAACGGGGACGGCGAGACGTAACGCCCGGATGATTGACACGAGACTCATCATAACGGGGACGGCGATACGTAACGCCCGGATGATTGATGAGTATGATTGATAAGTTAGTCACGTCATGACGGGGACGGCGATACGTAACGCCCGTATGACTGACGTGCCGGCAGGGACGGCGATACGTAACGCCTGCCGTGATATAATAATATGTTCCGTGTCATAACGGGGACGGCGAGACGTAACGCCCGGATGATTGACACGAGACTCATCATAACGGGGACGGCGATACGTAACGCCCGGATGATTGACACGAGACTCATCATAACGGGGACGGCGATACGTAACGCCCGGATGATTGATGAGTATGATTGATAAGTTAGTCACGTCATGACGGGGACGGCGATACGTAACGCCCGTATGACTGACGTGCCGGCAGGGACGGCGATACGTAACGCCTGTCGTGATATAATAATATGTTCCGTGTCATAACGGGGACGGCGAGACGTAACGCCCGGATGATTGACACGAGACTCATCATAACGGGGACGGCGATACGTAACGCCCGGATGATTGATGAGTATGATTGATAAGTTAGTCACGTCATGACGGGGACGGCGATACGTAACGCCCGTATGACTGACGTGCCGGCAGGGACGGCGATACGTAACGCCTGCCGTGATATAATAATATGTTCCGTGTCATAACGGGGACGGCGAGACGTAACGCCCGGATGATTGACACGAGACTCATCATAACGGGGACGGCGATACGTAACGCCCGGATGATTGATGAGTATGATTGATGAGTTAGTCACGTCATGACGGGGACGGCGATACGTAACGCCCGTATGACTGACGTGCCGACAGGGACGGCGATACGTAACGCCTGTCGAGAATTTAAAATAAAAGAAACCTGTGAGGTTAATAAGTAAAGTGGAAAGTAAAAGTAAAAGTGTATGTGATGATGGGTCTAGCTAAGATCTAAGGTTGTATGTAATGATGGGTCTAGCTAAGATCTAAGGTTGTATGTGATGATGGGGCTAGCTAAGATTTAAGTTTGTATGGTAAGATGGGTACTTGACTTGTGTATAAGTTCCATAAGGTATTCTTGTAAGTGATATGTTGATGAGTATGACTATGTGTGGTGATAGTTGAGGTTATCTATGCTTTATTTCGTTAACTGTGTACTTGCTGAGATTTCTTGTAAATCTCACTCTTTTATGTTTTATCTATTTTATCTATCATTCCTTATGGAATGATAGATGTTGTTGCAGGGATAGATAAATTGCATTGAGACCCGATCAGCACGGGAGATTCTGAGGTACCCTGAGGGTCCTATGGAATGCTCCTCTCCGGTTGAGATGACCCCATGTACGTGATCAAGCGAAGAAGTAAGAGTATTGGATGAGTGTAGGATATGAGTTTTGTTTAGAGAAAACTAACTGGGTTATGTAAGAGTAAATACAGAATATTGTTGTAAATACAATGTTATGAGATGTGTAATTATAGTATGCCATGTGGTCTATTGATGCGAGAGTTAGATCTCTTTGCTCATATTGGTAATTTACTTCTTCCAGCTGCGATCGGCATTGCATTTCATTAGTAAGCTTAGATGCATGCATGCTGCTTTTTATGTTTGCGTAGGACAAGTAGCCTTGCGTTGCTTGTCCGGATGCGTCGACTTGCGTTGTATTCAATGCGAAAAATCGGGGCGTCACACAATATCTCATCTCCACTCACTACTCAAGTGCTAGAGGCGACCGCTCGTGCGAGTGAGCCGATCTAAGTATATTAACATAACTTATGTGTGCCCCAAAAAACAATACAATAAATATAAGAACTTAATCATATTGCATTAATATTCCGAAGGAGAGTTTATATCTCAATGTCAATTGAAACAAAAATTACATTCACAATTAACATAGTCATAGATTTAACGTAAGGCATAAAAACATTCATTGCTATATGCTTTGTCAGGAGATCAACAACCATGCAATTTGTAGAAAAGTGTTTCAAGATCACTTCTTATTGCGCTACCATGTCTCTGATGTAATAATATTTGATATCTATGTGTTTGGTTATTCCATAATACTTTGAGTTCCTAGCAAATACAAGAACTATCATACTATCGTAGAATATCGTCACCAAACAACTTCTTGAATTGTTACTAAATAAGCTATATGGAGTTGTTTCTTGCTACTCTATATAATTGCGCCATTGTTGAGCAAAAAGACAAACCTAGAAGTTGATTTGCACTCATCTAGAAAACTGCCACTACAACATATATGGCAATTTGCCAAAAAGGGTTCTTGTGGCAAAAATCATGCTTTTTATGGGCATTGCATATTTCCCACCAATTCCACTCGTGGGCTGCTCATGGCATATACTCCACCGCAAATACTACTAATACCCACGAACGTACATTTTCATGGCAAGTGGCCACTTATTGCCACAAATGGGTCCGTGGTTAAAAGCGATATTGGTAGTGGTAAAAATTTCTAGAAATGCATTCTCTTGTCGTGGGAAATTCATATTGGCAAAAAAACCAACCTGTGGCTAATAACCTTTGTCCACGCCTGGTGTTAGAGAGGAATCAATATTTACAACCAAACTAATGATAAATAGTTGCACCAATAAATTTTTTGCCACCACTACAATTCTTGTGCAATAAATTTTTCACATGAATATTTTCATCCCTAAAAACATGTTGGTGCCGTGGGTAATAGTGTATTATTTACCACAAACTCACGCCGAGTCAAATGCACAATGCTCAAGATTCAAATGGTCGCTAAAAGCATTGCCAAACCTTGCATAACTGATGTATGCCGACAATGCTATTGGTGGAGAAAAATATTTGCCAAAATAAATTTTCGTGGGTTTAACCCTTTTAGGACCATTTGGTATCCGCTATTACCAAATTACAACAATGGTTTCTTATGGTAACCACATTTTAATTTGCATGTCTGTAGGCCTTAAGGCACTGCTAATATCAAACAGTGCATGTTTCTAGTCCTAAATGCACTATTGTAGCCCATGTAATTTTCTAGCTAATTAATATACCACATTCCAAAGTGAAAAAATTAGACCCAATATAATAATTGAATGCAAGTACTCATCCATATAAATATATATGGGCATATATATATATATATATATATATATATGCAAGTAGCTAGTCATTCATCCAGTTATATAATAAATGTACATGGACATTGTCCATTTAATATTAGCCTGACATTGTCCAATATGATAATTTAATGCAGTTGTCTATATATATAAAACTAAAATGTGGTAAAGGGTGCATCTAGCTACGATGTTCTGAAACCTCTAAAAGCAAGAAGGCTGCTTGTTGGAAATGACCATGAGCCCTGGAATGGGAGTTTTAACTGATCTTTATCTTCATTTCATGTATGTTCACAGGATTGAAGCTCCTCTTTGAGTTAAACTGCCTTGTCACCACTGCAAAACTTGGAAAGAATGGGCTGAGACCAGGAACTGGATCCATGGATACACATGGACACCATAGAAGAGTGGTCCCAACACTCACTGGCTTAACATGAAAAAAGCTAAGGTCATTTTCTTGCAAATAACATATAAGCACAGATCAAGAGATCTGAACCCTACATAAGAATATATAACAGTTGGTCTTTTCAACACATGGTCAAACACTTTGCAATTTTATAGTGCATAACTGGGTTACTAGTAGGGGCGTTCTAGCACAATGCTTCAATATGGGTGCCACAATGATAAATGGATAAAAAGGTAGAAATGTATTGTCCTCGATAAACAAAACAACAAGATGTGTAAAAGCAGATTGCAAAAATAACTTAGAGTACGATATAAAGGTTATGGGTACAACCAAACTAGATAGAAACAAAGAACTTACATAGGAAAATCAAACGTAAAAGTATATCTTTTATTTGAGTAAGATATATGCAAAAGTATATTAATAAAAATACTTCAAGCTTCTTAGGTTTTGGTACAATTCTATGTATCCATATCCTGATTGCATATTGCTACAATTATAATGGTGGGACACATGTATAGTTCAATACCTGGCCCACAGATAAGACCAAACCAAGTAGTTAATACAACCATCAATATTAATGTAAAAATGGTACTTGGAAATATCCTATGATAAAAGCATTCTCACAACCCAGGCTGCTAAAACAATATACTTCTTTCATGTAAACAGCACTAATTTCCACCTGCTATCAATTAGTACTGGACCATAATTTTCCAAACAACATCACTATGGTTTGACTTATTGTAAACATATAACTGAGACCAGATTATAACCAAAATGCAATATGATCTCCCAACATTTCACATTACCAAACATATACTCAACAATCTACATATTGGCATATGCAGGTCCCACTGACATGCTATTTACCATAGTAATTGAAAAAATGTCTATTCATGTGTACTATCAACTAAGAAGTAGTGAATGTACCATGGAATATTAGGCTTCTTTCTATGTCTGCAGTCTTTTTCTGTGAGACAGTTTACTCCCAGCTATGCACCTCTGAACTTAAAGAACATTCTGGGGGTATCTGCAACAACTTGGCACCACTACTACAAACTTTCTTCCCCTAACAACAAAGGTAAACTCATTTATGAAATGACAGAAACCAAAACAACAATTACAGAAATTACATTACATATGTTATACAAAGGGACCAGCTTACCCGTTCCAGTTTCCGGTCCATTTCATTCAATTAAGAATCTGTGCATGTTCAAAATGTCCATCTAATCGTGATTATTTATTCAAGATGCAGTCAACCACTTAGCAAAAAATATTGGTGGAGAATACTTCTACATCACAAAACCACCCATACTATTACTACCCTCCCGAGCAAATATCCTATGTCTACATAATGTCAAATAGATACAAAATAATATAGTGACAGTCTATGTAATGCCAAAATGTATAATACTCCCATTAAACAAAAAACTAATAACATTCCTGCTTGTGTCTAAGCCTCTTTGGGAGTTTCTTCTTGAGACTCACTATTTCCCCCAAGTTGTTGATTAATCTGGCTGATTTGTTTGTTATGATCAAAAATTTCCTTTCGCATTACATACATATTGCCTAACATTTTTTTCAGTTGTGTTTTATAGGCATCAGCAGATGCCTTATTCCTTTCATTCTCTTCGGCCATACGTATGAAAGCCTTATTCCTTTGCATCGAAGGGGAAGGCTCAATGATCACTGCATGTCCCAATCCCTGAGCATATCCCAATTTAAACCTTAGAGTCTCTTTGAAAACAGAGGCAGCAGCCTCATTAAAGTCCTCTGGTGTCTCCATCTCATTCATCCGCTTCAACAAAAGGTTCTAAAAAACAAAGAATGATGGGGCATTCAAATTTATACATTTTATTCATAATCATCAAATTGAACGAAGCTAATAAACCCAAGTTAAACTCAAGTAATTGTGTTCAGATGCTGCATTAATGAATTTACTCTTCTTTGTAGATCAATATGTCTCCTTATAAAGAGCAATCTTGTTTACCACATCCTCAACCTTATAATAAAAATGCTTAATTATTAACACTAGGTGGGCTGGAAAATGAAAATTAATAAATAAGTATACGCAATATCCACGTGAATAAATTCTAGAATATTAAAAGAAAACATTGATCTAATTCACTAGCCAAACCACCTATTTTGTGAATACGCAAAATTAAAAACCAACATCGTACATTTTCTTCCATTATACGTGTGAACGATTTTCTCCCACCAGTGTGTCTAGCAACCTACTTTTCCTGTTGCACACATTCTTACGAGATTGCTCCTAAAACGTTTAAGCAACATAGGATCATTTGTGATTGTAATGAATTGTGCTAACTATCAATTATTTTTCTTGTGTCATGGATGTATAGAATTGTAATGTTATTACCTTGAATGACCCGCTATTCCAACGTTCTCACAACCATTCCCATACTGACTTCTCAACCATATCCATCCCATCCGATAGCGCCTCCTCGTGCGATGCATATTTCTGGTATTTCTTGTGCAATTCGTAATGGTATGCGTTGTATCTATCAGCTAAGGTTCCAATAACAGCTTCGCGATAGTTCTCCTTTTTCCACTCCAGCTCAAAGTCTCCCTTTAAGATAAGAATTTATAGTGAGTTTAGATTCACATTTGATATTTTTATAGATAACTATAGTTTTGATTCAATTTTAGTTGGAAGGAGTAAGTCTTACTTTAATACGATTGATTAGCTCCTATTTTTCCTTCTCATCGACCACACTCTAACTTGCATGCCTCATGTTTGCATGCATTTTAACTATCCAGCTCACTCTACTGGATAACAAGGCTACATTCTCGCACGATGGCCTCCTATGTTCATCTTCTATAGTTAATGGAATCTTCCCCATCTTGCATAGCCTTTCAAATATCGTACCCTTCACAGCTTTCCTCCCTCTTTTTTTAATAGGTAGAACTATATCGGCAAGTTAATAAACATGTTATAATTACATAACAATGTATAATTTATCACATCAAATGCAAAACATATATAGCACCACCCAAGATTAAAAACAACATTCATACTTGTTTCGACCACACTTTGATCAGCATTATTAGGTTGCTCATAGTTCCCATCCTGGTGGACCACAGTTGGTGTTGCTTGGGTACACTCAACAATAAGTACTGCTTGTCTCGCTTCAACAACTTGTCCACTTGAGTAGGTTCATCCCCCTTAGCCGACTCCACTTCATCTCTCAGGTTCCTTCCTTGCATAACAGTTATGGGTTCTTCTTCTCATGGGGATTCTTCGGTTATCCGTGTGGGCCCGGGTCTTCGACGTCGACCTCTTTTAGCAAGTCGTATAAGTACCATAGCAGCTCGCGCTATTATGACATTGATAAAACCACACTTAATATCCAAAACATAATAATGGCATCACAATTTATCAATAAACTTACACAAAGCATCTATACTACTGCACTAGTTCAGATCTATAAAAGAAAACCAGGAACAATATAATCTTAAATGTCGTTGGTCAAATGGAGCTTCTTTATCATTAAAGTTGTTTGCAAAATCCCAGTTACGCGCCACTTTAAAAATAATTTGTATGGTTTGCAATTACAAATCCAAGCACACAGGATAAGCCATTTGTCCAGCAAAAAGTGGACTGCAAAATATAAGAACTAAACAAACTAGTAAAGAGAGAGTAAAACTTCCCCAAAATGCATCTAAGATTGACAACACATCTGACACAATATGTGCTACCACTATTGGACCATTTTTAGCATGTGTCTCTAATCTTGAGTCTTTAAAATATGTTAACTAAAGTTTTGAATACCGTACCAGAGGTCGTACTGGTCAAGGCATTAGTACGAAATATTTTGGTACTGGTAACGTTTCGTGTACTATTTCAGGATAATATTTTGGTATCGATATCGTTTCAATACCAGTATCGTTTCAGAATAATTTATACCTGAATAAATTATTATATATATTTATACAAGCACTAATTGTATTCCAAAATAACAATAAAATAAATCACCTCAATATTTCTCAATACAAGTCTTACGTTTCTAGTTACAATAAACACATCAAAAAAAAATTACAACAAACATAAAACTAAATAACTTATTAATATTTAATCCAAACATTACAATAAAATCACTCATCCTCATTAAAAATGACAACTAGACATTTTTGTACTCTCAAGTCCTGCATAATCATTCATAACTCAACACTAGTTAACTATTAAAGTACAAAAAATTAACACAGCCAACTTTAAAGTTTAAAGTAAACAAAACTTAAATAAAATTAAAAAAAAATACTTTGTTCCTAAGAGATTATATGTTGATCTACTATATCAGAAAGGACACTCACGTGTTCCTAAAGGACTATATATAAATATATATATTTATATTTATATATACACACACGAAATGATCAAAGAAAACGGAAGATCTACTATGTCAGAAAGGACACTCACGTGTTCCTAAGGGAAGATCAAGACAGAATGTGAGAGGTAAAGTCCAGCGTTGAAATCATCCAATTAACCCCGTAGGTTTACAAAAATAACAAAAATGACTCAAATAAAGTATGATGAAACTTACTGGGCGGTATTTCTATTTCGGCCGAAATCACAAATACCGGCTTGTACCGGTCGATATTTAATCCGAAACGAAATGCAACTATCAAACATACCGGCTACCTAGCCGTTTAACCTGAAACGAAATGCAACTATCAAGCGTACCAGCTACCCGGTCGATGTCGTACCGGTTGGTATGATACGAAATTGAAAACTTTGATATTAACCCCATTTTTTCTCTTTTGTTTACTGTTTGGTTAACTATGCTACTGCCCTAGCCTTATTTGGATTAAAAGAACAACTGGTATATGTTACACCAAAAAAAAAAAAAGGTTGCACAACATAGACTAGCCTTATTTGGTTAGTTATGTTACTGCCTTGGCCTTATTTCCTGTGTCTCTATGAGGATTCAACATAGACTGCAACTTGCACATAAAAAAAAATAGACTTGTTACACAACATAGAATGCGGCTTACACATAATAGGGCATAAACAACTTTGATAGAATGCGACTTGAACTAATATTCTGGCCTTATTTTGGACAAAAAAAAAATGAAATGTAGAGAGGGAACTTTCTTTAGTGTAGTGAATGTACAGATTTGGGAGAGAGGTGGGTTGGAGAGTATGAATGCTCACCTATAGTACTCCAAAACACTGGTTGCATGGCAAGGAAAGTCCAGAGAGTGTGAAAGTTGTCTTCTTTTCTTGTCTAAACTTCTGTTTCTTTTCCCCCATAAGTTGCTGTCAAGTTTAAGGTCCTTTTGTCGTGAAGAAGAATGCTGCAGAGTTCTTTTTGTTCCCTTCAGGAAGAGAGGCGTCACACCAAAAAGTTTTCCCTCTCAAATACCTGCACACACAACTAGATTGATGGGACGTGGCATGCATGTAATTGCCACCACATGTATATTAGTCAAGAAGATATATATATATATATATATAATTTGACGTTTATGAAATCTGTCTATTATATATAAAATCTGATATATATAAATTCTGAAATTAGTCAAGCATTTATATATATATATATATATATATATATAGTCTGAAATGGGCCTGGGTCTATTTGGGTTAGGCAGCTTACCCCTTCCAGTTTTTGTTCGCCTAACAATTGTTCTTTCAATTTTTGTGAGATAGGTGATGGGTTCATGGATAGGGATACATTACATAACTAGTCTGAAGTTAATTAGTCTGTAGCTTGCATCATGGCCTTGACAGTTCTTTGAAAATATATTAACTATAGACTTGAACTAATATTTTGGCCTTATTTGGATTAAAAGAAGAACTGGTTTGAGTTAATTAACACTTAAAATCAGTTTATCCATACTTAGGCAATAAAACCTGGCAATTATAACTGGTATATGTTATTAGCTAACCTTTAAATGCTGTGTTTCCAGCTTAAAAACATAGAACACATGAATTCAGTTGCCCAGATTCTAAAAATGACCAAAATGATGGTATATATGTTACAGTGTTGTCTTGTGTGGGCTGATGCTTTTTCCAGGACATTAATATAGACCATTCAATGTTGTAGTGTGCTAAATATTTGGAACCCATTTGATTGTGAGAAAATCTGATAGCTCCTCCCACACTGGTAGGCAGAACATCAACAGTAGAATAGTATGAATTTGATTAAAGTGCACTACATTAACAAGCCCTTGCCCATATCGAGTGCATTTACCACACCTTCTCAGTCAATAAGTTCATTCATCCTAATGATGGGTTCAGTTTGTATTGCTTGCATTAGCATTTTAATAGTATTGTTCAGGGTGGAATAACTACCCTTTAGAGCATATAGGACTATATAAATCTTCAAATTGCTATTTCATCAGGATAAATGCAAAAACTTGCTTATGAGTTCATGCACGAGCCTTTAGAACTTATGTTTAGAGCTTATAAAATCAACCTATTGCTTGCATGGAAGTGAATGTCAAAACCTGTTTGTGGTATATTTTCCCTTTAGAGCATCTGTTTAGAGCATTTAATCATCATATTGCTTGCATTAGCATGAATGTCCAAACCTGGTTTTGGTATACTTTCCCTTTGGAGCATATGGTTGGGAAATAATCATGAAGGCATTACAATACATAGTTTTGCAGATTTGATTATTATTGCATTTGGTTGTTTATATACTTCTTACTTACTACCCCTAAATAAGTACCAACAACCAGCTCTAAATAGGATGTTACATTAGTTATATAAAACCACACCTGGCAAGCTGAATAGTTCTTATAAAATATGTAATGTTGTCTGCAAAACAAACCAAGCACTTGCAAACAAGTATTGTAAATGTATCTATATAAGTAATTATATATACTATTTTTTGGCAAACCCAAACATAACTTAGACCATATGGACTGCATAATGTATCAGGCTACTTGTCTAGACATGGATGGCAGAGACAAAGTAAATAAACAATAGTGGATAAACTTTGAGTTTCATATGATATGTTGTTCACAGAATTATTCCAGGATCCAAAGATCCGTGTAATTGTATGTTTTCAATTATTAGGGGAAGCAGCTAGTGCAGCAATTGATAACAAAGCAAATCTTTGAACAAAAAGGGTTATAACATGTGCGAAGAAATCCCAAAACCCACGAGTATAAAATAAATACTGTTAATAACAGAAACTCAACATTGACATTTTCCAGCAATAGGAGATATGTAAGTTGGGGTATACCAACTCTAAACCTGTCTACTGGACCAAGGGTTTATGCTTCCGAATGCACCAACGAAAATCTTCAAATTATCGGCAACAACTTGTCCTATGTTCGTATACCTGCTAAGCCAACAAAACAGAAAAAAAAATTCATTATAATTGAAATGATGGTCTTTGACATCTTTGGCAAAAAGTATGCTATCCCACAATGGAAAGAAATATAAAATGGAGACCACTGGAACATTCCCCTTCTTTGATGATGACTGGTGTATGTTACAGCAAAAGAATCACTAAATTCAATGAAATTTTTTAATATAAAAAAGAAGATAAGGCAAATAATGGGGGCATTCTCCTCACATAAAGAGCAGAAAAGGAATCCATCATTTTTGCCGGAATAAGCCATTCAACTTTTGTAAATAATGTCTCTAATTACTGTACTAATTTAATACAACAAAGCATGAGGTCTCATTATCATACCAATTATGAATTATATGCATCTATTCCTGTTTATAGTTTAAAAAAATCTGATACAATTATATTCAGCAAACAACAAAGAATTTAAAACTACCTAGGGAGTACACCATCAACAGTATTGTAAAAGAGTATGTGTCATGATCAACATTCTGCGATAGGCTTGTAGAGCAATGTAGTAAGCAAATGGATCTACAGGCACATCTAGCTAATATAATAGTATGGCTAGTTTTTATAATAAAAATGCCACTAAAGATTCTCCACACATACATTCTCCACGCAAAGTCACTTAAACCACCCTAGATAGAAAAGGTGAATGGGGCATGGTTCTAGAATAAAAGAAAATGTTGTCCAAGTGTTATGGATGACAGTTGTGCCCACTAATGTTAATACTCATGAAAAACATAAGCAAAAATCAAAATAATGTACCATCATCATCATCTTAAACGTCATGGGAAGCATTTGTATCTTCGCCATCATCATCCTCCCCATCTTCTGTGTGTTCCAAGCTCACATCCGCGCTAGTATTATCATTTGAACTAAGTTCCTCATCGTCGGTAGGATTAGATGGCACACCCCAGGAAATAGTTAAAGGATTTACAGGCACATGCGCTTCATCATCGCAAGCGAGTGAGTTGATCCCAGTTACGCTCGTTTCATTAACAGACCCATAGTTACTAACATCACTTTTAGCATCATTTTCTGAATCATCCATATAAGAGTCAGCTTCACCTGCATATAGGTCTATGTTCTTTGTAGGAATATTGTAAATATTCTTATTTGTTATCTTATGTACTACATGCCAACTTCCTCCCAAAAGCGGGTCCCTTACGTAGAACACTTGCAACGCCTGAGAGCTAGTGCGAACGACTCACATTTGTATGATTGTCTGGCTGTATTCACGCTTGTGAAGTGCTCACCCACACGTACACCCCTTCTCATATCCGCAATGTCCCACCACTTGCACTTAAACAAGTAGACCTTATGTCATCCCATATAACGTAATTCTATTATGTCCTCCAACAAACCATAGAAGTCCACACCCAACCCTTGATTTTCATCGTAAACGACCAACCCGCTATTTTGGGTGCAGCGACGCCTTTCAAGTTCAGACGTATGGAGCCGAATCCCATTCATTATACAACTAGACTATCGTGCGATGATTGGATTAGGACCAGATGACAATGCGTACAAGTCATCAGTTACCTGAGAGGGGCTCATTGCATGCAACTTGACAACCTAACAACGCACAGTAACAGATACAAAAACAAATTGTGATAGATTATCAATTAATTTACTAGAGTTGCAAAAATGAGTTGACTGCTTAGCAAAATGTATACAACCCTACTTACGCATTCTCGGAACCACAAGGGAAATTGAGCTTTGTGCACACGATCGATGTTACTCGGGGCATCCATAATAGTCTTGTTATAGTGTTCTACAATTGCATGTATAGCACAATGGCAGTGACTATTAGGTTGTCATCATGTCGACCTATTTTACATAAGGAACACGTAAAATAAACTTACTCTATATAATGTTCGATCTCTATGCAGTTATTAAGCACATACTACTCTGCCTTGGTCATGAGTTCATCCGTCAATTTCGAAACAATTGCTGCTCCCAACAGTCGTACTTTTGTGAGAAAACAGATAAGGTGGACTCAGTGTCGCTTGGCTGAATTTCAGCATTGCGCTCTTCTCAATTATACCTGGTCTCAATATCATGAAGATACATAGAGCAAAATGTCATACATTCTAGATAAACATATCCCTCAGCAATTGACCATTCCAGATGGGCTCTATTTCAAACGTATCGATTGAACTTGCCCAAATACCGCTCGAAAAGATACACTTATCTATATTGCACCGGCCCAGCAAATGCTGCCTCTTTAACGAGATGAATTGCGAGGTGCATCATGATATCAAAGAATGCTAGTAAGAATATTGTTTCAAGCTTACAAAGAATGATGGGTATGTTAGCTTCAAGTTGTTCCATCGTGGTCCTCTGCAGGGTTCTCGAATATAGCTCTGTGAAATATGAGCTTAACTCCATTAAGCCTTTTCTAACATCGTTTTGTAGATACCCACAAATTGCAATAGGCAACAAGTTATGCATGAAAATGTGACAATCGTGACTCTTCATTCCCAAGATTTTCCTGTCATGACTATTGACACAATGGAAAATGTTTGAGACAAAACCATCAAGGAATTTCACATATGCTAGCCACACACAAAAGGTCCGTCGCTCGAGAGGACTTAGCATATAACATCCACGACGCATCGACATATTATCACCACTACGCTGCAAATGTAAATCTATCTTTATTCTAAGACTTTCCAAATCCCGACGTGCATTGACTGTGTATTTACTTTTACCATCAATATCTAGTAACGTTCCTAAGACGTTATCACATATATTTTCTCAATGTGCATAACGTCCAGATTATGTTTCAACCCCAAATCTAACCAATAAGGAAGTTCGAAGAATATACTTTTCTTCTTCCAACCAAGTTCAATGGGAGTACGTTTCCTATTATTCCCTGCTTTACCAAACTAAATAGTTGAGACCTCATTTAACTGATGTATCAGTGCCAAGCCCATTATCCGTTGAGGTTGTTGCCGATGGTCATCCTTGTTGTTGAAAGCATGTTTTGTTCATTGCAAGGGGTGGTTTGGCACCAACCAACGTCGATGGCCCATATAATAATGTTTATGGCCATGCACTAATCACAATAAATCTGTGTCTGCCTTACATGTAGGATAGGCCATCTTGATAGTCCATAGTAACGCTGCATGTAATACAAAAGTCTTTCTTTTATAGACATCATATGTATGAATCCCCTCATCAATTAATGGGCATAGAAACACGTTAATATCATTGCCCGGTCCCTTAGGTCCAGGGATTAACAATGACATAATCAAGTAGGGGTCTTTCATGCATGCCCAAGGAGGCAAATTATACGGTACAAGTAGAACTGACCAAATGTTGTATGGCTTGCTCATATTGCTAAATGGGTTGATCCCATTACTTGCTAGACCAAGTCTGACATTATAAGGATCGCCAGCAAACCAATCATGTTTGGCGTCAAAGTTTTTCCACACAATTGAATCAACAGGATATCGCATGATACTTGGATCATCAACGCGGTCATCTACATGTCATCGCATGGCTTTGACACTCTTCTTTGACATGTACAATCTTTGTAGCCGAGGCTTTTGGGGAAAATATCGCAGGATTTTCTGTGGGAGCCGATGTGTAGTTCTTGATAGTAAAACCCACCTAGATTCTTGGCATTTTGGGCACTCATCCTTGCTAGCATTTTCCTTCCAAAACAGGATACAGTCATTAGGACACACATGTATCTTTGTGTATGTAAAGCCCAACTTAGACTATAAGCGCCTCGCCTCGGTATATGATGATGGTAGCAATGCATTCGAGAATGCAGCTTACAAGAGCCTTATGACCATGTCAAAAGACTTGACAGTCCAACTGCCAACTGTCTTAATATGAAGCAACTTGACTATAAATGACAGCTTTGAGAATGCTTGACAGTTTGGATACAGTGGACGTTTTGAGTCAGCTAGTAACTTTTCGAAACTGAGGTCAACTGGAACGTTAGAGGTTTCCCTTTCGTTGGACCATGCTTCATCACCATATGTGCTATATACGTTGTCCATGAAGGCCCCAACACGGATGTTATCTATCATGTTGTCAATGTCATCAATATAGTCATTGTTGGAAGTGTCCTCAGGACCTTCTTCATTTGAGGAAGTGGCGTTGGAGAAATTTTCCCCCTTACCATGGAATATCCAATCTGTATAGGTTGTATATATCCCTTTGATGAATAGGTTGTAGAACCCAATATTTCAAATTTCGTATCTACGTATAGATTTTGATGATAACAAATAAATTCAAGACTCAAGCTGAAGTTGTCTACGCATGAAAAGGGCTAAACACATCAAGAAATCAAGTATGAGCAAAAGAAGAACAAGTCTACAAATGAAGCTCATAGAATAATTTTGCACATCTGTTAAAATTTGAAACTGGATTAAGGCTCAAAATTAATATTTTATCATAAAACATCAAATTGCATTTTTTACATTTGCAAAACTTTATTAAAATATTTAATTTCAAAAATTATTATTATTTTTCCACATATGCATAAAGATTTGAATTTGTAAGATGATTGATTGTCATATTTAACATGTGCATGTGTTGTTTAAAAATCTTGAAGATTGGTTGTGTGTTTTTTTGACAAATACAAAAGATAAATGATTTTGTTTGAAAATCTTGAAGGCTGGTTGTGTGTAATCTTGAAGGCTGGTTGTGTGTTTTTTTGACAAATGCAAAAGATAGATGATTTGTTTGAAAATCTTGAAAGGTGGTTGTGTATTTTTTTGACATATACAAAAAGAAGATGATTTAGTTTGAAAAATAAATCATGCTCACTTTGTCATGTATGAAAAGTAAAAAATTAGGTTTGATTTCTTTGAAAAATGAATGGAGTTGTCTTTAACAAATATAAAAAGGAGATACTTTTATTTAAATCTTTTGAAAAGTAAATAGTGCTCTTATTTGACATGTGAACATTTTCAAATTTGAATATGAAGACTTATTTGCCTATAAATAGCTCACTTAAATTTTACAAAAATCACAACAAGAGCTTATACATAAATTGCTAAGTTTTGCATCATTCTGTCAAAGCTCTCATTCTCTTTTCTCTAAGTTTTGTGCCTTAATCCTTATTCATTGTGAGAGAGATATAGGTTGCACTGTATTGTTTTTATCTCACTCATTGAGGAGTGTATTCTGATAACCTACCCACTATCAGCTTTTGTATTTGTAAGAGGGTGCGTATAACCCTTGTGTGTGTAGAAGGTGTTCTATATAGGGAATAGTTGAATCACCAAGTGTGAGGTGATTGCAAGTATAGAGGGTGTTCTACACGAATTCTTTGTAGCGGTGTTCCTCAAAGATGTAATAGGTTTCTATCTCCACCTGAAGGAGATTGAATAGTGAATTTTGGATTCTCAAGGGGTAGCTTGAGGCAAGGACGTAGGCAGTGGGGCTGAACCTCATTAAAAAACTTGATTTTACTTCTTTTTACCCTTACTCTTTATATTTCCTGCTGCTTTATATTCTGGTTGTATTTTATATTGTATATTTGATTTATAAGTATTAATTTTTTAATATAACCCAATTTACCCCCCTCTTGTGTTAGTCATCTGGGCAACATAGGTGATCCTTAACCACAGTATGAGGTTGGAAAATTCTTTTCCGATATCTCTTACATAGATACCTAATGCGATCTACAACTTGTGCGTAGGCCTTTGTCATGTATAAGAATTGCTTAACCCCAGCAACGTAATCACTCGACTGCAACCTATCTTCGATATGCATCCAGCCTTTATTCATTTGGCTGACAAAAAAATAAGTTGATTCAGGTTAACATTGAGAATAAGACACGTGGTTTGAATATTGTAACTGAGAAGACATTCTAATAAAGTGCCTTAGTTATTAGTGAAACGGACGGATTTAGTAGGCCGCAAAGTTAGCATTATTCATTTCATAATTGAAGGGGACCACAATGTTACTATCAGAGTTTTAACTTAGACATTTTGATTGGTTATAGGGCACTTTGTTAAAATGGCTAGATCAATTGGCCCAATCAAGTAGGCCGAGTTGGCATCACCAAATCTCAATATTTATACACAAAATTAAAAAGACAATATATATCAATGTCACAATGAAATTAATAAATTATAGAAAGATACAGAAGGGAAGAAAACAAACCAAGAAGACTTGTATTTTAAAAAACTAAAAGGAAAATTGGATTTAACAGATTGTTGGGGAGGGGGGCAATAATTGGTAGGCTTGAAAGTTGAAATGTCGGGTGAAAGCGATCACTAGAGATATAACTTTTTTCGTGGACAAATAATTTGTATGTAGGCCATGAGCTTGATTATGTAAAAGTATTCAACAACTTCAGTAAATTAATAGATGAATATATATATATATATTAATTGAATAAAGTGGAGTTGATTTCTTGTGGCAATTCAACTTTCGAGAGATATATAGATGCGCATATGGCCTCTCTATTATTTACAAAATTAGCTTAATTCCAGTCATCAGTTTAATGAAGAAAAATTTAACAAAGTCGTACGTCCCTTGTAAAGCTAGAAGTTTTGGCATGTGAAGGCGTCAAACTTGAGGACCAATATATAGATACATAATAACATATACTGAAAGTATGGAAGGATTAAGGATAGCTATGTGATCCATTTGAAGAGTCAAGTATTAATAATAGAGGCGCATGGTCCAACTAATTTCTGGTACTAAACAAGATTAATAGTGGACTTATATATATATATATATACATACTACCCCACTAGACAAGAATACTAGTGGACTTATGGCAAGTTGAGTTAGCTTTTTTCTTTGTCTTGATTCTTAAGTTTTTGGTACACACATATACATGATATATATGATCATCAATCTACAACTAGTGTCGTGTGTGTGTGTCTGTTCTAATTTGAAAAATATATAGGTCTAAGAAGCTGCCAGCATGCACCTAGTTTAGAATAAAATGGTAGTCAACTAATAGAGCCAAAAGAGTAGGGAAGGGTCTCTTTGAAAATCTTCCTCCTTGCGTACATATTAGCGAAAAGGCCACAATTAACATGTTCATAACAAAATAAACAAAACATGAGGAAAGGGTCGAGAAGGATAGCTAGGATATTATCGATTAATATATATAAGAAACAAACAAAGATAAATTTAATAGAAGAATCTAAATAATAAATACTAAGTGGCTTTTGATTGGAATGGAGGATCAGGACTTGAGATTAAGTCTAC
Organism: Platycarya longipes; assembly: GCA_036559045.1. Lineage (NCBI taxonomy): Eukaryota > Viridiplantae > Streptophyta > Magnoliopsida > Fagales > Juglandaceae > Platycarya > Platycarya longipes. Next base: position 39,442,451 of record CM071797.1, read on the forward strand.
ACAAATTATCATTATTAGTTGCATGTAGATGATGGATCTATGAGAAACCAGTACCTTAAAACTTCTAAAAGGCGCTTGATACGAAAGTTAGCTCACTAAAAGAAAAACGAGCATTTGTAAAATTTTAATTCCAATCAAAAGGATTATTTTATTAAGCAACGTACATATGTCACTATTGTCCTCATGGTGAACAAATAATTAATAACTAAAAGTGGGTGATTGCCATGCATGATTGCAAAATTTTAAAACAACCATATTTGGGTGTAAATCTTACGATTAGTTTCAAAATTAAGAAACTTTATTAATTAGCCAGCCAGGTAATTATTAAAACAACTACCACGAACGCAATCGATCATCACTTGCTCCAAGTTAACCATATATAGCATTAATATATATATAATATATATGTATATATACATATATTCATACAATAAATCCCTGAGGAAATTCCATCTTTGCTAGCCGGCTAACTGCGGATCTTATTAACTGTTGCCCAGATGACTAACACAAGAGGGGGGTGAATTGGGTTATATTATAAAAATTAACACTTATTAATCAAATACACAATATAAAATATAAACAGAATGTAAAGCAGTAAGAAATGTAAAGAGTAGGGTAAGAGAAAGCAAACTCAGTATTTTTACGAGGTTCAGCCCCACTGCCTACGTCCTCGCCTCAAGCTACCCCTTGAGGATCCCGAATTCACTAGTCAATCTCCTTTAGGTGGAGATAGAAACTTATTACACTTTTGAGCAGCACCGCTCCAAAGAATCCGTATAGAACACCCTCTACACTTCCAATCACCTCACACTTGGTGATTTAACTATTCCCCGTGTAGAACACCTTCTACACACACAAAGGTTATACGCACCCTCTTACAAATACAAGAGTTGATAGTGGGTAGACTATCAAAGTACACTCCTCAACAAGTGAGATAGAAACAATACAGCGCAACCTATATCTCTCTCAACAAAAACAAGAATTAAGGCTCAAAACTTTAGAAAAGAGAGAATGAGAGTTTTGAAAGAATTATGCAAAACTTAGCAATAGATGTGTAAGCTCATGTTGTGTTTTTTTTTCAAAACTCAAGTGAGCTATTTATAGGCAAATGAGTCTTCAATTTTAAATTTGAAAAGATTCTCATATCAAAGACATCATCATTTACTTTTCAAAAATTTCAAACCTAATTTTTTTACTTTTTGCATGTGACAAAAAGAGCACACTTTACTTTTCAAAAATTTCAAATCTAATCTTTTACTTTTTGCATATGACAAAAGAAGCACACTTTACTTTTCAAAAATTTTAAACAAAAACATCTACCTTTTGCATAAATTAAGAAAAGCATCCATCACTTTTGAAAATATTCAAATAAAACATGCACATGTGAAAGATGATAATCAATCATCTTATAAATTCAAGTTTTTATAAAAAATATATATATATATAATTTTTGAAATTATTTTGTTTGATGATGTTTTGCACATGTGAAAAACATAATTTTCAAAACTAAGACATTTAAAAATGTCTTGCATATGTGAAAAAAGTAATTTGATGTTTTATGAGAAAAAATAGTAATTTGGAACCTTAATCCAATTTCTAATTTTATCAAGAGATGTACAAAAATAATCTATAAGCTTCATTTGTAGACTTGATCTCTTTCTTGCTCATGCTTGATTTCTTGATGTGTTTAGCTCCCTTCATGCGTAGACAACTTGAGCTTGAATTTTCAATATTATTTGTTATCATCAAAATTTATACGTAAATACGAGACTTGAAACCTTGGTTTCAACAATCTCCCCCTTTTTGATGATGACAAATACTTAGTAGAAATCTACGACCTGCAGTAATACTTAAACTCCCTCTGAAAATATGCTTTAGTATTTCAAGAAAAATATAAACAAGATTCTAGCATATATAATAGGATAGTATAATACTAGTATAAGACTTCTCCCCCTTTTGGCATCATTAAAAAGGAACCGTAATTGGTTTCAATAAGATTTTTTCCCGTAATAAGCAACAACCAAATAAAACGGTGCGTTAGAGAGTAGAAGTTGGAACCACCCGTGCCCGACAAAACCTGCAAAGGTTGAAGCCGAATTTTATCATCTCGGTGCGAAAGAAGATTTAAATCCGCTTGATGTTATTGACGAATTAGATGTTCCAGAGATTAAAAGTTGAATAATTAAAATTATCAGTATCCGACAAAGACAGCAAAAGTTGCAGGCCTAGCTCTGGCAATGCGGTGCAGAGCCATGCATGTCCGACAAAACTTGCAAATGTTGGAAGTCTAACTCTGGCAATTCGGTGTGGAGCCACGCGTGTCTGACAAAACCTGCAAAGGCTGGAGGCCTAGTTCTGGTAATTCGGTGCGGAAGGAGATTTTGTAAAGAGCTAAATAATTGAAACCACCCGTGCCCGACAAAACCTGCAAAGGTTGGAGGCGTAGCTCTGACAATTCGGTGCAGAGATTTGATCCGCTTGATGTTGCTAAAAAATGAGATATTATCAGGATTTGTAAGCTTGTCTTGTTCTTATGTCCGTTTCTATAAGAGCAATCATTAGTTTTATCTATTTCGCATCAAGCTTTCTTCTCATCTTTGCAATTTACTTGCATTCTCATTCTACAAATTTTCAATGGCTTGTAGATTTCCTTTCAGTGCTTCTCTTGATCAAGATTTGAGGTATCTTTCACCTCAGTCTCAATCTATTTCTGCATCTGTCGTGGGTGCCATGAAGCAACAAGAGACTGATTTAGCTAAGAAATCAGATCATGACGTCATTTACAAGCTTGTGGATCTTGGAACTCGATACTCATCATCTATCGTCGCGTTTTCTACTCGGTTACAGTCCAAAACTCGCGAAATTGAGAAGTTTAGCGAGACTATTTCTATACTTCAACGACTTGTTTATGAGTCAAACAAAAAAATAGTAGAGTTAAAGCAATAGAATAAGGATTTGAAATCTTTACTTGCCTCTTCATTTCGATTGCCTAATCCTTTAGACAAGGATGGCATGATGATTTATAAGTAGCAAATGCATTTGAATGATGAGGCTAAACGTCTCAAGTTTCTGTAGGTCATTTAAGATAATGAAATAAAAGTATCTAGCAGATATTCATGGCATGCATCATTCCTATTTCTCTTCTAATCATGCATAGTCTATCTTCTGGTAGGGGTTTTGTGAAAATGTCTGCCAATTGATCATGTGTACTAGTGAATTCTAATACAATATCGCCCTTCTGCACATGATCTCTAAGAAAATGATATCTAATTTCAATATTTTTGGTCCGAGAATGTTGTATTGGATTCTTTGAAAGATTTATAGCACTTGTATTATCACATTTGATTGGAATGTGATTGTACATAAGTTTAAAATCTTCAAGTTGTTGCTTAATGTAAAGAACTTGAGCACAACAACTACCCGCAGGAACATATTCTGCCTCAGCAGTAGATAGTGCAACAGAATTTTGTTTTTCACTAAACCAGGAAACTAGTGCATGACCTAAAAAGTGACATGCTCCACTAGTGCTTTTTCGATCTATTTTACAGCCAGCATAATCTGCATCTGTGTAGCTAATTATATCGAAAGATGTGTGCTTAGGGTACCATAATCCTAAGTTAATTGTACCACTAAGATATCTAAGAATGCGCTTAACTGCAATTAAATGTGATTCTTTTGGAGATGATTGAAAGCGTGCACATAAGTACACACTAAACATAATATCTGGTCTACTGGCTGTCAAATATAATAAGCTACCAATCATATCTCGATATACCTTCGAGTCAACTGGTTTACCGGATTCATCTTTATCAAGTTTAGTGGATGAGCTCATTGGTATTCCAGTTTCCTTAGCACTTTCCATCCCAAACTTCTTCAGCAAATCCTTAATATATTTTGATTGATTGATGAATGTCCCACTTTTTGCTTACTTAATTTGCAATCCCATCATGCTCATTTCAAATTCTTCCTGCATAGTCTTAGCAAAAACTTAGCACATATTTTCATTAGTAGCACCGAATATTATATCATCAACATAAATCTGAATCAAAAGAATATCATCATTTTCGTATTTAATGAAAAGAGTTGTATCAATTTTTCCTCTTGAAAAGCCTTTTTCAATCAAGAAACCACTGAGTCTCTCGTACCACGCTCTAGGAACTTATTTGAGTCCATATAGTGCTTTTGTGAGTTTGAAAACATGATTTGAAAAAATATGATTTTCAAAACCTGGAGGTTGCTCAACATATACCTCTTCATTTATAAAACCGTTTAAGAAAGCACTTTTAACATCCATTTGAAAAAGTTTGAAATCTTTATAACAAGCATATACAAGTAGCATTCGAATAGCTTCTAATCTTGCGACTGGTGCATATGTCTCATCATAATCGATTCCTTCTTCTTGATTGAAACCTTAGGCTACAAGTCGAGCCTTATTTCTAGTAATGACTCCGGACTCATCTTTCTTGTTTCTAAAAACCCATTTTGTTCCAATAATAGTATGATTTTTGGGTCTAGGAACAAGTGTCCAAACATCATTTCTTTCAAATTGATTAAGCTCTTCTTGCATAGCTAGAATCCAAGATTCATCAAGAAGTGCTTCATCAATATTTTTAGGTTCAATCTAAGATAGAAAAGCAGTATGATTGCAAATATTTCTAAGAGATGATCGAGTGCTTACACCTCGTGAAGGTTCTCCCACAATTTGTTCCACTGGATGATCTTTCACAAATTTCCACTGTTTGGTTGCATCTTGTATTAAATTTTGATGATCTTTCCTGATGTCTCCATGTTAAACTTCCTCTATTGTGTTCTCTTTGTTGAGATTGAGACTTTCCGTATTATTTATACCTCCTGTTTCTTCATCAATAGATTTCTTGGAGAGTAGAGAATTAGATTCATCAAATACTACATGCATAGATTCTTGTACAGTCAAAGTCTTTTTATTGAATACTCTATAAGCTTTATTATTAGTAGAATATCCGAGAAAGATACCTTCATTAGATTTTGCATCAAACTTGCCTAAATTATCCCTGTCATTTAAAATAAAACATTTGCATCCAAATACATGAAAGTAACTAATGTTGGGCTTTTTCTCATTCCAAAACTCATAGGGGGTTTTATCTAATTTGGACCTTAGCATAACTCTATTTATAACATAACATGCAGTACTTACCGCTTCAGCCCAAAAATAACTAGGCAAGTTGTTCTCATTGAGCATTATTCTTGTCATCTCTTGAAGAGATCTATTTTTTCTCTCTACTACCCCATTTTGTTGAGGAGTTCGAGGAGCAGAAAAATTATGCACAAAACCATTTTCATCACAAAATGTTTCAATATTTTTATTAACAAACTCTTTTCCCCTATCACTTCGGATACTTGAACTAGTATAACCCTTTTCATTTTGAATTCTCTTGCATAACTTGGTAAAGGCATTATATGCCTCATCTTTATGAGCAAGAAAGATGACCCAAGTATATCTAGAGAAATCATCAACAATAACAAATACATAATATTTTCCTCCTAAACTTGTAATTCTATTTGGTCCAAAAAGATCCATGTGTATCAGTTGCAATGGTCTAGTAGTGGAAATAAGTTTCTTGGTTTTAAAAGAAGTTTTTATTTGTTTACCAAATTGGCATGCATCACAAATTTTGTCTTTAAGAAAATTTGCCTTTGGTAAACCTCTCACAAGATCATTTTTTGAAAGTTTGGAAATAAGTTCCATGTTAGCATGACCTAGTCTTCTATGCCATAACCAATTAGTTTCATTTTGAACTGAAAAATAAATAGCATCTGTGAGGTAATTTCTTCAAAATCAATTGTATAAACATTGTTGCTTCTAAAAGCAATAAAACAAATATTACAATCACGATCATTCAAAATAATGCACTTATCCATTTTAAAAGTAACTGTAAATCATTTATCACATAACTGACTTATACTTAAAAGATTATGTTTTAGACCTTCAACAAGTAGAACATCTTCAATTATGAGAGAAGACTCATTACTAATTTTACTTATTCCCACGATCTTCCCTTTCGAGTTATCTCCAAATGTCACGTGTCCTTCTTCTTTAAATCTAAGATCAAAGAACTTAATCTTGTCTCCCGTCATGTGTCTTGAACATCCACTATCTAAAAACCATTTATTTTTGTTTGTGGAAGACTTCATGCACACCTCAATGTCATCTTTAGCCATAAGACAAAGATTTGCTGATTCTCTATTGCTTGCTTCACTATCTGAGCTACTTGAATCATCATCCCATGTAGCTTTCATTACTTTTTTGCCTTTGTTTCGATCTTTCTTTAGGAGAGGACAATCTGACTTGATATGACCAGGCTTATTGCATTTATAACAAATTAAAGTGTCATTTTTACCTGAATCTTTCTTGGAAAACTTTTTCAAGGATTTCCTTGGAGAAGTTTTATTTTTCTTTAAGAACCTCTGAATTCTTCTTGTTATCATCGCAACTTCTTCATCTTTGTCGTCATTTTCCTCATCTTCATCACTTTCACTTTTATGTGGAACAGCTTTAAGTGCCAAGCTCTTCTTTGGCTTTCCTTCTTCTTCTCCTCTTTTCAATGTGTACTCATGGGTGATAAGTAACCCGATAAGTTCATTCACTTCGAGCTTCTTGAGGTCTCTAGCTTCAAGCATCGCTGTCACTTTTGATTCCCAACGTTTTGGTAGAGAGTTGAGAATTTTTCTTACTATCTCCACTTTGGAATAAACTTTGCCAAGAGCTGTCAAGCTGTTTATGATGTTAGTAAAACGAGTGTACATACTAGAAATAGATTCATCATCGTTCATCTTAAACATTTCATATTCATGAGTAAGAATATAAATTTTTGATTCCTTGACTTGAGAAGTTCTTTCATAAGTAACTTCCAAGTTATCCCAAATTTCCTTTGCTGTAACGCAAGTCATTACTCTATTAAATTAATTACCATTGAGAGCATTATATAATAAATTCATAGCAGTTAAATTCAAAGTATAAAGTCTATCGTCTTCACGATCAAACTCTTCTTCTTCCTTTTTGACCTTTACTCCATCAACCACTTTTGTTGGAATATAAGGTCCATTTACAATGCATTTCCAGATTTCTCGACCTTGAGCCTGAAGGAATATTCTCATTCTAACTTTCCAGAATGAGTAATTGTCTCCGCAAAAGAGTGGAGGCCGACTGCTAGATTGACCTTCACCAAATGAAGCTACAGTGTTAGCCATAAGATCTTAACTCAAAAGATAGTTAATCTTATAACAGAGCTCTAGCTCTAATACCAATTGTTGCCCAGATGACTAACACAAGAGGAGGGGTGAATTGGGTTATATTATAAAAATTAACACTTATTAATCAAATACACAATATAAAATATAAACAGAATGTAAAGCAGTAAGAAATGTAAAGAGTAGGGTAAGAGAAAGCAAACTCAGTATTTTTACGAGGTTCAGCCCCACTGCCTACGTCCTCGCCTCAAGCTACCCCTTGAGGATCCCGAATTCACTAGTCAATCTCCTTTAGGTGGAGATAGAAACTTATTACACTTTTGAGCAGCACCGCTCCAAAGAATCCGTGTAGAACACTCTCTACACTTCCAATCACCTCACACTTGGTGATTTAACTATTCCCCGTGTAGAACACCTTCTACACACACAAGGGTTATACGCACCCTCTTACAAATACAAGAGTTGATAGTGGGTAGACTATCAAAGTACACTCCTCAACAAGTGAGATAGAAACAATACAGCGCAACCTATATCTCTCTCAACAAGAACAAGAATTAAGGCTCAAAACTTTAGAAAAGAGAGAATGAGAGCTTTGAAAGAATGACGCAAAACTTAGCAATAGATGTGTAAGCTCTTGTTGTGTTTTTTTGCAAAACTCAAGTGAGCTATTTATAGGCAAATGAGTCTTCAATTTTAAATTTGAAAAGATTCCCATATCAAAGACATCATCATTTACTTTTCAAAAATTTTAAACCTAATCTTTTTACTTTTTTCATGTGACAAAAAGAGCACACTTTACTTTTCAAAAATTTCAAATCTAATCTTTTACTTTTTGCATATGACAAAAGGAGCACACTTTACTTTTCAAAATTTTCAAACAAAAACATCTACCTTTTGCATAAATCAAGAAAAGCATCCATCACTTTTGAAAATATTCAAATAAAACATGCACATGTGAAAGATGATAATCAATCATCTTATAAATTCAAGTTTTTATAAAAATATATATATAATTTTCGAAATTATTTTGTTTGATGATGTTATGTACATGTGAAAAACATAATTTTCAAAACTAAGACATTTAAAAATGTCTTGCATATGTGAAAAAAGTAATTTGATGTTTTATGAGAAAAAAAAGTAATTTGGAACCTTAATCCAATTTCTAATTTTATCAAGAGATGTACAAAAATAATCTATGAGCTTCATTTGTAGACTTGATCTCTTTCTTGCTCATGCTTGATTTCTTGATGTGTTTAGCTCCCTTCATGCGTAGACAACTTGAGCTTGAGTTTTCAATATTATTTGTTATCATCAAAATTTATACGTAAATACGAGACTTGAAACCTTGGGTTCAACATTAACGAAAACACCCAATACTTTTATGTTACAAACTTGAGTTAATCCTTTTGGTTACAACCGCACCAGATTTGAGTCTTGAAAAATAGGGTTACGAAATTACCCCAACAGATTACACAAATAAAGCAACAAGATATTAAAGAACTTAAAGTAAAATAACAGAATACAGCAACTTAAAGTATAAGAACTTATAAAGATCATACACACATGGACGAGGTTGCCATAATACCATGGATCTAAAAGGTAAACTAAGCGCGAGGGAGAGAAACACAAATCAAAATAGAAATCACGAAACAAAGGCATGCATCCTAAATCGCAAGAAAAAATAATACAGGTAAAAGGATTTTAGAGGGAAACAACGGATACTGACCTCGAGCTAGCAAATTAGACAAGAAAGAACCCACAAATAGCCAGATTCTTGCCAACGAAAAGACCGATCTCAACGAATGGAGATCAACAGCGACGTCGAAGTCGAATTTGGGAGCTAGGGTTCCCAATTGAATCTCTGGTCTTGGGGGAGGGGGTGGGTTCACGAATGTTCTAAGATAACAGGTTCTTCAGACATGTCCCCATGTGAGTTGTTTATTAGCATGTGGCTAATAAACAAAACAACGGGTTTTGTGACATTTCGTGGGCAAAACTATTTCCCACTGTATGAACTCGTCACAAAAGGTATTTTTTTACCACAAACAATCACTAGCCGCATGATAATTTTGGGAAACTTGAATTTTATTTGCCAGAGAGGCTGTTTGTGTCAAAAGGGGATATTAGCCACGGCAGCTAGTCTTAGGGAAAAAAAAAGGTCTTATAAATCCCTTAATCTTGTAGTGTGCCCCAATCAACATCGTTGCAACCTCTCAGCTGCAAATTTGAACCCTGTTAGCACAACACACAATCTACAATTCGCTTGAGATATCTCATAATTCTATTGGCTGCTTTTCAGTGAGCCAATTTGGGATTAGATTAGAATATATTCACCAAGCTAGCTGCATAGCATATGTCTGGCATAGTATATATCATTGTGTACATCAACCTGCCCACATCATTAGCATAAGAGACACAAGCCATATTTTCTATTTTTTTAGTCTTAGGACACATCTCTTGCCTCTAGCAATATGGATATCAATGAGTTTACATTCACTCATTTGGAGTGTTCGAGAATTTTCATTATATAATTATGTTGGGACAAGCACATAAACTTCTTTTATCGATCTACTTAGTGCAATCTTAACGTATTGCAAAGCGGCCTCAGTTACAAAACTCAGGTACCACCATCGTTTATTGAGGTGTGTTTGATTGTTAAAATTAATTCAACAATTATTGATAAGACCTACTACTTTTTCAATTTATTATAATAAAGTTAAGTACATCTCAATTTACTTTATATATTTAAACATTTATCTCAACTTATTTGCATTGAAATACATCTTAATGAGACCAAAAAACATATTACCATTTATAAATCAACTCATATCACCTGATATCACCTCAATATCCCAAATCATCTTTAGAGTTGGACTTAGGTTCTAGCCAAGTCTTGCCCCACAAGCCACATTTTTTCCTTTTTCTTTTTATAATTTAAGATTTTTTTTTTAATATTTATTTATATTTTAAAAATATTTTTTTTCTTAGTTATATTGTACACCACATCAGATTTTTATTAGAAAAGAGTTTTTATTGAAATATTTTATAACCCATAAATCAAAATGATAAAAAAAAAAAAATTAACCGATTATTTTATTTTAAGTCCATGTATTCTAATCTTAAAAATTGTTTGCGAATATTAACCCAAACGAATTCGACAACAAAACGTGGCAAATAAAAGAGGATCCTAATTGCAATGATTTATATCATTTTTTTTTAAGCAATGATTTATGTAAAATTCAATGGATGGTGGGAATACGAAATGGTTCCATTCAATTGCACGTGCTCTTTGCGTAGACATTGTAATAGCTTTTCTTTAATACAAATTATGCACCGTCGTCCATGTGGACATCCAAAGCCACCTAATAAACTTTTTTCTTGACTCTTTCTCAAAGCGCAGATCGACATTATAATATTGTAAAATTTGTTATTATAAAATAGATCTGATATAAACAGCATCGATCAGTTTATATATATATTTTTTATATAATTTCCTTTTCAAACTAAATATTTTTCGTAAGATTTGCATAACTTTGATTTGTTAGGCAAGTACTAATTATACTCAAACGGCATAATACATGTGTAATTATGTTCTAAACAATAGTGTGGGCCTTCTTCGACCTCCATATTAAACAAATGCAGAGGACAGGCTTCGTTACCTTTGTTGAGGACGGTACAACGCCCGGCCTTTCACTTGCTTTGGAAGGAACTTAAACATATACCCATTAGTTCTTTGACCTAATGAAACTCTAAATAATAACAATAAAGAAATGTTAAATGTGCTTAAGAAAAATTTATAAAAAAAATAATTATTTACATGTCAATTGTTGATATATATGCTAAAATTTATGAAAATTGAAATTCATGAGCTATCTGAATTTGAAAAAAAAAATGATAAAATAAATCTTATAAGTAAAAGTATAAACAAAATTATAAGTATATATAATAACATTACACATGATAATAATAATACAACAATTAATAATGATGGGGTATACGTACAGCTAGGAATTAGGATACTATAGCATATACGTTAAAAACCATCTGACTATTATTTTAGATAGGAATGGTGAATGGGATTAGGCCGGACTTGTGGGATGGGATGAGCATGCATATGATTATTGTTTTGTACGTTAAAAACTAACTGACTATGGTTTTGGCCGATAAGAATGATGAATGGGGGACTAGGGACTGGTGGGATGGGATGAACATGGATATGATTACATGAATGTTTTTCTTTCACAAGATGAAATATTAGAGTAGGTAAAAACTTCCCCAAAAATGAGAATGAGGTAAAGATTTTTCCAAGAATTTCCAAATCACTACAAAAAAAATATATATATATATATATATATTTGTGACGGATTATTTGTAATGATGATCATGATTATTTGTTGTAAAAATAGACTCATTTTGAAAGTAAATAGTTATTTTGACAGAAATAATTGGTCACCAATAAATAATTTTTTTGTAGTGAATGATCAGAATAAAGATTTTGTTTTTAATGGAAGCTTGCTTATTAACATCAAATGCACTTGCTAAAATATGCATACGAGGCTTGTAAACGTTATAAATCCGACGATAAATGGTGAGTTAATTATACAAAGACTTGTAGGTAGTATAATTTATTATATTGAAAATTAAAATAAACCATTTAATTAAAAAATAGTTAGGATTGTTAAGAACTTGCCATAAAATGATCTCGTAAGTATATAATGAATCTCGATTCAATCCATACTAAAGATATATAATAATATAACACACTCAAAATTCTCATTAATTAGCATTTTTCCGGCCTCATATTTTCTGATCAATTATAGTATTGGTAATGGTGTAGTAAAATGTAAATGCAACATCACATATTTTGAAGGTTGTCTTTAGCATTCAAGGAAGTCTTCCACATTGAATTATGCATCTTTTCATTAAAATAAATATAATAAAATATTATTTTTTCTTATTATTGATTTTTTCTTAAAATTAATTTTTTTTTTTTTTTATATTTGGCAATTAAAACTCACTACATAAGATCTACAAATTATATACACTAATTGTGTTGTCTTAAAATTGAACATCAACAAATATATATACACCAAGTGCAGTACTAAAGAAAAAAGAAAAATAAAATGAAAAGAAAAAGTGGGAGAAGAGAGAGAAATAAAGCCATTGGATGAGAGAGAGAGAGAGAGAGTGGGAGGAGAGAGAGAAAAAAGTAATAAAATAAATAATGAATAGTATATCTGGAAATATATATGTCTGAAACACTATTCATAGTAAGCAAAAAATTTGCATGACTAATCCAATGCAGTAGAAAAGGTGACATTGTTAGCTAATATGTATTTGTTTTTGCACCTACATGACCAATACCAATATTCCAAGGTAGATTAGAGAATAAAAAAAAGGAAATCTTATTTTGAAGAAACAGTACAACATATGATAAACAAACCATATATATCAATAATTAGTTACTGGTGATGGGATCTTGGTTGCAGCTAATGCAATATATGGACTCCAATGATCCTTATAATTTTATAAAGTAAAACGTGGAGAAAATCACAAATAATGATCAATTCCATACCCCTTACCAATACCCATTACCCACCATGTGTATATATATATATATATATGTGTGTGTGTGTGTGTGTGTGTGGCCATGATCACCTCATAATAGACATATTAACATACTACTAATTGCTTAAAAAAAATATACTACTAATTAAGTCAATGAACATTATGAGGTTGCTTCGTTCAAGTAGCATTATTCTCTATATTCAAATGGTAGGTAGCTTGGTTGTGAAAATGGGTATTTCTGTTGCCATGTCTTTTCTTTCCAGATCAACCAGCAAATTTTCTATTTCATTAAAACTTCAACAGCTAGGGTTTGTTAATTAATAATATCTAGAATTTGATGAGTGAACACTTACAATGTAAAACAACGTTTGTCATTAGCAGCATCAGAAAACACTTAATATAAGTGAAAACAAAACTCTGTAAGAGCATTATTGGCTTGCCCAAATTATAAGAAAGATAGCCAAAATTTAGATTATTTGTGCTAAAAAGACTATACATTAAATTGGCTATATCTAAAATTAAATTAATCACCACGGCATACATTACGAGTATAGTTCTCATAAGACTAGAATTGAAAAGGAGAGGGATATGAAAAGAAAGAAGCAATGAAAGAGGAAGTAATTGCTAATAATAATGACTTGTCACGATCCATTGGTTCAAAACATATTCTTTTCGCTAAGCGTATATAATAAAATAGAGTGTAACAAATAGAAGACTATAATTGGTTTTTCATTGGAGCCAAACATTAAAATACTACTTTATTACTTTTTAGTTATTAGTATTAAATGATCTTTAAAAATATGATTTTTTTAATATTAATATAATTAGAATATAATTATTATTAATATTGAATTGATAGAATTACAAAATGTGATGAAAATAAATTAAATAAAAAAACATTTTAATTAGAATGTAATTATTATTAATTTTAAATTGGTAGAATTACAAAATGTGATAAAGATAAATTAAATAAAAAAGTATTAATATAATAACATTTTTACTATTATATAGAAAGTGAATACTAATTTAATGTAAAGATTGAATTTAAATAAAAAAAGATAAATACAAAAATATTATATTAATTAAATTTTAAAGATAAATTTAATAATTCAATAAAAATGCTCTAAAATGCATGGAGTCATAAGCAAGAAAGGAGCTAATGCATCACCATATTGGTTTAAATGCAGCCGACGGCTTTTCTAAAGGAAGATAAATAAACGCGATTTTCTTCAATTGGGTTTACGGGTGATCATACAATGAGAGGTAATTATATTTTAATATCTTAAGCTTTAAAATTGTAAAATCAAGGAAATTACAGAAACATAAATAATAAAAAGAAATTCATTAAGAGTAATTAATTATCAATATGTTATAAAAAAGTCAAGAAATGGGACGGTGAATGGCCGCCTTTTATGACTTCGACGATTAAAGCCAAATAATTTGAATTTAGCACATAAACCAAATATGTATCAGCGCTAAATCACATTTGATTCATATATATATATATATATATATATATATATATGAGCTTTTGCTCGATTATTTACACACAAAGATTTTTCATAAAATTGAATTGAAGTTTTAGTTTCGTGCTTTTATTTTAGATCTTAAGTTTATTTTATTATTCTCTATTTAATTTTATAACACGAAATTCTGTCGATATTAAAACTAGTAGTCTTCTACTTCAAGTAAGTTTTTCAATATATTATTTGCAATCATCGAAATGAATATGAAAAATAATATTACTAAATATTACTTGATAAAATTATGCTTTTATTTTGATAATTATGTTAATATATTTCTTAGATACATATATTTATTTCTGTGATTTATATATGTAAAAAAATATCAAATCTTATTAAATTGAAATTTACTACTATTGACATTTCTGGAAAAAGTTATTTATCCAGAATCTTTGATGAGATCCATTTGGATATAATGAACTTGAGAAATATAATTAAAGAATAAAATCAAGTGTCCCTGCAAGATCGTGTTGTGTATCTCACAGTGAAAAAAATTCTCTTACTTTGTGAAATAATTTAAGGAAAAAATATAAGCACCAGAAGATGTAATCCTCCCAAAAGATCATTAAATGACTTATTGTACCTGAAGTTGCAAGATTTTAAGAGTGATAGTAAATATAACTCTACATGCTTTAAAATCATCTCAATACTAAAATCATGTAATGAGAAAGTCACTGATGATGACATATTAGAGGAGACATATATTATTTTTCATACATCGATATGCTCCTGCAACAACAATATCGAGAACGAAAGTTCAACGAATATTCTGAAATTTTATTATGTCTTCTATTGATTGAGCTAAATAATGAGTTTTTGTTAATAAATCATCAGTTATATCTTATTAGTTTCATATCATTTTCTGAAGTGAATGATACTAGATTTACATCATTCCCAAAGGATATAAAATGTTTGAAGCATCTACGAGTACATACTTCTAAGTATGTACTCTATCAAATTTCAAAGATTTTTATATGGGTTAAAGCAATCCAGACGCATGTGATATAATCGCCTAAGTGAATATCTATTAAAAGAAAGATTTGAAAATAATCTTATATGCCCATGTATTTTTATTAAGAAATCAGAATCCAGATTTGTTATTATTGTGGTTTATGTTGATGATTCAAATATTGTGGAAACTCCTGAAGAGATCACAAGAACCACTATATATTTAAATAATAGATTTAAAAATGAAAGATCGTTTTATTCAAATGTTAGATGACTTACAAAAACTTGAGACTTTTAGCCTCATCTCTCAAATGCATTTGCTCTTCATAAATCAACATGACATCCTTATCTAAAGGATTAGGTAGTCGAAATGAAGAGGCAAGCAATAATTTTAAATCTTTATTCTGTTGTTTTAACTCTACAACTTTGCTGTTAGACTCTTGAACAAGTCGTTAAAGTACATCGATCTTCTCATTAAGATTTTCAATCTCGTGAGTTTTGGGCTGCAACCGAGCAAAAAATGAGCAATGGATTATGAGTATCGAATTCCGAGACTCACAAGTTCATATATGGCACCATGATCTAACTTATTAGTCAAATCATTTTCGTATTGCATCATGGCACCTACGATAGATGCAAAAACAGTTTGGGACTGAGGTGAATAATACCTCATATATTGATCACGAGAAATATTGAAAGGAAACTAATGAGCTATTAAAAATTTGTAGAATGAGAATGCAAATGAATTGTAGAGATGTGAAGAAAATTTAATGCAAATTGGATAAAACTGAAAACTACTCTTATAAAGATGGAAAACTACTCAAATCTCACTTACTCAATATTACAAGATATGTTGGATACATATTTTTAAAAGCCAGCAAGATTAATTACAGTTATCCCTATTTTTCTCGTAAACGCTAAACCTCTGCTGTTAACTGCTATTGTTGACTTTGTATTTGAATTCTATCTCATTCCAACTCTTCTATTTATGGTTTTAGGTCACAAGAATACCATTTTGCATATTTCTTCAACTCTTGGTTTTCTTGTCTTAACTTTTTTATTATTTCTATCATTAATTGCAAGCTTTTGATGCAATTTAGATATTTGTTTATTAAGATAATCAACCTCACTTACTCTCGTCAGTAGACTCCGAGACATGGTTGTAATAGAGGCAGTATATTGAGCATTAAGGGTTTTTGATGCTGCAACAATTTCATGATTAGTTTTACTATAAAGATGTATCTCTGCTCCTATCATGGTATTGACAGCCTCAGGAATAAAGATGAATAGTTGAGGTGTAAAAGGTTCTTGATTCAAATCTAGAACATTAACAAAAGAATTTCTCTCAGTCATAGTATCGTTGTGGATGAACAACAATTAGATCAATAAGAAATATGAGATCTTGCATGAATATTTGATGGGTGAAAATGATCATATTTAAACAGCAACCCAGAGCTTCCAAATCTCTGCAAAGATCTCATTTGTCAACAATATCAAGTGGATTTAAATTTTTGCCAAACTTATGGAACTAGATATCAAGCTTTTGCAATTTTTGTTGAACATGAGTGGTTTCCAATACTCTTTTCGTCGTGTATAAACATGTTCTCCCTAATAACGTCAAAAGGGGGAGAAATTTTAAATGAGAATATTAACATGTTCTCTCTAATGCATTATTTAGATGGAAATCATATTTGAATTATTAACCTTGTTATATATGCTGAAATCATGTTTGTTTATTACTTGAAACAATAACGCATATTCTTAAGGGAAGTTTAAGTATTAATGCAAGTTCCAGATTTCTGCTAAGTTTATCAAGCAAACACTATCTGTCACATCTTCAAATCACTCAGAGATAATTGCAATTCATGAAATAAGTTTAAAGTGTATTTGATTGAGATCAGTAATTCTACATATTCAAGAAAAGTGCAGTCTACCTATTATCAATGATAGCCTACCAATTTTATATGAAAATAATGCTGCTTGTATTACTCAAATTAGAGGAGGATATATCAAAAATATGATCAGGTGATAATCTTGCAGATTTATTCACGAAGGCATTACCAACTATGACATTCAAGAAAATTGTACAAAACATTGGAATGCAAAAACTTAAAGATCTATCGTCATGCACTTTTTAGGGAGAGTAAATATCTTGAAAATTTGTGCTGATTGTACTATTTTTCCTTTGCTGAAGTTTTGTTCTATTGGGTTTTCCTTTACAAGATTTTAATGACGCAATCTTAAAGTACTGGACGGTACATAAGAATACTGTACTTTTTTCTTTTATCATTCGTTTTTTTTTCTACTGAATTTTTCTTTAACAAAATTTTAATGAGACATATTCTTTATAGATAGTTATTCAAAAAAAAATATTATAAAAAGTCAAGAAAGACAGGCGGGGAATGACCTCCCCTTTTATGACTTTGGCGATTAAAGCCAAATTTAAATTCGGCACATAAACCAAATATGTATATATATATATATATATATATATATATATTTGAGCTTTCGCTCAATCATTTTGTATATACAAAAAATTTTCATAAAACTGAATTGAAGTTTTAGTTCAGTACTTTTATTTCAGATCTTAAATTTATTCTATTATTCTCCCTTTAATTTTATAACAACTATACAAATATTTATTTAAAAAATTGAGAAAATTAGGGGTCTTTTGAAACCAAAATATTTTATTTAAATATAAACCAAAACTGGGGAAATTGAGTGGCCATTATGCCATCCTCGAAAATGCCATTTCTAGGGTGGACCTCCACCACTTTTGGTGGCCAACTGGAAGACATAAATTTAATAACAAAAAATCATGAAAAAGAAATCGTAAGAATTTTACACATTGATTTGTACGTGTATTAGCCATTCCTTACATTTTGAGAGTAGTAGTCATGTCGAGGATCGCCGTTCTCATGGAATGGCTATTCCAGACATTCCTATGAAATATCTATATATTTTTTATGACAAAAAAAAAATTAATAAAAATGTTAGAGATAAATATTAAAAATAAACAATAGACCAATTAATAATTTATGATAATTGATATTTATTGTGTACTGCACAATATTTATAAATAAAAAAATAAAAAAATAAATCTAAAATAAATAAATAAAATTCAAAACATTTTATTTATCATATTATATCAATAAATATTTATCCATCACTTATTTCTAACATTTATTTTTAGTATTGCTCATCATTTAATTATATGAAACGGCTATTACTTTACGGCTAGCATCCTATTTGTGCGAAATAAATTAGAAAACCTTTAAATATGAGTCTGACATTCTTCACACTATTCAAATATATAATTTTATTTTTTTATTTTTTCTTTTCTTCTACACTTTCTTAAGAAGTCTGATCTCTTTTATTCTTCAATTACACTATTTTTTTTTAAATAAAATAATGCCACATAACCGGATGTGCCGAGTGTGAAAAAATAATTGATTTTTGTATAGCATAACTCACCAAATTAACATACCTTAATTGCTGGTTCTAAATATATGGTCATTAAACTAGCACCAAAAAAATGAAAAGCGGGAGATGATATTTAAACAAGTTTAACATGCTCATAATGTCTCTTAAAGACTATAATTAGATAAACAAACCAAATCATTGAACAAATCACAAGTGGCAGGCCATGAGGACTCCGTTCCCATTGACGCGGCCACGTTCTTTCATTAATATATAGACTTTTATTTCGACCGTTGTCCAGGTCATAGAAAATTACCAGATTTCAAACCGTTCAAAACTGACCAAAAACATTGATGTCGGTTCTGGAGTCCGTTCGACATACGGTAATAAAAGTCCACAATGTTTTAGGAGCATTAAGATCCTATGGAGTTTCCATCCCTTAAGATTTTAGAGTATGAAAGAAATAGACTAGAATAAGAGAGAAATAGACACATACTCTATAATATTTATTACGCATTTAGTGCTGTCTAAGAAATTCATCTGAATAATTATAAATTTTAAAGACTTACTTTATATTTTTATCTTGTATTCAAGATAAATCAGGAGATGCACGTAATATCACTTTTTTTAATCAGAATAAAGATTTTGAAAAATGACAGATCATATATTCACTCTATCAATAATTAAGTTAGATCTAACATATCATAAGAGATTTATCATTTCTATTCATTCTATTCTTCTACTCTATATCATAACATTTTCGAAAAAAAAAATCTTAATGGATCCAAACCCATATTGGAAATGTCTTTTTTTAAGTTCAAGTCTAATGGAATTTACTTTGATTCTCTCCAATTATGCTCGAGATTGACTGGTAGTTAGGTTTAGGAGACGAAGGAAATGCACAAAGAATAATTAGTACGTGCCACTACAGCCTTAGAAAAAAAGAGATCGAGAAAGGATAGGCATTCCCAATCCCACACAGCTCTTACACGAATCACATGCTAAGATAGAGCGAGAGGAATTGGATACGGGTCCCCCTTAATTGGTGGAGCTTACTTCAACGACACTTCTTCCGCCGCTTAAGTCTTTCCTTTCCTATGTGGTCGCCATCACTCGTACGTATGATCCACACTTGCATATACCCGTACCCATCCCAAATGACCTCGCACCTAATGCCGTCTCATACGAGAATTGTGCAACTTCTTTTTCTTCCCTTTTTTTTTTATTTATTAAAAAAAAAGTCTTGTGGGAACGAAATTCTATTGGATGCCTAAATTCTCGGAATAGAATATTCTCTTTCTTTTTGGGTCAGTGCAAATATTGCAACTTTTTACTTTTTCTTTACGTGAATTGTTTTTCTTCTTTTAAACCCACAATAAATCAAAACATATGTATTTTTATTTTTATAATTTGTTGAGAGGACAGACATTCAATAAAGCACATTATTCATATTATTTAAATAGTAATAGTTGATTTGCAAGACTCAAATATTAAAATCTATACTATAAATCAAATTATACGATATGAATATTTAATTATATGTGCTCTATACATCAATTTTTCCTTTAAAAAAATAAATAAATGTTTTCTTCATGAATACGTGAAAAATGTATCTAGGTATCGATACCCATAGTGATCTAGGTCGGTGGAATTCACTTTTGTTCTTATATGAGAAGATTTTGTTGAAAAGTCATGAGACTAAAAATAAGAAAAAATTTATGTGCAAGAATTTTTGTGTGTATAATTACTTATATGAATAATATTTTTATTATTTATTATACTCTAATACTACTAAAAAAATTATAAAAAATAAAAAGATTCTGACCTTTTGTTCTAGCTCTAGGATTTATGATAAAATATATAGATTTATTAAAAAATTTAGATTAATCTAGAGATTACATCGTATAAAAATAAATGTTAAGCAATCCATTCCATGTATCTATAAAACTATACCAATTATATCTCTTATATTTTGAACACTAAAGTTCAGAAAGTAATTATAAAAAGTCTTGATATATATAATATCACAAGAAAATTGACTTTTTGCGACATTAGATTTTGTCGTAAAAAGTAGAAAAGAATGCTACAAAAAAGTATTTACAACAAAAATAGTCGTTTTAATTGCAATTAAAATGTTACAAATAGTTATTTTTCTTATAGTATATATAAATATATCAAATATGATCATTTTTATTTCGCACAAAATAATATGGTGTTAAGATTTGTTAGATTAATGCTACCTATTTTGGAGTTAGATTATAAATATTTATTTACATAAATAATAATTTTCAATAATATGATATTATATAATAAATAATATGATATTTTGAAAATTAATTAATAATTACTTTTAAAAATTAGAGAAATGATAGATACAGTCATGAAATTGTAAGCGACATACAATCGCTTTAAAAATATAAATATATATATTTATATATGAGATCTACACTAAAAATAATAATAAATTTTTTTAAAAATAACTCCACGTTGTTTATAATTATACATACAGTATTGTCCTAAAAATTAATGTAGATGTCATTGTCCATATTGAAAAGCTAGAGAGACTCCCAACGTCCGACTAGCGACAATCCAGTGGAAAAAACTGCACAGCACGACCGTTAGGAATTCCATCCCAGTCCGGAGCGGGCCCAAAACAACAGCCCAATGGGGGGTCGACACGTAGTACACCTGCAGGCTAACAGCTGGAGCCACGATATATTCGTTTTCGCAGAATATACGGATTCCATAAGCATTTCACTGATCCAAACGGTAGGAACTTGCCGTCCTCTCTCTCCTTTTTCTTTGCGCCTTTAAATGGGAATGAGGTAAGAGAGCGGGAACGCGTCCAGCACCTTTGCTTTCCTCTACCTGAGTACCCCTCCCTCTTTATAGGTTATTAACCTTCTTTTCACTCCTTCACTCCATCTCCATATCTCTCTCTCTCTCTCGAGATCCGTGCCTGTTTTCTCCTCTCTGAGACTCCTTTTGGAACCAAACCTGGAGCCAGAACTTGAACCGGAACAGGTACGTCTCCGGTTTTCGTTGCTGAATCATAGATCTCCCTTTCAAGGGTTTTCTGATTCCTCTGTTGTGAGTTTGATGCGGGCTCTTGGTTTTGTTCCTTCTCATGGATCCGCTTGTTCTGTTCTCATTCTTTGCGTGTGATACGACTATACTCTGTTGTGTTTGTTGCCGTTGCTTATCAACAAAAAAAAATGTGCGTTGCCGTTTTTCTTCCGAGCTTATTGCCATTTTTTGGCAAGTTGTGTGGATGCTAATATTGGTCGTTATTCGCTTTCATTTTTGTCGTTCTGTGATTGTTTGAGGAAAGTCTGAAATAACTGTGGCCGTTTTTGTTATGAATCGTGGATTTTAATTTGGCAGATCTGTGGCAGTTTTTGTCGATGTTCACGTACTTACTGTTTTACAAGTACCCAAATGCAAATTTTCTGCTTTTCAGATGTAATAAACTGAAATCTCCTTTTTATCTCTTCATTCTATTGCTGTCGGTTTCAAAACGTTTACAGTACGTCGCTATATGTTCACCTCAAGAGTCGTTTGGATCCACAAGCTTTGTTCATTTTCCTTCATTTTTAACATCGATTATTACATCTTGAAAATGTTAGTTAAGCGTCTCGACAGAAAACAACGCGTAAAGTGCTAGCTGAAAATGCCTTAATTTGTCCAAATCTCAAAGTTGGACTGTTTCTGTAATTGCGTAATTGTCCCTTCCGTGTCACGATTTATATGAATCTTTTTTTCTTTTTTGTCTTTTCTGCTTGAATGTTAGTTTTTCCTCTTATATTTTGCAATCTCATGTGCTCCTATGGTTGACAAGACGAAATATGAGAGATGCTTAATTCTTAATGCGGTGTAGAAACATTTGCAAACAACATATGACCGTCTATCAACTTCAAAAAACAATTATTTAACGATAATTTAGTACGCCTCGACCTCAATATATTACGTGTGCTCTGTGCGTATGGGGCTAAATCTATAAGTATCTCGCATCTGCTCAGTGCTTAGTTCTTTTATTCCTTCTAATGCAGATCTAACAGATAAAAGTTGATAAATACCCATTAATGGTACACGCAAATGAATTTACAGTGATGATTGAGTACCTCTTACATTACCTATTTCCATCTATAATTAATTGGTAGCTCATGTACTGCTCTTAAACTAGGGTGAATTGGACTAACAAATCGTCTTAACTGAGAGAGTTTATTTGAACATTTATTTTTTACATTCCCTACTACAATAATACATGAAATGCCGCAGGGCATACTGTTTGAGAATGTTAATGCATTACTTCTTTGATGATGTAGCTTAAAAATTAATTGCTCTAGCAATTAATTTTTAAGCTACATTATCAAAGAAGTAATGCATTATGGAAGATAATCCCTATATGTATTATGTGGTGCCTTTGGTAAGAGCTTAACGAACGGACCTTTGAAGATAATGAAAGATCACAGGACGAGCTAAAAGTGTCTTTCTTTCAGAACTCTTTGTACATGGTCCATTGCCGTTGACTTCAATGGCATGGACCTTCATGATTTTCTTGTAACCAATGTGCCTAACTAATAGGCCTATGTACCTTTTATATCGGCTTTTGCCATTAATATATTTTACTTATCAAAACAAAAATTAATTGCTAGAAGATGCATTGTTGGCTTTATATCAAAGTAGTTGTGTTTTACAAATCACTGCATGTATTGTAGCTTGCAATTATGGTTCCACCAATTGAAACTCCAAACAAAACTTATGATGCTCATGCCCCACACCCTCCTCTAAACGAGAGGATACTTTCATCCATGACGAGGAGATCTGTTGCTGCACACCCTTGGCATGATCTTGAGATCGGTATGGAATGTCATGCTATGCCATGTGCAGTGAATGCCTGTTTTGTTATTTTTCTATTCAATCAATGTGGCAACCCAATCTTATAACCTTCTTTTGATTTCAAACAGGACCTGGAGCTCCAACTGTGTTCAACTGTGTAAGAATTCTCTGCCTTTCTTCTCATTTGTTCAGTTGCACTTTATTGAATGGCTGTCTTTTATGTTGAGTTCGTACTCACTTGTCTTTTATGTTGAGTTCGTCCTCACTTGTGAACTGATTCTGCAGTTTGCGCATGTAGATATTAAATGATGATTGCCATATTTTGCAAATATAGATAGTAAACTATGATTGCCATATGTTCTATACAAAGCTATCCATCAACTTATAGTTGGACAAACCAGTGGGTTGTTACTGGGACATTAGATCTGATCAAGTTGTATCAAAGCAGCTATAGTATGAAATATGTTCACATTAGCATATGACCGCTGAAGGAACTACCTATCAACCGTAGGAGGGTGTTGGGCGGAGGAAGGGCCTTTCCTAAGTTTTAGAAAATCTGTGTGTTCTTTCCTGGTTTGGAACGTTCTAGATACCTTTTCAAGCCATCTGTTTGTAGGGAAAGTATCTAAAAAGAAAAGGAGAAAGCATATGTATGAAATATAGGAAAGTACCAAAGTTTAGTACCGTGTAATTTACTGACTCAATTAATTTAACTTTGTTGGAGACCATTAAAGAACAAGGCCAGAAAAAGGACCCTAGAGTACGGGATATTGTTGGATTCTTTTAATCTATACTGAATTGTGCGCATGAAAAAAAAAAAAGCACCAAAGCCTGGAGGCAATTCAGCCACTATTTTGAGCCACTAATGCAACAGGTTGAGATTGATGTGGTTCCCACGTGTCTTTCTTCTTTTCTGTGAGCTGAATGTCACCACTGTCCTCCATTCATGTATGGTTTTCAAATCTACGTATAAATATATACAACTTAAATATCCTGCCTAATTTCTGGGGGACCCTGCTTGACAAAATCATTCCAAGTTAGCTCTGATATACCATAAACTGGTTCATATATAGACTTTTCCTGAACTGTAGTATTGTTGATGTATCTCGTTCTTTTAATATCTACTCCAGAACATGCTATCTCACACTTTTCTTGTTGATGATCGACTTGTGCAGGTAGTTGAAATAGGGAAAGGAAGCAAGGTGAAATATGAACTTGACAAGAAAACTGGATTGATTAAGGTAATGATGTTTATTGAGCCTTTTCTTATTGCTCTCCTCATATATAAATGGCTTTCTAATTGGAACATCAATGTGCAGGTTGACCGTGTGCTTTACTCATCAGTTGTGTATCCTCACAACTATGGCTTCATTCCTCGTACTCTTTGTGAGGACAATGATCCCATGGATGTCTTGGTTATCATGCAGGTAAGGACATGTCTGTTGTGATTGTCTCAACCCAACCCTTTTCCCATTTGCATGTCTGTGGCAATTATACTCATATGCTTGAAAATACCGATGTCATCTAACAATACCGTCCAATAAATGCATTCAAACTTGAGTAGAACTTTCAACCAGTAGAGTAGGTACCATTGTTGTATACTGTATCAGATGCATGTACATACATTTGTATTCATGTATGCTTGTTCATATGTAGATGGCATTAAACATGATTGTCGGACTGAACCTCACAACTATCTTTCAAAACAATGGTTGTGATGTTAACCCGTCTAATATGCTATGGCTTTAAACAATGGCAGGAGCCAGTTCTTCCAGGATGTTTTCTTCGGGCTAAAGCTATAGGCCTCATGCCTATGATTGATCAGGTAAATATTCCGAGACAAAAAAAAGAAGGTTCTTATCCGTCAATGGGTGTTGATTGTGATTAATCACAGGGTGAGAAAGATGACAAGATAATTGCTGTTTGTGCTGATGATCCCGAGTACCGACACTACAATGATATCAAGGAGCTACCACCACATCGTTTGGCTGAGATCCGCCGTTTCTTTGAAGACTGTATCCTTACTGATTGTCACTAATTGTGAACATATGCAAACATGATCTAATTGCGTATGATCATCCTTTCTTTCTGTAAAGCCCAGTTAATAGTATTCAACTGTTCCTTGACATGATACTCAGACAAGAAAAATGAGAACAAAGAAGTGGCAGTCAATGACTTTCTGCCTGCCTCTGCTGCCTATGAAGCAATCCAGTACTCCATGTAAGCAATGATCCTCTCTCATCTTTTTAGCCACCATTCACCCACGTACACAAACATTGAGACAGGAGTGAGGGTGTCCTCAGACTAGATTAGGGTCTGGTCTTGTCTTCTGAAGTTAATTATGCTCATTAAGATGGCCAATCTGGATAAAAAAATTTGGTACTGTTAAAATCTAGGTAAAATAAAAAAATGGTTCAATATTTTCGATCTAAAAGATGTGCCAATTTCTGGCATGAGTTTGAGCAAGTGATTCGGATGCGATCAATTGTATGTTAATATATTTTGTGCGAGTACTTTTTTATTTCTTGTGCTTTCTTTGGGGACTATTCATAATCTATCATTCTGAGTGCAAGTTTAAGACTACTTCTCATTGTTAATTATTAGTTTTTATTATTATTTTTTATTCCTTCCTGTCTAGACTATATATATCAGTATCTGATCTCAACTATATTTTCTTTAAAAGGAATCTCTATGCGGACTACATAGTGGAGAGCTTGAGGCGGTAGTAGTTTATCCGAGTAATACATTCTGGGATGCAATCCTTTCCAATGTGAAGTCGTTGTTATATAAGTTTTTTCTTTGTTCCAAAAAACCTCTATTATCATGCTGCGCAATGTGCATATATGCGTTCTACATGAATGTGTGCTAATACTGCAACTTCTAAATTGTTTTGTTCTTGTGATGTTTATGACAGATATTGAATTACTTTTGTTGTAATGAATACCATAGTGAGGGAAAAATTCTGTTTGGAGAGCTTGGTTCTTGAATTTGTCTCCATTTTTTTCTTTGTAAAAACCCTTGGATTTATCTTACCTGCTCCTTACTGTTCATTGTTCAAGGTAAGTTCAAAGTCCCATCTATTCTTATTCCCTAATCTGATATTGGCCTTTAATCTTTTGTGGCTCCATTCACCTATCAATACTTGATGGCTTAGCAACTCAAGGCAATGTTATTGGTTTTGACATCAATTGTCATCGGCTAAGGAAGTGTTAGGGACCCCCCGTATGGATACTTAGGGCATGTTTAGGGTTGAGATACAAAATTCTCATCTAATGTCATTTCATCTTATTTTCAAACATAATTTAAAGACAATTTTTAAACTAATCAGTACAATTTCTCAAACATTACATTACAACTTTTTCAAGCTATCAAATAAAAAACATTCTAATTTTTTTAAATCTCTAAATAAAAATTATATTATAAAAGTATATTTTTACGATATTTTTATTTTATGTTATTTTTATTCAATATTCTCTCTCATTTCACAAAATTTTCATCTAATGTCACTCCCTAAACAAGGCTGTCATCCCGGATCAAGAAATTCGATTGAGGAAGCAAAGTTGTCCTTGTTGAATCAATCTTTCTTAGGTACTGCCAGAATGTTATCTCCCATTAATCAATGAAACATGCAACATTACTTAAATATAAATAACACGTAGTTCTATGCAGTTTGTACATTGAAAATTATGATTTTCTTTATCGAAAACCCAAGTATCCTTTTCAATGTGGTTCGCGTATGGACGACTAAAGTAATGAGGTATAAGTATAACAAATTAAGCATAAAGTTGAAGAATATTAGTTCTTTAAAGATAGATAATTCCGATACTTTTATTTCATTGAGATATTGCCAATTCATCAATTAAATGATTCCTCCTCTTAAGCATTCATTTAGATACTAACAACATCATATAAAAGCTAGGCAATTTGGATTTGTCGGCCAAGAAATTCGTGATTCTTCACTTACTCTCACGAGTTTGTGTTTGGCAAGTACAAAATAGATAATTTTTTTTTTTGTAAAGAAAGTATATGAGGTTAACTTTTGAAACTCAATCTACGCCTCCTAGGCGGGCCTCGGCATCCAGCCCGCCCAGTTGATAGGCGGGGGCATTTGCTTGCACACGGCAGGTGGACGGGCGGATGCTCGCTTTCAAGACAGCCCAGGAGATGGGTTTTCACCCATTTGCCTAGGAGTGAAAATTTTTCAATTCAGATTAAAGAAACCTACCACACCAAACCAAATTCACCTCTACTTGGTCTCGATTTATGGTGTCTCTAAAATTTGATTTTTAGTCCGGTCTTGAGGTGTAATTTTTTAGACCAGACCAGATTGAAATCGGCCAAATCCCTTGCATACAAATTTTAAAACTTATATATATATAATATGTTATTTTATATAGTAGTTGTATAAGCTAATTATGTAATTATCAACTAATCTATCACTATTGAACATATCAAATATAAAATAATATATGATGTCAATTAATTAATATATCATATGATAATACATGTTATTATATGTAGATGCATACTCTACTACTACACCTAATTAAAGTAATTAGGTAATTTTTTTAAGATGCCTAAGTTGAAAGTAAGTATGAATAATTTATGGACAACTAAGTTATTTTATATTCATTAAAAATATATAAAATGTTAGAATTTTAAATAGGTCATCATGAATACTAAAGTACTAAGTTAGTAACTATTAACAACAAAAGTATAATTATAACTAATTATTTTTTAAAATAGTTAATTACATAATCCACATTAAAAGACTCACTTAATTTGATTTTACAAATTTAATTAATTTTTTATATTGATTTATCTATAAAGAAAGAAAATAGGAGAAAAATATTCCTAACTCATAGACCAAATTGGACTGATTGGACCAATAGCTAATAGCCTCTTCCAATCCATAGGGATAATTGGTTCAATCTGGTCTAGTGTAGAAAAGGGTGAGATCCTCTCTTCTGAACCAGACCGATTACATCCTTCTGACCAACATATATATATATATATCATTATATAAATGTATATATTAAAACATAAATTTATTTTAATAAAACAACGTCATTTTGGAGAGTTAGAAGCTTTCCAAAACGACGTCATTTTGTCTTAGGTTAGTTTTAAGACAAACTCTCCCTCTTCACTGTACAATATGCACACATCTTACCTATCTTTCTTCTCTACGAGTTTCTCTATTTCGCGTCATCGCAAATCTTTTGCCATCGCTGCTGCCAAGTCTTTCAAACTCTTTCCCTCTCGTCATCATCCTCATCTCCAAGTATCTCTCTCTTCTCTCTATGTGTGTATATGTGCGTGTATGTGTGTTTACAATACCATAGTGTGGATGGTGGGTGGATAGCCTGGGAACCAATTCAGCTCTTAACATCCAGACAGAGGCACCCACCCATGAGGTTCAGGGTTGGAGGGCAGCCCGCTTGGAGTACTCTAACTCAATGCATAGTATTTACTTCAAATCCGAAAAAATAAAGAAGTTAATCAATTAAGAAAATTTGCAATATCTAAAAATCTACATCTATATTCAGCAAGGATTTGTTGAAAAACATATTGAATATGATTTGTTAACTCAACAAAGTCGTCCTAGTTCAAGTAATTCGAGTGATGAAGTATAGATTGTCCTTGTAGAGAGAGACATTCTTTGGTATCAGACCGACCATTAGTATAATTCCTTTTACACATAGTTCTATTTAGTTTGTATATGGCCCAACAAAATAAGGTGTTACCAATTAAGGATGAAGTTGAAGGATTTAGGTTCTTTTAAGGCCTAGTTGATTTTTTTTTTCAAATCATCTCATTTCATCTTAAATTTATCATTATATTTTTTTTCAAATTTTTATATAAAATAAAACAAATAATTCATCTTTTTCAAATTTCAAAATAACCTTTTCAAATTCTAAATTAAAACTAATATTAAAAATATATATTACAATAATATTTTATTCTTTTTTATCTTTTATCTCATCTTATTTTATCTTATCTATGAAAATAAACAAGACTTAAATTTCAATAAATCCTAATAAATCATTTCCTTAGGTAAATAAACATGGACAATATCATAAAAAAAAATTCATTCATTTGAACTTGACAAAGAAGGAATCACTGGTTTTTACACCACATATTTAGTTTTATTTTGATACATCTTATTTCAACTAACAATCTTACTACTTTTTATAAACTATCTCAACTCTTTTCCTTACTAATCAAACATTAATTTATACATTTAAAATTAGGATATTCTTAGCCTAAAATCCCATGTATCATTCTTTTCAATGTAGTTCGCATATGGCCCAACAAACTAAATAGTGTAAAATTAAGGATGAAGTTGAAGAATTTAGACTCTGTTGGTTGTAGATAAAAATTAAATAAAATATTATTAAAAATATTATTTTTAATGTTATTATTATTTAAAATTAAAAAAAAAACGAAATTATTTAATATATTTTTTTAGAAAATCTTAAAAGATTATAATAATAAGATAAAAATCCGAATGGATCCTCAAGATCTTTAAAGTAAGAAATCCTAAAGCTTTATTTCATTGAGGATATTGCCATTTTTTAAAGCAAGAAATCCCGAACATTTATTTCAATGCGATATTGCCTGCATCATAAAAAACCCAGGCAATTAAATACTACTGACTTCATAAAAAAGCCAGCAAACCTGGACTTGTCAGAAAGTAGGATTTTGTGATTCTTACTAATGACTAACTATGGGCTGTGTTTGGCAACTGGTAAAGACAAGGAATTTGTGATTCTAAATCTAAACCACCACCCCCTTTTTCTTTAAATATTGCCAACTTATCAATTTCCATTTTACGTAGTGTTTGAAGTGGCTTGAAATTGATATGGGGGATTTTTGTCTTACAGCTATAAATTTAGGCCCGAATTATTTTTTAAAAAATATTTTATTTTATCTCATCCTATTTAATCATTATATCATTTTCAAATTTTAATATAAAATAATATAAACAATTTAATTTTTTTAAAATTTCAATACAAAAATCATATTAAAAAAATTTTTTATAATAATTTTTTATTTTAATCTCATCTCATTTTAACCTATCTTCAAAAACAAATCAAGTCTTAATTTTTTTGAATATACTTCTCTTTCTAATCAATGCTTAAATAAAATATTATAAATATTGTTTCATTACTCAACAATTATTAACCATTTTCCATTTAGTATGTGTATGAATTTTTTCAGTGATAATTTTATAATTATTTTATAAGTAATATAAAGAGTAACCAACACTCACACTCAGCACATTTTTCTCATATAAATAGTATTATACATTATTTATAACACTATTCCTATGAGAAGGAATGCGCCGAGTACTTTTCCCTCTCATTTTTCTTATTTTATTAATTCAATTGCTTATTGAGCAAACGTTTCATGCCTCCATTTCTGGCAAAACTTTAAAAAGTTCAAAGTTGATTCATATCATGAGCCTCGCGAAACCGCGGGCGACACTCTCCCTCGGCTTTAAGGCCCCCTTTCCCATCGCAAAAACCTCACTTCCTTCCTAAAACCCTTCGTCACAAACTCTCTTTCTCGGAGAATCAAAGCCGATAACCATGAGCTCCTTCACCGAGACCCCTAATTTCGACAAACTTCTCCTCCAAACCCTGATGGGTCGCCTCCAAATCGGCCCTTCGATCAACCAGTTCAACTCCCAGTCCCTCGATGACCCCCTCTTTGATGCCGCTAATATCCCCAAAGATAACGACATTAACGAGGAAAAGAGAAGATTTTTGGCTAAGTTCGCCGAGGTAAAAGCCAAACTCGACGTGGAACTCATCGGGATCATCCACAGCGGCATGGCAGATACCCTCAGACCCAATTCCGGCCAGTCCGTCACCATCGGCGACAGCAACATTTGCGTCAGGTTTCATGACGAGACGGATTCGGATTACCGGGTATGGGAGTGGCATGGGCACCTAATGATCTATAGCGAGGAGCGCGGGTACTCAAACGAGTATATATATGGGCATTACTTTGAGAGGCTGTCGCTGACGTTTGAGCCGAATGGTTGGGAGGAGCAGAAGAAGGAGAAAAAGGAAGAGAAGGTGGGGAGTTTGGGTCTGAGGGAGTTGATTGATGGTGTAGACGCCGGTGGTACTCGTATTCTTCATCGGAGGATGAGTAATGGTTCTCCAAGGTTTAATTGAGAAACCCTTTTTCATGATTATTGTTCTTTAACATTTCGTTTTGAAGTTGTTAATGGCATTTTGTTTATCGGATGGATGGGTCTAGCTGTATTTAGAATAATGATATTCCTATGGTTTTGTTTTCCATTGGTTTAGTGATGTTGTTGTGGGGTTTATGAGTTAATTTGTTATTATACCTACAACTGGGATTTAGGCTTTTTGGAGTTAAATTAGATATTGTGTTTTGAGTGAATAATTTATTTTTCATGAGGTGTTGGATATCAGGGTAGACTTTCACAGCTTCTCAATAAGCAAAGACTTCACACCGTCCATTCTTTTGTTGGGGTTTTGTTGGCTTAGGTTGCAATTGTTGGGCTATGGTTATGCCTTACAAGCAATTGGTTGGCACAGCCTTATCCTTAATGTCATTTGCCGAGATATGAGTTGACGCCATAACCAGTTAGGATAATGAAAACAATGAGTAGAGTCGATACATTTATTTTGAGTGAGTATTTTTAGTACTTTGGAGTTTGCTTATCGTTGGAAATTAGATATCGTGTAGGAAGTTCAATCAGAATTTTAATAAGAGGCTTGATAGGATTGTGTTGCTTAAATATTTACATATTATTGTTCATATCAATAAGATTTAGCTTTGAGATTTATTCCTTTTCATCTAACAAGCAAGGAAACTCAACTATATAGGATGTCTACAAGAGAGACACTTGTCTAGAAGGTGGAAAAGATAGAAGCAAATCACGAAGTTAATCCCAAAAAGTCTATGGAAGTTGTCAATCTCCTCCAGTGCCCATTTGCGATCTCAAAATTTCTGTCATTCATATCCTCCAGTGTCCATTCACAACCCTCCAAATTTCTGTCATTCATTTCCCTCCAAATATGCGAGGTAAGTAGGAAATATCTTCCACAATGCTGCAAGTGTTTGTTGTGTAAGAAGGCTTGGCTCCCCTGAAGAGCTATAAAGCTCTTGTTCCGTTCTTTTCCAATTTGCTGTATGTTTTCAAGACCCTAGTTTTTTTTTTTTTCAGTTCTTATCAGGAGTATTTCTATAACCCATAGAATGGAAGCTCCCTTACCTACTCTGAGAATAGAAAGACTGAAAAATAAGATTAGGGTTGGCTTGATGGTCTAGGAAGCTAACCCAAATGCAGCCTGTAAATAACTAGGTAATCTACCTGGTTGAGGATGAAGGTCCTGGGCTAGATTCTACATGCCAACACTGCTTGCTCTGACTTTCTCCATGTAACAGAATGCTCGGTCTTAGTTTAAGGTCCACTCTTACTCATAAAAATAAGAAATAAAAAAAATTAAGGGCTACTCTAATTTGTTTGTTTTTCCAGTCTCACTTGGATTTTACTTGTTTTTATCAGGCATAGGCTGGCAGAGTGACAAATCTTGGATGCATGTTTTTCTCTATGATATGATGAGGCTTATGTGTATATATAATTGTCTATTCACCTTATTCTTCTCCATGATAGTTTCATACCTTGAAATATTTTCAGTCACCAGAGGAGACGTGTTAATTCCTACTTGGTTATAGTTCATTTAAAAAATTATGCATATTTTGTTATTAAAAAAAAAAAATTATGCATATTTTGACAATGTTGTATAATAATGTAATGTCTTCATGACTTTTTTGACAAGGCATATTTATCTGACTTATGGCCTTTTTAGTTTTATTAACCTTCTCTTGTTACCTCTGCGCGTTCCTCACATGTTTGATACTTGTTGCTATTCAACAACCAGGTGTAAGATAACTTGCATGAAGTCTAATGCTACTGTATGGTTCCTTGTTTGACGTTCTTATTTTGTACTTCTTGCATTTTCAAGTGAACGGTGTTCTAATGGTTCATTCTATTTCTTTTCTTCATCTTTTTTGTTCTTGTATTTCATTATTTTCCTTTTGAATTGACAGGTTTTAATGAATCGTTTTCACATCAGTCAGGAAAAGAAATTTTAGGTTTTAAAATCTTAAAGAAAGAAGTTGCACTCAGTGCTCATCCAGTATGTAATAATCACTCTGTGAAAGATGTCCAGTGCAGGTTTTGAGTTTTCATCTGTTTTTATTATACCTTCGATTTGCAATTGTAATACATGTTCGGCAGCATAGAAAATGCGAGAAATAATTTTACAGAATCAGCCATGTTCGGCAGAACAAGAATGTGAATCAAACTGCTTCTTTACTTAGAAGCACTAAATTTATGCTTGCCTGACTACCTGGTAGATAATTACCTAGTCACATTCAGTGTTCCTTGGTTTGGATGTTGATAATAAAATATTTTATCATAAATCCAGTTCTGAATGATTTATAAGGTTATACTAAAATAAATTAAGTATTTATAAAATTTAAAAATAAAATTTGTTTGTGCTATAGGATTGATTGTGGTTTTTGCGGGTTGATTATCAATTAATCCATTTATTAATTCAATTGTCATATTGGGTTAATCCGTTTTGAGCAAAATTCGTTTATAACAAACTCACAAATTGTGTCATATATTATCACTCTTAACAGTACTTTGTAAGAACAGCCCACGGATATATCTAAACTGAAATGTGGTTCAAGTTTATGCATAACTTATAATTATATTTACTATTACTCATCAGGAGGAATGTTGTGGTCGTTATTATTAAGACAGTGGTGGAGTTTTCTGACGCTGGTTTATTGGTATGTTCTTGGATGGCCTCAACATCTTGCGTGTCTCCTTTTCCTTTTACAATGAGAAGGTTGTTCCCGGTCTGAACCAGTTGAGACTGCCTAAATTTGTGGCTAATTTGATCACCTATCAAATAGCAATGTAGCATAATAAAATACATTAGTCTTTTAAATGAGTTATTATATTCTCAAATTAATGAGTACATTACTTCAATTATAAGGTTTAATTTCTAATATTCAAATTTTAATAAATATATTTTAAATAAAATTATTTCAAGTAAATACTTTATTAAATATACCATATGTATCGACTTAAAAATAGAGTTTTTACTCTCAAAAGTATCGCTCAATTCAAACTATCAATTTTAGGAATCTCTTATCATTTTGACACACCATCTCAATTTATCTCAAATAAATTATTATTGAGATCCAATAATTTTTCAACTTCTTATAAAAAAAAAAAAAAAATGTGTCATAAATAATAAAAATACTTTTTATGTGAGTGGGTGTGCATGGAGGCCTACTTGTATCTAACACTACTGCTGTAAAAAAAAATATATATATATATATATATCTTAATTTATTTCATATATTTAAATATTTATTTCAACTAATTTTTATATATATTTTAATTGGAAAGTGCTGTGCAGTAATCTGACTGCAGCAACAGCCATTCACATAAATAGTATGTTTAATACTTATATAAATAATAAAAATATTATTAAAGTGAATGACTGTTGCTGCTGTCCAGATTTTTTTATTTTAATTTATATATCAACTTAAATATTCTGAGATGCGGTGAACACCCAAACCCAGCCCAAAGTTTAGGTTCTTTCGTAGAGTCGACGGAGATGCAAAGAAACAAAACAAAGTGTGTCGTTTTGGAGAAGTTTGAAAGTGGGGGACCCTGCGCTTTTACACCTTAATGGGCCCAATGTCGGTTAGCTTTCAGCTTTCACCGAACGTCAGATGTAAAGTACAATCTATCTGGACGGTTAGATCTCACGACTTTTCTGCCGAGCACATCCAACTTCGGTTATAAATATCTGTTTCTCTCTCCCAATTCCCTGTGCTGATTGATGAGGACGTGTGCATGTACTTGACAAATAATTGCGTTGAATTTATAATATGAACCCACCCACCGCCTTTAATCGGCTTAGCTGTCTGCCATATCTCCTCTTATCCAATCTCTCTGTTCCAACCTCTGACCCATTCCTGAGCTGCTAATTGATCTCCTCCGAACTCGCCGACTCACACCCAGATTTTTGTTTTTTGGGTTTTTTTTTTTTGCCCTTTTGATTTGTGTGAATCCTTCACGTTGAATTTGTTATAGCGTCTGCTTAATCGCCATCGTGGCTAAGAGATTCGAGGAGCTTCGCTTAGGGTTTCGGAGAGCATAGGAAATATGCCTTCGGTGCCCGTTCAATTCTTGATGGGTCCTTTCGTTCCTTCCTTGGCTTCCTTCCATTGCGGATTGTCTTCTCATCGTCTGAAACATCTTGAAAAAAGTGATCGGCGTGGTAATCTTAGTTAACATTAGCTTTTTTTCGTTTAAAGTTTTCTCTTTTTTGGTCATATTTTCTGGGGTTTTCTCCTTTCTTGGCGGTCTGTACGAGATTGCAAGGGAGTTTCTCTGGAAATCAGAGATCGAGAGCAATTAGGATTCTTCTTTCCCTGTTCTTGATCGATAAAGGCTGAAAAAGTTTGCAGCTGTTTGGCAGATACTAAACACGCGTTCCGAGTTTGTGATACCTCTAAGGTATTTTATTTTTGAATTTATGTGAATTTCGATGAATATCTTAATGCTTGTCTCTAGATGATTTTACCCGATGTGTGTTCAAACTAACTTTTTACGTGAACATTGATGATAATCTTCAAACTCTTTACGTTCATTAATCTGTTCAATAATGCGATTATCTTGTTCTATATTATGTTATATTTTATGACTTTGACAATTCTTCATGTTCAAGTGCATTCAAAAGTATCTAGCTTTAGTATTACGTATTTTTTGTGGGGTTAGATAACAAATTGAAAACTACAAATTGGGAGTAAGATGTGAATGTTTCCTAATCTCTTCTCCTTTTAATTTTTGCCATATACCTTTTATGTTGCTTGTGGATCTTCTGATCATGAACACCGGTAAATTATTGTATTTTTTTTTTTATCAGTAGCATCGGTCAGTTATTACCTAAGGAGAGCATTACAAATTTTATTGTCCCCTCGGTCCTTAATTATGTTAATCGTACCTTTATGATTTTCTATTGTTCTAATATATTATGGAAAATGCTTTTTAGCCCGCTCTATTGTCCCGCTCTATTGTCCCGCTCTCCTCTGTTTGGATGTTAAGTCGGATGAAATGTAATCATGTGTCATTCATACTTTCGGGCTACCCTATGAGTTGGTGTTTAGGCCTACCCGATACCGATTTGCCTGAGGTCAGACCCTTACCAAAACTGATCCATATTGATTCTTGATAGATTATTTGGCGAGGCCTGTCCTTTGAAACTGATTTCAGGCTCTGCCTATACACACTTTTATTCCTCAGCAAACAGAAAGGCATACATAAAAAAAAATGGCATTCGCTAATGTACATTTGGCTGTTGAGAAAATGCAGGAAAACGAAAATGAGTGGGAGGCAATGCTCGGCAGTCAGGATTGAGAATAAATGTTTGAGCTTTTGAGAAGATAAGGGGCGGTTTGGATACAACGGGTCTTTTTAACTTATCTAATCTCCTCTCATCTCATCATCATAATTTTTCCAACTTCCCATACAAAATACAATAAACAATTCAACTTTTTCAAATCCCAAAACAATAATAATATTATAAAATAATATTCTAACAATAACTTATTCAACTTTTAACTTTCATCTCAATTCACTATCCAAACCTCCCTAAGAGAAACCATAATCTCTAAGGAGAATGATTTAAGATTTGTCTTTTATGTTATATAGAATAAAGATACAATAGTAAACACCTAAGTAGATGGGTTTAATCTGAATTTGACACCCCTATATCCAATGCCTGCTCATTGGATTTTGAATTTTAAAAAGCTTACCCAACCTGGGATTTCTGTGGCACAGATCAGCTTTACTGGTTACAATGATCACGTTTCTCATCTGATGGGAAACCCCAACACATCCTCTATGCGTGTTCTAATTGATCCATTCAAATCTCATAACATAAATAAGCATCATTGTCATGATGCATTCTGGCAGCCTGAGGCTCAAACATTGTGCTCAAGCGCTCAATATTCTCCAACAGGATAGCCAAATCAGTCACTGCACAACTTATCATCCTGGCTGCGTTTCTCTTTTCTTTTCTTTTTTTCTTGAATGTTCTTTGCATTTTTGTGGTTTCATGTTAGGATTGGGCATCCTCTTTCAGTATACTATTTTTTTTTTTTTTAAAAAAACTTTTTTATGGGTAAAAATGTTAGGGTTGGGATAATCAATCCCATGCAGTTGCATTTTAGGTTACATTTGGCAAGCAAGATATTCTCAAGTATTCTCAGAATGCTTCACTACTATTCATTACTTTATTATTACTTTTCACCTACTTTTTACTACTATTCAATATTATATTATTATTTTTCATTACTTTTTCACTGCTATTCACAATTCTTCTCAACACTTCTCACTACCCAAACGTAATCTTAATTTTCTTGTCTTGGGTGACCAGTGGTGTGGTGGTGTTATGATGGTGGTTGGTTTTGTGGCTTTTGGTAGACCATTGTGTGGATGTGTGGTGGTGATTAGAGTAATTCAGTGCATGAGAGAAGCAACATGCCAATAAGATTTATGTCAGGTGATGTCATGTGACATAAATCCCATTGGTGAATCTAAATGGAAGTGAGAAAAAAGTCTTAGATTAGGAGTGGATATCACATTGGGGGGGTTATGAATATTGAAAACTGTGAGAGGGTATCAATGAAAACGAGCCATACCACAGCAGAATAGGGGCATTTGCTATAATTTTATTTAATCAATATTTTTGGTTGTATGAAGGAATTTATTTTGGACACACTGACTTCTCTCTTCCATCTATATGCATAAGTTTTATGATGTTTTTTTCCTCTCTTTTTGTTTAAGAACACATTTAAACTTAACGTGCTGCCACTGGAGATTCAAGGTTTCTGTAGCAGTCTTTTACTGGAATGGGGAATATCCCTAAGTAGCAATGTATGTGATGTTTCTAATATGTATCTGCTGGCTCTTATTCTTGTAGAACTTGGTTTGTCGATGGACACTCAATCTTGTGATGTAAATGTCCTTGGAGAATCTCTTTATAAGTCATTAAATATCCGAGAAGCTGAGGAGACAGACTCTGCATTTGATGGGCATGAGGAAGAGGAAGACATATGCAAACAGGTTAAAATGTGTCAAGCAGCTTCCTCTGACAAGGGCTTAAACAAGAGTGTAACTTTTCCATTGATGTTGCCAGCGAGGAGTTCTTCGGATGAGGAAGATGAGGAGTGCAAAACAGGGTTGCAGGAACACTCTTCTATGGACTTCAAGGATCAGGCCCACTCACGATCCATATCTTTGCCTGTAAGTTTTCTACTGGTAGGATACTCTGGCCTTCGTTACATAGAAGCCTGAAATATTTAAAGGCTGTATATTTTCTCTTGGCAGTATCTTTGTAATTTTCCCTTCTCCTGGGCTGCCATTTAGGTTGTGAGCCTATGTGTGCATGTACACGAATATATGCAAGCACCTTGCAGTGTTTAAAGTCAATAAGCTTTGATACCTTCTTAATTTGGCTGGGTTTTTCGAAAACAATAGACTCAATGTCTGCAAAATCAGGCGTTTTTTTTTTGGAATGTTTGTCAGGTGTATCAAACTGGTGCTACACATAAGTTGTTTTTTAAAATAAATACTTTTAGCTTCCTGATGTTTTGTTATTAACAGATTTTCCCTTTTTTGTTGTGCTTATGCCATATATAATCCAATATCACAGACCCCTTTGGAGCTTGTATCTGCCATGAAAGGTAGCCGTGAGAAACGAGGGATTCTGCAGGAGACACTGACAGTGAAATGGGCTCCTGATGTATATGATCCACCTCCGACATTGATGTCACACACAGTCAAAAGCAAGAGCTCACAGAAGTATAGAAACAAGAAGAACGAAAAGAAAAATGGGAGAAAAGGGCAGAGGGGCAACTCAGGCAGCGGCAAAGACAAGAAACAAATTCGCAAATCAACCAAGATTTCTGGTAAATTTGGGAGTTATGAAGTTGGAAGCTCCAACTCCTACTGTGGGAGTAGCTACCGTCATAAATCACGCACTGAGGTGCACTACACAATTGCTGAAGCCTCATGAATCACATTTTCGTTGGATGTCCCATGTGGTGTGTGGATAAATAAGTAATATCCTTTAATGGTTCTGGGTTTGTTTTTATCTTTGGTGGTCTTAAGAACAAAGAATTGAATGCTTCATGCAAAGTTTTTGTTAGTGTGTGGTGGTAAGCTCTACAACTTGGTTGATATATGGTGTGATGTTTTTGTTAAATATAATTAGCAGATTAATTTTCAAGTTTGAATTTGTTAGTATGTATGATGGTATCGTGTCTTGTTTGTGCAAAAGAGGCTTGCCTGCTGTAAATAATGCTACAGATCACAGACTTCTCAGGATTCCACCAAACTGGTACGATCGTATTTCAGGTCTAGAAAGTGTTTTGGTGGCATTCCTTCTTCGTTTCAATTCCTGCTTTTCAATTCTAATCTGTCAATTTATGTTGGCACCTTGGTGGTACTTCTCCCAAAGAGATTACACATCTGGATTCATCATGCTCTCAAAATTTTTCGAAAAGAAATTTCAAACTTTAACCCAAGCGTCTTTGTACATCTCAGAAGATTTTTTTTTTTTCTTAAAATAATATCATTTGTTTAGGGTTTCGTAAAAAAACACAAATCAAAACAATTTTTTTAAAAAATAATCTCACAAAAACTTAATTTAATTTACCAAATTTAATCATTCAATTGGAAATTCTACTGATTAAACATGGCTAAATATTGTTTCATTCTCCGACTTACCGAACATTTTGTTTGCCTTTCGCTCCATGAATGCAGTTGGTTTTAGTGCAGGTATAAAATTACAGTAAAAAATATAACTTATAGTTTCAAAATTTATAACTTATAACTTAAATAATAAACCCTATATTTTAAAATTTTACTCTTTAATTAACACATATCTAAAATATTTTTAAAGTTAGTTATAATAATTTTTTCAAAATATACAATTATTCACAGGAGTTTTTCAATAAAAGATTCGATTTGATACTACTTGAAAAAACTGACTCCAGCTTTTTTTTAATTGCTTAAAAAACACTTTCTAAAAAGTTACAAAACAACCATTTCAAAAAAAAAAAATATATACTTTTAACTACTTATATTTTTAAGGTTCAAAACACAACCCCAAACAGGCTTTTAGCCTTTTAAATTGCTTGCATTTTGAACAGTTGTGAGGAGCTATTCACCTGCAATCGCATATGCAAAATTTGTGCATTTTGGTCTCGAAACCTCAAAAGAGTCGGAGATGGGACGACCAGCTATTCTGAATAAACCTTTCCCAAGGATTTTGACACGCACGGTTCTAATTTGCAATAAAAATGATTTGCACGTTCTACATATATATATGTTCTCAAGGCGCTTATCGATAGTGATAAACACACGCTTGTTACCTTGTCCACACCGGCATGAAATGGCAATAATAAAACCACCCCTTCAAAACATCTTATTTTGTCTAGGAGTCTCCTGACGTGGGCAGAAAATTGAGATGACACGAAGAAGCCTTCTATGTTGAGTACTCCGCATTTATTTTGACGTAATCATAACTTAAATCACATCCCCATGCTTGCCCGCTTCCTAATCCGTCACCTGTTGGGAGAAGTGACGAGGGAAATCAAAGAAGATAAAAGATTGAGGGATTTACAATTCCTTCATACACAATTAGGTATGTATACAGAAAGTGCCAGTGACAATGACAGGTCTTCAAGCAAATAAGCAAAGGTTGGTTGCCTCAACAAAGGTGAACTGGCTGATTGATGATATCTTTTAGAATTCTTATCCGTTTCCTAAAGCCAGCCGGTGGCTAACTAAACAAGAGTTTGTCGAGTAAGTTGTGATTCCATTTTTGAAAAGATACAGCCCAAATGAGCAAATCTGCTCATAGTTAAAGAGCCGACACATTGCTTTCCATTCTTCTCTTTCTTTTGGAAAGAGGTGGTGTTATTGTTAAGGTTTCTGTTAAGGAAGCTCAAGATCATCCTTCATCCACTGCAGATTTTTCTGCACAAACTGATGCTACATCATCGGCTGAATTATCAACTATTACTCCACCGTTAGACTCTTTTGAATTATGAATTTCTGTAAAGATAGAGTAGACAACTGTAAGCTAATTTAGTTCCTAGTTTTTCTCCACCTTTTGCTCTACTCTGTTATACTGTAAATCTATTTATTCAATTCAATTCACAGTGTTTTGGTAAGTTAGCCAAACACATTACAGAGATTTTTCTGTTTTTCTAACTTGGTATCAGTCAGGAATAGCTCACGCTACTTTTCTTTCCTGAATTTGCTTCCGCATAATGTCTTCCTCCACATCTTCAAATAATATCAATACCAGCAACCCTCTCCATCTTCCCCACACCTCACCACCAGCATCCTTCAAACTTGATGGCCCAAATTACTTGGGCTGGCAATCTCAATTTCTTCCATTCCTTATCAGTAATGATCTTCTGGGGTTCGTGGAAGGTTCTGATCCTGTCCCTGCGAAGACTAATGATGATCATTCACCCAATCCTTCTTATACACTCTGGTATAAGAAAGATCAAGCTTTGCTTGGAATTATCTTATCATCCCTCAGTCCAAATCTTGTTGCCTCAGTGTATGGTTTAAACACATCTAAACAAGTATGGACTGCTCTTAAAACCAGATTTTCCAGCCAGTCACGTTCTCGTATTTCTCATATGAAACGTCAGTTGCAAACTATCACACAAGGTTCAAAAACCTGTTCTGCACATCTGGAAGATGCTAAATCCATTGCAGATCAGCTTGCAGCAGCCGGAAAGTCCATTGATGATCAAGATTTAATTTCGTTCATCCTTGGCGGTCTCAACCAGGAGTTCAATCCTTTTATAACTTCTTTCAACTTTGCTTCCAGGGATAACGACTTTACTTTTGAAGATTTCAGTGCTGAATTGCTTAGCCATGAAGCACTTTTGGACACTCAACGCGCGGCAGTAGTGTCCAACACTACTTTTGCCTTTGCTGCCAACAAAAAAAACTCATTTCCACCAAAGAAGAAACTACCTTTTTCTGCTGCGCGACCAAGCAACTCTCAGCAAGGTCGTTCCTCAGGACAACCTGCTGTGCGACCACCTTCAACTCAAGTCCCTACTAGTACATGCCCTATATGTCAAATATGTGGTCGGACAGGTCATACTGCCCTTGATTGCTATCACAGGTTTGATTTTGCATATCAAGGACGACATCCTCCTTCTGAACTTGCCGCAATGGTGGCTGAGTCAAATGCTCAGTTTGAACACCAAGTATGGTATGCAGACAGTGGAGCTAATGCTCATATAACATCCGATGATCAAAATCTCTCTCACCAACTGCCTTTCAATGGAGGTGAAACTGTTACTGTAGGAAATGGTACAGGTTTGTTAATTAAAAGCACTGGATCCACCTCCTTACAAATAGGCAACACTAAATTTCGTTTATCAAATATCCTACACTGTCCACATGCCTCTACTA
Organism: Platycarya longipes; assembly: GCA_036559045.1. Taxonomy (NCBI): domain Eukaryota; kingdom Viridiplantae; phylum Streptophyta; class Magnoliopsida; order Fagales; family Juglandaceae; genus Platycarya; species Platycarya longipes. The sequence goes on from CM071797.1 coordinate 39,485,564, forward strand.
ATCTTTTGTCCATTAATAAGTTTTGTTTAGAAAACAATTGTTACTTTATACTTACTGGATCTGATTTTACTGTGAAGGAGAATCAGACAGGTCGAACTCTACTCCACGGACAGGTTGAAAATGGTCTTTATCCCATTGCTGGCAACTTCAGCCTCCCTCACAAAATTCATGGTCTCGCAGCCACCATTGGAGAGAAAACCTCTGCTGAGCAGTGGCACTACCGACTTGGACATCCCTCACAAGCAGTTTTCAAGTCTCTTTTAAGTTCCAATTGCATTTCCCTTTTACCAGCAGCAAATAAATCCGCCTTTTGTTCTGCTTGTCCTCTTGGCAAAAGCAAACAACTGCCTTTTCCAGATTCTACTCGCCAATCTACTAATCCATTGGTTTTAGTACATTCTGACGTTTGGACATCACCCATCCCATCTATTAGTGGTTGTCGTTATTATGTTCTCTTTGTAGACGATTTTTCGAGGTTTTCATGGATTTATCCATTGCTTAATAAATCTGAAGTGTTTGCTACTTTTATTAAGTTTAAAGCACATGCTGAAAATTTATTCTCATGCTCAATCAAACAATTTCAGACTGATAATGGAGGAGAATTTTTATCTAAACAATTTATTGAATTCTTATCAAAATCAGGGATATATCATCGGTTAACTTGTCCGCATACCTCTCAGCAAAATGGTATAGCTGAGAGGAAACATCGTCACATTCAAGAACTTGGCTTAACATTGTTAGCACAATCACATCTTAAACAAAATTTTTGGGTTGATGCTTTCCAAACAGCAGTGTACTTAATCAATAGACTACCTACCAAAGTCCTACAAAATCGTAGTCCTTTTCACGTTTTAAATGGTACAGCTCCTAGTTACTCGGAACTACGGATCTTTGGCTGCTCATGCTATCCTTTGCTACGACCTTATCAACCCCATAAACTTGCATTTCGCAGTAAACGTTGTGTCTTTCTCGGTTATTCCAATAATCAAAAAGGCTATCGTTGTTTGGACTTAGAGTCCAATCGGGTTTATATATCTAGAAATGTGCTTTTTGATGAAACAACATTTCCAGCAAAGGATAAAGATCAGAATTCACTCAGTTCGAGTAGTGCTCTACCATCAGGTAATTTCCAGAACTTGTCTGATACAGTAATATCTAGTAACTTGTTGACTAACATTCTTAATACAGAGTCCACCCCCATCTCCACTCCTTTGTGTACTGAGATTCTTATATCTCCTACACATAGACCCCCCATCATAATAGACCACTCTACAATTGCCTCTCCCATACATGCAGCTCCTTCTTCATGCCCTCCACCCTGTGATGTTCAGCAAGCCATCCAAATCCACCAACCATCCAATCGTACAAATCCTATTCCTATCCCTCATATGCTCACCCGATCAAAAACTGGTCACTCCAAGCCAAAACAGTTCCCTGCTTATAAGGTCTTATACACCACTCGCCATCCTTTAAAATTACTTTCTAGTGTTTTTAATAAGCAGGAACCTACTTCCTATAGTAAAGCAGTCTCTAATCCAAATTGGAGAGCAGCAATGGGAGAAGAATTTGATGCACTCATGGCTAATGGGACCTGGTCTCTATGTCCTCGCCCGTCACACCATCATATTGTAAGAAATAAATGGGTCTATAAGATCAAGAGAGCACCTGATGGTAGTCAGCGTAGTGGCATTGACTACCACGAGACGTTCTCTCCAGTTATCAAGCCTGCCACCATTCGACTGGTTTTATCCTTGGCAGTTACATTTAATTGGCCTATTAAGCAACTTGATGTTTCTAATGCATTTTTGCATGGTTTCTTAGACGAAGAAGTATATATGGAGCAACCACAGGGATTTATTGATGATTCCAAACCAGGTTGCATAAATCTTTGTATGGACTCAAACAAGCCCCTCGGGCTTGGTTTAGGAGACTTTCTCAGCATCTGCTTGACATTGGTTTTCAAGAATCTGAAGTTGATTACAGCTTGTTCATGTTGCAGACCAACAGCTTTAAATTGTTTGTGTTAATCTACGTCGATGACATAATCGTCACTGGTTCTAGCTCTTCGAACGTTGAGAATTTTATATCTGGTTTGCAGTCTTCCTTTCATGTTCGACATCTTGGAAATCTCTCCTATTTCCTAGGAATCCAAGCTGCTCGTAATCAAGAAGGCCTACATCTACGACAGTCGAAATATATTTCTGATTTACTCGAGAAAACTCATATGGTTGGTGCTCGGCCCCTTGCCTCCCCTACTGTTTCTGGTTTGAAACTTTCAGCTCATGATGGTGAACTTTTAACTGATCCTACTGAATATAGGCAGGTTGTTGGTGCACTCCAGTATTGTACTCTCACTAGGCCCGATATAAGCTATGCAGTCAATCAATTATGTCAATTTATGCATAATCCACGCGAGCCTCATTGGGGTGCTGTTAAACGAGTTCTTCGTTATTTAAAGGGTTCTGTGAATTATGGGCTGCATTATACACCTTCCTCCACTGCCTTAAATGCCTTCTGCGATTCTGATTGGGCTGGAAATCCAGACGATCGCAAGTCTACTAGTGGCTACGGTATTTTCATTGGTCAAAATCTTATATCGTGGAGTGCAAAGAAACAGAATGTTGTGTCTAAATCTAGTACCGAGGCCGAATATCGTTCTATGGCCCTTGCTACAGCTGAACTATATTGGCTTCGAATGTTATTCCGTGATCTTCAAGTTTCTATACCATCGCCTCCGGTCTTATGGTGTGATAACATTGGAGCAATTGCTCTAGCTTCCAATCCGGTATTTCATGCACGCACCAAGCATGTGGAGGTCGATTATCATTTCATCCGTGAAAAGGTTGTAAATAAAGATATTCTAGTGCGTCATATCTCCACACAGGATCAGTTAGCTGACTGACGTCTTCACTAAAGGTCAAACTTCAATCAGATTTGTTTTCTTAAGATCCAAACTGATGGTGTTTGATCTCCCCATCACTTTGCAGGGGGGTGTTAAGGTTTCTGTTAAGGAAGCTCAAGATCATCCTTCATCCACTGCAGATTTTTCTGCACAAACTGATGCTACATCATCGGCTGAATTATCAACTATTACTCCACCGTTAGACTCTTTTGAATTATGAATTTCTGTAAAGATAGAGTAGACAACTGTAAGCTAATTTAGTTCCTAGTTTTTCTCCACCTTTTGCTCTACTCTGTTATACTGTAAATCTATTTATTCAATTCAATTCACAGTGTTTTGGTAAGTTAGCCAAACACATTATAGAGATTTTTCTGTTTTTCTAACTGTTATTTGGAGAAGAATTTCGGATGTCCAGCCCATAAGGGCTAGAGCATCATTCAACAGCCAAGCAAATTTGGGAACCCCATCAATATGAATTTGGAGTGATTGGACAAAGACACTAAACTAGCATTCATTTTGTCATCAACCGTTATCAGACCAAATTGCAGGTAACTAACTGTCTGAAAAATTGTGGGTTCCATGTGTCTTCAGAAGAGCGTTATTCCTTAGGTAGCTAACATTAGTCTACTGGGTAACTTCAGAGTAACCATCAACATAAAGCAAAAAGATAAGAAATGCATGATTACTGCACACTTAAGAAACTTACCAACTGATACATGAATTGAAACTGTCCCATGCGTCTCACCAGCCTTCTTCAGATAGTTACTTGCTGCAGCCCTGAAAACACTTCCAGTTGCTCAAGAGATTGTGGGTATATGCTGCTAAGAAACTTTCTAAATAGAGAAAATGACTTGCTGAAAAGTAAATACTGCAACACGCGTGTATGTACCCTTTAATAACCTACACATCTCATATAGAAAGGATAAAAGAAACTTGGGGATCTTTAGCCCTTCAGACCCACCCCTGGGAGTAAATTCCCCGCATACACAATCCCATAATCCCATCCATAAGAACCGCAGATCAAGTAATCAAAGACAACTTGCAGACCAGAACCAAATCCAGGATGTCTACAACTCAAATTTAATTTGTCCTTAACCACTAGTTGCACCATGAAGAGTATGATGACCAAGAAGGAACAATAGGAACAGGCAACTAACTCGATGATCTCTCTTAGAAAAAGCAAATATACCGAATTTTGGATGGTGGCTACACAATTTGTGGCTAACCCAACAAGGCTGATTGTATATTTGATGTGTATGGCAATCAAAAAATATCATACAGAATTTTTTCAAGTAAAGATGGCACCTTAAGCAGTGATGGATACAAGATTTTGGTAACATATGGTGAGTAAGAAAAAATGAGAAGTTTAGGACTCCTTACTCCTTTTTTTATAAGTAAACGAATAGGCATAGCCCAAGTACACAATGGGTATACAAGAATTAACACCTATTTAGAACAAGAAAATCATGAAAATTGAAGCCATTGAAATCTACGGCGGGCCCAAAACAAAAAGAGTTCTATCAAAAAAAATCTAATCTCCTCCAATGAACACTCCGAGTCTTCAAACGTCCAAGCATTCCGTTCCTGCCAAATGCATCAAAGAATACATATAGGAATCATCTTCCATACATATGAAATTTATGGAATACCTCCCAAGTTCATCCAACATGCCATAAGTTTGGCCACTGTTGCAGGCATAACCCAGGTTAGCTCTACCCGTTTGCATACATCGTCCCATAACACTTTAGCGACCTCACAATGTAGTAGAAGATGGTCCATGGTCTCACCACTTTGTTTGCGCATACAGCACCAGTCCACCACTATCAACCTGCATTTCCAAAAAATGCAGAGGTCCAAGCCAAAACAGCCACCCTAGGAGGTGCCTTATTTCTCCAAATCCTTCTCCATTGGAAAGTGAGTATTCTATGGTTGTGTAAGGGCCTTATAGAAAGAATCAACTGAAAATATACCTTTTTTGGCAGGTACCCACCACAATGTATCAGCTCCTTGAGTAGGTCTCATAGAGTATAAGAGTCGGAAAAAATATAGTAAGCTGCAAACTTTTCCCAATCGTGGGTTGTCCTAGTGAAGCTCACATTCCATTGGAAGTCACCAGCGATCTCCATGAGGTCTACCACTAAAGCTTCTTTGTCATGTGCAAACTTAAACACTGTAGGGAATGAGTCCTTAAGGGCGCTATCTCCACACTAATTGTCATGCCAGAATTTAATTCTTCAACCATCTCCCATGGCAATTCTAGTATGACGAACAAACACGCCCCACCCTCTTCTAAGTGCTCACCACAAACCCCATGTACCTCCCTAGAGCACCATCCCCCCACGAGCCTCCATACTTGAAATCAATCACCGACTTCCTTAAAACGTCTTGTTCCATATTATAACGCCTGAACCATTTTCCAAGTAAAGCCAATTGAACAACCTCATATTTCTAATTCTCAAACCACCCAAAGAGATTGGGGAGCATATCTTGTCCCACTTGACCAGATGAAATTAGAATTTATCCCCAAGTCTACTACCCAGAAAAGAATCCAGAAACTGCAGATGTAATTTCTCAATTCGTGTCGCCACACTCGCTGGAATTGGGAACAAAGGATAAAAAATAAGTTGGTAGATTAAATAGAGTGCTTTTGATTAGGGTAATCCTACCATCTTTCGACAAATACAATATCTTCCAACCTACCAATCTACAACCTCAAAGCAAATTAGAAGTGCCTTTTGTGCCTGAATCTGTTTTTGATCTGCCTTTGCAAAAATTAAGGAGTCATATGCGAAAAACAAGTGAGAAATCTTAAGAGTACCTCAGTTTAAATCACCAACCGAAAATCCAGCCAAGAAACCATTGTTTGCCATAGCTTTAATCAGTGGCGGAAGCAGCTTTTTTTTAGGGGGGGAACTTTTCTATCACACGATATTTATGTAAAATGAAAAAAAAAATATATTACAAAACCATAAAACATATATAAAATCAAATTTCGATAATATGCCAAATAATGTAAAAATACAACTTAATGTCTGTTTCAGAGAATAATATCATTCATTATTATTTTTGTATATTTAAAAATTATTTTCTTTGTAGAAATTATCAAATGATATTTTAAAATGCCATTTTTTATTCTAATATCTTAACTAGTTGATCAAATTTAATGTAAAATCTATCTATTTTAGTATCATATTAAGTATAGAATACTGCAAATGGGACCTTAAGTAAACTTTCCTTGGTCATTGAAATTTAGAAGAAAAATCATCTATACTATTTTTCATATAAATCATGATCAATTTTAAATGATTTTTTTGGTATTTTCACTTTAGATTTTATATTAAGAAATTCAATAGTGTATAATATTAAATTGGGATAAATGTTAATAGTTTATTGTTTAATTTAATTTTAGAGTGGCCGCATCCTAGAAAATAGATAATATATGAAAATTATACATCTACGGGTTATAGGAAAAAAAAAATTAGAGAGACATTTTTATGTATATTGAAATCTTATAAAATTTTAGAATATATATGGGAATAAGGAAATTAGAATTTTTTTTGTTTTTGTTTTTTTTGGGGGGGGGGGGGAGGAGGCAATTTCTATCTATATGAAATTATAAATAAAATTGAGGGGCCAAGTTGAATTTTAAAAACTTTTGGGGGCCTAATTGAATTTTGAAAAAAAATTGGGGGGACCAATACCTCCATGGCTACGACAAAGAGGAGTGGAGACAAAGGATCTCCTTTTGCTTTAGCCCTTGGGAGCTGTTAAAAAAAACCATTTGGGCTACCGTTTACCAAAACTGAAAATCTCGCTGCTATTCCTTAAGCACCTCCCTTCCCCAAAAACATACCTCCTAAGCAAGTACAACAAGAAATCCCAGTTAACATGATAGGCCTTCACAAGCTAATGAGTCGATAATCCATAGACTCCGATGCCCCCGTCTTCTTGAAAATAAGTACAATAAAAGTGACATTGAGACTTTTCTCAAACTTCCCAACTGAAAAAAATTCATGAAATACCTTCATCAAGTCCTCCTTCACCACTCCCAGCAAAATTGGAAGATACCCCTAGAAAATCCGTCTAGACTAGGTGCTTTGTCTTTGACCCTCTTCCTCCCCACTTCGTGAACCTTGGTCTCCTTAAAAGAGCTTCTCCAACCAAGAGGCATTTTGCCACTCAATGGACTCGAATGCTAGCCCATCAATCTTTGGCCTCCACCCCTCTAGCTCAATAAGCAATTGTTCAGAATAACCGGCAACATGCTCGTGAAGCATAGCTATCTCCGTGCAAATAGCTCCATCAATATTCATCATTGCAATAGAATCAATTCTCATATGGGAATTGGCCATTCTATTTAAAAACTTCATGCTTCAATCACCTTCTTTCAACCACAAAGCTCGTGATTTGTGTCGCCAATATATCTCCTCAATAGGGTAGTGCTCTCTAGTTCTGAAACTAGTTCTATCTTCCGAGAGAGTTCCTCCAAAGAAAGGGCCATCCCTCTTGTGCCCTCTCGACCTCTTGAAGCTCCTCCAATAGTGACTTGTTGCAATTGCCTATATCTCCAAAAGACTGCACATTCCAAAGCTTTTAATTTACCTACAATAATAAAGCTAGGGGTGCCTTGGATCTGATAGGAGGAGCAACATTGTCTAACCAATTCCACAGAGCCTTCAATTGTTAGCCACATATTCTCGAACTTAAAGTATCTCCATCCTCCTAGAATACCCCCACAGTCCAACAAGATGGCAAAATGGTTGGAACATAAGCGAGGTAGTCGTTTTTAACATAATTGCGAGTAATTTCTTTCCCACTTGGTAAAACTAAAAATCTGTTCAATCTAGACCACGTTTTGTTATTGGACCATGTGAGGCAGTGATGGTCCATCTACCAACCCAAGTAAAAAATAGAGTCCGAGAAACTCAACATTGCTGGTCACAACCTGTTATCTCCCAATCTTTCACTTGGGAATCTTATAACATTAAAGTCCCCTCCTATACGCCAAGGTAGGTCCCCACCAGCTGTGTAACCCGGCTACCTCTTCCCATAGAATGTTTCTACTACTGTCCACGGTCGGCTCATAAATTCCAGAAAAGAAGCCTACCTAAAATTATCCTCCACATTTTGAAAAGAGAAGCAACTATGTACTCTTCCATTCTTTCTTTTTTGTATAAGTAAACATGTATTATAAATCAAAGAATGGGCATAAATGCCAATTACAAAACTCTCATGTCCTATCAAGTAGGCAATAAATTCCTCCATTCTATCCACCACCCTTCTATTGCACATTACTAGTATACCACCTGATGCCCCAACCAAAGCCAGGAAAACCCAGTCAACATTTGGACAACTCCACAAACTTCTAACTGTGCTTCTTGAAATAATTTCCATCTTAGTTCATTGCAAGCATACAATGTCCGCCTTCTGCTCTCGGAGCAAATTTTCTATCCATAGGTGCTTATTAACCTCATTGAGCCCTCGAGCATTCCAGGATAAAACCTTGGGCTTCATATAGAAAATGCCGACCCCCTCCCTTTAGATCTTTCTCCACTTGAGCTGCCCTCATAATTGATAGACCAAGTTAATCTCTTAAGCTCCCTTTGTTTTTTTAGACCAAATGTCTTTATCTGAGCGTTTCAACCCTTCAATCACAATTAACAAAGCCATGAGTTGTTCTTCAAACCTTCACACTCAATCCCCACACAACGCTGGATTTCCTGCGCCTTATGAATAACCCAGTCATTGTTGACATAGTGGCATAGATTTCAGAAGGTATAGGCTCCCCATCCCTAGATGCCAACTGCGATCCCAACAGCAACCCAATATCCTCCTCAGCAAAGGGAGACCTGCATTCCCACTAAGGAATTTCACACATTGGACCTATCATATGAGAAAGTCCTTCACTAACATCCACGTCACCCCCCACCATAGTACACATCGCATTATCGAAGACCCTTGTCTGCAAAATCTTCGCCAAAGGAACCTGAAACTCACCACCCCTTCATCTCTTCTTCCCATTGGCCCTTTCTGTCCATACCTTGCCGGAAAACTGTCTGCCAATGGTGAGGGAAGTTGGTAACCCGTGACAGGTACAGATCCTAACGCTACCATGGGCTCCTCTATTATCATATCCTCCAACTCAGCCGTCGCCGATGGTACCTCTGCTGGCCTCGTGACCACCAAGACTCCTTATTCCATACTCCCAATCAATACCATGAAAGCCCCATTTTAGCATAAAACTACAAAAATCAGATTGGAAATTGTTCTTGTATCTATGATATGTATGATACATGTACAAATGAGCAGATGTCTTAGGGATGTGAACTTCAGGATCTATGGTTTCAGCCTTCCTCGAATAAGTATTACATTAACGCATACGATTGTCGAGCATTGCAAAATGAATTTCTAAATATATACATTTAGAAGATGAGAACGTGGATGCTTCTCAACAAAAAGTAACTTCTTCGATCAAGTGATGTTATAAGAAGAAAAAAAGGCTGTAAACAGCATCCATAGTTGTGTACTGTTAAAAGGAACATGTTTTTCAAAACTGTGTCGATTGTGATAAAAGAAGGTACTAGTTTCGGTGGGAGATATTGAGAGGCTTGAGAGAAATCGGGCAGACTCCACAGATAAGGTACAAGTGATAATGCTAAACATTAGGTTTCTTTGGCAACAGTTTTCTTTTCTTTTCTGTTTTTTCCCAGGCAAGATACAAGAGGGGGAAGTGATTTGCCTACCTATATTCATAATATGACAGACATAGGGATTTAATATTACCCAAGGACAATATTAAAAACCTACTAGAAAAAGATAGACCAAGGAAAGTAGAGGATCAAAGTAAAGTGAAAATCGCAGATTTTTTTTAACCAACAAACATCCTCCCCTAATCACTGTTCTTGAGCTGAATATATATAAAGAACCACAGCTCCTTAAGAAATCTCTTTGAGCTTCTATCTCACTCACCGAGATTATAACCACCAAGGGAGTCAAAGAGAGAAGGATATGAATTTCATACAATAACAGTATGATTTTAAATATAGAATTCAAGCCTTATTCTAACCTGTCAAATGGTTGTGGTTCCCCACCATTCATGAGCAGGATATCTCCTAGCAACACTTGAAGCGTGTTTTGTGGGAAAGAAATACCAGCATAGCCTGCAGCAGCAGCAATACGTCCCCAATTTGGATCTCTGCCATATACAGCAGCCTGAATAAAATAACTGAGTAGATTAGACTTCGCTGAAGTGATCTATCAAAAGCATGGTCAAGCTTTATAATTGTACTTTAACAAGAGAAGAAGATGCCACTGAGCGTGCAATCTTTGATGCTTCAGCCTCAGTGTCTGCACCTGTCACTGTCACCTACATACATAAAGTTGAATTAGCTGGAAAATCTCAATGTATGGGCCAGTTACTATCTCTGAACTCACATCATACTGCCAAGTTAAAATTACAAGCATAGGGATAAGCTTCAAAATTTTACTCATTCTTTTAAATCTTCTCAGAGAATTAGTGGAATGAATCAGATATGAGAGTTGTTCCTTCTCACATTGCTCCTCAGAAGAGATTTATTTATGGATAATATGGTGATCTCATATCAAGTGCTTGGCATAATTCAGCCACAAGAGGATGTTTGTTTCCATCTCTCATCTTTTATTTGCTGATGACACACTCATCTTTTGTGGTGCACAACTCAGTCACATTCAAGTCTTGAGGGGGCTTCTTCTTTGCTTTGAAGTCGTATCAGGTTTGGGAGTCAATCTTTCGAAGTCTACATTAATGCCAGTGGGGGTTGTTCAGGATGCACAGTTTTTGGCTACTTTATTGGGTTGTCAGGTATCATCTTTACCCATCACCTACCTTAGTCTACCATTGGGAGCCTCCTTTAAATCCGAAAGGAATTGGAATGGGGTGATCGAAAAGGTAGAACGTAGATTGGCTACTTGGAAGAGGTTATATTTATCCAAAAGAGGGAAGTTGACGCTAATTAAAAGCACCCTCTCAAATTTTCCACCTACTTTTTGTCTCTATGCTTCCCACAAAGGTAGCTAATCGCATTGAGAAGATACAGAAAGACTTCTTATGAAGTGGAATGGGAGAGGAATTTAAATTTCATTTGGTCAATTGGCCAACAGTGTACACTCCACTTATCCGGGGGAGGTTTGGGGATTCGTCTCTTGGTGAAATTCAACCAAGCTCTTGGGTAAATGGTTGTGGAGATACCAAAATGAAGGGGAGACGCTTTGGAAGTCAGTAATAGACTCTAAATATGGTGTGTCCTGGGGTGGTTGGTGTTCTAATGAGGTCCAAGGCATACATGGGGTAGGTTTATGGAAGTTTATAAGGAAGCAATGGGAGTCTTTCGGGAACCAGGAATATATTGTGGTAGGAGATGGTTCTCAAGTCAGATTTTGGCATGACATTTGGTGCGGAGGCACAACCAGCCTCAAAGCCTCCTTTCCTATAATCTTTGATCTCACAAGAGAAAATGATGCATCCATTGCAGATCTTGTGGTCCTTGCAAATGGCACCCCTCAATAGAATATTGAATTTGTGAGGGATGCTCAAGATTGGGAGATGGGGATTATTTTGAAATTCTTTACGTCACTGTACTCACTCAACCTCCCTGGAGGCATGGGGGATAAGTTGCTTTGGAGGCACTCTAAGAAATGTATCTTCTCAGTTAGTTCTTACTACCAAGTCCTTTCTTCTCCAAGATTCCTTAAATTCCCATGGAAGAGTATTTGGCAGACAAAAGCGCCATCGAGAGAGACTTTTTTTGTGTGGACAGCATCCTTAGACAAAATCCTTACCATAGACAACACGAGGAAACAAAGTATAGTTGTGATAGATTGGTGTGTGTGTGCAAAAAACATGGGAAAGTAGTAGATCATTTACTTCTCCACTGCGAGGTGGCCAAGAAGTTGTGGGATGAGTTTTTCACAATACTTGGATTATCATGGGTCATGACTCTTCGCTTGGTGGATTTTCTAACTAGATGGAGATGTATCAGAGGTAACCCACAGGTGGCGGTTATATGACGTATGGTTCCTATCTGTATGTGTTGGTGCATTTGGAGAGAGAGAAATGCAAGAAACTTAGAAGATTGTGAGAGATCTTTTGAGGAACTAAAACATTTCTTCTATAGGACTTTGCTTTCTTGGGCGGGTTCTATTGCTTGTAACGGACTTAGTGTCCATGAACTTCTTTTTTCTTTGTAACTTTAGCTAAGTTTTCTCAAGTATACTTCCAGAATACTTGAGCTTGGCCTTTTCTATTAATGAAATCTTTTTGATTACCTATCAAAAAATAATAATTCAGCCACAAGAGTAGGTTCGTTAGTTTCCTGCTGGATGTCCAATTAACAGACGCAAATGAGCAGCATCACACCTGGCTTACAAGAACAGATAGCCTTGACAAGAAAAGGATATCTCTTTATTTCTTAAAAAATGAAAGAAAAGAAAGATGCAGACCTCGATGAGGCAAGTTGCTCCTTCTCCATCCCAAGCTATTGATTTGGCAAGGCCTTGCATTACCTGAAAATTTGAATTTGATTGAACTTTGAATAGATTGAACCCAACACCTAGTTTGAAACCATATAATTTGAGGCTTCCCAAGAAATATGGACCCTCTCAAACCATTCAAAAACCTATTCTACAAAGTAAGTTGAGCAATAGAAAGTTAAAAACCAATAAGATTTCAGTAAAGTAAGGCTCTAATAATAATGAACTTAGTGAAGCAAAACAAACACTGCTTCAGTTAATGTTAAATTAAGAGGTGTAAATATGCAAAAGAGTTTTCTCTATGAATGGATTTTTCTTTTGGGTGGGGGGAGGTCATGCCAGTGTGGGCAAATGGACCTCAATCAATAGAGAAGTAAACTAAACTAATTTTTATAACTGAGTTAATAGTTTAATGGAAGCCAAACTTACCACATCAAGGCATTCTTGGAGTTGCATTGCCTCAATACTGTCTATAGAAGCTATCCTGATGGATCCAGATAACCCACTAGCCAAAGCAATAACAGTATCGTTGGTACTAGTATCTCCATCTACCTGTTGCACCACACATCAAGAAGATAAATATTAACTTTCACAAGGTCCCACTATGCAGAATTTATCACACCATATCTAAAAGGATGCTTGCTTACATCAAGAAGCATACTTGCCAAAGATGACACAATTCAAAAGATGACACAATTCAAAACATGAGTACCAATTTGGATGTATTTTCGCAATGAGGAATGCTGCCCTTCACATGAGTAAGTCATCCCAGCTTTAAATGACATTTCATGTAAACCATTTAAAACAAAACCCACTTAAAACGCACCACATCAGTCAAATGTGACTGGGTGTGACTTATTCAGTGTGAAGACTTGTATCTTCTAAAAGAAAGGATCCCTCTCTCAGAGGTAGAAGAATTTTCTGTAACTGAGCAATGGTGAAAATGAATATGATGATACAAATATTCATGATGATACAAAAATTCATCATTAGGAGATTTATATTAGTAAATAAAATAAGGAAACAAAGCTCAACAAACAAAATTGTCAAACTCTTATTTGTATTAACAAATGTACATAACTTGGAATGTCACACACAGACATGCATGCCTCCACTAGGAGAGCAACTCTAGAAAGTAAAACACAGGAACCGAAACAGCACAACCTGATGTGTACCGTACTGGCTTGGTTCATTTGTCTTCTGAATTTTCAGATCACAAGACCATCTCAGAAATAGAAGGTCAGACCCATCAAGAACCGATCATTAATCGCACACCACTCAATGGAAGATATAACCATTTCCCTTTTCCATATAAAGAGGACAGTTATTAACTGTTGCCATCATATGACAATCTTTGGAGTAAGGGACCATGGCTTTGTCAGTTTGCACCCTCTCAAAGTGTTAGTCCCCAGTGAAAAAGCACCATGGGCCATTTGAAATCAAGGTTAGGAAAGTTCATAATTGCAGTGTCAAGAAAATTTACAAAGAAGTCTCATATCAAATATAAATGGTAATAATACATGCAGCATAGAAGATATTTGTGGATGGGAAGGAGCCTTTAAAAAGGAAGTGCAGGTCAGAGATTGGCAATCTAAACATCAAGCATCATGAATTGGAGGCAAAGCTCATCACACGGATAGGCAAATTAATGATAAATTGGGTCTGGTAGATGAGGTGCAAAGTTAACAACTCTCTAATACAAATCAACTGCATACGCAGGTGATGAACATTCAAGAGAAATAAGCGGGAAGATTTTCGTGTGATAGAGGTGGCTGAAATCACAGACATGATACAACCTGTACAGATGTGATTCTTGAAGATTCACACCTCGACAAAACCACCATGCAATTTTTGGCAGTCAACAAATTATTTTTCAAGTAACAGTCAACAAAATATTAAAAACAATATTACTAAAAAACAGATGAGATGAGATTAATCTATTCCACACAGTTATCTGGTTGAAACTTCTGTTTACAGCAGCCTGCACCATCTTTCTCCAAACATCGCTTGCAACCAGTGCATCGGTTGTTATCACCTGGAACACAGACGCCGTTGTCAAGGAATGGAAAAATTTGTTCATTTCTGGAAAAACTTGCAAGAAAAATATGAAAGACATACACTTAGCAAGGTAGCCATATTTGGATGGATCATCCCAGAACCTTTTGCCATTCCCCCAACTCTAACCATTCTCCCTCCAACCTGAAGAATTTACCAACTTTTATAAAGACCTATCACCTTGCTTATCAAAATAATTAATAAGTAAAGGCTTATCTCCTTGATAGGAGTTTTTTGCAAGCGAATAATAAATTTGAAGAATTCTGACTTCCTGGTTTCAAGATCAAACAACCTTTTCTACAAAAATAAAATGAACAATTTCAACTTTTTAACACTCTTAACTTGGTGTTTAACAGTATCTGTGGTAAAATGCAATCACTAATCAGTGTTATGATAGACCATATAACTTTAACTATAAATATTGTTCATATCAAAACTTTGCAAAAGTCACTGATTTCACTTCTCCACCCAAGAGAGTAGAACAATTAGTAATACAATATGTGCATACTGATTATTATTGGTTTAATTTTGTGAAAGTACTACAAATATGAATGCAAGTTGACATGAGAAAACAAGTACTTGCACACCTGAGACTCAATTGCTACACTCTTGCTAACAAGGTCAGTAGTAGTGATTGCCACGGCTGCAGAATCTGCCCTGCGCATCGCATCCACTGATAAGAGTCAATAGTGTTTAAAGAAACAGGGAATAGCAACAAAATGTCCTGTCAAGGAGATCAATTGAAACATATGCATACTTCAATAACAGAAGGTGAATATAATTGTAAATGATGAATATAACAGTGAAGAATGGAACAGGTGTCTTCATAAACAGGATTAATTTCAATTACACAAATGGCCAAAACATGAGCATTACCCCTCAGTTGATGATGACAATGAATCAACTAGTTTTGGAAGTGAACTCAAGAGTGCCTCCTGATATGTAACAAAAGAAAGATTATACATGGAAACGTTGCAAGAAAAACCTACATTAATTATCGGAAAACATAATAGGCTGCAGAACTTTTCAGCCGATCTATATTCGGGAAGGCAAGGTGCACATATATGTGATGGGTATAACATACCTAAGATCACCTAGTTACCTTCTTTATTCTCCTACCGATTACACCTGTGGACTCAATAAACACCTCCTCTGGCCCCATTTGAAGTAGCTGTAATTCAATAATTCTTAGTCTGATGAGAATGAACGAACTGAACTTAGTCTTATGAGAATGACCAAATTGATCTTAAGTCTTATGAGAATGAACAAATTGAACCTGTACAACCACATTGATTAGTGTTTCATACTCTGAACATAGCATACCTTGGCAACCGTGCTGGCACATTCTATAACATCCTGATATCCTGCATCACCCTGGACATCATTGGAAGGTCATTTAGCCACATAACATTTGTTACACCTCACAGCAACAGCACTTTCTAAGTTTTCCCCTTTTATGGGGGAAAAAAAAAACTCTCACAGTGCCAGCATCATGTGGATGACTTAGCCTTGTTTTTTTTACAACTCCTCTCAACTTATCTCATCTCATCTAATCTAATCATTACAACTTTCTCAAATTCTCATACAAAATAAAATAACCAATTCAACTTTTTCAAATTCTAAAACAAAAAGAATATTAAAAAAATATATTTTAACAATAATTTATTCAACTTTTAACTTTAATCTCAATTCAGTTCATTTATCTCATCTACGAAAAAAACGAGGCATTAGCAATCCCATCTCTTTGGATGCAGCATCAGCAAGGTGGGAAAAAAAAAAAAAGAGCAAAAGCACTCTCTTTGATGTCCTTCTACATTGAGATGAAACTATGCAGTGTCTGGACAAAAAGGACAAGCAGAACATCTCTGTACTCAGATTCTTACCGTTGCAGCATTTGCTTGTCCAGCATTTATTAACACTGCACGCCCCTGAGGAGTTGCATGATTGAGTTATTAGCAGATTGTTAAGAAACTGAAAACATATAAATATCTGAACTGACTAAAAAAAACTCCCTATAGTAATAGATGTATTGGAGTAGCCTTTGGAGTAGGAAATAGCAAAGTACGTTTACATAATCTGTTGGTTAAGATACAGAATGCATGAATAATAGTTCATTGAATGACATGACACCTAAAATTGACCTGACAAACACGCATCATCATCATATTCATCATTTCCATAACAATGTTGTACTGCAATATCTTGCAATTGTGACCTTGTTCTCATGCCCAGCCTAGGTTTATTATGTAATATAAAATCCAGTGAAAATAAGCAGAACATTGGTGCTGGCTTCTGTTGTTAAATAGGTGACCAGCAATTGATGGATTCCTCCAAGTTATCTTCAACACAAACACTTCAAAGTAAAGTACCTTAAATAAATAAATAAATATAATCTACCACATAGGGCAACTTATCAGAAAAATCACTAATTGATGAATGATCACGTGATAAACTAATTTCTAAAATTCATGCTCAGCCCTCGGCAAATGCACCTCCAGTAATATAAGTGCACCTGGGGTAATTGATGGAGCTTAAGATGATACTCTGCCATACCGTTTTTGAATTGTTTAACGCCTTTTTACAGAACAGGACTGGTGCAGCTGCAACCGTATTCGTAGTAAAAACGCCTGTAAATAAATCATGAGATAGTATCTCTAGTCAAGTCCTTCAGTTGATTAACTTTTCAAAGAGTCAAAACGTCTCAAGCCACACAGTTATAAAAAAGCAAAACGAAAAGGCAGAGAATGACTAGAGAAAAATTAAATAACATATGGTACAAATGGGAAACATGATTACAACAAAGCTTACAAATGACTGCACCTAAATTCCCCGGAAAAATGAAACCAAGCTAACCTGCAGATATGGCATCCACATCACAAGTGACAAGTGCAAGATCAGGTTTATCGTGTTGCGCGCGCAAACCAGCACAAATTCCGGCAGCTTTGAATCCCTCAGCGGCAGTAACCCCCCCAGGGACCTACGTACTCATAGTCCTTAAATCAATCAGCAGAGTTGATTGGGTAATTCACATCGAAGCATATATCACATTGAAGCATACATCTAATTAAGTAGAAGTAAAATAATAAGTAGGATGAGCGCGACGTCGATGTATATCGTTTATCTATATTTGTTACATAAAAAATATAACTTTCTTCGATAAAAATAAAAAATAAAAAATATGCAAGATTTGTATTCAAGAAGTAGTTGATCACCTCCTTCCATGGCCCCTCGGGGAGAAAAATCGGAGCCTTAGGAATGTAATTTGACGCATCACTCATAGTCAAGGAAACAGCACGTACTTTGACTACCCGCCCAGACGAACCAGACGAAAACCCAACCTGCACAAACAATGAAGAAAACGAATAGACTCGTCAAACGGTTGCACGTGAAGCACTGTGAATCCTTTTCATCGACTTTTTTTCTCGGCAGATAAATAGAATAGGACAAGAGGGAAACCGACCTTTGGGCCACTAAGAGCTGGAAGTTCTATGGAGACGAACTGAGGAGCATATAGATACATCTTCAAAGACAGAAAGTAAAGCCAGCTGGTTGTCTCTGGAGTTTGGATTTGCAAATGGAGGATTTAGGGTTTAAATCACGGTTTAAGTGACAGTGAGGGTTTTGGACAGGTTTGTAAGTAGGCGTTGAAGACAATGAAGAGACAATGATCTATGACGGAAAGAAGCGGCATAAATAATGATTCTGGATATGAATGAATTATTATAATAATGCGACTTGTAATGATGGAATTGATTTCCAGCACTGATTCTCTTAGTGCGTAATATTGGTATGACGAGTAATCTTCAGAGATAAAAGTGCTATCAAAAAGTACAAAAGATCGACTTTATTGGACAAAGAAATGTTATTTCCTCTAAGAAAAACTTTCTAGTTTTTTTTTATATGCAAGTTGGTACCTTTTATAAATTAAAAGTGAGTAATACAAGCTCAAAAAAATTAAAAAAAAAAAGTGAGGAACACAAGATAAAGTCTAGCTCTAAATAAATAAGAAAACAAACTTAACTAGGGGATCCTTTCTTAAGCGAAAACGTAATAACTAATAAATTAGGAAGAATTTAGATTAGAGTGATATTATTAAAGGCTTGCATTATCATTGCTCATTATGTCAAATTGTGCCTACATCAATTTTTTTATCGATAAATTTTTCTCACTTCCTATTTTTTTAAAAAATTTCAACTGATACATTCTTGGACAGTTGACAAATTTGTAATTGCTTGAATCCCCACATTTAAATCTCCTTCCAGGATTATGTTTTCCATTCTTCTTTTAACGGCCTCTTGAAGGGTCATTAAGGTCGCTGATGCTTCATCTGTGTTTGGATAGGTGCTATTTATCTTGTCAGTCAAAGCAAAAATTGTGCTCCCATTGATATTTGATAGACAACTGCAAGTGTACTCCCATGATCTCGAACTGCAACATCAAATAATATTATCTGGATATCTGGTGGATCGAGTTGCAATTCGTCATTGTTTGTTAAATGGCTCTCATTTGCTTCCCTAGCTCTTAGATATTCCTACAATGTTTTATTGACAAATGCAACATAGGTGTTGGGAGTGAAGTATATTTAGTCATGGGTTACTTTATTCCTAAGGAACTAAAATTTGTCCATTGAAATGCAGGTAAAGACTTGGAAACGGTGATATTCGTCCTCTAAAATTTTGAGGATTAGACCTGAACTAAAGATGATTTGAACCTAGTTGGATATTGGCTTATTTGTAAACAAAGAGACATCTATCGGCCACTTAGATTGTCTCCACACAATTTTTCAATAAATACAATTGAGAAAGATATGTAAGAGATCTTTAGTTTCAGTATTGCAAAGGGGGCAAAGGAGTTGGCCTCAAGGGAAATGACTCGATGAAGAATAGTTTCTGTTGGAAGAATGTTGTTGCCGATTTTTCAAAGTATATGTTTAAGTTTATCCTAGATTTTCAGTTCCCAGAGTTTTTTCCAGCAAATGGTATTGGGAGAAGATGGAGGATTGCTGTTATTTTTCATAAGAGCTGCATAAGCAGATTTCACAGAAAAAATTACAGAAGAGTGATGAAGTCATTTGACCGAATTAGAAATTGAGCGAAAGTTGTGGGTGGCCAAAGAAATGTTTTGAATTTCTCTTACAGAATGTCTAAGAAGATAGAATTGAGAAGTCGGGTGTTCCATCTCCTTGATTCTTTGAGAATGAGTTCAGAGATAATGGTATTATGGTCAATGAGAAGGTACTCAAGGTTAGGAAGGGTTTAAAGGAGGGTAATGAAGGCACCTATGGGTCACTTCAGACTTTAATATTGGTATCATTATTTATTTGGAAGCAACAACTTGTCATCAGAAAATTTTTTGTTTTAAGATACTCGTCCAGAATCAGGAGTCATAAGATTTTGGAAAAATATTTGTCAAAGAACAGAGTTGAAGATGGCCATTTGTTTTAAGCCAAGACCCCCCTATTGTTTTTGCAAACAGGTTTCCATCCAGGATTTGGGAATGAAATTATTTTTGTCAATATTATCAATGCTCCACCAGAATATTCGAAAAAGGTCATCAAGATTTTTAGTCACAGATTTATGGAGGATGTTAGTAGTCATGGTGTAGCTAGGAATGGCGCCAGCTAATGCTCTTATGAGGATGGTTTTTGCAACTTGAGAGAAAACTTTGGCTTTCTAACCTTAAAGTTTGGTCTTAATTTTTTTAATAAAATCATAGAGGAAATTTGTTATTTTTTCTCCCCAAGTGAGGAGGAGCTCCAAGTATCTAATGTTTGATAGGAAAAGTCTGGACCCAAAGATATTTTTGACGTCAAACTTTACATTGGGGGAGGTGTTATGGCTGAAGATGATAGGAGATCTCCTTTGGTTAATACTTTACCTAAACTAAGAATTGTAAGTGTCAAAACAATTAGAGAAAGCTACACAGTATGAGTAGAGGCCAAACCAAAAAGGAAAGGTGCATCCACGAATAAAAGGTGGGAAATTGCAAGATCATCTATGGAAATCTTGATACATTGAGGGAATTTTGGACTTCTTTCTTAATAATGAGTTACATAAGGACTTCACTTCTCAAGATAAAGATAAACGGAGACAGAGGATCACCTTGACGTAGTCCCTTGGTGTGATAGAATTTTATCTAGGGGGATCCATTGACATTGATTGAGTAAGAGACTATGGCAATACATTCTCTAATCCAATTGATCCAATTCTAGTTAAAGCGTGCATGGTGAGAAACAACAAGAAGAAAATATCACTTCATAGAGTCGAAAGCTTTAGCCATGTCAATTTTTATGGCCATATGGCCCAACCGACCTTTTATTTTTTTCATATGGTGAAAGATTTCTCAAGTTAGGATGATGTTTCTTAGAATTAGATGCCCAGCGATGAAGGCAAGTTAAAAATGGGAGATGATGGGAGGAAGAACAATTTTAAGCCTATCTGCAAGAATTTTTGCTATTATTTTATAGCAGACATCAGAAAGGTTGATAAGCCTAAACTGGTTCACTTTATTGGGATTATCAACCTTATAAATAAGAGCTATGTTAGAGTGGTTGATTTCTTTGAAAAGTTTCCCTTGAATAAAGAAATTTTGAAGAGTTGCAATCAAGTCTTTTTTTATTACTTCCGAGTAGGTTTTGTAGAAGAGGCCCATAAAATTATCAAGACTATGAGCTTTTGAATTGAGAATTTTTTTACAATCAATGTGATTTCCTTCTCTTAATGTGTTTGACAAAGAAAATTGTTCTCTATATCAGAGATCTTATGAGGAAACAAGTTATCTAAATTCTCAAGAAGGGAGGGGTTGGAAGAGGTAAAGATACCTTTAAAATAGTCTTAAATTTTTTAAAAGATAATTGAATGATTAGAAATCCAATGTCCCCTCCCAGTTTTTAAGCGATCAATGTTGTTACGCTTACGTCTGATGATGGTTGAAGCATGAAAAAACTTGGTATTAAGTTAAGAAGTGATGAGCCAAGAGATTCGAGATTTTTATTTTCAAAGGGATTCTTCTCTGATGAGGAGTTCATTGATATTATGTTGTAGATCAAATCCCTATGTCTCGAGAATTGGAGAGTTTTGAGATTGCAAAAACTCTAAAGTTGTGATCAAGAGTTTGAGTTGTGATTAAAGATAACCAAAGCATTCAAAGTTCCACACCCTTAAAGTTTTT
Source organism: Platycarya longipes (assembly GCA_036559045.1). Lineage (NCBI taxonomy): Eukaryota > Viridiplantae > Streptophyta > Magnoliopsida > Fagales > Juglandaceae > Platycarya > Platycarya longipes. Next base: position 39,507,198 of record CM071797.1, read on the forward strand.
TTGGTGGCTTTCAGTTTCTGTGCAAGATAAAAGTTGGGGTTTCTTCAAAGTGTGAGTTCCAAGCTTGTTTAATGACATCAAAACTTTATGGGAGCATGATATAAGGTAACGCGTGAAAGAGTGGTAATAGAGGCATGAGAGAACAGATGTAACCATTGAAAGTTAGCAACACCTCTAGCAAGCCGTTCTTGGATTTGATTATGACCATGGCGATTGTTACTCTAAGTGAACTTAAAACCAGAAGATCCTAAGTCCATGTAGTCATTGTTATCCATAAAAAGGTGAAAACCTTTGGGATTGAAAGTCTGAGCAACTGGCTTGTCCCCTTGTTTCTCATATTGAGAAATGACTGAATTAAAATCTCCAATAGTAAGGGAAGGCCCACGGTAAGAATCAATTATTTTAGAGAGACTAGCCCAAAAAATTTGTGTTTGGCTAGATGGTGCTAAACAATAAACAAGATTAAGTAACCAAGGTTGGTGGGCGGGATCAAAGTACACCAAAATAGAAGTTAGACTACTAGATATATGAACAAGATCAAATTCAAAGTCATGTCGCTACATAAGTAGTAATCCTTCCCTCCCCCCCCCCCTTTCCCAAGTGGAGAGGCATGCAAAAAACTAGAGTATCCTAGCCTACTAACAATATTAATGGTGTCTTTTTTAGATAATAAACTTACAGACAGAAAATTAATATCAGGATAAAAAAAAATCCTGATATTTGCTCTCAATGCACAAGGTCGATCAATACCTCGACAATTTCATGATAGGAGCTTCATGGTGCATGGGAGGTAGTGAGGACCTACCATCTTGGTCATTGGATTCATGGAAAACAGATTCATGGTTTGAGATTGGATTGTATTACCCAAAACTTACTAACTCCTGAGATTGACAAGGTGTATTATAATCATGTGCCTTTGGTGACTTCTTAGAGTGCTTTCTCTGGACCCTTTCTTTTTTGACTTTCGGGTACTGCTTTTTCTTATTTGGTTGCGCTTGCTTCACTGGATCTAGAGGGTTATTCTTTTTCTCATTCAAGTGTTTCTCTACAACAATGGCAGTTGAACTGATTATGCATCTCTTTTGACAAAAGATAGGACCACTCTCAACCTCAGGTGAACTCTCCATCTTCCTTACAGTCTTACTAAAAGTATTCATAGACGGAGATGGGAATAGGTGGCTGGACAGAGAAGTTTTTTCTAGGAGGGGTTGATTTTCGAGAATGTTGGGTGTTGGGGTGGGAAAACTGACATTTGCATTGGTATGGGCTTGGAAGAAAGGGTTAAGCTTTAATAGATGAAATTAAAAGCCAAACAGGCCCAGCCCGAAGGACTAACCAAAAGGGAGAGATTAAGAGTAGGCTGAGATGGTTCGAGGGGGCCTGCACCCTGTTTAAACTATTGAATGATCTCTTTAAAAAATGAAGGGCTTGTCTATTTGTTGTGGGTCGTGAGTTCCATCAAAGGAAAAATGAGTTTTTGGGCTATGATTGATATTACTGGGCTTGCGGGATCGAATTTACATGAAGGGGCGTGAAACTTTACCTTAATGAAGGATAGTCTAATTAAGATAAGTCTAAGCCTTTTTAGAGATAGGTTGACAGAGGTTATTAATAGTTGGGGCCAATATTGTCGGGGAATGAGACAATAACTTGTAACTTGCGTCTAGGTTGCATTCAACTCGAGTGAGGACAAGGAGGATGTGTTGCATCCATCAACTTGGGTCAAGGTCAACAAAGACAGAAAAGGCCTATTGGTTACAGTTAAGACCATCGAGGGAGCTTTGAGGGGAACAACTGTGTTTATAACTGGGGAAGAGGGCACATGGATGGAAATGGGGGATTAGCTTTTTGCTTAGCGGTAGGATTGAATGTAGTCTACACTGATAAGGGATTGATGTGCCAGGTCCAATTATGGGAGAAGTCAAATTTGTCTACTGAGTTAGATTCACACCACATGTTAGATTTGTGGAAAAATCAATATTGACTGGAAGTTGACTTTCCATCTGAGGAACAGAATCATCTTCTAGGGTTTTTGCTTTAGAGCTTGAAGAACCTGAAAAAAGTTGTTGAATACAAAATTCTCTTTTGTTACCCTCCATAGTGTTGATGATTTTTGCTTTTCCCTTGTCTAGATGTTCTACTTAAACTTGCTTTCCTTTCCAGTCACTGGTGCTTGTTCGGGTTGGAAGAATTAACAAATGGTTCTCGAATCCGCACTGGGGGGAAAAAGCTATTGGATGATCGATTCTTGTACCATAAGAGGTGCCACTAGAATTGGTTATCTGGGTTGTTCCTCCACATGACCTGCTCCACGAGAGTCTTCAAATCTGCACGCATTCAACTTCCAAAGCGTGATTCTTCTGCAAAACTAAGATAAATAAGGTAAGCTTGTTGTAGATGACCAAGCCTATCACACTCATAACAAAATTCTGAAAGCCTCTCATATTTGAAACTAATTTGTGCTGGACTTCAATTGAGCCTGGGTAGGATAAAACCTTCAAAGATGGGCTTGTCTGTATTAATTTCAACTCTAATCCAAATGAATTGTCACGCACTCAGGGTGGGTATGGACCCTGGATCTATTTCAAATAAATTCCCAAGAACCCTCCCTATTTTCTTAGCATTAATTTTGGTCATCATTTTTAAAGGTAAGCCATAAATTTGAACCTGTAAGATTGAATAAGTGAGATCAATTTCTTGTAAATAGAGATCAAGTGGCCATTTCTTAGGAACCATATGGTAACCTTTGAAGTTCCAAGGACGGTTTAGAAAAATCCTTAATTTATCTAGTTGAGATTGAAAGATGAAAATGAAGATGTTGGTACCCAAGTCCTCAATAGTGAGACCATTAATAAAACTCCAAACAGCCTTTATAGTATAATGAAATGTTTGCTTGTTGTGGGGTTTGGTAGAGACCAACTTACCAATAAGGGCTTCATTGGATATCCTCGATGCAATCTCATACGTTGGCTCTAGAATGATGTCATTCCATGAAAGTGCCTTTGTTTGTTTTATGAGGAGATCAATGTTCAGTTATCACTGACCATTGTAAAGGTGGGCGAGCAATGAAAAAGAGAAGGGATGGGTGGGAGTATCTAGAAGTCAACTTGCAAGATGGGATTAGGATGGACGAGTAGGTGAGTTTCAAAAAAGTAAGGTAAGAGTGTGAGACTACTTAGAGGAGGAGATGCTCATCAAGAAAGAGAGAGCTGGACATCAGCTGAGGCACACTTTTTTTTCTAGTATTTATTTTGAAGAGATATTGACCCCTCTTTAGCTTTACTTAATAATATATACTATTTATTTATTTAAGGAAAAAAATCTATATGCAATCACAAATTTTGCAGTCCTAGCACACGAGTTGACATGGCTAACCACGTTTTAAATTAAAACACAACCATAAATGTTTCACATCGGGGAAGAGGAGCACTAAAGTGTTTTGGCAAAAATGTGGCCTGAAAAATGACTTAAAATGTGGGGGGAAATCTATCAAAAAAGAACAAAATGATGTGTTTCAAGACTCGTGAGCTATCGTTGGTTCCCCTTCTCATTTTCCATCACCATTGTTAGGGGAGCCAAATAGGGTTAAGAAAAAAGTAGAAGTCCAAAAGAAAATTTTGTATTAATATAAAGGAAAAAATGATTATATATGGATTGTTTTATTTTAATTTGAGTAAGAGTACTATTGTCTTTAGTTAATTCGTATTATTGTTTTAGTTGTTTTAGTAATAGTTAGGCTTGATAGTTAGGCAGATCGAGTCTTCTGGAGTGGACCATGTTAGGCCTTCGTGGGTCGTGCCCAGTAACTATTTCTTTATCTGCTTTGAGACTATATTTACACTTTTTCATTTGCAATAATGAAAATCATCATAAGTTTATCCATTTCAGATGTATTGGAGGTTATGATTCCTCAAATTGTCACATACAATTTTATATTACATAATTACATTTCTCATAACAGTGGTATTAAAGTCACGTTCATGTGACATGGCTAATGGGACTTGTTATGCTCAACTTGTAGAGACTGTTTCTACAATAAAAAGAGAGTCAGATCATCTAACGAAAAAGTAAGAGAGACAGAAGCAGATGTTGGAAGTAGTACTATAGCAGTTTAACAATCTGGCAACAAGTTACGATCAATGGTAGCTGCAACTAGAAATCAGAACACACGAGAAAATACGTTAGGTAATGCTTTAAAGCTTGATGAAAGATTCATAAATGTCAACCACTACCATTATAATAGTACATCCACTTGATGGTGGTAGTGGTTGACGGATTGAACAAATACACTCATTTAATGTCACCCACTCACCCTTACAAGGCACTAATAGTAGCAAAAATATTTATGGATAATGTCTTTCGACTTCATAGAAAGCTACAGACTATTATAAGTGACAGGGATTCAGTTTTCACAAGCCAATTTTGGAAATAACTATTTAAGATTTGTGGCACAAATCTTTTACTGAGATCTACTTACCACCCATAAACAAATAGACAAATAGAGGTAATGAACAAAGGCTTTAGATGTTACTTGTGTTGTTTTTCAAGTGACAGGTCCAAGGATTAGACAAAATGGCTATATGTACAATACCTAAAGACACAGCTCAACATAGATATCACCCTTTGAGATTGTATATGGACAACCTCCACTGAAACTATAACCCTATGATCCAGGACCAACCCGTGTACAAGTAGCAAAGAAAGAGCTAAAAAGCCGCAATTTTATAGCTATTCTTTTACGAGAAAACCTTCAAGAAGCACAAAATAGTGTAAAGAGGCATGCAACTAGAAAGTGAATAGATCAAGAGTTTCAAGAAGGCAGCTAGATTTACTTACACTTAAGGTCTTGTCATCAAATGTCAGTGGCGATGTAGAAGAATCTCAAGCTCTCACCCCATTACTATGGACCCTTTCAAATTCTTCACAAAGTAAGGAATGTTGCATAGCGATTGGATCTACCTAGAGAGTCCCAGATCAAACCATTGTTCCACTTCTCCTACCTTAAATTGAAACTGGGAGCTTGAGATCAAGCTAGTCCGTAGCTTCCACATGTATCTACCGACGGACCTCTAGCACCTGAGCCAGAGATCAATCTGCAATGCCAACTTATGAAAAATGGCCATCAAGTTGGAGTGGAAGTGTTGATCCAGTGGAAGGGCGCTCCCATAAAAGATGCAACATGGGAAGATCTTGCTAATTTCCAGATCGCAAGATCTTCAAAGAGAGAGAGAGAGAGAGAGTATATTAGGGGCACAAAGTCTACAATTTATGTAAAGGAGACAAGAGCTATGTATAGGTTGTCTTATTTTAATTTGAGTAAGGATACTATTGTCTTTAGTTAATTTGTATTATTATCTTTAGTTAATTTGAGTAATAGTTGAGCTTGCTAGTTGGACAGATAGAGCCTTCTACAGTGGTTGGAGGGAATGGGCTTAGTGGGTTGGGTCCAATACCTACTTCTATACATGTTTTGTGTCTGTATTTATATTATTTTCATTTGCAATAAGAAGATAATCAAAAGTTTATCCATTTTAAGTGTGTCGGAGGTTGTGGCCCTTCGAATTGCCTTATAGTTTTACATTATAAAATTACATTTCTCATTGTAGCCACCTGCTCCTATCGAGATTGCCGCATCTCCATACGCATTCATTACCTCTATTTTCCAAACAGTGACCGCTATAAGGAGATATATGGCTTCTCAATAAATTTCTATTAGAGCATTTTGTGAATTTTTGTATTTAGATGCATTTCATAATTTAAATTTAAATTTATGGCTTCTTGATTTTGGTGAACTTTAAGTCCCGTTTGGTTGTTAGACTAAATTGATATCAACTCAGTTCAGTTTAATTTTAAACTAAGTCTAATATCTAAATACTAAATTCTCAAATTATTAAATACAACTCAACTCAAAATCTCTTTACGTGTATGACCCATAACATTTTTCAATTAAACATTTTTTTACACGCTTGATCCGTAATTTTTTTTAACTTTTCATAATTGTATCTAAACTCATTTTAGATGAACCTTACAAAATTCATTCCATCATCTCAATCATTACTATTCATAAAAAACTCAATTCAATTCAACTTAACTCAAAATTCAAATGCAACCTAAGTTTGTTTGGATTGCTCTTCAAGATATCCAAGATGATTGTAGATTTCTAATTTCTTAGATTTTCATGTAACGGTTCTAAAAACTCTAAATATACTCGTTATCATCTAAAGTGACACGATTTTGTTTTTGTTGTTAATTTTTTGGGTGATTTTGTTCTCTGATATATTCAAAAGGCTACTTTGCATTTTCTAAACTTCAAATTTGTATGGACTGCTCTCGAAACTTTTTATACCCGAGAAGATCGTGGATTTCTAATTTCTTAGATTCTCATGCAACGGTTCTAAAAACTCCAAAAAGCACTCTTATTATCCAAGGAAAATGTTAATTGAATTGATAGAAGTGATCGATAAAAATGAATGATTTGAGTTTTAAATTTTATTATTTTTTTAATTTTATTTAATGATTAAGAAAGTAAATATAAGTAAATATATATTTTTTTATTATTTTTTAAAAATATTAAAAATTATATTAAAAAAATGATTAAAAGAAAATAAGAAAAAAAAACACATTTACACTCAATCGGTTCAAATATTCGGTAAGTTATCGGTTCCAGTAGCATCGCCATTATCGAAAGTAGCAGGTTTGAGTTTTTGTTTTCAAATTTCTGGGTGATTTTGTTCTCTTATACGTTCAGAAGGCCATAATCAGCCTTTGTATTTGGTGATTCCGAAATTTGTATGGACTGCTCTTCAACCTCTCAGCCTTTAACTTATGTTATACATGTAGCAATTTCAGCCTTTAATTTTCTTGGACCCTCCATTTTTTCGTTTAAAAAATCTGTTGGAATCGAACTCGTTGTTCGGTTGAAATGTCACATTCATGACATTACTAGGGAGAAAAAAAAATGTCACAAAAATCATTTTTTATTTATTCATTTAAAAATAATTGTCAAATAAAACGTTAGGTATCATTTATCAAACATATTACCATATTGAATGAAATAAAAGAGAATTTCATTTCGAAAATGTGGCAAGAAAATCTTCATCACCTATCACGGGGAGGAAGAGGGAAGAAATCTTGTAATGTTAAGCCAATATCTTTATAAGCTTATAACTGCACAGTACGAAGTTTTTATGCCTTGAAGAGAGAGAAATGTTTATGGTTGATGCAAGATTTAGAGAGGAACCTTTACACACGACTATTTGTAAATGAGGAAATATTTTAATAAAAAGTTAAGCTACATAAAAAACCTGTACATCCTGCACACTAAAAATATTTTTAGTGTAAAATAAAATAGGATAAAATTATAAAATTATATTGTTAAATAAATGTACAAGGTGTGCAAGCTTCCATTTAGAAATTTTCTAAAATAAAAGAAAGTAAAAATGTAAAATTATATTTTTAAGTGAATGTGTATGGTGTGCAAGCTTCTATTTAGACCTAAAATAACATTAACACAAATTTTACACCTAAAACAATTTTTGTTCGAATTCATTTTCTTTGTTTTCTCCTCTACATTCATTCACCGAAGAAAAACGCCTACTTCAAAATCACAATGGGATCCCATTTCAGTTTTCACCTCCACTAAACTCAGGCGAAAGATTTTCAAGCTGAAACTACTCATTTTCTGATGGTATTCAAAGTTTCAATCAACAAATAGTAAGGGACAACAAAAAGGGCAGTGACAACAAGGTCCTCACCACAATAACAAAATCTTAAGCAAAAATATATAAATAATTATGAACTAACTTTAGAAAAAGTCAATGGGTTGTATTTTTTCCTGTTAGTTCCCAATAGTGTTTCATTCTCACCAATGCTCTTAAATGAATTGTACCTGAACAATTCTTCCATCCCAATGAGATCGACCAGGATGAATAAATTTATCCACACCAACCAACTGTCTTGTTTGTTCTGAAACCCGTATTAGAAGGCTCATGCACTGGTTGAGGTGGAGGTCTAGGCTCCCTTGGTTTGGCAGGGTCAACAAATATGACCCATCCATCCAAAAATTTAGCATTCATTCCTTCTCTAGCCTTCTCAGCTTCTTCAATTGATGTATATGTAACAAACCCAAACCCCTTTGATCTTCCAGTGGCTCTATCAGCTATGACTTTTGCTGCAATATCATTAAGCCAGAAAGTCAAGATGAAAGTGGTCCAAGGACAGGCTTAAAGAATAAATATAACATAATATAATTATAAAAAAAAATAACGATAATCTGTTCCTTTACCATCAAGAAGCTGGCCAAAAGGAGAAAATGCTTCTTTAAGTTTTTCATCCGTTGTAAGTCTGGAAAGGCCTATTCATCAAATAAAAATACCAGAATAGTCATGCTGTGTGAATTTTACCAATCAAAGAGAGAGAGAGAGAGAGAGTCATGCTTTGCATTAGAATTTGTTCTGTAAAATAAAAATTCTCATGCAACCAGTAGGTCGACACCTACTATCTCCAACGTGTTTTATGTAGCAATGAAAATAGTCAGACATCCAAACTTCCATAAGAACTGCAACAACCAACTTCCATAAGAATTGTGACAACCATTCCATACCCATCATTGCCATTATCAAATCAATGTTGCTTTTCATAGGCAAGAAATTGGGTAAGTTTTTTTTCTTTTTTAATAAGTAAGAGATGAGTATTATTAATAGGAAAGAAATAGGCATTGCCCGTGTACACAAGAAATATACAGAAAAACACCTAAATACATGCTAAGAGCCAGGAATTAAAGAAAGAAAATCATCAGTATTGTTCCCATTTAAAATGATAGCTGAAAACCAAAGAAGGAAAGTGTGAAAGAAAAAATGCTTAAGCTCCGCCAATGTGCGTTCTTTGTCTTCAAAATATCGAGCATTCGTTTCCGACCAAATGCACCACATAAGGCATAACGGGATCATTTTCCACGCTGCTATCACTTGTGGACAGCCTCGCAACTTCTTCCAACTAGCCAACAAATCCACCACCCTCGAAGGCATGACCCAAGCAATGTCAACCCTTTGAAAAATCTCATTCCACAACAACCTTATTACCTCGCAATGTAAAAAAAGATGGTCCACAGATTCTCCACTATTTTTGCACAAAAAGCACCAATCTATCACAACACAACCCTTCCTTCACAAATTATCAATAGTCTAGATCTTCCCAAGGGCGGCGCACCATATGAAAAAGGCTGCTTTTGAGGGCACATGAGGCCTCCAAATACTCTTCCAAGGGAAAGGGAAGTGTTCTTGGGATGTCAAAATTTTGTAGTATGCCTTCATTGTACATTTCTTATAATTGTTGGATCTCCATTTTAATCTGTCACACTGAGCCACAGTAGTCCTCTTAGAAAAAAGTAAACTGAAGAAATCAGATACAATAGGTAATTCGCAATCATGGAAATCCCTATTAAAAAGAATGTTCCACTGAATAGACCCATTGGAACTTGTCTGCATATCTGCCATTGACGCCTCCCTGTTACTAGCAATACGATAAAGCACCGGAAAAGACCTCTCTAATGTGTGCTCACCACACCACACGTCCCCCCAGAAACTAATTCGATGACCTTCACCTGCTACAAAGCGAATATGTTGTTCAAAACAAGGACAAACCCTCCTAATAAGCTTCCATATACCCACCCCGAACCCCCCTTTCACTTCGTTGGAGCACCATCCTCCCCAAGCAACCCCATGTCTAGCATCAATTAGTTCCTTCCATAAAGCCCCGCCCTCCGAATGATATCTCCATAGCCATTTTTTTTTATAAGTAATAATCTTTATTGAATAGAATGAAGTTAGGCAAAACCCAAGTACACAGGGAGTATACAGGTTGAGACACCGAATTACATTCTAATGGGCTACATAAAGAGTAAAAACTCATGGATATTCCCACCCCTCAAAACGATAGCAGAAAACCATTGAAAAAGAGATAAAACATAAAAATTCTAGATATCTTCCGTTGCACGCTCCTTGTCATTGAAGCACCTATCATTCCTTTCCAACCAAATAACCCACATTAAGCACAAAGGAATCATTCGCCACACTGCTGCCATATGAGCACTAGGGTGAGACCTATTCCAGCATGCTAGTAGATCCACTACACTTTTAGGCATGACCCAACTCAACCTAGCTCTATTAAAGATACCAGCCCATAACCTTCCAGCCACCTCACAGTGTAGAAGTAAGTGGTCTATGGATTCCCCATAGCCATTTACCTAGTAAAACTTTATTAAAGGTTCTCAAGTTACACACTCCCAACCCCCCATACATAACTGGAGTACAAACTGTCAGAAATTGGGCAAGTTACACAGCTAGCTTGATAACAGCCAAAAATGCGTTCAGTACAGAAAGAATATTGACTGCCGCACCAATTTGAACTAGCTGCTGCCTCATAGCTCTTATTCCAGGGTTAGCACAACAGCAATTGTCAGATTTCGAGCAGATCTGTGAGGTAGACGGATACCACCCCTAGTAGTGCGAACCACTCTGGTGTGTTCAACCAGTCTCAACTCTCCTCTAAACCCCTAAAACCTCCAGTAAAAATATAATGATGTCCTTAAAAAAAAACAAAAACAAAAACAACCAACAAGAAGGGGAAAAATAAAGGGAAACAAAGTCCCAGTGGCAATGTTGCACAACCAAAGATACCTAAACGCCAGTAAACATAATCACTTGTTTTACAAACCTTATAAATAGGAATAAATACAGTTTCTACCCTCAAACTACCAAAGGTTTTGCACTTTGCATCCCAAAATACCAAAACTGACACATTGTAGTCAAACTTCCAAAAACTTATTTTGCATCCTCCAAGTGCAAAACCCCTATGCTCACTTTACATTAATATCCATTTTCTTCCAAGTATGATGGTTTACAAACCCCTCTTCTTCTGGTTAGTTGAGTAACCTATCAAATCGGTTATGGGGTTTAACTTCTTCCTTTAAGTAGATCAGACTGCTAGTTCGGAGGGTTACAACTCTAAGGGTGCGTCACTCATCAATCCCTTCAACCCTTTGAGCGACTAGCCCTTCTAATTCTTTATGAGGTTTATCTAAAAGATTCGCAATACAATTAGGATGACGTTTCTAGAAGAAAATCTCAGTACCCTTTGGGCAACTTAGAGGCATGAGCAGCATCCTAGAAGGGGAAACACTTCCATTGCAGCTCTTAGACCATAATAATGATCTAAAAGATACTAATTTCAATATTCAATGCCTTAATATACTAGATATCTCTAAAAATGACAGAGCCAAGACAAAAATTAGGAGCATAAATCGTATAAGCACCGTTTATAGAAGAAAACCAACACATGACCACCAGTCTTTAGACTACCACAAGTGCCATAATCAAAAGGAGACAAAAGAAAAACAGAAGTATATGAATATATTTCATAAATAAGAGGATATTCTAAAGTTGTTATATGGTTCTTGTCAATTTGGTTTTCATTAAAAAAATACACAAGGAAGATTCTTCAGTTCCAGTAAAACAAACAAAGGGGAAAGCAACCTTGAAGCCATAGCATTTTCCATGGAAGGTTTTAGGAATCAGATGGATAACACAAAATGAGAAGCGGATGGAGACTTACCGCTGATGAAGAGCTTAGGGGAGGTGAGAGTTGTATTGAAACGAATCGAGGCGTACTGCGAATGAAGAATAGAGGACGCAGTCGAAGATCCGCTTACAAGGCGTCGAATGTGAGAGACGAATGCCATCAGATGTGGTGGAAACTGGACCTCAGGGGATTAGGGGTTTAGCAGATCGACAAAACCCTAGTTAAGTTAAGAATACCCCTCATCGGGGATTCACACAATATGATATTAACGAAACGACAGAAGCCAGAAGGTTCTAGTAACAAATGATATGGTAAATGCGAGACCATGGTGTACAATGTGCCACACTCTATCCTGACCGTCCATTCTTGAACCTGATGTTTGCCGAATCTCCCTTTTTTTCTTTTGAAAAATAAAAGATATACAATTATTTTTATAATTTTTTATATAATTATGTTTTAAATGAAAGATATTTTTATAAAATTTTTATATAAATAATATCATTTTATAGAAACAATTATATAAAAAATCATAGAAATAATATCATTTTATATAAATATCTTTATTTTAAAATATAACTATATAAAATATTATCAAAAAATTATACTGTATCAATAGTCTTTTGCTTTTTACCCGGTTGTTCAGATCAAAGGGCTGATATCGATGTTTAAACTAAACTTTATTTTTTAATTTCTTTTAATTATACTCGATCTAGCTGCTAGCATAATAGTCTCATTGGTTTTTTTTTTTTTTTTTCTAGGCATCCCATTGGTTTATTACTTTTTTTAGAAAATCTTTTACTTTCTATCCTATTATCTCATTAACATCTTTATATCACTCAAAAAAATTTCATCTAACCATTTTTAGGTTAAAAGGTTTCAAAAGTAAAATAAATGTTCACAAAATGTCCTAAGATAACTTTCACAAAATCCCTAATAAAAAGAAAATATTTTATTTAAGTAGATTTTCAATTCAGTACCTATCAAGAATTGAGAAATTATTGTGCTTGCAAGCAACAGGAAAAGAAGATCATCTCAGTACAAGAAAAAATGGGTAATGATACTAGGGCTATGCAAAAGACCCGATACCCAACCTGGCCCATTCTTTTGATATGTTTCGACCCATTATGTCGATCATTTTTCAACTAATTGGGTAACGGGTAATACCCATTACCTGATTTTAATTAACCCTTTAAATTTTTGCTTTTCAGAAACTAACCCCCTTCCCACGGCGATTCGCTTTTCAGAATCTAATCTCCTCTTTTCTTTCTTCCTCTTTCTATCTCTCTCTAGATAGCCATCAATCGTTGTACTGACAGTACAAAGATCAAGACCCATCTTTACCATCCTCTGTATAGCAACGAGTCTTGCCTATAGAAGAAACCTTAACATTCAAATCCGCCATGCCTACGAGGTTCAAGACCTTTTCTATTGCTACGACTTGAAAAAAAACTTATAAAAAGTTAAGTTCTTCGTCTTTAATTGTTTCATTTTTACTTTCTTTATTAGCACTTTACACGTTTTTAGATTTCGCTTTTCTCATCTCTATCGTCAACTTCAATCTGATATTCATCATATAGTCAAAGATTTCTGTCCCCTTTTCAACTTGAAATCTTAAGCCATATTTTTTTATGATTTCCCTTGTCATCGAAGTTTCCCTATATTATTTACCTTATTTTCTCTCGATTTTCATGCTCAAGTAAAAATTAGATGGGTTTGTGTCTTATTTTTAAAAAAAAAGAATGTTTGTCGAGTTATCGAAAAGTCGGGTATCGGTTAATCGTTATGAATTGCTTATCGAGTCAGGTCAAGTCGGGTAAACAACCCTAAATGATACCCTTACAACTCTATTACTATTTATTTATTATTCATAGCATTTTTCTTTTTTTATTATTTTCTTTTAAGTATTTTTTTAATATCCTTACTTTTTAAGAAAAGAAATATAAAAATGATTTAACTTTATTAATAATTATTTCCTTAATCATTTAATAAAAAAAAAAATTTATTAAGAAAATAATACTAGTAAAGAGGCTGTAGATGAGCAGTAAGACTCATTTTTCATAAAAAACAATATATGCAGGCTGAAGTGGAAAACATTTTAGAGAAGAGAAACTCAAATGGAAAGAGATAGCTAAGCAAAATTGTTTGGCACAAGATAGAAACACAAAATTCGATCACGTACATGCAAACCATAGGAGACAAGCAAACAAAATACATCAGATCATGGACCAATAAGGAGTTCTAACCTCGGATCATACTAGAATAGGTGACATCTTCAATACTCACTTTAACAAGTATTTCACTCTTCTAATCCCTTTGATTTGGAAAGTTGTCTTCTAATATGAAAGTCGAGTTACTAATGAAATGAAGACGCAAATTCTAACTGATATCTCTTACTTTAAAGTGTAAGAAGTTATTCTTGTTCATTTCTATCAAACCAACTACGATTTTGTTAGACATGATGTGTAGATTTGTGTTGAATTTTCTCAAGCAGAGGGGGGTTGGCCGTCGGTCTTGCTTCTATTGGACCTGGGGTTGGTAAAGGTATTGCTGTGGGCCAAGCTGTAGAAGTACTCTCAAAAGTGTTGATGATACTTCCATCAAATTTCAGACTAATCAGCTTATGCAATATTCTTTACAAAAATTATTGCTAAGTTCTGGTAATAGACTAAAGAAGGTGTTGCTAGTGATTATATCTCCTAATCATAATGTATATATTCCAGGTAGACTAATCATTGATAATACATACTTGTTTCTATGAAACTCTTCATTCATGGAACACAAAAATGAAAAGTCAGGCTAGCTATATGCTTCCCAAATTTGATATGAGCAAGGCTTAAAATTGAGTGGAATAGAAATTTCTTAAGTTATGAACAAAATTGGGTTTGATCAAAAGTGGACAGATACTATAATAGTATATATTATCGATCTCATACTTTATACTGATCGATGGTGAACCATATGCTTCATTCAATCCACTAAGGGGCCTAAGACAAGGCGATCTACCATATCTTTTCATCATGTGTACTAAGGCCTTAACATCTCTTTTGAATCAAGTCAAGGAAAATAACTATATATTAGGAGTACCCGTTGGAAGAATCCAGTAAGCATTAATCGCATTTTCTTTGTATATAATAACCTCTTATTTTGCAAAGTAAGCTCATTGGAGTGGAGTAGAGTGATTCTTATTCTAGAATTTTATGCAACAACCTTACATCAAATGTTAAACAAAGTAAATACCACACTTTTTTCAGCAAAAATACCTCTCCAGATACAAAGCAAAATAGTGGAAATTGCATAGGTGAGATAAGGCTGAAAACCAACATCGTCGGTGTGGTTTTGGTCCAAAACCAATGCCACCCCGACAAGTTTCGGAGAGGCTTAGAACCGGCCGATTGGGGGGAGAAAACCGACAACTTCAATCTCAACATGAATTGGTGTGATTCGTGGATCTGTCGTTGGTATCTTTAGAAGGAAGAAGGGAGTGGCAGAGTATGTCGCTAGTAAGAAGTAAACCTAGAAATGAAAAAACAAGGGGGGAGAAGAAAAAGATTGGGGGTTATTAATCCCATGTCGAAACGGTGTCATTTAGCTTAACATAAAAAATATACGAATAATATATATATATAATCGATCGATTCGGTGGCTTGAGTTTGGTTTAAACCGAATCCGAACTAGCCGACATTAGTTTTCTTATTTTTATACTGCTAGTCGACTGGTTCTTTATCGGTTTAGTCAATTCCAAACTTCGACAGTCAGTCTAATCAATTTCTGTACAACCTTGGGGTGAGATCAATTGGGTTTTATAAAAAGTACCTGGGGTTACTAGTTGTAGTTGGAAGATCTAAATGTGTTGTTTTTTATTCCCTCATTGATAAAACATGGGCTCAAATTTCTAAATAGAAATCCCAAGCTCTATCTGTAGCTAGTAAAGAGATTATATTAAAAGCTCATGCTCTTCAAGTTATTCCAACCTACACCATGGACACCTTTACCTCCTCTATCACTTAGAAACTGACCAGGATGCTGAAGAAGTTATGGTGGGGACAAAATGATAAAAATGGTAAAACCAAATGGATCAAATGGAATCATACGAACTTAGCTTAGAAAATGGAAGGTTTGGAATTTCAAGATTTTAAGAGTTTCAATCTTGCTATGACGCTACAACACCCTCAATCATTGCCTACAAAAAAACAATCAATAGAACTCCCTTCAGAAGTATTTTTTGGAGGCCACCTTGAGAAGTAGACATTTTTTTATATGGAGAAGTATCATTGCAAGCCAACAACTGCTAAAGGAAGGTCTGATTTGGAGGATAGGTGATGGTAGGAAAAATGGAATTTGGAAGGATGAATGAATCCCAAGACCACACTCACTTCCGGTATTGTCGCCTATTGTTAGAAGAGAAAAGGATGCTAAGGTAGCTGACCTAAGTGATTCCGATCTAATGGGATGGAAGGTGGATATGTTGAACAACCTATTTTCTCCTCAAGATTCTGACTTGATTAAGAGCATTCCAATAAGCATTGGAGAAAGAGAGGATAAATTGGTGCGGCACGACACAGAGGATGGGATCTTTTCAGTTAGGAATGCCTATCATCTCCATAGAGAGATTGTCAATAGAAATAATGGGGGCACATCTAAGGATAGAAGAAAGGATGGTGTTCGGAGGTCAATCTGGAAGCTAATGGCTCTAATGCTGTTGAGACGTTCCTTTGGAAAGCTTGTCAAGATACACTCCCCACCCTATCTAATCTGTTGAAAAGGTAGGTAGTGGAGAATGACATGTGCCCTATTTGTCAGAAAAATGTTGAATTAGTAGCCCATGTATTAATGGAGTTGTGATGCCTCGAGATGATTAGTGCAAAGGATTCATAAAATGTCCATTCACATCCAACTCTGTCATGGATATTTGGAGTAGGCTCTGCAATATTCTCTACAGCAGGAACTTGAGGAAACTGCAATAACAAGAAGGTTGATTTAGACTGCGAGGAATGAAATTATAAAGGATTCCAACACCCTAGCTCCATTATCAATAAAGCAAGAGAAGAGTTGCAGACTTGTGAAAAAATCTCAATGCACCACAAGATCCTGAAGAGTAATTCTGGTCAAACTCAATACAAGTGGAATAAACCTCCTATCGACTCGAGGAAAGGAACAACTCGTATTGGTGTTATCATAAGGGATGGAGAAGACCAAGTGATGGGGTACTCTTCGAGCAAAAGCAAAACTCTAATTGCAAACGTTCGAGTTACAGAATCTTATGCAGCAATAGTTGCAGCAAAGTTCTGTAAGGTGATGGAATAAGATGGGTAATCAATCACTCATTGATTGAGGACAGAAAAGTCATTTCTGTACATATATGGGGCAACCGGGAACAAAAATAAGAAACTGAAACAAAAATAAGAAACTGAAACAAAAATTACCAAAAGAAATTAAGAATTTGGTTCCGTATGCATGCAAAGTAAAAGGTCAGCATGCACTGGTATTTTTCTTGTTCTCTTTCTTTCATTCTTTCTTCTACTTAACAGACTCCTTTTCTCCTACTCTTGAATTATAGTTTGTAGTTTGTACAATGAACATAACAATGTCAAAACAGACAGCAAGCTGCTGACCAAAAAAAAAAAAAAAAAAAAAAGCAGCAGTAATAATACAGGAAGTTTCACTAAAACAAAAATTAAAGAATAATTCAACCCAAGTCAACGAATTGAATCGCGTTGGACCGCCTTCTCTAGCATTGCTGTTCCCTTGAAAATTGTCAGCGGGACCTGCCTCATATACTTGGACAACTGGCCAGCAAAATTTAATTTACCATTAGTAATTGTTTTAGCATTCAACATCAAGATGGAACACAATGTACATTAGCATTCTTAACTCCAATTATTTAATGATTAGACTCCTTGACCATTATAATTATAAATGAGCTAGTCAGAGACCCTCTCATGCCTACAGATCATCCAATATGGGAACTTAAGACCTGGTGATGTTCGGCAAGTGTTTTAACAAGATACAATGTGAAAATTCATTGCCTTGAATGTGCATGTTGTTTTACTCTGTGCAGTTCACTGTTTTATGAGTGTTCTCCTGCTCGGATGACTGTTTCTTTCTTTCTCTGTCTTTAATCATTGTGTCTGATGTTCATTTCAGATGACTAAGAACTTAACACTAATTTCTCAAGAAAAATATCTGGTAAAAATAAATGTTTCATCCCTGTGAGTTCAGTGACAAAAAAGTGCACTTACTCTCTCCTCATTCATCTTTTCGAAGCCTAGTTTCTTTGTCCAGATTGACTCAGCTTCCTCAGCCGCAGGGAGCACCAGGTTTTGGACGTCCATGGAAGCTAGAAACCCCTCTATGCATGAAAATAATGCTTGGAAATAACCCTAGAAATGAAAACATTATATAACAAGTCATGATATTAACCTTAAAAGGCATTTACTGCCTAAAGAAAAGAGAGGGAAAAAGAGGGGTGTGGGGAAGCAATATTAAAAGCCACACCAGAGCACATATTGATGGAACAACATGGAGTACTTACTTTTCCCTGATGTTCTCTACTGGTGGCCACTAGAGGAAGTTCAGCCACCTCCTGGCCAAAGATTCTGAGTAGACCGGCTGATACAACAACAGACCTGAACATATATGAAACCATTAAACAAATTATTAAAAAACTCACTAGCATAATATCCTACCAAGAAATCATTACACAGAAACAGAAGCAACATTGTACCAAGAGAAACATACTTCACAATTAAAACTACACAATACATTCCTCCGAACTCTTGCCCAGATATATTTCTCCTGCAAGTTAAAATAAAAACCATGTTACTGGAAATTGGAAGATTAAATAAAAATTCAAAATGAAATTCATAAGAACTTTAGGGAGGCCCGATAATGAAAATGTGCAACTCCTAAGTTATAAAAGAAAGAACTCGTCATAATCATGATTGATGCATTTTGTCCCACTGCATATCCATATATGTCCTAAATAAAATTGCATCCACACTTTTCAGTACGAAAGGATGAGCACAAAAAGAAAACTTGATTGCGCCAGGGGAAAAAATGCAGGAACTTGAATTTCTTTAGTCGCATTAGCTAAAGTAACCAAAATTATGATAAGACACTTTACAATGCATAAAAGAGAAACAATGCTACACCAGCTTATCTGATGAATTTCTCCAAAGACATGTACCACCATAACATATTGGACTGATGTTTTAGAGGATTAAAAACAAAAAACTTTGAAATTATTGCTGCGAGCTTTTTTTATAAGATAATTATTAATGCAACCTATGAGTGAGGGCAAAGATCCCAACACCAGATTCTGAGGTTTATGTGGATGTTATTCACAGTTCAGATTTGGCTAGATACTCATACAGTTGCAACCATATGGAAGGGTTTAAATGCAATGTTAAAGAGGGAAAAATAAAAATAAAAAAGAGCATGCATCACTCACTATAATAATTGTGTTCCTGAAATGTATGTCTCATATTCTGTTGACCAAAATATTTCCTAGTACAAGAACCAAATGGCCATACTACATACCATGTGGTCCCAAATTTACAACAATCTAGACATTTGAACATGCCAATTATTGCAACATATTTATGGCAAGCAACAAAATGCAAGACATACAAAAGAGACATCAGAGAAAGACTAAAGAAAACTAAAAAGCTAGTTTAATGAGCACATGTCAGATATAGCTTACCCATAGACCATAACAGGAATTAGATCACGACCCGATGTTGCAACAATAGGATCAAAACACTCCTGCCAAAAAGGTAGAACACATAGTTAAAACAAGGTAACACCTAATAATTACAACAAAGTTATCAGAGTCAGTTATGCAGCCCCCTAGAGTGTAATTAGGTGTCTCAACTTGTATACTTCCTGTGTACTTGGGCATTGCCTAGTTTCATTTTATATAAAGGTTATTACTTATCAAAAAAGTTATCAGAGTCAGTTTCTACAGACACAATGCAGTTATAAGATTGGAGCAAAGGGGGAAAAACAACCAAAAGAATTTTCATGGCACACAATTCTCAATTCAAATAATCAAAAATATGCAAAAAAAATGTATACATTCACCACTTTTTTTAAGTTGAAGGCTCCTTCTAATTAGTTTGAACAAGGCAGTATATTGTATTAGGAAGAAAACAAGGAGGGGTTTTAATGATAGGGAAATGTAGACCAATTCTGGAAGTTTTTTACAAGTACTTTGCTTAGCTGGTTTGCTGCTATTGTTCTTAATGGGGGGCAGTCAATGAGTTTTTGTCTTCACTTGTTTAGTTTTCGAATGTAACTAGGTGTCTCTTTTGTATACTTCCTGGGTACTTGGGCTTTGCATATTTCTTTATGATGAATAAAATTTTAAACCTATAAACAAAAAAGAAAACAAGGAGGACCCAAAAAGGTATAAAAACTCACTCGAAAGATTGAAGTAGCCCTTGAAAGATAGGGTAGATGCTCTGGATAGCGACTTTTTCCACTCATAATTTGCCAGTGAACATCAGCAGTTCCATCAATAAATAATCCTTTCTCTACATGCTTCTTGACTATTGTATTAGACAATGAAGCAGCAATCATCCCTGCTCCACGGATAACTGAATTTTGTAGAACCACATGGATCTTACTGCAGTTATCACAGCAGAACCACTTATCCTTGGGAAGTTCCTGAGATTCAATCAGAGAAATAAATAAGTGCCATTAAAATGTGTCATAAGAATTAACAATTACAAGGTAGAAAGATTTACTTTTAAATCGCATAGCCCGTTATCCCGCAAACATCCAACGTGGAACTCCCTCTCACACTACACGAAACAAAACAAAGGTTAAAATAATTTCTTCAGAAAAAAGTAAACTAAAGTTGATATTTGATTGCTCATAGGAAAAGGCACGAAAGCCATACTTGGTCACAGAGCATCACTGTTCGCTCACCAAATTCAGCAACACTGAAATCATGAGCCCTAAAATCATGATAAAAATGTCTACAGTCAATCAGCCCAAAAATCAAATCAAAGAGGAAGAGCATTGCTGGCACATGATCTAATAATAAGTTTTTTTTATCAGTAAATAGGAATTTGTTAATAAAATTAGGTGAAGCCAAGTACACAAGAGTCCAAGACATATGCAAGAACCACACCTATGCATGACTGTCTATAGATACAAGAAAATCATGTACATTCATGTCTTTAAAGTCTATTACAATCGACCAATGGAATACCGTATGGAGAAAAAAGTCCTAATCTTGTTCATTATCAATTCACGATCCTCAAAACTCCGACATTCCCATCCATACACACTACCATAGGCAAATCGGTATCTTCTTCCACATCGCTACAATTTGAGAATTACCTCGAATGCCTTGCCAGCTGGCCAAAAAGCTTCTGATTACCAAACGAGTCCCACTCTAACAAATATATCATTCCATAAGCTCATGGCTTCATCACAATGCAATAATAGGTGACCCACAGAATCCCCACTTTTCTTACACATATAGCACCAATTCTATACAATCAATCAGCGTGTTCTTAGATTATCTAAGGTAAGAGTCTTCCCTAATGAAGCCATCCATACAAAAAAAGAAGCTTTTGGGGGCCCTTAGTCCTCCATATGTTCCATGGGAATGGTCTTGTATAGTGTGTTCTTCCATTTTAGAAAGAAATATTGTATCTTCCATTTTCTCTTCATCATTCTTGCTTTTCAAGCCAAATGTCATCTAATTAGTTTCACTTCATTATTGCCCACTAACTGCATAATTCTTGCCTAAACTTGTCGAAGAATAAACAACCAAATGCCTAAATTGTTAATACCTTTATAAGTAATCTCTTCCCTACCAATTACCAGGTGCAAAAGTATCTAGACTAGCATAATGAACTAAGATGGAAAAAATAAGGTAAAGAACTCATAAATGCAAAGCAAAATCCTCTAAATTATTGGTCATGGACTCACTGCAACTTAATATAGCAAATAAATGAGAACTAAAAAAGGACAAATGCAGCATAAACCATTTCAATCATTCAGTACATATCAAAGGATATAAAATACTATATTAATACCAAATTTGTGAGCAAACATGGTGCATCAAGATTTTTTATAACTTTTTGCCGAAAAAACAAATTATAAAGTAGAACCACCTGCAAAAAACACAACCACCATATTCAAATTCCGGTGCTTTGACAATTCGTGTCAACCGTATAACAATTGGTCTCCCATGAATTGAAGATTCTCCTGCAGGTTTTCTGCCAGGGCCAACCTTCTCTATACAATCTGGGCAATGCCAATCACCTTCTGGAACGTCCTTTAAATCCAAGCAAGCTGCACTCAAACAAGTCTGGCTGAGACAAATAAATGGAAGAAACTGTGCAACAAGAAAATAAAGAGCACCTTCAAATTTACAAAAGTATTCAGATTTATCCCCGACAAGTCATACTAAGGTAACTGGAAACAAAATGATAACGCATTCGCCCCTAAGAAGTTGAACTAGCAATATTAGACCAACGGCCATTTGTTATCCAACGGAAGAATTCTGATTAGGCCACACGTGCTGTGCACAAGTGCTGGCTAAAAGTGGATGTGAATCAAGGTAGTACTGAAAGTCAAGCTAGCTGACCCACATAAATGGATAAACAGATAAAGAAATTAGTACAAAAAATTTTGCAAACTATAACATCAACTAATGAGATGTTATAGTTTGCGAGTTAACAAGGGTGTTGTGAAATGAGATCTTTCAAAGGGTTGATATTGCTTGGGTCATGCCTTCGAGCGTGGTGGATTTGTTGGGTAGTTGGAGGAAGTTGCAAGGCTGTCCACAAGTAGCAGTTGCGTGGAAAATGATCCCCTTATGCCTTATGTGGTACATTTGGTCAGAAAGGAATGCTCGATGTTTTGAAGACAAAGAACGCACCTTGGCGGAGCTTAAGAATTTTTTCTTCCACACTTTACTTCTTTGGTTTTCAGCTATCGTTCTAAATGGGGACAATACTCATGATTTTCTTTCTTTAATTCCTCGTTCTTACTATGTATCTAGGTGTTCTTCTGTATACTTCCTGTGTACATGGGCAATGCCTACTTCTTTCCTATTAATATTATTCATCTCTTACTTATCAAAAAAAAAAAAACTAATACCGAGCATAAAACAGTAAAAAAGAAGTTGAGTAGCAAGGTACACACCTGCATGGAAAGAGCGGGGACATCTATTACAAAGAATTAAATCCCCACCATCTCCACACATTGCACACATATCATCACTGTCACCAGTCGTAAGATTTTGTCCCCTTGCCAATGAAATAGCTATATCATGCAGCGTCAATCCATTAGATGTATAGATGTGGCGATAGCTGCAATAATTGATGCAAACTTATTACATAACAGTAGACTAAATCACTCTTACAAGAGTCACAGTACTTCATAGGCTACTCACGGTTGACGCCTGGCAGCCATTCCAGCATGTGCTTCAAACTGTGAAGGGCTAATCTGTTCACAAGTAGAAGTGATTGTAGCATGGAGAGAGAGAGAGAGAGAGAGAGAGACATAAACAAATATGAAATGCAGGATTCAAACTTTGTAAGGTTATATATAGAGTTCAATTATCATACCTCTCTGCTACAACAACCACAAACAATACCATTTCCCTGCTTGTAGCCACCTAGTATTTTCTATAGAAGGGGGAAAAAAAGCACAATCAATTACATGTATCCCTGAAAAGAAATCTACCATTTCATGAACTAGTCATCAGCATGGAAATACATCGCATACCTGCCCTTTGATATAGTACGCCAGTTCAGCCCCATCTGGAAGCCCATTTGGCATGAAAAGCAACTTATGTAGATCATTATCCCTGACAAATAATGCCCCATAGTAAGCGAAGCTCTAAACCCAACGACTTAGAATGAGGAAAAAACATGGTAGACACAAGGAAAATACCTTTTTCTAGTGCCACCATCAGCAATTTTCTTTTGTTGCACGACTGGGTTAGAAAAACATAAGTTTGGTCTGCAGAATATGCATAGCATTAGCTTCAGCAATGCCATTAGTCTGATACATCTATTTAATAGAGA
Source organism: Platycarya longipes (assembly GCA_036559045.1). NCBI lineage: Eukaryota > Viridiplantae > Streptophyta > Magnoliopsida > Fagales > Juglandaceae > Platycarya > Platycarya longipes. The sequence continues at coordinate 39,530,828 of CM071797.1, forward strand.
AGAATCAAGATTGTTCTTGCTCAACATTTTGGGGGGGGGGAAGAGAGAGAATGTACTTTTTATTTCCACGTTTCCACTCTTCTGATGCCTCTTTTATACACATTTGTCTTTCAAATGGCTCAAAGGAACAAGAAGCGGGGCTAACACTTTCTTCAAAAGCATGACTGGCACAACTAAAAGTTTCAAGAAAGAACAATTGTTAGCCAATTACGAATATACAAAATTTCAATTACAATTCCAAGAAATAAACTTGGAATGACAAAAATTGCAACACAGAATCAATTAAAATATAAGATATATTAAAAAGTTCACAAAACATTTCTGAACACTAGTAGACATATTCCACCAATATGTACTATGGTTTATACATTAATTCCCAAGCCAACAACTTCTACATGAACCAAACATGCCCTGTGGCACCAAAGCTTACACCCACTAATGGATATTATATATAACGGCAGTGTATTTAACCTTCCATGTGAATGAAGCCTCCGAGGAAGCTTGATGTCATAATTTTTATTTGCCTTAACCTTCCCATTGCTCTGTTGAAGACTATCTGCAGAACATAAAAGAACGTCAAAATCAAAACAAGACCATGAAATACCAGACATATAGCTTTTGTTTCCATCAACTTATATCTTTTCCCATTAAAGTTCTTGTTATCAGTATATAAATGCAATAACCTATCTATTCCTATGTCTTTTTAATATTTATGGTCTTTTGGTATTGCATAGGTGACAAGTGAGCCACAAGAGCAGCAGCACTTAGGCCTGGATAGCAAAGTCCTCCCATCCCATCCCATCTCACTCATCTCATCTCATCTCATCTCATCTCATCCCATCTCATCTCAATATCCAAACACCACAAACACAACACTTTTCAATTTCAAATCTTCAACTTTTTAATCTAATCATTACAACTTTCCCAAATTTCTAAACAAAATGCAAAAAAAATCCAACTTCCTCATATCCTAAAACAAAAATAATATTAAAAAAAATTATATTCTAAAAATATTTTAACTTTATTATTTAATTCTTTCTCTCTCCTTTCTCAAAACCTATAAAACATATTAACTCAAACCATTTCACTACTATTCACACATCATCTCATTTCATCTCACTATCCAAATCAAGTCTTAGAAAAGCACAAATTTCACTCCATTACAAAAAATAAAATAAAATATCTCATCTTAGCAACCCAAAACTTATAGAAAACATATAAATAATCAGATAACAATCTTCACCTTTCCAAAACTGGAGGAACTCCTCATTGACAGATGAACCAGCCAAATCCTTTATCACTTGATCCAGCATGCTGATTGGAGCAGTCTTTAGTTCTTGTATAATACTATAAATTGGCCTCCCATTCTCCAAGTATATGTGATTGTTTGGATGTCTGGTCTTGACACCAGCATGCTGCTCAAACTCATAGGCAGTCAGAACCTGTTCAAACCATTCCATTCAGTATCATCTCAATGCAGAAAACCTCAGAGATAGGAATCAACCTTTATTGCATGTGACTGACTTACTCTTGAAAAGTTGCAAGATGAACAAGCACACAAATATCCACCACCATGTATAATTCCATGTAGCTCTACCTGACAACGATTTAAAATAATATGTCAAACCCCACAAATATATAAGTTACACATTGACATATGCCAAAAGAACTATAATTTACCTGTCCTGTGTTAGATGTATACTTTACTCGAGCTCCATCAAGAATACCAGTTCCTAACAGCTTCTTTACATTCGTAGGAACAGCCTTCTTTAACAATTTGGAATCCATATTAGTAGCATGTGAACGAAAAATGCCGGTTTCGGAGTACTCCCTCCCATATCTGCTTTCTATCACGTCCGTAATAGAGTCAACCATTGGTAACATGTCTCTCTCGGGCTCCTCAAAATAACCTCGACATGACTGCCCACTCCCACTCCCATCAGTTTCAGGTTGTGCTACCGAAGCATATGACTGTTTATCGTAGTCCTCCTTTCTTTTGCTGAACTTAAATGTAATTTTTCTGATTCCAGTAGAACTAACATGCTTAGGAATTTCCAGTACGACTCTGGACGTCTCTTCATCACCAGCAGCATCGTTAACAGCTTGAGGAGTGTCATTCCCATAATGGTCTTGGTCACTCAAGTTCTCGTCTGAGCTCGAACTCCCTGAACACATGGAAGTGACTTCACCACACTCCACCTGATTACTATTCCCATGTTCAGACGGTTGGCTAGTAAATTCTTGAGCACTGACCATGTTCTCTTTTGGGGAAGTTATTGGATTTAAGACTTCCGAGCGAATCTCTTCATTTGAAATTTCCTTCGTTTGCTTCTTGTTTGGATACGGATCCGATTCAGCGTCATCTAGAAAATATTGATGGTCGCGCTTCAATTCAGTTCTTGAAAGGTTCACGTTATCCCTGACCGCATCCGTGAATAAAGCCAAACAAACTGCCTCTTCTTCTCCCATGCAGGCAAGATTTCTCAGAGAATTCAAACGCAATAGATTTCGGAACAGCAAAACTGAGAGAAATCATTCAAGACGGAAAGAGCGAGAAGCACAATCACCCTAATTCAATGTTATTTTAAATTGAATTAATATCAAAGAATATTGACCACGAATTGAAAACAGAACCTGAATTGAAATTTGAATGGGAACTTCGCCCTAGCTTATACATGCATTCTAAATAGCTTCCACCGTAGAAATCATGACAAGAAAGAAAGAAATAAAGAACCGGCGAGTGTCATCATTAACCGCTATACCGGAATTTAAATTGAAGACATGAAATTGAGAAATGAAATATTGATTAAAAAATAAAAATAAAAAACAAACCTACCTTCAAAACCTCCGGAAAAAATACAAATTTCAAAGAATCAAATCGGGAGATTCCTCAGAATCCGAAAAGAAAGCAGTTTCGAAAAACCGGCAAGAACGCCTTCGATTCCAATTTTGAATCTCACAGATCCTAGATTTACGCAGAGAACGACGTTTAGCCTTTGCGCCAGAGATCCAAGACGGATAATAGCGCGGGGGGTGTTAGGGCTAGGGTTTTGTCTGTGGGGAAAAAATTGAAAAACACAGAGGGAGAGGGAGAGGGAGAGGGAGAGGGAAAGGGGAACGTGCTGAGCTGAGCGGCAACAACGTGAAACGAGCTTCTAGTTTCGCGGTCGAGATTTATTTTCGACGGACAGATAAAAAGAGTAAAAAAACTATAAGAAAAAATCCTCTTAAAATAAAATAAATTGGCGACGATGGAAGAAACGAGAAAACAAAATGGATGTAAGCGTGGGACCAATGCAACTAACCTGTAATGTGTACCCACGTGGCAAAACTTTGGCAACTTTTTTGGATGGGGTGTCACGTCCAGGACACGTGTGACCTAGTGACGTGTACGATTAAGACGGCATTGGTGGATTGAAAAGAATATAGACCGTCAGATGGTCCACGCAATTGGATCGACGGAGAGAGACGGTGGCTGCTACTCTAATGTCCAAGTCATTCCTTTTTGAAGAATTCGGACCTGTGATGAAGGGCCCATGTTCAGAAAGAAGGCCCAAGTATAAACTGCCCACTAGGGTATAAGTTTACTGCTTCAGATCGAAAATTTGGATTAGACCGGATCCGACCAATAAGCATTTTGGTCGGTTTCGGTCCTTTTAATTTTAAAATCAGGTGGCATTTAGAGCCGGATGGATGGAAAGATGATTTTTACACCAATCAATTAAAGGCTGCCACGTAACTATCTATACATATTTCAATTTACACCTTTACACAGGTGATAAACAATTAAAGGCAAGAAAATATTTATACAATCATGAATTGGGTAATCGTCGCATAATCACTTTGAAAAAAGTAAAAAAAATATGGAATCCACAAAAAAAATTAATTTTTTAATGGTGGATCTCACTCATTTTCAAAACAGTTACGTAACGTTTATACATTTCACAATTGTATGTAGCATTATTCATTAAAGGCTGCCATAGCCGTCCATTCTCTCCCTCTCATTGGATTGCGTAATTCCTGAATCTCTCAGTATTTTTTTATTCCCTCTATCCAAATTCTTAACTTTCCTCTCCAAATGAGTCATCATCCTATGTCTCATTTCCAACTTATCTTGTTCCCATATATAAATCACACTTGTGGTAAACACGTAAAATCAACAACTACCTTTTTAGATATTCTTTCCAATAGTTTGTGACATCTAATTATACATTACAAACATAGGCGGTGCACGTACTCTACTGGGTGAGAAATGAGCTACCTCATCATTGTTTCCTCATATTCATACGATATATAATTAAGAAGCCAATTATTCAAGGCTCTCACATATATGGCATTCTACCATAAAAGGAAAAAGTCACCAGTAAATTTGGAGAGGTGAAGATCATAGTTTTAAATTTCGTACTATACCGGCCAGTACGTACCGTACCGGAATAGTAACCGGTACAAAAATTGGGTCTATTTCGTACTGGTCCAGATTTCGATCGTACCGACTGGTATTTCGGTCGTACCGGTCTGTACCAGATTTCGGGAATTCACTTCTTTTTTTTTTCATTTATTACTATTTTTTTATCCTAATTTAGACTATATTATTTACATATATATTTATATATATAATTTATTCATATATTGACTGTTATTTTGAAATATAATTTATATATGTATTTACATATATATTTTTTTATGTATAGACAATTTCGAAACGGTATCGGTATCGAAATATTTCGTTCCAGTGCCTTGACTGATACGCTCACCGATACGGTATTCAAAACATTTGTGAAGATGCAACGAGATTGGCCTTAGAAGGGAAGGGAAGAGAAGAGCTGGCCTTAGAAGGGAAGATAAGTTTGATGCAGGGGCGTGTCGTGCGAAGGGAAGGTGAATGAGTTAATGTTGTACTTAGATCTAAAGCTGTAAGTGAGATTTGCTATCTATTAACTATTATTTTCTAGATATGTTACAGAGGACTCGTGGAAAGAGAGGGCAGGAAGGGAGAGAAAAGAATTCAGACAAGAGAGGGAAGGAAGAAGAATACGATGCAGGTGCACGTGTTTTTCCTGCATCTCTTACGTGGCGAATTTGTACTGGCTAAGGTGTAAAAATAAATTTTCTACCCGTCTGTTTTCAAGCTTTCCCTTTAAAGTTTTGATTTTCAGTCTAGTCTCGAGAGTATTTTTTGGGACGAAACCGACAAAGTATAAATATATTATTTTAGTTAATAATTATATATATTAATTATGTAATTTTATCTAACCTATGTGTAAATGATACAACCTCAAGTTCTTTTGAAGCAACCTGAAAGATAACCCACGAGATTTAATTTTAGAATATTAGGGTTTCAATAAAACACATATATCTCTAAATCCATTTTAAGAAAGTAAAGAATAATATGCAGATCAATAGAAAACGTAAAGAAAATAGTAAAGGATAAAGAGAACACAGATTATGTGATTCGACTCTAATGGTCTACATCCATGACAGGAACAGTCTCAGATATTCATCTTATTGATAAATTATCCAAAGTCTCAATGTTTATACAGATAGCACTAGCTTTTGAGTACAAGATGACAAGCTAAAAACCTTGCCCTTTCTCTCAAAATCAAAACCTTAGCACATACTCACAGCTTCTCTTTTCTCTGTCTCGATAATAAGAAGCCTCCATAAGCACAAATGAAAATCACTCTACACTAACTACCTTAAAGATACATATATATATATATATGCCATTACAAAATGAAGATACATATATTGATCAAATGGCTATAATCCCTTATCACATAAACAGATGCGAGTCCTAAGAAAAGTGAAATGTCTTCATTGCCCTTCAGCCTTTAAAAATAATGCTTAAGCCTTTTCGTGACCCACTAGGTGCCCTTTTGTAAATTTCCTACCCATATTTATCAAACAAAGAAACAGAATGCATAAGGTAATAAAATGTTTGACACATGACTCCACATACTCCACCTTGGCAAACCTGAATTTACCAAGCTTCCTAACTCTTATCTTGGTTGTTCCTGCATCATCCCCCTATTAGGGACTTAGACTTGACTTCATGCTTATTAAGTTCAGACAATGTCTGAACTTAGATGATGGGAGAGGCTTTGTTATCATGTCTAAGGGATTGTCCTCAGTTAGAACCTCATCCACACTAACCTTCCCAGACTCAACGACATTATTTACAAAATGAAGTCTAATATCTATATGTTTAGACCTCTCATGGTAAACCTAATTTTTGGCTAAGTGTAATGTACTTTGGTTATCACAGTAGATAATGATATTGCCATTAAAAATACTCAGTTTTTTTGTTATTCCATTTAACCATATGGCTTCTTTTATTGCCTCTATCATAATAATATACTCGAATTCTGTTGTAGACAAAGATACAACAAACTGTAAATTAGATTCCAGCTAATTGCCCCCAAAACCTGTAAACAATTAGGGATTTTCTTGTCTACATTTCCAACACAATCAGAGTCTACAAACCCTTCCAATTCACACCATTTTTCAACATTAAACTCATAAATCATTCCTAAGTTAACAAAACCAGAAAGATATCTCAGTATCCAATTAATGGCCTGCCAGTGAGGCTTTACAGGATTTCCCATAAATCTGCTAATCACACTAACATCATGTGTAAGATTAGGTCTAGTACAGACCATAGCATACATCAGACTTCCCACTATGTAAGCATAGGAAATTTTATCCATAAAATCAATTTTAGATTCAATAATAAGGGATTGAGTTACAGACAATTTAAAATGTTGTCCCAAAGGTGTATTAATAGGTTTAACTTCATCCATACCAAATCTTTTAAGAATCTTTGAAATATAAGTCTTTTGAAATAGGTAAAGAGTTTTTTCTGACATATTCCTTATCATTTTCATTCCCAAAATTCTACTAGTGGGCCTACCTGTTTCATTTCAAACTCTGCCTTTGACATGCATTTAACTTGTTTAATTAGTGCATAATCTTTACAAGCAACCAACATATCACTACATACAACAAAATATATATCACAGTTTCATCTACATCGTTATAATAGACACAACTATCATAACAACTTCTGTTAAAATCATTTTCAAACATGTGAGTATCAAATCCCTTATACAATTGTCTAAGTGACTATTTTAAATCATATAGAGATTTTTTAAGCAAACATACTTGTTCAGAATTGGAATCATTTATAAAACCCTTAAGAGGTTACATGTAAATTACATTTTCCAATTCTCTATGCAAAAAGGCAGTTTTAACCTCTAATTATTCTAAATGCAGATTTTCAAAAGTAGTGAAAGATGGCAGTAACCTAATAGAACTGTGCTTAACTACAGGAGAGAAAATCTCATTAGTCTATTCCCTCCCTTTATGTAAAGCCTTTTGCTACTAGTTTTACCTTGTACCTAGTACCATTTACCCCTGATATACCTTTTTTCTTTTATAAATCCACTTAGACCCAACCAATTTAACACCAGATGGTTTAGTGACTAACTCCCAAGTTTTATTATTATTAAAAGACTATAGTTCCTCATGCATAGCAAGTATCTATTTAGATACTTTCTTATTGTTAACAACCTCTTTATAAGACCTTGGTTCTTGATTAACCACCTCATTAACTATAGTCAAAGCAAAAACAGTGAGGTCTGCTTGACCATATATTTGAGGTGGTTTAATTACTCTTCTTTTCTTGTCTCTTACTAAATTGTAAAAGCCAACTCCACCTTGGTCCAAGTCCTCTGAGGTTGAAACCTCAAAATTCCTGACTTGGCCAATTTTGGGTTCAGGTGAGGTGTTTTGCTCCACCTCAAGTTATACACCTCATAAAGGTTTTTATTGGGTGAGCTCAGAGTCCAATTTCTGTAACCTAGCCATTTCGGATTCATTAAAGGTTATATCTCTGCTAATGATGCACTTTTATTTTTCTGATCCATGTATCCATAGTTTATACCTCTTAATCCCTTCAGAATACCCCATAAAAATTTATTTGAGAGCCCTGGGTCTAACTTGTCAGTTCTGGAGTGTGCATAGGTTATAGGTAACACTTCAAAAAAATTCCAAGTAATCATAACTGGAAGGTTTTATAGTCCATAATTCTTGTGGAATTTTAAAATCTATGGCAGATAAGGGGCATTTATTAATTAAATGAACTATTATAGTAATAGCTTCTGCCCAGAAATATTTTGGTAACCCAGCATTAGATAACATGCATTTTACCTTTTCTAAAATGGTCATATTCATCCTCTTAGCCAATCTATTTTATTGAGTGGTTTTCTTCACAATTTTGTGCCTAAGAATCTATTCTTTATTATAGAAATTGTTAAACTCATTAGATAAAAACTCTAACCCATTATCAGTCCTCAAAACATTTAGCTTCCTACCCACTTGGTTTTCCATTAAAGATTTCCATTCATTAAACTTTCAAATGTATCACTTTTATGCTTAAGGATCTAAATCTACACGTTTCTTGAGTAGTCGTCAATGATGGAGAGGAAATAACTCCCTCCACCACAAGAGGCTACTCTAGCAGGTCTCCACAGGTTTAAGAGATCAAGCATACCCAGAGAAATCAAATTTCTCTTCAGTTCAAGTATAAACCTGACTTCATTTAAAAGCCTATTCATATCATCATGTAATTTTAATCTAATAGTCCATATTCCCATGATCTTGCTGGACTTACTGTTTCCTATGATTACATGCCCTCCCTCTAGCTTAAAGAATGTCTCAAACCAATCTTTGATTGGACACATATAGAATGAATATCCTGAATCCAAAATTCATTCATTTCCTTAATCAATTTCAGACATATTTAATACATCAGCACTATCATAGCCCTCTAATACCACAGAGGCATCTCATTCCTCTTTTATTTTATTTTCAGAACCTGATTTTTTATCAGGACAGTCCCTTTTGAAATGCCATTCTTTGTGACATAGAAAATATTTTAATTGCTTTCCTTTTGATTTAGACCTATTTCTCTTGTTTTCAAACTTACCTTTCTTACCTCTTTTCTTTGTTCTACCCCTAACAGACAGACCATCATCATGTTCTTGTTTAGTCTCTACCTTATTTTGAAGTTCTTTGGCATGAAGCACAGATTGAACTTCATCAAAAGTAAGAGTATCCTTACTATGCATCATGGTTTCCTTTAAACTCAAGTAGGAAAAGTCCAAAGAACTTAATAGTAGGATGGCCTGATCCTCATCCTCAAATTTAATGTCTATATTAGTAAGATCTAGAATGATATTGTTGAATTCATCAAGATATTTCCCTATAGAAGATCTAAAGGACATCTTGAATGTATAAAAACGAGTTTTCTTGTGGAGTCTGTTAGTAAGGGATTTAATTATGTATAGGTTTTCTAATTTTAGCCAAATGCTCGCAACAGTGGCATCATTAGCTATTTCTCTTAGGACTTTGTCCCCAAGAAACAATATTAGGGCACTATGGGCCTTTTCGAGGATTTTCTTATGGACTTCCTCCTTTCCTATATCAAAAGGGGAGGTGTTTTTTTTTTCTTACCCTTGAAAGCATCCTACAAGCCTTGTTGGATAAGCAGTGCTTTCATTTTTATTTTCCAAAGGCTAAAACCATTATCCCAAGTAAAGTTATAAATTCCATTTCGATCGGAATGGACGAAATTTTCCATTCCACTACAATACCCAAAACAGTGAAGCCTATAATTCCGTTCCGTCATAAATTTTGGCCGTTCCGGATCATTTCAGCTCAATTCGATCGACTTCCGTCATACCGGCCGGAATCTATATTCCGGTCCGAAATCAACTTGTATGATGTTTTAGTAAATATTGCAACTTTCCTTGGCATTCCGGTAATTTGGCTACAAAATAAATAAAACCCTCGGTTTCAATCTCTCACTTTTCAATTTCAAACTTCTCATTTATTCTTCATAGCCAACGCCATCCACGACTCCACCCTCTCACTCTCGTCGCAGCTCCTCGACGACGCCACCAGCCACCTTGGGTCTTCGATTTCAAGTCCTTGACAATCGACTCCTCTGGGTATCCGCATTCCACTCTATTCCCGAATTTGAGTTTTCAGCATTTCATTTCACCTCTTTTTTGCTTTTCTCTTATTTTCAGAAATTATAGTTCTTATTATTGATTACTATGATGTATGATGTACTCTATAAATTATCGATGATTTAGATTTTAAATGATCAAGATATTACATTTACTTGGGTTGGTAAATGTTGGCAGAAGCAATACATAATCTATTGCTCGATATAATCTATTGCTCGATATTACATTCAGTTCGATTTTAAATAAAGAGTTCTTAGTAAATTATCTACTATGATATTGCTATGATGATATGATATGCTCTTTTTACGTTCACTAATTGGATCATTGTAATACAATACATTCTCTATTGGGTTTGTGAATGTTTCTCATTCTCCTATTAACGTTCCTTTAATCATCAAAAGTTGAAAAAAAAAGGCCTAGCAATTAAGATCAATGAGGCTGAATATTTCTATCATTTTCTCCTATTAAATCTATCTTATGTTTTAAATCTTTATTTTTGTTACTTCTCTTGACTTGATCTATTTGTTTTTATAATGATGTAGGATTATATAAATGTCTAGTTGTCAATCAAATAGTGCTACAACTACGATACTTGCTCCTGCTAAACCAGAGGATCCAGCATGGACCCATGCACATGTAGTGTCAGGGGCAAAAAATAGTACTCAATGTGTCTATTGTAGCAAGACAATTAGAGGTGGTGGAATTACGAGGTTTGAGTGTCATCTATGTGGGATTCCAAGTGATGTGGAAGCATGTAAAAAAAGTCTCTGATGATATAAAATGGCAAATGAAGGAGTTGGTCAGTCAAATGAAAAAATAAAGAAAAATAAACTCACAGATTGGAAGCCCTTTAGATTTATCATGTGATGATATTGATGTGAATGTTAATGATGATAATGATGAGCACAATCATAGTTCAAAAGGGAAGGGGAAGGAAAAAGTAGGTGTATCACCAATGGGGGGAACTAATAAATTTTTCACTCCCCAAGAACAAATTTGAGATCTCAGCCTTCTATTAAAAGTACTATGTGTTTAAAGGAGATGATTGATAAAGCAAAGATGGCTGTAGAAAATTGGTAGTATGATGCTAATTTACATTTCAATGCATCTCAATCCAAATTTTATCAACAAGCTATAGATGTCACAACTGCCATTGCGACAGGATTCAAGGGTCATTCTTTCTATGAGTTTAGAGGAAATTTATTAAAGAAGTTTGTGGTTGAGGTTCAGAAATATCTCTTAGATATTAAAACATCTTGTAGGAGATTGGTTATTCGCTTATGGCAAATGGTTGGACTAACCAAAGGCAACAACCAATAATTAACTTTCTAGTTTATTGTTCTTAAGGTACAATATTTTTTAAGTCTATTGATATATCATGCCTTAGAAAAGATTTTGAAACCCTCTTTAATATTTTTGATGAAGTTGTTCAAAAAGTTGGTGTCGAGAATGTTGTGCAGTTCATAACAGACAATGATGCAAGTCATAAGGCAATGGGTAAAAAAGTTGCAGCAGAAGCATGGTACTTTATATTGGTCTCTTTGTGCAGCTCATTGTATAGATCCGATGTTAGAGAATTTTTGTGATCCCAGACAGTTTCCTATCATTGACGAGACTATAAAGAAGGCAAGGAAGATAACAAAATTCATTTATAACGATGCATGGGTTTTGGCCTTGACGAGAATAGACTTCACCAAAGGTTATGATTTATGTCGCCCCGCAATCACAAGGTTTGCTACAAATTTTCTAAGTATCCAGTGCTTATTTTTGTTTAAGAAATAGCTTAGACAAATGTTTATTTGTAATAAGTGGGTTATCTCAAGTTATGCTAGAAGCAACGTAAGGAATGAGATAGGTAGGATTGTTCTAGAAGATAGAGAGTTTTGAGTTCAATGTCAGTTTATTGTAAAAATCAACGAGCCTTTGGTTCGAGTGTTACGAGTTGTTGATAGGGATGACCAGCCTGCAATGGGATACTTGTATGATGCAATGGAAATAGCCAAAGAAAACATAAAAGCAAAATTGAAGAACAAAATTACTACATTTATGCCATTAATCAGGATCATTGATGCTAAGTGGGATAAGCAGCTTCATAATCCATTACATGCAGTAGATTGTTTTCTTAATCTTGAAATTTACTTAAACCTTTACTTTAAAAGTAAAAGTGATGTTTTAAAAGGGTTTATGACTCACGTCATAAAGTTGAAACCTGATTTTGATAAGTAAGATAAAATTATGGAACATTTGGAATTGTATAAGAATGCACGCAGTGATTTTGGGCAACCTTTAGCAATCCACCAGCGTACAAAAGTTAGTCCAGGTAAACCTCAATATGATTTGTTAATTAATGTGAATTTATATTTTAATTTTTTATTTAATTTTAAGTAATAATTTATGATTGTATTTTTGCTAAAGTTATATGGTGGGGTTATTATGGAAGTGATGTTCCAACTTTTCAAAGGTTTGCAGTTCGCATATTAAGTTAATGTTGTAGTGCAATTAGTTGTAAAAGAAATTGAAACACATTTAAGTTTATTCATTCGGAGAAAAAGAATATATTAGAGCATAAACGTTTGAATAATCTAATATTTGTTCGTTATAACTTGAAGCTACATGAGGGGAATTTTTTTTTTAAATAATGTTTTTTACTTTTGAAAAATATGTAACATTTCTACTTACTTGTGACTTTCATTTTGGTAGAAACATAAAAAGGGGAATAGATGCTACGGATCCAATCAACCTTGAGAACATTGACTTGATGGAGGAATGGGTTTGTGAAGAATCAGAGCTTATCGATGGAGAATATTTAGATTGGGAAAGTATTGACAAGCCATTAGCCTCACTAAATTTGGAAGACCCTGATAATATTGGTGTTCATATAATATATATCCCGAAACAATACCTGTATCAAAATACTCCGTTCCAATGTCTCAATTGGAATGGTCACCAAAATGAAATTTATAACTTTGATCCCCATTGAACTTTTCCACATCAAATTTCGTGATCTCCATGTGAACCTAAACTTTAGATACCAATTGTAAATGATAAAACCTTGAGTTCTTTTGAAGCAACCCGAAAGATAACCCACAAGATTTGATTTTAGAAAATTATGGTTTGAAGAAAACACATATATCTTGAGATCCAGTTTAATAAAGTAAAGAATAATAAGCAAATCAACAGAAAATAGTAAAGGATAAAGAGAACACACAGATTACGTGGTTCGACACTAATGATCTACATCCACGACAAGAATAGCCTCAGAGATTGATTTTATTGATGAATCATCCAAAGTCTCAATGTTTACATAGATAGCACTAGCTTTCGAGTACAAGATGACAAGCCAAAAATCTTGCCCTTTCTCTCGAAACCAAAACCTTAGCACACACTCACGGCCTATCTTCTCTCTATCTCGATAACAAGAAGCCTCCAAAAGCACAAATAAAAATTACTCTGACCTAATTATCTCAAAGATACATACACATATATATATATGCCATTACAAGACGAAGATACGTGTATTGATCAAACGGTTGTAATCCCTTATCACATAAATAGACGCGAGGTCTGAGAGAAGTGAAAGGTCTTCATTGCCCTTCAGCCTTTCAAAATAATGCTTAAGCCTTCTTGTGACCCAGTAGGTGCCCTTTTGTAAATTTCCTGCACATATTTATTATACAAAGAAATATGATGCATAAGGTAATAAAAGGTTTGACACATGACTCAACACTAATGAAGATCGTAATTAGTTGCATGCAGTACAAACAACTTTAACCCATAATGAACTAGGCAATTCTGACATTTTTATCGTGCATCTGACATTCTCTAAAATAGTATGGTTGATTCTCTCTACCACATCATTATGTTGTGGGGTACTCGGAATTGTTTTATTGTATCTAATGCCATGCTTTGAGCAATACTCCTTAAATTTATTAGACGTGTATTGACCTCTATTATCAATATGAAGACACTTCAAAGATCTTTTAGTTTCTCTTTCTACCATGGCATGGAACTTCTTGAAATACTGGAATACCTGATCTTTTGTTTTCAAAATATACACGCATAACTTTCGTGAAGTATCATAAAAAGAAGTAACAAAATACTTATTTCCACCTAAGGACTCCACTTCAATGGGACTACACACATTAGAATAAATCGAATTCAACACATTTTATTTTCTACTAGAAGCTCTCTAAAAATAAATTATATGATGCTTACCAAAGAGACAATAATCACAGGAATTTAGTGACGTACCTTTGGTGAGAGGTATAAGAGACTTCCTTATCAAAACATGTAATCCCTTCTCACTCATGTGAGCCAGTCGCTTGTGCCACAAGTTTGGTGAACCATCATCTATAGTTGCATTTGCTGTATCACAACATACTTTTACTTCAGTCTTGTAAAGTGTACAACAAATATTGTCTCTGGTATACACCATTGACCCATTTGATATTTTTTGTTGCTAGAATAACTCTCATAACCTGTTTCATCAAGAGCATATGTAGATAGCAAATTCAGACGCAAATCTGAAACATGTCGCACATCCTTCAATGTTAGGGTTCATCGAACATTTGTGAAAATACAAATGTCATTAATTCCCACAATATCAGCATAACTTTCATTGCCCGTTTTCACCCTATCGAAGTTGCCTTTTGTATATGTAGTAAATAGTTATTTATTTAATGTAAAATGGTAGGAAGTTGTTGAATCAATCACTCGTTTTATATAAGGATCTGTAACATGAGAACACTCATTTTCTTCAACAGAAAGTATTGCCACTTCTTCATCTGAAACACTAGCTGTAGTATTCTTATCATATGCATTCTTATAATTTTGTCTTCTTTCAATTTGTTTTTCCAAGCCTTGCAATGTTTCTTTATATGATCATCTTTATCACAGTAAAAACATTTTACATTTCTTTTTGCATTTGACTGACTTCTATAATTATTACGTCCCTTAAGACCTTTGCTCTTATTATTTTCCATGTTCTCTGTAACAAGGGCCTGTGCATCCTTTCTACCTAAGTATTTTCTTCTTATTTCTTCATTAAATAAATTGTATTTAACTAGAGCAAGTTCAAGCACAAAATTCGAAGATAAGTTACTAAGTGATATCATAGAGTCTCCCAACTATCAGGCAATGAACCCAGAAGTAATAATGTCTGCATCTCATTATCTAGCACTATTTTCATTGTGGTCAATTGATTTACTAAGTCTTGGAATTCACTTAAATGCTCAGCAATAGAGTTTTCTTATTTCAACTTTAAATTCACAAGTTTTCTAATAGCAAAAACTTTATTTTGAGTTGTCTTCCTCTCATAGAGACCCTTTAATTTTTTTCAAAGGTTATGAGCATTGTTTCTTGAGATATATGATGAAATACATTAAGATCAGCCCACTGTGTAATATACCCAATGATTTTTCTGTTCATTTTCATCCAGTCACTATCACTTATCTGCTTGACTTGGCACTAGCACCTTCAATAGATTCATGCAAATTTTACAATAAAGGATATCCTCTATCATTGGCTTCCAAATAGAATAATTTGAAGCTGATAATTTAATCCTGGTGCTTGAAATATTCTCCATTTAATTTTACAAATTCACCACACCTACACAACGAATCTGGGCTCTTGATACCACTTGTTGGGTAATATATTACTTGCAAAAAGTTAAATATACTATCCAACCAAATAAAAAAAATGATTAAACAAGCAAAAATAAATCAAAGCAAAACACAACACAACATATTTTTATGTGAAAACCCTTCCAGTGTATAAGAAAAAAGTCACAAAACAACTTTGATCGAATTCACTATAATAATATAGAGTTCACAATACTTAAGTTTATGCCTAAAACTTGAGTTATCAACAAATTGAGATATACAACAATCATCAATCTCTAAAAATACAATAATCTCACTTCAAATTATCAGTTTGATAATGTCCGTGATATCTTCACTTTGAATACTTCAACTCATTAAAGCATTCAAAAAATACCTCTTTGAAAATCTCTCAATTTAAATTATAAAGAGAAATACATGTATGAAATACACTCTGAAAAAGAAATTTTCCTCGTTTTTCACTTGTTGCGCGCGATACCCCTCTCCCACTTCTCTTTTCTTTTTTGTTTTTGTTGCTTTCACACAATCAGCCGCAAGTCTTTAGCGTCCATTTTATTTCATTTGCAAAATAAAGTTCTAATGGGCTTAAGTAATACACGGGCTGCCATGCGTGTGCTGGACCCACTTAACATCTATGGAATCCAAATTTACACATGTCATGTTCTTATATTCTTTTTTATTCAAATATTTTATTAGGGTATTGCTAGAACAAGTGGGATCCAACGTTAATTATCATTGTTAGGTTAGTGTCATTTTTCTCAAAGGGTCTGCATAAAACTTGTGTGCCCTAAACTTGTACAAATCGTTTTCCTTTTATAATATATATATCTGTGGATGTAAAAAAAAATTAGATTTTGTTGTTTGTGAAAAATGTAACTCCAACATTAGAAAAATTATAGAAAGGTCTCTCTAAATTTTAGAAATCATTTACTCAGAAAATTGTAACAAATCTCGATCCAACCCACACCATTGCTAGTTTTCTTTAGATGGTCCTCCTAGTGACCATGTCTACTCTATACTAATACCAGTAAACTATCAAATAATTAGGGAGGCAATCAATACCACACAAAAGCTCCTAGCCATGCATTTTGCTAAAAGTTTTCTATACTTGCAAGTATTAGGGGCCTCCACCATTGACTCAAATTGAGGGAAAAACTTTTTTGAAATGCTATATCTTATATGGAGTGGCAATCAATTAGAATTCAGAATATAATAAAATGGTATAAAGGCAACTACTATGAAAGCTCGTATATGCAAAAGAGATATTAAGGGCCAACATGGTCATTTTGTTGTAATAATTAATATATATATATATATATATGTATGGGTTTTGTGCTTCCAAATTTAGGGATTGTATCATTTTATCTGCAATATTTATAGGAGATCATAAAAGAGAGGGAAAAACTCGAGTGATTAAGAGAAGCTTTCATTGTGAGAGAATGAATCACTACATGGTGATCTTATAAACTCAAAAGCTGTAAACCAGATTTCTGCAATAAAGGATGTTCCTAACTGTTCTTGTCGTGGATGTAGATCATTAGGATCGAATCTTGTAAGCATCTGTTTTCTTGTTTCTTATTTTTTGTTTCTCTGTTCTTTAATATATCTGTGAATTATCTTAGCAAGTTTGGCAAAGTAATTATACAAGACAGAAAGTTGCAATCAAATAAAATCAACACTATCCAACTTGAAACTAGGGTATAGACCACCTGAGACATTATTACAACCCTTAGAAAAATTGAAGCTCCAATTACAAATTTGGAGTCTTTTTCAGTTGCTTTACACCTGGCAACTACTGATTTGATCTCCATATGATACTCAAAAGATAGGCATGTGGAGCAAGGCCTAAATGGGCAAAATCCAATAATTGCAACATCAATACAAAAGTAATTGTTGAAATGAGAAGAAGATAATGATGAAGGGAGATTGAATAGAATTGGTGAGCATCATAAGAATGGCTTGACTCAGATCAACTCTAATTGGTCTAGACACTTTAATTGGCTTGTCTCTCCTCTTTCATTATGTCCTCATTAAGATATAAGACCGCATTGGGAGGCTTCCTTATGGTTTAGGGTACTCTTCAAATTTAAGACATTCCTTTTTACTTTTTTATTATTATTATGAAATATGAAATTAGGAAAAAGGCAAACTATGAAACATAATTTATGCCTAGTAAAATGGGTTGTATCATGGACTTCTTTTTTATTTATGTTTTTGTCACTAGTGTTCAACGATAAAAGTTGTTAATGATTAGTGCTAATGTCTAAAAATAGCGCAATGAGTTGGAAGGGGAGAAAGAGTCATTTCCGACCTGTTGAGATGATTCAAACCTCGATTGATATGATTTGAACCAAAAGTAGTCCAGTGCAATTTTACGATGGTGTGTACATTCATGGAGACAAACGAAAAATAAATACAGAGAAAATAAAATAAAGGGAGACACAAATTTACATAATTTGGGGCTCATGTGGCTACATCCACAAGTCATTTGTAAATACAAATATATCATAATATGAGTATTTTACAGTCTCTCGTCTTTACTATATAATAACGATCATAAATCTTTCTACTAGAGAAATATTATTTTTAGAGTTATTCTTGAGAGGTTGCAAAAGCTTTCTTCAAAAAGTTTTTCTTTGGATCCAAAGTCATCTGGCCTCCTTTATCATTTGCCTCTCCCGTGCTTTCTATCACATCTTTATTTTTTCTTTTGATACGATTTTCTCTTATTAGCCTTTTATTCCGTCATTTTCCTATCTTATTAAGAAAAAATCCCTTTATTATTTTTAATGTATTTAAGATTTTTATTATTATTTTTCAAGTATTTTTTAACATATTTAATCATTAAAAAAAGATTTAAAATATATATAACTTCACTAAAATATTTATTATTTTAAAATTAATGATAAAAAAATAGTAAAAAGCTATCATTATTTTTTTAGGTAACGCGCAAATCATATCTACAAAAGGAAAAAAAGAGTACGGGACATTAAAATAATTAAAAATTATTTACTAATTTGTAGCATTAAAAAAAACGCTGAATAATATTTTTGCCTTTTGAGAATAGGAAGTTATAATTCACTAACAAATTAAACGATTATTTATTGACCAGTATCATGCTTAATTTGTCTGTATCCACATGCAATGTTCTGTATATTTTAACCCAAGAAATTAAGGAAGATCTGATATTCTTGATTAAGGCACATGCAATGTTCTTGGCACGTCGACCTTGATCCACAAAACTCATGAGAGCCAATTTAACGTTCTTCTTCAATATCTACATGATGATAATTATATGGATCATCCTAATTCTCAGCTTCCTGACACCATTATTTTATCATCACCAGTTAATTAATTAGAAATATTTATTATATATTAGAGCGCACTGGCGCTTTTCGTCTCAATTATATGCATGCATTCCATGCTCATGATCATCTACCTCACGCGTTCCTCGTATATATATGATCTCTATGTATAATACAGAAATGCTACTCTTACCTACGAGATTTCTGGTTAAGAATTTTTACTGAAGAGTATAATTTTTTTTTAATTTTTTTTTGTATAATAATTAAAAATATATGTTTTCTTAATATTGTGATTTTTTTAAAATAGTTAAAAGTGATAAATATATAAATATATATATGTATATATCCAACTAGGAGAGCTATTTGTGAGCGTAGAATCATTCTACATAATATTCCATCCGTACTTCAATGGTCTAATTATAACCATCAGTAGATTCAGCACCCCATATTGCATTCGTCATCGCCATATGCATGCATATAATTAATGTGCCTTCCATTTCCCGAGAAAAAATGATAAAATTTTCCAATTGGCCAATGATTGCTTTCTAAGGGTATTTTCATTGATTTTTTTTGTTAAATAAATTAATTGGATTAGATAAATTAATAAATTATAAAATTCAAATTTTAATGAAGTAGAAGTTTCTTATAATTTTTTTAAAAAGTTAATACTCTTTATAACAAAAAAAAAAGTTAAATAAATGACTCCCAAAATAAAGATATAACGGAGCAAAAAAATGGCTTCGTCCATTTCCAAATGAAATGAGGAATTACTTGAAAACAGTTTTAAGCTGTAGAAAAAAATTGTAGTGGTGAGGTATGTACTGCATCGTATTCGTCTAGGCAGACTGAGGGACTTCTATTTCCACTTTTACTGAACCGCCAACGAAAAATCCAAGACAGTGGTGGTGGGTGTACAACACGCACCACTAGAAAAGGAAAGCAGACAGCCAGATCCAGAAAATTTGAAGTTGCGGAACTTGTCAGGAGTGCGCATGGACTCCATAGCCACTCTAAGACGCAGCTATGAGTGTGCGGCGCACGCGCCCATCAAAACCACAAAGTCTCTTCCTTGATTTGAAGATCGACGACTATAGGAACTTGGATAAAAATAACTCCGAGAGCATATCGACGAAAAACAACTTCGACAGAGAAAAAAAATAAAAATTGACGAAAAACAAACAAAAAATGTGACAGAAAGTAATATAAAAATAAAGAGGAATGAGATGAGGTGGCTGGAGCCAAAACTCCGAACCACCCCCGCCTGAAAGGAGAATCGAAATCTTAAATGGTCTTTTTTGATAATCGCTGGAGAGAAATAAGAGAGAGAACGCGTTGAGGAGGAGTTGTTTTTTATTATTGAATTTAACAAATGTAAATTTATAATTTAGTTAATATTACTGAATTTGTATTTGTATATTCTATTTAAATTTAATTTTTATATAGAAAAATTCATTTACTCTTTACATAATAATAAAATATTATTAATTTAAAATTTTTTTATTGAATTTATTTTTATCACATTTTATAATTCTATCAATTAAATTAATATTAGTATTTATCACATTTATAACATTAATAATAATATTAATAATCTAATTAAATTAATTATTAATATTGTAATTAGTATTAACTAATTAATTTATTTTTTTAATATTTTATATTTTATAATAAATTAAACCGAATCTATTAATTATGAAAAATAATTACATATTTAATGAGAAGAGTGAGAAACAATTATTTTAATGTTTGGCTAAGTTATTATTCACCTACAAATTTGGAGAGTTATTATGGAAGAAGTTCAAATTTTTATAGAACTACCTAATCTAATGTGGTGGTTTTTTGGCATATATTAACTAGAGTTTAGCTGTTATTGTACTTTAGTCAAGCCAATAAGGATGTTCTAATTAATGTTCCATTTAGGTCTGTTATTATTTTTAGAGATAAGATGAGATAAAATTAAAAAAAATATATTATTGTAATATATTTATTTTAATATTAGTTTTGTTTTAGAATTTGAAATTTTTGAATTTTTTATTATATTTTATATGAGAATTTAAAAAAATATAATGATGAGTTTAATAAAAGTTTAAGGTTTTTGGTTTTGTCTCTCAAAGCAAACCAAAATGATAGATTCATCATCTCTCATATTATCTCATCTTATTTTATTATCATAATATTTCTAAATTTTTATATAAAATATAATAAATACTTTATTTATAAAAAAAAATCAAAACAATAATAAATTAAAAATGATACCTCAATAATATTTTATTTAATTTTTAATTTTTATCTAAAGTCATCTCATCTTATTATCCAAATTCCAAACAAGACCTAAGTTAAATTTTCCTTTTTTAAAAAAAAAAAATATTGGGAAATAAGTTTTTTTTTACCAATTTAAAAACATGCAGACACAACTATGCAAAAGAAACTATTATCACAGTCAGTTATTAATTATGACAAAGAGAAAATATAGATTATAAGCCTATTAATAATTCTGTTTTTCAATGTAAATAATTAAGTAATTTATAGTAAAGCCATCGTCCATTCGTACATGTTAAAAGTTAAAACCGCAAGACTCGTAAGACTGCAAACGATTCGATTAAAGACGAGTTCGAATCGAATCGAGTCGAGCTGGACTCAAATAACTCGAGTTCGAGTTCGAGTCGAGCTGAGAATTTGCCGAGTTGAGTCGAATTCAAGCCGATCAAAGACGAGCTCGAGTCGAATCGAGTTATTTATCGATATTTGTTTTTACTCTCTAACGAACGAGCCGAACTTAGTCGAGTAATTACTCGAGTTTCTTACTCTTTATAAATATTTGACTCAATAATTTTTTTATGAATTTAATATATTATTATTGTAAAGAAACAAAATGCTACTTCTACATAAAGTAACAAAATATATTACTTATACAAAGTTTTAAAAATAATATATATAACACATAAAATATATATAATAAAAGAATATATGTAAAAATATATACAAGATTATATATATGTATATAGAAATATTACGAGTATTGTTACGAGCTCAAAACGAGTCGAATCGAGTTTATACGAATCTTGTTCACGAACACAAGCCGAGTCAAGTCGAGATTATACGAGTTTAACTCATTTAATATTCGAACCAATATTAGTGCTCACGAACAACTCATTTATTAAACGAATCGAGTTCGAATCGAGTTTATACAAGTCGAGCTCAAATTGTTCACGAGCAGCTCTGTTTGTTTGCAGCTCTACGCAACAGTCAAGAGATGGTAGCTAGCTAGCTACCACGTTAATCAACATTTTTGTGAAACTGATAACTAAAATGATATCTTAACTACTGCAATTAAGAGATATAATTATAATTATGCTGAAGATGTCTAGTGTGAACATGACAAATAAAAGAATTTTATTTTATTCTATTTTAAGGAAACAATGTAATTAAAATAGTAGGAGTTTTCTTCTCGGTAAAAGGTTATAAATTATATAATTATATTATTATAAGAGAAAAATGTACATAGGGTGGGAATGAAGCAACACTTACTAGTTACAAAATAAAAAATAAAATCAACCATATTGCCTAGCTAGTTGTATTAATTATTAATTGTAGAGTACTTTTTGACTTATATCCTGTTGATTGAATAATCCATCTATCAAAATAGAGAAATATTTTAATTATAAAAAAATTATAAAAATAAATTAATAAACTAAATTCGATACATTAAATTATTAAATTTATTTTATTAAATTTAATACATCACATAAAATTATAAATTGAAAATTATATCAAATTTATAGATGTACTTTTGAAAAAAACTCCAAGTCGGATGGGTAATGATCCAATATTAACACCATCCAATAAAATCTTGGCAGGTAAGATTTGTAGCAGATTTTAATTTACACTCACTTCCACTAATTTCTCTGATTGTTTTTCTCTTCTCTTTCTTTCTCCCTCCGGCCCCCCATCCAATTCTGCAACTCCTCCTTTCTTTTCTCTCTCTAATACTATTCTCTCTCTACGTCTAATACTCTCTTTACGTCTAATTAGCGGATTCATCTATTCCATTTTTTTCCCAAATTTAATTTTATCTCATTTTTCTTCATCAATTTTAAAAGTCATTTTACCATATATGTTTATGATCAATTTCTGAAATGTATTTTGGCTACAAAACAAGAGATTTGATAGCTTCTTCCACAATCGTTGCAATTTTATGAGAATTAGAGAGAGAAGAGGGGGGAGGAGCTACAGAGAATAATTTCGGGGCTTTTATTCCAGAGGATGTACAAAGGACTCCCCATTTACTTGTATATAAGGATTGAGTAACAGTAGATGACTAGATAATTTAGGTGTGAATCCACGTATAAAGGTAGAAGATGATCTACGTACATAGATATCGATGAACTTGATGAGGACATTCGCAGCAGAGGGAGCAGGTACCTCCCATAATACATGAGATGTTGAGTATGAGAGAGAGAGGAGTTGCGGAGAGTCAAAGTTGGATGGGGGCCTATGGAGAGAGAAAGAGAGAAATGAGGAAAAGTCGATCAATGAAAACATTTAGGTCCGGCTTTGATTCGGAAGTGGGTTGAGCTCATCTCAACTCCGCTCAACCCACTTCCATTTTATTATTATATTTTTATAATTTTTTATACAAAACACAAATTCCTATACACATTTTTAAATCTCAATACACCTTTTTCAAATTTCAACACACCTTTTTCAAATTTCAACACAATAATAATATTAAAAAATAAATCAAACTCATCTCAACTCATCTCATCTCCGAATCCAAGTGGGGACTTGATTTATTTTTAAACATAAAATTAAAATTTTTTTTAATTTATTATTATATTTAATTTTTTAAAATTTTAAAATAAAATTAATATGAAAAAATATATTATTTTATTTTTAACTCTTATTTTATCTCATTTCATCTATAAAAATAAATCAACTCTTAAGATAAATAAATCAACTCTTCAGATAAATAAATGCAAATTAAAATTTGATATACATTGTAGGTGGCATGATATTATTGGAAGGTGTTAAAATTGATTATCACACATTTGGTAGGGGTTTTTTTTTTTATGTAATTTTGTTATGTTTATAATAATTCTTTTCAAAATAACTGCAAATTAGAAACCTATATATACATATGTTGGTAATTACCTACCCCAAAAGCAAAAATCATAAAAGCTAAATTTCATGTTTTTTTTTTGAAAAATATTATACTTATAATTTGATATATTAAATACGATATTTTTTATTATATAATATATTTTTATATTTATTTTTGTAGAATGCTTGAGTAAACCGAGTAATTTTAATAAGTAAAATTATTAAAAATAATGATTGGTTTATATCTCATTTATTATTTTTTATATTTTTTTATATTTTCTTTTATTTAATAGTTAAAGAAGTAATTATTAATAAAATTATATATTTTTTAAAATAATAAAATAATAATAATAAATAAAATATAAACCTATCATTTCCCAATATTAATTAATGCTAACATGAATTTAATACTCATGCCCATAAAACTCCGTGCATTGAATAACCGTTCATTGAAATGATGACATATTTTAAAAAAAGTCAACTTCCGCCATGGAATATAAAGGAAGCAAAGCCTCACTGCCTGCCTCAGTCCCACCTAATCCTTTCACAAACTCCCATTCCCGTACGTACGTTTCTGCACATTGGCAGCTTATTTATATGCTGTATAGCTAATTGGAAAAACCAGATTGAAGGAAGAAAATGTCCCAGAAAGTAGGTCGCCATCAAAGGAAGCCATCACAGAGTGTGTTCATGTCCTTTGATCATGATCTTTCGGCTCCTCCGGACAATGCTGCAGAGGAGCGCGAGGCTGCTCCACCACCTAATCAGCCTCAGCCACCAAGCAGCCAGCTCTCCCCAGTGCTCCTGACCCAGGACCAGCATCGGAGGAGTCTTTGCCGAAAGACAATATGAAAGTGATCACCGATGTGCCAAACTAAAGCATTGTTCTTTTATTTCTTAGTAATTAATGGATGAATGCAAACCGCTATTCCGTTTTGGGTATTACACATATCTCCTTTTAAATCACGTGGTACTTTGTTCTATTGCATAGGTCTCTGTTTAATCTCATATTGACGACGGAAACAGAGTTTTTGACCAAGCTATGAATCTGTGAAAGCAATATCCTCAAAAGAATATTAAAAAAAAAACAGTCATGTCTATCTGTAGTATTCAATGAATCAATAACTAATGTGTGATTTTTAATTTTACGAAATTTAACTTATGAAATTATCGCATGGGTACGATGGAGAATAATAAATACAAGATGAAAACTAACTTTATTCTTTAAGAAGAATTGTGATGCATTTTTGGTATTGTAGATTTGTAGTCAAGCACGATATATGCTTGGATAAGGATAATAAAAGAAAGAAAAATTCTATTTACGAGCTGGCGTGGAGAACACAACTTATCCACCTTTGATTTGGCATGATATAAAATGCCTACTCGAAAAAATTAATAATAATAAACACAATAAAATACCTCTAAAAGAAAATGCTAATGAACCAGAAAGCGAATATGATGCCATCCGGCTTCTTCTCTACATCACGTTTTTCATTTTCACGGATATAAATTGCTCACAAAAAGAAAGTATAATTGCTGCACACACTCACGCAACATGCTGGAAACAAAATTATGGATGTTGACACAACTAGAGACTACAGAGTAGGTTAACCTGCCCCACGTGAGTTGGAATTGTGACTTTTGCCCCGCACTCCATCCACGTCCATGTGGAGGTGGACTTGTTTGCTAATGAGAATGCGGAGGTGGACTTCCATCTGTCTGCTCCTCGCTCTCCCCAATTGTAATGTATTTGAAACCAATTCTTACATTGTAGACTTATTTTTGTTTCCCTAAAGATGTCGCTAAAGGGAATTTAAAGATTCGTTGAAAATTTTGGAAAAATAAAGCTCAATTGTAAAATGTTGAACAAAAATCCTAAAAACTTCAATCAAAGTTCAAACAATTCACATGCACATTCATCTTTTACAGCACACAATCACAATCTTATCCTCCATTTAAATTGTAATTTCATCCTCCATTTCATAAAAAAAGCAAAAGATTTTAGGAAACCCCAATTGGGAAACTTAGCTTCGACAAGAACCAAGACGAGCGATGGCAGCAGGCAACGAAGACTTCACGAAGCAAGGCTCAAGCTAGAGTGAAAGGATGAAGAGAGAGATATTGAGAGAGAAGAGGGGCGAGAGGGGGGGGGGTGAGGACATTAAGAGGCTCAAAATTGAAAATCAAAAAAATTGAATAAGTGTTGTGGGGATTCCCTTTAGGTTACACACTACTCATCAAATGACGTATTTTGCACAACACAAAATGATAAGGTGTTTAAAAATACCTCTATACATAAAATAACATCGTTTTGCACGATAACAAAACGATATCGTTTTAACGTATGCAGGTATATTTTTTATTTTTAATATATATAATAAGAGGTGGGGGTTAGGCAATATATTTGTGGGGCAAGGGTGCACCCCATCCCACCCCCGCCCTTGCTTGGGGTGTCGAATGCGAGCAGAGCCACCCACCCCCCACATTTGGTGGATGGGAGAATCTGTCTCACCACATGGGACCGGCCGGTACCAGATTTCAAAATTTTTCTTTTTTTTAAAAAAATTTCTTCCTATTTTTTTTATCCTAATTTAGGCTAGATTATTTACATATATATTTTTATATATAATTGATTCATATATTTGACTATTATTTATAAATATAATTTATATATTTTTTTATATATATAAATTTTTTTTATCTATATTTTATTCCGAAACGGTACACGAAATGGTACTGGTTTCGAAATATTTCGTTCTAGTGTCTTGACTGGTACACTCACCAATATGGTATTCAAAACATTGGCATAGACGAGAGGTAGGGTAATAGGGGTACCCTTACTAAAGAGAATAAGGCTGGGTTGAAAATTCGGAGTCTAAGTATAAGGGTAACAGGCTTGGAGAAAAGCCCGCACGTTAAAGTCCACATGGGACCTAGATGATATTGTTTATGGATGGTGGAGAAGATGGAGAGGAGAATACTATTACATAGTATATATCTCGTGGTTTAGTCACAAAGGCCAAATATCCTGCAAACTGTATTATATTATTGGACATGAGCTGCCAATTTTATTCGTTGGTATGTGAATTTGCCTTAAACTTGATACAAAATAATAATATTGAGGACGTCTTTCACAATTTGTGCACACAATCACTTGCAACCAAAAAGTAACGGGACTTGGAGGTTCGAGAAAACACTTCTGATACTTAAGTCAATAAAAGATAATGTGATTTCTCTAACCAATTATTCATATTAGATAATAATCATATCTAGGTTACATATATAAAGTTTGAGACTCTTTCTATTAATATGCGATAACCATCTTGTCCGTTATTTGAAATTCAAACCTATGCAATATTATGGCTTATATTATCTTTAAATGAGCCAATAATCCCTTCATCTCGAATTTTTTGGGCAGTTATTAATATGATTATAGCTAAATTAGGCTCAAGCCCATGCTATAGCTCAAGCCCATGGCACTACCCAGCGGGCCCTTGGGAAAGGATACTTAAAGAAAGGAAAGGCCCCTTCCAATAGTGCTACAAGATACTTCTGACCGTGACCTATATAACGCGTGACTTAACACGAACACAAATTCAACTAACATGCTTTGTTAGTTGAATCGGATTATAATTGATTGATCTATAACACAAACCTAAATAACTCGACATAATTGACACTTCTCAATTAAAATGTTCAATTGCATTCAAGCAAGATTCCCGCGAGATGACAAGCCGGATAATATCCTCACTAATCGATAATAAAAGATTGATTAGCTGGACGAAAGCAATGTGTCTAGAGATTAGAGAAGGCCTTGGTAAAGTTTAATAATGACGTGTATACTTGAAGAAGAACACAAGCACAAGGGAGAACATGCCTCCACATAAAAGGTCCCAAAAATAAGGGTCAAAAGACTCAAAACCACGTTACTGTACCAAAGCCCAAGAAAGCAAGGACCGCACAAGCTCATATGAGTCATATATATGTGTTTGTGGGGAAAGTGAACCAATATAACGCCGAAGAGAAGCAAACCAGCCTAGACAGATGTCATCTTCTTCTTTAAAAGTGGAGAAATAATGTACAAACTACGCATTTGATAAATTTAGGTGAAAAGTGAATTTCAGCTGTTACATCCAATAAGCGTTTTGTCATTAAGCGATAATATGCAAAATAATGTAAAAACACATCTTAATATTTGTTTAAGAGAATAATATTCATCTATTATTATTTTTATAATTATAAAATATTAAAAAATTATTAGTTTTTCATAGAAATTATCAAATAATCTTTTAAAATATAATTTTTCATTCTAATATCTAAACTAGGAGATTGAATTTAATATAAAATTAATTTATTTATCTTGGTGTTACATTAGACATAGAATATTATAAATGGGACCTTAAATAAATTTTTCTTTACTCAATAAAATTTAGAGGATAAAGAATCTCTATTATTTTTCATATAAATCATGAACAACCTTAAATGATTTTTCTGATATTTTCACTTTGAATTTTATATTAAAAAACTCAATAGTTTATAATATAAAATTAGGATAAATGTTAATAGTTTATTGTTTAATTTAATTTTAGTGTGCATGGCCACATCTTAGAAAATAGATCGTATATAAAAATTATATAAAATCTAAAGACTATAGGAAAAAATAATTAGAGAGTGATATTTTTATGTATGTTAAAATATTATAAGATTTTAGAAAGTATACGAGAATAAATAAATTAGAAATTTTATAGATGGACAATTTCTATATCTTTATCTTTATATATATAAAGTGGCTATCTAACAAAAAATCTTGTTTTAACGAAAATTATTATTTTAAAGTTAAACTTAACACTTTTTATCCATTTCTGTTAAAATTGATATTGCATTTAATGATAAATATTGTTTTAAACGTCATATAATATAATGTATGTTATTTATTCCATTTATTATATCAATTCATGCTTTTGATTAATCTTAAATTTCATCCGACAATTATAACCCAATTAATTAATCATTAACGCACCTAATACAAATTGTCCCATCATTTTCTTCAACATCTTTAATACATAACACAAAGCGTTTTCAAATTAAATCCATTTTGCTTGTCTCTTCAGTTCACGTCCATTAAGTCCATTAAACTTCACATTTAACTCTTCATTAAATTGACAAATTCCCATTAAATAAGCACTCAAATTTTTTTGAAAAAACAAAAAACAAATAGTAGAAGAGGTGCCATTATTTTTCGAGAGAACATAAGAAAAGAAGTAGAAAAATAAAAAAGAAACAGTGAGAATTCTTAAAGCACGTCATTCTCGTCCACCTTAGTTCTAAATCCCAAAATACATAACTTCATCTATTTGTGCTTCAATTTTTGTTCAAAATCCAAAATTCCTTCTATTTTTGGTCCAGATTTTATTGATCTCGCTCCTTTTGGAAACTACTCAAATACAAATGAGTTGCAGGTATTCATGTCTATTAATCTTTTAAATTTTTGTAAATATGATTTTCTGGTTTTAGTTTTTGTTAATTTTGTTTTGTTTCATCTTCTATTTTCAATACGCATTAGAATAAATAGAATAATTTGATGTGGAAGTTATTTTCTTCTGAAATTTATTACATATAATTTTTTTCCTATTTCCTGTTTTCTAATTTATGATTTAATCTATATTTTCTAATTCTTTCTATTTTTGCTTCAGATTGATTTAATCTTGTCATCTTGATGTTGTTTGAAGCTAATCAAATTTACTTGCATTGAAGGTATTGAAATGTATTAATCTATTTTATAATTTCTTATAATGTTTTTTTTTTTTCACGCTGTAAATTTTTTTTTCTTTTTTTACATCATCTATTGTTTTTAATATGCATTACAAGAAATTAACTAATTTCTGTGTAATCTAATGTTTTCTTTTAATTTATGACATATACTTATTTTTTAATGAAATTTTTTGTGTTATTTCATCTTATTTTTTGATTTTTGACATTTACTAATCTCAGTTTTAATTTCATCTTCTTTCATTATTTTTGGTATAATCTTCTATGTTCTAATCTCTTCAAAAAAAGTTTCGTCATTTCTATTTCTTCTTTCTTAATAAATGCCATTTAACGATTACTTGTGATAAATTTGCTAATCTCTAAATAATTTGTAAATAATTTAATTTTTAATTATAAACTGTTATAATCTGTTTATTTGCGAACACATATTAATCACAATGTTGATTAATTTTTGTGAATGATTTGTTTGTGAATAATCTGTTTTTCACAATGTTAATTATTTGTGACAAAAAAATAATCAATTCAATATTTCTTAATCAGTTTGATCTGTTTATTATTATTTTTTAAATAAACTCTTTCAGATTATTATTTAACTTTTTATATTTAATTTTCTTAATCTGTTTTTTTTTTGTGAATAATCACTGATTTAATCAGTTGATTTATTTATTATACATAACTCCCTCCATTTTTTCTTAGATTTCAATATCTTGATACTGTTAGAAGCTACTCAGATTTACTTTGGTTGAAGGTATTGATTTATATTATTATTATTTTTTTTTTGGAATTTGATCTTCTCTTTTAGTTGAAGGTATTGATCTATATTATTATTATTATTTTTTGGAATTTGATCTTCTCTTTTAATTGATGACATGTAATAATCTCTATTTTATTTCCATCTTCATTCTTTTATTGGTAATGTTTTTCCATTTTGTAATTTCTTCAAAATAATTATTCTTGTTTCTGTTATTTATTTCTTAATTTGTGCAATCTACGGCAAATAATTTAGGATTTACAACTTAATATACGAGTTTTGCTATACATATACTACTTTCATTGGTATCATATTTTCATGGTATTGTGTTTGTGTGATTTTTTTCATTATTAAGTAATTATTAGATCAATTTTTATTTTATAAAATAATAGATTAAAGAGTTGATTGATAATTTCGTGTTGATTATTTCTCTCGATTTTATATATTGAATTAAGGTGACAAACATCTTAAGATTCTTATGTATTATATTGTACAAATTAACATGAAATTTATTATTTTATAATTTTTCAAATAAAACATTTTTTATTGTCAATATTTAATCAACGTTATAAAATTTATTTTATGTTATAAAAACCATATTCTTTAGAGCTCTGGGTCATGACAATATTTCATTGCTGGTCATGACAATATGTCAAGAATGTTCTCTAAGTTCCTTCTTGCCCAAATCGAGTATTGGAAAAAAAAAATAACATAATAATATAAAGTAAATAGCCAAAAAATATAATGAATATATTATATATAATTGATATTTAATTGAAATATATGATCAAATAAATTTACATATTTAAGATTAAGATTTCATGTTTCAAATACAAACATAACCCAAAATCATGATATAAATTTTTTTCTTCATAAAAATCATATAAATTCTTAAAAATAATTGCATAACTAAAAAAATACAATAAATATAAAATACAGTAAATATACATTCACAAATCCCAGACAGAATAAGAAAGAAAAAATAAAGAACATTATAATATAATCCAAAAAAGAATAAACTATTTATCATCTACTTAATTATTATTATCCATCAAAATTATGTTAGAAATTATTTTTTAAACTAAAAAACTAATCTTTTAATAAAAATAATATTGTTTCTTTAAAAATAATTGTATAATTAAACTATACAAACGTGCTTTGCACGTTACTACTACCTAGTATATATAACCACCTAGTATATATATATATATATGATATTATGAATAAAATTTAGGGATAATTTTAAATTTTTAAAAACTTTTAAGGGGCTATTTCAAATTTTGAAATAAACTTGGAGGGACCCCTCGCCCCTACATAGGTCCGCCGTTGCCTGTGCAGCCACTTTTTTTTTTTTTGTTAATTATAAATTCTTGTTTAAAACAATATTAAGAAATTTGATTTGATTTTTATTTTTTTGGTAATCGTGAAAAACCATGGTAAAAGAGGTGAAAAAGGAAGAATATGTAAATATAGAGTTTGTTAATTTTTAATATCCTATTGAAGTATCCTCCATTTATATTTTTTTTAGAGTATTTTTATTAGATTGACTAAATTTTAAAATAAAAAGTATAAATTTATATACATATCAATTTTTTTTATTATATTTGATAAAAAATAAGAAGAAGAAAGTAAAAAAATAGAATAAAAATACTTTTTATATCTAAAAGTGAATAATAATCCTTTAAATTTAAATACTTTTGAAGGAATTGACCAAATTTTTAAAGATAAAAAATATTTTTATTCATTTTTTTCACTTTTTTCTCTTCATTTTTTTATTAAATATGACCAAAAAATTTTATATGTATGTAAACTTAAATTTTTTGACCTTAAATTTTAGTCATTTTAATAAAAATGCTGTAAGTCCAATAAACTCTCTTTCAAGGTACAGTTTCAACTGCCTTTCATTCAATTCAATTCCATTATTGTAAACACTTTTTTTTCCCGCACCATGATACAATTAGCTTTAAAATGGAAGAACGTGGTTGCAACATTATTTAAGTTGGCGTTGGATTGACGCAGAAAAAAGAATCTATTATGGGGGACCCAACACCCCCAAAAGTGCCTATCATGGTTGGAAGTGGAGAACTGGCCTGAGCAAAGTATCCTAAATTTTAACACCACCCAAGCCAAATATCTCTCTGTACGTACACGTACTCCAGCTGCCCTCGCCAAGCCAATCCATTCCTGGCTTTTGTACGCGGCGTCCCGACTTCGGACTCTCTCTCTTCCAGCCTACCTTATTTAAATTTGAGTGATTCTACTCTTACTCATGCAGATCCCGATTAGGATTTTGCCCAAGACACTCACATTCAGTCCTTTAAAATATTATGTTAATTAAATTTTGAGGGTGATTTTGGCCCCTATATCCGCTCTTTTAAATTGGGAATTTTGCTATAGTCATCTCTCATATATGAGAGACGATCAGGCTCTCTATTCTAACTAGTTTATTGCTCTCCTGTGTCATCTTTTTTTTTAGAGCCCTTTTCACTGCAGCCTATTTCCTTTATCTCTATTTATGTGCTTTGTCGCCGGCTATTTCTTTCTCTTTTCCGCTATATTTGCTGTCGATAAGATCAAAGAATAACTATTTATGTAAAATGTGATTTTCGTGCCTCCCTTTTTAGGGCTACGCTAATTGCAATATTATATTTTTTTTTCTTATTTTGACTAATTCTGATTTGTTGATGCTTGATTGGGTTGATTGTGGCACTGATTTGGGGTGATTTAAATAAATTTCGTGGCTCTCTCTAGGATTATACCGATTTCAATATTTTACATTTCTTGGTGTTGCTAGTTTTTCTTCTTGTTGATACTCGATTAGGTTGATTGTGGCACTGATTTTGGGTGAATTGAATAATTTTTTGTCCCTTGCTCTAGGGTTACGCCAATTGCAATATTTCATGTTGTTAGTTGTGTGTTTTTTCATTTTTTTTATGCTCGATTATGGCATTGATATTGGATTATTTGAGCGGCTATTTCGCAAAAGTATTAGCTTGATTTGGGATATTGTAAAATGCTTTTTTGTGCCTCTTTTTTTAATATTTTTCTTGCCTATATGTTATGTTTTGATGCTTTTTGAACTGTTTATGTTGTGGCACTGATTTGGATATTTTTTTCAACATTTTTCTTGCTTATATGTTCTGTTTTGTTGCTTACTAAACCATGATTTTGTGGTACTGATTTGAATACTTTTTTCAACATTTTTCTTGCTTATATGATTTGTTTTGATGCGTACTGAACCGTGCATGTTGTGGCATTGATTGGGTACTTAGGTAAACATTTTCCTTGCCTATTTTTTTATGTTTTGGTGCTTACAAAACCATGCATTTTGTGGCACTGATTTGAGTTTTTTTTTAACATTTTCCTTGCCTATATTTTCTGTTTTGATGCATACTGAACCATGTATGCTGTGGCATTAATTTGAGTACTTAGATCAACATTTTCCTTGCTTATTTTGTTATGTTTTGGTACTGACTAAACCATGCATTTTGTGGCACTGATTCAGATACTTTTTTCAATATTTTCCTTGCTTATATGTTATGTTTTGATGCTTACTGAACCATGCGTGTTATGGCACTGCTTTGAGTATTTTTTGCAATATTTTCCTTACCTATTTTGTTCTGTTTTGTTGCTTACTAAACTATGCATGTTGTGGCATTGATTTTGATACTTTTTTCAATATTTTCCTTGCCTATTTTGTTTTGTTTTGGTGCTTACTAAACCATGCATTTTGTGGCACTGATTTGGCTTATTTTTTTAACATTTTCCTTGCCTAAATGTTTTGTTTTGATGCTTATTGAACCATGAATGTTGTAATA
Organism: Platycarya longipes; assembly: GCA_036559045.1. Lineage (NCBI taxonomy): Eukaryota > Viridiplantae > Streptophyta > Magnoliopsida > Fagales > Juglandaceae > Platycarya > Platycarya longipes. Next base: position 39,565,220 of record CM071797.1, read on the forward strand.
TTGATTTGGCTAATTTTTTCAACATTTTTCTTGCCTATTTTGTTTTGTTCTAGTGTTTACTAAATCATGCATTTTGTGGCACTGATTTGGGTACTTTTTTCACCATTTTGCTTGCATATTGGAGCTATTTTCACCATTTTGCTTGCCTATTGGTGCTGTTTGTGTGCTTACTATATCATGCATTGTTTCCTTATTAGTTTGGCTACTTTTTGTCACTATTTGGTTTGCCTATTATTTCAGTTTTGGTATTTACTAAACCATGTTTTTTGCCTTGGAGTCTTGGGTATTTTTTCCAATAATTGCCATGCCTATTTGTTCTATTTTGGTACTTACTTAAACCATGTCTCTCTTCTTGTCAATTTGGCTACTTTTTGTCACTACTTGGAGATGTTTCTATGCTTACTATACCATGCATTGTTGCTTTGGAGTTTTGAGTATTTTTTTTCACCAATTGCCTTGCCTATTTGGAGCTATTTTGGTGCTTATCAAACTCATGCATTGTATCTTGAAGTTTTAGGTAATTTTTGGTGACTTTGGCTTGCCTATGTTGGTGCTAAATTGGTTTCAAATTGTTGCATTGTGTGTTTAGGACCTTATTTGATTTTAGTGATGTATTTCGTATTAGGACAGTTCTGGGGATGAATGTCTAGGCTGTAGGTTGTGATAAGTGGGCTCAAATGAAGAGTGTTCAAGCATGGGATGCTATTGATAGGGTGGGGTAATCCGTGAAACCTGAATGACCAGCAATTGACAACCAGTTTTCACGACTTTACAACCATTTATGTATGCCTCGTGTCAGGCAACGGATATTACATTAATATTTTATCACTCTGAGCTCCACAAGTATTAATCTACATATTTTAGCTTGTCTACATAGATTTTGTGTGTATTTATTTATATTTTCTATAAACTTGAAGCAAAAAACAACCCCAATGCCTAGGTCAAGTAGTAGGACGACCAGTATATCACGCTCAGAAAATAATTGTCACAACGAATATCCAGTATGTTTTCGTGGTATTAAAGCTTGTAGTCAAACAACACACATCGACAAGAATGATGGCTCCCAATTTTTCGGTTGCCAAAATTATGATGTTAGTTTTTGCATCCGTTTTGGTTGTTTGCAAAATTTCTTTCTATAGCATCTATGATTAATTGTAACTTCTGTAGGTTGATTAGGCACGTGGATTCTTTTGTTGGTATGACCCAAAAATACCACTATATGGACATAAGCTAATTAACTGATTAAATAATGATCTTCTGAAAATGCAAGTCTCGTTGGACGTTCAAAGTAGTAGATATCATTTGAAAATTAACATGGAGAGGCGTAAACGAACGGTGGAAAAGACGGGCTTTTAAATTTGTATTTTAATGTCATAGTTACTCATAATACTTTTGTATTTTGAAAAATTTTGAACTTACCCACCCCTTGGATCGTAATTATACAACTTAATTGCATTTGTTTGGTAAATTTAATTGTTTATGGTTCTTTTTGGAACTTATATTCCTTTAATTGTAGAAGACTACGCATTACAATTTTTTTTTATGAGGTTGGTTTATAATCATATTAAATTTATGTATTCAAAAGTATTGACAAAAAGAATTTATACTGTATATTTTTTGTATTCAATTGAAATTGAAAATAATTAAATCAAGAAAAAGATAAAAGAGTAAGTGATTAAGAATAAAAATGGAGGTGAGAGAAAAATAATAATAAAGAAAAAATAAAAGAATGTTATTTTTATGTTTGGATGTTGAAAGTGTTTGTAAATAGTAGTAAAAAGTAGATAAAAAGTAATAATAAAATATTGAATAGTGAAAAAGTAATGAATAGTAATAAAAGTAGGTGAAAAGTAATAATAAAGTAGTGAATAATAATAAAAAAATATTTGAGAATGCTTTGTTTCCAAACTTAGATATGAGAGAAAGTAAAAGGAATGAAATGTAAAAGATTTTTTGAAAATGGTTAAAATTTAGGAAAAATTTATAAGGAGTGGGATTTTTGGTTAAAATTTGAGCAAAATTACAGGAAATAAATTTAAAAATCTGAGATCGAAGAACAAATAATTTTCTTAAATTTCTTAAATAAAAATGTCAAAACTATTATGAAAAAAAAAAATAGAGTCAGACTGGACAAAACCTAGCCTGGATGACTAGGCCTACTGTCTAATGCAAAACTTTTTTTCTTTCATTTATATTTTATTAGTTCTAAATATTTAAAAGAAATTAGAAAAATTACAATATCATTATAAAATACATATATAATCATTAATCTAAAAAAAATAAAAAAATAAAAATATAGTCATAGTCGGGATTCCCAATCAAAAATACCGTTTATGAATTTAGTATTTCTATTTAAATTTATGAGAGATCAAAATGGTTCAAACTTGGGAGGGAAATGAGTCCCGCCCCTGCCTCTGCCACCTCCACTCACAGTGGATAGACTTGTGGGGAAGAGAAGTAGGATGTCTGCTTCTCCTCTTTCTTAAGAAAAAGAACGAGCAAAGGGATGGACTTTTTTTGGGCTTTTGCCAGCGTCTTCAGTGCAGATGGGTAAGGAGAGAAAAGAGAAGGAGAATCTGCATCTTGAGTGCATATGGGAGAGGAAGATAGAAAGAAATAAGGAGAATGAGAGAACTTGAGTATATGCGCATCTATTTTTAATTTTTTTTAAAATACTTAATTTTCACACTCATCCAAATCGAAGAACTATTCAATGAAAAATTAGGATTGTTGAATTTTAAAATGAGATGAGATGAATTATGCATAATAATAAAATGAGTGGTTAAAATGAGTTGAAATTTAAAATAAATTATTAAAATGAGTTAAAAATATAAAATAAATTATAAATAATAAAACTCAATTTATTAAACGAACTGGCCAGAGTTGAAGTCAAATATAAATCAAAACAGATATGGGTTTTCCTAATCTTTTTGTGAGATAAATAAGAAAAAATATGTAAATCAGGAAAATTATGTTTTTATATAAGGTAATCTACTGTCTTCAATCGACCCAAAAAAAGGTATCTTAAAAAAAGGATTAAAAAAAAAACTAGCGTCGTCTCACAATATATTTAGTCGGCTCTATTCCTTAGTTGAGCCGGATTCGTACAATCCAATAAAGCAATGGAGTAGACTAGGTATTCCCCTTAGGTATGTACAAAACGTGGCGCCACACCATTGGTCTACACGCTCCAATTGTAGTTGTATACCACCACAGTCACTATATATTATTGACCCCTGCACACAGAGTGACAGAGCCTAGCCACCTATCTATATAAATAGCTTCAACGTGTTTAGCAGAGCCTTCGTCATCGGAGGAGCCTCTCATACCAAATCTTCTCCTCGTTCTCATATTCTCGATCGTGTTCTCTGTATCTCCAAGCAAGCCGAACAAAATGGTCAGTCTTCTACTCTTTCATCTCCATTTCTGCTCCGCTACTTCACTTATTATTAAAAATTGTTTGTAAGAACTCCGATTACTATGATTTCTGTTCTTCCAAATCTTCGTTTTAACGTTTCTCGCGGTTTTTATTGATCAAACGGATCTTCTTTTGTTTTGAGATTTTCCGATGTCTTTGTTTGTTCTATGTTCATCTGATGCTCGGAAGTGAAGTTTGGAACTGTAGAAATCTGTGTGCGCAGGTATAGTTAATTATCAGTTTAGTTGTGCTTCTTCAGCTTGCAGATCTGATTTTTTCGAATGTTTTTACTCTTTGAATCTTGATTTCCATAGTGGATTATAATTCCTTTTGCAAATAAATTTTCTGATCAATGATTCATTTTTATTTTGATGACTGGAAATAATACGATCTACTCTCCTTAACCAAACGGATCGTGCTGAGTTTTGAATGCAATTTGTTCTGATATTCTTCTATTATGCAGTCTTTTATGGATGTAACGATGTTATACTTGGACAAAGGATTTGCCGTCAAGAGTTGATATGATTTTTGTAGAGTCCCTCAGTGATGGTTGGAAGTATCATTATCATCGTTAATATTTAGATTTAGTTCGACTTCTGTTTCCAGTTTTCTACCTAGAGCACATTGGGCTGCTTAGAAAAATTTTAAGGGACAAAGGAGGCCAATGTATTTGTGTTGGAATTTTCCATTATCTAGAATTCTAGCCAAGCGGATTACATAGCTTAGTTGATTTTTCTTTTACTTCTTTTTTATTGTTATTGAAAGAAAGGGTGGATCGTGTTGGGCTAAGATTTTTTAATTGTCAAGTATAGGTAATTGAATTGATTTCTTAATGTTATTTGTATTGCTAATTTTGTGGTTTTATTTTAACAACCTATAAGGTCTTCCATATGTTAATATTCCTCATATACTATGTGTCTCAATAACTTGTAGGTTTATTTATGTCAACTCCATAATCTTTAAGATCTTTATAAAATTCCTTAGGCCAACGCAGCCTCGGGAATAGCTGTGCATGATGACTGCAAGTTGAGGTTTCTTGAACTTAAGGCGAAAAGGACCTATCGCTTCATAGTTTTCAAGATTGAGGAGAAGCAGAAGCAAGTTATTGTGGAGAAGGTTGGTGAGCCAAACCAAGGTTACGAGGATTTCACTGCAAGCCTTCCAGCCGACGAGTGCCGTTATGCTGTATATGATTTTGACTTTGTCACAGAAGAGAATTGCCAAAAGAGCAGGATTTTCTTCGTTGCTTGGTGAGTCTAATTAATTGGCCTTTCAATTGATCTTTGATGCCTTGTTATTTCTTATTCTACATACACTAATTTGCCTCCTGTTGTATGAAGGTCTCCCGATACAGCAAGGGTTAGAAGCAAGATGATTTATGCAAGCTCCAAAGATAGATTTAAGAGAGAGCTTGATGGAAGTCAGGTTGAGTTGCTTGATCCAATTGTGTATTGGATTCTTTGAAAGATTTATAACACTAGTATTATCACTTTTAATAGGAATATGATTGTACATAAGTTTAAAATCCTCAAGTTGTTGCTTCATATAAAGAATTTGAGCATAATAACTACCTGCAGTAATATACTCTACTTTAGCAGTAGATAATGCAATATAATTTTGCTTTTTATTAAACCATGAAACAAGTGCATGATCTAAAAAATGACATGTTCCACTAGTATCTTTTCGATCAACTTTGCAACCAGCATAATCCGCATCTGAATAACTGATAAAATCGAAAGAAGTGTGCTTAGGATACCATAACCCTAGGTCAATGGTACCGGCAAGATATCTAAAGATACGCTTGACTGCAATCAAATGAGATTGCTTTGGAGATGATTGAAAACGTGCACATAAACATACACTGAACATAATATCAGGTCTACTAGCTGTCAAATATAATAAACTACCGATCATACCTCGATATACCTTTGAGTTAACTGGCTTACCGCTTTCATCTTTATCAAGTTTGGTGGTTGGACTCATTGGTATTCTAACTACCTTCGCACCTTCCAATTACCTTTGATATATTTTAACTGATTAATGAATGTTCCACTTTTTACTTGCTTGATTTGCAATCCAAAAAAAAAATTAAGTTCTCCCATCATGCTCATTTCAAATTCTTTCTGCATGCTCTTAGCAAAATCTTGGCACATATTTTCATTAGTAGCACCAAATATTATATCAACAACATAAATTTAAACTAAAAGAATATTATCCTATTCATATTTGATGAAAAGAGTTGTATCGATCATTCCTCTTGAAAAACCTTTTTCAATCAAGAAACTACTAAGCCTCTCATACCAAGTTTTAGGAGCTTGTTTGAGTCCATATAATACTTTTGCGAGCTTAAAAACACGATTAAGAGAAATATGATTTTCAAAATCTAGAGGTTGCTCAACATATACCTCTTCATTTATAAAATCATTCAAGAAAGTATTTTTAATATCCATTTGAAAAATTTTGAAATTTTTATAACATGCATATGCAAGTAACATTCGAATAGCTTCTAATCTTGCGACAGGTGCATACGTTTCATCATAATCGATTCATTCCTCTTGATTGAAACCTTGGCTACAAGTCGAGCCTTATTTCTAGTGATGATTCCAGACTCGTCTTTGTTATTTCTAAAAACCCATTTTGTTCCAATAACAGCATGATTTTTGGGTTTAGGAACAAGTGTCCATACATTATTTCTTTCAAATTGATTTAGCTCTTCTTGCATAGCTAGAATCCATGATTCATCAATAAATGCTTCATCAATATTTTTGAATTCAATTTGAAATAAAAAAGCAGTATGATTACAAATATTTCTAAGAGATGATCGAGTACTTACACCTCGTGAATGTTCTCCTAGAATTTGTTCCATTGGATGATCTTTCACATGTTTCCACTGTTTGGTTGCATCTTGTACTAAATCTTGATGATCTTTCCTAATGTCTCCATGTTGGACTTCTTCTATTGTATTATCTTTGTCGAGATTGAGACTATTTGTGTTATTTGTACCTTTTGATTCTTCATCAATAGATTTCTTGGAGAGTAGAAGGTTAGATTCATCAAATACTACATGCATAGATTCTTGTACAGTCAAAGTCTTTTTATTGAATACTCTATAAGTTTTACTATTTGATGAATATCCAATAAAGATACTTTCATCAGATTTTGCATCAAACTTTCCCAAATTATCTCTGTCATTGAGTATAAAACATTTGCATCAAAATACATGAAAGTAATCAATGTTGAGTTTTTTATCATTCCAAAGCTCATTAAGAGTTTTAATTTAGACCTTAAAATAACTCTATTTATAACATAACATGCAGTACTTACCGCTTCGGCCAAAAAATAACTAGGTAAACTATTTTTATTAAGCATTGTTCTTGCCATTTTTTAAAGAGATTTATTCTTTCTCTCTACTACTACATTTTGTTGAGGAGTTTTAAGAGCAGAGAAATTATGCAGAAAACCATTTTCATTACAAAAAGACTCAATATCTTTATTGATAAACTATTTCCCCTGTTATTTCGGATGTTTGAAATAGTATAGCCCTTTTCATTTTGAATTCTCTTGCATAACTTGGTAAAGGCATTATGTACCTCATCTTTATGAGCGAGAAAGATGATTCAAGTATATCTAGAGAAATCATCAACAATAACAAATGCATAATATTTTCCTCCCAGACTTGCAACTCTGTTTGATCCAAAAATGTCCATGTGTATTAGTTGCAAATGTCTAGTAATGGAAATATGTTTCTTGCTTTTGAAAGAAGTTTTTGTTTGTTTACCAAACTGGCATGCATCACAGATTTTATCTTTAAAAAAGTTTGCTTTTGGCAAACCTCTCACAAGATCATTTTTTGAAAGTTTGGAAATAAGTTACATGTTTGTATGACCTAACCTTTTATGCCATAACCAACTATTTTCATGTTGAGCTGATAAACAAATAGTATATTGTGAGGCAATTTCTTCAAATTCAATTGTATAAGCATTATTGTTTCTAAGAGCAATAAAACAAACATTGCAATCATGATTATTCAAAATAATGCACTTATCATTTTTGAAGGTAACTGTAAATCCTTTATCACATAATTGACTTATACTTAAAAGATTATGTTTTAGACCTTTAACAAGTAGAACATCTTCAATTATGAGAGAAAATTTATTACCAACTTTACTTATTCCCACGATCTTCCCTTTTGAATTGTCTCAAAATGTCACGTGTTCTTCTTCTTTAGGAGTGAGATCAATGAACTTAGTTTTATCTCCTGTCATGTGTCTTGAGCAACCGCTATCTAAAAACCATCTTATTTTACTTACGGAAGACTTCATGCATACCTACAAAAACAATTAAATAATTTTTCTTGGTACCCATGTTCTTTGGGTCTTTTATTTATTAGTATTAGAAGAAATAAGATTCTTTGGTACCCATATGGCCATAATAATCATTGTATGTTTTCTTCTAATAGGACAAGCATGATAGTTATGATCATTTCTATTACAAAAATTACAAATAACATGTAACATACTTGAAGAACTTGAGTGATTGTAATAATGTATTTCTTTGACAAATATATTTTTAGGAAAAGAATTTTGAAATTCTAGTTTTGATTTAATGGGTTTATCAAAGAAATTTTTATAGGGTTTGAGTTTTTCTTTTGGCATGTATCCCAAACCTACCTTATCAAAAACACATTTTTGATTACCAAGAAGTTTTTCAAAATTTCTTTTTCCATTTGTGAAATTTCCAACAATCTTTTTTAAATCAGTTACTTTCTTTTTCAGTTCATCATTTTCATCTTTTGAAACTATATTTTCTTTTTTTAAAACATCAATTTCATTTATTAAAGAAGAATTTTTCTTTTTCAAAGCAGTATACTTAATACCCAAAATTTTAAATTCCTTATATACATCTTCCAAAACATTTTGCAATTCTTCATCAAAGGGATTTTCAAGATTTGTTACCTCAAGATCATCTTTAGCTATAAGATAAAGATTTACAGATTCTTCATTACTTGCATTGCTGTCTGAACTACTTGAATCATCATCCCATATAGCTTTCATTGCTTTCTTACCTTTGTATCGATCTTTCTTTAGCAAGGGACAATCTACCTTGATATGTCCTGACTTTTTACATTTATAACAAATTAATGAATCATTTTTACCTATATCTTTTTTAGAAGATTTTTTGAAAGGTTTCCTTGGATAAGTTTTATTTTTTAAGAATCTCTTAAATCTTCTTGTGATCATTGCAATCTCTTCATCATCGCTTTCTTCATCTTCATCGCTTTCATTTTCATGAGGAACGGCTTTGAGTGTCAAGCTCTTCTTTTGCTTTCCTTCTTCTTCTCCTATTTTCAATGTGTACTCATGGGTAATAAGTGACCCGATGAGTTCATTTACTTCAAGTTTTTTAAGATTTCTAGTTTCAAGTATCGCCGTTACTTTTGATTCCCAACATTTTGACAAGGAGTTGAGAATTTTCCTTACCATCTCCAAGCTGGAATAAACTTTACCAAAAGATGTCAAACTATTTATAATATTAGTAAAACGAGTATACATAGAAGAGATAAATTCATTATCATTCTTTTTGAACATTTCATATTCATGCGTAAGAATATAAATTTTTGATTTTTTGACTTGCGAAGTTCCTTCATAGATTATTTCCAAGTTGTCCCAAATTTCTTTTGCTGTCCTGAAATCATTATTCTGTTAAATTCATTACCATTGAGAGCATTATATAGAAAATTCATAGCCATTACATTCATAGTATAAAGTCTATCATCTTCGCGATCAAACTCTTCTTTTTCCTTTTTAATCTTTACTCCATCAACAGTTTTTGTTGGAATATAAGGCTCATTTACAATACATTTCCAGATTTTTCAACCTTGAGACTGAATAAATATTCTTATTTTAACTTTCCAGAAAGTATAATTATCTCCACAACATAGCGAAGGTCGACTATTGGATTGACCTTCAAGCTGCAATGCTAGCCATATGATCTTAACTCAATAGATAGTTAATCTTATAACAGAACCCTTGCTCTGATACTAATTGTTGCCCAGATGACTAACACAAGAGAGGGGATGAATTGGGTTATATTATAAAAATTAACACTTATAAATCAAATATACAATATAAAATATAAACAGAATATAAAGCAGTAAAAAATGTAAAGAGTAGGGTAAGAAGAAGCAAACTCAGTATTTTTACGAGATTCAGCCCCACTGCCTACATCCTCGCCTCAAGCTACCACTTGAAAATCCCAAATTTACTATTCAATCTCCTTTAGGTGGAGATAGAAACCTATTACACCTTTGAGCAACACCGCTCCAAAGAATCCGTGTAGAACACCCTCTACACTTCCAATCAATTCACACTTGGTGATTTAACTATTCCATGTATAGAACACCTTCTACACACATGTTATACACACTCTCTTACTGATACAAGAGTTGATAGTGGGTAAACTATCAAAGTACACTCCTCAATGAGTGAGATAGAAATAATACAGCGCAACCTATATCTCTCTAAAAAATAACAAGAATTAAGATTCAAAACTTTAAAAAAGAGAGAATGAGAGCTTTGAAAGAATGATGCAAAACTTAGCAATAGATGTGTAAGCTCTTGTGATTTTTTACAAAACTCAAGTGAGCTATTTATAGGCAAATGAGTTCTCAATTTCAAATTTGAAAAGATTCACATGTCAAATAAGAGCGCTATTTATTTTTCAAAAAATTCAAATAAAAGCATTTCCTTTTTGCATTTGTCAAAGACAACTCCACTTATTTTTCAAAGAAATCAAACCTAATCTTTTACTTTTCATACATGACAAAATGAGCATGATTTATTTTTCAAACCAAATCATCTTCTTTTTGCATATGTCAAAAAAACACACAACTACCATTTAAGATTTTCAAACAAAATCATCTACTTTTTACATTTGTAAAAAAAAAAACACACATCTACTCTTCAAGATTTTCAAACAAAATCATCTACTTTTTACATTTGTCAAAAAAACACACAACCACCCTTCAAGACTTTCAAACAAAATATACACATGTCAAATATAATAATCAATCATCTTTCAAATTCAAATTTTTATATAAAAAATATAATTTTCAAAATTATATTGTTTGATGATGTTATGCACATATGAAAAACATAATTTTCAAAATTAAGACATTTAAAAATGTCTTACATATGTGAAAAAAATAATTTGATATTTTATGAAAAAAAAAAGGAGTAATTTGGAACCTTAATCTAATTTTGAATTTTATCAAGAGATGTACAAAATAATTTATGAGTTTCATTTGTAGACTTGTTCTTTTATACTTGATGTGCGCTTTGCTCCATTGCATAAATAATTTGAGCTTGAGACTTGAATTTATTTGTTATCATCAAAATCTACACGTAGATACGAAACTTGAAACATTGGATTCAACACAATCAAAGTTGAGGCATCTTGGTGAGAAGGATGAGTTGATTGCATGGCAGCCTGTTGACAATGATAAGATTGCAAGTATGAAGGTGGATGCCTAGGTCTGGTAGACTTTCTAGGAGGGATGTCTGAGGTAGTAGGAGAGATGATAGGCTTGTAATTATGGTTTGAACCTTGAGAAAAATTTGAAATTGGAAGAGAATTAATTGCTAGAACAGATTGAGAAATTTCAGAATTAGGAATAGAAATTTGCAGGAAAAAATTGGGAAAAACTGTGGCATGAAATTATGTTGATATAGAATTTTCAAAATGAAAAATATTTTCATGAAATAATACATCCCTTGAGATATAGCAAATCTGAGTTTCTAGGTTTAAAGTTTGTATCCTTTCACACCACAAGGATAACCTAGAAAAACTGATTTAATGGCTTTTAGTGAAAGTTTTGATCTGTTGTGAGAAAGAGTAGCACCAAAACATAGGCATCCAAAAACTTTTAAGTGATTATTAGAAGGAACTTTGTTATAGAGAAGCTCAAAATGACTTTTGTTAGACAAAAGTGGACTAAGAGTTCTGTTAATTAGGTAAACAGCAGTGAGAATGCTATCAACCCATTAACAGAGAGGCATTTTAGAATGAAATAGTAAAACTCTTGCCACATTAAGCATATGTTGATGTTTGCGCTCCATAATAGAATTTTGTTGTGGAGTTGTAACACAACTTAATTGATGAATTGCCCATTTAAAAGCAAATAAAGATTTTAAAGCAAATTCAAGCCCATTATTAGACTTGAGTGCTCTAATACTAGCAAAAAACTGTGTTTCTATATAAGTGAAAAAAGACTGTAGAATCTGACTAGTTTCTAATTTAGATTTCGTTAGATAAATCCAAGTGGCCTTAGAGAAATCATCCACTATAAACAGAAAAAATCTAAATCCATCATTAGAAGGTATGGACATCAGTCCCCATATATCACAGTGTACCAAGTCAAAAGAAGTAGTACATCTATTATTACCAATAGGAAAAGGTAATCTCTTTTGTTTAGCAAGAGGACGTGTCGACAAGAATCAAATTTATGTGACAATACATGAATATGTGAATTGAAAAAATGCATCCTAGAACTAGATGGATTTCCTGATCTAAAATGCCACAAGGCTACATTAGACTTGACATTGAAACAAGTAGAGAGAAAATAATGATCACTGTTTATTGTATGTAGGTTGGAAACTGTCAACTGATATAGGCCATCACGCAATTCACCCATCCCAATCATCTGCAAGGTTGCTAGGTCCTGAAAAAAAAACTTGTCAGCTTGGAGAACCAAACAACAATTCAAAGAGTGTGTTATCTTGCTGACTGAGAGAAGATTGAATGAGAAACTTAGAACACGCAAGACATTATGCAAGGTAAGAGTATGGGACAAAATCATGTCACCAATATGTGTGACATTGGCATAAGTTTCATTTGGAAGTTTAACTGAATTAGAAACAGCAAGAGGCACAGAAGAATAAAATTTGGGAGAGTGGACCACTATCAACTATCCAGGTACAGGAATCAATTGATGAAACAACAAGACACAAAGAATTGAGAGTACTTGAAAAATTAGGTACCAGTGCCATATTGGCTGAGGAAAAAGAGGATGATGGTTTCAGTAATACTAAAAGCTGCTGGCGTTGATCCACAGTAATGCTTGGGGGCAAAGGAAGAGTGCTCTCAGCAACCACAATAATAGATTGAACATAATTGGCAACAGGAGCCTTTAATTTTTCCCTAAACTTGTAATTAGGGGAAAAACCATGCAGCTTGTAACAACAATCAACTGTGTGTCCATTAAGACCACAGTGACTACAAAGCAGTTTACTGCATGTATTTCTTTTGGCAAATTTAAAGGAAACATCAAATTTGGTAGTCAAAGTTACAGATTCAACAGTAGCATAACAGTACAAGTATTAACAAGTCTCTGCCACTCATCTTGAATAATAAGAGAGAAGGCTCTGTTAATAGTAGGCAACAGATCTGTCATCAAATTTTGAGTCCTCACATTATCAAAAACATCATTGAGGCCCATTAGAAAAGTCATGATGTGATTTTGATGATAATAATCAGCAAAAGTTTTCGAAAAATGAATTGTACAACCACGACAAGTACATATAGGCAAAGGCTGATAGTTGTAGAGTTCATCAAAAAGTACCTTTAGTTCAGTGAAATATGAACTAACATCATTCTGACCTCGTCGTAGAGTAGAGATGACAGTCTGCAGTTGAAAAATCCTCAGTCAATTTCCTTGTGAAAACCGCTCCTTCAACTCAATTCACAGTGCAAAAGATGAATCAACATAGATCACACTATGTGCAATTTTGGAGTCCAGAGAGTTAAGGAGCCATGACAATACAATAGTGTCGCATTTACTCAAGGATGAAAACAGAGGATCATCCTTTCTTGGAGCCGGAATGGTTCCATCAATGAACCTTAGCTTATTCCATGCTTTCAGAGAAAGGAAAAAGGAACGAGACCATGAGTGATAGTTATTGTGGCTGAGTTTCTCAAAAACGAGAAATATTTCAGGATGATCAGCCGATGTGAGGAAATAAGGACTCCTCGAATCAGCTTCAACACTCGGAACAAATTGTTGAGGAATAGAGTTTCGAGTATCCTCAGATTCAGGCATGATCAAAGAGAAACAGATATCAAGGGAAAATGAAATCAAGAAAATGGACGAAATCGAATGAACGAATTGACCTAGGGTTCGGTCAGAGTGTGAAATGGAAAGAAAAACTCGAAACTAAAAGGAGAAAGACTTGAGAAGGTCACGGAAACATTCAAATGATGAAATCAAATGAATTTCTTAAACAGATCTGGAATGAAATCAAGAAATTGTGATGAGATCGCGATGAGCGCGAGGAAGAAAGGGAAAAGTTGGAGAGAGAATGACCTATCTATCGAAATACGTGCGAAAACACGTATAGGATCTCACATTAAACTGATACCATATTAACTAGATATCTGTAAAATGTAAACTGTGTATTTTACATTAAAAATAATTACAAAATAAGAGTCTTTTATATATAAGTGACTTCAGACTATTTCAAGCTTACAATATTTACATCTAATAAAATCTAATACTCTACCAGAATAAAATCTAATACTAACTAAATGTAATAGAAAAACTTTATTACATTAACGGCACTAGTAAAATCTAATACTCTACCCGAATTATTAAAAAAGTAATTATTATATATATATATATATTTATGTAAGACCTATATTTATTTTTATTTTTAAAAAAGAGTACGCCTCATTTTGTATTGCATGACTTCAAAAATATATTCACCTAAAGTGAAACTAGGTTTGAGGTTTTTTTTAAATGATGTATAAATGTTATGAGAAAATACTACTCATCATCTTACATCACATACTTTATATATTTTAAAATTATTTTTTTGTTATTAATTACTTTTTTAAATTTAAATTTATTTTATTCTTGTTAAATTAATTAAATTGTTCTACTTATTAATCATATATTAAAAATTTGTTATAGAATAAAATAAATAGATAAAATATGTGGTATATGGTTTAATAAATATAATTATTCATATTATAAAAGCGAGTAAAAACTAGAGCGCACTCCACCCACCACCCTCTTTCTTCTTTATAAGTACTGATAGCGGCCCAGGAGGGATGAGTCCGGATGATTCATCGTTCGAGGCGCCTATTATGTACTATAAGTTTTATTTTCAAGTCATTTAGAACACAGTCAGCAAAGTATTTATATGATATGATTTAATTTAAAATCTAAAATATAAAATCTAAATATTTTAAATTAAATCTTATTGTTTAAATAATATAGATGATGTGTTCTACACACCAACTTAGTAATATAGTAACTTTTGTTGTACATTTATATTTTAAGTTAACCGACACTTAACATAATCCAACAAATTATCATGTACAGACTTGTTTGAAAAATAAAAAAGGTTGAACACAGATCATTCTTAGGTCCTCTTTGGATACAAACTGTCAATTCCATCTCATTTCATTTTAGAAAAATTAAAAAAGTTACGCTTTATTATAGATTATATTTGAATGTTGAGATGAGTTGAATTCTGTATAAATAATAGTAGATTGAAACTATTGGATAATTTTATTAAATCTATTTACATGAGTTTAAAATATCTTTAGATATTTTGATAAATTTAGATATATTTATGAGAAAATGTAAATTTATGAGACCCACTATTATGTGAAGATGCACTGCAGAAGACTTATGGAAAACAAAATCAATTTCAACCCCTAGGCACTGACTGACAGTGATGCTAAGTGAGAGAAAGAGTGAGAGATGGCGATAAATAAGAAATAAGAGGAAAAATTTGTAGAAAGAGAGATTTGATCGAAATATTTAACTGAAATTACTTTAAATCTGTAATTTGCAATCTACTCTTTATATTGACTTGCCCAATCCATCTTTAATATGGATTGGGCAACTACTGATTTGATCTCCATACGATACTTAAAAGATATGCATGTGGAGCATGGCCTAAATGGGCAAAATCCAATAATTACAACATCAATACAAAAGTAATTGTTGAAATGAGAAGAAGATAATGATGAAGGGAGATTGAATAGAGTTGGTTAGCATCATAAGAATGGCTTGACTCAGATCAACTCTAATTGGTCTAGACACTCTTTCTACTAAAACTAGCCTAGTATAGTGGAATGCCTCTCCTATTTCTTTATGTCCACATTAAGATATAAGACTGCATTGGGAGGCTTCCTTGTGGTTTAGGGTACTCTTCGAATTTAAGACATTCCTTTTTACTTTTTTATTATTATTATGAAATATGAAATTAGGAAAAAGGCAACTATGAAACATAATTTATGCCTGGTAAAATGGGTTGTATCATGGACTTCTTTTTTATTTATGTTTTTGTCACTTGTGTTCAACAATAAAAGTTGTTAATGATTAGTGCTAATGTCTAAAAATAGCGCAATGAGTCGGAATGGGAGAACGAGTCATTTGCGACTTGTTGAGATGATTCAAACCTCGATTGATATGATTTGGACCGAAAGTAGTCCAGTGCAATTTTACGATGGTGTGTACATTCATGGCGACAAAAGAAAAATAAATACAGAAAAAATAAAATAAAGGGAGACAAAAATTTACATAATTTGGGGCTCATGTGGCTACATCCAAAAGTCATTTGTAAATGCAAATATATCATAATATGAGTATTTTACAGTCTCTCGTCTTTACTATATAATAAAGATCATAAATCTTTCTCTTAGAGAAATGTTATTTCTAGAGTTATTCTTAAGAGGTTGAAAAAGCTTTCTTCAAAAAGTTTTCCTTTGAACCCAAAGTCATCTGGCCTCCTTTATCATTTGCCTCTCCCGTGCTTTCTATCACATATTTATTTTTTCTTTTGATACCATTTTCTCTTATTAGCCTTTTATTCCATCATTTTCCTATCTTATTAAGAAAAAAATCCCTTTACTATTATTAATGTATTTAATATTTTTATTATTTTTAAAACATTTTTTAACATCTTTAATCATTAAAAAAAATTGAAAAAATATATAACTTCACTAGAAGTCACTTTCTTATTCATTAAAAAAAAAAGTTTAAAATTAATGATAAAAAAAAAGTAAAAAGCTATCATTATTTTTTTAGGTAACGCGCAAATCATATCTACAAAAGTAAAAAAAAGAGTACGGGACATTAAAATAATTAAAAATTATTTACTAATTTGTAGCATTAAAAAAAACGCTGAATTATATTTTTGTCTTTTGAGAATAGGAAGTTATAATTCACTAACAAATTAAACGATTATTTATTGACCAGTATCATGCTTAATTTGTCTGTATCCACGTGCAATGTTCTGTATATTTTAACCCAAGAAATTAAGGAAGATCTGATATTCTTGATGAAGGCACATGCAATGTTCTTGGCACGTCGACCTTGATCCACAAAACTCATGAGAGCCAATTTAATGTTCTTCTTCAATATCTACATCATGATAATTATATGGATCATCCTAATTCTCAGCTTCCTGACACCATTATTTTATCATCACCAGTTAATTAATTAGAAATATTTATTATATATTACAGCGCACTGACGCTTTTCGTCTCAATTATATTCATGCATTCCATGCTCATGATCATCTTCCTCGCGCGTTCCTCGTATATATATGATCTCTATATATAATACAAAAATGCTACTCTTACCTACGAGATTTCTGGTTAAGAATTTTTACTGTAAGAGTATAATTTTTTTAAAAATATTTTTTGTATAATAATTAAAAATATATGTTTTCTTAATATTGTGATTTTTTAAAATATTTAAAAGTGATAAACATATATATATATATATTCAACTAGGAGAGCTATTAGAGCTATTTGTGCGCGTAGAATCATTCTACATAATATTCCATCCGTACTTCAATAATCTAATTATAACAATCGGTAGATTCAGCACCCCATATTGCATTCGTCATTGCCATATGCATGCATATAATTAATGTGCCTTCCATTTCCTGAGAAAAAATGATAAAAATTTCCAAATGGCCAGTGATTGCTTTCTAAGAATATTTTCATTGGTTTTTTTTTTTTTGTTAAATTAATTAAGTAGATCAGATAAATTAATGAATTATAAAATTCAAATTTTGATGAGATAGAAGTTTTTTACAATTTTTTTAAAAAGTTCATACACATTACAATTAAAAAAAAAAAGTCAAATGAATGACTCCTAAAATAAGGGCATAAAGCAAAAAAATGGCTTCGTCCATTTCCAAATAAAATGAAAAACTACTTGAAAACGGTTTTAAGCTACAGTAAAAAGTTACAATGGTGAAGTGTGTGCTGCATCATATTAGTTTAGGCAAACTGCGAGGAACTTCTATTTCCACTTTTACTGAACCGTCAACGAAAGATCCAAGGCGATGGCGGCGGGTGTACAACACGCGCCATTAGAAAAAGAAAGCAGGTAGCCAGATCTAGGAAATTTGAAGCTGCGGAACCCATCGGGAGTGCGCGTGGACTCTGTAGTCGCTTTAAGACGCAGCTATACGTGTGTGGCGTACGCGCCTATCAGAATCGCAAAGTCTCTTCCTTAACTAGAAGATCGACAGTTGTAGGAGCTCGAGAGGTAGCGCGTGTGGGTCGAAGAGGGCCGATAAGCAGCAGATCAACGAAAAACAACTCCGACTGAGAAAACAAATAAAAACTGACGAAAAAAAAAAAAAAAAAAGTGATAGAAAGTAGTATAAAAATAAAGGGGAATGAGATGAGGTGGCTAGAGCCAAAACTCTGAACCACTTCGCTCAGAAAGAGAATCAGAATCCTAAATGATCTTTATCGAAAATTGGTCGAGAGAAATAAGAGAGAGAACGCGTTGAGGAGGAGTTGTTTTACATTATTGAATTTAACAAATGTAAATTTATAATTTAGTTAATATTACAGAATTTGTATTTGTTTATTCTATATAAATTTAATTTTTATATTGAAATATTCATTTACTCTCTACATAATAATAAAATATTATTAATTTAATAATTTTTTATTGAATTTATTTTTATCAGATTTTATAATTCTATCAATTAAATCAATATTAGTATTTATCACATTTATAACATTAATAATAATATTAATAATCTAATTAAATTAATTATTAATATTATAATTAGTATTAACTAATTAATTTATTTTTATAATATTTTATATTTAATAATAAATCAAACCGAATCTATTAATTATAAAAAATAATTACATATTTAATGAGAAGAGTGAGAAACAATTTATTTTAATGTTTGGCTAAGTTACTATTCACCTATAAATTTGGGGAGTTCTTATTGAAGAAGTCCAAATTTTTATAGAATTACCTAATCTAATGTGGTGGTTTTTTGGCATATATTGACTAGAGTTTAGTTGTTGTTGTACTTTAGCCAAGTCAATAAGAATGCTCTAATTAAGGTTTCATTTAGGCTTGTTATTATTTTCAGAGATAAAATAAGATAAAATTTTAAAAAATAGCATAAAATATTATTGTAATATATTTCTTTTAATATTAGTTTTGTTTTAGAATTTGAAAAAGTTAAATTTTTTATTATATTTTATATGAGAATTTGAAAAAGTGTAATGATGAGTTTGATAAAAGTTTAAGGTTTTTGGTTTTGTCTCTCAAAACAAACCAAACTGATAAATTCATCATTTTCTCATATTATCTCATATTATTTTATTATCATAATATTTCTAAATTTTTATATAAAATATAATAAATACTTTATTTTTAAAAAAATTTCAAAATAGTAATAAATTAAAAATGATACCTCAATAATATTTTATTTAATTTTTAATATTTATTTAAAGTCATCTCATATCACTATCCAAATTCCAAACAAGACCTAAGTTAAATTTTCCTTTTAAAAAAAAATATTGGGAAATAATTAACTACTGCAATTAAGAGATATAATTAATAATTATACTGAAGATGTCTAGTGTGAACATGACATATAGAAGAATTTTATTTACTCTATTTTAAGGAAACATGTAATTAAAATAGTAGGGGTTTTCTTCTCGGCAAAAGGTTATAAATTATAATTATATTATTATAAGAGAAAAATGTACATAGGGTGGGAATGAAGCAACACTAGCTAGTTACAAAATAAAAAATAAAATCAACCACATTGCCTAGCTAGTTGCATTAATTATTAATTGTAGAGTACTTTTTGACTTATATCCTGTTGATTGAATAATCCATCTATCAAAATAGAGAAATATTTTAATTATATAAATAAATCGATAAACTAGATTCGATACGTTAAATTATAAATTTATTTTTATTATAAAATAAATGTAATATATCATACAAAATTATATCAATTTATACAAGTCGGATGGGTAATGATCCAATATTAACACCATCCAATAAAATCTTGGCAGGTAAGATATGTAGCAAATTTTAATTTACGCTCACTTCCACTAATTTCTCTAATTGTTTTTCTCTTCTCTCTCTTTCTACCTCCGGCCCCCCATCCAATTCTGCAACTCCTCCTCTCTCTTCTCTCTCTCTAATACTATTCTCTCTCTACGTCTAATACTCTCTTTACGTCTAATTAGCGGATTCATCTATTCCATTTTTTTCCCAAATTTAATTTTATCTCATTTTTCTTCATCGATTTTAAAAGTCATTTTACCATATATGTTTATGATCAATTTCTGAAATGTATTTTGGCTACAAAACAAGAGATTTGATAGCTTCTTCCACAATCGTTGCAATTTTATGACAATTTTATTCCAGAGGATGTACAAAGGACTCCCCATTTACTTGTATATAAGGAAGGAGTAACAGTAGATGACTAGATAATTTAGGTGTGAATCCACGTATAAAGGTAGAAGATGATCTACGTACATAGATATCGATGAACTTGATGAGGACATTCGCGGCAGAGGGAGCAGGTACCTCCCATAATACATGAGATGTTGAGTATGAGAGAGAGAGGAGTTGCAGAGAGTCAAAGTTGGATGGGGGCCTGTGGAGAGAGAAAGAGAGAGAAGTGAGGAAAAGTCAATCAATGAAAAAATTTAGACTTGATTTATTTTTTAAGATAAAATTAAAATTTTTTTAAAAATTTATTATTATATTTAATTTTTTTAAATTTTAAAATAAAATTAATATGAAAAAAAATATATTATTTTATTTTTAATTCTTATCTTATCTCATCTCATCTATAAAAATAAATCAACTCTTAAAATAAATAAATGCAAATTAAAATTTGATATACGTTGTAGGTGGTATGATTTTATTGGAAGGTGTTAAAATTGATTATCACACATTTGATAGAGGGTTTTTTTTTATGTAATTTTTTTATGTTTATAATAATTCTTTTCAAAATAACTGCAAATTAGAAACCTATATATACATATGTTGGTAATTACCTACCCCAAAAGCAAAAATCATAAAAGCTAAATTTCATGTTTTTTTTTTGAAAAATATTAAACTTATAATTTGATATATTAAATACGATATTTTTTATTATATAATATATTTTTATATTTATTTTTATAAAATGCTTGAGTAAACCGAGTAATTTTAATAAGCAAAATTATTAAAAATAATGATTGGTTGAAATCTCATTTATTATTATTTTTATTATTTATTATTTTTTTATTTAATAGTTAAAGAAGTAATTATTAATAAAATTATATATTTTTAAAAATAATATTATTAAAATATTATTAATAATACTCATGCCCATAAAACTCCGTGCATTGAATAACCCTTCATTGAAATGATAACATATTTTAAAAAAGTTAACTTCCGCCATGGGATATAAAGGTAGCGAAGCCTCACTGCCTTCCTCAGTCCCACCTATTCCTTTCACAAACTCCCATACCCGTACGTACCGTTCTGCACATTGGCTGCTTATTTATATGCTGTTTAGCTAATTAGAAAAACCAGATAGAAGCAAGAAAATGTCCCAGAAAGTAGGTCGCCATCAAAGGAAGCCATCACAGAGTGTGTTCATGTCCTTTGATCATGATCTTTCGGCTCCTCCGGACAATGCTGCAGAGGAGCGCGAGGCTGCTCCACCACCTAATCAGCCTCAGCCACCGAAGCAGCCAGCTCTCCCCAGCGCTCCTGACCCAGGACCAGCATCGGAGGAGTCTTTGCCGAAAGACAATATGAAAGTGATCACCGATGTGCCAAACTAAAGCATTGTTCTTTTATTTCTTAGTAATTAATGGATGAATGCAAACCGCTATTCCATTTTGGGTATTACACATTTCTCCTTTTAAATCATGTGGTACTTTGTTCTACTGCATAGGTCTCTGTTTAATCTCATATTGACGACGGAAACAGAGTTTTTGACCAAGCTATGAATCTGTGAAAAGAATATCCTCAAAAGAATATTAAAAAAAAAAAAAAAAAGAGTCATGTCTATCTGTAGTATTCAATGAATCAATAACTAATGTGTGATTTTTAACTTTATTTTTTAAGAAAAATTGTGATGCATTTTTGGTATTGTAGATTTGTAGTCAAGCACGATATATGCTTGGATAGGATACTAAAAGAAAGAAAAATTCTATTTATAAGCTGGCGTGGAGAACACTACTTATCCACCTTTGATTTGGTATGATATAAAATGTCTATTCAAAAAAATTAATAATAATAAATAAAATAAAATACCTCTAAAAGAAAATGCTAATGAACCAGAAAGCGAATATGATGCCATCCGGCTTCTTCTCTACATCACGTTTTTCATTTCCACGGATATAAATTGCTCGCAAAAAGAAAGTATAATTGCTGCACACACTCACGCAACATGCTGGAAACAAAATTGAGGATGTTGACACAACTAGCGACTAGAGAGTAGGGGTGTAACCTGCCCCACATGAGTTGGAATTGTGTCTTTTGCCCCACATGAGTTGGAATTGTGTCTTTTGCCCCACACTCCATCTACGTCCATGTGGAGGTGGGCTTGTTTGCTGATGAGTGATGAGGGTGTGGAGGTGGACTTCCATCTGTCCGCTCCCCGCTCTCCCCAATTGTAATGCATTTGAAACCGATTCTTAGATTGTAGACTTTTTTTTGTTTCCCTAAAGATGGCACTAAAGGGAATTTAAAGATTCGTTGAAAAATTTGGAAAAATAAAGCTCAATTGTAAAATGTTGAACAAAAATCCTAAAAACTTCAATCAAAGTTCAAACAATTTACATGCACATTCATATTTCACAGTACACAATCACAATCTTACCCTCTATTTAAATTATAATTCCATCATCCATTTCATAAAAAAATGCAAAAGATTTTAGGAAACCCCAATTGGGAAACTTAGCTTGACAAGAACCAAGACGAGCAATGGCAGCAGGCAACGAAGACTTCACGAAGCAAGGCTCAAGCTAGAGCAAAAGGACGAAGAGAGGGATATTGAGAGAGAAGAGGGCCGAGGAGAGGAGGGGGGGGGGGTGAGGACATTGAGAGGCTCAAAATTGAAAGTCAAAAAAATTGAATAAGAGTTGTGGGGATTCCCTTTAGGTTACACACTACTCATCAAATGATGTATTTTGCACAACACAAAATGATAGGGTGTTTAAAAATGTCTCTATACATAAAACAACATCGTTTTGCATGATGACAAAACGATATCGTTTTGACGTATGCATGTATATTTTTTATTTTTAATATATATAATAATAGGCGGGGGCTAGGCAAGATATTTGCAGGGTAAGGGTGCATCCCATCCCACCCCCGCCCTTGCTTGGGGTGTCAAATGCGAGCAGAGCCACCCACCCCCCACATTTGGTGGATGGGAGAATCTGTCTCACCACACGGGAGCGGCATAGACTATTGTTTTGAATTTCGTATCGTACCGGAGTAGTGACCAGTACAGAAATTGGGTCTATTTCGTACCGATCCAGATTTCGTTGGTATTTCGGCCGGTACCGAATTTCAGAATTTTTTTTTTTCATTTATTCCTATTTTTTATCCTAATTTAGACTATATTATTTACATATATATTTATATATATAATTGATTCATATATTGACTATTATTTATATATATAATTTATATATATTTTTATATATATAATTTTTTTTTATGTATAAATTATTTCGAAACGGTACACGAAACGGTATCGGTATCGAAATACTTTATTTCAGTACCTTGACCGATACGCTCACCAGTACGGTATTCAAAACATTGACATAGACGGAAGGTAGGGTAGCAGGGGTATCCTTACTAAAGAGAATAAGGCTGAGTTGAAAATTCGGAGTCTAAGTATTAGGGTAACGGGCTCAAAATCAACAAAGATGAAGAAAAGCCCTCACGTTAAAGTCCACATGGGACCTAGATGATATTGTTTATGGATGGTGGATAAGATGAAGAGGAGAATACCATAACATAGTATATATCTCGTGGTTTAGTCACAAAGGCCAAATATCCTACAAACTGTATTATATTATTGGACATGACCTGCCAATTTTATTCGTTGGTATGTGAATTTGCCTTAAACTTGATACAAAATAATAATATTGAGGACGTCTTTCACAATTTGTGCACACAATCACTTGCAACCAAAAAGTAACGAGGCTTGGAGGTTCGAGAAAACACTTATGATACTTAAGTCAATGAAAGATAATATGATTTCTCTAACCAATTATTCAGATTAGATAATAATCATATCTAGGTTACATATATAAAGTTTGAGACTATTTCTGATAATATGCGATAACCATCTTGTCCGTTATTTGAAATTTAAACCTTTGCAATATTATGGCTTATATTTTTGGGCAGTTATTAA
This sequence comes from Platycarya longipes, assembly GCA_036559045.1. Classification (NCBI taxonomy): domain Eukaryota; kingdom Viridiplantae; phylum Streptophyta; class Magnoliopsida; order Fagales; family Juglandaceae; genus Platycarya; species Platycarya longipes. Next base: position 39,589,367 of record CM071797.1, read on the forward strand.
TATGATTATAGCTAAATTAGGCTAGTATGAGATTAGACCTTGAATACACTAGTTTTTAGACCATGCTATAGCTCAAGCCCATGGCACTACCCAGCGGGCCCTTAGGAAAGGATACTTAAAGAAAGGAAAGGCCATTCCAATAGTGCTACAAGATACTTCTAACCGTGACCTATATAACGCGTGACTTAACACGAACACAAATTCAACTAACATGCTTTGTTAGTTGAATCGGATTATAATTGATTGATCTATAACACAAACCTAAATAACTCGACATAATTGACAATTCTCAATTAAAATGTTCAATTGCATTCAAGCAAGATTCCCGCGAGATGACATGCCGGATAATATCCTCACTAATCGATAATAAAAGATTGATTAGCTGGACGAAAGCAATGTGTCTAGAGATTAGAGAAGGCCTTGGTAAAGTTTAATAAAGACGTATACTTGAAGAAGAACACAAGCACAAGGGAGAACATGCCTCCACATAAAAGGTCCCAAAAATAAGGGTCAAAAGACTCAAAACCACGTTACTGTACCAAAGCCCAAGAAAGCAAGGACCGCACAAGCTCATTTGAGTCATATATATGTGTCTGTGGGGAAAGTGAACCAATATAACGCCGAAGAGAAGCAAACCAGCCTAGACAGATGTCATCTTCTTCTTTAAAAGGGGAGAAATAATGTACAAACTACGCATTTGATAAATTTAGGTGAAAAGTGAATTTCAGCTGTTACAGCCAATAAGCGTTTTGTCATTAAGCGATAATATGCAAAATAATGTAAAAACACATCTTAATATTTGTTTAAGAGAGTAATATTCATCTATTATTATTTTTATAATTATAAAATATTCAAAAATTATTATTTTTTATAGAAATTATCAAATAATCTTTTAAAATATAATTTTTTATTCTAATATCTAAACTAGGAGATTGAATTTAATATAAAATTAATTTATTTATCTTGGTGTTACATTAGACATAGAATATTATAAATGGGACCTTAAATAAATTTTTCTTTACTCAATAAAATTTAGAGGATAAAGAATCTCTATTATTTTTCATATAAATCATGAACAACCTTAAATGATTTTTCTGATATTTTCACTTTGAATTTTATATTAAAAAACTCAATATTTTATAATATAAAATTAGGATAAATGTTAATAGTTTATTGTTTAATTTAATTTTAGTGTGCATGGCCACATCTTAGAAAATAGATCGTATATAAAAATTATATAAAATCTAAAGACTATAGGAAAAAATAATTAGAGAGTGATATTTTTATGTATGTTAAAATATTATAAGATTTTAGAAAGTATATGAGAATAAATAAATTAGAAATTTTATAGATGGACAATTTCTATATCTTTATCTTTATATATATAAAGTGGCTATCTAACGAAAAATTTTGTTTTAACGAAAATTATTATTTTTCTGTTAAACTTAACACTTTTCATCCATTTCTGTTAAAATTGATATTGCATTTAATGATAAATATTGTTTTAAACATCATATAATATAATGTATGTTATTTATTCCATTTATTATATCAATTCATGCTTTTGATTAATCTTAAATTTCATCCGACAATTATAACCCAATTAATTAATCATTAACACACCTAATACAAATTGTCCCATCATTTTCTTCAACATCTTTAATACATAACACAAAGCGTTTTCAAATTAAATCCATTTTGCGTGTCTCTTCAGTTCACGTCCATTAAGTCCATTAAACTTCACATTTAACTCTTCATTAAATTGACAAATTCCCATTAAATAAGCACTCAAATTTTTTTTGAAAAAACAAAAAACAAATAGTAGAAGAGGTGCCATTATTTTTCGAGAGAACATAAGAAAAGAAGTAGAAAAATAAAAAAGAAACAGTGAGAATTCTTAAAGCACGTCATTCTCGTCCACCTTAGTTCTAAATCCCAAAATACATAACTTCATCTATTTGTGCTTCAATTTTTGTTCAAAATCCATAATCCCTTCTATTTTTGGTCCAGATTTTATTGATCTCGCTCCTTTTGGAAACTACTCAAACACAAATGAGTTGCAGGTATTCATGTCTATTAATCTTTTAAATTTTTGTAGATATGATTTTCTGGTTTTAGTTTTTGTTAATTTTGTTTTGTTTCATCTTCTATTTTCAATACGCATTAGAATAAATAGAATAATTTGATGTGGAAGTTATCTCCTTCTTAAATTTACTACATATAATTTTTTTCCTATTTCCTGTTTTCTAATTTATGATTTAATCTATATTTTCTAATTCTTTCTATTTTTGCTTCAGATTGATTTAATCTTGTCATCTTGATGTTGTTTGAAGCTAATCAAATTTACTTGCATTGAAGGTATTGAAATGTATTAATCTGTTTTATAATTTCTTATAATGTTTTTTTTTTTCACGCTGTTAATTTTTTTTTTTAAAATTATCTGTTGTTTTTAATATGCATTACAAGAAATTAACTAATTTCTGTGGAATCTAATGTTTTCTTTTAATTCATGACATATACTTATTTTTTAAATAAAATTTTTTGTGTTATTTCATCTAATTTTTTGATTTTTGACATTTACTAATCTCAGTTTTAATTTCATCTTCTTTCATTATTTTTGGTATAATCTTCTATGTTCTAATCTCTTCAAAAAAAGTTTCGTCATTTCTATTTCTTCTTTCTTAATAAATGCCATTTAACAATTACTTATAATAAATTTGCTAATCTTTGAATAATTTGTAAATAATTTAATTGTTAATTATAAATTGTTATAATCTGTTTATTTGCAAACACATATTAATCACAATGTTTATTAACTTTTGTGAATGATTTGTTTGTGAATAATCTGTTTTTCACAATGTTAATTATTTGTGATAAAAAAATAATCAATTCAGTATTTCTTAATCAGTTTGATCTGTTTATTATTATTTTTTAAATAAACTCTTTCAGATTATTATTTAACTTTTTATATTTTATTTTCTTAATCTATTTTTTTTTTTTTTGTGAATAATCACTGATTTAATCAGTTGATTTATTTATTATACATAACTCCCTCCATTTTTTCTTAGATTTCAATATCTTGATACTATTAGAAGCTACTCAGATTTACTTTGGTTGAACGTATTAATCTATATTATTATTATTTTTTTTTTGGAATTTGATCTTCTCTTTTAGTTGAAGGTATTAATCTATATATATATATATATATTTTTTTTTGGCATTTGATCTTCTCTTTTAATTAATGACATGTAATAATCTCTATTTTATTTCCATCTTCATTCTTTTATTGGTAATATTTTTCCATTTTGTAATTTCTTCAAAATAATTATTCTAGTTTCTGTTATTTATTTCTTAATTTGTGCAATCTACGACAAATAATTTAGGATTTACAACTTAATATACGAGTTTTGCTATACATATATACTATTTTCATTGGTATCATATTTTCATGGTATTGTGTTTGTGTGATTTTTTTCATTATTACGTAATTATTAGATCAATTTTTATTTTATAAAATAATAGATTAAAGAGTTGATTAATAATTTCGTGATGATTATTTCTCTCGATTTTATATATTGAATTAAGGTGACAAACATCTTAAGATTCTTATTATTATATTGTACAAATTAATATGAAATTTATTATTTTATAATTTTTTAAAGAAAACATTTTTTATTGTCAATATTTAATCAACGTTATAAAATTTATTTTATGTTATAAAAACCATATTCTTTAGAGCTCTGGGTCATGAAAATATTTCATTGCTAGTCATATCAGTATGTCAAGAATGTTCTCTAAGTTCCTTCTTGCCCAAATCGAGTATTGGAAAAAAAAAAATAATAACATAATAATATAAAATAAATAGCCAAAAAATATAATGAATATATTATATATGATTGATATTTAATTGAAATATATGATCAAATAAATTTACATATTTAAGATTAAGATTTCATGTTTCAAATACAAACATAACCCAAAATCATGATATAAATTTTTTTCTTCATAAAAATCATATAAATTCTTAAAAATAATTGCATAACTAAAAAAATACAATAAATATAAAATACAGTAAATATACATTCACAAATCCCAGATAGAATAAGAAAGAAAAAATAAAGAACATTATAATATAATCCAAAAAAGAATAAACTATTTATCATCTACTTAATTATTATTATCCATCAAAATTATGTTAGAAATTATTTTTTAAACTAAAAAACTAATTTTTTAATAAAAATAATATTATTTCTTTAAAAATAATTGTATAATTAAACTAGACAAACGCGCTTTATACGTTACTTCTACCTAGCATATATATATATATATATGTATATGAAATTATGAATAAAATTTAGGGATAATTTTAAATTTTTAAAAACTTTTAAGGGGCTATTTCAAATTTTGAAATAAACTTGGAGGGACCCCTCGCCCCTACATGGGTCCGCATGGGTCCGCCGTTGCCTGTGCAGCCACTCTTTTTTTTTTTTTTGTTAATTATAAATTCTTGTTTAAAACAATATTAAGAAATTTGATTTTATTTTTGTTTTTTTGGTAATCGTGAAAAACCATGGTAAAAGAGGTGAAAAAGGAAGAATATGTAAATATAGAGTTTGTTAATTTTTAATATCCTATTGAAGTATCCTCCATTTATATTTTTTTAGAGTATTTTTATTAGATTGACTAAATTTTAAAATAGAAAGTATAAATTTATATACATATCAAATTTTTTTTATTATATTTGATAAAAAATAAGAAGAAGAAAGTAAAAAAATAGAATAAAAATACTTTTTATTTCTAAAAGTGAATAATAATCTTTTAAATTTAAATACTTTTGAAGGAATTGATCAAATTTTTAAAGATAAAAAATATTTTTATTCATTTTTTTCACTTTTTTCTCTTCATTTTTTTTATTAAATATGATCAAAAAATTTTATATGTATGTAAACTTAAATTTTTTGACCTTAAATTTTAGTCATTTTAATAAAAATGCTCTAAGTCCAATAAACTCTCTTTCAAGGTACAGTTTCCACTGCCTTTCATTCAATTCAATTCAATTATTGTAAACACTTTTTTTCCCCTTTTCTTTACAAGTAATTATTGGAAACCATTGTTGCACCATGATACAATTAGCTTTAAAATGGAAGGAACGTGGTTGCAACATTATTTAAGTTGGCGTTGGATTGACGCAGAAAAAAGAATCTATCATGGGGGACCCAACACCCCCAAAAGTGCCTATCATGGTTGGAAGTGGAGAAATGGCCAGAGCAAAGTATCCTAAATTTTAACACCACCCACTCACAACGTCAACACGACTGACAAATATCTCTCTGTACGTACACGTACTCCAGCTGCCCTCGCCAAGCCAATCCATTCCTGGCTTTTGTACGCGGCGTCCCGACTTCGGACTCTCTCTTCCAGCCTACCTAATTTAAATTTGAGTGATTCTACTCTTACTCATGCAGATCCCGATTAGGATTTTGCCCAAAACACTCACATTCAGTCCTTTAAAATATTATGCTAATTAAATTTTGAGGATGATTTTGGCCCCTATATCCACTCTTTTAAATTGGGAATTTTATTATAGTCATCGTCTCTCATATGAGAGACGATCAGAGCTTCTTATCCTAACTAGTTTATTGCTCTTCTGTCCATCTTTTTTTTTGGAGCCCTTCTCACTGCAGCCTATTTCTTTATCTCTATTTCTATGCTTTGTCGCCGGCTATTTCTTTCTCTCTTCCGCTATATTTGCTGTTGATAAGATCAAAGAATAACTATTTAGGTAAAATTCGATTTTTGTGCCTCCCTTTTTAGGGTTACGCCGATTGCAATATTATATATATATTTTTTCTTATTTTGACTAATTCTGATTTGTTGATGCTCGATTGGGTTGATTGTAGCACTAATTTGGGGTAATTTAAATAAATTTCGTGGCTCTCTCTAAGATTATACCGATTTCAATATTTTACATTTCTTGGTGTTGCTAGTTTTTCTTCTTGTTGATACGCGATTAGGTTGATTGTGGCACTGATTTTGGGTGAATTGAATAATTTTTTGTGCCTTGCTCTAGGGTTACGCCAATTGCAATATTTCATGTTGTTAGTTGTGTGTTTTTTCATTTTTTTTATGCTCGATTATGGCATTGATATTGGATTATTTGAGCGGCTATTTCGCAAAAGTATTAGCTTGATTTGGGATATTGTAAAATGCTTTTTTGTGCCTCTTTTTTTAATATTTTTCTTGCTTATATGTTATGTTTTGATGCTTTTTGAACTATTTATGTTGTGGCACTGATTTGGATATTTTTTTCAACATTTTTCTTGCTTATATGTTCTGTTTTGTTGCTTACTAAACCATGATTTTGTGGTACTGATTTGAATACTTTTTTCAACATTTTTCTTGCTTATATGATTTGTTTTGATGCGTACTGAACCCTGCATGTTGTGGCATTGATTGGGTACTTAGATAAACATTTTCCTTGCCTATTTTTTTTTATGTTTTGGTGCTTACAAAACCATGCATTTTGTGGCACTGATTTGAGTTTTTTTTTAACATTTTCCTTGCCTATATGTTCTATTTTGATGCATACTGAACCATGTATGCTATGGCATTAATTTGAGTACTTAGATCAACATTTTCCTTGCTTATTTTGTTATGTTTTGGTACTGACTAAACCATGCATTTTGTGGCACTGATTCAGATACTTTTTTCAATATTTTCCTTGCTTATATGTTATGTTTTGATGCTTACTGAACCATGCGTGTTATGGCACTACTTTGAGTATTTTTTGCAATATTTTCCTTACCTATTTTGTTCTGTTTTGGTGCTTACTAAACTATGCATGTTGTGGCATTGATTTTGATACTTTTTTCAATATTTTCCTTGCCTATTTTGTTTTGTTTTGGTGCTTACTAAACCATGCATTTTGTGGCACTGATTTGGCTTATTTTTTTAACATTTTCCTTGCCTATGTGTTTTGTTTTGATGCTTATTGAACCATGAATGTTGTAATATTGATTTGGCTACTTTTTTCAACACTTTTCTTGCCTATTTTGTTTTGTTCTAGTGTTTACTAAATCATGCATTTTGTGGCACTGATTTGGGTACTTTTTTCACCATTTTGCTTGCATATTGGAGTTATTTTCACCATTTTGCTTGCCTATTAGTGCTGTTTGTGTGCTTACTATATCATGCATTGTTTCCTTATTAGTTTGGCGACTTTTTGTCACTATTTGGTTTGCCTATTATTTCAGTTTTGGTATTTACTAAACCATGTTTTTTGCCTTGGAGTCTTGGGTATTGTTTCCAATAATTGCCATGCCTATTTGTTCTATTTTGGAACTTACTTAAACCATGTCTCTCTTCTTGTCAATTTGGCTACTTTTTGTCCCTACTTGGAGATGTTTCTGTGCTTACTATACCACGAATTGTTGCTTTGGAGTTTTGAGTATTTTTTTCACCAATTGCCTTGCCTATTTGGAGCTGTTTTGGTGCTTATTAAACTCATGCATTGTGTCTTGAAGTTTTAGGTAATTTTTGGTGACTTTGGCTTGCCTATGTTGGTGCTAAATTGGTTTCAAATTGTTGCATTGTGTGTTTAGGACCTTATTTGATTTTGGTGATGTACTTTGTATTAGGACAGTTCTGGAGATGGATCTCTAAGCTGTAGGTTGTGATAAGTGGGCTCAAATAAACAGTGTTCAAGCATGGGATGCTATTGATAGGGTGGGGTAATCCGTGAAACCTGAATGACCAGCAATTGACAACCAGTTTTCACGACTTTACAACCATTTATGTATGCCTCATGTCAGACAATGGATATTACATTAATATTTTATCACTCTGAGTCCCACAAGTATTAATCTACATATTTTAGCATGTCTACATAGATGTTTTGTGTATTTATTTATATTTTCTATAAACTTGAAGCAAAAAACAACCCCAATGCCTAGGTCAAGTAGTAGGACGACCAGTATATCACGCTCAGAAAATAATTGTCACAACGAATATCCAATATGTTTTCGTGATATTAAAGCTTGTAGTCAAACAACACACATCGACGAGAATGATGGCTCCCAATTTTTCGGTTGCCAAAATTATGATGTTAGTTTTTGCATCCGTTTTGGTTGTTTGCAAAATTTCTTTCTATAGCATCTATGATTAATTGTAACTTCTGTAGGTTGGTTAGGCACGTGGATTCTTTTGTTGGTATGACCCAGAAATACCACTATATGGACATAAGCTAATTAACCGATTAAATAATGATCTTCTGAAAATGCAAGTCTCGTTGGACGTTCAAAGTAATAGACATCGTTTGAAAATTAACATGGAGAGGCGTAAACGAACGATGGAAAAGACGGGCTTTTAAGTTTGTATTTTAATGTCATAGTTACTCATAATACTTTTGTATTTTGAAAAATTTTGAACTTACCCACCCATTGGATTGTAATTATACAACTTAATTGCATTTGTTTGGTAAATTTAATTGTTTATGGTTCTTTTTGGAACTTATATTCCTTTAATTGTAGAAGACTACGCATTACAATTTTTTTTTTATGAGGTTGGTTTATAATCATATTAAATTTATGTATTCAAAAGTATTGACAAAAAAAATTTATACTATATTTTTTCTTGTATTCAATTGAAATTGAAAATAATTAAATCAAGAAAAAGATAAAAGAGTAAGTGATTAAGAATAAAAATGGAGGTGAGAGAAAAATAATAATAAAGAAAAAATAAAAGAATGTTATTTTTATGTTTGGATGTTGAGAGTGTTTGTAAATAGTAGTAAAAAGTAGATAAAAAGTAATTAAAATATTGAATAGTAATGAAAAAGTAATGAATAGTAATAAAAGTAGGTGAAAAGTAATAATAAAGTAGTGAATAATAATAAAAATATATTTGAGAATGCTTTGTTTCCAAACTTAGATATGAGAGAAAGTATAAGGAATGAAATGTAAAAGATTTTTTGAAAATGGTTAAAATTTAGGGAAAATTTATAAGGAGTGGGATTTTTGATTAAAATTTGAGAAAAATTATAGGAAATCGGATGTAGATGCTATAATACGTCTGTTTATTCAAATTCTAAATTTAAAAATCCAAGTTGGAAAAATAAATAATTTTCTTAAATTTCTTAAATAAAAATGTCAAAACTATTATGAAAAAAAAAATTAGAGTCGGACTGGACAAAATCTGGCCTGGATGACCAGGGCTACCGCCTAATGCAAAACTTTTTTTTTCATTTATTTTTTATTAAATCTAAATATTTAAAAGAAATTAGAAAAATTACAATATCATTATAAAATACATATATAATCATTAAACTAAAAAAAATAAAAAATAAAAATATAGTCATAGTCGGGATTCCCAATCAAAAATACCGTTTATGAATTTAGTATTCCTATTTAAATTTATGAGAGATCAAAATGGTTCAAACTTGGGAGGGAAATGGGGTCCCTCCCATGCCTCTGCCACCTCCACTCACATGTGTATAGACTTGTGGGGAAGAGAAGTAGGATGTCTGCTTCTCCTCTTTCTTAAGAAAAAGAACGAGCAAAGGGATGGACTTTTTTTTGGGCTTTTGCCAGCGTCTTCAGTGCAGATGAGTAAGGAGAGAAAAGAGAAAGGAGAATCTGCATCTTGAGTGCATATGGGAGAGGAAGATAGAAAGAAATAAGGAGAATGAGAGAATTTGAGTATATGCGCATCTATTTTTAATTTTTTTTAAAATACTTAATTTTCACACTCATCCGAATCGAAGAACTATTCAATGAAAAATTAAGGTAGTTTGGATTTTGAAATGAGATGAAATGAATTATGCATAATAATAAAATGAATGATTGAAATGAGTTGAAATTTAAAATAAATAATTGAAATGTGTTAAAAATATAAAATAAATTGTAAATAATAAAACTCAATTTATTAAACCAACTGGCCAGATTTGAAGTCAAATATAAATCAAAACAGATATGGGTTTTCCTAATTTTTTGTGAGATAAATAAGAAAAAATATGTAAATCAGGAAAATTATGTTTTTATATAGGGTAATGTTGGGGGATACGCAGCACTCAGCGTATCCCCCTCACATAAATAGTGTCATACACTGTTCATGATACTGTTCATGTAAGGAGATGTGCTGAGTACTGCGTGCTCCCCTCATTTATCTTTTATATAAGGTAATCTACTGTCTTCAATTGACCCAAAAAAAGGTATCTTAAAAAAATGATTAAAAAAACAACTAGCGTCGTCTCACAATATATTTAGTCGGCTCTATTCCTTAGTTGAGCCGGATTCGTACAATTTAATAAAGCAATGGAGTAGACTAGATATTCCCCTTAGGTATGTGTACAAAACGTGGCGCCACGCCATTGGTGTACACGCTCCAATTGTAGTTGTATACCACCACAGTCACTATATATTATTGACCCCTGCACACAGAGTGACAGAGCCTAGCCACCTATCTATATAAATAGCTTCAACGTGTTTAGCAGAGCCTTCGTCATCGGAGGAGCCTCTCATACCAAATTTTCTCATCGTTCTCATATTTTCGATCCTGTTCTCTGTATCTCCAAGCAAGCCGAACAAAATGGTCAGTCTTCTACTCTTTCATCTCCATTTCTGCTCCGCTACTTCACTTATTGTTGATAAATTGTTGCTAAGAACTCCGATTACTATGATTTCTGTTCTTCCAAATCTTCGTTTTAACGTTTCTCGCGGTTTTTATTGATCAAACGGATCTTCTTTTGTTTTGAGATTTTCCGATGTCTTTGTTTGTTCTATGTTCATCTGATGTTCGGAAGTGAAGTTTGGAACTGTAGAAATCTGTGTGCGCAGGTATAGTTAATTATCAGTTTAGTTGTGCTTGTTCAGCTTGCAGATCTGATTTTTTCGAATGTTTTTACTCTTTGAATCTTGATTTCCATAGTGGATTATAATTCCTTTTGCAAATAAATTTTCTGATCAATGATTCATTTTTATTTTGATGCTGGAAATGATACGATCTACTCTCCTTAACCAAACGGATTGTGCTGAGTTTTGAATGCATTTTGTTCTGATGTTCTTCTATTATGCAGTCTTTTATGGATGTAACGATGTTATACTTGGACAAAGGATTTGCCGTCAAGAGTTGATATGATTTTTGTAGAGTCCCTCAGTGATGGTTGGAAGTATCATTATCATCGTTAATATTTAGATTTTGTTCGACTTCTGTTTCCAGTTTTCTACCTAGAGCACATTGGGCTGCTTAGAAAAATTTTAAGGGACAAAGGAGGCCAATGTATTTGTGTTGGAATTTTCCATTATCTAGAATTCTAGCCAAGCGGATTACATAGCTTAGTTGATTTTTCTTTTGCTTCTTTTTTATTGTTATTGAAAGAAAGGGTGGATCGTGTTGGGCTAAGATTTTTTGATTGTCAAGTATAGGTAATTGAATTGATTTCTTAATGTTATTTGTATTGCTAATTTTGTGGTTTTATTTTAACAACCTATAAGGTCTTCCATATGTTAATATTCCTCATATACTATGTGTCTCAATAACTTGTAGGTTTATTTATGTCAACTACATAATCTTTAAGATGTTTATAAAATTCCTTAGGCCAACGCAGCCTCGGGAATAGCTGTGCATGATGACTGCAAGTTGAGGTTTCTTGAACTTAAGGCGAAAAGGACCTATCGCTTCATAGTTTTCAAGATTGAGGAGAAGCAAAAGCAAGTTATTGTGGAGAAGGTTGGTGAGCCAAACCAAGGTTACGAGGATTTCACTGCAAGCCTTCCAGCCGACGAGTGCCGTTATGCTGTATATGATTTTGACTTTGTCACAGAAGAGAATTGCCAGAAGAGCAGGATTTTCTTCGTTGCTTGGTGAGTCTAATTAATTGGCCTTTCAATTGATCTTTGATGCCTTGTTATTTCTTATTCTACAGACACTAATTTGCCTCCTGTTGTATGAAGGTCTCCCGATACAGCAAGGGTTAGAAGCAAGATGATTTATGCAAGCTCCAAAGATAGATTTAAGAGAGAGCTTGATGGAATTCAGGTTGAGTTGCAAGCAACTGATCCAACTGAGATTGGTCTTGATGTCATTAAGAGCCGTGCCAGCTGAATACAAATTGTAGGCCTTGCAACAGGGAGTTCCTCCTTTTGACCCTTCTTTACTTAAGTGAAGTGTCTGTAGTTTGTGGGATGGTGGACTTGGCTAATTACGGTATAAATCTCCAAGTTTTTCCCTGGAGCTTTTTTTCTCAATCCTGGACAAGCATCTCTGCTTTCCAGTATATCAATGTGATCTGTTATCTCTGGAACCTATGTACTGTTGAGTGGCTTCTTATGGTCCTTTTTCTTTTAGCTAAGATGTAACTTGTTTGGTTGGGGGGGGGGGGGTGTTTAGACGACACCTTTAGTTCATTTCAAGTTTTAAATTGATCATTGTCAATTAATTAACTTTGGAGTGCTAAACGGGAATGGTTTTAAGATTTCCAAAGTTGCTGATTTATTTGGTCTGTTTTGTATTACATAGACAATTATCACAAGAGAACTGATGCTTGTTCTTGAAAAGTTCTGATATTTATTCTTGCAAACTTATCTAGTATGTTTACTCGAGTTCTACAGTACAGTTCTGCTTGGCAAGTTTTTTTGTGAGTTTTTGAGGTCTGTGAAACAAGATTTGCTGTCCTGACAGGCCCTTTGTGAACTAAATGTTTGTACACGTCAGTGACAGCTTCATTGAGCAAGGTCATGTACTTATCAATTTATTAATGATGGGGATGCTGATCTGTGTCTGTGATTGTGTGTCGTCCACCACTCAATACTTGTTTTTTTCTTCTCTTTTTGGGTACACTAGATAACATAGAAAGGCAAATAATGTTAATTATAGGAGGATATGGGTTTGGGTCTTCAAGGAGTTAACTCTAACTCAACCTAAATGATTAATTCTAAGATCGGATCAGATGAAATTCGGTCGGGCTCGGTCTAATTTTTTTATGGACTGGAAATTTCCGGTCCGGTCCAAGGGAAGAACATTTCTCCTCCTGGACTGGACCGAATGTACACATATTTTTATTTTTTATATATGTATATATAAGTAATAATATATAAATTTTAATATTAATATTAATATAGATTAAGAGTGGTAGTATAACATATTAATATATAATATATACTCTTATAATATTAATATATTATAATTTATAATAATTGTAGTATAAAAGTATAAATCATAGTATATTTATCTAGAGTATTAGTAATAATTTATAAGTAATAAGTATATTATTATATTTAATATATTATTATTAATTTATCACTATTCACTAACATATAAATTTATAATATACTAATGTAAATTATGTAATAGTATTATTAGTTATAGTTAACCAAATCATAATGTATCACTAAATCACTATTAACTAATTAATAATTATTCTTTTTATGATTACATATAGCAATTATAATTATTAATTATTAATTTTGTTTTTAACTATATATGAAGTATGAAGTATGATTATTAATATCATTGATTAATTGATATGACTTATGAAAATTAAATTAACTAATCAACTTATGGGCTATATATAATATAGAATATTAGTTATAACTTATAGTATAAGAATTAAGTCTATAGACTATAAGTTATAATTATATATTTTGTTTAATATTTAAATGAGATTAGAAATTGACAATTGGTAAAGATGATTATTTTTTAAAGAAAGTAGTACTAGTATATATTTAATAATTTATAAACTTAGGCAAAAAAAGTATATTTAATTATTGCAAGATTTTGAATCAAATTTAGCCCATTAAATCATATGAGATACCCCTGGATCGGATCGGACTATCCCTAGACCGAATTGGATCAGACCGATATGGACCGAATCTTATTCGGTCCAGTCAAGGGTGAGAAAATTTTTGGACTGAATAGAATCAGTCTACATTTTTTTTAGACCAGACCGGATCGAATCGGATCATTTACATCCCTAATTCTGGTCTTTAAAATTGTACACATTTTATCTTATGGGTTTAATTTAATTACATCATTATTATATTTTTACATAAAATATTTTCTTATTTGATTTGTCATCCATCTCTAAATGAATACATGGATGACATCATATTATAAATTCGATATGTTTGAATATTGAAGAATTTAAATGTATGATAGAGATTCGAGATGTTTAAATTTTTAAGAATTTAAATATGTAGAATTAAATTAGTTTAACAATAATAAAATTTAATTTAATTTTAAAAAAAATAACTAAAAATAATTTAAAAATATGTAAAATAATAGTATAAAATGATGAGTATAAGTAACATCAACGGATCAAAGCCAACAGCATCAATAGAGAGTCCGTAAATCTAGCTATATTCGTGTAAATAGTTTTGCTCCGTCACCCGAAGTCCATCTCCTGGCATCTCTAGACAAGTACAAATTTTTTTAACAATTTGTTTAATATTTTTCAATTAAAAAATACGAAATCATTAAAAAATCATTTCTTAATCATTAATTATTATTATTATTATTATTTTATATTGAGAGAAATTTTAAGAATATATCTAAAGAAGATTTAGCATTACTCTATATTAAATTGATATTTGTAAAATGTAAACTATGTATTTCACATTAAAAATAATTACAAGATGAGAGTCCTTTATATACAAGTGACTCCAAACTATTCCAAACTTATAATATTTACATCTAATTACATCTCATTTATAGCTGTCACAACTAACTAAATGTAACAGAAAAACTTTATTACATCAATGATGCTAGTAAAATCTAAAACTCCCCCCCAAAATGGACTATATATATTAAGTAGTCTCATCTTACCAATCAGATAATTAAATTGATACAACTCAAGAGATTTGGTCAAAACATTTGCAATTTGTTCATTTGATTTGACATGAAACAACTTGATGATCTCTGCTTATATCTTCTCTCTTACAAGGTGATAATCCAATTCAATATGTTTGATCCTTTCATGATAAACTGGATTGGAAGCTATATGTATGGTTGTTTTACTATCACAGAACATCAAAGCAACTTGTGAATGCTCGATGCCGAAGTCAAACAACAAATTTTTCATCCATAAAATTTCACAAACAGCAGCAGTTATTGCCCTATATTTAGATTCAACAGAAGACTTTGAAATGGTGTGTTGTTTCTTTAATTTCCAACTAATCAAATTATCTCCCAAAAACACAGAATAACCAGTAACAGATCTCCTTGTATCAGGACATGCAGTCCAATCAGAATCAATATAGATTTTCAACTTAAAATTAGTTGAAGAAGTTTGAAAAAAACAAGCCTAATCCAATAATGTTTTTAACATATCGAACTATTCTATGAGCTGCTGCCAAATGAGGTTTCATTGATTTATGCATAAATTGACTCAACTTTTGGACTGAATAAGTAATATTAGGCCGTGTAATAGTTAAGTACAACAGTCTACCAATTAACCTCTTATATTGAGAAGCATCTTCCAACTCTTCCCCATCACTAGCATTAAGAGACCAATTTTGTTCCATTGGTGAATTTGTTGGTTTACATCCCATTAAACCATAATCTTCTATAATTTTTAAGGAATATTTTCTTTGGCAAAGACGTATTCTTTTAGAAGATCTACCAGCCTCCAAACCCAATAAATATTTAAGGGGACCCAAATCCTTCATCTTAAAGTGATTGTTCAAATATACTTTTAAAGACTCTATTGCTGAAATGTCATTGCTAACAATTAATATGTCATCAACATAAACTAACAACATGATGACTGAGCAACCTGCAACTTTTCTAAAAAGGGAATAGTCAGACTTTGACTGAGTGAAACCATTGGCAAGTAGAGTGGATGAAAACTTAGCAAACTTTGTCTTGAAGCTGGCTTCAAGCCATACAATGATTTCTTGAGCTTGCAAACTAAGTGAGACCCCCCTTGCTGTCAAAATCGGGTGGCAATACATATAAGCCTCCTCTTAGAGATCCCCATTTAAGAAGGCATTATTCACATCCATTTGAATAATATGTCATTGTTTGATAGCAGCAATATGAAGAAATATACGAATTGTAGGAAGCTTGGCTACAGAACTAAAGATGTCATAATAATCAAATCCTTCGATTTGAGTATACCCTTTAGCTACTAGTCTAGCCTTACACATTTCCACACTGCCATCTGACTTCAACTTGAGCTTCTAAACCCATTTACAACCCACGGGATGTTGACCAACAGGTAAAGGAACAAGATCCTAAGTATGGTTTTCTTCAAGAGCTGAGATTTCTGCTTGCATAGCAGATTTCCACTCGGGTATAGCTACTGCTTGTGAATAAGTCTTTGGTTCAATCTGTTGCCCAGATGACTAACACAAGGAAGGAGGTGAATTGAGTTATATTATAAAAATTAACACTTATAAATCAAATACACAATATAAAATATAAATAGAATATAAAGCAGTAAGAAATGTAAAGAGTAGGGTAAGAAAAAGCAAACTCAGTATTTTTACGAGGTTCAGCCCCACTGCCTACGTCCTCGTCTCAAGCTACCCATTGAGGATCCCAAATTCACTATTCAATCTCCTTTAGGTGGAAATAGAAACCTATTACACATTTGAGCAGTACCGCTCCAAAGAATCCGTATAGAACACCTTCTACACTTCCAATCACCTCACACTTAGTGATTCAACTATTCTCTGTGTAGAACACATTCTACAAACACAAGGGTTGTACGCACCCTCTGACTGATACAAGAGTTTATAATGGGTAGACTATCAAAGTACACTCCTCAATAAGTGAGATAGAAACAATACAGCACAACCTATATCTCTCTAAAAAAGAACAAGAATTAAGACTCAAAACTTAAGAAAAGAGAGAATGAGAGCTTTGAAAGAATGATGCAAAACTTAGCAATAGATGTGTAAACTCTTGTTGTGATTTTTTGTAAAACTCAAGTGAGCTATTTATAGGCAAATGAGTTTTCAATTTCAAATCTGAAAAGATTCACATGTCAAATAAGAGCACTGTTCACTTTTCAAAAAATTCAAATAAAAGCATTTCTTTTTTGTATTTTTAAAAAATAACTCTATTTATTTTTCAAAAAAATCAAATCAAATCTTTTACTTTTCATACATGACAAAATGAGCATGATTTATTTTTCAAACCAAATCATCTCCTTTTTGCATATATCAAAAAAACACACAACCACCTTTTAAGATTTTCAAATAAAATCATCTACCTTTTACATTTGTAAAAAAAAAACACACAATCACCCTTCAAGATTTTCAAACAAAATCATCTACCTTTTACATTTGTCAAAAAAATACACAACCACCCTTCAATACTTTCAAACAAAATATGCACATGTCAAATATGATAATCAATCATCTTACAAATTCAAAATTTTATATAAAAAATATAATATTCGAAATTATATTGTTTGATAATGTTATGTACATGTGAAAAACATAATTTTCAAAATTAAGATATTTAAAAATGTCTTACATATGTGAAAAAAGTAATTTGATGTTTTATGAAAAAAAAAAGTAATTTCGAGCCTTAATCCAATTTTGAATTTTATTAAGAGATGTACAAAATAATCTATAAGTTTCATTTGTAGACTTTTTTTTTTTTTTTATACTTGATGTGCGCTTCGCTCTATTGCATAAATAATTTGAGCTTGATATTTGAATTTATTTGTTATCATCAAAATCTACACGTAGATACGAAATTTGAAACTTTGGATTCAACAATCTCCCCCTTTTTGATGATGACAAATACTTAGTAGAATTTTGAGACTTGCAGTAATGCTTAAGCTCCCTCTGAGAATATGCGTTAATTTTTCAAATAATATATAAACATAATTCTAGCATATATAACAGAGTTAAAAATCTAAATGTTTACGTCTAAAACTTCTCCCCCTTTTGGCATAATTAAAAAGGAATCATAGTTAGTTCAATAAGACATCTTCCTACAATAACCAATAGACAAATAAAGCGGTGCGTTAATAGAGACTGTAGAGAATTCGGTGCGGAGCCACACGTGTTCAACAAAAACTGCAAAGGTTGATGTCTAACTCCCGTGTCCGACAAAAACTGTAAAGGCTGGAGGCCTAGCTCTGTCAATTCGGTGCGGAAGGAGATTCAAATCTGCTTGATATTGTTGACAAATAAGATACATAGAGATTTGAAGGTTTTTGGTTTCTGTTTAAATAACCATTTTTACCCACCGAATGCTAAAACAAATATCATATTACTCATTAATCAAGTATCTGTTTATCCAAAACGATAGAATGAAGGAGAAAATTTCGTCTAATAATCTTCCGGATTTGAATCAAGAACCATCTCAACCAGTCATTTTATTTCCTGAGGTTGTCAACATCATGATAGAAGTAGAGATGCATTTTTCTGGTTGGACTGATTCTGAGGTTGTTGCAATATTAAGAACTCTCAATGCGCAATATGCTGCCTCTTTTACGACCATATCTCGGAAATTACTAGCGAGGGCAAATGAGGTTGATCGATTTAACAATCAAATATCTGTTCTGCATCAAAAGCTTGCAAATAAAGGTAGAAAGAATAAAAGGTTAAAGCAAGAAAATAAAAATTTGACGGAATTAGCTCGTGTTCTGAAACTTCGAATAGAGGAATCGGAATGAGTGAGAGTTCAAACACAGAGTCAACATCAGCAGATAATGACAGCGTTTCACGAGAGAAACAGGGACAATTGTAATTAATCTCGCTGGCTTAGTTCGGTAAGTTTTGACAATATGCATCCGGCATATATTGTAAGCTTGATTAAGTAAGATTTGAAGAGATGACAGTTTGTCTTCTACTTATTTCTATCTTTATAAAAGTAATTCTTAGTTTTATCTAATCCGTATAAAATCTTCTTCTCATTTATGTAGTTCATCTTCATTCTCACTTTACAAAATTTCAATGGCTCATCAATTTTCCTTCAGTACTTCTCGTGATCAAGATATGAGGTATTATTCACCTCAAACTATTTCTGCATCTGTTGTAGGCGCCATGAAGCAACAAAACACTGATTTTGCTAATAAATTAGATCATGGTGCCATTTATGAGCTTGTGAGTCTCGAAACTCGATACTAATCGTCCATTGTCATTTTTTCCACTCGGTTGCAGTCCAAAACCTGCGAGATAGAGAAGTTTAATGAGAAGATCGATGTTCTTCAACGACTTGTTCAAGAGTCTAACAGAAAAATAGTAGACTTAAAATAACAGAATAAAGATTTAAAATCATTGCTTGCCTCTTTATTTCAATTGCCTAATCTTTTAGATAAGAATGACATGATGATCTATGAAGAGCAAATGCATTTGAATGATGAGGCTTAACGTCTCAAGTTTCCGTAGGTCATTTGAGATAATGGAATAAAAATATCTAGCAGATATTCAAGGCACGCATCATTCATATTTCTCTTCTAATCATGCATAGTCTATCTTCTGGTAGGAGTTTTGTGAAAATGTCTGCCAATTGATCATGTGTGCTTGTGAATTCTAGTACAATATCACCTTTCTGCACATGATCTCTAAGAAAATGATATCTAATTTCAATATGTTTGGTCCTAGAATGTTGTATTGGATTCTTTGAAAGATTTATAGCATTAGTATCATCACATTTAATAGGAATATGATTATACATAAGTTTAAAATCCTCAAGTTGTTGTTTCATATAAAGAACTTGAGCATAACAACTACCTGCAGCAATATACTCTATCTCAGCAGTAGATAATGCAACATAATTTTGTTCTTTATTAAACCATGAAACAAGTGCATGACCTAAAAAATGACATGTTCCATTAGTATTTTTTCGATCAACTTTGCAACCAGCATAATCCGCGTCTGAATAACTGATAAGATCGAAAGAAGTGTGCTTAGGATACCATAACCCTAGGTCAATGGTACCGGCAAGATATCTAAAAATACGTTTGACTGCAATCAAATGAGATTGCTTTGGAGATGATTGAAAACGTGCACATAAACATACACTGAACATAATATCAGGTCTACTAGCTGTCAAATATAATAAACTACCGATCATACCTCATTATATCTTTGAGTCAACTGGCTTACCGCTTTCATCTTTATCAAGTTTGGTGATTGGACTCATTGGTGTTTCAATTACCTTCACACCTTCCAATTACCTTTGATATATTTTGACTGATTAATGAATGTTCCACTTTTTACTTGCTTGATTTGCAATCCAAAAAAGAAATTAAATTCTCCCATCATGCTCATTTCAAATTCTTCCTGCATGCTCTTAGCAAAATCTTGGCACATATTTTCATTAGTAGCACCAAATATTATATCATTAACATAAATTTGAACTAGAAGAATATTATCCTATTCATATTTGATGAAAAGAGTTGTATCGATTATTTCTCTTGAAAAACCTTTTTCAATCGAGAAACCACTAAACCTCTCATACCAAGCTCTAGGAGCTTGTTTGAATCCATATAATACTTTGGCGAGCTTAAAAACATGATTAGGAGAAATATGATTTTCAAAACCTAGAGGTTGCTCAACATATACCTATTCATTTATAAAACCATTCAAGAAAGTACTTTTAACATCCATTTGAAAAAGTTTGAAATTTTTGTAATATGCATATTCAAATAACATTCGAATAGCTTCTAATCTTGCGACAGGTGCATACATTTCATCATAATCGATTCATTTCTCTTGATTGAAACCTTGGGCTACAAGTCGAGCCTTGTTTCTAGTGATGATTCCAGACTCGTCTTTCTTATTTCTAAAAACCCATTTTGTTCCAATAACAGCATGATTTTTGGGTTTAGGAACAAGTGTCCATACATTATTTCTTTCAAATTGATTTAGCTCTTTTTGCATACCTAGAATCCATGATTCATCAATAAGTGCTTCATCAATATTTTTGGGTTCAATTTGAGATAAAAAATACAGTGTGATTACAAATATTTCTAAGAGATGATCGAGTACTTACACCTCGTGAATGTTCTCCTATAATTTGTTCCATTGGATGATCTTTCCCATTTTTCCACTGTTTGGTTGCATCTTGTACTAAATCTTGATGATCTTTCCTAATGTCTCCATGTTGGACTTCTTCTATTGTATTCTCTTTGTTGAAATTGAGACTATTTGTGTTATTTGTACCTTCTGATTCTTCATCAATAGATTTCTTGGAGAGTAGAGGGTTAGATTCATCAAATACTACATGCATAGATTATTGTACAGTCAAAGTCTTTTTATTGAATACTTTATAAGTTTTACTATTTGTTGAATATCCAATAAAGATACCTTCATCAGATTTTGCATCAAAGTTTCCTAAATTATCTCTGTTATTGAGTATAAAACATTTGCATCAAAATACATGAAAGTAATCAATGTTGGGCCTTTTATCATTCCAAAGCTTATAAGGGGTTTTATCTAATTTAGACCTTAACATAACTCTATTTATAACATAACATGCAGTACTTACCGTTTCGGCAAAAAAATAACTAGGTAAACTATTTTCATTAAGCATTGTTCTTGTCATTTCTTGAAGAGATCTATTCTTCCTCTTTACTATCCCATTTTGTTGAGGAGTTCTAGGAGCAGAGAAATTATACAGAAAACCATTTTCATCACAAAAAGACTCAATATCTTTATTGACAAACTCTTTCCCCTGTCATTTCGGATGTTTGAAATAGTATAGCCATTTTCATTTTGAATTCTCTTGCATAATTTGGTAAAGGCATTATGTACCTCATCTTTATGAGCGAGAAAGATGGTCTAAGTATATCTAGAGAAATCATCAACAATAACAAATGCATAATATTTTCCTCCCAGACTCACAACTCTGTTTGGTCCAAAAAGGTCCATATGTATTAGTTGCAAATGTCTAGTAGTAGAAATATGTTTCTTGATTTTGAAAGAAATTTTTGTTTGTTTACCAAACTGGCATGCATCACAGATTTTATCTTTAAAAAAGTTTGCTTTTGGCAAATCTCTCACAATATCATTTTTTGAAAATTTGGAAATAAGTTCCATATTTGCATGACCTAACCTTTTATGCCATAACCAACTATTTTCATGTTGAGCTGATAAATAAATAGTATCTTGTGAGTCAATTTTTTCAAATTCAATTGTATAAGCATTCTTGTTTCTAAGAGCAATAAAACAAATATTGCAATCATGATTATTCAAAATAATGCACTTATCATTTTTGAAGGTAACTGTAAATCTTTTATCACATAATTGACTTATACTTAAAAGATTATGTTTTAGACCTTCAACAACTAGAACATCTTCAATTATGAGAGAAGACTTATTACCAACTTTACCTATTCGCACGATCTTCCCTTTTGAATTGTCTCAAAATGTTACGTGTCCTTCTTTTTCAGGAGTGAGATAAATGAACTTAGTTTTATTTCCTGTCATGTGTCTTAAGCATCCACTATCTAAAAACCATATTGTTTTACTTACGGAAGACTTCATGCATACCTACAAAAATAATTAAAATAATTTTTCTTGGTACCCATGTTCTTTGGGTCATTTATTTATAGTATTAGAAGAAATAAGATTCTTTAGTACCCATATGGCCCTAATGGTCATTGTATGTTTTCTTCTAATAGAATAAGCATGATAGTTATGACCATTTCTATTATAAAAATTACAAATAACATTTAACATACTTGAAGAACTTGAGTGATTGTAATAATGTATTTCTTTGACAAATATATTTTTAGGAAAAGAATTTTGAAAATCTGGTTTTGATTTAATGAGTTTATCAAAGAAATTTTTATAGGATTTGGGTTTTTCTTTTGGCATGTATCCCAAATCTACCTTGTCAAAAACACATTTTTGATTACCAAGAAGTTTTTCGAAATTTCTTTTTCCATTTGTGAAATTTTCAACAATCTTTTCTAAATCAGTTACTTTCTTTTTCAGTTCATCATTTTCATCTTTTGAAACTATATTTTCTTTTTTTAAAACATCAATTTCATTTATTAAAGAAGAATTTTTCTATTTTAAAGCGGTATACTTAATACCCAAAATTTCAAATTCCTCATATACATCTTTCAAAACATTTTGCAATTCTTCATAAGAGGGATTTTCAAGATTTGTTACCTCAAGATCTTGCAGATTCTTTATTATTTGCATCGTTGTCTGAACTACTTGAATCATCATCCCATCTAGCTTTTATTGCTTTCTTGCCTTGGTATCGATCTTTCTTTAGTAAGGGACAATCTACCTTGATATGTCCTGACTTTTTACATTTATAAAAAATTAATGAATCATTTTTACCTGTATCTTTTTTAGAAGATTTTTTGAAAGGTTTCCTTGGAGAAGTTTTATTTTTCAATAATCTCTTAAATCTTCTTGTGATCATTGCAATCTCTTCATCATCGCTTTCTTCATCTTCATCGCTTTCACTTTCATGAGGAATGGCTTTGAGTGCCAAGCTCTTCTTTTACTTTCCTTCTTCTTCTCCTATTTTCAATACGTACTCATGGGTAATAAGTGACCCGATGAGTTCATTTACTTCAAGTTTTTTAAGATTTCTAGATTCAAGAATCGCCGTTACTTTTGATTCCCAACATTTTGACAAGGAATTGAGAATTTTCCTTACTATCTCTAAACTGGAATAAATTTTACCAAAAGATGTCAAACTATTTATAATATTAGTAAAACGAGTATACATAGAAGAGATAGATTCATCATCATTCTTTTTGAACATTTCATATTCATGCGTAAGAATATAAATTTTTGATTTTTTGACTTGCGAAGTTCCTTCATAGGTTACTTCCAAGTTGTCCCAAATTTCCTTTGCTGTCCTGAAATCATTATTCTGTTAAATTCATTACCATTGAGAGCATTATATAGAAAATTCATAGCCATTACATTCATAGTATAAAGTCTGTCGTCTTCGCGATCAAACTCTTCTTCTTCATTTTTAACCTTTACTCTATCAACAGTTTTTGTTGGAATATAAGGCTCATTTACAATACATTTCCAGATTTCTCGACCTTGAGACTGAATAAATATTCTCATTTTAACTTTTCAGAAAGTATAATTATCTCCACAAAATAGCGGAGGTCGACTATTGGATTGACCTTCAGCGAAAGTAGTTGCAATGTTAGCCATATGATCTTAACTCAATAGATAGTTAATCTTATAACAGAACCCTTGCTCTGATACTAATTGTTGCCCAGATGACTAACACAAGAGGAGTAGTGAATTGGGTTATATTAAAAAAATTAACACTTATAAATCAAATGCACAATATAAAATATAAACAAAATATAAAGCAGTAAGAAATGTAAAGAGTAGGGTAAGAAGAAGCAAACTCAGTATTTTTACGAGGTTCAGCCCCACTGCCTACGTTCTCGCCTCAAGCTACCACTTGAGGATCCCAAATTTACTATTCAATCTCCTTTAGGTGGAGAAAGAAACCTATTACACATTTGAACAGCACCGCTCTAAAGAATTCGTGTAGAACACCCTCTACACTTTCAATCACCTCACACTTGGTGATTCAACTATTCCCTGTGTAGAACACCTTCTACACACACAAGGGTTATACACACCTTCTTACTGATACAAGAGTTGATAGTGGGTAGATTATCAAAGTACACTCTTCAATGAGTGAGATAGAAACAATATAACGCAACCTATATCTCTCTAAAAAATAACGAGAATTAAGGTTCAAAACTTTAGAAAAGAGAGAATGAGAGTTTTGAAAGAATGATGCAAAACTTAGCAATAGATGTGTAAGCTCTTGTTGTGATTTTTTACAAAACTCAAGTGAGCTATTTATAGGCAAATGAGTTTTCAATTTCAAATTTGAAAAAATTTACATGTCAAATAAGAGCGCTATTCATTTTTCAAAAAATTCAAATATAAGCATTTCCTTTTTGTATTTGTCAAAGACAACTCCATTTATTTTTCAAAGAAATCAAACTTTTCATACATGATAAAATGAGCATGATTTATTTTTCAAACCAAATCATCTTCTTTTTGCATATGTCAAAAAAACACACAACCACCTTTTAAGATTTTCAAACAAAATCATCTACCTTTTGCATTTGTCAAAAAAAAAAAAACACAACTACCCTTCAAGATTTTCAAACAAAATCATCTACCTTTTACATTTGTCAAAAAAATACACAACCACCTTTCAAGACTTTCAAACAAAATATACACATGTCAAATATGATAATCAATCATCTTACAAATTCAAATTTTTATATAAAAAATATAATTTTCGAAATTATATTGTTTGATGATGTTATGCACATGTGAAAAACATAATTTTCAAAATTAAGACATTTAAAAATGTCTTGCATATGTGAAAAAAATAATTTAATGTTTTATGAAAAAAAAAAGAGTAATTTGGAACCTTAATCCAATATTGAATTTTATCAAGAGATGTACAAAATAATCTATGAGTTTTATTTGTAGACTTGTTCTTTTATACTTGATGTGCGCTTCGCTCCATTACATAAATAATTTGAACTTGAGACTTGAATTTATTTGTTATCATCAAAATCTACATGTAGATACGAAACTTGAAACATTGGATTCAACACAATCAAAGTTGAGGCAACAAAAATAAAGGATTTGTGAGAAGGAGAAATTCTGTCATAGGTGAGAAAATTGCTGAGGGATGACAAGTACTTGAAGTTGAACCAGCATCTTGGTGAGAAGGATGAGTTGATTGCATGGCAGCCTATTGACAATGATAAGATTGCAAGTATGAAGGTGGATGCCTAGATCTGGTAGACTTTCTAGGAGGGATGTCTGAGGTAGTAGGAGAGATAATAGGCTCGTAATTATGGTTTGAACCTTGAGAAAAATTTGAAACTGGAAGAGAATTAATTGCTAGAACAGATTGAGAAATTTCAGAATTAGGAACAGAAATTTATAGGAAAAAATTGGGAAAAACTGTGGCATGAAATTGTGTTGATGAAGAATTTTCAAAATGAAAAATATCTTCATGAAATAATACATCCCTTGAGATATAACAAATCTGAGTTTCCAGGTTTAAAGTTTGTATCCTTTCAAACCACAAGGATAACCTAGAAAAACTGATTTAATGGCTTTTAGTGAAAATTTTGATCTGTTGTGAGAAAGAGTAGCACCAAAACATAGGCATCTAAAAACTTTTAAGTGATTATTAGAAGGAACTTTGTTATAGAGAAGCTCAAAATGACTTTTGTTAGACAAAAGTGGACTAAGAGTTCTGTTAATTAGGTAAACAGCAGTGAGAATGCTGTCAGCCCAATAACAGAGAGGCATTTTAGAATGAAACAGTAAAACTCTTGCCACATTAAGTATATGTTGATGTTTGCGCTCCACAACAGAATTTGGTTGTGGAGTTGTAACACAACTTAATTGATGAATTGCCCCTTTAAAAGCAAATAAAGATTTTAAAGCAAACTCAAGCCCATTATTAGACTTGAGTGCTCTAATACTAGCAAAAAACTGTGTTTCTATATAAGTGAAAAAAGACTGTAGAATCTGACTAGTTTCTGATTTAGATTTCGTTAGATAAATCCAAGTGGCTCTAGAGAAATCATCCACTATAAACAGAAAATATCTAAATCCATCATTAGAAGGTATGGACATCGGTCCCCATATATCACAGCGTACTAAGTCAAAAGAAGTAGTACATCTATTATTACCAATAGGAAAAGGTAATCTCTTATGTTTAGCAAGAGGACGTGTCAACAAGAATCAAATTTATGTGACAATACATGAATATGTGAATTGAAAAAATGCATCATAGAACTAGATGGATTTCCTGATCTAAAATGCCACAAGGCTATATTAGACTTGACATTGAAACAAGTAGAGGGAAAAGAACGATCACTGTTTATTGTATGTAGGTTGGAAACTATAAACTGATATAGGCCATCACGCAATTCACCCATCCCAATCATCTGCAAGGTTGCTAGGTCTTGAAAAAAAAACTTGTCAGCTTGGAGAACCAAACAACAATTCAAAGAGTGTGTTATCTTGCTGACTGAGAGAAGATTGAATGAGAAACTTAGAACACGCAGGACATTATGCAAGGTAAGAGTAGGGGACAAAATCATGTCACCAATATGTGTGACATTGGCATAAGTTTCATTTGGAAGTTTAACTGAATTAGAAACAGCAAAAGGCACAGAAGAATAAAATTTGGGAGAGTGGACCACTATCAACTATCCAGGTACATGAATCAATTGATGAAACAATAAGACACAAAGAATTGAGAGTACTTGAAAAATTAGGTACCGGTGCAATATTGGCTGAGGAAGAAAAGGATGATGGTTTCAGTAATACTAAAAGCTGCTGGCATTAATCCACAATAATGCTAGGGGGCAAAGGAAGAGTGCTCTCAGCAACCATAGCAATAGACTGAACAGAATTGGCAATAAGAGCCTTTAATTTTTCCCTAAACTTGTAATTAGGGGAAAAACCATGCAGCTTGTAACAACAATCAACTGTGTGTCCATTAAGACCACAGTGACTACAAAGCAGTTTACTGCATGTATTTCTTTTGGCAAATTTAAAGGAAACATCAGATCTGGTAGTCAAAGTTACAGATTCAACAGTAGCATAACAGTACAAGTATTAACAAGCCTCTGCCTCTCATCTTGAATAATAAGAGAGAAGGCTCTGTTAATAGTAGGCAACAGATCTATCATCAAATTTTGAGTCCTTACATTATCAAAAACATTATTGAGGCCCATTAGAAAAGTCATGATGTGATTTTGATGATAATAATCAGCAAAAGTTTTCGAAAAATGACTTGTACAACCACGACAAGTACATATAGGCAAAGGCTGATAGTTGTAGAGTTCATCAAAAAGTACCTTTAGTTCAGTGAAATATGAACTAACATCATTCTGACCTTGTCGTAGAGTAGAGATGACAGTCTGCAGTTGAAAAATCCTCAGTCAATTTCATTGTGAAAACCGCTCATTCAACTCAATTCACATTGCAAAAGATGAATCAACATAGATCACACTATGTGCAATTTTGGAGTCCAGAGAGTTAAGGAGCCATGACAACACAATAATGTCGCATTTACTCAAGGATGAAAACAGGGGATCATCCTTTCTTGGAGCCGGAATGATTCCATCAATGAACCTTAGCTTATTCCGTGCTTTCAGAGAAAGGAAAAATGAACGAGACCATGAGTGATAGTTATTGTGGCTGAGTTTCTCAGAAATGAGAAATATTTCAAGATGATCAGCCGATGTGAGGAAATAAGGACTCCTCGAATCAACTTCAACACTTGGAACAAATTGTTGAGGAACAGAGTTTCGAGTATCCTCAGATTCAGGCATGATCAAAGAGAAACAAATATCAAGGAAAAATGAAATCAAGAAAATGGACGAAATCGAATGAATGAATTGACCTAGGGTTCGGTCAGAGTGTGAAATGGAAAGAAAAACTCGAAACTAAAAGGAGAAGGACTTGAGAAGGTCACGGAAACATTCAAAGGATGAAATCAAATGAATTTCTTGAATAGATCTGGAATGAAATCAAGAAATTGTGATGAGATCACGATGAGCGCGAGGAAGAAAGGGAAAAGTTGGAGAGAGAATGACCTATCTATCGAAATACGTGCGGAAACACGTATAGGATCTCACATTAAACTGATACCATATTAAATAGATATCTGTAAAATGTAAACTGTGTATTTTACATTAAAAATAATTACAAAATGAGAGTCTTTTATATATAAGTGACTTCAGACTATTTCAAGCTTACAATATTTACATCTAATAAAATCTAATACTCTACCCGAATAAAATCTAATACTAACTAAATGTAATAGAAAAACTTTATTACATTAATGGTACTAGTAAAATCTAATACTCTACCCGAATTATTAAAAAACTAATTATTATATATATTTTTTTATGTAAGACCTATATTTATTTTTATTTTTAAAAAAGAGTACGCCTCATTTTGTATTGCATGACTTCAAAAATATATTCACCTAAAGTGAAACTAGGTTTGAGGTTTTTTTAAATGATGTATAAATGTTACGAGAAGATACTACTCATCATCTTACATCACACGTTTTATATATTTTAAAATTATTTTTTTGTTATTTATTACTTTTTTAAATTTAAATTTATTTTATTCTTGTTAAATTAATTAAATTGTTCTACTTATTATTCATATATTAAAAATTTGTTATAGAATAAAATAAATAGATAAAATATGTGGTATATGGTTTAATAAATATAATTATTCATATTATAAAAGCGAGTAAAAACTAGAGCGCACTCCACCCACCACCCTCTTTCTTCTTTATAAGTACTGATAGCGGCCCAAGAGGGATGAGCCTGGATGATTCATCGTTCGAGGCGCCTATTATGTACTATAAGTTTTATTTTCAAGTCATTTAGAACACAGTCAGCAAAGTATTTATATGATATGATTTAATTTAAAATATAAATTATAAAATCTAAATATTATAAATTAAATCTTATTGTTTAAATAATATAGATGATGTGTTCTACACACCAACTTAGTAATATAGTAACTTTTGTTGTACATTTATATTTTAAGTTAACCGACACTTAACATAATCCAACATATTACCATGTACAAACTTGTTTGAAAAATAAAAAAAGTTGAACACATATCATTCTTAGGTCCTCTTTGGATACAAACTGTCAATTCCATCTCATTTTATTTTAGAAAAATTAAAAAAGTTATGCTTTATTATAGATTATATTTGAATGTTGAGATGAGTTGAATTCTGTATAAATAATAGTATATTGAAATTATTGTATAATTTTACTAAATATTTTTAGATGAGTTTAAAATATCTTTAAATATTTTGATAAATTTAGATATATTTATGAGATTCAATATTATGCGAAGATGCGCTGCAGAAGACTTATGGAAAAAAAATCAATTTCAACCCTTAGGCACTAACTGACAGTGATGCTAAGAGAGAGAAAGAGTGAGAGATGGCAATAAATAAGAAATAAGAGGAAAAATTTGAAGAAAGAGAGATTTGATCGAAATATTTAATCATCGAAATTATTTTAAATCACTAATTTGCAATCTACTCTTTATATTGACTTGCCCAATCCATCTTTAATATGGTATGGTAGTGAATTTATCGGATTTTCTTTTCAATTAAATTAAATAAGTGTGTTTGGATGATTAAATAAATTTAAAATAAACTACATTAAATGTAATTTAGGAACCAAACAGAGCCTTTAACTATAATTTCTTTTGAAATATGACCTCAAATTGGCCAATTTTCACAATCCCACGATTAAAATGCGGGTTACAATCCTCACTTCGATTAGTATATTATAATGAATGCCATGTCATTTCTTTAGATTAGACTCGAACAAATTTGACAATTAGGGGGCAAATATCATATATTATGCGTGAATAAGGGGTTCGTTACATAATTAAAAAAACAACTGGGACCTGCTTGGAATTATTAGTTTTTTCAGTTGCGCCCCTTTAGCTCCAACACTGGACCGCGCGTGCATGATGATAGACACTAGGTATAAGTAGTGTCAATCGCCCCTTTCGTTTCGTCATCTTCAGTTCTTAGGGCAACCTCGGCTGCAGATCCTGTGCCAATAGAAGAGCTTAAACCCAGGTCTCTCTCTCTCTCTCTCTCTCTCTCTCTCCGAAGAATTAAATAGAATTAACCGATCCGATGGCTGCGTGCCCTAAAACCACGAGCTGTTACGGCAAAACACGATTACTCTATATCAAAAGATAGCTCTTTTTCGTAGTTCAGATCGTATTTTCTTTAGTGTATTTTAGTTTCTATGTAATTGGTTGTGCGAAACTTGAGTCTTAGATTACGACTGCCGATTCCATATTTGATACGTAATTTCGAATTTCAGGGAGTTGAGAAATGTTATACAGTCTTTTATTTCTGCGAAACCTAACATAGTCTCGTCGCTATTTATATGACCCGTATTCTGCTATTTCTTGTTGAAAGTTATGTCACAGTTCATGGGAAAAGGTTTTCATTTCAGTTTTTTTTTTCCAGAAATGCTTCCTAAATTTTATAGAAAGTTGTGGTCCAATTTTACCAATCTTAGTTATTTTGACTCAACATCGGCGCAATCGGGAGTTATGATTTGATCCCAGAAATGGACTCTAGTAGTGAACTGCAATATGCGTGTTTTTTGTTGATTTTTATGAATAATACAATGTGTGCGATCATAATAAAAGTGGACTGATTAATTCAATTAACTCATAAGCTACAATGTCAGAGGTGGTTAGAAATTTGAAGTCACTTTTTTTTAATCGATAAATGGATGGGTTTCAAGTGACAATCGTTGGGTAGTAGTACATTTTGCATAACAAAAATGTAACTGTTCTTTGGTACACAGCATAACATGTGTTATGCCCTACGCAGGCTCTACAATATGGCCTTCTTCTGTTCATATTCAGTGCTGCATGATTGCTAGTAAAAATGTCTTGGGCATAGTTGAATCTTGATATTCTTATTTGTGGTTTAGTTAAAATCCCAAAACTTAGTAGTTTGTTTTAATTTTGCGACCAACCATTGTGGTGATTACATGCTCTCTGTAGTCTAGTGCAGTACTGATCCTTAGTTTCCCATTTTTGGTAGTGCACTATGAAAAGTAGTTTGTGCAGATATCCTCTATATGATTTATTTCCCATCCCATTAGTAGCCATTTTCTTAGGATCCTGATATTTAACAACTTAATTTTATTGAAGTTCATATTGCTAAAGAAGCTTTTCTAAAAGAAAAAGAAACATGTACAATCCCAATAATTTCTCAAAAAAAAAAAAATTATCCTTGACATTGAATAGGTGTCGTTACTACGGTGATTCTTGTCATAGTTGTGTCCCCTGATATCATACAAGGGATTCTGAAAGTACCTCCACAGCCCCTTCATATGCATTCCCCATCCACATCTCCAGTCCTTTGTGTTTTAGTTGCTGCTGAGACTAATTTTTTCCAAGTTTTTCAACTACTAGGGGTTGTCTCAAGTGGTAAAGGCCTTGGTCTTGGTGGTATACTCTCTCTAGGTCTAAGGCTATGTTCCTCTTAGGTGCAAACAATTCCTAGGGGCTATCGGATGGGGGAATTTTCCCTTTGAATTACCCAAAGTGTACTCGCAGAAAACTCCTTGCCAATGGCTTCTGCACCCTTGGGATTAGTTGGGAAGCTGTTCCCGGACACCCAGTGCTAAAATATGTATAAAAACTCAGCCTCTCAACTTTAAATTTCTTTCCTTTCTCGCGTTAAAACAGTGCAGTTTCTTTTTTCCCCCTTTCTTTGGTTGGCCATGATTTTGGGTTGAGATGTATTAATTTTTACAAAGTCTAGATCTCTTATTAATTTTATATCCCATCCTATCTTTTGAGCAGGCAAGGAATCTGAGTTGGTTGAATATATTGATATGGCAAGTTTTGCCAAACCAGAAAATGCTTTGAAACGAGCTGAAGGTATGTGACAGATATTTATGCTGCTTTAACTGTCTGTTGGTAACTACTTTTTAGCTAAAGTGTTAAAATGATTGACATATATCTCAGCATGCTTCATTGCTTGGAACTATTGTTTTTATCAAGGTCAATCAAATGAGGATATTCGCCTTATTGTTTATGTGCAAGAGAAATATGGAATCCTTGGGTCTTCTCATACTCCATATAGAATCTTTGGTTCTTCTCTTACTCCACTGTAAGGTGGCTATCACATTGTGGGTTGTTTTCTTTTGTCTTGTTGGGATAACATGGGTGATGCCTTGGTGGGTAGTAGATCTGGTAGCATGCTGGAAAAGGCAATTTTTGAGCCATCATGTTGTGTCTGATGCAATTCATATGGAAGAAAAAAATGATTGGATTTCTGAGGATAATAGTAGGATTTCAGAGGAATTCTAGGATTTTTTTTAACACTAAAAATTATATATAAATTCACTTTATCACTGGATGACAGCACCCTGTGTCTTTCTAGCTCCAAATTTCAGAATGTTCTTGATCTTTTTCCCCCCCCTCTTGTTAGGCATTTGATGTATACTTCATATACTTTGATGATGCCTGTGTATATTTTTGATCAGCAATAAAGCTTACCTTGCCTATGGAAAAAAAGTAACCTTAGTCCATATTGATATGGTGTTATTCATGAGAGCTCATTTCCCCCCTTAAAAGATTTATATTCCTCTTCTTTTGGCTTGAATGAGGAATTTTATTATGTTGATTGAAGCTTAGAATCACTTCTTCATGTGGTTCCAAATACCATACTGGTTGACAGATTTCCTTCTTTAGAAATTAAATCTTTCAGCACTCTTTTGTCATGTGCCTAGAGATTGGTGTTGGATTTTTGTATCTTTCTTCCCTAGTGCTTGAATTCTTTGGCCTCAAGCATTTATCACATGATTTAGTCCTTTCACAACCGAAGATATATCTACTTATTTTTTTTTCTGGATTTCTTGATGATGAATAAAATTTTTAACTTATTATTTTCCTGGATTTTGGCTTCCTCACATGTTATGTATTGAAACTGATTCACTGGGGTATCATGACGCAGAGTTGATCAATGTTGGACAGAAGCAAGATGCGTTGCAAACGCTACATGACCTTTTCACCTCAAGGAGACATAGAGCATGGCAGAAGCCGCTTGAAAGGAGTATGTTTAAGTATATAGAGCTGTGTGTAGATTTGCGAAGAGGCCGGTTTGCCAAGGATGGACTCATTCAGTACCGTATCATCTGTCAGCAAGTAAATGTTAGTTCTTTGGAGGAGGTGATCAAGCACTTCATGCATCTATCAACTGAGCGAGCTGAACAAGCGCGCACCCAGGCACAAGCCTTAGAAGAAGCTCTTGATGTTGAAGATCTAGAAGCAGATAAAAGGCCTGAAGACTTAATGCTAAGCTATGTCAGTGGAGAGAAAGGGAAAGATAGATCTGATAGGGAACTTGTGACCCCATGGTTTAAGTTTTTATGGGAAACATATAGAACAGTGCTCGAGATCTTACGGAACAACTCAAAATTGGAAGCACTATATGCGGTATGTAAATAGCACTCTTCTTTCCTTCAGTCTTGTTGCTGGGTGTTGCATTGCTACATTTACAACTGCTTCATATGGAATATATTATTAAAATATATTCCTTTTGCATTTTTTACCATCGCATGATGTTCTTTGGGTTAAGAATTATGCTGTTCAAATTATGAGTTTTTTTTTTTTTTGCCTGAGGGGTGCTGTAATATGATTACTTGTTTGGCCCTGGTGATTATATTATTCATTCAGTAAACAAAGGTAATATTATTGTTTGTATTACATCTTACAGTCAATGTGGTATTGTTGACCATGCAAATAACGCTAAAAAATTAATTGAAATGGTTAAAATGTAGGTAAAACATGGAGTCCCGATTAATGCATGTGTTTTGGATGCTGCTATAGCATAATAATTTTAGTAGTAGTGAACTCTGTTCTTTCAAATTCTAGAAAGGGGAAAGTAGTTTATAAACCTGATAAATTCACCAATTCCCCCTTGGGCTTATGGGTAGAGAAATTTGATATTTCAAATAGCTTGATTTTTCTTGCCCCCGTATGTCTAGCTGCAGTCAGACAAGCAAAAAATGCAAACCTTTTGGAAGAAAGTATCTGCTGGATATTAGTTTGAACATGGTATCTTTACCACTTGATTTTCTCATTTTTGTCTTCAATTATATTCTGTTTTATTTGTCTGTTTTTGCATAGCTAAATGGTACACTCAGCATCCTGAACCAATTATTGCAGTGGATTAAACTTCAGTTTTTATATGTAGATGACAGCACATCGAGCTTTCCAGTTTTGTAAGCAATACAAACGAACAACAGAGTTTCGTAGGCTGTGTGAGATCATAAGGAATCATTTGGCAAATCTCAACAAATATAGAGACCAGAGGGACCGACCTGATCTCTCAGCTCCAGAAAGCTTGCAACTGTATGTTGACACAAGATTTGAGCAGCTAAAAGTTGCCACTGAACTTGAACTCTGGCAGGTTTATCATTTTTCCTTTTACTGTTATGTATATTTATGCAGGTAGGTTAAGTGTAAGCAATGTAGTTAAACACAATTAGCCTATTTTTCATGGTCGAAATCATCTCTCTTTTGTAATATTTTTTGCGTATTCTATGCAGGAAGCCTTTCGATCCATTGAAGATATTCACGGACTGATGTGCATGGTTAAGAAGACGCCCAAATCATCCTTGATGGCTGTTTATTATGCTAAGCTAACTGAAATATTTTGGATTTCTTCTAGCCATCTATATCATGCCTATGCATGGTTCAAGCTTTTTTTATTACAAAAAAGCTTCAATAAGAACCTGAGCCAGAAGGATTTGCAATTGATAGCATCTTCTGTCCTTTTGGCTGCACTTTCAGTAAACCCTTATGATCACACCCGCAGTGCATCTCATATGGATATAGAGAATGAGAAAGAGAGAAATTTGAGGATGGCTAATCTCATTGGATTTAATCTGGAGACTAAACTTGAGGGCAAAGAAGTGGTACTGTCAATTGTTCAACTGGATTTTGTCTCATTTTAGTTTATTCATACAGGTTTACAGTTCTGACTATTTGCTTTCTGTTCGTTTCTTCTTTTTCCCAGCTTTCGAGGTCATCCCTTCTCTCTGAACTGGTAAGAATTCTTCTTTTCCAAGCCATGCTTTTATTTGTTCTTTTCATGCTATTTATTTTCGTGCTCGTGGTAAATATGGCATAAATTCTGATGTGGATGTGTCACAATATATGCTTGTTCGTTGCCAATAAATGCTTTTACATTGTGTGGATTAGACTATTTAGTTTGTGATTGTTGAAATTCAGCTTTTCCACGTCTAGTTTATGGATACTGTTTAGTTCTAATATTTTGGTTTTTTTTTTGGGGGAGGGGGTGCGGTACAGAATTAATACCCGTAATCAGTAAATACCCTTGTTGTGGCCAACTTCAAAGATGTTATTTTATGTTCATCTTTTGCCATGGCTGCAGATCTACTACATAAGATGTAGATAGATCTCTCAAATTTATGTAGAAATTCTGTAATTATAATGGGTGAATGTGACATTGATAAGGAAATATTTATCCAGTCTTTTATGCATCTTGATCCAATTTGGGGTTCTTTTTTTTTTTTAATGATGTTTTCTTATCAGCGGGTTGGGCATGCCAGTTGCTAATATGTCTGCTGCATGCTTGATTATGATGTGATATTAAGTTCTCATTTGTTGTGTACCTCTAATATCACTTCTTTGGCTCTCTTTTGTTCTCTAAATCTCTTTTCCTCCAGTACACTAAACCCCCCCCCCCCCCCCCCCCCCCAAAAAAAAAGAAAAAAAAATTAATGAAGAGATCGTTAGTTTATTGGTTTAAAGGTGGAATTTTCTAGGCTGGAAATCACTGATATGGACTCTCTTCCATTTATATTTTCAATTATTTATTAAATTATTTTATTTTCAATCAAGTTTGTTATTCTTGCATCATTGCAGGTGGCCAAAGGTGTATTGTCTTGTGTGACTCAAGAAGTAAAAGACCTTTATCATCTTTTGGAGCATGATTTTTTCCCTCTAGATCTTGCATCAAAAGTTCAGCCCTTGCTAAATAAAATATCAAAGTTTGGGGGCAAGCTTTTGTCAGCTCCTTCTGTCCCAGAAGTGCAATTGTCACAGTATGTTCCTACAATGGAGAGGCTTACCACCTTGAGATTGTTGCAACAAGTGCGTTTTTACTTTGCCTTGATGATTATAATTTTTTAAATGTAAATTTTTTGTTATCTGTGCATTTCATCTTGATTATCAATTGGCTGCTCTTACTTTCCAGGTATCCCAGGTGTACCAAATAATGAGGATTGAAAGTTTATCTAGGATGATCCCATTTTTTGATTTTGCTATTGTGGAAAAGATATCCGTGGATGCAGTCAAGCATAATTTTGTGGCCTTGAAAGTTGACCATATGAAGGGTGGTGTTATTTTTGATAATATGGTAAGCTTATACTTGTGCCTTCGAGTTCTGTGCCTATGGTTATCTCCCTAACCAATTGAATACAAATGTCTATTCCTTGCGATGACAGAGAAATGGTGAATTTTTCAACATGGATGGATTGGTCTGGAAATGGTACAGATAAAGATGTTTGCTAGGCGATAATATGGATAAAATTTGTTGTTTTCCCACTTGTCAAGCATAATTTTGTGGCGTTGAAAGTTTACCATATGAAGGGTGGTGTTATTTTATATTACAGTAAGCTGTACTTCTGCATTTGAGTTTTTTGGCTTATGGTTGTCTCCCTCAACCAGTTGCATACAAATGTCCATGTTGTGATGACAAATCTAATACTTGTACTCCTGTTTGTTTGGCTTGCAAGTTTGGCTCTTCTGTTACAGTTTTGACGTTTGTGTAAAAAAATAACTTACCAAAAAAAAAAAATGTTGGAACGCAACTCTGCTAGGAAAAATTGATGCAGGCCAATGTTTTCACAAAATTTATAGGAATTGATTGAACTTTTACTGGGGGGTATACTTTCACCAACAGTTTAGGTTCATTCAGGAACTCTGATTTTGTGAGAACCATTGTGGATTGGATGGATTTGCTGGTACTTGTATGACCATGTTCATATCCTTTCTGTTGATTTTGGACGGAGGGGCACTTTTATTTTTTTTTTTTGGGGGGGGGGGGGGGGGGTTGGGAGAGAGGGAGGGAGTTTGTGTTGAAGAGAGTGCATATTTGGGAATTCTGTACAAATAACACTGTCGACTGTCGATTGAACTACTGTAAGTTAGATATTTACAGCCCTTGGGGGTCTGCTCAAGTGGTAAGTACCATGGTCTTGGGAGTATGTTTCCCCAGGCCAAGGTTCGATTTTTTGGATGCAAACAATATTTAGGGGGCCATGTTCCGTTGGTGAAAAGCTGAGAATTTACTTGAGTCATGTGATGTGGGCATGTTACATTGGTCTGGGGTTGAACCGGGTAAAATACATGTTGAATTGCACGGTCTCTGGGGTTCCTCATCATAATAAAAATAAAGTTATTTACTTTTGAGTAGTTTTACTGTCTTAATATGGGAGGTATGAACTATTGCAAGGTTGTATTTAGACTCTGGTAAATTTTATTGTTTGTGCTATGTAATGCCTTGAGTCACAGGTCATTCTATGTCTAATGCATTTATTTAGGCATCTTTTGAGAAGAGGCCCAACGGCTGCTTCTCTAAGTATCTGAATTTATGTTATTTGTAAAAGCTGTACCCTCTCTCAACCTGCCCTTAATCTTGGGCTCGAGATGGGTTCTTCGCTAAAATCAAATAATCAGTCAGGCTGGTCGGCAAGTTTGGTATACCTGAAATACGGAAGTTCAATTCAATGCTTTGCTTGCATGAAATCAGATTATATTTCTGTGTATCTATTATATCTTCAGCTGATCTACACAGGTTACTCTGTTGTGCTGTTTGTCTGTGATGAGGATTTGTTCTACAATCTGATCATGTTTCTCAATAAGTGTACCTACAAAAAAAAAGTGTTTCTCAATAAGTGTTTGAGCTGCAATTTGAACCACGTTCTTCCTGCTTTGAGTGAACTGAGCAACAAGTGATTTTATCAATTAATTTTGGTGTAGTAATTCCCTTTTGGATTTTGTATTGACAAAAGTTTCTGTTTATGTCCATCTGGAATAAAGTCCTTTTCTAAGTGAATCATACACCAAGAAAAACTAGATAAGATTAACACAAAGGTAGAAAAGAAATATTGCTCTGATGGTAATGGATCTACTGCTGTATATATTATGCCATACTAAGGTACTAGTGTGCTCTTGGTAGTGTGCACTGCATAGTTACAGATTTAAGACTTATGGGATAAGTGTAATGGAAACAAACATTAGACCTTTGTTCTTCAGTTGGCTTTAAGGGGCCTCTCTTAAAGAGAGAAATTTTTGTTTCTTTATCTCCTTAAATGAAGTTGGCTTGTTATTGTTAACAGTGTGGATGCGGCTTACTTTTGGTTGTTTTGTCTTTCAGGGTCTCGAGTCTGAGATTTTAAGGGGTCATTTGACCAACCTTGCAGAAACTTTGAACGAAGCTAGAGCAATGATTTATCCTCCAGCTAGGAATGTCTCAAAACTTGGTGAATTGCTTCCCAGTTTAGCTGAGATTGTGGATAAGGAACATAAGAGGCTACTTGCTCGAAAATCCCTCATTGAGAAACGCAAAGAAGAAGAGGAGCGCAAACTGCTGGAGAAGGTACTTTGTAAACATATTCTGGCATATGCCTTTCAACTTGATATTTGAATGATCATTTATGTTATGAAATTTTTTCCTAATGAACCTTTTTCATTTTCGAAGGAACGTCTGGAAGAGTCAAAGAGGATTGAACTACTGAAGATAACTGAGGAAGCAGAAAGAAAAAGACTTGCTTCTGAGTATGAGGAGAGGAAGAATGAAAGAATCCGTAGAGAAATAGAGGAGCGGGAACTTGCGGAAGCCCAAGCTTTGCTTCAGGAAGCTTCACATCGTATTAAATGGAAGGGAAAGAAGCCAGCCATTGAGGGAGTGAGTTGAAGAATAATAGATTTGTTTCTTCTCTCTTTAGGATGGGCTCAGAATGTACTGATGGTTTCTGTATACAGGAAAAATTAACGAAGCAAAGTGTAATGGAGTTGACATTGAGCGAGCAACTCCGAGAAAGGCAGGAAATGGAAAAGAAATTACAGAAACTTGCCAAAACTATGGATTATTTGGAGAGAGCAAAAAGAGAAGAGGCTGCTCCCCTGGTTGAAGCTGCATATCAACAGCGTTTGGTGGAGGAGAGAGTCTTGCATGAACGTGAGCAACAGGTATTTCTGTGACTTTCTCGTAGTGTCTAGACTCTACTGATTGCTTCCTTGCATGTTTTAAGATCCTCTCTTTTTCTGAGAAGTTCCAAATTGTATCTTTTGTGTCTGATATAAGTAGAGTTTCATCTGTATCATGTCCTAGTTCACCATTTAGTCTTTCTCCCATCACTCATCCCCACAACTCTCCCCCTTAAGTTCACTATGCTTATGGGTTGTCCTGTGCTACTCTACAGCAAGAAATTGAGCTTAGCCAACAGCGCCATGATACAGAGCTAAAGGAGAAGGAGAGGCTGGCTCGAATTAAGAACAATAAGGTTAGTACCCAGTACGGTCTTGTGATTGGCTTAGGTCCAATTCTTGTCAGAAATTTTAATTTTTTTTGTAACTTGTAATTGTTGGCCAAATTGATGAGTGCATTATGCTGATGGCTGTAAGAGAAAAACAAGAGGAAAGTACTGAAGATCACATATCTGGGAGCTTTAGACATTCAAAGGTTGCTGAAAATATTGCTTATAGATATGTATATATAGCATATACTCCCTGTATAATTGAGCTTTGCCTACTCTTATGAATAAAATACCTTGATTAATGATAAAAATATGTATATATATAGCGCATCTTGGAAGTTATTTCCAGAATATATATCCTGTTCTGCTCCCAAAGTTCACGATGGAGTTCTATTTGCATATCATGCATACGATGTTTATACTCATGTTCTGTTTTATAACAGCTAACAATCAACAATGTGTCTGAAAATGATGGCATTTTGGCAGCTTTTGGCTGTACCTTAAAGAGCTCTGGATTCTTGGTTTTTATGTGCAGGAAATATTTCAAGCAAGGGTTGTCAGTTGTCGGGAAGAAGAAAATACCAGATTAAGAAGGGAGAGAGAGGAGAGAGTCTCACAAATCTTGCAGTCCAGGAGACAAGAGAGAGAGAAGATGAGGAAGTTGAAGTTTTATTTGAGTTTAGAAGAGGAGAGGCAGAAAAAATTGCATGAGGAAGAGGAAGCACGGAAGCGTGAAGGTAGTTACTTCTGTTCAAATCATACCAGTTTTGTATTTTTCCTCCTCTCAGTCAGAAGTTCTTAAAAAAGAATTTGAAATGCTTCGTCCCTCTTACCATCATCAGTTACCACGATTGATGTTTTTGCCCAACTGTAGTTCATCAACTACCTTTGTTTCATTTTAACGTTGTAATTTCTTTTTTTCTATCCAGTTATTTACTGATGCAAATCATTATTATTAAATCCTGCATCTCTTTCTTTAATGCAAAATTTGGGTGGCCTTTCGTAATATGTTTTAATGGTTTGTTCTGGCGTTTTTGGAACTTTCAGAAGCTGAGAGAATAAGAAAAGAGCAGGCTGAGCACAAAGCAAAATTGGACGAGATAGCTGAAAAGCAGAGGCAACGAGAACGAGAACTAGAAGAAAAGGAAAGGCAGAGGAGAGAAGCACTTTTGGGAAAATCCACAGAGGTACCTTTAAAGATTTCTGAGCCTCCTGCTGTGGCCCGCCCATCAGAGTCTGGATCTGCTGCTCCAGCTGCTGCCGCCGCCGCTGCTGCTGCACCAGCTCCTGGAAAATACGTTCCAAGGTTCAAGCGAACTGAGAGCTCAGTGCAGGCTCCACCTCCCGAACCTGATCGTTGGATTAGTAATAAACAAGATGATCGAATGCCCCAAGTTGGTGATAGGTGGCGTAGTGATGACCGGAGATCCTCTGGTGGGTCCTCATTTGGCGGGGGTGGTGGTTCAAGGTTCGCATCATCATGGTCATCCAGGAACCCTCGTGGATCTGAACGTTGATTTGGAACTAAAACAGCCAAGCTTTGGAAGTTTAGCATTTAAGCTCTTTCACTGCCGGAATGTGGACGTGGTTCTATACTGGATTTGCTTATTATAAGCTCTGGTTATTTATTTAAGACTTTGGGATTGGTTTTCATTTTGTTTGTTTTGTTTTTTTGAGATTTTAGATTTCCTTACGCCTAATAAACATTTCACTTATTCCCATAGTGCTTGATGCATTTGGGATTTTGTTCACGGTTTGGCTGGTTTTTGAGCATCCAAATTGGCCCTTAAACTATTCAGAGTGCCTAATCGACACCTCAGAGTCAAAGTGCGCTTATTATGAATTTAGTTTTGTTGGATCCCTTTGGTTTTGAGAAATGAAGTTGGTCCCCAACTGTTCGTTACATGTTGAGGACAATATAAGTGTTACTCCCATGGAAATAGGCAGCCGGCCTGCCAAAAATCACTCAATAGAAAAATAGACAGAAAAGAGGAAAAAATCTATGTGTAAGCAGGCTTGTGTGCACACCTACTCAGATGAACATCCAGCATTGCTCAAGAAAAGAGTTTTTGGGACATGCTACGGAGACCACTGGTCTATTGATAGTTGACCGATTATTTCACTTTTTTTGTTTTTGTTATTTTTTTAGGTTTTCAATACATTAAGAAATATTTTTTGATATTTAGAAATGAGAATATAAAAATCAAAAAAATCAAAGCAATACATATTTTAGCATTTAAAAAAAAATAAAAAATAAAAACACACCAATGGTCTTAGCATTTTTCTTTACTTTTTCGTCGAGCCGAATTGAGTTAAGTTAAGTTGAAAAAAATATTGATAGGATGTTTCTTTTTAAGCATTAATCCCTCCCTCCCACCTAGCAAAACAAAAAATCTTTTTGGGAATATTTTTCCTTTATTTATAATATTATGTATATGGTCGTTAGGCTATTTTAACAAAATATTTTACATGTAAGAACGTTATTGACGAGGATGATGGAGTGGGTAAATTGCATTGATTAGCATGTTTAATTACAATTCAACTGCAAGAATGATCGGAAATGACGCTGGATTACGTGGAATGGAATTTCAAATATTGCCTGCCAACACAACCTGAGATTTCTTACATGACGTGAGCTATGTCTTACAAACAATCGACATAACAAACAAGCTTAGCGTACTGTGGCTACATGTGATGAGAAGTGCTAGGTTCACAAAGAAAGAAAATGTTATTTGAATCGATAAAAGTGATTGACAAAAGTCAACGATTGTATTTTTATTTTTTATTTTTTATTTTTTACATAACGATTAAGAAAGTTATTATTAATAAATTGATATATTTATTTTTTAAAAATATTTAGAGATATATAAAAATGATTGAAATAAAAAAGAAAAAAAAATATATTTACACTAATCAGTTAGAATTATCGATTATTTATCAATTCTTGTAGCATTATCCCATTAAGAAATATCACAAAAGTAAAAGTTCACAAACTGTGTCTAAATGTGATATGTTACAACTTCTTTATAGTATAAAGACCTTTACAATTTGGTATACCACAACAAGCCAACTCAAGTTGTGAGTTTTATTTTTGTGTTATTGATAAACAAAACATTTATCAAATGTGATATATTAGATTTATTTTATATTTATATTTATATATTTTTTATATATGACATACCATTGCTTGTTAGGGTGGGTGGCAGGGCTCCACCACTTGCCACTCTGCCCACCCTGTCCAAACCATGCTTGCTTGGGAGCGGGAAGGAGGGGGGGGGCTAAGTTGGACCTTGGCCTGTCTCTAATTATCATTTCACCTGACTTAGTTATATGTATATATATATATATATATATAACTAATATTTTTAATAAAATATGTCGTTTTAGGGAGAACTCTCTAATTTGGATGGTGTGGATTTTGAGTAGCGTTGGCAGATGATTGTGAGAGCAATCACTCACTAAAAATAGGGTTAGGTCTCAGGAACCCAACTCTCCTCCCATCCATGTGGGGGAGGGATTGGAATTGAAAGCCCTAGTCCAAAAGTTGCAGATGGCACCTTACCATACATCAATTTGTAGATTTTTTATAAAAATTATTGTGAACCAAACATTATATATGACAATGAATCCGGATACTTTCTAGAGCGAATTTTGTTGGGGAGAGCTTGTCTCATTAGACTTTGGGCCAAAGCCCAGTTTTTTTTTATTCGTACCGATGAGGTTTATCTGTCCTCTAATGTTTATAGGAAGGTTTTGGTGGTGGCCGTCAAACTTCCCTTGCATCGAGGTTTAGCACCATTTTTGTGGTGTGTGGCCGTCCGATTTTTCCAATATTTTCTTTTTTTAATAACAACTTGTATATTATTTCTAAAAAAAATACTTTTTTAATAAAATTTTTAAGAAACTAGTGTACATATAAATTAGTGTGTGTGAATACACTATTTATAATGAGATTCATTGTAACTTTAAAAAAATTAAAACATCAATAATTATTTTTTGACACAACTGATGTGAAAAGTTTCACATCAACAGTGTGTTGAATATGTAAAAAGTAAGAATTATAAATAGATTTTCTCAATATAAAAAGCTGCCATTTGTATTTTGTTTATGTTGAGGGACTAAAAAATCAATGAATAATTCTCTTTCTCAAACCCATACCTCAAGATTATATAACCTAAAAATATCCTATGATACAAAAGATTATTAAGTGTTTTGAGAATATAATCGACGTGTTATTTTCATTCTATCTCGAAATTCCATATCATTAGGAGACAATGCACTTCAAGCAATGAAAGCACTTGAAAGTAAACAGAATAATGTGTTTATAGTAAAAAGTTTAGTCTTTTATTCTTAAAAAAATAAAAAATAAAAATGCCATGTTATTAATTTCCACATTTATTTTTGAAGTCAATTATTTTCCACTTGAAATTTGAGTTATTATTATTATTATTATTTATAAAAATTCGTCATCTTCTCTACCAATTTTTGCGAAATAATCACTCGCTACCATTGACCAGACAT
Organism: Platycarya longipes; assembly: GCA_036559045.1. Taxonomy (NCBI): domain Eukaryota; kingdom Viridiplantae; phylum Streptophyta; class Magnoliopsida; order Fagales; family Juglandaceae; genus Platycarya; species Platycarya longipes. Next base: position 39,633,942 of record CM071797.1, read on the forward strand.
CGTTCCTGTTTGTTTGGTAACTTTGGTTCTTTCGTTTTCCGAAGTTCCTATTTATAAACGTATCAGCACATATATGGCGTCAGCATTGAATCGTGAGATTCCACCAGCAAATCGAAATCCGAACTCTTTCATATGTCGTCTAATGCTCGACTCTTGAGCCGGCAGTCCCTATGTGCCGGCAACCCCCCTTTTGGAGTCCTCATCCAAAGTCCTAAGCTTTTATAGCCCTTCTGTGATCAATTGGGTCGAAAATTCAAAGGCCATGGACTCCCAAGACGAAGAATCGCCGTTGGTTGTCGATAATTCGCCGGGCAAAACCCCAGAGCAGAACCATGCTAGAGACGTTCATATTCTCAGCTCTGCATTCCTCTTGATCTTTCTTGCCTATGGAGCTGTGCAGAACTTGGAAAGTACCCTCAACACCGTGAGTCTATCTTCTCCTGTGTTTTGCATTGTTGAATTTTAAGTCTTTGTTATTCAATGTTTGGTTTGCTGAGAAAATACGGGTAGAGGAATTTGTGTTATTTTCCTCTTTTTGGTTTCTGAGAGAACTGAAAAGAATTGTAAACCATAATGTTTTAATATGAGGATATCTGCTCTATTTCTTTCAATTCTAATTGAATTAAGTAATGTTTTAGCTGAGTTTGACTGTCTTGGAGATTAATTTCAAATCAGGAAGAAGATTTGGGTACGACTTCGCTTGGGATATTGTATTTGTCTTTCACATTTTTCTCATTTGTGGCCTCTGTGGTGGTTCGGGGACTGGGTTCAAAGAATGCTTTGGTTCTTGGGACTACTGGTTATTGGTTGTTCATAGCTGCGAACTTGAAGCCAACATGGTAATTACTTGTAATCTGGTGCTAGTATGTTTGGACCATTAAATTGAGAATAATTTGGATTTTCTATGCTTGAATTATTATATACACTTCTTCCAGTGGCTAAAAAGCCCCATGAAGATAGTGTATGTTAATTAATCTCTAGCTTATTTTATCTGAGTCTTTTTTTTTTTATTGGCACTGGGTATCCGTAACAGCATCCCAACTAATTTAAGGGGTGCACAGGTCCTCAGTAAGGAATTTTCCTGCAAGTGCTTCGGGTAATTCAAGAAGAAAATCCCCCAGTCTGATAGCCCCAATAGATTTTTTTGCATCCAAGGGAATTTGAATTTTAGACCTACGGGGTGCACACCCCCAAGCTCAAGGCCCTTACCACTTGGGCCAACCCTTAGGGGTTTTTAATCTTTTAATCTCCCATATGTTTGTTTTCACAAACCATCTTATCTACTCATTATTACACTTTTTCAAATTTTCATACAAAATAAAATAAATAAATCAACTTTTTCAAATCTCAAAATAATTTTTTCAAATCCCAAAACAAAACTAATATTAAAAAAATATATTACACTAATATTTTATTTTTTTAAAATTTTTATCTCATCTCATCTTATCTCTAAAAACAAACCAGGCCTAACTTCTAATTTGCTACTGCATGAAGAAACTAGGATTGTACTAAGAATTGATTGATTGCTAAAATGAGTTGTCCTCCTGCAGGTATACAATGGTTCCAGCTTCTTTGTATCTTGGTTTTGCTGCTTCAATTATATGGGTTGGGCAGGTCAAAGTCAATGCTTCAATTTTTTTTTTCTTCACTTTCTTTGTATATTAAAGCAATAGTTGATAGAGCCTCAACTTTCCTTTTAAACCCTTTTATTGTCAGGGTACATATCTCACTTCTACTGCCCGCAGTCATGCAAGAGATTACAAGGTCCATGAAGGAACGGTAATTGGTAACTTTAATGGAGAATTTTGGGGAATGTTTGCAAGTCACCAGGTGAACCATTTTATCTTTTAATAAGTCTAATTTTGTGTTGTTTTGTTAAGAGCAAAGTTTTTTATGAGTTAATTTGAACTTGCTGATGTGAAATTTCCTACATTTCTGCAGTTCATTGGAAATCTGATCTCACTTGCAGTCTTGGGAGATGGAACGGTACGCATTGTCCTCATAGTTGAATAACTTGAATTTGACTTTTGAACTCCATCTCACTTCCCATCAACCATCCCCTATAGTATTTTTCACTACTCATCTATTTTTCTTTTTTCAATCAGATATGGACTGTAGTAAATGTACTAAAAAAATTATTAAATGTATTAAAAGACTTGAAATATAGAGAATTTAGTTTTCCATAAGGCACATAAATTAAATGATTATGCAGAATATTGGATTATTCATAGACTAGCTGATTAAATATTGGAGGGCCGTGTAAATAAATACGTAATCACAGATGTATGCTATTTTGGTGCACTGTATCCATTGATAGCATGGTATATTATCAGTTGATATACTTTAATGTTAGTTTGTTGAAAAGTTTTTCCTCTTTCATTATTTTAACTTTTTCCCATCAGAATTATATATATATTTTTACAAGTAAAATAAAATATTATTGGATCAAGTAAATAGGCATTGCCCAAGTACAGTGGGAGTCTATGAAAGAGAACTCCTAGTTACAAGTTAGGAGCTAGAAAATGATACAACAGTCATGCTAGCTAGATCAATTGAGTACAATGACAGAAGCCCAAAGAAATGAGGTGTGAGAAAAGAAACTTCTAAGCCCATCTAAGAGCGCTCCCGATCTTCCAGCAGCAGTTTTTAGTTTGGTTCCCAAACTCACCTCAACTCATCTTGTCTCATTATTACAACTTTCTCAAATTTTCGTACATTTTCTCTAATCCCCATACAAAATATAATAAATAATTAAACTTTTTCAAATCCCAAAACACTCATAATATTAAAAAGTAATATTCTAACAATATTTTATTCAACTCATCTCAACTTAACTCAGCTCATCTCGACATCCAAATGCACTCTTATAGTCTGTGATATTTAGTAGCATATGCATAGTCTGTCTAATTTGTATTTTACAGTCTTAACTTTTTTTGTTTAATCTCATGGATCTCACTTCTTTTACAACACTGCAGGAGGGAAGTACCAGTAACACAACTCTGTTGTATGTTGTATTCCTTGGCAGTATGACCTTAGGTACCATACTAATGTGCTTCTTAACAAAAAGGAATCATAATGGAGAGGATGGGTCACCAGGTCATTCTGTCGGCTTGTGTTCTACTGTGGTTTCTCTTTTAAAGTCAGTAGTCAGTCTTTTATTTGATGCAAGGATGCTATTGATCATCCCACTTATGGCATATTCAGGACTACAACAAGCATTTGTATGGTAATTACTGGATTAGCTTATGATGGATACTTTCTTGCTGCCATCCCCGTCTCAATTTACATCTTTCCAAGTTCTCATTTTCCTTCCTGACTTTTAACATGGATTGTGAATTAATCTTAGGGCTGAGTTTACAAAGGAAATTGTAACTCCAGCACTTGGTGTGTCTGGTGTGGGTGGTGCAATGGCGGTATACGGTGCTTTTGATGCAATAGTAAGTATGAGAATGTAGAAATGAATGGTTCCTTATCTTGTAAAGTAGTACAACTGAAATCGTCCTTTGATTTTATATTTGTCATATTATGACAGCTTTCCCTATTGTACTGGTTGAAAATTCAACTGTAAGCTTAGCCTTTGCCACAATGAAAGAATGAGAGAGAAGAAAACCTTCTCTCTTCTCTATCTCCTTTAGATATAACTTCATTGCATGGTATGTCACGTTCTTTTTAATGCCTCAGTTGCAGTGGCAAGGGATTTAGAGCCTATGTCTTGTGCATTTTGCTGCATCTGAATTTTAACATCTCGTCTAATCCAGTTATTGCAACAAACCTCCAATGTTACTATTGTCAAAGATAACCTTTGAAAGCGAACTAGACTTTTAGTATTGTATGCAAAAAGCTCAATTATGTTGTTGGAGTGGTAATAGAAGTCATCATATTCCATGCTGGAAATGCAGAATTGTGTATGTTATATATTGCTTAAATGGATTGTTTGGATTTATTCTAAACTTGTTGGAATTTATGCCAGTGTTCGCTGACAGCTGGTCGACTTACTTCTGGTCTCCCATCGATCACTTTGATAGTTTCTGGTGGAGCTGTCATTCAGGCTGTTGTATTCCTCTGGATTCTGCTAATATACAGGCAGGAGGCATTTTATTGTACTACATTTTCTTCAAAACTGAACTTTTTGTTGTAATGATATGGTTGAAGCCATGCTTATTCTGCCATCTTATCATTCAGGTTAACTAGTGGAGTACTTGGCATTGTGTACCCACTTCTCATGGCTGCCATATTGGGCATTGGCGATGGAGTATTTAATACGCAGCTTAATGCTTTGCTTGGGATACTGTTCAAGCACGATATGGTACCATTTTTCTACTAGTTGAACATATTAATACATGCCTTTTCTATTTAAAACGCAATGGAATATTTGTATCTTGGTATTCTCCATGTACAACCCCAAGGGCAAGCTAGTACTCATGAACTCACATCTTGACTGCATGTACCTCATGTTTCTTTGTGATTTTATTTACCCGTTACAGGTCTCCGGCTCATGTTATCATTTTATTCTTGTGAAGTCAAAACTCTATATCACTGACAGTTTATGCACATTTTCAAATTGCCTGTTCCTTTCTGTCCATATTTCCAAAACAAAATGGATTCTTAATTGATTGTGCTGCTCTTGGAAACAGGAAGGAGCATTTGCACAGCTGAAGGTGTGGCAGAGTGCATCCACTGCACTTGTTTTTTTCATGAGTCCGTACATCTCATTGAAGGTAATGCTGCTGGTTATGCTTGCTGCACTTGGCCTCTCTTATTCGGGATTTCTGTTTTTAACTCTCAAGGAAGAGAAAGCGTTCTCCTCCGGTTCTTGAAACTAATGTTGCTCAGAATGATCGTTCTCTTTCATATATGCCAAATGTGCTCTGTTTGGAAGTGTCTGTAATATATATCTTAGCATAAACTATTTTTGTGAAATGTGCATATGCTTCAAGGCAATAAAAAGTTTTGCAGCATTATAAGCACAAGTGCCTTGTTTCATAATGACTTTGGGGTGAAATGCTGTACGCCAATCTCTATTTTCAATTTTGAACAAAAGCTGGTGGAGATAGATAATGAAGTCTTTATCCATGGTTAAAGTAGTTGGGCCACCCATAGTGGGGAGAATTGATTTAAATCAATTTTTTCGTACGTGAATCTTAACTTGCATGGCTTGGACTACACTGATAAGTTTAGATCCAGAGTGTTGGGAATAAGATGGTGAATATATACTGAGATCATAAACGATTGTCTGGGTTTATTTGGTGTATTGTTCCTACTTGTATGTGCTTGTGCATCTGGAGAGAGAAAATGCAAGAAACTTTAAAGATTGTGAGAAAATTTTGGAGGAACTAAAAATCTTCTTCTATAAGACTTTGCTTTCATGGGCGGAATCTAAATCTTGTAACGGACTTAGTGTCCATGACCTTCGTCTTATTGTAACCACAAGCTAAGTTTCTCAGGTATACCACTAGTGTACTTGGGTTTAGCTTTTTTCTATCAATGGAATCTTTTTAATTACCTATAAAAAAGAAATTGTAGTCGCCTTTCAAGTGTTGGGGAGTTACAGTTCAATGTTTAGTTGACTTGTTATTAAGTTTAGTTATAATGCTCTATATGAATACAAATAAATTGCTTTTATAAAAAAAGTACTATAATACTAATATAATATAGTATATATTGTAGTACTATATACTATAGTTAATAGCTATAAATATAAGTTAACTATAAAGTACTATTATAACTAATTTAATGCTAAGTGTTTATTATACTATATAGTACTAGTTAATAGATTAATAACTATAGTAAATATTATTGATATATAAAATTATAATAGTATTTAATATATAATAATAACTATAGTAGTTAACATTATAGTGTAATTAACATTGCTAATATTTAAATAACAACATCTACTCTACTATATTTGTATTATATTATGAATACTAGTATAGATTTTTATTACTTAATAGTTATAGTACCATATGCTATAGTTAATTGCTACACATTAATATAATTATAATATAGTAATATATATACTAGTACTATATAATATATACTAATATAATTACATTAATTTAACTAATATTAATACTATAATATAGTAATATATATACTAGTACCATATACTATAGTAAACATTAATAATTATTTTAATTAGAATAGTACTATATAGTAATATAATATAGTATTAATTAATACTAATGAATATACTAGTACTATATACTATAGTAAACATTAATCATAAATTTAATCATAATAGTATAATATAGTAAGTATTATATAGTTATTAATTAATACTAATATATATACTAGTAATATATACTATAGTTAATAGCTACACATTAATTTACTTATAGTAGTACTATATAGTAATATCATATGATACTATATAACACTATATGGTATACTAGTACCATATAGTACTATAGTCATGGTAATATAATATACTTCATAGCTATACATTAATTTAATTATATAGTTCTATATTAATATTAGTTATTACTAATATATATACTAGTATGATATACTATAGTAAACATTAATCATTAATTTAATTTATAGTACTTTTAGTTCTATATACTATAGTTAAAGTATTAATATAATTAATACTATTATAATTAATACTATATAGTAATAGTTAGTAGTAATATATATACTAGCACTATATACTATAGTTTATAGCTACAAATATAATTTAACTAGAACAATATTATATATTAATGTACTAATATCATACTATATACTAATATAATTAACTTAACTATATAGTAATAGCTTTAAATAATTAATAGCTATAAATATAATATAGTACTATATAATAGTCATATATATTAATATACACTACAAGATTTTGGTATTTTTGCCACAAAAGTATATGGTGGAAAAAAGTATATGTTAAGTAGGAAATGTTTTTTTTTCCACCAAATTTGTTGGTGGGATGTTGGTGGTATATAATCCATGAACAAAAATAATTTTTTACCAAAATTTTATTTCATGGTAAATATGAACTTTTTCCCATCACCTGACATTGTGGGTATAATATGCAAAATTCGTGGCAAATAACATTTCCATCCACTCTATTGTAGTGCCAAAGATGATACTATCCATGAAGACAATAGGCCGAAAAAAGCTTTTATCTACGAATTACATTCATGGTAAATGCTAAGAAATTTAAAAAAAAAATACCAAATCTGCAGACTACTCCTTGAGCAAAAAATAATCATATCTAATATAAGTTAAAATAAATATATCTCAACATTAGAGTGAGAAGTTCACACTTTAATAATTTAAAAAGAAAATTTTAGGAAAATTTACATTTGTTTGTACAAACTTAATCCATACTCAATACATTTAAATTTTAGAAACCAACACTAACATCATGCTTTACAAACTCACTACTACTTCATCACTTAATCTCAATACTTTAAAACAATTCATCTTTATCCAACTCCATTCCATGCTCAAACATCAACACAAGTGAAGACAAATCACATGTAGCTCTTTTCAAATGCATCAAGTCCAAAAACAAAAGGAGCCAATAAAAGAATGAATGTCTAATCATTTTGACCTATAAACATAAATTAAAGTTCTATACTTATTAATCAAAAAGAAACTAGCAAAATTACGAATGAAGCATCTTAACCCCATACTAGATCCTATATATATATAGCATTTCTCCAAAACTGTTAAATATTGAAATCGTTAAGATTTTACATGTAAAAAAATGCTAGCACAATTAGCATGAAGAAATGTTTAATATAGTCAAGGCTTTAATTTCTATATATATATAAAAAAGAAGTCATCTTAGTCCCTACACAAAATTTTGAAAATATAGGATCCTTAGAATTGATAAAAAACAAATAATACTAAACCCCTAATTTCTACACAAAAGTTAGCACATAGTTTGTGACTACAAAGGAATACAAGTATGGTATGTACTGAATGAACACTACTGTAATATCATTACTCAAAGAACACCATTGCAATGAACACTATTGTAATATCATTACTTAATGAACACTACTGCAACGAACATTATCAAACCCTACTTTAAATACATTAATTTGATCCAAGTTCCTCCGACCTAAATTAACAAATCAGTAAACCACCATCAATTGTTTACAAGATTTTCTTCACTTGCTGCTTATATCACAATGGATGTTAACAAACCATTTAACTTTTCTCCATACCTAGCACTAAACCAAAATTTTAAAACTCCTCATTTCAAGCAAAAATAACATGAAAATCTGAAATTTTCACCAAAAATGATATTTGACAGCTTTTTAATAACTTGTTAGAACCAAATTAAATGAAAAGCTAATATCTGGTTTTTGTCCTTTGATTTCAATAGTTTTTCATACAAACAAATCACTTTGGTTGAGCAAATGAAAAAATGGGGATGAAATGGACTTGTTGAAGTCCCAAAACAGAGCATAGCAAAATTTTCTGCTATACCATGGACAACTAGCAGCTTTAGTACATTCATGCTCTTAAACATCCCTCATTTAACCATAATCTCAATTCCATAAACCAAGTATATTAGAGTTGAAGAAAAGTGTTTAAAAAATACATTCTCATCTCCACTAGTTTAACACATGATACAAATAAAGGGTTAAAGATAATCAAATTAAAATGAGTAACCTACAAGGATCACTGGCCTGAAATATCCACAAAAGCTAACAACAGAAATTAAATAGGTTAGAATGGCTGGAATTTTAAGGCAAACAATAGTTTTAGCAAGTATCTGTTGCCTTGAAATCATTAAGAAATATAATCAAAATATGTTATAATAAATTCGATTATAAAACAAAACACTTCTTCCCTAAATGAATAAATGAAGGAGAACTGCACTGCTCACAATTAACAATAGAACTATATGCTAAACAAAATATAACAAAACCTTATGCTAAGCAAAACCATATAACAAAGCTTGAATAATAGCAAAAAAGCCCAAGTCAAAAATTGGAGCCCACTTAATATTATTTTGCAAGCATTGCTTACCTTAACCATTGCAATATGCTCAATCCCATCTAAGATGGATTCATAGCATCCAAATCAATGGCCACCACACCGTTGGTATCCTACATTAGCAGAGTGATCAACCAATTTATCTTTTTTTCTTTTATACCTGACAAAAATTGTCCACATTAGAATGGAGCCTCTTTTATGTTCTAATGGAAGAGCTCCAATCAAATTCCTAAATATAGAAGTTGATTTAAGACTCGAATCAATTATGCAATGAACCAATCAAACCACCTAAATCAGATTATTTAAACAGTAAAAACCTAATAATATCTACACATGAGAAAATAAAATAATATAAACATCAATAATAGCTTATCAACTATACATATCAAAATAAAATAATATTAAATGCGAATACAGATCAAAATGAATATATATATATATATATGTTTGATAACAAAATCCCTAATCCTATCATGAAAGTGCATAGGTCTACAAGAAAAAATTAAATGCGAATATAGATAATTCAAAAAAAAAAAAAAAATCTTCCGATCCATAGTTTCTATAGATTATTTGCCCTCAAGAGATAAATTTGTATTTAATCAGAGAGAAACAAAATTAATTTTAGGTTACTAAGCTTTTTATAACTAGCCTGTTTCAATCTAACGCTTAAAGGACCATAACATTCAACCAACACAGAGTTTTCTGCAGCAACCACTTAATCCCATGGTTTCAACATAGTCCAAATATCTCAGATTCTCAAGCATCAAACAAATAAAGCTACATCACATATTTCAAAGAAAATTCAAAGATGGTGAATGGAAAACTCCGAATTTTTGAATACAGAAACATATCTAGATCTGATGGAGAGAACTCCAAAGATTTGACGGAGAGAAGAGGAAAATGGGAAGGCTGAGATGGTGGGAGGCGTCGCGGTGAAGCGTCGAAGGCCAGGGGGCGCAGGCGACTGGGTGAGGCAAGTGGCTAGGTTTTCTGAAAAACCAAGTGAATGAATCGTGTTTTGGGTGGCTTGGGGGGGCGGGGTAATTGCCGTCTGGGGCCCTAAACAACTATGAAATGACATCGTTTAACTAAGAAACGACGCCGTTTAATACTTAAGAAGAGCCTTTAAAAATAAGAAGAGTTTTTGCGGCGAAAACTATTCGCTACAAAAAGTAGGTCAACTCGTGGGAAAAACTTTTTTCTCAAGAATATCATAATATCTACTCCTCTTTACATTCCACCAAATTAATCTTGTATAAATAACTTATTTTCTCGTGACAAATGCCATTTTTCCCACCAAATTTTACCCACCACTAATATATTATGACAATAACTGATATTTATATCCATCAAGAAATATTGTGTTAATAGACTACTTTTTTTTACGAATGTATGTCGCGGAAAAGAAATTAGTGGCAAAAAGACTAAAATCTTGTAGTGATAATATAGTACTATATATTAATATAATTAACTTAACTATATAGTAATATATATAATAGTACTATAGACTATAGTTATAGTAGTACTAATACTAATATTATATATTATGGTTAATAATTATAACTATAAATAATACAATAATATTTTGATACTAAATAATATATATACAACTATGTTTAGTAATATATATACTAGTACCATATATTATAGTAACCATTACTAGTATATATAATATTACAATATATATACTAGTACTATATACTATATACTAATATAACCAAATTACTATAATAATATAATATTAGAATTGTATAATATAATATATTAAATACTACAATATATATTTGAATTATATACTATACTTAATAGTTGTGCATTAATTTAACAAGACTAATCCTTAATAGCTAACTTAATAGCTATTATAAATTTTTACACATACCATTTTTATAGTTCATATACGAACACTTACTAAATACGTAAAATGTTAATATATTAAATTATTAATGTATACTAGTCTAATACTTATATTTATGGTTAATAATTATATATTAAACAATATAATAATACTTTGATACTAAAAACTATATATAAATAATAAATAATATTAATTATATACAACTATATATATAAACATAATATATAGAAAAAATGGAAAGACATATAAATAAAAAATAAAAAATATACAACTATAATAATACATGAGCATTATTGTTGCTTGTCATTTTTTTTTAATAAGTAAAATATAGGTTTTATTAATGATAATGAAAGAGGCATAGTCCGTGTATATGGGGAGCATGCAAAAGAACACTTAATTACATTTTATGAGTTCTAAAGAGTTACAAGAAGTCATGAACACAATTTTCATTAAATACAATAGTTAAAAACCACAATAGTTTTCTAAGTTTGCAAAATATACATTACTTGCATAATGATCTCTGTGGCCAATAAAAATTACACCAAAATACATTAGACCACAAATATGTTAATAAAAGTATACCATAATAAAGTTTAAAAAAAGGTACAATGAGTTACACGTGATTTGAGGCACCTACGACATCTGAGGCGCCTGCGATATCTGAGGTACCTGCGATATTTGAGGTTTCTGCGACGGCACCTGAGGCACCTGATTTCGAGTACACCAACTTGGACGACTGATGGAGGTTTGCTTAAGTCAAAATTCTAAAGTACTTTTAGTAAATATATGTTTGAAATAGATTTTATAATTAATCAGTTTTTTTTTTCTCTATATTTCAGGAGGGTTGTGAACTTGTGATATTTTTGAAGGTCATTTAAAGAGAATGACAAGCTGAGACAATGATGTAGAAATATAGCCAATATTGAAATCATGCATTTATGCTAAGAAAGATATTATTCTAATAATATTTTCTTAAACTTTCATTTCGACTCATATCATTTTAATTCACAATCTAAACCATATCTTAAGCTTCTTTGAATCAAGAAACTATCTCAACTCAGTTCATTTCATCTTTTATAAAATTTTAAAATAATAATAATAATATTAAAAAATAATATTATAATAATATCTTATTCAACTGTTATCTAAATATATTTCATCACATCTCACTATCCAAACGTAACCGTAAATATCTCTTTATATTCATACACAAGTCATTTTATTTATCATTCTTTTATCACACAATACATCACATTTGATTTTTTTTATTAAATTAAAGAAATTCTTTTATTTATTATTTATACATCACATATTTAGTAGAAAAAAATCTATAATCTGTGATGTAGTAACGATGAAAAGAAATTCTTCATACACAGCCGACGATACTTTAAAATTTGAGAAAATAAGAATTTAAAAATTACTCTCAGTCAATTGGTAATTTTTATTTTGTATTAAGTTTTATTGCCTTCATTTTTATTTTTATTATCTTTAATGAAATTTGTTAGCGTGTCATACGATAATAAATAGTAGATTTATTAAACTATTAAAAATATGTGAAATTAAAATAAAAAGTAAACACAGATTAATTCAAGTAACAACGTGACCAAAAACTTCGTTCAAACTTCAAACGTGTAAACATTAATTAAATAGGACATAATTCGGATAAACAGATTATTATTAACTATTTCTTATCTGCCACCGTTCAAATTTTAATCAATCTCATGTCTGTCAAATCATAGTCAGATTATACATAAACAGTATCTCATGGCTGACTTTATTTTAGAGACAGGTTGTCCAATAAAAAATAATATCGATTTTAAAATCAACAATCTCGACGACGTGGCATATTATGATTGGTGGGCTGCTCTTTTTGAATAAAGCAGCCCGACCGTTCAGTAGCGCCACTTTTTTTATTTTATTTTTTATAATTAAAAAAAGAGAATTCCTGGGGGCAGACGGGCTGTCCCCCTCCATGAAAACAGCCCCGCCGCCCCCCGTGGCGGTGGGCGACACCGCCCTCGCCATCGAGACCGGCGGACTCAGGCTAGCTCACCCCTACGACGGCGAGCTCCGGCGAGCTCCGGTGTGCCCCCGGCAGCCTTCAACCCGTTTCGGACCCGTACTGATGGCGTGGGCGGTGTCGCCCACCGCCACCGGCGGCGGCTCCGTTTGCTCCATGGCCGAATCCCCTCTTAAATTCATCTTCATTTTATTTTTTTATTGTGTTTTTTATTATGTTTTTATTGTGTTTTTTATTATGTTTTGTTCATTTTATTTTTTTAATATATTTTTAATTTTTAATTTTTAATTTAATTATATTTTTTATTTTATTTTCATGTGTTTTTCATCATCAAGCAGCCCAACGTTAGTTGGGCTGCTTTGGACGCTGGAGACAGCCGGACCGGTCCCAGCGTCACCCTTAAAAAAAATTATAAATTAGACTTGTATAAGATTTGTTTATTGAAGACCTAAATTATATGCAAATCATTTATCTTATTTTACTGTTAGTTTCAACACAAAGATGGTTCAAGGTACTGATTGATATCGTTAAATAAACTTAAGACCCCACAAAACTTGGAGCTTTCCTCCTCGTCAATGGAGTCACTTTCTTTTCTAACCGAACCTACACGACACACCCAACCCCACGCAAACGCTCTCACCTCTAAACCTAACCAGTCAACATACAGAATCTCTCCTTCCCACCTAAACTCCATATTTTCCGAAAAGCAGTTGTGAATTAGGTCCATCGCATCACCTCCATATACATGTATATATATATATATACATATATATACGGAACTCGGCCATTTTTCTGATCCCTATCGATTCATCATTCAAACCGCGTAAAGCCGATAATATGTTTCTTTTTACCGCCATATTCACCCGCCTGATCACTACATCTTCTCGGTGGCCGTTCCTCGTCTATGCTGCCACCTGGACAGCTATCCTCACTGTGGTGGTGGCGGTGGCGTCGTTCGCACCGGAGGTTGCCTTCTTGTCTGCCATATCTTCGTCCTCTTCTTTCTCGACAGCGTGCGAGACGAACGAATTCGTAAGAGTGCCATTGGATGTGCCGGGAGAGACCCTGTGCTTACCGACAAACCTGTTCAGCAAGTCTAAGATTGATTTCATCGTTCCTCCGGTCTTTGCGGCGGTGGTCGTGGCTGCATCTGCTTGCTTGGTCCGGGCGATGTGCCTTTGGGATGACGATAATGAAACCCATTAATTAGTTCTATAAAAGTTTTGATACTTATAACTTCGCAATTTGCTTCATAAATATATCGCTTATTGTAAAAGATTAAGGCTAGTGCGCTCCTAATTTATATATTTTTATATCGCTTATTGTAAAATATGTAAATATCTTCAATCATTTAAAAAAAAAAAAAATTATTATTAAAAAATTAGTATTTTTTTTAATAGAAATTTCATATTTATTTATTTTTTCAAAACATTACAGTAGATTGTCATGAGATTTATTATAAAAATTTAAATATATATATCTTTTTAGAATTGGAGAGTAAAAGCATCAAAATTATGCTTAATTTATTTTAAATATATTTTTAACTTATTTGAAAATAAAAAATATTTTAATATTTAATATTTAAATAATTTAATTTTTTTTATTAAAAAACTTTTAATATTATTTAAATAATTTTTAAAACTCCTAAAGTAATTACAAACAAACCTTTAGGCTTAGTTTAGATTCGAGTTAAGAGTATTGATATTGGTCTTATCAAAATAAAATTATTAAATTTTAATAAAAAGTACAAATTTATATACATATTAAAAAATTTTTGTCATATTTAATCAAATATGATAAAAAGAAAATGTGAGAAATAACATAAAAGTATTTTTTGTTTAATTTTTAAATAGTTAAATTTGATGTACGAAAATTTTTTAATATGCATACAAATTTATACTTTTTATCAAAATTTAATAATTTTATTTTAATAAAACCAATATCAATTCTCTAAATACAGCCTATTTAAAACTCCTTTCAAGGAAGTTGCAAGTGTATTCACGATATTTTTTTTTTTAAAAAAAAAAAAGAAGGAAAAAATAGGTATATTAAGGATGAGAAATGATATCCCATCCGAATTGGGTGAAATGTATTTCTCTCGAATGAATTTTTTTTCTAGAATGATTAAAAAATATTTTTTAATAATGATGTGATTTTATTTTTTATTTTTAAAAATTATTTAAAATCATCAAGAAAATGATTAAATATATATAAAAAAAAAAATATTTTGCCCATTTCGGGCCACTCATTCAGGATAGATTTTATAGATGATGTGATACGGTGCTGATAACTCCAATTTATTTTTCCCTTTTATTTCGTCCTCTCTCTTTATTTGACTCTTTCTGACAAAAGTTCGTCTCATTTTTTGTTTTTTTTATCAACTTTCCATCATTTCTCTTCCCTCAACTCTAATATTTTTTTTAATATCAACCATTGATTGCAGGTCGCGCGTGATGGACGCAAATTGACAATGACTAATGATAATTTTTAATCATTTTACTTCTTATAAATATATAAATTTATTTTAATATTTAAATATATTTTAAATAAATTTTATAAAATTTACTTAACTATCTCAACTTACTACTATTTATAAATGTTCAAATCAACTCAACTCAATTTCAATATTTAAATACAACTTTTATATTTATTTATTTATATTTGTAGTTATTATTTAAATATATATATTTATTAAATTTTTAAATAAACCATAACTCAATGTGAAATTAGAATATATATAAATAATTACATAATACAAATAGATTTAATATAAATTGATCTGTCAGATTTTCCTTTTAATGATGGGGTTTAGTGGTAATTTTGGATTGATATCGGTAGTTGTAGAGTTGTGTAAAAAAGTTGTACTAAAGGGTAAACATACGCTAGTGCTTTAAAGTTGCTAATCAGCGGCGTGTACTGCAGTAGTATTCAACATAAGCGGCGAGTTTTTCAACAAGAAAATCAATTTCAGTAACTTATGCAAAGTTCCCGTTCTAAACAATATTTATAACCATTCAAGCAATTTTTCAAGCAGCATTAGATATTTAATAAAGAAAATCTTTTAGAGTTATCCCTTTGTCACCCAGAGATCAGGAGAATCGAGATCTGAACTATTTAGTATGAGATGTGAGTAAATAAATTGAGATAAAAATTAAAAAATTAAAAAATTGAATTATTTAGACTATTTTTATATATAAATTTTAAAAAATTATAATAATTAAATAAAATGAGATTTATTGAAATGCTTAGTGCTTCAATGTCTACACACGAGACCACTTAATAACACTCGATCCTTGCCAGCAGTATACAAGTACTGACTGCGACTGCAATTATATATAGTATTTCTATCGGCATCAACCAAAGCACTATTATATATAATTTATCAAAGTACATGCTGCATATAGCTTGCTGTTTTCAAGATTTTGAAGCCGAAATTTTAACCAATTTGTTGCTGAAGTCCCAGAGTTTTCGAGCCAACACAGCATCCTTGGCTAAGGCACTTGGTTCCATCTCATTGCAGTCCATAAAGTACTTTCCACTCACACCTTTCACATTTGGGTGGAGTGCCACGTAACAAGTTGTGGCTGCACCCTGTCATAATTAGTTGATTAATGTAAGAAGTACTATATTTAATTATTTTAATTAAAAAAAATACCGTTTACACATAAACTTTTATAAAAATAAATTTACAAACAGGTATGTTTTGATGTACTGTTATTTCATTTATAAAGCATATTTTATAAACCCAACTAATATCATGACATTATTCAACTGTATGTTTGAATTGCTTTCGTAAGATTTCTGTATAGATATAACATTTCTCAAATTAAGTACCTGGGGTACGTTCTTCCATAGGAAATAGGTGAACAACTGCACCATTCCTGCAAGTATATAGGCTCACAAGACCAAATTATTCATAAACAAAAAACTAATATATATATATATATATATATATATTGTGTGTGTGTTATATCGGAATGGAGCGTACTCATCATAACAGCAGAATGCCTCATTAGGGGAGTCATTATCAGTCCTGGGTGGACTGAATTTGCTGTAATGTTTATACCTTCTTCCTGCAATAATACGTACCCCATTTGAAGACATAAGTATATGTTGAATGAATATTTAGCAAATTTCTATGATCGATGCAGTCTAACATTTTCACATTTTTCTGTACGTAGTAATCTTATAAATCTTAGAAGTTAGATCGATAAAGATGATAAATAATTCTGAAAACTAAAATCATGATATGTATATTCTTTATAAATAAAAGAAATTTATTAATCCATAACCCAATTAATTAATAGACATGACTATGATTACCTTAAGCCGACGAGACAGCTCATTGGCATGCAATATGTTTGCTAATTTGGATTGCCCATACGCCTTTTTGTCAGAATAACTGATCAAACAAATATGAGGAGCCTCTCATAAGATAATTCACCATATATTTTTGCTCACATATTTCTTTTAGCTTGCCCTACTTAATAATTTAGTGAACAAAAAATATTACGAAGATAATATTCTCATAACACGTGCGGGCGCGCACATGCACACACACACACATATATATATATTGTGCTATTTGTCATTATTTTTAGCTGAGAGAAATTTGGATATTTCGTGCTAATTTAAAAACAAGAGAGGGCACGTACACATATATTACAACTGACCTGTCAAATTAGAAATTGATGAAACGGGTGGCTAGGTAGGTCAAAATCATATTATAAAATAAGCATATAATTTGAAAAATTATAATACTTATAAAATTTTATTCAGAGTAATTAATTAATCGAGGATTTAAAACTCACCTAATTGTTAAAGAAAGACAAGGTTTGGACTTACGTACCCAACGGTATCATTGATGTTGTCAAATCGAATCCCATGTTCGTAAGTGTGGTGGTGTGCTATTGATGACAAGTTGACTATCCTGCCCTCGATCCCCGTTGTTCTTGCTGTGTCCTTCATTTTCTCCAGCAGAAGATTTGTCAAATGGAAATGCCCTGACAATTAGTGAAATTAAGTAAGATCTAGTGGCACTACTACCACTGCTGAAATTCTTCACTAATCCTTATCTATGGAGATAAATAATTTTGAAATAAGAATATTTAATCATAAATAAAAAAAAATTAAACTAGCGATGTGAATTGAAATCATACGTTAAATATATTTTATAATAATAATAATGATTTTTTTTTTAAATAAACATATCAGATCAAACTACATGCATAAAATTGTGCACAAAATATTTTTATAAAAAAAAGACAAAACTAAATAAACATTTGTCAATAGTTTTTCATGCTGCAAACCAAGATAATTTGTTGCAAATTGCATCTCTATTCCATCTTCTGAAAGCTGGAAGGGGCAGAACATGACACCGGCATTGTTTCTGAAATGTAGAAAGTGTTGATGATTTGTTAGTTTAGAAAAGCGAAGTGGGAATTAGAGATGAGAGGGGCGGGATGATCTAGAGATGAGAGATAGAGGACAGGACATCAAGATGTTAAGGCCGGGAGCGTCCAGAGCATTGAAGTTGGCAACAAATGCTTTAATGGAGTTCAATGAGCATAGGTCGAGCTTAAGAACATCAACACGAGCAGTTTCGATGTCTTTAATGATTTGTTGTTTTGCTGTATGAGCAGCTTCCATGTTCCTCGCAGCAATGATAACACGAACTTTTCGAAGAGCCAAGACTCGTGCTGTCTCCAACCCAATTCCACTTGCCCCTCCTGTTTCAATTCACGCGACTTCTTTTATAATTCATTTGAATATATCCATTATTAATGCAATTCATGTACTGGCCGCCAAAACGTCGATCCATCAAATAAACATATATATTCAAAGCCTATTATCAAAAAATATATAATTATAGGTGCCAGAAAAATACAAACTTAATTTCATTTATGTTTAAACAAATTAAAATCATCATCTTTATGAATTTAATAATATAGTAAAGATCGAAAAATGACGGATAATAATTAAAAGAATGATAAATAGTATTTCTCTTTCTCTAGATGCCATAAATAGGACAGCTCATTAATTGATCAGTTTCTATCTCAAAATTAATTAAGCGCCATGGAAATTGAGTCACACAGCATGATCTGCATGCAGCACGTTAAAGCTTAGGTCTCACGATTAAACAAAATCATGCCAATTAGAACACAAATTAATGATGTTATAAATTGCAGAAACATTATCATGCCTACAAAATCTATCTATTTGATGTCATTGATGTGTGTGTGTGTTTGGGTATATATATATGCATATCATGTGAATATTAATATCAAGTAGTTGGCTGGTTTTCCCATCCGTACCTGTGTCTTTGGGTAGTAGCTAGGTACTAGTACTACTCGTCATCATGGGGCGGTTGAACGATATATATCATTCTCCCATTAATATTATGATCAGAATATTGGACTTTTATAATTGTATGGGGATGAGAAGAGGCCTTAGGCTTTCTATCATAGATTTATATAATTATATCCATAACAATTAGATTTTCCTGCCCAACAAGGAAGTACTTCTTGGCGTCGCAAAAGATCAGAAAGAAAAATACAAAGAAAAAACACAATTAAAGATTAAATGTACCTCATTACGTACCATGATCCGGCATAATTGATAAGGTTATTAACATCGAACAATGGAAGTTGTTGTACTAATTAAGATGCAGTACTTTACCCAGGGAGACATATGCATGCATCCAATTGATTTTTTCCAATTTTTTGGACGAAAACCTTTAATTAATTTATCCCTTTTCCTGATCCACTGGTACTCTATTATTATGATCATGACCATCTCTTAATTTATTGGGCAGAAATTCGTAGGAGTTAGCTCAAGTGGTAAACGCCTTGGGCTAATTGAGGGTATGCTCCCCGGCCCTAAGTCTAAGGTTCAAATCTCTTTTAGTGCAATCTTGAATAATAATAATAATTTTTTATCAGACTGAAGGATTTCTCCATGAATTATCTGAAATCCAATTGTAGAAAACTCGGTGGTAATAAAAGAAAAAAATTATTAGGCAGGTTACTAGCTTGCCATCAATCAATATCATGTATTATTTTTGTGAGTTCTTTTGTGATTAAAGCGTTTTTTTTTAAGTGATTAAGGTACGTGATCATCGTGATCGTAATGCTAATGTACGTGTGTGTGTGTGTGTGTGTGATTATGATTAAAAGACGAAAATGGGGCGCTTATGATCTTTGATCTGGGGTTAAACGCGGGAACCCTAGCTATTGTAAGATATACCATAACAAATAACAAACATATTATATAGTCACAAAATGAAAGAAATTAGAAAGAAGAAAAAGTACGGCTAGCTGACCGGTGACAATAGCAGTGAGGTTAGCGGCGTCAATGCCATGGGTAACCTGCTCGGCAGTCGAAGCTGATCCAAACCCACTTGATCCTGCCCTCCCTGTCATCAATGAGAAGATCCCCATTTCCTTGAAATCACTACGTACTCTCTCCAAATAAACCAAACAAAACCCCAAACACTGCTAACAAGAACCTCAAACGTCCTATCCTTATATATTGTGCCTACAGTACCGGTTAGCACAATCATATATACATGGTGATCAAGAGATCAAAGGCTGATCGAGAGAGAGAGAGAGAGATTTTCTTTTGTGTATAATTCGTCGCCGTCTAAGGAAAAGGTTGGAGGAGGAGGCCAACATGGATTGAGATAGAAAGGGATCGGAGCAGGCCAGCCAGGGCACCATATGCATGAGAGAATTATAAAGGAGTTTGGAGAGTTATAGGTAGTGAACGAAAGAGGTGTGTCATAAATGGTCGCCGGTGAACTGATGTTAATATCCTCAACGACCTTTTCCATTATTTCCTTCACTCTCTCTCCGCCTACTTTGCCTTTCTTCTCAGTCTTTTGCCTAAAATAACGGTCATTAATTTTCTTTTATTATTGATTTATTAATAGTGAGGAGTACTAATTAGCCCCGTCGAAGGTGCGCGCGCGCGGTGATCTGATATATAATTAATTGAGGAAGTTGTTGATTTCACCTAGACATAGTGTAGGTTAGAGTAAAGTTAGAGTCACCGGCATTTTCGATTGGGAATTTTATATATTTTATTATTATTATTATTTTTAAAAATGATTAAAAATATATTTTATAATAATATTTTAATATTTTAATTTTTTTTGAAAATTATAAAAATGTTAAAAAATTAAAAGAAAAAAAATTACACAACAGAATTCCCAATCGTGTGTACCCTAGAAGTACTCTTTAGGTTATGCGCATTCATGATTTCTAATCTAATTAATAGGAAACTTTAGAATAGTTTCCCCAACTTTTATTACACAATAATACACCTCATAAATTATATTATATACGAGTAGTACTGCTATATGTATTTATCGTTTTACTTAATTACAATACTCATTTTACTAGTTTTATTTTGAAATTTAAATTTTAAATATCCTGATTCTTAGCATATCAAATTTCATAATTTTCTCCAGTTTACAATTTTTTTGTAAGTTTTTTTAAGCACATAATATTTTCCAATATATATTATTTTCCCAGCGGGTTTGATCCTCCCGATCTGAATTTTTTTCTTTGTTTTTAATTTTGACTATTCTTTCAGGTTCTTACTTTTTTCGTGGACTTACACATGCTGGCTAAATATGACACATAAAGCAATTTATTGGTGCTAATGTGGCTTTAAGTTATGTAGTGCGGCTATGTTAGTGGGTCTAATAGATTTGTAACGGGTGGGGGCAAGTGTGAAATTAGAATTTTGTATTTGAGGGGCGATCAATAAAATGTACAGTATATATAAATTTTATAAGAATGATCATCAGTGATAAAAATATCATATTCTGTTATTACTGAGCTCTCTAAATATAGATTATTCTTCGAATTGTTCACGTCTTTCTATTTAAAAAAAATAATAATTATTTTTGAGTATTTGCTCATATTTTTTTTATGATTTAAGAAAAATTTATAGATTAAGAATAAATTTGAGAACTTTCTAATAAATAATGATGTAATGCTATTAAATTTTTAACAAACTATATCTCATAATCAGTACAAGAAATAACGGTTGTTACGGCATTTTTTGGATTGCCGCAAAGGACTCTGACGGCATTGGTATGCTTTTTGCGGCATTTTTGCACATGTCGCTGAATAATTAAGCAATTAAACCAGTAACCGCGCATGAATAGTGTTTACGTTTGGTAACAGCGAAAAACTCCACTTATTACGGTGACTTCTACTGCCGGTTAAGAGAGATGTTTGTTGCGTCGCCTTTTTATAACGCAAAAGGTGAATTATCACGGCGCTTTTCATGAGTCCGCTGCAATATGCGTTAATTTCATTCCCATTTCATCCCCGTTTCCCTTCGCATATCTCCACCTCGTTGCTTCCCATGTTCTTTTACCCTAGCCTCTAATATCTTCCTTTGGATTTCTCATTCCCACAAACACAATCTTGCATCAACTGCGTACCAGCTTTTTGCGTGGTGTTCCCCCAATCTTGCAGGTACTCAACTTCGTACGATTTTTGCTCCGGTGGGATCCTTCCATGGTTGTTGGTTAAGACATTTTTGGGGCAGCTAGGTTAGGGTAAGTTTTATTTGGGAATTTATTTTACCTCTATTAAATAAAACTCAATCTTGTTCTTCGCATCTTCCACTAGATTAATTGCGAGTTTCAAGACATAGCTCACCGACGAATCTGGTTGACGATGAGAAGTTGTCGAGGTCGATTTGGGATTTTACAAGAATTTCTTGCCTGCATCAAAACGCCGTTGAGATGATCTACACTGGTACGATTTATTGTTGGTATTTTGCTTTGATTCATCTCTCCATTAGACATCTCGTGTACTTGGGGTAGGCACTTCAAAGAAAGAAGTTTTGCTTCGATTAATCCTCTCGAAGTCTGTAAAAGAACCACTTCAAAGAAAGAAATTTGGCTTTTGAGACTTTTTCCTTATTCCTCGTGTTATACAACTCACACTTACCCTGTGTCAATCAGTACTGTACTAGGAAAAAAAAATTGATAAATTTGATTTTTTTAACCTTTATATTATAATATTAATTGGCGTAACTACTCTAAAACTATATGTTTGTTGAAGAATTCAAGAAACTAAAAGCAGGTTTAGAATAGAGAGAAAAAGAATTAAGGCCTACGTGAACACATTTTGTTGGCAGACCCACACAAGGTTTCTAAGCAGCCATTCCAAAAAGCTTTAGATTGGTAAGGTTATTCATATTCATGCTCAAGCTTTTAACTTCACATTAGCATAAAGATGAAAGTTACCTTGAATGAGAAATTGCTGAAGTTTGTTTTTGACAGAAGAGCCAGACTCAAATTTGACAGTATATGAAAATTGTGTAAATATGAAGCCCAAACCCACATATAGTATATTATCAAAATGTTAACATGAACAATTAAGTTTCTTAGAGCAGGGGATTTTCTAGTCTCATTGTCACAATCAATTAGACTTCATTCCACTTTCTTGCTTGAAAGTAAACATGGACCGGACGCTTTGCAAACCATATTATAATACACTTAGATATATAATTAAGATATATTGGAGCTATTCTTTCCCACTTAACGATGATAATATAAGTCCCTACAATTAAAGGATGTTTGGGCAGATTTAAAGACAGAGCTTGGTTTAAATTTGGTTAATTAGATCCTTTTGCATAAGGTTTTGAACCTTTTGGCATGGGAAGAAGTTTTGTAGATCTCGCAGCTTAGTGAAATTGGCTCATTTTCTTTAATTTTTCCTCATTTATACACAATCTGTGTTGAGAGAAGCCACTATTTGTGTCACCAACTACATGCATTATTAAGAAGGACCTATAATTGCAAAATTAGTGGCAAATACCATAAGCATTGTACTCTGTTAGCATACCAGAGTGGGGATGCTTCCTAAGTGTGACGATCAATTTAAGTTTATTTTATAGTGGCTGCAGAACATTTTGGGGTTTACCCCTATATTAATCCCAAGTTTCCAATGCAGCTGGATCGAGAAGGTAATACGCTTAAGACCTATATACATTGGGATATGATGTATTGATTCTGGCCATATATTAATAAATTTATACATGAGTTGCAATTTGTTGATGTCAATATAGTGGGTGTGCTAGGAAAATTCAATTATTTTGCCAAGGGACGTTTATGGGGCTGGTATAACATGGGGGCCTCACAAATATGGATCCTTCATGCATGTGTAATTTGAACTAATGCTAGCTGGAAACTTTTGCCGTTTATGCTATGCTTTAAGAAAAAATGATGCTTTCCAATCCAGCTTTCACAATATATATTGGTCAAATTGGTGTATTGATATCTCTGGGGGGCTGCTTAATGGCCCATAAAATTTTACCTACGTTGCCCCCATAGCAATTAGGTAGAACAGGAAAGACTAGTTGTATTTCTCTTTATAATTTAATGCATTATATGCCTATTAACTTGATTAGCCTTTTGAATGCCTTCCAATGCATGTACACTTGTTTGGTTAATGACTTACACATACGATGATCTTGCTGGTTCTGATATCACCATAAGGGATTTCATGATTTTTTGGTCGGCATTCTAACCCAAGAATGATATTTGTACTAAGCTAAAGAAGGAATAAGTTAATGGGTGTGGGAGTCTGCACTTAATACATATTTTTGTATGAACTAGCTAACTGGAAATGAGGGGGAGCATTGAGAGATTTGGGCTTTTGAACATCTCAAGCATTCCTTAAATATCTTTTTTGTTTTGTTATACTGAGATATATAATATATTACCCCTACATATGTATTTAAAACAATGGTTTACTGTATTGATCACTGAGTGGGTGGTGTCCTTGTGTAAGTATCTATTGTTATTTTGTGTTTTCAGCACTTATATACATATGATCTGATATTGGCTATGCATGTTAACTAGAGTATTTAATCACAAGTAAAGCTGATCTCAGTCAGGAGCTGGTTGGGGGGGGGGGGGGGAGCTAGAGGTGTTCCGAAATTTGGCAACAAATAGTTGCGGACTAACAAAAACACAAACTCTGTTTTGCAAGCAGCCCACGATGGATTTAATGGCGGTGGAGATTAGGTAATGACCTTAAGCCTTACACTTGTTCAAGTTAGAATGAATGTGGTCACATATAAAAATAGACCCAGACATTTATGGGGACCCAATGGATATTGAAAAATGTGATACATTTCAAAATGCATGCATGCATGGCAAGCTATTCATATGCTAGGACCTGGAGTTGTGGTCAAAACATCAAAAACTATCTAAAAGGGAAGAATATGAAGATGCATGGGAGGTTCACTTAGGATAGATCATCTTATAAAGTCTTTATTGTCCACGAATGTATCGGTTTTGTTCATTCTTATGTTATTTTTCCTAGGCAGCTAGTGTTACTTAGTAACAATAAACTTCAACCAGAAATATATTTTGAAGCTGTAATGGAGCTGGCATTGCATGAGACAGAACAAGAATGTTAAATACTACTTTTATGCAATAATTGCCACAACATGATCGTAATTATATATAATCTGTTTTCTGAGAATATTGGTTAGCCAATTTGAAAGAAGCATGTTGATTTCTTTCCAGATTATCTATGGCTGAAATCCAATTGCTAGCATGGTGGAGCCTTGCAAGTGATCAGTTCATGTTGAGGGGCTTGATAAGAAGTTCGGATCTCTCAAATCTCACCCTGATGACATGCTTTCAAGCAAGTTAATTTTCAATCCCCATGAAGTCTACACACATAGTTTGTACTGGAATTTGACTCGCAAGTGAATCTTTATGGTAATTAAGTAGCATATTTAGTGTTGGAATTATTAGTTGGTGTATTGACATAATCTTGTAGTATGAACTATAAGATGAAATGTGACTTTGAGCAAGTTGAATGAGAATAATATTTGGAAACTTAAGGCCATGTGTTTACAATTTGTACAAGTTAAGGTTTTGTTTTTAACTGATTTTTGCATTGTAGTCTGGTCTTCTTGCTTTATGTATGGCATTACTTAGTGCTAAACTAGATTATATCTAGATATATATGTATTAAGAGGCATGAGCCAATCTCTCTGGATCATGATCATTTGGCGATGGCAAACCATCGCCAAATGGACAATTATTTTAGTTGCGTGATGGCAAACCAATTGCCCATTAATTGGTTTTCCCAAAAGAAAAGAAAAACAAAAAACAAAATAATCCATCTCCGGTAAATTACAGTATTGCCGAGAAGCATGAAATGGACAATTATTTTAATGCAGCGAAATTTTGATTCTAATGCAGCATCCCAAGCTACTGCAACAAAGTTTGCGGCTATTTCCAAATGCAAATGCCAAATGCATTTGCGTCATTATAGAAGTTATTTGCAACATTTTATTTAGGCGGGAATAAATGGGAATCTGCGACAATTAAATGAAATAGCCGTTTTAAGGCAACTGCAAGCAGACAGTGCCAACCATTACGCGACAACATGTAAAACGCTGTAGTAACTCAACTACAACGAATATTTGGGCTTTATGCCACCAAAAAAATAGCTGGAAAAATGAGTATTTGTTGTAGAGAATTATATAAGTTAGACTGAAACTAAATAAGTGAGTATAATCAATTAATTTTACAATCATATAAATTTATAATCAATTTTTTTGCTAGAATTAGATTGTTAGTTGAGTAACTGTGAGATTATGTGAGTTAAAATTTGAGTTTAAGTGAAATTAAAAGTTAGAATATAAATAGATGTATATTGAGATTTAGATGAATAATTTTAGTAAAAAAATTTTGGGGGGGGGAGAATTTTTTTTTTTTTAAATCTGAGAGAGAATTTTAATTATATATATTTATATTATAAATCAATTTTTGATACTGCCCCCCACCCACTAACGTGGGTCCTCGCTTGGGTAGGGGTGACTTTTTTCTGTTCGAACTTAAAAACCGACGTAAGAGCATTAGCAATAGATTTATTAAAATTTTTCTTTAAAAAGTATAACTTTGTACATATATCAAAAAATTTTAGTCATATTTAATTAAAAATGAGGAGAAGGAAATAAAATATCTTTTTGTTTAATTGTTAAATAGTAACTCTCTTCAAAAGTAGACCGAAGCTGACCAAATCACTTATTCATTATTTATATATAAAAAAGTCTCAAATATAATATATTATTTTATATATTAATTATTTAACTTAATTATGTAATTTTCTCTAATCTATCTTCATTGACTATATAAAATATAAAATAATATGTGCTATCAATTAAATAATATATAATAGGAATAAATTATATGATAATAGACGCTATCATATGCAGTATAGATATACTCTATTAAACTGTTAAGTTAGTAACTATTAATTATCATAAATATAATTATAATTAATTATTACTTAGTTACATATATAATAAACATTAAAGAGCTCACTTAATTTTAATTTTACTCATTTAATTTAAATTTTTGTATTAATTTATCTAAGGAAAATAGAAAAGATGAAAAAAATTATTATCTCATATGGATCGAATTAGATCGATAACTACCGGTCTAGTTCGGTCAATTGGGATTATCACTTTGGTTTGGTCCGGACAAAGGGTGGACCAAAATATCCGATCCTAACCCTATGTCATATCAAACCAAACCGATTACACCTTTAGTGGGAGAGACAGTTTGGGCCTTTAGAGCCTGACATCGGCCTCAATGCGTGGGTTCCCCCATTCAAACATTAGAAGATGGATAGTCCCCACAACCATCCACCCTACCCGTCCTGCCCATTACCCACCCACGACAAATAAATAATCAGAAAACACCAAAAATTCAAAACTAAATGTGAATGCTATACAGAGGTATCTCTATCAATTACAGCATCACAATGCAAGTATATGTATCTAGTTTGTCCATGTATGCATATATATACATATATATATATGTATATATGTACATGCATACGATGTTTGTTAATTTTACCAAGTCTGCTAACATCACATTAATGTTGATGCTAAATAAAAGATCAAAGAATGATGAGTTTGTATGTATAACCTATAGGTGGGGATCCACCATCAACCCTTCTCTCCCTAAAGAAAAAAGAGAAAAAATCAACGTATTTTCCTGACTGGGAGGCATAGGGCCTTTCATTACTTCCTACAAATTCATTATTCATTCATTCTTCCCCCCATAATCGTTTCTCATTTTTCTCCATTAGATTGAAAATGTTTTGATGTATTCGTCGGCGACTAAACCATTACATCCTCCCTAGTAGCATACTCGTAAGTTGTCAATCTCAAAATTGCACGTATAAATGCTAACAAAACACTGATGTGTAAGCCTTACATATTATGTATGGCATGTGCTCCTTGGTATTCTAAGTACTAATAGCCATAAGGGTGACATCGATATAATCTCATTTCCATTTGATCATATAGATTTGGGTTGCAGCTTCACTCATTACACTACAAAGAAATTGGCCTGTTTTGGCGATTTTATTAACGTTAAAAATAAAATTGTCGAGATTAGTAGTTATTTACAGTGATAATAAAATCGCCGCTCAGTTTTTGCATAAACTTGTCCAGCGACTTACTAGTAGTTACTTCAACGATTTATTTGCATTTAGCAACAAAGTTAATCGTTGTAATAGGAAATAAATTCACCACATGTATATCAGTGTTGCCTTTAAGAAATTTGTCTCCCCATTCATCCTCGCATGGGTTGCTTTTTGTAATATTATGCATTTTCGATAGTTTTGATTAAGTGTTGGCCTGATAGCATGATCCTTTCTAGGTGTGTTTTGGTTGTGTAGTGTTTCTGTGTGAATATCATATTAGCCCTTAATTACTGGTGGATTTATTACCTTAGTGTGGTTTACTCGTGGCCCCTTCACCGATGCACTATTTGGTTTGTTTTTTTCAACTATTTGTGACCATAACTGTCACCCATTCAAAAGAGAAGAGCTTTTGATCGGCAGGGTAATACTTCCATTCAAGCTTGGGCTAAGCAGCAGTAGCACGAGTTAAATCTTCGTGTTCACCGCCTTATTTTAGTGATAATATACTCACTCATCAAATTTGTTATAGCAGTGATGTGTGACTTATTTAATTAGTAGTTTAATTTGCACTTGATATGAGTATAATGCACTACCTAATGTATAAATACATACGAGTTTGGATGAATTGATACTTGAAAAAATTAATGAAAGTAATTTGTTAACAGAAATGTGGGATTATATGGCCTTTAGAAGATGTGAAAATTAATATGACTTTAGGAATTGAAAAACAAGACCCAACACGAATATTGGAAAAGAACAATGGATTTTGGCTTTTGTGTTGATTTTTTATTCCATAATGGCGAAACAAGAGTGATGGAAAAATATTATTAAACCCTAAAATAGTATTTGCAGCGATTCAAAACTCGCTGGAAATATCATATAATGACGAAAAAGTGTCGCTTCAATAGGGTTTTGAAAACCAACCACTCAGTTGCAGCGATGTACAAAAACATTAAAAAGAGCCATTTGCGGTGAAAACTAGTCGTCGCAACTGGGTTTTGAAGACCGAAAAGTCAATTACAACAATATAAAAAAAAATGCTAGAAAGAGCCATTCCCAATGAAAACTAGTTGTCGCAATTGGGTTTTGAAAATCGAAAACTTAATTGCAACCTCGTCAAAAAATGCTGGAAAGAGATATTAGTGGCGAAACTTGGTTTCTGCAATAGGGTTTTGAAAATAGAATTCATATTGCCATCGATGTCCATAATCATTGAGAATAGGTATTTGCGACGAATTTACGACTATTGACGACGCTAGGAAATTGCTAGAATAAGTATTTCCCAATGATTTTTAGCCGAATTGTAGTTTCTAATTGCGGCAATATTTTCTACTAATTGCAACTAAAAACATTGTCGGGAAAGCTCACATTTTTTCGGTAATTTTTTTTTTTACTTCCATTGTAGCAGAGCGGAAGTGAAGGAATAATATTGGCTAATATGTAACGAGATGTAAATCACAAGGAAAAGTGATTGACGGCAATTTATACCACCATTCCCGATGAAATTTGCACCAGGAAAGTGCACTTTTGTTGTAGTGTTAGTACGAGGTATATTATATCCTTAATGAGCTGTCGTCGATGACGGCCTAATCCATTCTATATTAAATATTCAACTATGTTTTTTATAACTTTCTATAACAAAAGATCCAAAGAAAAAAGATGTGGAGTAATCTCTTTCAACAACTTTAGACCAGATGATTGAAATGTCTTCTTTTCCAATGTGTACCACATCCATATTTAACAAACCCACTTTGCAATTGGATTATAATTACAAAATATGAGATTTTTTGCTCTTTTGACTTAGTCCCACATTTGTGAGGAGTGAAGATGGAGTAAGGCCTAAAACTATAAAAGGAGACTTAGTCTCCTTGGCTAAGTGCATTAGTTAAAACTTAGCTAGTAACTTTTGACTTTAGTAACATTCCTCTATTGACCTTTGTTTGTAAAAGAAGAAGAGGTGAAAGTTAAAGTTTTACTAGTGAAAAAATTTTGTGAGTGTCTTTAGGGTGAGGAGAAAAATTGTGATTGTAATAATTTCTCACATAATAGATTTTATTCTCTGAGCCTGGTGATTTTTTTTCCCTTTTTTGGAAGTCTTTCTGGTAAATTTTTGTGTTTTAATTAATTCTTTATTTTTCTTTATCCTACAAAAGTAAATCCTAGGAGGTGAATTTGGGTAGTCTAGATTCCCAAAAAGTGATATGAGAGCCACTAGGTTCTTTTGGCAGGGTAGAGCTATAGTGTAGTAGTGTGGATATGTACTGTCTAAGGAGGTTATGTTTAGGAGATTAGTATTTAATCTTGTCCATTTTGAACTTACAATCTTTATTGGGAACTTACTTTGTGAGCACTATTCATTTATACGATAAAATTTATTAAGATAATGTCAAGAAGTAGGACTTTATATCCTATCAGATTTGAGGTGAAAAAATTTGATGAAATAATCACTTTTGGCTTGTGGCAAGTGCAAGCTAATGATGCTTGATTTAATCAGGATTACACAAGACATTGAAGAATTTAACAACTCACGTAGTCAACAATCTGCTGGAGATGTGGACAGTCGGGGCACGTCAAGAAAATTTTTCAAGAGTTGGAGCAGGTTCGGCAAGTGGTTCTAAGTTAGTAAATGGAGATACGTGTAATGAAATTAAGGTTGTATCTCTCCCCATGAAAGACGATGTTCTTTGAAAATAGATATGTATATCCTTATGGCAAGTCACTAATCTCAAAATTTTCATGATAGAAGATGTGTTAATATTAATAAGTGCACAAGTTTGTACACAGACATTGGTTTGCCATTGATGTAGAGTGTTTGGTGAAAATTCATGTCGATAATTGATGAATTTTCAAGAAAGCCAAATGTGAAAGCTACACAATAATTTTCAACAAAATTGTTTTCGACATGGGCCGAAATGAAATTCTTAGAATTAGTTTATTCTGAGTGGGTAAGGTTTTATGGTGGAGTATGATAACGGAAGCTATGTAGACCTTCATTGAGGTGGAGCTTCAACAAAAGTTGCAAGGTGAAGATTGTTGAGTTTTTTGCTCCTTTGGCTTAGTCTCAAATTGGTGGGGAGTGAAGGAGCAAGGCTTAAGGCCTATAAGAGGAGACTTAGCCTTCTTGGCTAAGCGTACCAGTCAAAACTTAGCTAGTGACTTTTAACTTTAATAAAGTTTTTTTGTTGGTCTTTGTTTGTAAAA
This sequence comes from Platycarya longipes, assembly GCA_036559045.1. Taxonomy (NCBI): domain Eukaryota; kingdom Viridiplantae; phylum Streptophyta; class Magnoliopsida; order Fagales; family Juglandaceae; genus Platycarya; species Platycarya longipes. The sequence goes on from CM071797.1 coordinate 39,665,458, forward strand.
AAGGAAAGATGTGAAAGTTAAAATTTTTGTAGGTGTCTTTGGGGTTGAGGAAAAAAATTGTGTAATTATAATAATTTTCACATAGTGAATTTTCTTCTCTGTATTTGGTGGTTTTTCTTCTGTTTGGGAGTTTTTCTCGTAAATTCTTTGTGTTGTTATTATTTATCTATTTTTCTTGATATTCTTGCAAAAACAGATTTTAGGGGGTGAATTTGGAAGGTCTAAATTTTTAACAAAAACTAATATTGTATTGTATTCTCTAACTACCAATTAAAAAAAGAAGGACAAATAACACTATTATCTAAAATTCTTAGATGTTAAAATGAATCAAAAATATATAAATATAGGTCATATCATGGAATAATTTTAGAAGTTGAATGAGTGAGTCTGAATTGTATGTTTACAATTCTTAGTAATTAGAAAATGTAAATGTATATTTTGGATGCAAAGTAATAAAAATTAATATCATTATTTATAGGATGGAATGTGTGATAAAATAAATAGCAGTGTGCACTACAGGTATTTGATAAAAGATTCTAAGAAAATTGCCTCTTCTATGTGTGTATATTAATTTCGTGTGTCTATGTTCATTACACTCTGATGTCTATTTATACAGATTTGTACAAGAATATACTTATGAATCTCACAACTCACATTCACTCATTTGATTACAAAGGATACTCTAGAGCTTGACAAGTGTAGCTTTCTCATTGGTCAAGTCTTCTCTATAGGTGTACCAAGTGTACTGGTCCTTGTAGCTGGCTATAAGCATGGTTGTCCTTGTGCGCATGGCTTGTGTGAGGAGTCCTTTGCTGCAGTAGTTCATTGTGGCATGGCTGTTATGGTAGCATTATCCTCTTGATTGCTGCTTGCTTTTATAGAATGAATATATTTTCCCTAAATACTCCATATTATGATTAATTTGTACAAAGTGAAAATTATCACGATGATTTGGTACTAATTGTGCGTTGTTAAGGTTAGGTTTGTTCATTTAGGTTTTGGTCTGGGAACCTGAGTATGCCTGGATCAGAACCTGGATTTCAAATCTGAGCCAGGACCTGGCCCTAGTTAACCTGGGTTAGATCTAGGCTGTAACCCAAATGAATCCAGGTTTTTTAAAACCAAGAGTTTCGGTTCTAGTTCAAACTCAATTTTTTTTCCTGCAAAGACTTGTATGTGATGTGAAATATGTTATTGAAAGGCATATTTTCTTTTTAAATGAAAGCCTATATAAAAAAAAGTCAATATTTAGCATCTAAAATGCATGCAATAATTCAACTCACTACATATTAAATATACAATACTACATTATATTACATATGGTTCTCCATTCCTCTCAATGCTAAAATGATTGAAGTCCAACTCATGCACATCTTCACATCCATGCCTTATAACGAGAGATGCAAAACTATAAATTTTCTTATGCCTCATACATTGTGGTTTTCATTCATTTTTTGTCTCACAATGGATCTAGATCAATGGATGGAGATGATGATAGCAGTCACAATAGCCATTTCGATGTTTTTTTTTTAAGGAAAAAAAAATCCTTGTTTCGAGTTTGAAACCTAGGTTGTGGATTCAAATTCGGGGCTAGCCCAGATCCACCTGGGTTTGGTAAAGGTAGGTTCTGACCCAATTTTCATATGGGCCGGAGACTAGATTTGGATCTCGGGTATCCGAATTTCTTGGATGAATAGGCCTAGTTGAGATAGTTTTTATATGTACATAAATTCCATAAATTTCTAGCCCTTCCCAATGTAATATATTGATGTTGGCTGCATATATATTTGGTTTTTCCTCCCCATTATGAGTTCAATATTATTTAAAATTCAAATTTATTATGTCTTTCATGACTTTTACATGAACGGTTGCTACCGTAGTACTGCTTATGAGGAGTAACTATTACATTAATGAGAAATCATTTTTAAATTAAGAAGAATTATAAATGTAAGTAATATTGGATACTCATATGTGCATCAATGTTGAAGTGAAAAGATGAATTTAGTAAAATACTTAAATTTAAAATGAAAAATATGAAAGCAACCAACCAGAATGTACAAGTGCGCGTATAAGTGCGCAATACTGCTTGTATGTAGCATTACTCATTAATTAAAGACAAACCAATTTAAGCCAAGAGTGACTACATGTCTACACTTATTATGATAATGATCTAATTGTCAAATGATCTCAAGTACAACATTCTCTCTCACAGTTGGATCGATCTTATAGTTAAGTTAGACTTAATTAATATTCCCAAATAAGTCATGATGTCGACTTTAATTTAAGGGTGACCATATTTCTACACCAATTTTGGATTTCGTGATCATATTCTATTTTACATGCATGCATGAGTTCTTATAACTTACACATTTCATCAGGGCACACACATATATATATATATATGTGATTATAAGGAAATTTTCATTGATCGAAAAGCCCTATATCATTTTCAAATTAAATTTTCTTCTAGAAAAATGCTTTAGTAAAAATAAAAATAAAAATAAATTCACAAAATAATGTGATTTGATGTAATATATTAGATTATAATATTATTTTCATTATAAAATAAATACAATACTCTTTATGGGCGCTATAACTTCTCTTTCTTATATAGAGTTAAGTTAGGGCAACTCTAATAAACTGATATAAAGAAAAGAAATTTAATAGTTAAATTTTTTTTTTTTAACTAGAATTAATTTCTGTTTCCCAAATTCCTAAACACCCATTGTAATTTTTTTCCCCACATTTTTTTGGTTGGGAAGGAAAGTGCATGCGGTATGTCCCCCTAAAATATTCGATCGTCTATGATGAATGAATGATTTTTGCAGCATATATATTTATATATATATTTTACCATGATGGGTTACTATGGTTTGATGTAATACGAAACATGCCTCGTGATATTATCTATGAAAATATTTTTTATTTTCTCAACATAAATTAGCTATACATGATGATTTAATCTCCTAAATAAGTGTTTTTCTTTTTAATTTTTATAGTAATTTTATTAAATTGAATTTGTCGAGTGAGTATCAATATAACATCCTACACACAACTCTTTTTATTTATTTACTCTTCCTTCATCCATTAAGACTAGGCCTCTAAACTTTATATATATATATATATATATATACATGGCTCTACTTTAAAATTAATTATGAGATTTTGGACAGTATTGTTGGTGTGGAGTAACTATCACATTGAAGAGAAAGAACTCCCTTTTTAAATAGCTAGTGACCTTTCCCAATTTTTTTTTCTTTTTTTGATAGAAACTTTGTTTTATTAATCATAGAATCAGATCAGATCTTGAATATAGATTGTTGCATGCATAACGATAAAAGTAACAAAAGACCAAAATAAAAAATAAAAAAACATTACCTCTGGAAACAATTATCCACCCTGCAATTTCTCCATATTGACTCTTGTGCAATGACCTGTTTATAGATAATAGTTTCCAAAGTTTTGTTATCTTTATATACGTAATAATAAGTCAAGTAATATTTCTGAAGTATAGATCGAACTCATTATTTCTTAAGTATAGTTCATCCCTATAATAGTCTCTTTTCAATTTTCTAACTTCCCCCTGAAAATTACTACTATATTTTTTTTTTATATCACATAAATGACTATAAATCATGGATTTAATTACTCTCTTTTTAGTTCTTGGATTCTTTAAAATTTTTTATTATTATAAAAATATCACATAAATCACTCTCACTAATTTGTTTCATATGATAGGTACCAATTTATAATCTTGATAGTGACGATGAAGTTAATGTCGAGAATGATGTACATGTTCAAGATGGGGGGCAATGCCGATGATGGAGTCAATGTAATTTCCGCTTTGAGTATTATTATGCTGGAGTCATTTATTGGTATGGAGTTTGAGGAAGTCAAAGACGCCAAGCCTTTTACCAGGCATATGCAAAGCAAAAAGATGGGGGCAATGCCGATGATGAAGTCAATGTGATGCTTTTGAAGGTTATTTAAAGGGAATGACAAACTGTAACAATAATGTAGAAATATGACCAATATTGATAATGCATTTATGCTAAGAAAGCATTTGAAACCATATTGTTTATGATTTTGCTATTATTTTTTGAAACATTTTGTTAGAATTCTGTCATGTAATCATATATTAATATTATATATTCGATTTTTATGTTCAGATTGAATTGTAGTGATGAATATGACTCTTATGTCTAAGTTTAATATCATATATTAATATTATGACCCTTTTTTAATATTATATATATTTTTTGTAGAGTTTTTAAAAAAATATCAAATTATAAATTTATAATTTTCCAATGAGAGACCACCAATATTATATAGAAATCTTTAAAAAATATGATATTAAAAAAATAGACAAATAAAAAATAAAAACTTATACTATAAGTTAATATTTAACTATACTATAAGTTATAATAACATATTTTATAGTTATGGAGTACTATATAGATAATTAATTTATAAAAAAGGCCATATATATTTTATAAATCAATATTTATAAAATATTATTTTATAAATTAATGGTTATATATTTGCCACTATTATATGTTACCACTACTATATGTTATAGTTACTATACTATATGTTATAGTAGTACTATAACTATTAAAATTTATTAAAGTCTTTAATATATTAATATAATAGTAGTAACTATATATTATGGTTAATAATTATACACTAAATAATATAATAATACTTTGATACTAAATAATAACTATAGTAATACTATATGTGATACTATATGTTATAATAATATTATAGTAGTTTCATACCACTACTATATGTTCTAGTTACTATACTATATGTAGTATTACCATATGTCATAGTAATACCATATATTATAATTAATATTTATAGATTATAATTTAAAACATATGATATTAAAAAAAGAAGACAAATAAAAAATACAAATTTATACTACAAGTTAATATTTAACTATACTATAAGTTATAATAACATATTTTATAGTAATGGAGTACTTTGTAGATTATTAATTTATATAAAAGGTGATATATATAGTTATGGAGTTCTATAAGATTATTACTATACTATATGTTATAGTAATACTACACTTATATTATAGTAGTAACTATTAAAAATTTACCAAAGTCTTTAATATATTCATATAATAATAGTAACTATATATTATGGTTAATAATTATACACTAAATATATTATATATAGTACTAATACTATATATTATAGTAGTATTATAACTACTAATAATATAGTTAATAATATGCTCATACTATATATTGTAGTTACTATACTATGTATAGTACTAATACTATATATTATGGTAGTACTATATATAGGAGTACTATATATTATAGTTACTATACTATATATAGTACTAACTATAATATATATTATACTAGTACTATAACTACTAATAATGTACTAATACTAATAGTATATATTATGGTTAATATACCATATATAATAATACTATATATTTTAATACTATCAATGTTAATTTAAGTATACTATAAGTTATAACTAATTAAAAATATAATAGCATTTAATATATTAATATATAGTTAATATTTGATATAACTTTTTTATTGTATACTAGTACTAATAATAGATATTATAATTAATAATTATAGATCAAATAATATAATAATGCTTTGATACTAAATAATATATATAAATAATAATTAATTATAGTTAATTAATTATACACAACGAACTTTATATAGATAATATAAATAAAATTGATAAGTATATATATAATAAATTATATATAATATATAATTAATTATATACAACTATAATCATATGTGGGCATTATTATTGCGAAAGCCAATTTTTTTTAAAGATAAGTTTTATTAAATTTAGTAGAAAAACCTAATGAAGTCAGTTCTGCCAAAGAGACAACATACATCACTCATATAATGATCGAACATAATGATCGAAGTGGCCAATCAAAACTACACCAAAACACATTACATCTCAAATATCATAATAAAAGTACAACACTTTACATTAAAGTCTTAGAAAAGGTATAATGAATTATATGAGGCGTAACAATATCTGAGTTACATAACCATTTTTTAGATACATATATATTGCACCACAAACTATAATAAAAAAAAAAGAAGAATCTGGGATCCGATCGGGCTGCAACATGCCCAAAAACCAACCCCACAATTATAACCTATTATGAGTTGACACCTAAGCTAAGTGCACCAACATATTGAGAAACAACCCCACACTGGATGAGTTCCTGTTTCATCAAACAGCCCAGCATCAAGACGAAACACTCCCCTGTTTCATCAACGCAAATTATTTTATTCGAAAGTGTCTGGCATTCCCTTGTTTTCGCACAAACCAGGTTTCGTTCCCACACTCCGGCCAACAAACCACTCCGGCGAACCATTTTAGCAGCTGTAATCCTCAATCTGATAGCCTTGTCCCCCATTCCAGCCAGCATTCCAGCCTCGTCCCCCACTTAACCTCACAGCCGATCATCCTAGCCATCAAGTAACCATCGTGGATGGCTGATTCCAGTAATGTCCCTCAGGTATTTTTATCTTTCAAGACTACTCTGTTAAGTATTAAGTCTACTTATTAACTGCATGTTTGTCCTGTGTTGTTACTAATTAGTAGAGGTAAAATTTAATAAAATATGTGACATACTTAAAATTTGGTTCAAGAATTTTTCATGCATGTTTTTTGCTTTTGAGCAAGTTAGGATTTGCATTGTTGTATATGTATTATAATACCATTTTTTCTGCATAAAAAGTGGACTATGAAATTCACTAATTTCCCTAAAAATAATATTTGTATCTTGTGCCAAAAAATCCTCACCATTGCCCAAAGCCTACTTGAAACTAATATTAAGTGAGGTTTAAATTGTTGTCATATTGTGGTTTTTGTTTAGAAAACTGGTATTACATTGTTGTCATATTGTGGTTTTTGTCTAGAAAACTAGTATTACATTATTGCCATATTGTGATTTTTGTCCCATAGTTGACATAACATGCAAGAATGTTCTTGTAATTAAGTCTTTGTTTCAACTGTTGGATTAAAATAGTATTCATGATCCTCCTATTAACCATCTTATCTTTTATTTTTCATTGTTTTCTGATAAATGATTAGCAAATAATTAACTGATAACAAACGGTTGCCAATCATTTAATATAATGTATATCATAAAAGACTTCACATACCTTTCAAGCACCAAGAGCTTGTTGAATACCTTTGTTATTTGCCCAGATGTCACATAGCGGATGGTTATAACTTTGAGAACTCAAATATATAAGAGTTGAAATTGATAGAGTTCTTAGAACTACATTGAATTGTGATGGAAACTTTAGAAATAATGATTTAGGTAGTGAAATGGATTATGGCTTTAACATCATAATGATTTAGGTGCTATAGTTGGCAAATTTTTGCCTTGAGTTGCACCCATATATATATAATTTGGTAATTTTGTGGTTATTTTTTAAATAAAAATTTATAGATGCTGATGGTTTAGATAAACTTGTATTTTTTTTTTCTTGGGATGGCTTATTTTGAAGCAGCCACGACTTTCGACATAAATCTAAATTATATAAGCAGCGAAGACAGATACATAGATCTAAATTATACAAACAACCAAGACAAATTACATACATCTCTAGCTTATACATATGAATTATATATATATACTGTTCAATCTCGTGATTGAGATTTGGTTTTTTTTGTTATTGTAATTTTAATCCTTCTTTTTTGGTTATCTAGTTTTTAAAAATATACAGCAGTATGATTAGATGTAGGCAAGTTGCAAAAGAGCAAACTAAATTAGACGAGTGGGCAATATGTCATATATATATATATATATATATATATATATAGAGAGAGAGAGAGAGAGAGAGAGAGAGAGAGAGAGAGAGAGAGAGAGAGAGTGAGTGAATTTGTGACCAAGTTTCCTTCATGATCAAACATTATTTCTAAACTGAGATCATGCATTGTTAAATTTATTTGTTTTTTTTTATGGCAGGTACCAGTTCATAATCTTGATAGTGATGAAGAACGGACTGAAAGTGACATTCAAATTGACGTAAATATCGATGATGATGTGAATGTCGATGATGAGGTTAATGTAGTGATGGGGTTCCTGTCGATGATGGGGTCAATGTCGAAACTGGAGTGAATGTGATTCCCTCGTCCAGTAGCGGTCTACCTAAGCTATTCATTGGTATGAAATTTGAGGCAGTCAAAGATACCCAAGTATTCTACAAGGCATATTCAAGGCAAACAGGATTTTCAATCTGGACTAATCATATCCGAAAGTTGAAAGATGATAAAAGTCTTTGTGCAGTAGATTATATTTGCTCAAGAGAAGGCCACCGGCGGATAAGAGTAAATGCCGAAGATCGAGTGAGGCCAGAATCTGATGAGACAAGAATTGAATGTAAAGCAATTATGGAAATAAATAAAAAGGGTGAAAAGTGGATAGTCAATAATTTTTTTTTTGGACATAACCATGTATTATTCAGCCCAATAAGTACTAGTTTCCTCTGTGGACATAGGGGAGTTACCAAAGCTCAAAAAAATCTAATTTTAACTTTGAATGAGTCTGGTGTACCGACAAGAAAAATAATGTTGGTATTGAAAAAAGATACAGGTGGTACCTTAAGTGTCGGTTGTATTGGTAAGGACATAGAAAATTTTGTGGGAAGTGAACGGAGAAAGGTATTTGATGAAGAGGGGGATGCACAAAAATTATATAATTACTTTCTCAGGCGACAACACAGTGAGCCTGATTTTGTATTTTCCATGCAAGTTGGTAATGACAGATCTATGGGCAATTATTTTTGGGTTGATGCGCGTGCAAGAGCTGTGTTCCAATATTTTAGGGATGTTGTTACGTTCAATCCCACCTACCTGACCAATGTCTATAAGCTTCCATTTGTGCCATTTTCTGGAGTTAATCACCATCATCAAACGATTTTGTTTGGGTGTGTTTTTTAGTTAATGAGACGACAGAATCATATATATGGTTGTTGAGAACCTGGCAGATGGCAATGCTTGGGCGTGCCTCCTAACGATAATTACAGATGATGACAAGGTGATGACAAAGTGATGACGAAGGCTATTGCAGAGATACTTTTGAGTACAATTCATAGCTTATGCTTGTGGCATATTTTACAAAAATTTTCTGAATACTTGGCCCACATATACAACAAATTTTCGGATTTTGGAAACAAGTTTAATCATTGTATCCATAAAACACTTACTACGGATGAGTTCGAACAAGGTTGGACACAGGTTATGATGAAGTATGAATTTCTCGAAAATACTTGGTTGCAAAACCTTTATGCATGACGAGATAAGTGGGTACCTGCTTTTTTTCATACTACATTCTATGCTAGTATGTCAACAACTCAAAGGAGTGAAAGCATTAATAAATTTTTTAAAGATTATGTTCGACCAAGTACTATGATCAGTGACTTTGTGCATTAGTACGAAAAAGCCATAGATGCACGTTACTTTAAAGAGAAGGTTAAGGATGTTCAGACGAGTTCTACACAACCAAATATGAAAACACCTTTTAAAATCAAAGAGGAGGCATCATCCATTTATATAAGGATGTCTTTCAAGAAATTTCAAGATGAGTTGTTCAGTAGTATACAGTATCATGCAAAAAAGCTGTATGCGAATGGTGAGGCTAAACTTATGGAGTTATAGTTAATGACAGAGAGACACCTCATTACCATGTGACAGTGGATGGTGATGATGTTACATATACATGCCATATGTGAGAGTTTATGTGAATTCTTTGTAGGCATATCTTGTGTGTTTTAGGCAAAAAAGTGAGATTAAATAGATTTTTACAACAGTATATTTTAGAGAGGTGAATATTAACGCTAAAAGTCGACCCATTCCCAAGATACCATCTCCTACTTGGCTAGTGAGGGACGTACAAGATGAGGTGTCTATTAGAAGAAGTAAGTCAATAATACAGTTATATGACATTGTCGAACTTGCATCACAATCAGTAGAAAAGCACAAGTATTTCACACATGTATTGGAGAATGTTCACAAATAATTACTTGAAATGGATGCACATGTCCAGCGAAGACAAGGAAGTCAGCTAGCTCTTGAAGGTGATCAACCAATAAGCTAAGTTCAGTCGAATTTGACTCAAACAGTGCATGATCCTCTAAAAGTACCTACAAAAGGATGCCTAAAGTCGAAAAGATTACAAAATCCAAAAGAGAGTCAACCAACCAAGAAAAGACGTTGTGACATTTGTAAAACTGAAGGACATGATATAAACCACTATCCTTTAGTGAGATATTGTAAGCATCCATTTTTTTTTAATTTATTTTTTTTCTTTTATGATCAAAGTATTAGTGTTTTTTATTTTTATTTTTACGACATGTTTATGTAGGAATATTGGTGGTCCTGGTACTATGGCACCTGCGCCGCCTACGGTCCAGCGCACTAACTTGTAGGTTTTTAATTTTTTTTTTATTTCTATTTTTATTATTATCAAAGTAACATTGTGTTTTTATTGTTCAATGTTTATGTAGGAACATTGGCGGTACACCTATAACACTTACTGAATCTGCGGGACCTGAGATCGAGCGCACTAACTTGTAGGAACACTGGGGTACACCTGGGCATTAATTTGGAGAATTGATGGAAGTTTATTTAAGCCAATGTTAAAAAATAAATTAAGTATTTTATATGTTTCAAATATGCCATGTAGAGTAATAAGATTTTTTTTTTGCATATTTTAAAAGGGTTGATCAGCATTTGCAGTTTGTTGGGAGAGCATGACGAGCTTTGACACTACTAGGAAAAATGTGGATGTTATTTTTTGTATGATCAACGATTTTTTGTATGTATAAATACTTTTTTGTAACCTTTCTATTTTTGTAACAGTAAAATAGAAACATGACTTTTATTGTAATATCTAAGCAAAAATATTGTTATATTGTAACAGTGAATATGACTATTACTAACTTTTTAATACCATATATTCGATTTTTCTATCCAAATTCTATTGTAGTCATGAATATGACTATTTCTGAATGAATTTTATAAATAGGAATCAATATTCAGTTAGAAAACTTAATCATTAAATGTTCAAAAATATCAAAATTTTAAAAATTTAACTCAGTTTAAATTGAGAAATGAGATTAGTTTAGAAAATTTTAAATTAAATAAAATATTAATTTAAAAAAAATTAAATTAATACATAATATAGTATAGTACTACATAATATTGTAGTATTAATTAATACTAATATATATACTAATAGTATATATTATGGTTAATAGCTACACATTAATTTACTTATAATAGTACTATATAATACTACGTGACATAATATATACTATTAGTATATATTAGTATTAATTAATACTACAATATTATATAGTAATATAGTCCATATTATTGATACTACGTGACATAATATATATTACTAGTATTAACTAATACTACAATTTATAGTTAATAGTTATAAATATAAGTTAACTATAAAGTACTATTATGGCTAAATTAATGGTATTATAGTAGTTAATATTATTATTATATAATATTATACTAGTATTTAATACGTAGTAATAACTATGATAGTTAATATCATATATATATATATATATATATATACACTATAGTAACCATGACTAGTATATCTAATATAGCGATATTAGAATTTCTAGCAATTAGAATTATATACTAGGATTACTATAATTAAATACTATATATATACTAGAATTATATACCATACTTAAATATTTGAACAAATTTAAATGTTTGCAGTTGGTGATGATAGCTCTGATATTTGATAGTGATTCGGCGTGATTAGAAGGCTGTAAGAGCTGAGGTGTCGTCAAATGATTTAAAGGTTGTATTTTAAATGTTTGCAGCCGAATCGAACCACGTCGTCTCTCTAGTAGAGTACATACTAGTACTATAAAATATATTTAATAGCTATAAATATGATTTAACTATAGTAGAACTATATTATATATAGTAATTAAGCTATATATAATTAATACCATTACCATTAATACTATATAGTAACACTCAGTAGTAAAATACATACAAGTACTATAACCTATATTTAATAGCTATAAATATAATTTATAAATATAATATAATTTAATAGTTATAATATAAATAGTCAATATTTATAAATATAATTTAATTATAATAGTAATTATAATAGTTAATTATAATAGTAGTATATAGTAATATAACATAGTAAGTATTATATAGTATTAATTAATGCTAATGTATAGTACTATATTAACTATTAGTATACTAGTACCATATAAGTCTATAGTAGTTATAGACTTATATTATACTTAATAGCTATACATTAATATACTTATATAGTATTACTAATATATATACTAGTATGATATACTATAGTAAAAGATAATCATTAATTTAATTTATACTACTAATAGTACTATGTACTATAGTTAAAGTACTAATATAATTACACCAATATAGTAATAGTTAGTAGTAATATATAATTTAACTATAATAGTATTATATATTAATGTACTAATAGTATTATATATTAATATACTAATATATTTAACTTAATTATACAGTAATAGCTATAAATATAATTTAACTATAATAGTACTATAAAGTTATATAATATAGTCGTATATAATATAGTACTATATATTAGTATAATTAACTTAACTATATAGTACTATATATTATAGTAGCTAGTACCAATAGTCCAATACTATAACTATTAAATAATCCATATAATCTATACTAGGATGCAAAATATATTACGTGTAGTCCATATAATTTCACGTTACTATAAGTTATAGATTATATAAAATTATAGTAGTATTTATTATATTAATAAATAGTTAATACATAACTATAACTTTTAATAATGTATACTAATACTAATATTATATATTACGGTTAATAATTCTAACTATCAATAATATAATAATATTTTGATCCTAAATAATATATAACTTAACTATAGTAATATACATACTAGTACTATATACTATAGTAAACATTACTAGTATATATAATATAGCAATATATATACTAGTACTATAAACTATATACTAATATAATTAAATGACTTTTATTATAATATTAGACTTATATTATAGAACTCTATATTTAAATAATATAATATTAGAATTTCTGGTAATTAGGATTATATACTACAATTACTATTATTAAATACTATAAGATATATTAGACTTATATACCATACTTAATAGCTATGCATTAATTTAACAAGACTAATACTTAATAGCTAACTTCAACGCTATAAACCTGATTTTTACATATACCATCTTTATATACGAACAAATGTTAAATACGTAAAACTTTAATATATTAAATTATTAATGTTTTCTAGTCTAATTATACTATATACTAATATAATAATACTTTGATACTAAATACTATATATAAATAATAAATTATAAATTATAAATAATAACTAAAAAATAATAAAAAATTTTTTGAATAAAAAATGGATAATAGATATAATAGATATATATATATATATATATATATATATAATGATACGTAAGCTTTATTGCATTATTGTTGCTTGTAAGAATTTTTAAATAAATAAAAGCTAGGTTTTATTGATGATAAATAAAAGATAGTCCATATATATAAGGAGGAGCATACAAAGAAGCATCTAGTTACATTCTGCGAGCTGTAAAGAATTACAATAAGTTATGAACACAATTTTCATTGAGTACAATAGCTAAAAACCACCACAACTTTTGAAATTTACAAAATATACATTAATTGCATAATGATCGTTTGTGACCAATAAAAATTATTCCAAAACACATTAGACCACAAATATGTTGACAAAAGTTCACCAAATTAAAGTCTTACAAAATGTACAACAGGTTACATGAGTCGTGGCGCTATCCGAGATACAGACGATTTTTTTGGAATCATCAAAATTACACCAATTACTATTATAAAAAAAACCATGATAGGATTAACACTTTCAGAACTCTCTTGTACTTCTTCTCCATTGCCTTGAATTTGGATTCCTCAATGCTTAGCTGCTCCTGAAGTACATTCTTGTACCTTTGTTTGGCTAAGTACGCCAGTATTATCTTACAACAGTTGTTTTACTATAAATCAATCCACTAAAAAAAGGACATTGTTTATTGTTCGGATAATTATAAAATCTTCTATCTAAACTATAGGATTTTTCAGACATTCGTAACTTCGCTTGGCAGCCATAATAGCAGAGGGGTCTCTCCAAACTACCTTCTTTTCCCCCTCTTGGAGTCCAAGAACTTGAACCTAAATGGGAATTCGAACTTCTCATCTCCTGTCATCATATTGAATACACATCCATTTTAATACATCCATCATATTGAATCAAGCCTCATCAATAATATCTTGAAATCCTAGTACCTTATTAACATTTCAGATCTCGAAAAAGAAAAATCCCATGAAGGAACAGATTGTACTAAAGCAGTACATTAAACAATACCATTGTATTGCTCATAGTCATATTGCCAATTAAAACAACACATTAAACAGTACCATTGTATTGAAGGACAAAGTGTTCATAGTTTAACCGCACCCTTATATTACTTGTACTCACATTGGCAATTAAACAACAAATTATAACAAAGGAATAGGAAAACCAACCACAAAGTACAAGCTTAAAATAGTTTCCTAACAGAAAGCCCAAGCCAATTAACACAGGCCAGTCGCCTAACAGCAGATGACCCAAAATCAATGGTACATAGCAAGTCCAACTCAATTAAAATAAGCCAAACAGAAAATCAAAAGCATAAAATTTAGATGCATACGCCCAATCCAAGCATCATATGCATCAAGTCATAAAGGGATGTTTTAAAGAATAAAACATTAATTATAAGCAATTCAGAAATCATGTTTGGGAAGCATCAGTAGAGAACAAAAACTTATTTAGTTTCATTATCTTATATTCCAATAATTTGGCATGCATTTTGTTTTCCAAAAGGTCAAGAGACTCAAAACCAATATAGAGCACATACACACGCCCATATACATATCCTAACAATGGCATCATACCAATGACATAAGGTGCAAAATCAGCAGCATAAGAGCATAAGACTATAATAGTAACATAAGAGCACATTTTTGAACAACATTAAACAAAATACATAAGAGTAACTTGATAAAAAACATAGATCCCTTTTGAGATCTGCTTGCATAATGTTATGGTTAATCTCATAGACCTCTAATTTTCTCTTAAGATAAAAGCTTTGCATCACCACTTTAATAATGTATCAAAATACCATTTATGAAAAAAAATAATGTATCAAAATACCACAGAAATGGTCCTAAAAACTCTAAACTAAATAAAGTGAGTTTCGGGGGAAAAACCAAAAGTTAAACACTGTTAAACCTGGCGAATTTTTGGAAAGAAAAGTGTGGATGAAGATTACACAATGATATGGAAAGGGCTTGAATGAAGCAACCTCGTAATCTGCAGCTTAGGGCTTAAAAATTTTGGGGAAAAACCAAAATATCTCATATATAGCCTAGGGTTTTCTATTATACTATAATTAATCGTGCAAGACTTCGGGTTTCCAGACTATAATGACTCGTGCGAGACCTAGGGTTTGCTGGTTTAACCAACTCGTGCTCGTGCGAGACGTAGGGTTTCCAGGTCTTACCGCAGAGTTGCGACGGGTCGCTGCGGAAGGGGCTTGAGATGCTTCAAATCGTTGCTAGAGGGCTTCACACCGCTGTGGAGATGCTTCAAAGCTGCAGTCGAAATGCGATAGGCATCGAGAACAGGGAATGAAACGGAAAAGGAAGACGCAACGAGGGAGTCGGGGAAGGAAGAAATGAAGACTGAAGAAGAAGAGATCTGATGCGAGCAATAGTAAATTTAGTTTAATTAGATGACACGTGTCACTACGTGATTGGTGGGCTGCATTTTAACCTATTGCAACCGCTCCGGACCCAGTGTCACTCTAAAACAAACCGTAACAACAATAACACTTTGAAGACTCCCTCATCTTCTTCTCCGTTACTTTAAATTTGGATTATTCGATATGTAATATATTGTCTATACCTTCACTCAGCTAACTCCAATGTCATTTTTAACAATTGTTTTGCTCAAATCGAAAATCAATCCACTAAAAAAAGCCACATTACTTATTGGAGTTAAGATAGTTATAAAATCTTCTACCGAAACTATAAGATCTTCTAGAAATTTTTAACTTCGCTTGGTGGCCACAATAACAAAGTGGAATCTCTAAACTAGTTTTGTCTCCCCCATTGCAGTGCAAGAACTTGAACTAAAATGGAAACTCGAACTTCTCATTCGCTTGGTGGCCACAATAATAAAGTAGAATCTCTAAACTAGTTTTGTCTTCCCCCTTTGCAGTGCAAGAACTTAAACTAGAATGGAAACTCGAACTTCTCATTTCTTGTTGTCATATTGAAAAGCCATCTATAAATATAAAGATCGAGTTAAATTGTCAATTTTCAGAACCAAGCACAAAGTCAAGTCATACATCTAATGCCAAACTAGTTTGCAGCTAAACAAACCATCTTCTAGCTTTCACAACAAACAATAAGTAATTCGTGCATGGGATGAATCCAGTGGGTATCAAACAGATCATGCTCTATGTTTTTTGACCAAACAAAAAAAATAGAAAAAAAGGTAGATACAAGGATACATTGCAGCATTACATGAGCTGGAATTTCATCATTGTATAATATTAATTTATGTTCCATTTCAATCAATCAATTAGAAGTGAATGATTTATGTACATGGAGTAAAAACTTGCTTCTACAACCACAACATAAATTTGGTAATAAAGTTATTAAATTCAGTAAATGAGTTGATTAAAGATAAAAGGTCACCAGTATCCAAGGACCCACATATCCATATGCATCAAGATGAAAGATTAAGTTAACAAATTCTTTCTAAATCGGATCAAAGACAATATTTAGCTGACCCATTATTTCAAACTATAAATACAAGAAACAAATCTCATATAAAATCAACAGTTTCCCCCCCCCCCCCCCCCCGCCCCCCCAACCCCAAAACCAAAAAAAAAGTCACTCTATCAGAAAGGAAACCTAGTCTTTGGCCTAATTTGGATAGCCATTTGAGTTTCTTTGAATCAGATGTACTAAATCTTGTAAAATGGGAATGCATAGAACCTGGTAAAGAGAGAATTACAAACAAGAAGTAAAAGAGGAAGAGGAGAGAGCAGAGATAAAAACTTGCTTCTACAACCACAAAATAAACAAATATTCAAACAAAGTATACACAGCAGACAAAAGGCTGCATTAGTTTGCTTGCAAAGTGATCGAATCATCCTTAATCTATTTTATTTATTCCCTCCACTCAAACACAAGCTTGCTTTTTGAGGACAAATATTGTATCATGTTGATTTATGGGTAAAGATTTTAAGATTTACCTAAACAGCTACTTCATATATGTGGATAGTCGCCTCTACAACCTTATAGGATGGTATTTGTGTTATTAACAGGGAATTTAACAGCATGTAGGTAATTTCTAGTTTTGGAGATACTTTAATGCACAATTCACATGCAAGACATATTGGTATACTTATTAAAAACTAAAGAAGGGATGGACAATTGGGGTCGAGAATAGAGTGGCCTTATATTTTTGAAATGCCTGCAACAACAGGTCATATTCCCAAATTAGAGAAATTCATACATACCTTATAATCCAAAAAATGGAGAAAAAAAGGACTAAAATTTGAAAAAATATATATATATATACTCGCAAATACGTATCCCTATAAGGATGATGACTAAAAATGCCATGACTTGCTGGATTTGCTACAAAAAGATTGAAATGGGTTGGGAAGAAAATTAACGGAGAAAAGAGTTTAGTTGTAGAAACAGGGATGAAAGTTCTCAATACTCACAGTGCTTCTCCTTTGCTTAGCAGCGACAGCCAAACCGAAATTCCAGCTGGAGGGGGACCAAAAGAGGATTAAGTTCTTTGAAAAAACACATCAACAGAAAAAAATAAAATTAATTCAAACACCTCAAGAAATGCCCTTACCTTGAGTCAGAGAAAGGAAGTCGAATTCGGGAAGAAAATATCTGGCAACCAATCCAGTGTGGAGTCGAGATGAGGGTCGTGCGAAAGGAAATGTGGTGGAGTCGAGATGAGGGCCAAAAGAGGAGTGGTCCGGCAAGAAGTTTCTTTACTATGACTGGTGACGTGCTAAATTTTCATTGGCGGGCTATTTTTTAACCCCTAACAGCCCATCCGACCTCCATCGTCTCCCTTGCTTTATTCTCACTACAAAAACCAGGTCTTCTTTGTGGTCTGTTGTTCTTTGCTAGCCATGAATGCATGCTTTCTTTTATTTATTCAAAGTTGAGATTCAATAGTTATTTATTGTTGAGTAAACTTGCAAGCTACAGGATCCAAAGCAATTATATAGTTTAATTTTGGATTGTGAAAGTAAGAAATATTTGCACCGGTAAATAATGAAATGGATTTTTGTTAGTAAATTTTCTAGTTTTATAAGTGCTTTAATGGATTTCCTTGGTTCCTTTCTCATAAACAGTATATTATTTAATTTATTTCCTGTAATATAAAATGATGAGAGGGGGAAAGAAAAGAGGCTAGACTTAAAAGCTGATATTCTTAAGATTGATCAAATCCCTTGTTGGCATCATTTCTGCAGCTAGAGCATAGAACCAAAGGGTACAATATTCATTGATATTATTCTTTACTATCCTTTGTATATATCATATTTGCTGCAACGTCTTTGCATGGTTGAAGTTTTGGTTATCTCTTTGAGTTGACATTTTCTGTTGTTGGTAAAATATAGCTATAAATTGGTTTGTTTTTTTCTTTTTAGGCCTTGGGCTCATTGTCTCGCATTATTCATCATAACCTGCTCCGCTTGTATTCTCCTTTACTTTGTAAGGGTTGCAACCATCTGCATTTTACTTCGTGTAGCTTATTTTCTATTTGAAGGTTATTTCAACTCTGCTTTTGTTTCATATGAATTGTAGGAGTACAAGAGCATTACCAAGATGAGGCTAGAACGTATTACTAGATCTCCTCCAAATCCAAAATTTTACAGTTCTTATATGTGCTATTCCCCGGTCTTCACAAGAAACATATAATGATTCAGTGAAAAACATTTTCACCAAGTATCATTCACTACTTGTCATATCAAATGGTATATTAGTGTGGTAGAGTTCAGAAGCTGATGGTGTGCATACATTCTAAAGCCCCTAAATCTGTCTATATTTTGAATTTCTTTGAGTTTATTAAATCTATGTTCTGATTTACATGCTAACATGTGAAATCCCCACTTTTCATTCTTTTATGTACTGGACATTCACTTATGAGCGGCTTAGCATAGTTTTTAATGCTTTTTGGATGGATTCCTTTTATATCTTTCTTGTGAGAAAAACTTTGCAAATCTGGGGGAGTACATTAGTTAAGAATCAAGCATGTCTTGTTTCTTTTAGTATGAGAGCATATTTGACGATTTCAGTTGATGTTTTGTTATGATTCAGAATTGATTACCCATTCTCTAATTGAAGAAATTTTCTAGATTTTATTCATCAAGGGACAACTTTGTGGTCAAATGGAGAGCTTGAAATGAGTTTAAACTAAGACATCTTGGGTTTGATTCGATACAATGAGTTCCCTTGGATTACTTGGTACATGGTTCAGGTGTGTGAGTTCATGAAGTAAGGGTTTACTCCATAGGAGTGAGTTCGAAGAGCTCTACCTTGTTGACGTTTCACATTATAATAAAAATAAACAAAAATAAATTTATATTATAAATCATAATCTTTTGGCATTGTTATGTGGATTGTGGCTTTCTTTTTATACCACCCTCCAAATGGTTACTTGATGTTGCTTTGTGATTGAAGAGATTGGAAAATCCTTTTCTTTTTGACAATTTTCGTCAGTTGATCATTTAATTTTGTCTAGACAATTGAAAGTTTCATTCTTGCTATATATATATATATATATATATTATCTTCCTTTATCTTGGACTTTCAAGGCTATTTGCTTAAAATATCTTACTTGACACTTGTATTATTGCACAGGGTAATTACAATTGACTTTCCCTGTTTGGACGATTCTTCTGTTTGTCTGTTTCATGAATGCAATTGATTCTGCAATTTATTTTCTTGTCTTACTAGGCCCCTCATTCTTATTTTATATGCTTCCATATGAGGACAAACTGATTGTGCTGCATTCTTTTTTACTTTATGAAGTTCCACTTTGCTTTGGCCATAGGCATAAGTTTTATCATTCAATCTTAAGTTGACACTGAGTGCAGTCTTTGATCTTTGTGCTTGCTAAATTGATTCAATGCTCTATATGCTAGGTGGCTTTTTACAGCTTTGTAACATTTGTATTTGATGCTTTGTTTGAGTTTCTCATCTTGGTAGTTGGAGAGGGAGCTTTGTTGCATTGTGATGTTTTGAGTCAAGTTTGGTTGAGTTAATTATTTGAAATAAAATCTTTATGAGTCCATATATCTCTAGCTTTGATGGATTTATAAAATATGTTTAATATTTGCAAAGCAATGCAAAGAATATGTATATGATTTTTAAAGATCCTTTTCTTGAACAGAACTGCAAACCAAGTTTAATGCAACGTGGTATTTGTGGAGCACCTACAAATTCCTTTACTATCATTTCAAGTGAGATGAATAATGTTAGGGAAAAATCTGGCTTCAGTCATATGGATTTGGCTACAATAAAAAAAGTCACAAACCTTGTAATGAATCTCTCTAAATATATTTGATTTTTGGAATATTTAGTATTTATCCATATACAACTGGGTAAGTTATGTTTGGATTCTTCTCCCTCTCTTTTTTTTAGGCATATAATCTCTAGGGTTCAGGGTTTAACTCCCATGTTAATTTCTTTGCTAAACTTGTATGAGATTATTGTGTGTTCTTATTTACATGTGTTTGACTTAGTGTTCTATTAATATAATCTAATTATTGTGCATCTTTAGCCAATTTTTACTATTTGTTTATGCATTTTATTCATTCATCCATTGGCCTTTATAGTTGCCTATTTGTATTGGATTTTTTATTCCTAAATGTTAGGCAATTTATTCCCAACCATACATATTCTTCGAAATTTCTTTTTTAATTTGAACTAATAGTTACTTTAATGACATTCGATTATGTGTCACATTGAGGGAGTTAAACTGTATTTAATTTTTTAACTTCTACAAAGAGATTTTATATTTTGGTAACACTTCTCTTTTTTCCAACTGGACAAATGTGCCTTGCACATGGAGCCTTAACTAGGTTTGCTTGCAATGAGTCACTACAATTCTTGGTAGTTGATGCTAAGGTCAGTAATTATACTCCCATACTCTATTATTTGGTATTTGCTATGAGGTGTTGAGTCCAATCTTGTTAACTGATTCAGTTACATAGAGCCATGGAAATTGGCTGATCAATTTGGAAAGACATAATATCTGCAACTTCCTTCACAGAACATTACTGCAGGGCCCTAATAAATGTTAGAAGATTTGATCATTTATAATCAATGACAAAAGTCATGTTACTTTTATATTCTTAAGAACATAATTCAACAAATAATAAAAAAAAGTTGGTGATGCATACAGGTTGGTGATGTATTATGCTAAATTGTCTTAATTAATATCTATGTTCAAGTCATGTAGCATGGATTTAACTTTCTGTCACCTAGAAAGGGGTAACATGCATTCATGAATAATAATATACATGAATAATATCCATTTATCAATTATTGGGAAAAGAAATTTTAAAAGGAAGCTTAAGCAACTCTTAGCTTGTTCCTAGGCTACAAATTTCTGTCCAATTTTTTGGTATTAAAACTAGCTGGGCAGTATATATGCATGGGAGGTTACATGTTTGGTGGTTTTGTGAGAGCTAACTGGGCAAGGTATTTTGTTCTTGAGCTTTTGACGTTTCCATAGTTGGCCACCTTGTAAAAACAAAGGGTCATCCCTTTGCTTTTACAAACAATTGAGGTAAATATCTAAATTGATCAACTTCTTCTGTACATAAATACAAGATTGTGTACTAACATTTTCTTTGTTTACATGTCATGTTGTTATACAGGTACAACAAAGTGCATATTTCATTTTAAAATATGGGAAACAACTGACATGGAATCCAATTTGAAGCAAACTAGTAGATAGATGGCAAAATGTGTAAATATAAGTATTTACCTGTAGTTTGTGTATTGTCATGACTGTGATATCTATGGGGAATATATTCCATTTTGATGAACTAATGGATATGACTCTATGCATGCATTCATTCATTCAAATATATGGAAATAATATAACCTTTGATATAAAAGTAATTTATGTCTAGATACTGTGGTAATGTTGGTTATGTTGTGTTTGAGTTAAGGTGGGATGATTTAATATAATATGCATTAGAATTAATAATTAAAAATATTCTCTTTTTTAATCTTTTCTATTTAGTGTATTTATAATGCTTTATAACAAATTTTTGTGTGTTTTAGGCTATATAGCCTAAAAAAATACCAATGAAACTGAATGGCTATAAAAGCCATAAAGTTTCACTTGCATTTTTTTTTTTTTTTGAGAATTTGGGCGAATTCTGGTTGCCGCAAAAGGATTTTGAATAGCGGAAATTCAGTTTTGGCAAATTGCAATGTGATAAACTACTAGAAAGATAAATTGTGGCAAAAAATATTCGCCGCAAAAAGGTTTTTGGAAACCGAAACTTAGTTCCAGTGATGTTAAAAACCGTTGCAACGAACTATTCACAGTGAAAATAGTCGCCGCAAAAAGATTTTTGAAAACATAATTCATTTTAGTGGCTATATATTTAATCGCTGGAAGTAATTGTTTGTGGCGAAATAACTACTATTAGCGATGATATGAAAATCGTTGGAATAAGTCTTTGCCAACAAGTTTTAACAGAATCGTAGATCTCAATTGCAGCGACATTTTTAACTAATTGCAACGAAATAAATTGTCGTAAAAACTTAGCTTTTTGTGACGATTTTAGACTTTCGTTGCATTAGAGCATAACTGAATGGATAATACGGACAAACATGCAACGAGATAAAAACCACTGGAAAAAGTCAATGACGGCAATTTTGTCACTTTTTCTGGCGAAAATTCACGCCGTAAAAAGTCATGTAGTGAAATAATAAGTTGACAAGTTGTCATGAAAAAATTTAGTCTAATTGAATTGTAAATATGTTGAGTAGATTCTAGGTCACAAATGGAATAAAAAGCGCAAAGACCTTATGAGATCGATCTAGTCAAAGTATATAAGATATATGTTTTTTATTTCTATCTATGATTTAGCATGCTGTTTTTCAATTCCATATCTGTTAGGTAGTGAGAAGAAATATTGGTGTTTTAATTATTTTCTATGTTGACAATATATTATAAGATCAAACAACAAAGGCATGTTAACAACAGTAAATAAAAAATTTATTGTTGGGAAATAGGCAGGTGAAACAAACAACAAAGATATGAAATAAACCGCAGCGGATGCAACAATGAGAAATAAAACAGTAAACACAGAAAGAACACACAGATTTAAGTGGTTCAGCTCAAAATGAGCTTACATCCACTGTGGGGTTGGTTTCAGAGCTTCACTAGATCAAATGGAGGTTACAGAGAGAGTATCAAGAGATACTTACAACAGAGAACACTCACCTCACGTGTATACACTCGATCCTCACAAGTTTCACTCAGAATAGTGGAGAAATGGAGAAGAAAATGATCTAGAAGCTATTACTGTTCACTGGCGCCGAAAACAGAGGCCTGCGTCTTCGTCTGCTTTTTCGTCTTCTGATGCGCGAAATGTCTTCGCGCTATTTATATTCTGCAATCTCGCTCGAGCGAGATTTAAACTCGCTCGAGCGAGGACTTCTAGGTCAGATTCGCTCAACTAGAAATCGGACACCTGGCGCCACGTGGAATCTCGCTCGAGGGGGAGGTCGAGCGAGGGTCGAGCGAAGTCACTGCCTGAACCTCGCTCGAGCGGGAGGTCGAGCGAGGGTCGAGCGAAGTCTCGGGTTGGAGCAATTCTGGAAGTGTCACAGTCTCGCTCGAGCGAGGGTCGAGCGAGACAGGTCTGGGCATGTATTCCAAAGCCATACTCAACAAATCTCCACCTTGGCTTGAATACCTGACAGCCCCATAATATCCAGATCAACCCAAGAATGTAAAATGCAGCAACTGAGAAAACCAACCCCATCTTAGTTCCCTAAGGAACCTGGAAACCTCGAACCCCTATCAAGTCCAAACAAAGTTTGAACTTGAATACTGCAACTGGCTTGGTCATTACATCTGCTGGATTCTCTGAAGTAGCAATCTTCTGAATACTGACTGTACCATCTGACACTACTCCTCTGATAAAGTGATATCTGACGTCAATGTGCTTTGTCCTCTCATGATACATTTGATTTTTGGTCAAATGTATAGCACTCTGGCTGTCACAAAACACTGTCATCTCTGTCTGCTGAAGACCCAGGTCACTGATTAGCCCCTTCACCCAAATGGCCTCCTTAACAGCCTCAGCTGCTGCCATGTATTCTGCCTCTATAGTTGATAAAGCAACAGTTGATTGAAGTGTTGCTTTCCAACTAATAGCAGAACCACACAAAGTGAAAATGTAGCCTGTCAATGATCTTCTCTTATCTAAATCCTCAGCATAGTCAGAATCAACAAAACCAATCACAACAGAACTGAGATCTACATCTCTATCAAATATCAAGCCCACATGCGAGGTTCCCTTCAAGTACCTCAAAATCCATTTCACGGCCTGCCAGTGAGTTCTACCAGGCTTAGCCATATATCTGCTAACCACACTCACTGCCTGTGAAATATCTGGACGGGTACACACCATAGCATACATAATGCTACCTACAGCATTAGAGTAATGAACATTTGCCATGGACTGTTCCTCCTCATCTGTCTGGGGGGATAGGGAAGCTGAAAGTTTAAAATGCGACGCCAACGGCGTGCTGACAGGCTTGGAGTCAGACATTCCAAACCTGTCTAGAACCTTCTCTATATACTTTCTCTAGGACAAGTATAACTTCCCAGCTTTTCTATCCCTGTAAATATCCATCCCCAGTATTTTCTTAGCATCACCTAAATCTTTCATCTCAAACTCATCCTTAAGTTGAGTTTTCAACAAATCAACATCAACCATGCTTTTAGCAGTTATAAGCATGTCATCAACATAAAGCAATAAGTGAATGAAAGACTTATCAGGCAATTGTTTATGATATACACAACAGTCATAATTACTTCTCAAATAATCATGATCACTCATAAACAAATCAAAACGTTTATATCATTGCCTAGGTGACTGCTTCAACCCATACAAAGACCTCTTCAGTCTGCATACACGGTCTTCTTTACCTTCAACTGTGAACCCCTCTGGCTGACGCATATAGATAGTTTCTTCAAGCTCACCGTGTAAGAACGCTGTCTTCACATCAAGCTGCTGAAGCTCCAGGTCATACAAAGCCGTGATGGCTAGTAAAACTCGGATTGAACTGTGCTTTACTACTGGAGAGAACACTTCAGTGAAGTCAATCCCCTCTTTCTGACTGTAGCCTTTTGCAACTAAACGAGCTTTGTATCTTGCATCAGACTGGATTCCCTCTTTTCTCTTGAAAACCCATTTGCAGCCCACAACTCTGGTCTTCGGTGGTAACTTAACCAAATCCCAGGTTTGGTTCTTGTGAAGAGACTCAATCTCTTCAGTCATCGCTGTACACCACTGTGCAGACTCAGTACTCTTCACAGCCTCTGAGTAACTGGAAGGCTCCTGCCCCATAATTTCTTCCGCTGTAGAGAGTGCATAACTGATCATATCTGCATGAGCATATCTCTGAGGTGGTCTGATCTGCCTCCTCTGTCTACCTGCAGCTATACTGTATTGCTCCTCAGCTGGTGTCTCAGTCTCTGACTCAGAACCATGCTCATCAGCCATAGCATGATCCTGAGTTACTGGTGGTGTCTCAAGTGAAGCCTGCAGCTCCACCTTCTTCCCTGTAGACTCGAGAATTTGTTTTGTCGGACTAAGCATGGATTTCTCATCAAACACAACATCCCTGCTTATCACAAACTTGGGTGACTTGGGATCAGTACACCACAATCTATATCCTTTCACCCCAGAAGCATATCCCATAAAAATACACTTCTTTGCCCTAGGTTCTAGCTTACCATCATTTACATGAAAATAAGCAGGACAACCAAATATCTTCAGGTTCAAATAATCAGTAGGTTCATCAGACCATACCTGATTAGGTGTCTTCAACTCAATAGCTGTGGCTGGAGAGCGGTTCACCAGAAAGCAGGCTGTATTGACTGCTTCCGCCCAAAAGTCCTTAGACAGGCCGGCATTGGAGAGCATACTGCGTGCTCGTTCTAGGAGGGTCCGGTTCATGCGTTCAGCCACTCCATTTTGCTGTGGAGTGTGCCTGACTGTACGATGTCTGGCGATTCCTTCGTTCTTACAGAACTCATCGAAGTCATTGCCACAAAATTCCATCCCGTTGTCAGTCCGAAGCCGTTTCACCTTCTTGCCGGTCTGATTCTCTATCAGAACTTTCCACTGCTTGAAGTTCTTAAAGACTTCACTTTTCTGTTTCAAAAAATAAACCCACACTTTCCGTGAGTAATCATCAATGAATGTAAGCAAGTAATTAGCTCCACCTTTTGATGGAACTGTAGACGGACCCCAAAGGTCGGAATGAATGTAGTCCACTGTACCTTTTGTTTTGTGGACCCCAGTTGCAAACTGAACCCTGCTCTGCTTCCTGAATACACAGTGCTCGCACAGGTCTAGCTTGCCCAAATTCTGATTCCCTAGCAGCCCTTGCTTACTGAGGATAGACATCCCCTTCTCACTCATATGGCCCAATCTCATGTGCCATAGACGAGTAACATCTGACTCTGACTGATCAGATACTGAAACTGCAGCTTCACCGCTGACAGTACTGTCCTGGAGGAAATAGAGACCGTCTTTCAGGTCTCCTTTCATAATGATCATGGAGCCTTTGCTGACTTTCAAAGCTCCACCTTGTCCCGTGTACTTTAAACCCAAAGAATCAAGGGCCCCCATGGAGATAAGATTCTTTTTCAAGTCTGGAATGTGCCGGACGTTGGTCAATGTCCTAACCATCCCATCAAACATCTTGATCTTCACAGAACCCATTCCTGCAACCTTGCAAGCAGTGTCGTTCCCCAACAAAACAGAACCACTATTGACTGATTCATAAGATATGAACCAGTCCCTTCTGGGACACATGTGGAACGTGCAAGCTGAGTCCATCACCCACTTATCACTGAACCGACTGTTTGAGTCACTGATTGCAAGAACTACATCAGAGCCGTCAAATTCATCAGCAGCACTGACGGCATTGGAGGAACTCGTAGATTCCTCATTCTTCTTCAGCTTCGTACACTCACTCTTGTAGTGTCCAAACATCTGACAGTAATAACATTTTACATTCTTCTTGTTGGACTTGGACTTTGATTTCCCCCGGGACTTGCCTCTGCCCTTCTCTGAACCCTTCTGACTGGATCTTCCTCTGTCGGAGGTATCTTTGACAAACAAACCACTGGCCTGTGCTTCACCACCCTTATCATACTTACTCTTCAACTCCTTCGAGTTCAAAGCTGACTTCACATCTGCTAAGGAGATAGTATCTCTACCATACAGCATAGAATTCACAAAATTCTCAAAAGAGGCAGGTAATGAACACAGCACAATTAGAGCTTGATCTTCATCATCAAGCTTAATGTCAACATTTCTAAAATCCATTACAATCTTATTAAACTCATCTAGGTGTTCAGTAACTGACGAACCCTCAGTCATTTTGAGTGTATACAACCGTTGTTTTAAATACAACCGGTTTGTGAGAGACTTCTTAATGTACAAGCTCTCAAGCTTGTTCCAGAGACCCTCAGCGGTCTCCTCCTCCGCCACCTCTCTCAACACTCCATCAGACAATGATAACAGAATTGTACTATGTACCTTTTCTTCATCGTCCTTAGACGGTACAGGAGAATCTGCCGTCCTTTCCTCTAGAACTCTGAATAACCCCTGCTGGCGCAACAATGCCCTCATCTTCAGGCGCCACAAGCTGAAACTGTTCTGACCGTCAAATTTCTCAACTTCAAATCTTGCTGTAGCCATCCCTTCAAATATTCACAGAGCCTGAAACCGCTCTGATACCAGTTTGTTGGGAAATAGGCAGGTGAAACAAACAACAAAGATATGAAATAAACCGCAGCGGATGCAACAATGAGAAATAAAACAGTAAACACAGAAAGAACACACAGATTTAAGTGGTTCAGCTCAAAATGAGCTTACATCCACTGTGGGGTTGGTTTCAGAGCTTCACTAGATCAAATGGAGGTTACAGAGAAAGTATCAAGAGATACTTACAACAGAGAACACTCACCTCACGTGTATACACTCGATCCTCACAAGTTTCACTCAGAATAGTGGAGAAATGGAGAAGAAAATGATCTAGAAGCTATTACTGTTCACTGGCGCCGAAAACAGAGGCCTGCGTCTTCGTCTGCTTTTTCGTCTTCTGATGCGCGAAATGTCTTCGCGCTATTTATATTCTGCAATCTCGCTCGAGCGAGATTTAAACTCGCTCGAGCGAGGACTTCTAGGTCAGATTCGCTCGACTAGAAATCGGACACCTGGCGCCACGTGGAATCTCGCTCGAGCGGGAGGTCGAGCGAGGGTCGAGCGAAGTCACTGCCTGAACCTCGCTCGAGCGGGAGGTTGAGCGAGGGTCGAGCGAAGTCTCGGGTTGGAGCAATTCTGGAAGTGTCACAGTCTCGCTCGAGCGAGGGTCGAGCGAGACAGGTCTGGGCATGTATTCCAAAGCCATACTCAACATTTATTCTGAGACCAACTTTAATGGTGTGTTGGGTTTGCAAAATGTGTTAACTTGAGTATTAAAACAAGTGGGGTGTTGATACACCAGAGCTGCAACTTGCAAGTGACAAAAAACACTTTTTAGAATAACACGAATAAGTGTTTGAAGTTGCGTTTTAAATCTTAAAAAATATTTTTAAGCAGTTAAAAATACTTTTAAAGAAAAAATAGCATATTTGATAACTTTATAAAAAATACTTTAATCAGTTAAAAAAGTTAAAAGTCAGCTTTTTAAAAAAATACCAAACTAAAACTTTCATCAAAAAAACTTATGTAGATAATTGTGTATTTTGAAAAAATTACTATAACTTTTTATATACCAAACAGTAAACAACTTTTGAAATATAGAACTTATTATTTAAGTTATAAACTATAAGTCCTAAAGCTATAAGCTTTATTTTTACCGCAATTCTAAACATGCACTTAATCGTAAAAATTTTTGGATGAGGAACTTCTAAAATTAAGTTTGAACTTAATTCTTTCAATTTTAGATGTTGTCATTGTATCTCTCAAAGTTATTTGTTTGCTCATGTAGTTTAGTTTTGGCATTGGATTAGGCAAATGCATTTTCATCTTCAAACTTAACAAATATCATCCACATTTGTTCCACGTTGAATTAGTAAAACACTTTTTCATCTCAAATATTAGCTAAAGTAAATTTACTCTTCTTTTCAAATATGAAAAGTATTACTGCAATTTAGGTGGATGTTTTAATTGTATTTTATTTCCTTACGAGATTTTACCATATATGTACATATGAGATTATTATATTATATATTATTAAATTGTAAAAATAAAAATGAATATGATTATTGGGTTATTGAAGATTTTATTATTTTAAAGAATGTGATTACTAATCTAATATAAATTTTAAGTGTTGAGTGATTTACTAAAAGTTAGAAAATTACATATTTTTCAAATTTTAAAGATTGAGATGACGAATCCAATTTTAATCTCTCAGTAAAAAACCAATATAGTTTCATATTGGAAAAACCTAGAGACCAGCCGGTTTGGTCTCCATTCATAACCAGCCCTCCAATTTTTTTTCACCACGTTAGCATCTTAGATAAGTAATTATGCACTTACTCCCACTAGGTCATTCCTTACCTCTTATCCAAGCTCTAACCCCTTCCGCCCCCCCTTCCCCATGCTTTCAGAATCCACTCTGCACCTTTACCAAAACTCGACGGACGGCAACCTTACCCAAACTCAACGAACGATGATGGAGCTCGACGAATGGTAACTCGACCTCCCTCATTTCGTCTAACCCCACCCCTCCCTTCTCTTGCACGTTGTTATCCCCTTTCTTTATTTTTCCTTTTTAATTTGTTTTCCTTTTTGTTGTTTCTTGTTTGATCGAAACCCAAACGCAACAACACGATGACAATGATGGGGATTTTGGGTCATTTTTCGATTGTGATTCTTGGGGTGCTATTGCCTTTTGCTGGGATTGAGTAACATTTGCTATGGCTTGTAGGGATTTTGGGTCATCTTACGATTGGGATTCTTGTGATATTTCCTTAAACAGTGATTTGGTGTATTCTACAGCTAGAAATGTTGAATCAGTCGCTAGTTAGTTTGCTTGGATTGAAAGGGGAGGGTGACAGTGATAGGGTCTACGAGTTTTGTTGGAAGATGAACATCTCAGTTCAATCAGCTGCATCCACATCTATTTTGGAAACATCAATTTTACTTAGGTGTCACAATTTGATTAGATGACTTTTTTTGGCCCAAATACAACTCAGCTGCAACGTTTCTCTTTTATATTCATCTTCATTCTGTAGTGCCTCCACAGGCATCAAGTTTACATAAATCAATAGATCTCTTAAAATGGCTAATAACTCAATGGGTTTTGGATCTACTGTTTCATTTTCCCTTCCATAATAGTATCACCCTTAGCATCTCTAAGGATTGCACTCATACCAATCTTATGAAGATCACAAAACATGACTCCATCAAGTACGTCTAGTTTTAGAAAATCTGAAAGAGGAGGTTTCCAGAATAGTGTTGCTAGCTTCACTCCTGTTTTGGGTAGCAACTGTAGATCTTTGTAACTCCTCAGCATCAACATTGCATGTTCTAGCACTTCTCTTTTGAGTCTTGGCATTCTTTATCATGATGCACCATTTTAATCCTTCAATATCAAAAGTCCCAATCCAATAAAAATAGTGATGACTGCTCCGTAAAATTCCTTCCTCTTTCACTTTCAATGCAACACCCATCACTTTCATATTCCTATCAATCTTTTCCATAATAGGTAATTTTAATATGTTGATGTGGACTGTAAATTTTTTTAATATAAAAAAATAACCTATCACATAAAATATTCACGTGAATTTATAAATGACCTAGCATTTATGATATTTTAACAATTAAAAAATTATTTTTAAACTATCTATCACATCAACGTTGGCACATTATATGTTGGCCGGTGTAATACTAATACGAAGCTTGACCGAAAAATGCTAACACCAAATCATACACGACAAGTAGTAGTGAGAAAACTATTATAATTTTATTACAATTCAGTTTTAAATAAATAATATTCTTTTAAAATAATGACAACCCCACAACTGTTATGAATTGTAAATAAACGAACGAAACGGCGCCGCCCCCTGTCCCACCACTAAATTATGTGAATGACCCCACCACTATTATTTTAAAATCAGCATAGTGACTTGCATAGTAACTTGCATAGTAACTTCAACGCCTATAAATATGGGCTTCAGTTGTAATGAAATTCATAAGAAAATATAGAGAAGGAAGAAAGTTTCAGAAAGTTTCTTTTACATTTCTCTTGCAATAGTAGTAGTTTTCTTTTTAGTTTTATAACACGTTATCAGCACGAGGTTCTACCGATACTGAAGCTAATGGTCTTCTACTTCAAGTAAGTTTTTCAATATATTATTTGTAGTCCTTGAGATAAATATTAAAGGTAATATTTCTGAATATTACTTGATAAAATTTTATTTTTATTCTCATGATAATGTGAATATATTTCTTAAATTCACAGATTTATTTTTGTAATATAATGTCAAATATTGAGATTTATTACTATTGACATTTCTGAAAAATGTTATTTATCCAGGATCCTTGATGAGATCTATTTGGATATAATGATGAACTTGAAAGATACAATCATAGAAGAAAAACCATGTGTCCCTGAAGGACCGTGCTGTGTATCTCATGATGAAAAATCATCTTACTATGTGAAATAAATTAAGAGAGTGATATAAGCACCAGAAGATGTAATCCTCTCAAAAGATCATTATGATTTATTGCACCTGAAGTTGCAAGATTTTAAGAGTGGTATTGAATATTCTGCACTCTTTAAAATCAGCTCAATATTAAAATTATACAGTGAAAATGTCACTGATGATGATATATAAAAGAAGACATTATTTTTCATACCTCGAATGTGCTCCTGCAGTAGCAATATCGAGAGTGAAAGTTCAACAAATATTCTGAACTTTTGTTTTGTCTTCCAGTGATTGAGCTAAATAATGAGTTTTTGTTACACCAGTTACGTCCTATTAATGATATCGAATTTACACAATTCCCAGAAGTGAATGGGAACTAAGGGCGTCGACGTGGTAGAAAAATTATAGAAGTGTTGGTCCCAAAAGCGACAACACTAAAGATGATAAAAATATATCGTATCACCAGAAGTGATCAAACTCAGAGAAGGGTAAAGGCCCTCAGAATAATTCTTCATAAAAAGATGAAGATGTTTGTCATAGATGTAATATGACTAAACAGTAGTCACGTACCTGTTGTACGACCAAGCACTTGATTTACTTATACTAAGTTTTTATATATAAGTTTATTAATATTTCATCATGTTTTGAAATAATGAAATATCGGTGCCTGAAGCACGACAAGAAATTACTTGGGATAATAAAGTCCTGTTTAAATTTGATCCTCTTACAAATAAATGTGAACCAGAAGTTCAGAGGATTATTTATCTGTAAAGTGTTGCAAATCAATTACATGATGTATTTACTGACACTAAAGGTGTTGTAAAATCATATATTACTGCTGTTAATGCTTAAGCAAGAATTGAAGTCCCTGAAGGACGAGTTGTTAAAACAGCAATAAATGAGTCTAAGATACACCTGAAGCGTTGAAGACCTATTGGTGCACAAGAAAAATAAAAATCGGTGCTCATGAAGAGACCGTATTTTCTGTATAAAATATAATCCTCCTGAAAAGGTAACTCCTGAAGAGTATAACTCCTGAAGAATGTAACTCCTGAAGAGAAAACTCCTGAAGAGTATAAACCTCCTGAAGAGGAACCTCCTGTAGAGGTGTTTCATGAAATGTTTTCCCCTAGAGAGGAACAATGAGATCTCAATACATTTCATGAGTACTGGAAAATTTATGGATAGAAATAAAACTGTTGTCGACAACATATATGATAACACTTGATATTACCAGAAGTAATAAAGAAAGTGAGCAAAAAATCGTCGAAAAATGTCGACGTAGAAATGATTGGCCAAAATGGAAAGCAGTTATTAAAACTGAATTAAACTCGCTAGTGAAGCAAGATGCATTTGGACCTGTTGTCCAAACACCAAAGGGTGTAATATCTGTCAAATATAAGTGAGTATTTATACGAAAGCGTAATGCGAAATGAAATTGTGCGGTATAATTTGTCGCATAAGGTTTCCTGTAGAAACCCGAGAGCAATTATGAGGAAACATATTTCCTTATTATGAATGCAATCACATTCATATTTTTAATCGATTTGGTTATTACAAAAGGATTAGATATGCAGTTAATGAATGTGGTCCCTGCATATTTATCCTGCATATTTATAAGGATCATTAGATCATTACATATATAAAGATTTACGATACTTGAAGCATCTAATCCAAGTACATTTGGGAGTATGTACTTTATAAAGCTTCAAACATCTTTATATGGATTAAAGCAATCCGAACGTATGTTGTATAATTGAATAAACAAGTATCTATTGAAAGAAGGATTTAAGAATAATCCTATATGTTCATGTGTTTTATCAGAATCCGGATTCGTCATTATTGCAGTTTACGTTGATGATTTACCTTGTTAGAACTCTTGAAAAGATTACAAGGGTTGCTATAAATTCAAGGAATGCATTTGAAAAGGAAAGATCTTATTATTCAATTCATAGATGAGTTACAAGAATTTGAGACTTCTAGCCTCATATCTCAAATGCATTTGCTCTTCATAAAGCAACATACCATCCTTATCTAAAGGATTAGGCAGTCGAAATGAAGAGGCAAGTAAGGATTTTAAATCCTTATTCTCCTGCTTTAAGTCTGCAATTTTTTTGTCAGACTCTTGAACGAGTCGTTGAAGTACAGAAACCTTCTCGTTAAGCTCCTCAATCTCACGATTTTTGGATTGTAATCGGTTGGAAAATCCAACAATAGAGGAGGAGTATCGGGTGCCGAGAGTCACCAGCTCATAAACAGCTTCACGATCTGACTTATTAGCCAGATCATTTGCTTGCTGCAACATTGCACCTGCGGAAGATGCAGGATCAACTTGTAATTGAGGTGAAGGATACCTCATATGTTGATTGTGAGAAATAGTAAAAGGAAATTGATGAGCCATTGAAAATTTGTAAAATAAGAATATAAATACAGATGAATTATAGATATGAGAAGAAGATTTGATGCGTACTAAATGAAGCTAAAGACGGTTCTTATAGAAATGGAAATAAGAACAAGACAAACCATCATCTCTTCAAATCTCACTTTACAAGATATGCTGGATGCATAATTTCAAAAGCCAGCGAGATTAATTACAGCTATCCCTATTTTCTTGTAAACGCTGAACCTCTGCCGTTAGCTGCTGTTGTTGACTTTGTATCTGAGCTCTTTCTCGTTCCAGCTCTTCTACTCGTGTTTTCAGGTCACGAGAATACCAGTCTACAAGTTTCTTCAGTTCCTTGTTTTCTTGTCTTAAATCTTTATTTTTTCTATCTTTAGTTGCAAGCGTTTGATGCAACTCAGATATTTGAGTTTTAAGATGATCAACCTCACTCGTTCTCGCCAATAGCCTTTGAGACATGGTTGTAAGAGAAGCAACATATTGAGCACTGAGGGTTCTTGATGCTGCAACAATTTCAGGATCAGATTTACTAGAAAGATATATCTCTGCTCCTATCATGGTGTTTACAGCCTCAGGAGAAAATATAAGTGGTTGAGGTATAAAAGGTTCATGGTTTAAATCTGGGACATTAGAATTTCTATCAGACATAATATCGTTCTGGATGAACAACAACTGAATCTATGAGGAATGCGAAATCTTTTTGCTAGAGTAAACCAATGGTAAAATTGGTTATATTTAAACAACAACCCGAAACCTTCAAATCTCTTCAAGATCTCATTTGTCCACAATGTCAAGCGGATTTGATTTTCCGCCGAACCGATAATATTAAATCTCAAAGCTTTTACAGCTTTTATCATACATAGATGGTTTCCAATATTATTTCCGCCGTATATAAACAAGTTCTTCCTAATAACGTCGAATGAGGGGGAGAAAATTTTAGATGAAAATATTATCATACTCTCTCTAATGCATTATTTAGTTGGAGATCGTGTTTGAATTCTTAACTTGTTATATATACTGAAATCATATTTGCTTATTACTTGAAACACTAACGCATATTATCAGGGGCAGTTTAAGTATTACTGCAGGTATCAGATTTTTATTAAGTTTGTCAACCAGATATTATTTTTCATCTTCAAATCACTCAGAGATTATTGCAATTCATGAAACAAGTCGAGAGTATATTTGGCTGAGATCAATGACTCAACGTATCCAAGAAAAGTGTGGTATTTTGATAGCTCAACAATTTTATACGAAGATAATGCTACTTGTATCATTCAAATCAAAGGAGAATATGTCAAAGATACGATCAAGTGATAATCTGGCAGATTTATTCACGAAGACATCACCAACTGCGACATTCAAGAAAATTATGCAGAATATTAAAATGTGAAGACTCAAAAACTATTGTCATGCACTTTCCAGGGGGAGTAAAAGTCCTGAAGACTTGTGCTGATTGTACTCTTTTTCCTTCGCTAAGGTTTTATCCCATTGGGTTTTCCTTTGCAAGGTTTTAATGAGGCAATCTTAAAGCACTTGTGGATACATAAAGAGACTATACTCTTTTTCCTTCGCCATTGGTTTTTCTTCCCACTGGGTTTTTCCTTGGCAAGGTTTTAACGAGGCAGATTCTTTATGGGTGGTCATTCAAGGGGGAGTGTTATGAATTGTAAATGAACGAACGAAACGGCGCCGCCCCCTGTCCCACCACTAAATTATGTGAATGACCCCACCACTATTATTTTAAAATCTGCATAGTGACTTGCATAGTAACTTGCATAGTAACTTCAACGCCTATAAATATGGGCTTCAGTTGTAATGAAATTCATAAGAAAATATAGAGAAGGAAGAAAGTTTCAGAAAGTTTCTTTTACATTTCTCTTGCAATAGTAGTAGTTTTCTTTTTAGTTTTATAACAACAACCATGTTTTACAAAAATTCTATCCATTTAAACTAGAATTGAAAAAGATAGTTATAAGAAGGTTTAATAATGCAGATTTATCATGGGAAATACTATATAAAAGCAAAGGGAAATATTCCAAGACATTTAGGCCAGGTTTGAATGCCAAGAAATCTTAAGTATTTTACACATTTAAATAACTTAAAACACTCT
This sequence comes from Platycarya longipes, assembly GCA_036559045.1. Classification (NCBI taxonomy): domain Eukaryota; kingdom Viridiplantae; phylum Streptophyta; class Magnoliopsida; order Fagales; family Juglandaceae; genus Platycarya; species Platycarya longipes. Next base: position 39,702,109 of record CM071797.1, read on the forward strand.
CACTAGAATTCACAAAATTTGTTCACTCTCTACTCAAACTATTTATAAATATTCTTAAAATTTCTCAAAATTTTTTGACATTCAAACATAGTCTTACATTATAAATCATCCAATAACAAAAATTGAAATTGTAAGATTTAGATTTTAGAAATTATCTTTTAAATTAAAATATTTTACATAAATAAAATGTAGTATAAATGTATTTTTGATAGAGATATTAAAATAATGATTTTAATATTTTTTTTAAAAGAATCTGAATGAACTTGTAAATCTCAAGGCTTAACAAATTATTTAACTTATTTTCCATTTTTTTCATTGCTCTTATATGGGATTTTCACTCTTAAATGGGCCCAAGAGAAGGGGGCTGACCGGGCCCTGACCCATAAAGGACCCAAAAGGAAATGCAATATTGACCCCTAAAACTTATTTCAACGAATAGACGGTGTCGGTGATCCCCCGTTTCTCTACCAGCAACTGAGAGGTATGCCCAAACCTCTCTTTTTCTCTCTCTCTTAATATAGCTTTATCATTCCATATTACCCCAACCTATCTGAGAAAATTTTCCAACTTCTCCTCTCATTCCTACTTGTTTCTTGATTCCCTTTACTTTTTTAATTTTCGATCCGTTTTCGCAGATTCCGATTGTGAGCGATCGGATCGGACACCTAATGGCGGCGTCGAGGCGGCTGCGGGACCTTCAATCGCAAACTGGGAACAAGGTCTGTGTCGACTGTTCCCAAAAGAACCCTCAATGGGCGTCGGTTTCCTACGGAATCTTTATGTGCTTAGAGTGCTCTGGCAAGCACCGTGGCCTCGGTGTTCACATCTCCTTCGTCCGATCCGTGACCATGGACTCCTGGTCCGAGATCCAGATCAAGAAAATGGAGGCCGGTGGGAATGAGCAGCTCAACGCCTTCCTCGTCCAGTATGGGATCCCTAAGGAGACCGATATCGTCACGAAATACAACACCAAAGCCGCCGGTGTTTATAGGGATCGAATTCAAGCCCTAGCCGAGGGCCGACCTTGGCGGGATCCGCCTGTCGTCAAGGAGAGCCTCGGGGTTGGGAAGTCGAAGCCCCCTTTGGGGCAAACCAGAAACGGTAATTCTGGGAGCAATGGAGGGTGGGATAGTTGGGACAATGATGACGGGTTCAAGTACTCCTCCAGTGCTGATATTCGGCGAAACCAATCCACTGGAGATGTTAGAGGTTTTGGCGGAGCGGGCGGCGCGCCGGTAAGGTCGAAGTCGACCGAGGATATCTACACGCGGTCGCAATTGGAGGCATCCGCCGCGAACAAGGAGAGCTTTTTTGCGCGAAAGCTGGCGGAGAACGACTCGCGTCCGGATGGCCTCCCCCCCTCGCAAGGTGGTAAATATGTTGGCTTCGGATCGACTCCCGCGCCTTCTCAGATCAGGAGTGATCCGCAAAGCGATGTCCTTTCTGTTGTTTCTCAGGTTACAGTTCTGATACTTTACATTAGCTTTCCGTCTTTATAATCAACTGGACGTGAATGTTAATAATTCTATTAATTTTGTGTAGGGGTTCGGTAAGCTATCCATTGTTGCTGCCTCTGCGGCCCACTCAGCTGCGAATGTTGTCCAAGCTGGCACAAAAGAGATAACTTCTAAGGTATTTGGAATGAATTCTCTTTGCAGGAATGATTATTCACCAAGTAATTGATTGCTTTGTTCATTTTTGGTTTTATGATGTCTAATTCTCATATTGGCCACACCAATTCCGCGGCATTATATGAAATCATGCCTTTATTTTAAAAGAAATGTCGTTCGTACAAAGGGTTAAGTTGTCTCTTTTTTCAACGAACTTACATGGCCATCCACATGAAGCGTGGCATCACTTAAGACTTAAAAAATACCGGATAAATCATACTTTTATAGGTCCGTTTACAGCATTTCACACAAACTACTGAGTGCGGCAATGTATCCTCTAAATCAGACATATTTCAAATTGCCTCTCTCAGTATGATGTCCAATGTACTGGAGTTGATGGAAAGAATAATGATGTTCACATAATTATTTTACAGCACATTTTACGACCAATCAATGTTATAGTGCCACTTCATGAAAACTACTGACGTGTTTTTCTTTTCATTTGGAATCTCAAATTTGACATAAGCGCCCTGCATTTAAAATAATAGCGTTGAAAAAAAGTTTGTGTATCATTCCTTTGATGGAAATTACCTATTTCATTTCATATAGCAGTTTTGATCTTTATTATTGGTAGTATCTTGTTAGTTTTTTGTTGGGGTAGGGGTGCTCTGGGTGCAGTTAAGAGGGTGCAGTTAAGAGGAGAGACAGAAGAGACGAGCCATGGTGTAGGGCTGGCTGAGTGATGTGATACTGATAACAAAGTGATTACAGGATCATACGCGATGACCTAAAATAATTTAAGTTTTAAACATCACTCGGTGGTCGTTTTTCAGAATAGTTTGGAACTTGTTTGTGTGAACAATTTTTGTCTCATAAGAACAAGCTTATGATTAAGGAGAATGGAATAATGTCTCAATGATAAGAATCATTATTCCTGTTTCTAGCACGCTGATAAAGATTAATCAGGTGAATTTCTTTGGCTGGGACTGGAACACTACTGTTACTAATGGTTAGTGGAAGTGGCGTCCATGAAATAATGAACTGATTTATTTGGATGATGTTGCCTGAGAGTTGCAGGTACCTGGAGTTTGTTGTTACTAGCATCATTGATGGAGCAACACTAAGTTTGTTGCTTTGAAATAATGATGATTTTGAGAAATTAGTGGATTAGGTGAGGGTTATACCGCTGGGGAACAACCACTGATGCTGAATAGACATTGATTGTTTAATAACTTTATTTTTCGCTCTGTTGACATATATTAAAAAAAAAAAAAAAACCCAGACTCTAGCTGAATTGGCAGTGAAAGTGGTAGTTCTATGGCTGTTTGGTTCTAGAAGTTATCAACTTTTTTCTATTGTGGATTCAGTTTCATTTGATACTTGCTTTTTAGTTGTTATTCAAATATTTTTATTTAAAAGGAAATCATGATGAGTTGAAGTAATTAGCTTCTGATCTGTAGTATTTTAGTGATGCTCCAATGGGTCCATCTATATTGTGATCTAAATGGAGAGTAAAATTTGGGTAGTTATAAAATGATGTCTTGAAGGCATCGTCTGGAGTACACAAAACAAAGGTATTTACCTTCTGAATTTATTTCTATATCCATGCCTCTTGTTGTTGCGATCAGGGTGAAGTTTTTCAACTTTGAGTTTTAGCAGTGTAAATATTTATGCTTTGCTTAAAATTAGAACTTTTATTTTTTGGAGCATTTAGTCTTGTAATTATGGTTATTGCTTCATTTTTTGTTTTACTGTATTGGATCCAAGAATTTATTTATTGCTTGTTTTATATATTTTCCGTAATATATATTGTACTATATACAATAGAAAGGCATTATAAAAATGAACCAAGATACAAAAGGTTATTAATAGATTTTTCGATTATGGTGATATAGGACACATATTATAATAAGAAAAAATAGATAAAAAGCTTTCTTTTTAAACAGAAAAATGATGCGATCAATGTGTAGATTTTTACAAAGAAAGATAAAAGAACTTTTGAGAAAAAATATGAAGAAATAAAAATCTTGAAGATGACTTCAAGAAGAATGCAGAGAGATTACATTTATTTACAAGCTATGAGTTTTTTAATATATACTTCTTGACTTCTCAAAACTTCTCAAGGATCTTAAGAGCCTCAATTTTGAATTTCTTGAGAATATTTCAAAACTTTTGTTGCATTCGGGATTAAATCGTAACAAAACCTAAATAACACCCCCCTGCCATTGCCTCTTGCCTCCTTACTAGAGATCTTAAGGGCCTTCAATATACGACATAGGACAAATAAGGTATGACTAAACATTTGTTACAGGTGAAGGAGGGTGGCTATGATCATAAGGTGAATGAGACTGTTAACGTTGTCACTGCAAAGACATCAGAGATTGGACATAAGACATGGGGAATCATGAAGGGAGTCATGGCAATGGCTTCCCAGAAGGTTGAAGAGTACACTAAAGACGGCATCAACTGGAAGACTGATAACTGGCAACGGAATGATGGTGAGACAAATGGATATTATCAAGAGTTTAAACAGGAGAACAAAGGTTGGAATTCTTCTTCTGGAGGAGGGCAGTCATCATCAACTGAGCATAATTCTTTCAGTCCAAGTTCTTGGGATGATTGGGATACCAAAGACAACAGAAAGGAAGAATCAACAAAGGGAGCAGCATCCCATAACACTGATGGTTGGGCTGGCTGGGATGATGCCAAAGATGATGGATTTGATAATTTCTACCAGAGTGCCTCTGATAAGAAAGCCGTTGGTCAGAATGGGAAATCGGATGCATCATGGACTGGGGGAGGTTTCCTCTAAGGTTAGTACACAATGAAAACCCTCTCTCTCTCTCTCTCTCTCTCTCTCTACCTTGTTGGAATGGGGTTTTATCTCTGAATTTTGTTCTTCTTTAGTAAAAGATTGTGTGACCAAAGGCCTGAACCTATATCATATGTTTACATCACCATGGGGAAACTTTTATGCTTTTATTGAATTTATGCTCTCTTGTGGCTAGGAGGAATTGTGTCGTGGTTTTAGCAAATTCCTGCATTTTAAGTAAATGGTGGACAAAAATTATAGTAGCACGAAAGCTGGTGGCTTGCTGTGGCGATTTGAAAAATGATGAACGTGAAAATTAGAATGCAGCTGATAAGAAAGTTGTTGGTTGCGATTGGATCAAATCCAATATGGATAGGTGATGTTTTTTTTTTTTTCAAGGTTGGCATATTTTCATAAACTCTTCAATTTTCTTGTGTATTAAATTTGTTAAAAGTTTAAAATATAATTTCTGGGGAACATCTTATTTGTTTGAGAATAGTTTATATCTGTACAACTGTTATCAGGGAAGGGTGGATTGCCAATCAGAGGAGGGGTCTACTCTGTTTGAGGAACATTATTTGTGACCTAAAAACTCATCTTTTGATTTGTCCTCTCGACATTTTTTTTTTATTTTGTGCATCGTATTCTCTTGTATGAGAAGTTCTCGTTCATTCAAAAAATCTCATCAATCTGTCCTTTGGCTGGTTTTGTTTATTTAACTGCGGTGGAGCTAACCAGCCAAATATATATATATATATATATATATATATAGACACACATACATACATACATACATACATAGGTTCGGTGCAAGCTGAAAAGTGAATGCTCAAGTCCAGAAGTGGTTGTGTGGTGTTGGAGTAAATGCTGAACTAGGCAATTCTATCACTCTCTAGAATTCTGTATATCCAACCAATTTTCTTTCAATTTAATGATTGAAAACTCTTTACAAAGGGAAGCCCAATGCTCGATATGAGTAATCGGCAACCGAGGGTTCAAAGGCCTAGACTAACTGAGATCCAAGGATTACTTAATAACAATCCAGTGGAGTTAGTTCGAAGCAAGTTCCAGCTTCTCAATGAGTTACATTTTCTTTCATTATCAGTTTATTAATTTTCGATGAAGTTCAGAGTTATTCATGAGGTACTAACCTTTCATAAAACAAATATATTTACGTTATATCTTATAATCGTATCTATAAATTTTGGTTTTCATAGACGATGGATATAGGGTTTCATATTGGATAGAATAAGAATCTTTATATTGTTTAAGGGAGACGTTGGGGATCGGTCCATCTGATCCTTATTAAAAACAGCCCATCAATAAAATATAATAAAAATATAATAAAAAAATTATAAAAATATAATAAATAATGCAATAAAAAAATACAATTTAAAAAATACAATAAAAACATAATAAAAAAATAAAATAAAATAAAATAAAATAAAAACATAATAAAAAATATAATAAAAAAATAAAATAAGATGTTTTAAATGGGTGTTAGGCCTCAACCCAGACGTCGTCGGAGGTGGGTGACGTCGAGCTGTACGGATCCGAAACGGATTTAAGGCTGTGTGGGGCATACCGGGAGTTGCCGTTATAGGGGTAGGGTCACCGGACGCCGGTGGTCACGATGGGGTGGCAGTGTTGCCCACCGTCGGTAAAGATGCCGACATCCGTTTTTCAAGAAGATCAAACGGACCAATATCCAATATTGATTATAGTAATGATTATATATATAAAGATTCAAATAATACGTGCAAACTTGACTCCCACTTTTATCTTTTTATATACGTAGGATCTTCTCATTGTATAATAAAAAATAATACTATTAAGTTATGAATTAAGTCAAACTAAGCTTCATAAGAATTGCATTGTTTAATAATGGGCAATAATTTCGTGTTTATGAACGGCTAACCTTAATAAATAAACCAAGCTGGACTCATTTGATATTTGATTAAGGCTAACCTCGAGGGAATTGTCAAGCATCATATTTATTTACAGACAATTGATTATGTCTTGTACGTTCCTTAGCATTACAATAGGTATTAAAAGAAAATTGTTGGCATAAACTGAAAAATAGAAGAGTTTTGAAGTAAATTGTATTCTTTTTTTTTTCCAATTAATTACATCGTGTAGAGGCTATGAATCAGGCTTGGTTTGTATTTACAAACTATCTTATTTTATCTTAAACTCAAATCTCATCTCTGAAAACAAATCAGACATTTGCAAGCAATTAGGCATATGCCCCCAACCTTACTTACACTTCTCAGGAGCTGATTAATCGAACGTACCCGAGGTAGCAGGCTTGATCTAGAGTAATCGAGAGCCCTCCTAGGATCGACGACTGAGAATCAAGAGATCACACATCTAATATAGTTTCACCTGACTAGCTTGCCCCAAATCGTTAAAAGCGAAGCTCGTAGTTTGTTGCAGCGACATACGTACATGTTTTATTGTACCTGCAAATTGCATGTGTTTTGTTCACACGAAATCGTTCGTAATTTCCCTAAGTACACTACTCGATGGCTGATGATCATTATCAGTTGTGTTGGCGTGTGTTACAATAGCTGAGACAGGAGCCTCCTCTGCATGGGCAAGATCATGTTGTTGAACGACCAGCACTGAAGACACGACGCCACTCCCTGACGAAGTTAATATGTCTCCAATAGGCCCCAACTCTGCATGCTCTGCTTGCCGCCCTGCCAATCCTGCTACCATTGTTGATGGGTATCGCCCTTTGCCTATCACTATCAGCTCATACTCCCTACTTCGCCCGATTGTCAAAACCCCCTCAACAATATTGCTACCCACTTTGTCCGAATACTCCACTATCCCATCCCACTTGCTTCGAAACTCAGCAACTGTATTTTCATCTAGCTCCTGTTTAATACAGAAATGATTTAAGTCTATGTCAATATATATATGATTATGAGAAATGTTGTTTTTTATCCTGTTCTTTGTAAGAAAAATTCTATACACTATATCGTTATTCTATTTTCATTCCACTATACAAGATTTGATATATTTATTATTATTAAATAATTTTTTTATTAAATAATTTTTTATTTATCTAATAATATTAATAAATGTGTAGTAAGATAAAAATAGAATAGTGGTATGGTGTATATATAGTATTACGTACTCTTTGTATAAAATAAACATGACATGAAGAAATGAATGGAGAATAGGTTACATACCCTTTCTTTCTCACGGTTCATTTTAGCGGTGGAGAAGCTATAATTATGTTCACTATACTTGGTCGTTGATGAGAGCCGCAGCATCATCGCCGGCCTACTCTCCTTCCCTTCCTTCTCTACGAACCTTATAACGGTAACTTTAATTGCGGGATGCTCCGCCATCCTACCACCCAGTGCCAAGGCCTCACGATCGTCAGGTCCACCGAAGAAGATTACGCAAACCCGTTGGGCTGCGGTGGTCGTCGGCCCCGGAGTTTGGGAGCCATTACTGAGTCCGCGGTCCACAAACACGGCCACCGAGCACGGTGCATTCTTTAGCACCCTCTGATTTACTCCTCTCCAGCCATGGCCGACATTCTCCTCCGTCTCTTCGTCTTCCCCTGATCTCCACTGTTTGTGAAAAGGCAGGATGATCAAGGTCACCTTCTTATCCTCTGCAACATGGCAAATATCCTCATGCATGGTAGATAACGCCGAGATTGCTGTTGTCGGTCGGACCGTGACTCGGCCAAGTTGACTGTAGGCTTGGAATGCGCCGGCCATTCGGTCATGCCACTCGCCCCGACGGATGCGGTTAAAGAAGGGAAAACCATTCCTTCGGACACGTTGGACCATGACAATGGAGGAAGATCGTTCGGTGAGCTCGACAAGATGCATGACGAAAAGTTTCGTTAAGGACTTGTTAGTGCTGCGAGTGGACTCGATCAGGCTGATGAGAGAAGGTACGTTTGCAGGGCCGTGAGCACAAGCAAGAACACGAAGCTCGTCCGTGGTGTTCTTATCTTGGGTACTGGTGGTCAAGTCACGTAATTTGCGGTGCGTGTGGGCGGACTTGCCACGTGCTGGTTTGTAGATGGCCATGACTGTTGGGGTTGTGATGAAGGTGGTGAAGAGTGCCATGAGGACTAGAATAGCAAACATTTCGTCATTGAGTACCTGTTCAAATAAGAATAATTAATAATGATAGCGTAAGTGTTTTACCATTCGATCTTTTTATTTTACATTAAGAATTTCTGATCATGATCGTAAGATCCTGGAATTAAGTTGGATTTGGTGGGACGTGAGCTGAATCGAAAAGAAATTCACCAAATTAAATTATAAAATTATTTTTATAATAAAGTGATTTTTTTTTTAAAAATTATTGGTTGTAAAACTTAGAGCACTCATATTAGATTAATTAAGATTTTTCATCAAAAAAATATAAATTTGCACATATCAAAAAAATATTTTGGCCATAATTAATCAAATATGAAAGAAGAAAGTAAGAGAATAGAATAAAAGTATATTTTATTTTCAAAAGTAAATAGTAATTCTTTAAATTTGAAGAGTTTTTAAAATTTTACTATTTATTTTTGATTCATTTTTTAAAATAATTTGTATTTTTATTCCTTTATTTTTATTTTTTATTTTCTCACATTTGATTAAATATAACTAAACTTTTTTAATATGTATATAAATTTATATTTAAAAAAAAAATCAACTAATCTAATATAAATACTCTTATCTCTAATTATATTAGATGCTAATGAAGACAATCAATATAAATTATGACCCATAAAAGAACAAAATAATGCTTTTTAGTCAGCCACACCTCATCACGATTCACAATAATGCATTAATATTTTGTTCTTTTTTTAAGCTGTCTTCGTGACGTGCTATTTTCATTACATGAATCTAATTCTTTGTTCTTAATTATTGATGATCATGAATTATCAAAGGTACATAATAATTAAACAGGAAATTAGTTGACGTAATCGTCCTGTTCCTATTTGTTGACCAGCAAATTGAATTGAAAAAAGGAGGTAAGCTGGACTGGGCCGGGAAATTCATATAGATCAATAAGCTACGTGTACGTACGTTCCTATATATGCATAGTATATAATATAAGTTTTTAATTCCCGCCACGGTTCCAAGTCTTACGTATAGGCTGACCTAAACATTCGCGCTCCCAAGACAATTACGTTCCTGCCCTCTTTTTCAAAATTTGGGTAGCTATCATTCAGCATGTGTTTCAGATCGGTCAAGATATTGGACTTTTCCTAGCACATTAAACTTCAACAGACTTGTCATACTTTTCCCCTACATATGTTGAAAATAGAAGCCCAGGACAGGAAATCCAGCGCGTACAAGCTGTTCTTGCCAACTAATATCAGCTCCAATGTTCTTGATCTAGTTTAATCATCTCATGACTAAACTTTTTAAAATAATTTTCTGAGTTAATTATTTAAAAATAACTTTTTTTGTAATTCATAATTATAGATTATATTTCAGACTTAATTAAAACGTCCTCATTTTATAGATAATAATATTTTAATTAAATTTATTTTAAAATAAGAATCTTTCTATCTTTTTATTGTTTAGAGGGTAAATAAGTCTAATTTTATAAATAAAGAATATTTAAAAAAAAAAAAAAAGCCATAAATTAATGGAAGATAAAAAATCAGAATAAATAAAGTAATTATATATGCGTGAAAAAAACAAATGAAACTAACCTTCTTCTCCTTGCCGATGTTGAGAACAATGAGCTCGACCAAGCCTTTGGTATTCATAAGCACACCCAGCGTGAGAGATTCCCTCACTGGGATCATAAACATCAACGCCACCACGAATGTTCCCAATATTTTTCCGGCACAGGCTGTCGATATCACCAGCGCCAGCAGTCCCCATGCCTTTCCCCCTCGTATTTTCGCCACGTCCGTCTTCAATCCGCTTGATGCGAAGTATAGAGGAAGAAGCAGACCCGTAACAAAGTCCTCGATTCTTTCTATCAATCTGTCTGCGAATTCTCCCCCTTTTGGGATTGTTAATCCGAACACGAATGCGCCGAAAATAGAATGGATGCCGATCAGGTCCGTCATAAATCCGGAAACTAGTACTCCTGCCAAAGTCAAACAGATGTAGGCTTCATCGACGACGTCATTCTGCGGCGAGCACCGGCGGGCGACCCATTTCATCGCCGGTGCGATGACGACCAGCATGAAAATAACGAATGCGGCACCTGAGAGGAGAACCCAGACTGATATCAAGGGGCTTTTCTGGCCCCCACCGTCACCATCACCGGCGAGTGCCACGGCTAGCGCCAGTAGGATCCATGCAGCCATGTCGTTGAACGCAGCGGCGGCCATGGCGGTCTCGCCCAGCTCGGTGGTTAATAGCTTGAGTTCTGCTAAAATACGCGCGAGTACAGGGAAGGCGGTGATGGAGAGCGCCACTCCCATGAAGACGAGGAACTGGCCGTAACCGACTTTGTCCGCTCCGTCAACAGATTTTCGCAGGACAAAGGCAACGCCGATGCCGCAAACGAAAGGGAGAAAAATTCCGGCGGCTGCTATGCCAAAGGCTTTTCTGCCACTCCGACGAATCGAGCTCAGATCGAGTTCAAGACCCACAAGAAACAGGAAGAAAAGGAGACCAATACTTGCCACAGATTCCAATATCGGGGTGCTCCACGAGGGAAATATTCGGTTCAAGTAGTCCTCGTTTCTTCCCAAAACGGACGGTCCAAGCAGAATTCCACCCTGAAACACGAATAATTCAGATAATGAAGAAGAAATTCATACTGCATACAGATATGCGTGTTGTGTGTGCATGAGAGATCAGATATATAGCACAGAGAGAGAGAGAGAGAGAGACGTACGACAATCTCAGCAATGACTTTGGGTTGGCGGAGGGGTTTGAGGAGAAAGGCGAGGAAGCGGCTAACGACGAGAATTAAAGTGGTTTGAAGAATGAGAAGAGGGAAGGCATAGTCGAGGGGATTATCCCCTTGCCAGGCTCCATTTGATGAGGTTTTAATGGAAGTTATATTGACCGCCATCGTAATTAAAGTGGTTAGATTGCTAGCTATCACCTTCTCTTCTCTGTTTCATCAATGGAGGAGTTCAGCGCAGAAAGAAGGTGAGAGATCAGAGGAGCTAATTAGCTAAGCAAGCAATCTACAGATCAGACTAGCGTGGGCGTATTAGCTTAATTTATAGAAGATGGGGATTTGATAAAAACTCGTGTTTATACATACGTGAGTTCCCACGGGTCGGGGTTGACTATTTGCTTCATTTAGGTCTAATTTATTTTATGAGATAAAAATTGAAAAAATAATAAAATATTTTTTTATAATATTTGATATTTGATATATATATTTTAAAATTTGAAAAAATTAATTTTTTTATTATATTTTATATAAGAATTTAAAATATATAATGATAAGTTTAAGATATATTTTAAATTTTGAATTTCATCCCTTAAGCAAATTGAAAGAGTGCATGGCTTGAAACTTGGCTCAGGATTCTTTTGGTTTTTGGGTATTTCTTCAACGAAAAAAAAGGATAAATCACTTTGAATTAATAGAAAAACTCAAAACTAATACACTACGTCATCTCATCCATAAGTTATAATTTTCTTTTGTAAATTAACAAAAGAAATGCATTTAACGGTAAAGTTCCTTCCACAGAAGTAATCGAAATTAAGGGTACTGTCTTTGCTTCAAAGACGTCTCCTTAAATTAGGATCACTGATCAAATTTTATTTACCATCTCTTTGAATTTCAAAAATGACAATATCCATGCCCAATAAAGAAATAACCACTGGATAGAAAAAGCACGTTTCAAATTTGGCTGGATATAGTGGAAGACCATATTAATGGTCATTTTGGTGCATGTTGACGTTTTGGCTTCCACCTCGTCGACGTCGAGGCTGTAAATGAGGCTGAAATAAAACCGAGTTAGTCAACCGAATCGGCGCCCACTGCAAAGTCGTACGAGTACATCTATGTGACACATATTGAGAGGCTGCTTGGAAAGATCACTATTTTTTTTTTTTAAAAAAATAATAGATGCAGTCATGGAATTGCAAGTGGCGTGTAGTCATTGCTAATCACGACATTTCTTTGAAATCAATACCAACGACATATACAAATTAATAACGACAAGTTAAACATTGCCAATTCTGTTTAAATCAATCCAATCCTACAGTTAGAGGTTTAAAAAAAATCAAAAAATTGGTAAACCAAATTTGACCTTTTCAAATTGGTGAAATTCAGTCCAATTTTAAGTAAGTTTTAGTTCAAAATCAGTTTTAATAATGTTAAACCGGTTCAATTTTGATTTTTTTAAAATCAGATCGGATCAAATCGAATTGGTTTAATATAATATATATTTCAATTTTTTTTAATATGACACATAATATAAAATAATTTTTTAATTATATATAATATGTTATATATTAGTATATATATAATATAAATTAGTTATCATTTGGAATTTAGGGTTTAGTAATATACTTTAAGCCTAATGTACTAATAGTATATTATTATTAGTAATAGTATATATAAATTATTATACTGAATAATTACATATAAAATAATGATATAGTAATAATAATACAATTTTTTTTATCTGATACTAATACTATTAGTTATAACTATCAATGATATAATTATAAAAAATTAAATTTATTATAACAAATACTAATATATAATTATTTCAATCATTATAAATAATACTAATATATATTATATTAATAGTCTAATAAACTAATATGGAATAATTTAAAACTGGACCGAAACTGATAAAACTAGTAGTACCGATTTTGGGGGGTAATCGATGCGTAATCGATTTTAAAAAATAGAAAATTGGTGGTATTGGTTCAATTATATATTTTATTCAAAACTGGACCGAACTGAACTGGTTACACATCTACCTACAATGGAAAAGAATAATCTTCCATCCAAACAAGTTCTTCGACAAAAGATAAGGCAAGCTTTGCCATATGATGAGCCACTTTAATCCTCAAGAGATATTGAAGGGTGATTATAAACAAAAATGTTAAGGATAAACGTCAGAAATAAATGACAAATAAATGCCAACTGATATTCTGTAGTGTTTAGTGTTTGTTGTATGCTGCACAATACCTGTAAATTGAGGAATGAAGAAATGAATCCGAAACAGAAAAAAAAAATGATACGTTTTATTTATTATGTCATGTCGATTTGCGTCTGTTTATCGTTTGTCTATAATGCCTATTCCTAACATTGCTCGATTATAAAAGAGAAAAGCTATAAGTAGGATGGATGTAAATTTAATTTTTACATCCACCAATATAAATCTGCCACCTAATAAGTGTGTCAATTTAAAATTTACACTCACATGCACATAACTTTATTTTATTTCTCCATCTCTCTCTCTCTCTCTCTCTCCCTCCCTTTCCCACCCCTAACGAACAGGATATGTGTAGATTTAATTTTTACATCCACCAATACAAATTTGCCGCCTAAGAGCACTCACAATGGACTCTTTATTTTTTCTTCAAAATACAATATAAAAAACCTACTTTTTCTATTTTAATTACTCAATTTTACATTTTACCATCCATTAGCAAAGAAGAAAAATAATAAATAAAATGATTTGAAGATAAACGATATTGCGCTACATATAACGCAAACACTATTTACGTTTTCATAATATTTTTATTTTAAAGAGTCCACTGGAATGTATTTTTTAACACTTTGAACTAAATTTTACAAAAATCTCATATTTAGCTCCTGTATTGGGAGTGCTCTAATAGGTGTATCAATTTAAAATTTTACACTCACATGCACATAACTTTATTTTATTTCTCCATCTCTTCCTCTCTCCCTCTTTCCCTTCCTCACCCCCAACGCCTGCAACTCCTCTCTTCTTCTTCTTCTCCTCTCTCTCTTAATCTTTCTTGGCAAACACTTTATGCAAACACTTTCCTGGCAAACACTTGAGCGGAATGCAAACTTGCTTCGGTGATTAGCATGAGATCGTCAATCAAGGTGTGTAACTGGGTTGTTGGTTTGCTTCCCAAGGCTGCATTTGTTTTATGGCTCCTTGATTGCACCATTCTTCAAGAAGAGTTGGTTGTCCTTCCATAACTATGCGGCGAAAGAGAAATGAGAGATTTTGTCACTGTTAGATTTTAGGGTTTGATTTTTTATCGTGATAATATTATATTTGTAGTGATTTTTATTTGTACATATAAGTAGTTTTCAGTTTTTGTATTTTTTTACTTATAAAAAAAGAAGTTATTGTTGTAGTACTTTGTATGTGGGCATTGTAGTATATCTGTACTAGTAAAAAAAAGTTAGCATCAATTTAGCGTTTACATAATCAGTTATATCTTATTAACATATAGACCATTCAATTTAATATAAGAAAAATTAAAGAATATCTCAATTGTCATATCTTATGCTGAATACATATATACCACTCGTTTTTAAACCTTGAATTAAGTTTCAGAAATGATGAAGTGTAGCAAATTAATAGTGATCGTATTGACATCGATGTTTTGGGCTTGACGACTTTTGATGCAATATTAATGGATGATTAAAAATATGGTCACCATATGGTAAGGAAAATTTTTAACTATTATTTATATAAAAGCTTTGGTCTATTTTATTGAACAATCACATGACCCTTGCAAAAGGGTACTGTCTAAATAAAGTTAACAACCGCAGTTCACATGATGAACCTGAAATCTGGATCTGACTGACTTTAAAGAGCAAGCCATCGTATAGAAAATCTTAGAAGTGTATCACAGTTAATTCGGATCATGAACTACTGTGGTGACAGGTACCATATATAGCTAGCTAGCTAGCTGGAGGCCAGGATCGGGTTAATTTGTATTAGTTTCGGAATTAGACATACAGACTAGCACTAGCTATCTATCTTATCCGTATGCAATTAGTATTAAAGTGACAATTAGGTGGGATAAATTTCTCTCATTTTCCTAATAACTTAAATTAGAAAAATCTCCATTCTTAAGTACTTATTTTGTTTTAAGAATTCATAACATTAATGTCATTAATCTAGAGGATAGTCGATGACTTTCATTTATTTTGTTTTAAGTACTTCAATAGGCCGAGAGGCTAAGTTATTGATCTTATTCTCATAATTATTCTCTCTCTAATCTCTCTCTCTCTCTTTCTCTCTCTCTATATATATATATGTATGTATGTATGTATGTGTATGCAGTATGCATAATATTTGGAGTTTTGCGCCCTTGAGCTGAATGTCAGATAATCTGGCATGCATGTCCAGCAAGCAACATGACCCACCATGCACACATGATATTTAATGATCCATTTACAATAGTGGGATCATGGTCGGCCACAATTAGAAAACTTAAGGCTCCTGATGATCCATTCATACTTGCATTTGCAATTAGCTACCATGCATATGCATACATTCAGGAGCGGAACCAAAATTTTATGCTTGGGGGGGCGATCGATAAAATGTGTAATAAATATAAATTAACCAGAATTTTGTGCTTGAGGGAGCGATCAATAAAATGTGTAATGAATATAAATTTTATAAGGATAATCATCAGTGATAAAAGTGTCATGTTTTGTTATTATCAAGCTCTCTAAATGTATATTAATTTTCGAATTGTTCACTTGTTTTAAAAAAAAATTAATTATTGTTAAGTACTTGCTTATATTTTTCTATGATTTAAGAAAAATTTATAAATTAAGAATAAATTTGAGAGTTTTCTAATAAGTAATGATATAATGCTGTTAAATTTTTAACAAATTATATCTCATAATCATACAAGTTAGACTGAAACTAAATAAGTGAGTATAATCAATCAATTTTACAATCATATAAATTTATAATCAAATTTTCTATTAGAGTTAGACTGTTAGTTGAGTAACTGTGAACTTATATGAGTTGAAATTTGAGTTTAAGTAAAAATTAAAAATTAGAATATAAATGGATATATATTAAGATTTATATGAATAATTTTAGTAAAAAAAAAATTTGAGGGGAGCAATTTTTATTTATTTTTAATTTAAGAGAGAATTTTAATTATATATATAATTATATATATTTATATTATAAATTAAATTTTTAAAAACTTTGGGGGCGGTAGCCCCCCTACGAGTAAGCTGGGTCCGCCCCTGCATACATTCAAGTTGCACGCAGGGAATTAATTATATATGTTTAGTGGCATTTTCATTTCGCACACGGACATATCAAACAACAATACTAAGCAGGAAGCATATGGCTTAGAATAAAAAAAAAATGCAGGAAGCATATGAAGACGGTCTCTATCTAATTATTTCTCCAAGCAAGCACTACGCACGGTGCAGGGATGAGGGAGATAGTCACGTACTGCAAGATGTCCGTGTGTCGATAATGTCTGTGTCCTTTCAAGATGAAAACGCTTTCTCGTGCTTTCATATTCAACTTAACTATGTTCTTATTTGAAAAAACGAGTATCACGGACATACATGCCTTTCAGATAAAGAAAGATGATGGAAAGTTGTCTAAAATGGACACTAAATACTTTTCAAGATACCTAGCTAAGAGAAAATAAGTTTTTTGTGATATCAAATTTCTTTGTAAAAAGTATTAAAAAAAATATCGCAAAAAGTTATTTCCAATAAAAATAATAATTTAAATGCAACGGTTTAGTTATTTCTCCCTCTTTTTTTTTTAGTAATTTTCTTTAAATTATAATAAATAATATGTCTAGCACCAATTATATATTACTGTGTGGGGGAGACGTGTCATCCTAAATCTTCACTTATGTGAACCTTTCTCTTTCACTACTAGTGCTTAAATATTACAATAATTAATACATGTAAGTCAAAGTATAATATTTACAAATTAAAGGAGATTATGTAACGCATCTATCATAATATGATGAATAGTGAATTCATATAAAGTCATTAGGTCAATGTCATTGCAATGTGGATTAAATATTGGACTAATGTGTGAGCAAGAACATATACAATTTTTTGATTTCAGGAATATTACTTTTCTTCATGTTCCATTATATTATATTAGAATGTCGATAGAGAATATATTGTGATATATATAATCAATGCCGAATAGAAAGAGAGAGAGTATCAAGACCCAACTCGAGAGTAAAAACAAATATGGATATTTCAAATCTACACATAGTTTCCTTGGGAAGGATTTAATTACTTGTTTAATTTGATTGACATCTGTATGCGTACCTAGCAGTCAAACGTACACGTGCTAATTCCTTTACATCCTGAGTCAGATAACCAAAACTTTGGATTACTACATGGAGGAATTTGGATAATATTTCTCATTGTTTAAATAGGGACAAATATTGATGGAATATTATAAAAAGTGGCAAAAATAAAAGGAAAGGAACCATTGCTTTTATATATCTCTCCTATAGGACTATGTGACCAAATTATACAAGAGGTTTACAAGTCTTATGTACCCTTATTGTGGATTAATAGAAAAGAAAATTCGTAGATTGTGGCTATCGTGGATTAAACCGACAGCAAAGTGATCATGTAGCTCGAAACAAAGACTCATTGACGTATAAGAATCCTCGAGTCCTCAGTTTCATCAATTGTCTATCTTGAACAAAGTGCTATACGGAAATGTGGCCGAGATATGATCTTTACAGTTTTTCTATAAATAAAATTAAAAGAAAGGATAGTCCCACACGACTTAGCTTATACAATCACTTATTACCGCGTAACCCTCCTATGTGGCGTTGCTGTTGGAGAATTTTGGAGACGAGAAAAAGAATTTAAGAGTATATCAAGACTTTAAAACGTATGGAAATACTATATTTAAGACGATATTTACCTACACTTAGAGAGTTCCTAGTATTTCTATTGAGAACGATAGAAAATATAAGAGATGAAGGACTTTTTGTGTCTTAATAAATCTGACACAACACTATTTATAAAGCTTGAAAAGGTATCGATGAAAAATCATGTCATTTTTTTAATTTAACTATTTTTCACTCAACGGAGTGTCGAGCAAGACTTAAGCGAGATTATTGTCTGAACCCTCGCTCGAGCTACACATCAAGCAAGGATCAAGCGTGATCACTGTCTGGTATCTCGCTCGAGCGAGTAACGATTACAGCACAACACTTCGGTTGAAACGCATCTCTTCTTTATACATTGTACAGGTTCGGATCCCAATAGTATCACGCTCGAGTGATACGTCGATCGAAAATTGAGCAAGATCATTGCTTGGTCTCTCACTCGTGCGGTATGTCAAGCAAGAGTTAAGCGAGATCTCAACCTTGACTTTGTTTGAGCGACGTGTCAAGCAACAGCCGAGCGAGATCTCAGCCTACACATAATACTCAACCATTTTCACAAGCTTTCCTTCTTCAACTTTTAAATCTATATTACAACCTATTCCAACAATCCCCCACTAGGTTGTGATATAGATTTAAAATTATGTTTTACTATTGATATTATCATGCATAAAAGAATGTATTTTTCGATTTAAACATTCTCTTAATGTAATTAGTTCAAAGTTTTGAAAAGTAACTGGTGACCTCGGCTTAAACCAAAATTTTTTTAGTTTAAAATCAGAACCAACACACACATGAAAACATTCTTTTCACAATAGAGTTTTTTAATTATTAGCACTATTATGGCATTGTATTACATCCTGATTTAATGAACATTTACAAGAGATAAAGTCAAGTCTCTTATTAGAAGCAGCATCACTTCTATGTTCATATAGGCGAAGTTCCTCTTATGTCTCCGTTACCAAGACACTTTTAAATTTGAACTTTGTTAAGAGTAAAACTCATCCTCTTTTGAACGTAACAATCAACACATTTCCATCCTGAATGAGACTTTATTATTATAGTGCTCAACTAATCACAGATCAATAACTTATTATTATCCTTTAAACTCTTTTAGATAAAATTCAAAGGGTTGGGTTACCATTACTGGTGATTCTTTTGAAAGGGTTTCAGTCTCATTTCAATAGATGTGACCCTTACCAATTATTGCAATAAACTTTTGGTAAAAGGGTCTGCCAAGTTACAACTTGACATCACGTAGACAATTGTTAGGATTCCATCAACTACTCATTGTCTAACATAATCATGTCTTAAACTTATGTGTCTAGACTTTCCATTGTACACTTTATTATACGCTCTAGACATAATAGCTTCATTATCACAATATTGGGAAATAGCAGGCATAGGTTATGAGCACAACTCTATATCCAATAATATATTCTAGAGTCATTCCGCTTTTTTCTCTGCTGTTGCTAATGCTATAAACTCTTATTACATTGTGGAATGAGAGATACACGTCTGCTTCTTTAATGTCCAAGAAATGGCACCCTCACCAATAATAAATATCCAACGTATCATGGATTTATTGTCACTCATGCTAGTAATCCAACTAGCATCTGAGTATCTTTCAAATACCGCTGGAAACTTCTAATAAAAGAATTCTAAACAGTTAGTTTTCTTTAAATATCCAAGAACTCTACCAATTTCTTTCTAGTGGTCTACACTAGAACAACTAGTGAATCTAGAAAGTTTGCACACAGCAAAAGTAATATCAGGTCTAGAACAATGCATAGCATACATCACGCGATCAATTGCACTAGCATACTCCAGTTGTGCTACTGCTCTTGCAGGATTTTTATCTAATTTAACACTAGGATCAAATTGTGTATTTGCTTCTTTTATTTCTAAATATTTGAATTTAAGTACTTTT
Source organism: Platycarya longipes (assembly GCA_036559045.1). Classification (NCBI taxonomy): domain Eukaryota; kingdom Viridiplantae; phylum Streptophyta; class Magnoliopsida; order Fagales; family Juglandaceae; genus Platycarya; species Platycarya longipes. The sequence goes on from CM071797.1 coordinate 39,722,221, forward strand.
TCAATATAGTGAGATTGGCATAGTACATAACCGTCACTATGTTTCTTCAGTTTAATTTCCAAAATAGTATCTGCTTCATTACGATATTTCATTGTGAATTTTGAAGTCAAATACTTCTTGGTTTCATATATGCCTTTCATATTTGTACCAAAAATTAGCATGTCATTAACATAAAAACAAACAATAACATCATAATTTTCAGTAAAATTTGAATAAATACATTTGTCAGCGCTATTGTGTTTGAAACCATCAAATAAAATAACAGAATCAAGCGCTATTGTGTTTGAAACCATCAAATAAAATAACAGAATCAAACTCTTCATACCACTATTTTGGTGCTTGTTTTAATCCATATAATAACTTGACTAATTTACACACTTTCTTTTCATTACTTGGTAGAACAAACCCCACATGTTATTTCATATATACTTCGTCATCAAAATCACCATTTAAGAAAACAGATTCTAGATCCATTTGGTGTACAAATAAGTCATAAATTAATGCAAGAGCGATTAGCACACGAATAGATGTGATCCTTGCCACTAGAGTATAGATATCAAAATAGTCTATTCCATACTTTTGATTAAAACCTTTTGCAACTAACCTTACTTTAAAGGTATGGACAGAACCATCAGAATTATACTTCTTTCTTAATACCAATTTGCAGCCAATAGCCTTTGAATTTGAAGGTAGATCCACTAGTACCCAAGTATTATTTGGTAATATTGAATCCATTTCATCATTTATTGCTTCTTTCTAAAATGCTGCATCTTTAGAAGACATGGCTTCATCAAGACTTTTTGGATCACCCTCCATGTTAAAAACAATGGGTATTTTATTAAGAACTGTGTTTAAGTCTCCTTCTACGAGGAAGACTACAGCAAGAGCTGAGATGAAATCAGGACTAAAATTCTTTTCTTTTCTAACTCTCTGACTCTCTCTTTATTCTACTGACAAATCTAAAGAAACTCTCTTATGTTTATTAAGAGAACTATTCAAACTAGAGTTAGAACCTTGTCTTTGACTTGGTTCAAAAACATATTCAGAGTCACTATTAAATTTATTTTCAATAAATTCAACATCTCTTGATTCTACTATGACATTAGAACTCAAATCTAATAGTCTATATGCCTTAGAATTTTTAGCATAACTAACAAATACACTTTTTACAGCTCTTGGTCCTAATTTAGTTATTTTTGAATATGAAACTTTGTAAAATGCTAAATACCCCTACACTTTAAGATAGTCTAGATTTGGTTTTCTTCCACTCCAGAGTTCATAAAGTGACACTTGTAATTTTCTGGATGGTATTCTATTATGTACATAGCATGCAGTAAGTAATGTCTCCCCTACAAATTAAAAGGCAACTTTGTACTTAAAATCATAGCATTGACCATGTCTACAAGTGTTCTATTTTTCCGTTCTACCAAGTCATTTTGTTGTAGAGTATAAGGTAAAGTCATTTGATGTATAATTCCATGTTATTTGCAAAAATTAGAAAAATCATGTGAGAAATATTCTCCACCTCTATATGTTTTAAGAATTTTAATCTTTCTTTCTTTTTGATTTTCCACTTCAGATTTATAGCGAATAAACATATTATAGGCATCATCTTTACTCTTCAATAAATAAACAACAGTATATTTAGATAAGTCATCTATGAATGTAATAAAATATCTTCTACCTCCTCTAGTCAAAATATCATTTAATTCACAAATATCAAAATGTATAAATTCTAAAATTTGTGAATTTCTATTAGTTGTAGGAAATGGTTTTTTAGTCATTTTTACTTGAATACAAATTTCACATTTCGAATCAATAACATTCTCATAGGAAATTAAATCATGCTTAGACATGGTTTCATATATTTAAAATTTAAATGTGCTAATCGACCCTGCCATAAAGTAAAAGACTCAATCAAATAAGTAGGATGTGCAACATCTTTATTAATAATACTTAATTTGAACATCCTATCACAGGAATACCATTTTCCAACAAAAATCTCATTCTTAGACATGATTAACTTATCAGACTCAATGACAGCCTTAATGTCATTTTTACATTAAAAAAAAAAAACATTAGCAGACAAAGTGTTCTTCTTAATTTTTGGAACATGAAGAACATCAGTTAAAACTAACTTCTTCCAGAAGTAAGTTGCATCTCTACATTTCCCCTTCCTTTGACTTGAACAGCATTATGATTTCCTACAAGAACTTGTTGACCATTAGTAGCCACGACATAATTCTTGAATTGTGCTTTATTATTGCACACATGCACTGTAGCACCAGAGTCGAACCACCAGTCAGAAGTGTTAGCCATAGAAGCGAGATGCACTTCAGTTATCATGACAATCTCCATTTCTTCCACCATTACAATTATTTTCTCAACTGCATTTGTAATATTTGAACTGTTGTCATCTTCTTTTTTCTTGTTTTTCAAAAATCTGCACCCACGACTGTAATGGCCCTCCAAAATGTTAATACAATCATCCAATTGTTCTAAAAGAAAAATAAATAGTCTAACAACAACAACAGGAGCAAAATTCAGGCTATCACTTCTCGGATGGCATTGGTTTAAGGTTGGTCCCTCTTACTCAAATACATCATCTGCATCAAAGTTTACGATTCCATGAAACAAAACCTGGCACTAGAAGATATAGGGTCTTGTAAGTAGAAATGCACATATGAGATTTCGTAATTTCAACAAATAAATCTACTGATCAACAACTAAGAATTTCAAATATGGAAGCATACAACAAACATGCACAGCAATCATGAGAGAATTTTTTCAAAAAAATACACATTTTTGTAACCTTCCCAAAAATTGTTTTAATTATAGTCACTCAAGCCAAAAATTCTATGTGTACCCAATTTATAACCATCTATTACAGTATGTCCATGATCTCCTCTCAAGACCACACGCATACTCTGACTCCCTTCGTCATACCACGAGTAATGAGTGATTTCCAGCTCTGTAGTCGGCACCTACATACCAGACATCCTCTAGTGTCTACCAACAAAGGGGTCACAAAATTGTGCCCAAAGCATTATTGTCTTGTTCAAGCCAATTACAATTGGCAACAACTAAGGAGATTTCACTCAATTTTACACGCTCTCCAATAACCAGAAGAGTTCCACCAAGATAATATAACATTTTAGCTTAGGGTCGTGATACGCTTGTACCCATAGAATATGTTTCCAATGACATCAAAACACAATTTTCCATATTTTGCAACATAGCATAAAACATAGATCAGTTAATAAAATATGGCATATATTAATAACAATAGAACTACATATCGATGTATGATAGGTAGTTGTTAGATGGCATGGCATAGCACAAACAAATAACCATACAAACATTGCATATGTTACAACTCTAACGAATTCATAATTTCCAAACTACATACGATTCTCAATGCTTCAATCGGCTCTCGACCAATTCCAACAACCAAGATATTAAATTTCAACACTTCACAGGGTTCTAGGCCACTTCTTATTCACCAATAATACCTCTTAGATTGAGAGAAAACTATGACTATGCACTTGCATAGGTTATTGCGCAGATGGGACAGACGATTTGTCAAATCTGAATGCGACCTGGAAAAAAAAATACACAAGTGATAAACAAGCTACTATTGTGGCGTCTAAAAGGACAAGGCAAGGCTGCAGCAATGGCGATGCGTGACAAGAGACAAATTTGGGTAGAATAATGGGGCTAATGGTGGGGTTATTTCAAGCGGCGGCAGATCTGATGTGGTAGAGGATAGTGGAGGAGATTCTCGCGACGAGGTGCAGTGGAGCACGATGAGGCAATGGCTACGATGAGCTTTAGCTCACGAGTTGGGTGAAATTAGGAGAGGATGAAGATGACAATGGCAAGAGGAGAACTAGGAAGTGATTGCACGGCCTCCAAAACACGACTAGGAATGATGGCTCATGGCAACACTTGAAGAAATCACTCCTAAAAGCTACAAAGTTGTAGATCGGACGATAGGAAATATAAAAGAATGAGGCTTAAGGAATGATGAGAGGCTTGGAGGTGAGTTTCAAGTGAGGGAGGCACGGCCTATTTATACGCCATAGGTTGGGTCTTAGCAAATGCAATCACAACTGCGATTGGAGGTGATGGACAGTGGGAGAGCCACGAGCATCGCATGTGTGGCACGGAATGGGTGATGGACAGGGGTGCCAATCCCTTGCCACTTGAGGCTTCACGAGTCCTTAGGTTTTTGCAAAGTTATGGTGTACCATTTTCATTCTATTGCATCAACATGGTATTATTTCTTAGGCCCTACATTAGCATTTTATTTAAAAATGTAGTAAGTTCAATGCTTGGTGAATGATATTGATAACATAATGAGATAAAAGTAGAATAAGAGTATAGTAAGTGGCAATTTTTCTTGCAAAGTTAGTTTAAGTTATTTTAGAGCATAGTTCTTAATATTTATAATCGAAGTGCCTGTAGATAACATTCTAATTTAAAGAATAGGGATTGTAATTGTTTAGGATAAGTATTCAGGTCCATAACTTTCCAAACCCATCCATGATAAAGGTGGCATCAAGAAGCTAGAGGACGAAAGAAAAAGCAAAAAAGTGAGAGAGGAAAGTAAGTGAGACATACAATGGAGGAATTTGACATAAAGTCGACTTTCTCACATACCACTTTATAGTGCCAAGAAAATGAGAATTGATGAAAAGGAAGAGGGGACTTCTAGGCAACTCTTGCTATAGGAGAGAGCTTCTGCAACCTCATGAAGCAAAAACAAGGTTTTAAATTTTGTATGGTCTCAGTCGGTATGGTTAAAATGTACCATATTGAAATAGTAGCCAATATAAAAAAAATATTATATTTCGTGCTAATTTAAATATCGACTGTAGCAACATGTTTCGGCCCGTATCGATCGATATGGTTTATAACTAATGAATTCAATAGTATCTCTAGGGGTGTAAATGGTCCGGTCCGGTCCGGGAAATTTGTGGACCGATTTCATTCGGTCCAAGAATTCTCTCACCCTGGACCGGACCGAACAGGAATTCGGTCCATACCGGTCCGGTCCAATTCGGTCCAGGGGCGGTCCGGTCCGGTCCAGGGGTGCCCCATATGATTTAATGGGCTAAATTTAATATAAAATTCTACAATGATCAAATATTTTTTTGGTCCAAATTTAACTACTATAAATTATAATATGTTAATATTATAAAAGTATATATTATATATTAATATGTTAGTATATATTATATATTAAGTATGTTAGTAAATTATAACTAATAGTCTAATAGTCTAATAACACTTTCACATTAGTACATGTTAATAAACTATAACTAATAAGTAATAACACTATTACAATTTACATTAGTATATTATATATTTATATGTTAGTAAATAGTGATAAATTAGTAATAATATATTAAATAATAATAATACACTTATTATTTATATGTTAATATATAAGAGTGTATATTATATATTAATATGTTAGTTAATATTAAATATTAAGTATGTTAGTAAATTATAACTAATAATCTAATAGTTTAATAATACTATTACATTAGTATATGTTAATAAACTATAACTAATAAGTAATAATACTATTATAATTTATATTAGTAATTATATATTTATATGTTAGTAAATAGTGATAAATTAGTAATAATATATTAAATAATAATAATACACTTATTATTTATATGTTAATATTATAAGAGTATATATTATATATTAATATATATTAATATTAATATTAAAATTTATATATTATTATTTATATATACATATATTTAAAAATTAAAATTTAAAAAAAAATTCTAGGAGTTCGGTCCGGTCCGGTCCGGTCCAGGGGGATGAACTCCTTGGACCGGGACCGGACCGGAATTTTCCGGTCCATATATTTTTTGGACCGGACCGGACCGGACTCCAACCGGTCCCGGTCCGGGACAACCGGTCCCGGTCCGGGACAACCGGTCCGGTCCGGTCCGCCGATCCGATTCGATCTTTTTACAGCCCTAAGTATCTCTCACTTTTCCAAAATCAAATGTTTCAAGTTTATGTGTGAAAGCATTTATATCTCCACAAGCATTTATTGCATAGAGAATTTATTGTCGATTTGTGTGTGAAAACTGATGTATTCATTTCCATCTTACCTAATAAATATATATATATATATATCTTTATATATATAAAGTAGCTATCTAACAGAAAATCTTATTTTAACGAAATTTTATTTTTCTGTTAAAATTAACATTTTTCATCCATTTTTGTTAAAATAAATACTGCATTTAATGAGAAATATTATTTTAAATCCAATCCATTAATTCCATTAATCACCGAAATAATGTTCTTGACATTAAATTTAATTACACCACTTCAATTTTCTATAACAATAAACTTTTCATTTAAAACTTTTTTTTTATGTAAAATACATATAGAATAATAATAATAGTATAGAATGACATAATAGTAGTATAGAATATATAACAATATATATAAATAAACCATTCATAACAATATAACAATGCAATTCCCACTTAGAAATGTTAATTTATACGTTAGAGAGTTTAATTTTATTCATGAAAATTTATTCCTATTATATGATTAATAATTTCATTCTTTAAAAATTATTTTATAAATTTAAAATGAATGTATTATTTATTGATTTTTTGAGATGATAAATATACGGTATATACAATTAACTATAATTATATTAAATTGGTAATAATAGACAATAAATATAATTAATATATTATATATGTTTGATATTTAATTGAAATATATATGATCTAATAAATTTACATATTTCATATTAAAATTTTATGTTATAAATTATAATAAAATATTCTTTTATATAAATTATAAACTACATAATTTTTTTTTAAAAATTATATTATTTCTTAAAAATAATCACATAACTAAAAAAACTGTAAATGATTCAAGTTTATATAGATCTAGAAAAACTCAATGACTAAAAACATAGGTATTTTAATGTCATCTCTTTTGAGGCTGTGCAAAATGATGCAAATATTAGATCATCGTCTTAAAATTATAAAAATATAATATTTTGAACGAATCTTTTATTAAAGTTTCAATCAAAATTATCTCAAACAAATTTGATAAAACTATAGGTCATGTTTATTTATGAGACTATCTTATTGTTTTTATTAATACTTTTTTTTATAATATATAAAAACGTGTAATTATTTATCATCTATTTAATTATGAATAATCTTCTAATTTTTGTTAGAAATTAAACTAGATAAACATGCTTTACACGTTACTTTTATCTAGTATATATATACATAAAAGATATGTAATTTTTTTTTAATATATATATATATATATGCGTATAAATTGTAACGTGTTTTACCTTTTCTCAATTAAAGTTTTTTAATATATATAATATCTTTTAGTCTGCAAGCATATATTTTTTATCTGCTCTAGGCTACACTAGTTTGGACCCTTATTATATAATTAGATATGAAAGACTACAAGATTGTAAAATACACTCACCATAATATATTTTTCCTTCAACTGACCAGTAGACATATATAGGTTATGTATCGAATCACGTGAATCTATGCTTCTCATTATCTATTTACATTTTATGTGTTATTATTTTATTTACTACCATATAGGAGTGGGTGAGTGCCCATTAGGGGTGTCAAATCGTGTTAACGGGTCGTGTTCGTGTCGTGTCAAGACATGTATATTATACTATATAGGTCAACCCTAACCCGACCCGTTAAGCTTATCGTATCAAAATCTCAAACCCTAACCCGACCCGTTAACATAACGTGTCGTATCGTGTCAACCCGTTATAACCCGTTAGTAAATATTACAAAATATATTAATACGACATAATATGATTCGTTTTAACCTGTTTATGTAAATGAGTTGAATATGTCCAAAATTAACCCGTTTGACTTAATTAAATTTAGTATAATTTTATATAAGTAATAAAATCACAATATCTATAAAACTAATAACACTAATTATAAGTCTAAATTACAATCTAAACAATAAAATATCAAAATTAAAATTCTAACAATCTTACTTTTTAAGTATAAGAATATAATTGTAATTTTAACTTTATTAGCATGTCATAACGTGTCATAACGGGTTAAAGCAGGTCAACCCGCTATCAACCTGTTAAGCAATCGTGTCATAACGGGTCAACCCGTTTTGACCCTAAACCCGTTAAGACTAAACCCTAACCCGCTATTATCGTGTCGTGTTCGTGTTGGGTTAACGGGTTGTGTAAGAAATTGTCACCCCTAGTGCCCATCGCCACCCTATGTCTACCCCAAGTCGGGGGCGGTCAATTCCGCTCGCAGATAAAATTGGGCCCAACCCAATATATTTATATAAATAAAATTTGTTTTGGTAATGAATTTATTTTTTAAAATAGATGACAAAACAGAATCATTTTAGGTGATTTATTTTTTCTAAAAATAGATAACGAAACATTGTCATTTTGAATGGAGAATTCAAACCTAATTCTAGTCTAGGAGTGCTACCTACAAAGCATGATGTGGGCTAGCCCCTTCCCCATCCCCTGCCCCGCGTGGATTAGGGGTGGGATTTTTGCCCTTGCAACTCGGGAGCAGGGTTTCTTAGCACGGTGCTAGGGGCAAGCCGAACTCCCAATCTGCCTCGCCTCCCACCCACTTCAATAAAATAGAATATAGTCCGCTATACCAAAAAAGTATTCTTATCTTAGGACTGAGCAAAAATTCAACAATCCAACCTCGACTTCACCCCAACTCCACTCCGACAAGTCAGAGTTAAAGTTTTTTTTGGTTTTAAAGTCAGAGTCGGAGTTGGAATCGAATTGAGGAGTCTATCAACTCCAACTCCAACTCCGACTCCGACCTGTAATTAGACTCCGACTCTGACTACATATCCGACTCCGACTCCGATTTTTTGCATATAAATGTAAAAAAAAATATATATGTATTTTCCTATTTTACTGTATATAACTATTACTTTTTTTTTACCTTAACAATATTACTTTTATAGATAGATTATTAAATTAAATAATAATAATTAATATGTCTTAATTATTGTTCCCAAATAATTTACTCATAATATAATAGACATATATAATTATTAGTCTTAATAGTTTATAATACTAATATATAAACACTAATATTTTAAAAGCTATTAATAATTAATGCAATAATTTGTAATACTAATATATACAAATTATTACAAACCTACATATAGACATATTCTAAATACTGTAATACATATAGTATATAACCCTACATATACTAAATACATATAGTATATAGACATATACTAAATACATATAGTATATAGACATATACTAAAATACATAGAGTTAAAGACTGGTACATACTACATAGACCATACATATAGTCATAAACGATTACAACCCTAGATTGATAATTAAATGAAATAATAGTATAAGTTAATATACTATATATATTTAGGGTTTAGGGATTGATAATTAAATATAATAATAGTATGAGTTAATATACTATATATATCATTGTATCATAAGCTAATATAATTAACTTCGTCTTGTAATAGTCATAGACCCTACATTCTATCATAAGCCAATGTATCATGAAGTAATATATAATATAATAGACATATACTAATATCATAAACTAATTATATAAATACTAATGTATTATAAGTTAGTAGTTACTAATGTAATACTAATATACTATAGTTTAATCATTTATAATTTTCATTAATGAATACTATAGCACAAGTTTAGATAACACTAAATGTATTTAAAACTTAAACTTTCATATATATATATTTTTATATATTTTCATATAAATATATAAGAATTAATAGCTAATATACTATAGTTTAATCATTTAACGATTACAGATAGCTATAAATATATAACTAATATACATACACGTAAACATAACAAAAGCCCCTGAAATGTACAAAATAAACCCCCCCCACCCACCTCGATTTCTCATTCTTCATCTCATCATCTAAGATGACGCTGACGAAAACCCTAGCTGCCCCTTCATCTTTCTTGATGCCTCCCCTCACAGCAACCCAGTTGGCAGCCTCTCCTCCCCTTGCCTGAGTCGCCTCCCATCACTGCAACCTCTCTCTCTCTCTCTCTCTCTCTCTCTCTCTCTCTCTCTCTTATAACTAGTAAGCACTATAAATATGGAACGAAGTTTAAAATTATTTGCATCTTGAAATATGTTCTATGGCCATTCTGTTGTGCTTTTCTTCTTGTTATTATGATAAAAAATAATTTATTATATGATAGATCACGATAGAGTTGCAAGATTTGATTACATGTAGGATTAATTTCAGGAAAAAAAATAGTGAAATTGGGACATATTGGCATTTGATTTGAGAGCTGTAAATAGGGGTGAATAGAATACCCGAGACCCAACCCGACCCGACGTACCGATTGATGCCGACTCGTTTATTTCGACTCGTTTCCATTTAATCGGGTAACGAGCATTACCTGTTACCCGATTTCAACGCATTTAAATGTGCCGACTTGTTTATACCGAAGAGTTTTTCAGAAACAAACCCCCCATCCCTCAAGTTTCAAATTTCAATCTCTCTCGCTCTCTTTGTTTTCTTCTCTCAACTCTTTCTCTCTCTCTCTACACATGATCTCCACCGGCATTCTCAATCTCCACTGGCATTTTCGATCTCGTCGTTATTTAGAAACCCAAGCAGAGTTGCGATTGTTCAGATCTGGAAAGTTGCAATTGTTCCTTAGCCGGCGGGAGCAAAGCGGAAGCGGGCAAGTCCACCTCGACTCAGTTCACCACCACCACCAGTGCTGCCATTTGTACCCGCAGGCGTCGGTTGCATTTGGGTCGAGGGGCGGTTTGTCTTCTTTTCCTAGTTTCGACTCATTTTTCCTCCCGTTTCTTCTATTTTTGCTTTTTATGACTAATCTTGGGTAGTTTGGTTCACGGTCACACAAAGAAACCCTTATCTTTGTTGCAATTTTGAAGCCGATCTTCGTCGAGTGAATAGGAGGTGGGTTAGAGTCTATGAACAATCCTAGAGGATAGCCAAAAAAAAAAAAAGAAATTTTGGTTAATCGGAATAACGGGTATAAGACACTTATCAGGTCGGGTCGGAACTGTCCTTGACTGGTCGGTTCGGTTCGGGTGAACAGCCCTAACTGTAAAGGTGTTGTATGGCCAAGGGCTTTGGTTTTTCTGTTTTGGTTCTATTCTTCAGTAAACATACAAAAGGTTGCTAAAGCTTAGCATATATATCCCCAGCTCTTCCTTCCACTGGCCCCATTTAAATCGAGCTTGTAGTGATAAAGGGGGGGAAGGGTTTGGTGACACAACCTTATTGCATGTAGCTTTCTTACATTTGTTGTTTTTGGGGTCCTTCAGAGGCCAGAGCGCAACAACTTTTGTTTTTGTTAATTAATTAATTTTTTTTGTATAATATGAACATTAAATTAAACAAAAGGATATGTACAATTTAAAATGGTTTTAAATAATATAGAGCTTACCATAAAGTTCTACAATTTAAAAGCGAAATTCAAAGTGTGATATTTTTCCTGTGTCATACTGCTTCTTGGTTTGCCTTATTAATTAATAGTTATGCTGAATTTTCCCTAAATCATTTAGAGGATGTTTCATTTATTATCATCTTTATCTTTTCTTATTTTATTTTTTTTTTCAAGTTTTAAATTATTAATGTTCAAGGCTCTGGAAGCGCTCCTACGTCCACCTCTGCATCATGTCCAGCAGGACTACTACCTCCTCCTGTTGAAGACCTTGAGTTTCCCTCTCCCATGATCAAAGAGTCTAATGAATAATTAGACTCTTTGACGGCCACTCAGACCACTTCTAGCACAACCCCTTCTACTCGTCAAAGAAATCCCTCAAAGAATAAGTCTATTGTGTGGGATAACTTCACAAAATATTCGGATTGTGATCCCGATGAACCTACATGCACTTGTAACTATTGTGGGAGGCAGTTTCAATGCCATCCCAAGAGGCATGGTACTTCAGCATTGAAAACACACATTAACCTTCCCTAAAGAACCTAAGAAACATAAGAATTAACAATTTTTGGTCCCGAAGGCAAGAACTGACGGAAGGAAAGAGGAAAAGAAACTAGGGATGACCAAGTACAACGAGAAAAAAAAAAATTAGGGCTGCCCTTACTAGGTTGGTGATTATTGATGAGTTGTCTTTTTTAGTTGTTGAGGGTGAAGGATTTCGGGAATACACTAAATCCCTTGATCCTAAGTTTTCTGTTCCTTCTCGTTTTACGGTAATAAGGGATTGCATGAAACTGTTCTTGAGAAAGAATGATAGTTTGAAGAAAATGTTTTTAACTACTAAATAAAGAGTGAGCTTGAGCATCGAAACTTGAACGTCTATCCAAAACATCAATTACATGCGTGTCACGGCTCATTTTATTGATAGTAGTTAAAAGTTGCATAAGCGGATCATTTCATTCTCTTGTATTAGTGATCACAAAGGGGAAAAAATTGGTAGGGCACTCGAGGAGTATATACTTGATTGGAGGATTGACAAACTACTTACAATAACTCTAATGATTCTGCTATTGATTGGTTGAAAATAGTTGAAGTTGGAAGATTAGAGTGTATTGTGGAACATTAGTATATCCACATGAGGTGTACTGCGCACATTATAAACCTTATTGTCCAAGAAAGTTTAAAAGAAGTTGATGACTCAATCAGCAAGATCCGTAATTTGATTAGGTACATGAAGTTTTCTCCCTTAAGACTTGCCACTTTCAAGACTTGTGTTGAAAGGTCAAAAGTTTCACGTAATAGTTTCTTATGTCTAGACGTTCCTACTAGATGGAATTCAACTTTTCTTATGTTGGATGTGGCTTCAAAGTGTAAAAAAGCCTTACAACTTTTGTTTGATGAGGATCCGTACTCACGGGTATATTTGTATAAATATATATCCGTGAATAGCAATAGCGCTATTGATGACTCGGAGGACATTTACATGCAACTCCATAAATACAAGAGTTCAAGTATGATGAACTATAAGTTAGAATTAGAACGGTATTTGTTGGAAGATGTTGAAATCCACACACAGAGTTTTGATATTTTAATTTGGTGGAGGGTTAACTCCACCAAATATCCAGATCTTATTATGATAGTGAGAATATCTTGGTCATTCCAATTACCAATGTTACTTTGAAGTCTGTATTTAGCATGGGAGGCTGTGTTTTGGATCCATTCCAGAATTATTTGGCTGTTAGAACTGTGGAGGCTCTTGTGTGTACACAAAACTAGTTGAAATCCACTCACATATGCTTAAGTGAAAATCATTTCACTTCAGTTGATGATGCGGAGAGCTATAGATTAGACTTAGGTAATATATTTCAAATTTAATTAATTATGTTATATATCTTAATTTGTCTTTTTTCTTATACGAATATCTTATATTTTAACATGTTAATATAGAATTGGCTACTAGTATGGCGAACTTACTCAATGAAGAATGAAGATGATTGAGGTTTGAGGTGCATTTGTTATTGTTGAATTTTGTGTACTTTTTTATTTGTTAAATCTTCTCTTTCTTATTTTTAGAAATTTATGTGGGATCTCATTTCCTTTGTTCTTTTTTTTTTCTTCAGGCACGAGCTGAAAATTTGGAATGACACGTAATTTGTATTAATTCGTTTGTTGAAATGAGAAAACTATTGTCTATTTGTTTTATATTGTTTCTCTTTTGTTGTTGGATGATGAGTTGGATAGTTTGAAATTTGGGAAGATAGATTGTGGATGAATCATCTATGATGGTAGATGATGGAACATGAATTCAATGATGATAGATGATGGGTATTATTTGCTTATATTCAGGATGATAGAATATGGTTCAATGATGGACCATAGTAGATGATAGGTATTGTTTGTTTTTATTTGTTATTAAATTGAGACAATAGTATGGCAGCTAAATTTGGTTATGTATTGTTAATTTGTATGAATGTTTTTATTTTGTAATTTTGGACGTTTGGCTTTGATTATGTATTGTATTGTTAATTTGTATGAATAGTTTTATTTTGTCATTTTGAATATTTGGCTTTGGTTTTGTAATTTTAATTTGTATGAATTTGTAATTTTGGACTTTTGGATTTGGTTATGTAATTTTAATCTGTATGAATAATTTTAACTTCTAACTCTGGACCCTAGGCTTTGATTATGTGTTTAATTTGTATCAATGATATTAACTTGTAATTTTGGAGCTTTGGCTTCAGTAATATATTTTTAATTTGTATATTGAAATATGAAATAACATTTTTTTTAAAAAATGATATCGAAGCCTAACTTAAATCGATTATATTTCAAAATTGAAAAATTCAAATGTCAAATGTCAAATTAAAGAAAAAGTCTTATACAAAAGCCCAACAAAAAAATCCAATTCCGACTCTGCTCTGATTCTGCTTCGACAAATTCAAAGTTGAAGTTGGATCGGAGTCTATCAAAGTCGGATTTGGAGTCGGAGGCTAGATTCGGCCTCCAACAAAGTCGAAGTCAAAGTCAGAAAATCCCATTTCCGACTCCGATTAAATCGGTGCTTAGCCCTACTATGTCTAAATAATTAATGACATATTTTTATATTCAAATTGTAAATTTAGATTTATAAATATGACTATAATTAAAAACTATCTAATATTTAAATTTGCCAGTGCATATTGTGTGTTAGTCTCATACTTATTTGGATTGAGAAATACTTTCAACCCATTTCATCTCATCTCATCTTAACATTATAATTTTCACAAACTCTTACATAAAATACAATAAAAATTTAACTTTTTTAAATCTCAAACAATAAAAATATTAAAAAATAATATGTTAACAATATTATATTCAATTTTTAAATTTCATCTAAAATCATCTCATCACACTATCCAAACAACTTCTAAAGCAATGTTAGACTCTTGTATTACCGTGACAGCAATACAAGAGTACTACATTACTTAAGTGTGAGACGTATATTATCAAGCAGAATCTATAAAAAGGTTACCATATTACAATGCAACTAACGCAAAATATTAATTTTACTTGATATATATTATTATATTTATAGATAATAAAAAAATATATTTATAAATACATAATTTTATATGTATAAATATATATATATTTAAATATAAAAAAGAAAAATTAGATAATGGATTAGAACGACCCCGCTGCCCGCCCTTAAGATTAGTCGTCTCTTTCCAGTTCCGCTCTTCTTTGTTCTCTTGCCTAAACTTTAACATCTTTCACTCATCCATGGGTGATGCGCATGCATCACTTAATCCGTGATTCTATTCAATAGATGCCGATGAACCTAATTGGAATCGCCTGGAGTCAATGGGTAATAGTTGATACTTTCCCCTCACTCGTGAGAAAACTATTATTGTTGAAACAGAAAACTAATAATAAACAATATCAATTTAAATAGAGTAATACTACTTATCATCTCATTTTTTATTATCCTTTTATCATTTTATGATATGATATTAAATGATTTAAATATTATTTATTATATTTTACTTAGTAGTATATTATTTAATACTATATTATAAGATAATAAAAGATAAGATAATAAATAGATTTACTCCAAAACTAATATATTACAAATCCAGATAGAGGAATGCCCGAGCCACACACAAGGAGTACAAGTGGGCGTGGAGTGTTTTACACACCGAATGGTGATAAGCAAGCTGCACAATTCCCAAAAGGGACCATGGCCCGAGACTAAGCCCCGCTTGGATTCGGAGATGAGATGAGTTGAGATGAGTTTGGTTTATTTTTTAATATTATTATTATTTTGGGATTTGAAAAAGGTGTGTTGGGATTTGAAAAATGTGTGTTGAAATTTGAAAAATGTGTATTGGGATTTGAAAAAGGTGTATAGGAATTTGTGTTTTGTATAAAAAATTATAAAAATATAATGATGAAATGGAAGTGAGTTGAGATGAGCTCAACCCACTTCCCAATCCAAGCAGGGCTGGCTTCATTTAATTTTCACCATCACTCTCAATTCATTTCATTTAACTGAAATCCCGCCCAAGTTAAAACAATATTTTTTCTTCTTTTTTTATCATCTATTTTTGTAACATTTTTTAAAAATTAAAAGATGCAATATCATATATTAATACATTCTTAATCCTTAAGTTGAAAAAACTAAAAATAAAAAAACTCATAGTCGAGATTCCAAGATGTAGCTTAGTATCTCTATTTCATTTAATTAATATCTTTCATAAAGTCTTATCTAAAATAAAATAAATAATTTTATTTTTTAAAATTTAAAATAAATTAATTCAATCTCGTTTCAAGTTTCCGTATAAGCGGGCCACCTCAATTAAATAAATATTATCCTTTTTTGAGTCTGAAATTTGATTTCAAAATCATAAACAAAAATTTATAAATGTTATCAGATACTGTGTTCGCATATTCGCATAGGGTGGGCAGCGAAGTGCCACATTCCGCTCTGCATTTTCCCCACTTATATATTTATATTTTACAAAATATATATACATAAATATATATTATAATTTGTTAGACTTGTTTACAAAATATATTTTAATAAATTTAAAAATTACATAACTTCAAAACTATAACGTATATACAATATACATTAGCAAAATTATAAGCTATAAAAACTACTATACTATAACTTACATAAAATATGTATAGCAAATTTAAAAATTATATTTTTAAATTATAGTTTTAAATTATAATTTAAAAATATGCATAACAAAATATAATTTTTAAATAATAGTCATATTTACAAAATTTAAATTTACAATTTGAGTCTAAAAATATATTTTTGATCAATTTTAGACCTAGGTATAATTTTAAAATCTAGTGAAATATAATACATTTTTTAAATGGACATGAAGCAGGGCGGAGGACTGGGGTCAAAACACTACCCCTGCCCTATGCAGGGCGGAGGACTGGGGTCAAAACACCACCCCTGCCCTATGCAGGGCGGGTTGCAGAGAGGGGGCTACCACGTACCGTATGGTGCGGGTAGCACCCCTAATTCTCACTATAGAAACCAGTATTACATACGGTACCTTTATAAACGTATTCTAACAAATTTGTTCAGAAACTAAAATATTCTAGACTAAAAGGTATAGCCCATAGAATGCTGATCATTTCGGTTACGCGGCTACATTGCATGATCAGCACCATAGTCGTGTAATGCAATCGCAAAATGAAGTGTTTCTTTTTTAAAGAAGTGTTGATCATGTAATTCAATCAAGTAACCAATATAAGTATATATTTTTAAGCCCCTATAGCCTATTTTCTCCTATTTCTCTCTAACGATTTATGGCGAGAAGAATCCAAGATTTCAATCCTCTTTTCAGGCAGGGGTGATTTGGAGCTAAGGCTCCAACCACCTCCTCCCCTTCCCATTTATTTTCTTGTTTCTTTATGTATCTTTTTCGGTTTATTTTTTGTCCATTTTCTTCTATAACTTACATAAAATATGTATAGCAAATTTAAAAATTATATTTTTAAATTATAGTTTTAAATTATAATTTAAAAATATGCATAACAAAATATAATTTTTAAATAATAGTCATATTTACAAAATTTAAATTTACAATTTGAGTCTAAAAATATATTTTTGATCAATTTTAGACCTAGGTATAATTTTAAAATCTAGTGAAATATAATACATTTTTTAAATGGACATGAAGCAGGGCGGAGGACTGGGGTCAAAACACTACCCCTGCCCTATGCAGGGCGGAGGACTGGGGTCAAAACACCACCCCTGCCCTATGCAGGGCGGGTTGCAGAGAGGGGGCTACCACGTACCGTATGGTGCGGGTAGCACCCCTAATTCTCACTATAGAAACCAGTATTACATACGGTACCTTTATAAACGTATTCTAACAAATTTGTTCAGAAACTAAAATATTCTAGACTAAAAGGTATAGCCCATAGAATGCTGATCATTTCGGTTACGCGGCTACATTGCATGATCAGCACCATAGTCGTGTAATGCAATCGCAAAATGAAGTGTTTCTTTTTTAAAGAAGTGTTGATCATGTAATTCAATCAAGTAACCAATATAAGAATATATTTTTAAGCCCCTATAGCCTATTTTCTCCTATTTCTCTCTAACGATTTATGGCGAGAAGAATCCAAGATTTCAATCCTCTTTTCAGGCAGGGGTGATTTGGAGCTAAGGCTCCAACCACCTCCTCCCCTTCCCATTTATTTTCTTGTTTCTTTATGTATCTTTTTCGGTTTATTTTTTGTCCATTTTCTTCTATTTTCTTTGTTGAAGCTGTTTCTCGCCAATCTACTACTTACCAGCCCTCTTCGACCCACATGCGCCACCTCCCCAATCCCTACAGTCATCGATCTTCAAGTTAGAGGAGAGACTTCGTGGTTTCAATGGACATGTGCGTCGACCCTGTGTTAGGGATCTTGGTCTGGCCCCTAAACACTAGGTCCGCCTCTCCTTGGTTCTCCTTGTAGTGACCGAATGTCTTAGCTTTCTTGCTTGGTCTTTGATCAATAATGGCATGTATGATAGCAATGAAGGGTTCCTAGGTTGATGAAGATATGGTGTTTAGTGGTGGAAATAATGATGATGATGAGTTCAGATAGTCTAAGTGCCAATCTCGAGTATGCTAGATTGAGATGTACGACTATGGAGTCACCTTGAGTTGGCGCCACTTGGGATGTGATTAGCATTTGGAGGATGAGTAAGGCTAAAGTTGGAAGATGGATTTCGGCTAAGGCTTGGGTGGAAGAGTGTTTGCTTGATTGATAGAATGATTGGGATTGATAGGTTCAACTAAGGTAAGATGGGTCGGTGAAATTGAATGATTGAGCCAAATATGGTAAGTATTGACCAATCAAATAAGTGATGAAAGATGTAATTGAGGAAAATATAGCAAGTAGGGTTTGGCTATAGCAAGGGAGGGCTATGGCCAAGTAAACTCTATATAATAAGTGGATATTCTTGAGTTGGATGATTGAAAAATTAGATTGAGAGTGATTGAAAAAGTGTTGGTCAACTATGGCAAATGGGGGTGGCGTGTATGGTAGGTGGGGATTCTTGTGGTGGCCGAATAGGTGTTTAGGAGGTGGGAATCCTCAAGAAAACTTATGAATATACAAGAAAATGCATGACCATATGAAGAACTCAAAGCACACAATAAATGGATATTTCGGGAATCACAAAGTAACAACAATCAACAATTCATAACTTGCACCAAATTGAAAGGAAACCTTAATATATTGATAAATGGAATCATGCATTTTCACAAATTGCAACGTATGATTCTTTCCTTAGGGATTCATAAATTCTACCCCAAATAACTCAAATGCTAAGTACCAAAAATGCAATATCAAGAACAATAGCCGTCTTCTAGGAAAATTGTCAAAAGACGAGAAAGAAAATGCCTAAAAGTCCTATTTATAGAACTTACAAAGTAAAAACTCCCAAAAGATATCTGAGAAATACTTAATTAAATAAAATAAATAAAAGCAAATAAGATAATCTTAGATGGCCCATGATGGTCGTGGCATGCATAACTCGAGGATGGCCTAGTGTGGCGCATGACCTACTAGGCTAATCTGTTTGGGGCACGACAGGGTGTCGTGCATGGCTAGCTGCTGGACATGGCATGGTGCCATGCGTTGGTTTGATGGTAGGCACAACATGGAATTGTGCGTAGCTTGCTAATTGGCATGGCGTGTTACCATGCATAGGCCTACTAGTGAGCACCGCATGGTGTCGTGCTGCTATTGCGTGGCCCAAAAAGGTGGTCAGGATGCTGACTCTACATAATCCAAACAAGTGGCCTATCAAAACATAGACCAATGCATGCATGTAGGCTGATTGTAGGACTATCATAGCCTATCATGGCATAACCCGAGAACACCTTAGAAGTTTTGACACCCTGATCGTGTACGTCGCACGTGCATCGTAACATCCTATAATGGCTACGTAGGCCATGTACATCCCCAACAGGTTCTACGACCTCCTATCTCCCTAATCTAGCCACCCACATCTAGGGCTACAAATGAACAGCTGTTCGTTTAATAAATAAGTTGTTCGTGACCACAAATATTAGTTTGAATATTAATTGAGCTAAACTTGTATAATCTTGACTCGACTCGATTCGATTTGTATTCGTAAACAAAATTCGTATAAATTCGACTTGACTCGTTTTGAACTCGTAACAATATTCATAATATTTATATATATATATATATATATTTATACTATTACATATATTCTTTTATTATATAAATTTTATGTGTTATATATATTATTTTTAATACTTTGTATAAGTAATATATTTTTTTATTTTATATAGAAATAACCTATTTTATTTTTTTATAATAATAATATATTAAATTTATAAAAAGATTATTGAGTCAAATATTTATAAAGAGTAAGAAACTCAAATAATTACTCGACTCAATTCGATTCAATTTGTGGAGATCATTAGAAAATAAAAACAAATATCAATAAATAATTCGATTCGACTCGAACTTATCTTTGATCGACTCGAATTCAACTCGAATTAACAAATTCTGAACTCGACTCAAACTCAAATTATTTAAGTCCAACTCGACTCAATTCAATTTAAACTCGTCTTTGATCGAATTGTTTACAACCCTACCTCCGTCTCTTCTCTAGTTACACATTTTGTACACACCACCCACCTTAAATCTTCCACTAATAATCCGATATTGATTCCAACTTTCCCATGTTCCTACGTTCCTACTTCTCATAACCATAAATCAAGTTATAACAAATGTAAAAATTCTTTACAATTAATCTATACTCACGCAATACAACATACATCTCACCATTCCAACTTTTATCTATAACCTAAAACCGTCTACTAATTTATCCCTCTCTTTATGAGAAAATGAGCAAGAACTTTCTAATCCATCACTCATTGCATTTGACTTTTGTTTTATATTATTATATGTTAACTTTTTAAGATAATTGTAAAGAAGTCTCACCCAAACTTTTAATCCATTAATTTATCTAATATACTTGACATATGAAGAAAAAATTTTAATAAAAAAAAGAGTAACCAAAATTCTTTTCATTTGTTTTATAACTAAAATATTCTAACCCGTGTACAAAAAAGTTAGCACACGCCTTTTGCGCTCTGTAATACTGATTTCTTAGTGAGAATTTACAAACACAGTTCTATAACAAGGTTTTGAGCTGGTATATGATACAGTGACTATATTAGCCCTGACAATAAAAGACCACCATTTGGCTAATCTAACTTGCTGAATTATCTAGGTTGAATTCAACGGCTGCCTTACTGTCATCGAAACCCTGGGACAAGTGCTAATCGTTCATTCAAAAGCTACTAAATTGCATAACTGGCAAGGAAGCAAGAAGAACCATCTATATAAGATCTGAAATTGAAACGGCTAGAAGTAAAGATCAAATCTTCACCAGTCTGAACTACCACCTTTTCCTAAACATCAGACTGGAGTAAAGATCTTATATAAACAAGAACCCCACTCCCCAAAAAGATCAATAAAAACAGATCACTCAGACCTAGGGAAATTATGGATTAATTTAACAGTGAACAGAAGTCGAGCTACCCAAAAATATCGAGCAATCAGGAAAATTACCTCGAAATCACAGGGATAACATAGAAAACTCAAATAATAGTTCGAGAGGAATTCAGCAAGTTGAACCAAGGTCTAAGAGAATATCGCTACAAGCAAAAACCATACTACATAAGCACGAACTCTAGACCAGAACCTACGACTACTACATTAACAATTGACCGATTTACAGGTCTAAAAGACCATGATAGCAAACAAAATCAACCACCGAACCCATACAAGGTCCTCCCCTGCCTCTTGAGCGCATAAACAACATCCATGGCTGTCACCGTCTTCCTACGAGCATGCTCCGTATATGTAACAGCGTCGCGGATTACGTTTTCGAGAAAAATCTTAAGAACACCACGAGTCTCCTCATAGATGAGGCCGCTGATCCTCTTGACGCCACCTCTCCTAGCCAGACGGCGAATTGCAGGCTTGGTGATGCCCTGGATGTTATCCCGAAGAACCTTCCTGTGCCTCTTGGCTCCTCCTTTACCCAGTCCCTTGCCTCCCTTTCCACGACCCGACATTTTCGCACGTAGATAGATCTAGGGTTTTGAATTGGGGATTTCTTTTTTCTTCTACTCCGAAGAGATTTCGCTGCGTGCGGTTGAGTTAGGAGGAATGGACATATATAGTAACACCGGTAGCGGGTGAGATTTGTGTTTTCTGTATGAGAAGCGGTGGGATGGATTTTCAACTGTTGGATTCGGGAAGTTATGAACGGTTCATAAAGTCGATCTGCGTCATCCGCTATGGATGAGTTTGAGTCGTCGATAGCGCTTGAATCAACGGTTGATTGTTGTTCGAAGGTGTTTTTGGAGGATTGTGCTTTCTCTCCAGTCGCTGATGTGGCGCTACTGTTATGAGCACCTTTGAGGATGGCTTGTTTGGTGATTCCTTACCTTCTTCAAGGGCGGGCGGGAATACGGACCGTCAAATAAGTGCGTTCGGGATTGCAGTGAGTGCTCGATTCATGAATTGGACGATTTGGTTAAGAGCTCAACTTCTTTTCTTTCTTTTTTTGAGCAAAATATCGATAATATTATACAGATAAAACAAATATAAGAGTTCTTGAGTACAAACTAATTAAAATTATAATATGGATCCTTTCTATTATGAAATTGCAAAAAACAAGGAAGAATTTGGATTAAAGAGATCTTTTTAAAGGTTTGCATTGTTGCTGCAAATTGCGTTAAATTGTGTGCATATCGATTATCAGATGATGAATTTTTCTTGCCTTCTAAGACTTCAAGTTGTGAAAAAGCTGTTTCGTATCTTCAATAATAGGATCGAGAATCCAATCCTAACTGACAGAGGAGGTGGTAATTGCTTGAATAGTCACACTAGAGTCATCTTCTAAAATAATATGGTCCACGTTTTTTTGCTAGTGCCTCTTGGAGAGCCAGGAGAGCTACCGATGCTTTCCTAATATTAGAGTTAGTGCTTGAGATAAAATTTCTTAGCAAAAATTATATGGCTTTGGAGATCAATGTAGAAAACTGAAATATAACTTCCATTATTTCAAACTGTCACATCAAATGAGAGGATTTTTTTCTTTAAGTTGATCTTGTTGGGATATAGTGTTATTACTAGGAAGATTCTGAATACTAGACCACGGACCCAAATGCTCACGAAGTCTCTTATTGAGGGAAAAGATAAGCCCACTAAGAGTGGTGAGGATCTGATCGTAATGACTTTATTCCTAGCGAACCAAATGGAGTCTATGACTAACACTGCAAAAATCTGGAATCTATGATGCTCAGAGTTCGGGATCTTTAAACTGGTTTCAGGATTGATGATGATCTTAATTCAATCCGTAATGGGGTTTCTGGCAAAGATAGATATGTTAATGGGCCATTCAAAATTTCTCCACACAATTCTTGAAGAGCAATTTAGAAAAAGGTGTTGGAGATTTTTTGATTCAACATGACAGAAGGGGCAAGTGATTGAATCATCTTCCATAGGGAGAAATTTTTTTTCAAAAGAAATTTTGTAGGAAGGATGTCATTTGCAATTTTTTAGAGAAAAAGTTTGAGGTAGTCCTACATTTTTAATCTTTATAGGTTTTTCTAGTTAATGGGATTTGCAAAAAAGAGCTGGTTGTTCTGAGTTTTGACAAGGGCAACGTAGGCTAATTTTACCAAAAATCTTTTGAAAGAGTGCTGAATCCATTTGACCTTGTATGGAATAGAATGAAAATTTTGAGTTGCCATATGTATTTTTTGGATCTTCATCGCTGAACTTTGAGAGAAACGAGTAAAAAGGAGGGCAGAGTTCCACCGACGAGGTTCTTCAAGAATGAGTTCAGAAACCATAGTGAGAGGGTCAATTAAAGTGGAATTTGGATTAGGTTGAGGTTTGAAAGTATGAAGAGTGAGGATTCTTTATCTAGAAACAGTACTGGTGCTGATGAGATGTCTTTGTTTACGCAAGGATTTCCATAACCAAGAACCCTGAGGCTTTGGATTGATATTAGTGAAAGAATCAGCTCTAAGATATTTTTTTGATAAAATATTATGCCAGAGACTATTAGATCCTTGAATGAAAGACCAAGCCAATTTGGAAAGAATGGCGGAATGAAACTAGTGCATGTTCTTTAGGCCTAAACCACCCATAAATTTCGGGGTACAAATCTCTTTCCAGGACTTTGGGGTGAAGAAATGCTTGGTAGAGTAATCCATACCCCATCAAAATTTACGAAAAATCAAGTCCATTTGAGAGCAGATCGATTTCGGGAATGAAATAGAAGCTATAGTATAGTTAGGAATAGCACTAGCCACTGATCTAATGAGGACAATTCTAGTAGCTTGAGAAATGAGTTTTTGTTTACATCCTTAAAGTTTGGATTGAATTTTTTTTATGATGGTTTTGAAGTACAAACTAGAATTTCGTCCTACTAAGAGTGGAAGTCCTAGGTATTTTGTGGCAGGAGGGGAGATTTTGAACTGAAGAAGAGTGAGGATGGCCATTTTGATACGAAGCGTAGTGTTGTTGTTAAAGTGAATGGAGGATTTGTGATGATTAATGCTTTGGCCAGACCAAAAATTGTAAGTGTGAAAACACTCATTGAAAGCATGATATGTAGAAACAGTGGCTGAACCAAATAGGAAAATATCGTCGGCAAACATCAAGTGAGAGATAGAAGAGCAGGCTCTAGAAATCTTGATACCTTTAAGAACACCATTATTTTCTTGTTTAAGAATAAGTCTTGAGAAAACCTCGCTACCCAAGATGAAGAGAAATGGAGAAAGGGAATCACCTTACCTTAAACATCTAAAAGGAAGAAAGAACCTTTAGGGAGAACCATTGATCACTATAGAATAGAAAACAGTGGTAATGCATTCTTTGATCTAGAAAATCCATTTGTCTCTAAATCATGCAGGATGGAGAATAGAAAGAATAAAATATCATTCAATAGAATCAAAGGCTTTTGCCATGTCGGTCTTGATGGCCATCTAATCATGAGGTCCTTTTCTTTTCTTCAGGTGATGGAAAATCTCTTGAACCAAAATCTTTTCATCGATTAATCTCCCTTGGATGAAAGCAGATTGGTAAGGAAATATAATCTAAGGAAGAATAGCCTTTAATCAATTTGTCAAGATTTTGGATATGATTTTGTAACAAACATTGAAGAGACTGATGGGATGAAATTAGTTAACATCATTTGGATTGTCAACTTTAGGGATGAGAACAAGGTTTGTATGATTTAATTCCTTCCAGAGTTTTCTATTAATGAAAAAATATTGAACAGCTACAATAAGGTCTCCTTTTATGATGTCCCAGTACGATTTGTAAAACAGACCAATAAAACCATCAAGACTAGGAGTTTTAGAAGAAGGAAGTTGTCTGACGACTAAAGAGATTTCTTCATCAGAAGGCAAAGAGTAGATAAAATCGTTTTCTTAAGAGGGAATCTTATGAGGGAATAAACTTTCCAAATCATCGGGAATAGGAATTAGACGTGGAGAAAATACTTCTAAAATGATCTTGGATTTTTGTGGAAATGATGGCAAGATTAGAGGTCCAAACATTCCTCCCAGTATTAAGACAATCTATGGAATCTTTTCTATGCTTGATATTGGTGTAAGTATGAGAAAATTTTGTATTAAGATCAGGAGTTGTTAACCAGGTAATACGAGACTTTTGATGTCAAAGAGATTCCTCCCGAATGAGAAGTTCTTGAATGTTTTCTTAAAGATTAGCTTTGATAGAAACAAGGGAAGGAGGTTCTCGAGCTTGCAAAGAATGAAGCTTCAAACTGAGGATTTTGAGGTTCGTTTGAATATGGCCAAAAGAATGGGTGCTCCAAAACTTTATTGCTTTTTTTGTGGCCTTAAGCTTCTTTGCAAAAACAATTTGGGGGGGGGGGTGATAATAGATGTTTGCCGAGCTTGATGGACAATATCAACACACGAGGTATCACAAGTCTAAAATCCTCAGATTTGAAGGATTTTAGGGCATAATAGGAATTAGAAGTATTAAGCAAGATTGAGGCATGATCAGATGTGATTCTAGGAAGTGTGGTTATAGAAGCTTGAGGGAAAAGATGAAGCCATTGAATATTATCCAAACCCCTATCCAATCTTTCCTTAATTAAATTGGGTCTCTGTCTATTATTGCACCAATTGAAACGGGGACCTTTGGAGCCTAAATGAATAAAGCCATTTTTTCCATAAACAGATGAATACCTCTAGGATTAGATGTTTGGGTAATTGGTTTTCCTTCTAGTTTTTCATTTTGGGAAATGATCGTGTTAAGATCACCAATGATAAGAGACCAACCCGAGGAAGCACTAATGATTTTTATTAAATTATCTCAAAAAGCTTCCTTTTTGTGAAAATGGGCTGGACAATAGACTAAAGAAATGAGTCAAGGTATATGAGAAGGATCAGTGTACACCATAATAGATAATATATTACAGGACATATAAACAATATCACAGTTTACAACAGAACGATACAGGAACAAAAATCCACCTCATTTCTTCAGGGGTGGAATATTCACAAAAAAGCTAAACCCTAGTCTATTCACAGTAGTACTAGTTTCATGCATAGCTAGCAAAGTTTTATATCAGAGAATAAGATATGGGTTATGAACCCTAGTAGTTGCTCTAAAGAATCTTATTGCACGAGGTCGAGCAATACCTCTGCAATTCCAACATATCACCTCTTGGCTCTTTGGGGGACAAATTAGGCTCTGTCTCCTCAATCGTTTGATGAAGGGGGGAAAAGTCATTGTCTGGTTTCTGAACATGTTACGAGGGTCGTGCATCTCTTGATTCAGGTATAGTGCAAATCTTTCAGCCTTTTGACTTTTCTTGGAAATTTTCAATGGGCCTTTGCCTTTCTTACTTCTCTTGATGGGCCTTGAATTCTCTGGCATTTTTAATCTTGAGTGATGCTGAACAGGAGGATCTTCAAAGCCTTGGTTGAAAAGCGAGACTGGATCAATCAACAGTGATGAGATTCCACCAACAACATTTTCAGAACGTGCATTCTCAAACACAAGAGGAATTAAAAAAATATTTTTTGTTAGATACGAAAGATTCTACTCTTTCCTCCATCAAAGACTTCCTTTTCTTTAGAAAATTTTCAGTGAAATGAGGGGTATTTTTTTGAGGGCATGGAGTTGAGGAAGGAAATGTGGGTTGATTTGCCATGTGAGGAAACTCTCAGGGACGATAATTTGGGCAAGGTTCTCGAGTTGCCTGGAAGTCAAAGTTAAACGAGTTAAAAGCTAGGCAACCACGTCTGGATGGGCTGAGAAAGAATGTAGAGCCTTTGATAGCTGTCAATTGGTCCATTACTTGTTGGATACACTCTAAAGAATGGGCTTGGCTTAGAGATTCGAGCAAAGCTTGGGAATTGGGTTCGGAAAGATGGGGACTTTGAGAAGAGTTTGAGGGATTGGGCTTGATTGGTTTAGAAGACCCATGAACCAAGTCTGAAACTAGTTGGCGAGATTGGTTTGGTTGAGTGAGGTCTGGGATCTAGTCAGGTGTAACTTGAGGATCAGATGCCACGTGTGAGCTTGAGGGAAGTTGGTTTAGTATCTGGGAGACATGTTTTAATGAAAATGAAAGATTGAGGTTGATAGGCTGACAGGGATCAATTATAGAGATTGGCTTAGAGCTCCAATGTTTCGTATAAGTTTTGCATGGGAAAGCTCCTCGAAGCTGAAAACAATAGACCGATGTCATACGTCTTCTGAAAGCCAAATGTAGTTGCTACAAGTTTAGCTTTGGCTTTACCAACATGCTCTACTGGAGTAGCTAAACTTTTGTTACTAAAGGAGTCGGAGCTGAACCTGAATGAGGAACTTGTGGAATTTTGTATCCAAACAGGTGGGAGGAGTTTTTGTAGGATGGAAGCTGGTACAGGTTGTTGAGTGACCCTGGATGGAGATTCTTGTTGGAAATTTCAACAGGCCTCAGAGCTCAATTTCAATTATTGGAATGTAGATTAATTTTTTTTATATAATTTGTAAAGAATATTTTCAGGCAAGAGACACCTACAAAATCAAAATAACAAAGTCTAATAATTAGTCGTCACGTAAGAGATTTAAATCTGAGAAAATTAAGGGCGCGCAACAGGGGATTAATCCGCTTACATCGACCCTTCCCCATATCTCTCCCCCTTCTCTCTTTGCTCTCTCACTCTTAAATAGAAAGGAAAACCTCAAGCTCGCATTTTGTCGAGGACCACTCCACACATTCCGTCGATCTCCTTCCTTTTCATGATCGACTAACGTGGCCGCCACTGTTAAAGTCGTTGCGAGGGTGAGTTCGTGCATCCGAAGTTCGAAGTTGTATGACTCCATTGTGGATATATAGAAGACAAGGGACTCAAAGTTCAATAATAAGGATTTAAGCTTAAAAGGGGACGAGATGGAACTAAAAGATACGAAATTTGTTAGAAAGAGTGAGGAGGATGAGTCAAAGTTCAAAATCTCGAAGTTTTATCTGCTCATATACGATCCTTCGCTTTCAGTCCAACAAGAATAACCAGAGCCATTGCTCCAATCTTCAACCTCACCGCTACCATTTGAGTGATACCCATTGGGTTTTGAGATCTACTTCTTCATTTTGCTTTCAGTTTTTTCTAGGCGTTTCAAGAAGTTACAGAAGAGTTTGAACTCTATCTGCCCTCTTCCTTTCACTATCTTTTTAGGGTTTCACGTTGACGTATGGGATTTATGTTTAAATCTATACGAGGTGTATTTCTAAGAACATCACTATGTAAAAAACATAATTGAGGTGTAAATAATATGTGGAGTCTTCCGAATTTGATTCCTATTGATTTTGATTTTGATTTCAATATTCGATGTGAAGTCAGGGCTTGCATTTGGCGTGTGGATTCATTGACTTGAATGGTTGAGAAACTTGATTTTGAATAATGTGGAAGGTTGTCGACTTGATTGGTTGAGAAACTGATTTTGAAATGGAAGCCAAACTTGAGAGCATTTTGGACTATGAAACTTGATTTTGGATTCATCTCAAGCTTTATAGTCCGTAGAGCACTGCTACATACAAGCCAGGCTTGTACAGTCCACTCTCACATGAACAGTAAAAACACTGTTCATGTGAGAGTGGACTATACAAGCCTGCCTGCAAGTATATTTATTCTAGTCCGTAATGTTCTCAAGTACCAAACGGACTATGAAACTTGAGATGCCTAATCTGAAGAGATCAGGAGGTTCAAGGGAGCTAGAACATTTCAGGGCAGAGAGACGAGAACATTTCATCCCCTGCATCACGTTGTAAGTTAAAATTCTCGCAATCACTTATGTGACAGTGGTAAATTGGCTTTCGTTAAAGTCTCCTTATGGGAGACACCTGCCCAAAGGGTTTTTCGAATTTGAAATTTAGACTAAGGCCAGTTTGAATATAAAGATGAATTTATGTAATTTTATATTATTTTATTTTATTATTATATTTTTTTTAAATCTTTATACAAAATATAATAAATAATTTAAAATTTTAAAATGTTAAAATAATAAGATAAAAATTAATATTAAAATAATATTTTATTCAACTTTTATATAAAATCATTTATTCTCAACTCACTATTTAAACGAGATCCATTTAGATATAGAAACAGTCTCATTTTATTTTATCTCATCTTATTTTATTATTATAATTTTTTTAAAATTTTCATACACAATATAATAAACAATTCAAAATTTTCAAATTTAAAAATAGACTTAAAAATAAATGATATTTTATAAGTCAAGATTATAATTATATATCAGAATTATCTGCGATACTTTTTTACTTACACATTTGAGTTTTGGGACATCACAATGATCAGCTGTCCATTTACAAGAAATCGTCAACATATTCACCAAAAAATAAAAGAGAAATGCTACTTTTATATTTGAGGATCTGACTGAAATTCTGACAGACCCTTTTTTTTTATCTTTTGTTTTTTAACTTAATGATAAAATAAATATTTTTTAATAATGTTATAAATTATTTTAAAAAATATTTAAAAATGTTAAAAATACATTAAAAAAAGAAGAAGTCAGAAGCATACTTGCACGATTCCTCGTCGAGATCCTCCATGTGTAGGTGTGAAGCCCCTCAATGATATGTGTTTGTGGCTCTTTAACACAAATTACACAATGGTCACTACTGCAGGGTCTGGTCGTTCTGGTATGAAGGATTTTTAGACCAGATCTAAAATTCCAATACACTATTTTCCTCAGCCCCCCACCCAAAAAAAAATCGGATGCTAGTTGAATTGTGTAAGGGTACCGTAGGGATAGGGCACTTAGGCTCTGTTTGTATTTAAAATTCATCTCAACTCATCTTCATTTCATTATTACATTTTTATAATTTTTTTAAACAAAACATAAATTCCTATACACTTTTTTCAAATCTCAATACACATTTTTCAAATTCCATTACACATTTTTTAAATCCTAAAATAATAATAAAAATAAAAAATAAATTAAACTCATATCAACTTATCTCATCTCTAAATCCAAACAGGATCTTAATCTCTTACAAATTACAAGTCACAAATATAATTATATTGGAAACTAACATTATCTTACTCTAATTCTGGTGCTATTAATATTTAATAAGATAATAGTAAAATTTTGGTATAATTGTAAAATTTTTATCTTACTCTAATTAAAATTTCAAGTCACAAATATTTGTTCCTGTTACGATAGTAACATTTGTTTCTATTACTCTAATTAGAGTAAGATAATAGTTTATCTTACTATTTAGTAAGATAATAGTAAAATTTTGGAAAATATCTATATATTAGTTTTTTTATAATTTAATAAGATAATATTAATCTTATTTTGTATTGGCTCCCTTTCTAAAAAATTATTTTGGCCCTATTCTACAAATTATTTAAAAATAAAATAAGTAAAATAAATCTTAGATAAAATAAATTGATTTAATAATACGATAACACGTTTTTATTACAGATAAAAGTAAAAAAAGAAGTTGGATGATTTATGTTAAATGTATTTTATTTTTATTTAAGATCTTATTATCAGATTGTTCTATACCAGAAAAATATATATATAGAAATAAATAAAATATTTTATATATTATTTTAACTTTATTTGGTCCCCCAAAGCAAATTTCTAACTCTGCCATTGATTTTCCTAAATCAAGATTAGACTGATTATTCTTATAAACCAAACCAAAATATTAACTATTGATATGGTCGGTTCAACTCGATCTAGACTAATGTAAAGTGGCTAAACATAAAAATAGTCAAAATTTACTTCTAATATGCATTTTCAGCCATCTATACAAAAAAAAAAGTCTACAATGTTTAATAGGGGTGGGCAACGAGTACCTGCACTTGTTGTCTCGCTCGGCTTCCGTCCCACTCCGTTGGGCAGAGGCAAATCAACCCGCTCGGCAGGCCACCCCCGAGGGGGGAGGGGGGGTCCCCTTACCCGTATTTGTCTCCTAAGGTGGGGATGGGGGCGGTATGAGGGGATCCTCGCCCCCACTCATATAAATAATAAATATATATTATATTAATATATTATTTATTATATATCTAAATAATATATATGTACAAAACGACATGTCGTTTTGTTTTAAGTTAAAAGTACCCCCTCATTTCTCCTTCTTCTGCGCTCTCTCTCTTTCTCGTCTCTTATTTTCTCCCAATTCGAGCCTTCGAGAATGAAAAACCCTAGTCTTGAATCGCATCGAAACCTCGTTGCATTCACGTCATTGCCAAACTTTATTACTTCTCGCCATTGTCTCGTTATCCGTTCCTCACCATTATTTCTTCAAATCGACGTCAACAATGTCCTCATTTCTCATCGAAGGTAAGTTGAAATCCCCCCCCCCCCTTCTTTTTTCATTTTTTAAATTAATAGAAATGATGAATGGGGGATCATGGGATAATTGATGGAGAATCAGAGATGGAGAAAGGGACGGTGGCAGGGGGCAAGCAGTTGGACTATTACCCCGTTGCGGGACGGGGTACCTCGCCCTCATGTAGGCGGGGGCGAGATGTAGAACGAAAAACTCCCCCCCCCTCCCCTCCCCTCCCCAAAAATGCAAGGGCAGGTGGCGGAGGTAAGGGTGCCCCGCCCTTAGTAGGGTTGCCCCTGATAAGGCGGGTAGCACTCCTAAATTGTTTACATGTTGAATATCAATTATTTATCTCTATTTACACATTTTGTATTTGAAAATAGCCTAAAAAAGTTGAAGAAATTATCAAAATTATCCATATATGAGAATTAGCAATTATCATGATAAAAATTAAAAACAAAACTAGAGAGACTGAAATTGAAATATGCAATATCATTTAAACTATACATATGGTCAATGATGACAGGTTAAGAAAAAAATTACATAATCAACTTATAGTAAAATAATATTTATAAGAAATATTTAAAAAACTAACTATATAGTTCGGCCGGTCGGGTCCGATCTAAAAAACCCACAATCCGGGACCGGATGGAAAATTAAAATTCTAAGATTATATGGACTGGACCAAACCATTCAGTTCAATTAGTCTTTTCGGTCTAGTCGATCTTTCCAATTTCAATCGTAAACTTACACCCATGGCCACAAGTCAGCCCCACACATCTTAGTTATTTCATACTTTCTATTGATACACACAATATTGTTATTAACTTAATTTCAAATATTTTATAATAGTGATATTTGAAGGCTTTCTGCCATATACCATCCGCATGACATAATTTGGTTTATAAAATTTGAATCTTGGAGCATTGGTAGTGATGTAGCCATATGTAAATACAAACCAATATTAGCTATCAACCTCACTAGATTGTGAAGTGGCAAATGTTTTTTTTTTTTTTCTTGCAAGCTACAGTCTACAAATTTTCAAGCTACAGTAATTCTACATAAGAACTTAGTTGTTATTAATGTTAAATATGACCACTAAAAATATTATTGTTTAAACAATAATTTAATTATAATTTGATTATTAACTAATATATGGTCGATAAAATTGTAAACTATGAGAATAATAAATTAGATAAAATAATAATTAAAAATATTGTATTATTTTTGGATCATGGAATAGGCAAAAGGTAAAATATGTGACATTAGATTGCTTTTAAATTTTTTTTTATCTATCCAATACTAATGCTCTTATAAATCAAATTATCATGTGTAGATGGTGTGTGATATAAATGACTTCAAATAGAATATTCTCCTCCAACCTTTCTCAATTTGGCAAATTTATCTCCACGTGCAAACATCGCTATAAGTGACGCCCAACAATAGCTATAGATCTAGCCAACTTTAGAATGAGATGATTTATAACAATTTGGAATCGTTTCAATGTTGATAAAAAGTCATAAAAATCATATTTCAATGCAATTCAAGCATTTTATATCACGTGTGTAAGGAGATTTTTTCCTTTATTTTCGGCCCACTCAACTTTAGAGAAGAGTGGGAATACTGACCGTCGGATAAGTGTGTTTGGGATCATTGTGAGTGCTCGATTTATGAGTGGACGGTTTGGTTTAGAGCTCGATTTCAATTATTCGAATATAAATTAATTTTTTTCATAATTTGGAATTTAGACTAAGGCCTTTTGGATATAGAAATAATCTCATTTTATCTTATATTATTTTTACAATTTTCTTAAGTTTTCGTACAAATTATAATAAGCAATTCAACTTTTTAAGATTTCAAAAAAAAAATATTAAAAAAAATATTCTAATACTATTTTATTTTATTTTTTATTTTTATTTAAAACATCTCATCTCACTATTCAAACAAATCTAAAAATAAATGATATTTTATAAGTCAAGATTATAATTATATATCAAAATTATAACGCTAATATTTTACTTGCACGTTTGACACGTCACATTAATCACCTGTCCATTCACAAGAAATCATCAACATACTCAACATTAGACCGGTTATTCTTATAGACTGAACTGGAATGTCAGTTGTCGGTATGGTTGATCTAATTCGGTTTGAACTAATGTAAAGTGGACCAACCATACAAAAAATCGAAAATTACTTCTAATATGTATTTTCGGCCCATCTATACAAAAAAGCCTACAATGTTTATACTTTTTAATATAAACTATTTATCTTTATTTATACATTTTGTCCTTGAAAATAGCCTCAAAAGTTGGATAAATTATCAAAATTATCCATGTCTATGAGAATTAGCAATTATCATAATAAAAATTAAAAACTAAAAATAGAGAGAATGAAATTACAAGATGCAATATCATTCAAACTCCAAATATATATGGTTAGTGGTGATGAGTTAGATAAAGATTACATAATTAATTTATACAACTAAACTACTATATGAATAATATATATTTTATATATTTAAAAATCTAACTATACACTTCAATCGGTCCGATCCAGTCCAATTTAAAAATATATACCCAAGATCGGATAAAAATCAAAATTCTAAGCTTAAATGGACCGGATTGAATCATTCGGTCCAGCTAGTATTTCTAATTTGGATAGGTAAACTTACACCCATGGCCACCAGTGAGTCATACACATCTTAGTTATTTCGTGCTTTCTATTGGTACACATAATAGAAATATTAAACTTTTCAATTTCAAAATATTTTATAATAGTGATGTTTAAAAGTTTTACACCGCACATTATCTAGACGACATAATTTAATTTATAAAATTTGAATCTTGATGTAGCCAAATGTAAATACAAACTAAAAGTATTAGCATTGATGTAGCCAAATATAAATACAAACTAAATTTAGCTAACAACTCCACTAGTTTGGAAGAGGCAAATGTAAATTTTTTAAGTTACGGTCTACAAATTTATAAGCTACAGTAATTCTACATAAGAATTTAGAGTACTCTCAATGGA
Organism: Platycarya longipes; assembly: GCA_036559045.1. Lineage (NCBI taxonomy): Eukaryota > Viridiplantae > Streptophyta > Magnoliopsida > Fagales > Juglandaceae > Platycarya > Platycarya longipes. The sequence continues at coordinate 39,757,140 of CM071797.1, forward strand.
TAACTTATCTCCGACTGGCTCTCCTGGTCACCGAAACACAGACGAGGGCTTCTCTTACCTCATTCACCCCCGTAGGTCAGGATCAACAGGATTGGTTGGGTGGCTGGAAGCTGACTAATCAGCTCGAAAGAATAATGCAATGAATTCTGAATGATCAGGAAGGGCTGGACCTCTCTTGGTATTGGCACCATTCGCAAAGGTTAAGTGAAGGTTGCAGCATCCGCAGAAGAAGGGTCATAGCCAAAATCAAATTCTACTTTTAGTTAATTGGAGATGAATTTAACTTTAACTATTTCATTAACATCAAATCTCTATATTGAAATAGTCATTTATTCATTATATAATAATAAAATAATATGAGCTAAATTTGAATTTAACTATTACATTCACATTAAATTAACCATTATTTATATAGTGATAAAATAATATTAATTTATTTTTTTAATTTTATCATACTTTACTATTTTACTTACTATATTAATTAATAATTATATTCTAATTAAATTATTAGTTAAAAATTATATTTTTAACTAATGTGGAGAAGAAGAGAGAAAAAATAAATAAATAAAGATTTGGCAAATGAAAAATACCTACCAAATTTGATCTTATTTTGATATTATTGTAGCTAAAGTTCAATTTTTTTTTAGCTAATCTATTGTCATATATTTTTTTTTGTATAATAGCTAAATGCATGATAAAACACACATGAACGCTTTGTTTGAAGACGACCACAAACTTTAAATCTTTGTTTGAAGAATAAGTCTCAAACGCATCGATATATCATGTGCTTGAAGAACAAGTCAAAATCCACATCTCAAATTTCTCTTTCGAATAAAATAATAAAAGTTAAAAAAGGAAAATAGGAAATATATATTGGGCAAACAAAGAGACCCAACACCAATGAGACCACAAAATCGACGAAGCTTTTGTGAACCACCCAGTAGCAGACGACACCAAGTGGAAGATGCACGACGATGAGGAGCTCTGCAAGCGAGAAACAAAAAGAGAACGAATGAAACTAGCTTCCACCTTTCTTATTTCCTGATCTTTAAAAAAAAAATAAAAATAAAAATAATAATTGATGTGGTATAATACCATGTCAATAGTTTGTCCGGTATTTGTTATAGACGTTTGCCTTTAGCATTAGTATGTAGAGAAACATTTTGAGCAAGTGTCACCGATAAAAAACTGTTATCGGAGACGAATAGAAAAATACCACACATAAGAGGTTTCATCATTTTTTGAGTTTTCACGCGATGCAGGGGATCAATTTATATTCCCTTTCTCTCTCTCTCTCTCTGATCTCTCATTTCCTCTGGAATTTATGTTTCCATTCCCAAGAATCGTTACTTTTTTTCTCTACTCTTCTTTTCCACATCCTTTATCTCATACAACTAGTCTGAAACTCTCTCTCCCTATCTTCTCTCTCATGCTGAATGAACTTTAACTCTTAACTTTAACTCTAAGTCGATATGAGTCAAACTCAAACTCAAACTCTAACTCGATACGGGCCAAACGGTATGTTCAAGGAGATGGTATTTGAGATTTTGTACTGCAAACAAATGCCAGGTATATCTTTTCTATGCTATGTCTGAGCTTTTGTGTTTTCTTTCACAGAAGTCATTAAAGTAGTAGAGCTGCAATAATTACACGCCAATGTGAAAATTCACAAGCTGGCCTTATAAGAGAATCTACATTCGGATTCTCAAAATTTTTTTCAAATCTGAACTAAAAATTTCATCCCCTATCAATTTTTTCTAAAGTTTACTTATTAAAAAAATTCCTACATGTCATTCTTTTTATTTTTTCTCATCTATTACAATAATATTATTTTATTATTTTATTATTTTTCAACTACTTTATTTCATATCATAATATTATTTTCAATAAAATATAATAATATATACTTAAATTTAACTTTAAAAAAATTTGAGAAAATACTATTTACCATTTCATCCAGTCTCTTATTTTTAAAAAACCGGATAGAGGTGTATTATTAAAAAGTCCTGCTAGACATACACGGGATTGTGTACACGCTAGGGACACGACTTCAGTTGATATATATTTAATAAAAAAAATTGAAAAGAACAAAATAAGAAAAAAATTACGAAAAGATCAAAACGAAACCCATACGGTCTCACCCACTCCTTTCACTCTGTTCATCTCTTCAACTCCACTCCTCTCTGTTTTACCACTCTCCATCTATATCTTCAACTCCATTTTCATCGGTGCCACACGTTGGGGCTCATGTTGTTTTCTAGAAATGTAAAGTCCCTTCTTTCGATTTTTATTTTGCTTCCAGACCTGTTCCCGATATATAGCTTATTGTTTGGCTACCAAGAAAAGAAAAGGAAAATCTAACACTTTTCAGAGCTTGAAAATGCATGTTTTCTTTCTTTTGTTTTAACTTTATTTTTTTAAAACCTAACACTTCCCAATAGAATCACAAAGACGAATCTAACACTTTTGAATGAGATGGGTTACAGAATCGAGTGGGTTTTGGCATGGTATACAAGAGAATTTTCTAGTTGTTTTGGGAGTTCTGTTCAAATATTTAGTATATCCTTTTGTGCTTCGTGGACCATTTTAATGGAGGTAGTGATTTTGTCTAAAAAAAAAAAGTAAGATAGCCATACATCGATTTCCTTTCTGCTGGGTTACAACTGTACAAGGCAACGTCTTTACGATTAGGCTGGTTCATCTCGGCCAAATTTTATCGGTCAGTTTAAAATTTTATTTATTTTTTAATATTTTTAATTTTTAAAAAAAATAAATTTATGAAAATTTTAAATTCGAATTTCAGAATTTTCAAATCTGAAACTCGAATAAATATCCTTATTCACGATATTTCTTTTGGAATAGGAAAGGTGAGGAAGACAACTTGATTTGCCGAAATTATCTTGGCAAGCAATTTTTTATGTTGAAGATGAATGCTTTGTGTTGAAGCAGAAACTCGCATGGATTTGAACCTTGATGTTGGCTGACGAAGGGAAGGGAATATTGGGGGAAGGGAATGGGTTTGAAGTTTTGAACTAAAAAATGAAACGTTGCGTTCCATTTGGAGACTTGTGTACGTGGGTATACCCCTAGTGTATGCAAATAGAGTTTTTTATTTTTAAAATAAAAAAACACCTCATATTTTAGAGGTGGGGAGCGTTTGAGCTCCCCAATGGAGATGGTCTAAAGCTAGATGTAACTCGACTCTGGAGCCACACAAGTAACTGGAAAAAATTAAAAAATTGGAAAAGAGTTGCATAATTTAAATCAAGTGGTTTCAAAGCCTGGAACTGACAAAAATAAAGGGCATTGATTTGTTTACCGTTTACAAGGTGCTTCCATCTATTAATTCAAGACCACTTCTACGCAATCTTTCAATTTCTACATATTATTATTTTTTATTTTTTTTATTTTTTTTATTTTTTTTTGAATTTGTTCTTTTTAAATTAAATTAATTTTTTATTTTTTATTTATATATTAAATATTTAATTAAAATAAAATAAAATAATATGTAATGTATAGAAATTACGTGAATAATAAAAGGATGAATAAATTTTTTCTTGATTCAATAGCTTTTTCACCTTTTCAAACAAAGAAGAGGAAGAGAAGAGTGCAGATGGCTTTGATTGAGAGAGAGAGATTATCTCCTGCAGCGCAAGAAGAGAAGAGTGCACATGCAAGTCTTACGTGTCACTTTTATAGTGGTTTCCGATAATACCAACTTATAGGTAACACGGTGTTTAGAGCATTTTTAATTGAGTAATTAAAATTTTTTTTAATGTACTTTTTGTATAAATTTTCAAAAAATTTAATCATATTTAATCAAAAATTATAGAAAAATATAAAAAAATATACTTTATTTTAAAAAATGAATAATAAAGTTAAACTTTTCTCTAAATACTTTTTAAAATAAAATATAGTTTTTGACCTTTCACTATAATTCTTTTAATAAATTTTGATATTAAAATTTTTAAAAATTTGTGTAAAAAATATAATTTTTTTAAAAAAATTAGTTATTCCATTAAAAATGCTCTTAATAATTAGTGTTAAATATCACCAAAGAGAAAACCTGCCGGTCGGAGCTTTCCTACAGAATGGACTTATCAGAAACGAATCATCGGGTGCCACATCACTTTGATGAGGGAGAGCAGCTGTTTAATGATGAAGCGGGCTGTAGGGGATTCGCAGACGCAGGGGATAACCCCTCATCCTAAAACAAATGCATAGATGAAAAAGGGCTCGAGGGGGAAGGTCGGGTTGTTTAAGGTTGGATTCGGTGCAAACAAGCGTAGCTTCCAATGGGTTGCTCTCATATGTGGCAAACGACCATAGGGTTCCGATAAAACCAACATAATGGAACGGGGCCCTATGACCAATAATAATCACCTTTTAAGACGGCCGAACAGATCGTAAGACCACGTAAAACGGACTGAAGTCATAAGTCAGGGTTTAGGGTCTTGGTTGGTTCATTTCCCTTCCGGCCTTCCGTCTGCTACACCTCACCGCGGAGTTGTTTGCCCTACCACAACTTCAGACCAAGCCGACTACAAATGGCGCTCAGACCCGGACTCATGAGGCGGTTTCTGTCAACTTCGTTGTTCTCTTCTCAATCCTTTGCAGCCACCACCACTGCTTCGGCCTCTGTTGCTGACACTGCTAGCGATAAACCTGCCGTTGCTCCTTCGACGACCCTATTTGTCTCCGGTAATTTTTTCTTCAGCACAATTACTATTAGGCCTAGTTCCTGTCTGCCATGAGTTGATTTGATTGGTATAGGTCTTGTCTCTATTAGGTTTTTTGCATGCAGAGAGGATGCTCTGTTCATCTCGGTAATTCTTTTATTTCAGAGTTGTGATTTCCAACATTCCTCCTTCTAAAGAAAGGGATTTGTTGTATTTAATAGGTCTGGAAATTGGGATTTCTATGTTACTATAAAATTGTGAGTTTTTTCCCAAATCAAAGATAAGCGGGTTCTAATAACTAGTTGGTCTAGTAATAGAGATCTCCATCTTCTTTTAAATTAGTATCATGATAGACATTGCTCCTTTATACCTTCCGCTTAAAGCTAATGGATGGTTAGGGGTAGGTTTTCCTATTCATGTTCAATTCTTTATAAGGATGGTGCACCAAATTACATTCTTAACCGTGGTTAATGTTAGACAGATACTAGTATTAGCAGGAAATTATGGTTATATGCATGATTATGGCCTCATAGAATAGTTCAACATTTGTTCTTCAGGGCTTAATAAGAGAACCACTTCAGAGAAACTTAAGGAAGCATTTGCTAAATTTGGTGAAGTTGTTCACGGTAATATCTTTTTTCTTACTGGTGCCACTTTATTTTTATTTTCTGTCTTTTTTCTATATATGAAGCAGTGCATTCCTCACTTTGTAAGATTTTCATTTTGTTAACGTGAACCCCAAACTAAATTCAACTAAAACTCGATTAGTTTTTTTATATCAAAATTGTCAGTTGCTTTGGAGGTGTGATTTCTATTTCACCCTTGTTTTTTGGTCAATATTGAGCTATTTACGGAATATCATTGTGATTTAAGGCCTTGAGTTTGTCTGGGAGGAATGATGATTTACCCAAACCAGGAAATTCCAATTCAGTTAAGTGTATCTTATAATTGAATGAGCAGAACAATTCCTTTCTGTGTCTCAGATATCTTCACATATCATTGTGGCCTTATTCCCACTTTTGAGTACACAATTATATGGAGGCATTATAACGAAATGGGAAAGGACAAATGAGCAGTTGAGTCTCATGCCACTTATAAAATAATGAGTCTTGTGTGACTTAACAGATAAGTGGCCCTCGATGTGGAGGAATTGGAGTAGTTAACGTAAAAGAGTTTGATAGGATTTACTGGGGTCGTTGGATTGGCATTTAGCCTGTTCAATATTTAAGTTATGATTTTGGTCGAAAATCTTCACCGATGAAAGGTAACTTTTAGGTTCATTATCATATGCCAATGAACTCTATAGCTCAAAGGCTTTGTAACTGTATGAATGGTGTGGTCATGGTTCCAAATTTAATGCATGTGTAACTTTACCCATCCAAAATATCACACACGCACACGCACACACATGCACACGCACACGCACACGCACACGCACACGCATTATATATATATTATATAAAAGTCACCATTAGGTTTATTATGTTGTTTCTCAATCGTGCATTGGGTTGATCATGACCATTTTGTGATCATTGATCTTGACTGTTCATAGATAATTCTTGGTTATTCATATCTTGGTTTCTATTCCCTATGTTCCAGCCAGGGTGGTTACAGACCGTAATTCTGGATACTCAAAGGGCTTTGGTTTTGTGAATTATGCCACCTTAGAAGATGCAGAAAAAGGAATCAAAGGGATGGACGCACAGGTCTGTCTAACTTGAAATTTCTGTCAACTCTGTTCTTAATTTGAAAAAAAAAAAGGATAAGATGGTACAGGTGTCTGAACCGTTTTGAGCAAATTGGAGGAAAAAATATCTGATTTGTGCATGTTGACCGTTGTTTATGCTGTTTTTACCTTATAGTTTTTTGCTATTAACAGATAGTTTTGATGTTTAGAAGTTATGAAGAAAATTATCCTGTAGGATTTTAAACAAGAAATGACTGTTGGCTTGAAAGTTGATATACCAATACCAATACCGATACCAATTAATTGTGATTGAGAGGTTCCTTTTGGTAGTCCTAATTAGATCACAGAACTGAGTTGTTTGGAAGTTTTGCCATGGAAGTTGGACCAAAGTTGGATTCTCTCTCTCTCTCTCACTCACACACACACACACACGAGGATGCTTGACTTTGTCTACAATATTAGACCAAACCATTTTTTTGCCATTGTATTGTAGGTTCAATTTGACTAGATTTCTTCTTGCAACAAACTACTCAATGTTTGTTCCTGTGCTTGGTCTTGCAGTTTCTTGATGGATGGGTGATTTTTGCTGAATATGCGAGGCCAAGAACTCTTCCAGGACAGTCAGCATCTCCAGAAACTAACCAACATTTTCCACCTACAAGATGGTGATCGGTCAAACCATTAATTGAATTGCGAGTTATACCAACATTTGAAAGGAGAACTTGCTGTTGTTTATGAATCTCTTTGGTTTGGCTCAGGACGTTTGTTGGTTGGACGAAATCTAAGCAGCTGCTTCCATCTGCTGAGTGATGGAAAGCCATAAAAAGACTGAAAGACTTTTTATTATTTTATTATATTATTATTTCGAAATTTTAGGGAAACTCCATTGTAATTTGTAACTCTTTAGTTTTAAAGATAATTCTATAGGATCCTTTTTTCCTGAACAAATGGATTATCTCGGTTATTCTCGAGATTTCACGTAGCAATGTGATTTATCTTTGTAAAAATATTTTATTTGTTTCTAGCATCTCTCGACCTCGCCCATTGTTTCTGTCAACTCTCGATTTCGCCGGTGGTTTAGTCACCGTTGATTTCTGGCATCATTTTAATCGTTGTTGATTTCACTGTTGGCTTCGAAATCATTTACAGTCGCTGGCTTGGATGTGGTTTTGAACATGTTTATTCGCAGGTTGAAGATGAAATGGAACTAGGGTTTGGTGAGAGTTAGGGTTTGGCGAGAGAGAATGGGGAAGAAGAAGCTGCATATTTACAATTTTAAATGAATATTTAAATGAATAAAAAAATTAAAAATATAATAGTTAAATGATATGAATAAAAAATAGAAAAGGGGAGTTTTAGTGATGTATTTTAGAGGATAAAATAGAGGATCTAATAGGAGTGCTCTAGTATTAACCCATTGAGAAATGCTAACACCTTACATAATTTCTCGACTAAATTTCTCGATATAATTTTTTTATTTAATGATTAAACAATTTTTTTTTTCCATAATGTTATAATTTTTCTTTGTTTTGTTTTTGTTTTTGTTTTTGTTTTTGTTTTTTAAATTTTCTAATCAAGACACCTCAATTCATGAAGGTGTCATTACCCAGCAAAATCACCACAACGACAAAAAGTAAGTCTGAGCAAAAATTTGAAGATTCCATTCCCTTCTGACTCTAATAAGTTGGAGTCGAAATCGAAATTTTTTTAACTAAAAAAGGCGAAATCGGATTTGTTGTGGATAATTAATGGGGCTTTATTATTGGGTGGCTGGATTTTTGTATTTTGTGGTATTATATTGGCATGCCCTCTTCTAGGTGATTTGGGCTTTGTCTTAATAAATTTGCAATAGCTATAGTGCTCAGCATTCCATTTGATCTACTGCCACAATTGTGTCTATCGTAACAAAATTAAAAACTAACGAGTCTGTGTCAAGGTGTAAATTTCACTTAAACACCATATCCAGCCCGAAGAGCCTCTGTTGTTTTATACTTTTAGGGATAACTTTGGATCCGGACATCCTACAAAAACCAATTTTGCAGACATCCAATCAGGTGTTGCCACGTCGACTTCTCCAAACAATTTCATTGCACCCACATTACAGGATATTGGATATCATAAGCATTAGAATCCACTGCACTTCCTTCACTCGAGCATCCAAACCCGATTCGCATTCCTGTGATGTTTTGTTCCTTATCCAATCTGCCGACCGTATGATACTTTGCTTAGGTTGCTTGTGGATAAAATACAAGAAGATTAAGCTGACGATTGAGGGTGATCCGTTCAAACCGGGTAATGTGGAGGGATCGGGCTATGAGCATCCCATGGTTCTTGTTCAAATTCCAATGTGTAATGAGAGGAAGGTCAGACACTAGGTTTCACTCTTTACTTTCTTAATTCTTTTTCGTTTTCGTGTTGTTCTTTAAACTGGTTTTGTGTGGCTTGAAACTAATTGAAAGTTCTGAATTTGGGACTTGTATTTTATTGTTGTGTAGGGATTAGATTCTACTCAGGAATAGATTCCAAAAATTTGGGACGCCAATACGATATTTACCGAATTGAAAAGCTACGAGAATAGGAAGAATGCATGTTCGGATTTTTATTGAGAAAAAGGAACAAAAAGGAAGGAAAATTTTTCTCTATTGATTTATATAAAATTAAAGGATTTGTACTGATCATCGTCGCTATCATCTTCTTTGCAAGAAAAAATTTGAGAGGAACCTGCCGACGAGCTTAAAACAAACTCCGTTGAGAACCTTCACCTTTCTTATCATCATCAAGAACTCCAGAATATTCCATTGTTGCTGAATTTTCAACTCCATCCGATAAATTGGACCTGGGTCTGGATGCTCGAGTGAAGGAAGTGTAGTGGGTTCTAATGCTTCTGATTTCTTGTAATGCGGGTGCAACGGAATTATTTGAAGAAATCAACGTGGCAACACTTGATTGGATAACTGCAAATTGAGTTTTTATAGGAAGTCCGGACCGAAGATTTTCCCTTTTAACTACCCAAGCGAGGAAGGCAATCAAGATGAACAAGCATCCCAAGCTTGTATTAGTTAGATCTAGGTGCTCTTAGTTTGATTTATATCTGAGTTAAGCATTTTATTATTTTTCACATTAAAACTTTGATTATGTCTTTATTTTAAGAGTTAGTTTATTCTTGAATTACTTTCATGAAATAAAGAGAGGATTTATTTATTTATTTAATTATGCAAATCTCTAACTTGGCTTCAAAAGTTTGATAACCCCTATGAAAGGGAATTTTATGAATTTTATTGAATCTTCCGTCGTAGGGCTGTGAGGTAGCTCGCCTTCTTCCGTGAGAGAAACAATCAAACTAAAGATGATTGCTATAGTTACAAAACGATTACACAAAAGTAATTTTATAAACTGACGTGATTTAATGTGATCGTTAGATACTTAAAATTAAAAATAACTTTATAAATTGATGAACTACATAAAACCATATAAGTTTATAAGATAACTTTTGTGTTATTTATTTTATGGCTAAAGTATTTCTCCAAACAAAATAGAAGGGTACTTACTTGCGGCAGTTGAGGCAAGAACGCTTTCCACCATTAAACTAAAAAACCTTTTATACTCCAAACCATTAACATCAACACATCACACCCTTAAACAAAAAAAAAAAAAAAATGCAATGTGCACTGTTTGTGGCAGTTGAGATTTTGTCACCATAATCAATTTTCATCTAATTCAATGAAAGTGTTATTATAACCTTTTTGGTTGTTGAAGGATGCAATGTGTCAATACCGATAGTTGAATCGTGCAATGATAAGTAGAAAAATTCTACTCAGTAGTGTGTGGTGTAAGGCTGTTGAATAGAATAATTATTTCCTATATGGTTTACATGAACCCAGGTTGTTTCCAACCCTCGAATTTCTTAAGTTTTCATCCAACAAGCAACAACTAAGACCGGTTATGGGCTAAAAGTTCCAAGGGCAATTGGAAAGAAAGCTTTTCACATTAGAAGTAAAATCCTTGTATCATACTGAACCATTAATTAGCTATACTGAAACTACCACACAAACTGCCAAAGTGTGCTTAGCTTGGATTTAGGTAATGGCTGAACGCACTCCAATACTGTATGAGTCTTAATGATGCTCAATACTCTGTGATATTGAAAAAGGCAAAAACAAAAAAAAAAAAACTAAATCGATATATTGGGAAACAGCAAATCGAGTGATGAAATACACACAACCTCAGTATAAGTCTGGGTGAAATTGCCCTTGTGCCCTCTGTAGATCAAGCTTCAAGCTGTAGTTGGTAAGCTGTATCAAAAGAAGAAATTACTGTCACCTCTTATAGTCACCGAGTGTAAACATGGATCCCCATATAAGAGTTCCTACTTACTCAGGGAAGCTCAGGGGCAATCTATTCCTATCATGTTGTTGTTCTAATCTATCCCCATGATGAATTATTGAGTTCGAAGCCAAAACATATAGTGAAACAAAATCCAACCCACTCCTTGTCCCAAATTTCAATGTTGCCTATCAATAAAACAAGACTCAGCAAAAATATGGACAATTACTCTAGTTCTGAACCTTCAAGGCTATAATATTCTTCAGACAATCCATATTACTCTTGGAAGAGCAGAAGTACCATCATGACAAAGCCTAGGGCATACATATTATAGCCAGGAAGATGGGAGAAGTACATGTGTTTCCTGAAATTAAACATGTCAAGTTTGTACCCAAAGCAAAATGTAGGTTGATTCCTTTCCAGATTCAAGAAAATATTCAAGATCAATACTATTTGAGCAATGCTAAATAAAATATCAAGTCATTAAAATTTAAAATGTTGCATAAATGACAAGGTAAAAGAAGGTCACCTCTAGACCTCGAACTTGTTCTTGATACTGACTTAACAAATGCTTTTGCTGTTCCACTCCCTTTGTCCTCTCTTCGTGCTCCAAATTGCGCTCATGCTGGATTGCAACTGCTCTCTTTAAGATCTGATTGTCATTTAACAAGCTCTGCAGATGTTCCTTTAGAGAAGCATGCTCCAGCTGCTCCATGAAGATAAGAGTTCGGAGGTAAATATACATAATTGAAACAGCAGGAGCATTACAGTTTGGTATCCCCCTCATACAGAGATGATTTAGAAAAGTAGGCCTTTTATTACCTCGTCTGATGCCTTTGAGGGGGCAGTTATACTTTGTTCAAAAGCCTCCAGAATTCTTGCGGCACAGCCCCTGGCATCATCAAAATCTGTTGCATTCATCATCTCGTGCACGAACAAGTCCACCCATTTGGATCTGTCTATCGAATTTCCATAACTAATTGTTGATCTCATTTCCTTTACATCTTCAACTTGCTGATCCGACATTTGACTGCCTGGTTAATACACATCCAAAAGAAGGAAATGTGGTCTAAGCCTACCGCAGATACATTTAGGAAATTAATCCAATGGACTAAGAAAACTAATTAAGGGAAATATGATAAACTTCTTACAGGTAGCTGTGCTTTGATCAGGAACGTCTACACAATTAACAAAAGTTGTGGAATCAAAGCTTTGTGATTGATTTCTTGCACTAACATCAGCAAAAGAAAGTGCACGTAGACTCTCAATAGCATCTTCAACCTTATGATTGTGATTTCTACAAACTGTTTCCACCAACTAATACAAAGAAAAAGAAAATATTCAGACCATTAAATCTAAACTTCAAGAAATTTTACTAAAGTAATAACCCTGACATATTCTCCTGTCTCTGGCCAACATCTTTTTTTTTTTTTCCAATAAAGCACGCGTTAATTGCATGTTTGCGGATATCAAGAATGCAAGAAATGCATATAGTGATACCAGTACAGGTAACAACATTAGTGCTAACTAAATATGGTTTAGGACACCCCCAAAGATCTCGCATTAAGAAAAACGCTGATAATAAAATCCTTTACAAAGTGAAGAAAAACCGCTAACTCAGCATATTTTTTTAAGGAATTATAAAATTTGATGAAATGCAATTCATATGCAACACCAACGCATGAAACCACCGATTAAACAAGAACAAATCTTTCTAATGTACAATAAAAATTCTAGCTGCAGGGGTGTTTGATTCTAGGAAAAGAAATATATAAGATAATATGTACAAATCACAGAAAAAGTACCTCAGGGTCCAAGTCAGGGAACATTTGAAGCAGAAGCGAGATCGTGTCTTCGGACCCGGATCCGAAACTCGACCACCTAGGTCTCTTAGCAGCAGAGCACGACGTCGGAGACGAAGATCCGAAAATCTCTTCGAATCCAACACGCTTCCCGCAAACTCCTACAGACATCGCCACTTAAACCCTAATCGTCTTCGGATTAAAACGTGGAAATCTACCGAACAAAAAGATGGAAAGCATGATCTGAAACCCAGAAACAGGGAAATATCTGTTTTGTATTTGACTTTCACGTTTCTATTATTATTATGATTTTTTTTTCTTTTTGATATAAATATTAGTTATTTGCTATATGATTTGGGTTACTTTACTTGTACGAGAGGAAGGACGTGTGCAGAGGAGTGGTGGGGTTTGGTTGATGGGATTTCGGAATCTCAGGCGGCTTTTAAACAAACGTCCTTTGGAGTTTACACTTCACAGTTACCGGTAGGGGCAAAGACAAAGGAGTAACTGCGAAAATAAAAGTGGTCTGTGTTGGTTTTTCTCCTTTTTTTTAAGTTTTGATTCGGTGATTGTCAGGTTTTTAGTGAAAGAAAATGAAGGCCATGTGTGTGGGCCCGGATGGACTGCCATTAGGTCATTTTGCCCAAAAAATCCGTGCCTAGGATTCCAAAATCCCTGTAAAATTCAATGCCTTCGTAGCCACCAAGTCATAAAAACGGACACTTTAAAAAAATAAAAAATAAAATAAAAAATAAAAATATACTCGTTAAAAATAGTAGAAATTTGAAATATTTAAAGATGGAATAAGATAAATTATAAATAATAATAAAATAAATAATTAAAATAAATTAAAATTTAAAATAAGTGATTGAAATGAGTTGAAAATACAAAATAAGTTGTAAATAATAAAACCCAATTTGTAAAACAAATCGAGCATGAAATATAAAAGATTAAATTTTTTGAGTTATTCGTTTTTTTTTTTAAATTTTTGTATAAATGCTAAATTGAATAGTCTTGTGAATTTTAAATTTAATCTTGGAGAAAAAGTTGAAAACTAGTCGTAAGGAAAATCTTGAAATCACTATCTGAGATATTTCGACCTAAAGTCACAGCTATTGAGAAAAGTAAAGACTTGAATATAATCAAAGTCGAATAGTTAGTTGAGTCCTTACAAATGTATGAATCATCTCTTTCCCAAAAGAGAAAATGTAATTTTATTGTTTTGAAAATTGTAAAAGAAGAACATGAAGATGTTTGTGGTGAGGATAATCTAAATGATGAGGATATAGCTCTTATTGTTAGGAAATTCAAAAAATTTATGTTTAAGAAAAATACTAATGAAAAATAAAAGAGAGTAAAAGAATTTCTAGCAAAGAAAAATGAATTAAAAAATTAGAATTAAAAAAAATTGAGAAAAATGAGAAGGTAAAATACTATGAATGCTTAGGTTATGGTAATATTAGAATTGAGTGTCCTAACTTCAAGAGAAATAAAGGAAAAACATCAAATGTGCCTCTTAGTGATGTTTTAAATTCTGAAAGTGAAAACTCGACTTCCGATAATGAAAAATCTTTTATAACTTTTTCTACTATTGTAAATGATTTGGTTGAAAATTCACAAACAAAATATGAAAGTAATTGTGATTCTAGTGATTTGGACATTACTCTAGTTAATGCCGACCAAGAACTTAGTATTCAAGATGCTTACAATGAAGTATGTGTAGAGGTAGTTAAGCTGAAAAAACTCAACAAAAAACTATATAAAAACCTTACAGCTATAGAAAATGAGAAAAATAATTTGATTGAGGCTGTACAAGTTTCTGAGGTTGAGGTTTTGAAACTTAAAGATCAAAATGTTGCACTAGAATAAGAGTTAAAAAAATTTCAAGAGTGCAAACAAATTTCAGTAACACAAAGATTGAATGAGATTTTGAGTTTTCAAAAATCAAGTAATGATAGGATGAGCCTAGAATATGTGACTTTTAAAGAAAAAGAAAAAGAAATACCATTGTCCGCTGCATCTACTTCCAAAGGTATTGTGTTTGTGAAGGGAAGTCAAGAAAATAACCACAAAAAATCTGTTGTGCCGAAAGTTGACCACTCAAGAGACTTACATAAAAATTCAACACTGAGTATGATGAAGAAAAGTATATATGAAGGTAAGTTTACTCATACTTGTCATAATCGTGGAGTTGTTGGGCATATAAGACCACATTGCACTAATATGTCTCAAGTGTAGGAAATCAAAGTTGGAAAAAGTTCAAAAATGAGTGCAGAAAGCTTACAAAATCAAGTTAATGAGATGAACCAACAAATTAATTTTGTAAGTCGCGAGATTCGTGAATTGGTAAGGTTATGCATTCAAAAGAATGGAAATGACAAGCCAAATCTCAATGCAAAATGGGTGGTAAAAAAGGATATCGTGTAAGATTAGTTTATAGTACCACATACATGTTCTTATATTTCTTGTATATCGTTAGTAAAGGACATGCATATTTATTATGTTTTGTTTTGTTTATATTTTAATTTTTTTTGTTGATTTATTTTGTTCTGGTTTCCTTTTTTATTAAAAAAAAATGTGTTTTTTGGCCCAATGATGTAAAGTGCATGATTGATGGTGTATTGAAGTTCTTGAGCATGTCGATATTCACTTAATAAATTCTAAAACTCATGCATTTCTTCTTTGTTGCATCACACCTTGTGCATTCTAACCCTATGGGCATCATAGTAAAAGTTCACTCTTAATGCACTATGAGAAATTTGTGTAAATGCATTTTTGTTTGATAAAAAAAAAGTTGAATAAGTGTATTGAGATGCTCATTATAGAGGGAGTCCAAATTTTAAATTGACTAATATTAGTTGAATTTAGTACAACTATTAAAAATGTATTCCCTTGCCAAACACCACTTACTGTTCCATATAGAAAAAGTCGGTGTGAAATTCATTGCGAAAAAAGACTCACTTCACACGGATCTAACCTTAAAAGTTTTTATAGAAAAAATTATTACTCCTAATATTGAGAAAAAAGATGAGCAATAAAAATGAATAAAAAATGGGATATGTAAGTAGAGTGTTTGGAGGAGACCCTTATGTATATAGGCCTTAGCATAAACTTTGCCTTAAGTTAAGTGACAACCTCTTGGGAGCATCTTTTAAAATAAGATTCATATTAAAAATAATGATCAAAAGAAAAAGAAATTCATGAAAAAAAAAGGAATAAAATCATCAAGAAAAAGTTGTTATATTTCATAAGTTGCTCACTCACACATTCACATGAACCTTGACTTTGATGATTTTATGAGGATTGAAAATCTATTGTGGGTATTGCAATCAAGAGGATGTATGGTTTTGAATTTATTTTGTGAGTAACACTTTGATTGAACCTAAATGCATTTCTTTATACTACTTGCCCCAATGCTATTGTTTCTTTTTTGCTTATAAACTTTTTGGCAATTTATTTCTGACTAACACAAAAAAAAAGGGAAAGAAAAAAAAATTTGGTTAGTTTTTGGTTTTACAAATGCAGGAGGCATTCTTTAAGAATCAATGCTTATGACTTCTTGAGATTTATGTGATATGGATATATTTTCGAAGGACCCAAAAGCAATGTTCTAGTTGATTTTTTTTGTGTTTCAGGTACTTAAATTTTTCTTAGGGGCTAATTTGTGGTTAAATCTCAATGGGAGTGGTATGGTTAACCTATTTTGTGGTTAAGTCCCAGTGGGACATAAAAAAGGTCTCGGTAAGACCCAGAGCACGTGCCTATGTGCTAGTCACTCAAAGTGACTCAAGGAATCTTAGAAACGGGGCCTTAGTTGCCTTACTTCTTGCACATGAAGCTTGCACAATAGAGCTCCTTGTTTTCTCACATCACACCGTAAGGCTCTGTTCCCTAAACTTGAATTCTCTCAAAGTTCACCCAAATTTCTTGAAAGGGAAAGCTTCAGGTTCATTAGTCTTCAACCTACGAACATCACTCAAGATGAGAATTAAGGAAAAAGCAAAATCCTCCCTCACCAGCTTCCTCAAGTGAGACTGCACTTTCAGTTTATACATGACATTAATTTGGCTAAATTGATGACAAAAATGAGGAGAAAAATGAGGAGTAAGTGAGAGCAACAACACAAAACTAAGGGGGAGAAGCATTGATGAAGGGGGAGAAAGTCCGAACAGGACTTGCGAGCTGAACTAGTTGTTGATTTTTTTATGTATGAATTTAGAAAATTCTATTTTGATACTATTAATATTATCTAACCATAGTGTCATTATTTCTTGGAACAATATTTGATATGTTGATATATATATGAATGATGAACATTATGGTAGATTTGAAATAAATAGACTAAATATGATGTGATATGATTTTCAGTTTAATTGATTATTTTTTATTTTGTTCATGATCACAGAAAACATATATTTATTAAAAATATTTTATCACCAATCAACTAAAGGGGGAGATTGTTAATACAGATTTTGTTGGCTTGTATTAGTGTTGAAGGATTTTAATTCAAATAGGATAATATTTCATTTTATCTTTAAAGCTGTAATTTTGGATCATTGAGTTTGAATTCAAATAGAATAGAATTTTATTTTATCTCTAAATTTGTGATTTTTGAATAAATGTAATTTAAACTATAGAATTTATCTATAGTATTTTGAGTCCATTTAGGAGTATAGGAATCTGTTAAAGAGGTTGAAAAGTTGAGTTTTGAGATCTGGAAGGATAAAATCAGAAGGCAAAATCAAAATTCATATTGCAGCAGTAAATCTATAAGACTGTTAACAACCTATCAGCAGACGAATTGTAATGAAGGATGACTTGTCAGCAGACGCGTTTCAACAGCACTTTTTAAATTGTCTATTTAAATCAAGTCATATTGTAACCCTAACAAAGGTTTTCGGCCAGAACACATATCTAAGGATATTTGAGAGTCGTTTGAGAGAAAACTTAGTAGAGAATTTTTCTTGTGATTTTTATACACTTGCGAGTGTAAGCTTACTCAATGTTTGAGAAAATCGTTGATTGGTAAACGTGATCAACCACTGGAGGTTCCAGTAGAAAAGACATATATTGAAGATCGCCAGAGGTTCTGTCTGCTACTGTGATAAGAATAAATGTGTCGTTTGCCCAGTCAAGTAAGGGAGTCAATTGACAAAAATTTTATAATTAAATAGCTTACTTGTAAACTGATTTTCAATCAATAAAATTGGTTTTCTTAAATTTGGTTGTCTCGTAAGTTTTATCTTTAATGAATTCTTTAAAGGATTTTCTTTCGTAATTAATTATTATGTTATTTGATAATTTATTTATTGCATATTTATAAATACTCACACGATTGATATTTAATAAATTTGATTATAAAAATTGTTAAATATATTTGATCATACAAGAATAAAAGAGGAATTTCAGCAATAAAGAATGCGCCGATGTAGTGTTTTAACCTCTCAGAATCATTATCAGCATACAAACTCCTTGTTTTCTTTACCTGTTATGTAAGAACTATATATCATGTAAGCATTATATATCATCTATGATATGTAGACTGTTTTTACAGTTCATCATTGCCCTCAGAAAATGACACTTAAATTCTCTATAGGTAGCTCCATTTCTTGAAGTTATGAACAACCCACAGCATGGCACATTGCCCATGGCCCGCGGGTCAAAACTTCACATACTCCCGAGCATAAAGTGCATGCATTATTGAATTGATCAACAAGTCACAAGATATACTTTTAAAAAGATAAGTTGCATGCGTGCGCAAACCCTCAGATGCATGCATGCTTCATGCGATCTCCATGTTTTAAGCTCAAAAGAAGTTTTATAATAGCTGTTAGCTGGGTTAAGATACACAAAAGACAGCTAGCTGTAGAAATTGATAGACCCAAAATCTCTTAGGCCCCATTTGGATATGCAATTCAGATGAGAAGAGATGAGATATTTTGAATAGTAGTGAAATCCTTTGAGATGAATTGAGATGTTTTGAAGAGTAATATAATTTTTTTAGATGAGATGAAATAGTTTGTAAAAAATTGTATGTTTAGATAGTGAGATGTGATGAAATAATTTTGACTTTTTGAAATTTAATAAATAGGTGGGTTCTACTTGACTTTTACTCTTTTTATTGTTTGTTATTATTCATGTCAAAAAATATTTGAGATGAGTTTTAAAAATTTATAGATAAAATAGAGATGAAATAATTTGATTTGTTAAGATTTGATGAATGTGTGGGTCTCACTTGACTTTTTTGAGATGAGAAATGTTTGGGTTTGGATAGCAAAGTTTTGAATACCGTACTGGTGCCATACCGGTCAAGGCACTGGAACGAAATATTTCGATACCAGTACCGTTTCATGTACCATTTCAGAATAATCTATTTATAAAAAAATTATATATATAAATACATATATAAATTATATTTCAAAAAAATAGTCAATATATGAATATATTATATATATAAATACATATATATAAGTAATCTAGTCTAAATTGAGGCAAAAAAAGCAAAAAATTAAAAAAAAAAATTAAAATCTGGTATGGCTAGTACAGGCCAATACGATTGGAATACTGGCCGGTACGGCCGGTATTTATACCGGCCAGTATTTGGACCGGTACGGTACAGGCATTATACATGTACCGCCTAAGTGATCGGTACGGTATGTACCGACCGGTATGGTAAGGTACCAAAAACATTGCTGGATAGACTATAAAAGTTTGATTTGCAAACATCCATTCAGAACGTGACACATTACTTATTTGTAGATTCATTATAGACTTAATTGCATGAGAATATTGGCTCAAACCTCCCCCCAAAACAGCCAGAGCTGCTAACCTTCTTGCGGGAAGAAATAAAAGAGTTTGTCGGTTTGTAAAATCACCCCACCAGATCTACTTGTCGCCGACGATATCATTTGCTTGCACGATTTTCCCGGTTAGAGCTTGGTATTTTCTCCCTCATATGCGGCCATGTCACTATTATTGGAAATGCACTTTCATTGTAGACTTGTAGTTGATTGAGTACATGTGAAATAGAATAGTTCCACATACCCATTTTAAATCCAGTAAGATGAACTTAACCCCTTGGTTTAAATATTTTGAGACATTGAGAACAATGTCTATGACTCAAACTTGGGTACGGATCAAAGATTGTCACCCTTGGCCTTGGCTGTCTAGAGATATACACCAATTACATCTCAGCTGGTATTCTTAAGATAATTCTTAACTTATTACTTTTCAACTAACAGTTATTAGTTTAAAGTTCATAATGTTTCACTCTAAAAACCAAGGGATATATCTAGCCTAGTGGTAGGCACCTTTCTTGGAAGAGGAATGACACTGGTTTGAGACTTGAGTCTCTAAAAATTTATTTTCAATTAAATTTATTTTTTAAAGTATTGCAACCTATTAAAGTGCATATTCGGTCATGTGCAACCACCCAAGTTTTATGACTATTTAGCCCATGTGAAAAGCTTGACCGGCCCAAGTATTGTCTTTGTCCAAGTCCAACTTCACTTATTCCACATAATGGTTAAAATTCTTTTCTTTTTTTTTTCTCTCTGCAGACAAAATGGTTAAAATTCATTTGTGGAGTTTCGAGTTAAACACATTATTATCATTGAACCAATGTATCTATTTGAGATACTGATTTATAAAAATAAATAATAATTTATTATGGATATATACAATTTAAAAATTAATAATAAAAACCACAAGAATAATTCTATTTACAATCCATATCTGTGGATTGCAATGCAGGCCAAGCCATTAATGAAATGTTGTGTTTCACCAGCCTTTACTTCCTCTTTGTCCAACTAAGGAAATGAAAGAAAAAATTCCATATGTTTCGATTTCACCAGCCGTCTCAGACTCCCAACGCTCGCCCCCTCTCCCTCTACAATTCTTGGACATCTGCAGATCAAGTTGAGCAACCCTCGCGTTTCAGCTTCACCAGCCATCGCCCGACGTCGTCGTCGCCCCACATTGAGCAACCCAGTCAATTACCCACGTTGCCACGCGTTTCGATTTCCTCTGCATCCAAGTTTAAATCTAGATTCTGAGTGCACAAGTCGACAAATTTGAAACCACACATGCCAATTATGAAACATCAAATAACAAAGAACAATGTTGAAGAATGAAAAATTAATTACCAGAGGCTCGAAACTTGGTCTCGGTCCAAGTGTTTAGCCACTCTCCCGTCTCCTGGAGATTCTTCTCGACCGACCCCTCAAACTTGCCACTAAAACTAACGAAATGAAGTTGCATTCAACTTGTTGATATGCTCACCGGAAGTAAAAAAGAACTAAAATTAAAAAAAAAAAGCCTTACCACTTTAACCAAGTAGCAGGAGACTGAGTTGGGATCTTGAGCACATGAGTAGGAGTCTTGAGCACTGAAGATTGAGTAGGGAGCAAGAGGATTGTTTTGATTTGGAGATATTTTGATTTGGGGATATTTTGGTCAAGTTATTAATAAAATGAAGATTTTTTTTATTTATTTCTATGGTGGACTGCAAAAGAGTTCAAAAAATTGGACTGTACCTAGCACCACTCAAACCACAAAGCTCAAGAAATTGGCTTATGACTCGGATCCAATCAAAGCAACCTCGCCAACTATTTACAGTTTTACACCACCCAAATTGGATAAGGAGCTAAATCCTAAAAGAGAAATCCTGGGGGTCGATCAGGCTAATCCCCCATTAAAAGCAGTCTGCCACCCTCAATAGCGGTGTGCGACATCGTCCATGCTATCAGGACCTGATGAGTGTACGAAAGTGCACTCTAAATATCCTAATATTTGATTAAATTGCAAAGAATGAAAACAGAAATAATTGGATTTCACTTATTTTATTAAATTAAGATTTCTATTTACGTTGAGATGTTTTTAAGCATTATTTATATTCTTTATTTTCTTTATTTTCTTTATTTTATTTTATTTATATTTTATTTATTTATTTATTTTGTAGTTTAAGGAGGGAAATAACACTTCAAGATCAATCGGCTGAAATTCAAGTTCAATATGATATAATGGACCCGCATGCATGATTGAAGAGGCTTGACTTTTAATGGGCTGCAATTCACTATCACGTAATGGGCCTTCATGAGACCTGCAAGAGCATGAAATTAAAAGGGTAATGGAATAGCAACACGGCAACATATATATATATATATATTTGTACTCAGCGCCGAACGTGAAACGAAGAGCAGCCGAAGCCGTAAACGAAGAAGAGAAGAACGAAGAAGAGGCAGACGAAAACGTGAAGCTGCAGACGAACGTGGACGCAGACATAGCGTGAATGAAGACGCAGACGATGATTTTATTCTTGAGAATTTTATTATCCATCATGTGCATGGATAACTAAATTCTCAAGTAGGGTTAGGGATGAACTTGCACACTAGATGGTATTTTTAATTTATTTTTAATTCATGTATTTGATTTTCAATTACTAAAATTCTTTGTTTTATCATTCTCAAAATATTGTTAGTGTTCTCTTCTCCGAATAATTTTGGGATTTATTTCATTTATAGATTCAGTCATGCTTTTTTTATTGAATGAATTTGTTCTTTAATTATTTTTGGATCCATTGATTATTTATATTGATTTAATTTTCTGCTGCAATATTGCTCCTTGGATATGTTATCGTCGTTGAATTTTCTCAATGTGAATAACAATTTGTGTGATTTAAAATAATGAATGATTTTTCAAAGAGTTACATTTGCTTTAATTTTTGGTTTATAATTTTATATCTTCCAATTGAGAATTACGGAATTGAATTCTCAATTAAGTTATTAGTGAGTTGAAAATAATTAAAATACCAGATATGTGCAAGGGATTCCCGACACTCTACTGTTCGTCAATTTTGATTACTTTTCCATTATTTACTTTGTTTAATTTTAATTTTAATTTAAAATCAATTTTTCTTTCCTCATTAATCATTTAATTTTTTTTGTTTCTTTCCTATTTTACTATTCTTTTAATTGTCTCCCTGTGGAATCGACACTTCAAAGCTGAACTACAATTACCGCGTTATTCTTTGGGCGTTATCAAATTTTGGCGCCGTTGCCGGGGAGACGGTAGAAGAATTGTTGGATAGTTTTTTTTTTCTTTTCAGCAGTTTGTAAAGGCAGTAACTTCGTTCCCTCTTTTTACTTGTTGCATTTTTTTATTTTTATTTTTTGGATGCATAATAGTTATAGAGATACATTAGGTCGATTTGCTTGTAGGCCTGTGATAGAGTCAAATTCAGTGTCTAATATTTCTAATCATTTATTTGATACTTCTTCTGTTTCTGAAAATATGAGTGAACACGAGGATCAACCCACTAGGACCCTTTAGGATTACCTCCACCCTACACGCACAGCCACACCGTCATGCATAATGTTTCCACCCAATACGCGTCAACTTGATGTTAAAACGGGAGTGATACAGCTACTCCCCACTTTTCATGGGTTGGAAAATGAAAATCCATATGTGCATATTAGGGAATTTGAAGAGGTAGTTGCGACTTTTCATAGTCAAAATGCAACTGATGACATTGTGAAACTTAAGTTCTTTCATTTTTCTTTGAAAGATAGAGCTAAGAGTTGACTATACTCGCTGAGACCACGATCCATTGGGTCGTGGAATGAAATGACTCAGGTCTTCTTTAATAAATATTTTCCCCAACATAAGACCAATGCTTTAAAAAGACAGATCTCTACCTTTGCATAGAAGGACAGTGAGACTTTATACATGTCTTGGGAGAGATTTAAAGAGCTATTGAGTATGTGTCCTCACCATGGGTATGAAAGTTGGCGTCTAGTGAGTTACTTCTATAAGGGACTCACACCTAGAGAGCGCCAATTTGTGGAGATGATGTGTAATGGCAAGTTCTTGCAGAAAAATCCTGATGAGGCCATAGAGTACCTCAATGAGCTCGCTGAAAAAGCTCACACTTGGACTGGACCTAGTGCGACTGAGA
This sequence comes from Platycarya longipes, assembly GCA_036559045.1. Lineage (NCBI taxonomy): Eukaryota > Viridiplantae > Streptophyta > Magnoliopsida > Fagales > Juglandaceae > Platycarya > Platycarya longipes. The sequence continues at coordinate 39,780,585 of CM071797.1, forward strand.
GCACAAATAGGTCACGACCTACAGGGAACCAAAATAGTAGTGGAATTTACCATCTTAGGGAGGAAGACAACTTGAGGGTTAAGGTTGAGGTGCTTACTAGGGAATTAAAGTTGCTAAAGACCAAGGACTTGAAGCCAGCACACTTGGCTAATCATGCATAGTCTTCTGGGCCATGTTTTGTGTGTGGAGGGGTAGATCACCTCGTCCAAGAGTGTCCCACATTTGCTGAGATGAGAGGGTTGTATGAGAAACAATGTAATGCCTTAGGCATGTACAAAAAGCCTTTTACACCTTTCTCTGAGACTTACAATCCGGGGTGGCGTAATCACCCAAATTTTAGCTGGAAGTTTGAAAACCAGCCACTTGCATTACCTGCACCACCTGCAAAACCCACTAGATCATATCTTGTACCATATCATGCACCTACATCTTCTAGGAGTCCTTTAGAAGATACTTTACATGCTTTTATTGAAGCACAGGGTAAGACTAACCAAAAGTTTGAATCTTTGATTACGCAAGTTGTGGAAGAAAAGAAAGAGATAAAGAATCAAGTGTCAAAACTGATGAGCTCCTTGAGTGTGACTGAGCGAGGTAAGTTTCCTTCTCAAACTCAGTCCACTCCCCATGGTCAACACATGGCACAAGAGAATTTGAAGGATATGAATGTCATTGTGACTCGTAGTGGTAACTCATCACACATCCCAACAACGGATAAATCAGAGGACGTGGAGAAGGATCAAGATAGTAGTGCTCTCGAGCTACCCAAGGAACCAGATGTGACAAAGAGCCATGTTAAGGTACCATTCCCTCAAGCTCTGAAATCAAGCAAGCTAACTATGGATCCTAACAATGAAATCCTGGAGAATCTCAAACAGGTTAAAGTCAATCTCCCTCTTTTGTATGTAAGTAAACAAGTTCCTACTTACGTAAAAGTTCTCAAGGATTTGTGTACAGTCAAGAGGAAACACCACGTGAAGAAGACAGCGTTCTTGACCAAGCAAGTTAGTGCTCTGATTGAGCAACGAATTCCTCCCAAGTACAAGGATCCCAGGTGCCCAACCATCGCATGCAGCATCGGAAATCAAGAGTTTGGGCAAGCTTTACTAGATTTAGGAGCCAGTGTGAATCTTATGCCTTATTCTATTTATTTGCAGCTGGGGTTAGGAGAAATCAAACCAACCACTGTGGTATTGCAATTGGCTGACCGTTCAGTCAAAGTACCCCAGGGGGTGGTAGAGGATGTTTTAATTCAAATTGATAAATTTTATTATCCTGTTGATTTCTTGATTTTAGATACTACCTCTGTTGTTGACACTACCTCTAAAATTCCTCTGATTTTAGGTAGGCCTTTCCTTGCCACTGCTAATGCTCTTATCAATTGCAGAAATGAGCTCATGAAGCTATCTTTTGGAAACATGACTCTGGAGGTGAATGTCTTCCATATTGCAAAACAACCGGAGGAGGATTATGAGTGCCACCAGACATATATGATTGATTCACTGATGGATAAGGGAGTTTTGGAAACTCATGATTTTGATCCCCTTGAGCATTTTCTGGTTAATTCTGAGTTTGATTCCATTACTGATTCATCTGATATAGTTGATATTTGTTCTCTTTTCAACAGAACTCAGGATTATGGCACACAGAAATGGCAACCGAAGTTTGAGGAGTTGCCCGAGAAAAGTGAAAGACAGATTCCTTCAAGCATGGAAGCACCCAAAGTTGAATTGAAGCCTTTGCCTAAGGGTTTGAAGCATGTTTTCCTTGGTCCAGGTGATACCTTTCTTGTTATTATCTCATCTGAATTGTCTGAGTCTCAATGTGAGAAATTAATTCGGGTTCTAAGTGAGCATAAGTCAGCCTTAGGTTGGAGCATTGCTGATATAAAATATATTAGTCCCTTGATTTGTTCACATAAAATTAATTTGGAAGAATGAGCTAGCCCTCGTAGAGACCCACAACGTAGGCTTAATCCCACTATGAAAGAAGTGGTGAAAAATGAAGTGTTAAAATTGTTAGACGCAGGAATCATATACCCTATTGCTGATAGTAAATGGGTTAGTCCGACACAGGTTGTTCCTAAAAAGTCTGGTGTTACTGTAGTGAAGAATGACCTGGGAGAGTTAGTCCCCACCAAGCTTGTGACTGGGTGGCGGATGTGCATTGATTATAGAAAATTGAATGCCGCCACCCGGAAAGACCATTTTCCTCTCCCTTTTGTTGATCAGATTCTTGAGCGGGTGGCTGGTCATCCTTTCTACTGTTTTTTGGATGGTTATTCTGGTTATTATCAAATTGAAATTGCATTAGAAGACCAGGATAAAACCACTTTTACTTGTCCTTTTGGTACTTATGCTTTTCGTAGAATGCCATTTGAATTGTGTAATGCACCTGCCACTTTTCAACGTTGCATGATGAGTATCTTTAGTGACATGATTGAAAATAGTATGGAAGTTTTTATGGATGACTTGACTGTTTTTGGATCCTCTTTTGATGCATGTTTATTGAATTTAGAGAAAGTGTTGACTCATTGTGAGGAGAAGGAACTGGTTTTAAATTGGGAAAAATGCCACTTTATGGTACGTTCAGGTATTGTTTTAGGGCATATTATTTCTTCCAAGGGGATAGAGGTTGATCATCCAAGATTGAATTAATTTCTAAGTTGCCTATACCTAAGACAGTAAAGGATGTGAGATCATTTCTTGGTCATGTGGGCTTTTATAGGAGGTTCATACAGGATTTTTCCATTATATCTAGACCATTATGTGACCTCCTAGCCGAAGATGCCCCATTTGAGTGGACACAAGCTTGTCAAGAGGCATTTAAAATGCTAATTGGCAAGCTTACCTCAGCACCCATAATGTAGCCACCGGATTGGACCTTACCTTTTGAGATTATGTGTGATGCTAGTGATTATGCTGTAGGTGCTGTTCTTGGACAGTGAAAGGAGGGGAAGCCCTTTGTTATTTACTATGCTAGTAGGACTCTAAATAGTGCTCAGATGAATTACTCAACCACTGAAAAAGAGTTGCTAACTTTAGTGTTTGCTTTGGATAAATTTCGCTCTTATTTGATTGGTTCTCCTATTATTATTTTCACAGATCATGTAGCCCTTAAGTACCTTCTCACAAAGAAGGATGCTAAGGCACGACTAATACGGTGGATTTTACTTTTGCAGGAATTTGACATCACCATCAAAGACAAGAAAGGAGTGGAGAACGTAGTGGCTGACCATCTCTCGAAACTCACATTTGTAACCATCTACCAATCAGAGATGATTTTCCCGATGAGCAGTTACTTTCTATTATTTCTTTACCATGGTTTGCTCATATTGTAAATTATTTGGCTACAGGTGAGATACCGGTGGATTGGAGAGCTCAGGATAAGAGGAAATTCATGCTGAGGTACGTAACTTCTATTGGGATGACCCTCTTCTTTTTAAATACTGCCCTGACCAAATTTTGAGGCGTTGCATTCCTAATGAAAAGATTGCTAGCGTTTTGGAATTTTGTCACTCCCAAGCTTATGGAGGCCACTTTTCAATGAAGAAAACCGCTGCAAAAATTTTGCAGTGTGGATTTTATTGGCCCACCTTGTTTAAGGATGCAAACATCTATTGTCGTTCATGTGAAATGTGTCAAAAATTAGGAGCCATGTCCCATCGTAATATGATGCCTTTGAACCCAATTTTAGTGATTGAAATTTTTGATTGTTGGGGTATTGATTTTATGGAGCTATTTCCTCCTTCTTTTGGATATCAATATATTATTGTGGCAGTGGATTATGTGTCAAAATAGGTGAAAGCAGCAGCTTGCAGGCACAATGATAATAAGACGGTAATTAAATTTCTTAAAGAGAATGTGTTATCTCGGTTTGGTACACCACGTGCTATTATTAGTGACCGAGGTACACATTTTTGCAACCGTTCATTTGAAGCTTTGATGAAAAAATATGGGGTAGTACATAAAATTTCTACTGCATACCACCCCTAGACAAGTGGACAAGTAGAACTTGCAAACAGGGAAATTAAGCAAATTTTAGAAAAAACGATAAACTCGGATCGCAAAGATTGGTCTTTGAGACTAGTTGATGCACTTTGGGCCTACCGTACAGCTTTCAAAACTCCCTTAGGCATGTCACCTTATAGACTTGTTTTTGGAAAGCCTTGCCATTTACCTGTGGAGCTCGAGTATCGAGCCTATTGGGCTATCAAGCATTTCAATTTTGACATAGGAGAAGCAGGTAAGTTCAGAAAATTTCAATTGACCGAGTTAGAAGAATTGATGAATGATGCCTATGAGAACTTTAAAATCTATAAGGCTAAAATGAAAACGTTTCATGATAAAAATATTTTGAGAAAAACATTTAAGCCCAATGATCGGGCGTTTTTATATGACTCTAGACTCCATAAGCACCCAGGAAAACTTCGGTCTAGGTGGACTGGCCCTTTTGTAGTGAAGAATGTTTTTGAAAATGGGGCGATAGAAATAAAGGATCCTAAAGATGGTAGGATTTTTAAAGTAAATGGTCAGCGCCTTAAAATATTAATTGATAGAGAAGTTCCGGAAGTGGAAGAGATTCTACTTGTGGACCCGGTCTATTAACCTTGACCACACCCCGCAGGTATGTTTTCTTTTTATTTGTTTTTTTTTCTTCTTTTTTATTTATTTTTCCCCCTTTTCTTTTTCTTTTTAGTTGCTGTTGGTTTTCTTTGTTCTTTTTTTTTTTGCAGGTCAGTATAGTTTGTCATTACAGTTTGCTATCTCTAGTGCTTAGCGAGTCATCCCACGTCTTACATCAGGTGTATCCTACCTTTTTCAGTACCCTCCATTTAGTTTTGATTGTTAAACATTGAGGACAATGTTTCCTTTAAGTTGGGGGGTGAGAACGGTGTTTGTTGGAACTCTGTGGCATATTTTCATGTGAAAATAAAATTAAAAAAAAAAAAGTATCACACAAACACCTTTTTACATGTGTACTCATGCTCATTCATGGCCATCTTGGTGAATTCAACAAACCCATCTTAATCATTTTGCTGAGGCATTCACAGAATTTTAATGCACGTATCCAAGCTTTGTGGTAAGATGGTGGTTTGACACATGTGGCCAAAGAACTATTTTGCTTAAGTATTCTTGTGAATTTTGGGAGAGATTGAGAGCTTACAAATGTAGGAATTGTGATAAGTGTTCATTGATCGGTTGAATTGGACACTTCTTTCGAGAATATCATTACATGATTTGTGGTAAGATGGTGGATATACTTGGGATATGACGAAGGTCAACTTAGGATTAACGTTTGAGCCTTTCAAGTTAACCATTCTCATCATAGACCCTTAGTAGCCAATTTTGAGCCAACAAACACATATAGACTTTTTCTCTTCATATGCCCACATCATTCATGCCTCTCCATATTGGAGTATAGCTTATACACTAATTTTTCCTACCCGTACTGCTTCCAAGTGTGTGCTAAGTGTGGGATTTGCATATTTTCTTTTATTGAAAAAATAAATAAATAAATAGAGAGCGACTGAAGAAAAAAAAAGGAAAGAAAAAGAAAAATGGGAGAGTACAAGTGCAAAATGTTCAATTGATTGAGTTTCCAAAAAAAAAAAAAGAGAAGTTGAAGAAAAAGAAAATGTATTATTTGATGATCTGAAAAGTAGAAGAGTGCATCAGGTGAAGAGTGTAGTCTATTGAGATATTTAATAAGATTCCTGTGGTATGTACTTGGAAGTTTTTGAATCTATTTTATCATTTTCTTCATTTAACCCCTAACCCGAGCCACGCTACAACCTTTTGTGTTGATCGTTCTGATCCTAAGTATGCTTGTGGAATGAGTGGTGGAAATTGTGACGCCCCGATTTTTCCCATTAATAACAACGCAAATCGACGCATCCGGACAAGCAACACAAGGCTACTTATCCTACGTAAACATAAAAAGCAGCATGCATACATCTAAGCTTACTAATGAAATGCAATGCCGATCGCAGCTGGAAGAAGTAAATTCCCAATATGTGCAAAGAGATCTAACTCTCGCATCAATAGACCACATGGCATACTATAATTATACTCCTCATAACATTGTATTTAAAACAATATTCTGTATTTACTCTTACATAACCCAGTTAGTTTTCTCTAAACAAAAACTCATATCCTACCATCATCCAGTACTCTTACTTCTTTACTTGATCACGTACATGGGATCATCTCAACCGGAGAGGAGCATTCCATAGGACCCTCAGGGTACCTCAGAATCTCCCGTGCTAATCAAGTCTCAATGCAATTTATCTATCCCTGCAACAACATCTATCATTCCATAAGGAATGATAGATAAAATAGATAAAACATAAAAGAGTGAGATTTACAAGAAATCTCAGTAAGTACACAGTTAACGAAATAAAGCATAGATAACCTCAACTATCATTATACATAATCACACTCATCAACATATCACTTATAAGAATACTTTATGGAACATCACAAGTCAAATACCCATCTTACCATACAAACTTAAATCTTAGCTAGACCCATCATCACATACAACCTTAGATCTTAGCTAGACCCATCATCACATACACTTATACTTTTCACTTTACTTCCTAACCTTCTAGGTTTCTTTTATTTCTTATCCTCGATGGACGTTACGTATCGCCGTCCCCATCGGGATCTACTTAATGCATAACCTCGACAGGCGTTACGTATCGCCGTTCCTGTCGGGTCTTACTTATCACATAACCTCGACAGGAGTTACGTATCGCCGTCCCTGTCGGGTCTTACTTATCTCACATATATGATGGGCGTTACGTATCGCCGTCCCCATCACATACATAACTCATCAATCATCCGGGCGTTACGTATTGCCGTCCCCGTTATGATGAGTCTAGTGTCAATCTTCCGGGCGTTACGTATCGCCGTCCCCGTCATGACACGGAACATACATATCATATATGACAGGCGTCCCCGTCAACTTACCAGTCATCCGGGCGTTACGTATCGCCGTCCCCGAAATGACGTAAGCATTCTTATCATAGCGGGCGTTACGTATCGCCGTCCCCGCTAATCATGTCAATCCTACGGGCGTTATGTATCGCCGTCCCCGTCATGACATAATTCTTATTCTTACAACAGGCGTTACGTATCGCCGTCCCTGTCGGCACGTCAGTCATACGGGCGTTACGTATCGCCGTCCCCGTCATGACGTGACTAACATGTTCATGCATATGCTTTTCATTCTTATCTTAAAACCTTTATTCTCACAAGTCATTACTAATATCCACTATTATCACCCGTGGTCGGGCCATATCACTATTATTATTCGTAGTCAGGCCATGCCATCATTATTACCCGAGATCGGGCCATACCATATCTTTTCTTATTCTTATGAGTTTATCACCTAAAACTCCTTCCATTTGAGATACTAATTCTATTCCGGGAAAAATCCTGAATCTAAGCAAAACAAGGCATCTCGCTCGAGCGGGTGTCGAGCGACAGTCGAGTGAAGTCACGGGTTGAAACTCGCTCGAGTGGGGTATCAAGCGACAGTCAAGCGGGGGTTCACAATTTGCCTTCGCTCGACAGTCGAGCGAGATCACGGCTCACGGGGTTTTTCAACCTAAACCCAGCAATCTTTTCACATCAACCTTATTTTTACTTATTAAACCATAATTCTAGGTCCTTATAATTTTCCTAGCATTTTACCATCACCAAATCATATCCAAAACACCATAGATTCCAAACACATCATATAAGCCTAATTCAAGCTCCAACTAACAACAAACTTAATTCCATCAATAATCTACTTATTCTATGCCAAGATTAAGTTAAATTGTATACTTACAAGTTTCTCCAAAGCTTGGTTGAATGATCCAACTAGTCCTTGCAACATTTCTCCTCAAAGCACTCACTTAGCTCACTTAGGAGATGTTTGGAGGTTCAAGGGTTAGGGAGGCTTTTTCTTTGGCTTCCTCTCTAAGTGAACGTGGGTTTCTCCTCCCCAAAAGGTCTCCTATGATCTGAAGATGGCTATATATATAGAGGAATAGATGGCTTGGGGAAAAAGAGAAGGAAAACAACCAAGGCAATGGGTTAATCTCAAACCGTGTAAGGGGTATGGTGAGTTGTCCAACCTTGGTTAGTCTAATCCTCATCCATATCTCTCATGATCTCCAAGGATTTTCATCCTATGGTTATACTTCTTCCTCATCTAAAATCATCTTAGATCAATGACCCCAAATAATTACCAAATATAGATATAAAAGTAAGCTCCAAAAAGTCTAAAATACCCAAGATGAGCTTAGCTGGCTATTGGTCTTCCTTGCATCCCCAAGGCTTCTAGAACCTTTTCTCCCTCTTTGGCCACACGTCCAAGACCTCCTTAGCACCCTTAGAGTGGCTGGAAAATATCTCGTCACCTAATTCCCAAGGTTTGGTTACCAATTGGTTGGAAACAAAGGGGATAGCTGACTGTTTTGGCTAATCAGATTAGTTCTTCACTCTTGTTTGGTTCTAAACTAATTATTCTTCTAGAAGCTCTTTCTCCACCTAACACATGCTCTCATACATGTATCTAGCAGATAACCATGAGGAGAACCAATCAAATTCGAACATCTAAGGTGAGGTGGTGGAGTGATTTATTTTCGAGCTCCAGTTTGCACTTAAAACAGATCAGTCCCATTCCAGCCCAATTAATCCATTGATATACTTCGATTATCTAAAACCTTCAGTCATAAAAGTTATAGATCTATGTCTTAAGGTTATATAGGAACTATAATCACTTCATTTGGAGTTCATATGACCAAGTTATGATTTTTCTAATAAAACTCGACAGATAAACCCGAGAACACCAATCCGGGTACACCAAGTGTTGGATAGATGATTCATCTTATTTCACACGAAATTCACTAAATAAAATCTCCTGATTTTCCATATTTCTACACACTTGTCCAGATCTTAGGATAATTGAGAAAATAATCCAAAGGCTTAATCTTATCCAATGTTCTTAGTCAACTTCAAGTCAATGCTCATCTATCTCCAATTCAGACCTAATACTTCAATCTCTATTTCTTATTTGATTAATTCCATATCTCTTAAACCTCAAAACATAAAAGTTGTAGATATTCCTCTTAGCTTTCCATAGCCTCTTGAATCACTCAAATCCGAGATCAAATGAGTAAGTTATGACCATTCTATTAAAAGACGTCTGTCTGTCCCTGTATTTCGCTCGAGCCATACATCAAGCGAGAGTTGAGCGAGATCTCGGGTCTAGGCACTTTTTCACCTTAACACAAGTCACATTTATACCCAACCTTATTCCCAACCTTTCAATATAAGAATCCTATACATATATCCCAAAAATTCCTAAAAATGGTTTTGGAGAGACATAATCATCCCACACATGAAAATTAAGTGGATATCTAAAATCCGGGTTATCACAGAAATTCTCAATTGTTATTGTTCCTATCATAAGATCAATGTTTACTTATTGCTTGTACATAATTGTCTAATTCCCTATGAGAGTGTGTGTACACCCCTTGTCAACTCCATAGAGAGAACCCCTACACGAAACATTGTTATACCCGCGAGTTATGGAGTTGAAACTTTTGCTTGAGATGTTCTTGATGTTGCATGTGTCACGGTTTGTGGTTAGATCGATATAGTTTGGATCACACACACACTCTATGAATTGCTATATGTGGATTAATTGTGATTGAGTTATTGGATTTCTAAAATTGCTTTGATATGTGATTTTGCAAAGTTTGACTTGATGACTTCTGTGTGTGATCTGTTTTTGGTCTCTTTCATCATTCTTTTGCATGAGAATTGCTAGGGACTAGCAATGAGTAAGTTGGGGAGTGTGATGAGTGTACGAAAGTGCATTCTAAATATCCTAATATTTGATTAAATTGCAAAGAATGAAAATAGAAATAATTGAATTTCACTTATTTTATTAAATTAAGATTTTTATTTACATTGAGATGTTTTTAAGCATTATTTGTATTTTTTATTTTTTTTATTTTATTTTATTTATATTTTATTTTATTTTATTTTCTTATTTTTTGTAGTTGAATGAGGGAAATAACACTTCAAGATCAATGGGCTGAAATTCAAGTTCAATATGAAATAATGGACCCGTATGCATGATTTAAGAGGCTTGACTTTTAATGGGTTGCAATTCACTATCACGTAATGGGCCTTCATGGGACCTGCAAGAGCATGAAATTAAGAGGACAATGGAATAGCAACACGGCAACATATATATATATATATATATATATATTTGTACTCAGCACCGAACGTGAAACGAAGAGCAGCCGAAGCCGTAAATGAAGAAGAGACGAACGAAGAAGAGGTAGACGAAAACGTGAAGCTGCAGACGAAAACGTGAAGCTGCAGACGAACGTGGACGCAGACGCAGCGTGAATGAAGACGCAGACGACGATTTTATTCTTGAGAATTTTATTATCCATCGCATGGATAACTAAATTCTCAAGTAGGGTTAGGGATAAACTTGCACACTAGATGATATTTTTAATTTATTTTTAATTCATGTATTTGATTTTCAATTATTAAAATTTTTTATTTTATCATTCTTAAAATATTGTTAGTGTTTTCTTCTTCGAATAATTTTGGAATTTATTTCATTTATAGATTCAGTCATGCTTTTTCTATTGAATGAATTTGTTCTTTAATTATTTTTGGATCCATTGATTATTTATATTGATTTAATTCTCTACTGCAATATTGCTTCCTAGGTATGTTATCGTCGTTGGATTTTCTCAATGTGAATAACAATTTGTGTGATTTAAAGTGATGAATGATTTTTCAAAGAGTTACATTTGTTTTAATTTTTGGTTTATAATTTTATATCATCCGATTGAGAATTACGGAATTGAATTCTTAATTGAGTTATCAGTGAGTTGAAAATAATTAAAATACCAGATATGTGCAAGGGATTCCCGACACTCTACTGTTCGTCAATTTTGATTACTTTTCCATTATTTACTTTGTTTAATTTTAATTTTAATTTAAAATCAATTTTTCTTTCCTCATTAATCATTTAATATTTTTTGTTTCTTTCCTATTTTACTATTCTTTTAATTGTCTCCCTATGGAATCGACACCCCAAAGCTGAACTACAATTACCGCGTTATTCTTTGGGCGTTATCAGGACCAGCGGGTTTCGACGAGCTCACCCCTGGCGATGGCGACCCCTAGCGACCTTCGGTGTGCCCCTGACAGCTTTAAACCCGAAATGGGTCCGTCGCCGTCGCATGGGTGAGCTCGCTGGAGCTCACTGGTCCCGATGACATGGGTGATATCACCCACCGCTACTCGCGGCGGTTCCGTTTGGCTGAAAGTCGAATCTCCTTTAAAATCATCTTCATTTTATTTTTTTATTACTTTTTTTATTATGTTTTTATTTTTTATTATGTTTTTATTATATTTTCTTCATTTTATTTTTTTATTATATTTTTTATTGTGTTTTTTTCTTTTTATTATATTTTAAAAAAAAATTATTATATTTATTATATGTATTTAAGATTAGGCTGTCTTTCACATTGAAAATAGTCTGGCCGGTCCCGGCATCTCCTATCATAAAACTACTATTGGATTCGGAGATGAGATGAGTTGAGATGAGTTTGGTTTATTTTTTAATATTATTATTATTTTGGGATTTGAAAAATGTGTGTTGGGATTTAAAAAATATGTGTTGGGATTTGAAAAAGGTGTATAGAAATTTGTGTTTTATATAAAAAAATTATAAAAATATAATGATAAAATGAAAATGAGTTGAGATGAGTTGAGCTCATCTTCAAATACAAACGGGACCTATATTTATATTGGGTTATGATGCGAGCATGGCTACCATATTTGGCAACATAATGGGCTAACATATCTTTGATCATTTATGTGACACGTGCAATAGTTGACTACATCACGCCAGAAGAAACGTGACCTTTAAGGCATGTTTGGGTGATGAAATATTTGATATAAGATATTCGATTAAATTTTGCAAAATAAAAAGAGAAAAATTTGAATTAATATTATAAAGTAAAATTATTTGAATATAATTTTATTAATATTAGTTTATTTTAAAATTTAAGAAAATATTTTATTTTCTAGGTTTTTTTAATGATTAGATATAAAAAATTAAATATTAAAAAATATTTTATATTCAATTAATATTTAATAGAAAAACATTTTGAAAATCTTTGAGACAAAATCTAATGTAGCCAAATATAGCCTTAAGCAACTGTTCTAAACACTCTTGCTAAAACTTCGCCAGCTGCAAGTTTAAGCTTTTTATAAAAGCACTCTCAATATCTTATATATAATACAAAAATTGTAAATTATTTGAAAAATGATTGATAAAGTGAGTTCTATCCGATTATTTACAAGAATATATAAAATACAAATTATTACAGTAATTTTTTACATGTTTTATTATTTGCTTTTCAAATTTAAAAAATTTTGATGTTATACTATTCACTTTTCAAAATAAAAATTAACTTTTTACCACGTCCAAAAGTATCATTTTTTATCAAAGATGACATTTTTTTTATATTTGTGTAAAGTTATACTTTTTAAAAAAAATATTTGGCTAATCTAATGCCAATGCTCTTACAATTCATCCTTCAAACAATTTTTTAATTATTTATACTACATTTACTCCTTCATTTCTATTTACCTTTACATTTTAATACAAATTCTTTTATTGTTTATCATTTAAAACACTTCTATGTTATTTTTTCTAAAAATATCTTGAATATTTTATTTATTCAATTTTTCCATATTTTGAGTTTATTTTTTATTTGTATTTGGCTTATATAATTTTATGTTATGTGTATAGGATTGAATTATCTTATTTTGTATATAATAATATATTGTAACTATAAAGAGATACATAGATATTACAAGTTTATTGATAGAAAATGTTTAAAAAGAATAAAAAATTTTAAATGATATAGAGTAAAAATATATAAGTTGATGGATGATATATTGTAAAAATTAATATGCAAAATAAAAAAATAAATAAATTTTGGTAATATATTTTAAAGGATACGACGAAAAATTCATTAGAAGTGCTCTAAGGTATCTCTGAGGCAACTGGTTGACATTGGAGGCAGGGGGTGAGTCAGCTCACATTCCCTCTAGCGCCTAGATCAGACAAAGAACTTTCGACAATTATACTCTTATGGATAATGATATATTTTTTATTTTTTATTATTATATAGTATATTTGAAATTTTAATTTTTTTAATGTATTTTTTACCATCTTTAATCATTAAAAATAAATACAAATATATATAACTTCCCTAATAATCAATTTCTTAATTATTAAGTAAAGATTAAAAAAAATTAAAAGTGCAAGAAATTATAAAAAAGTAGTAAGAGAATAACAAATTTATCATTATTTAATGAAAAATGATATTGGTAATTGTAGAATGCGCTAATACTACGCAATTATTTTGAAAAAAGTAAGTAAATGTACATCTCGCATGAAAAAAAATTAATTTTTTAATAATAAATTTCATTTTTTTTAAAGTAATTACATAATATTTATATATTCTATGATTTATATATAAGATTATTATTATTGGATTCCTATATTTGGCAGTTTTTGAGGTGAGAAAATATTAGGAGCATCCAATATTCATAACATATACTCATATAAATAGTATTTATGAACATTATTCAAATAAATATGTACTATAAATATTAGATGTTACCTAACATTACCATTTGAGGTAATACAATCCGCCATAATTAAAAGCCCCAGTTACTTGCCAGCCCATGCACTGTCAAGATGTGGAAGACAAGAGGACAAAAGGCTTGCCATGAGAACAAAGCATGGGATCCAAAACTGCAAATACTCAGGCAAGAGTTGACTAAAATTAACAAAGAATATTAAGAGTTTGTTTGAATAATGAAATGATATTAGATGATTTTATATAAAAATTAAATAAAATATTATTATTAAAATATTATTTTTTAATATTATTAGTATTTTAAAATTTGAAAAAATTAAATTATTTATTATCTTTTATATAAAAATTTGAAAAATTATAATAAGAAGATAAGATTATAATAATAAAATGAGATAAGATAAGTCATTTTTGTATCTAAATGGAGCCAAAGTGATGTCATGAACTGTGAAGCAAGGCACAATTGTCCGTCGTGCGACCATATTGGTGGCATCCATCTTTAATGAAAAACAATATCGACAAACAGATACTAAAAAATTCATAAAAAGTACAAAGTATAATGTTTTTTCTTTTTTATTTGTTTACTCACGTGATATTTTATTTTATTTTCTCACTTTCCTATTGATGTTTTTAAAAGATCCTAGTTGAATCATATACTACCCCTTTACAATTCTAAGTCATGCTACATCTATAGAGACTTCTTCGTTTGTATTCAAAACTCATTTCAACTCATTTTCATTTTATCATTACACTTTTATAATTTTTTATATAAAACACAAATTTCTATATATTTTTTTCAAATTCCAATACACATTTTTCAAATTTTAACACACAGTTTTCAAATTTCAAAATAATAATAATATTAAAAAATAAACTCAACTCATCTCATCTTCGAATTCAAACGAGACTTAATCCCAACTTTCCAAGAGTGACAATTTGTATTTGTAAATCGTGTTTGTACTATGTCAAATTATGAACAATTGATACTTAGTCTAAACATAGCCTGTTAACCTAAATGAGTCAGATTTTCAAATCTTAACACAAGTCATTTATCTAAAAAAATCTTAGAAGGTGTGTATTTTTTTTTTCAACCATTTATTTTTAAGAATAAGTTGTTAATTTGATAGATTGAAGTAATGTAATGTTGGACAATTTTTATATTTTTTGAAGTGGTAGTCATGACTTTTGGATGAACATTGCACCGAGAGAAAGATGAGTGTGAGGAACTGTATTCTTATATGCAAAAGATTTAGGCCCCATTTGGATTGGAAAGTAAGTTGAGTTCATCTCAATTCATTTCTATTTCATCATTACATTTTTTTAATTTTTCATACAAAACACAAATTTTAATACATTTAAAAAAAAAATTCTAATATACATTTTTTAAATTCCAATTCAACTTTTTCAAATTTTAAAATAATAATAATATTAAAAAATAAAATAAACTCATCTTAACTTATCTCATCTCCTAATTCAAACAAGGCCTTATTCACAAGTCAAAAGCTAATTATTAAGATTTTAAAAGAAAATTCTCTACACTTTATAATTATATCATTATATAAGAAGTGTTGTATTTATTATTATCGAAATTTTTTTATCAGGTAATAATAATAAGCATATCATCACATCTTATATTGGGATGAAAGTGTCTTATATAACATAACGAATTTACGAGGTTCCAAAACTATTTAATTTCCAACTTTACCCAAAAAAAAAAAGGGAAATAAAGAACAAAAAGAAGACTTGACACCAGTGGAGCTTCCTCGAGTGACTATGAAGCAATTACAAGGGCATGCCTTTTATGTGGTGATTGTGATTATCTCTAGTTTTCCCTTGTTATTTTTAATCGTGTTTATTATTTATCTACTAAAAATGAAGAATATTCTTTGCATACATTATACAGTAATTTCACATTAAAATAAAGTTGTTTTTGGGCTCTATGATTGAGCCAGAAGAAGCACGCGCACATCTGCCCATGAATAGTTTAAAGCTGGGCCGGGCCAGAGGCGCATGTACCCTCATTATAGGTGGCCAGCTAAGAAAATAAAGAATAAGTCTTTCCGTGTGACGTGTCTCCCTTAGTTTAGAATCTTCATTTCCTTGGTCGACGGGTTGTCATTGGCCCACAACAACGGACCTGAACACGTTAATTTTCAACTGTATGAAAGCTGGACACTTCGAGAAGGGAAAAAAAAAAAAAACTCAATAATTTTCGTTTATTTTTATAGATGATATAAGATAAATTAAGATAAAAATTAAAATTAAAATAATTATTTTTAATATTATTTTTAATTTTAAGTTTTAAAAAAATTGAATTATTTATTTCATTTTATATAAAAATTAAAAATATTATAATTATAAAATAAAAATAATTATGAAAACAAAACGACTCTTGCTAAAGAAATGAGAGAAATCAAATGATAAAAGGTAGACTACTTGGAAATAATGCCTCTCCTTTATTTTTTACAAAGAATATGGACTTAGATGTTTAACGAACATTATAAATAAATTTGAAAATATACATTACAAATTAACTTAATGATAATTTATAACTTTCTAGTATATTAAAGTGACTGATATTTTTTAGTCCTGATTGTAAAACTCTCAAGAACACTATCTGAAAAACAACCAAATTCTATTTAAAATAGAGTAATAACCATTTGATTTCAAACAGACAAATTCCGTATTCGTTATAAGATGATTTAGGAACATGAATCCGATTTTCTACTTTGGAAGAAAACAAATCAGAATAATTAGAAGATACGCGGCTGAAGATGGCACGTGTCAGAGGATTGCAAGAGTCGAGATCGAAACAGCTGGTGGCCAAGGATTTCGAAGAGTCGTGCGTGGCCACAAAAAGTCTTTCTTGAAGGAGGCGCATGGAAGAGTAAGCTACTCAAACATAGCAAGCGTGCGGCTCACAAGCGACTTCGAAAGGCGTAATTCATCTCCTTATAACTCTAGTTGAATAACTTGAGATCTTTTGAATTACTATCTAAATTTGAGAAGTTTAATTTGACTAGAGATAAATATGTAAAATGAACACTAAAATATTTATTGAGCATTTAAATAATATATAGCCAAACTTTTATAGAGATTTCTTGTCTCACTCTTATTTGAAGTTTTTTTTTTTCGGCTAATGAGTCCAAACTCAATTCTAACATAAAACTAAAAATCACAACTCAAAAATTAATTTATATGAAATCTTAATATAAAAAGTGTTATAATCACAAAGAGATTTTATAAAATTCAAAACACCATACGTTAAATCTATTTTAAAATCTAATATACCCCATTAAGTTGAGTTAATTTGTGAATTGTTTTTAATATAAGTTTTCTATAATTAAAGTATATTTTTAGGTCTCGTTTACTTTTAAAAAAGATTTCAATTCATCTCATCTAATCTAATTATTATAATTTTATTAAATTTTTACACAAAATAATATAAATAATTCAATTATTTCAAATTTTAAAATAAAAAAATATTTTAAAAATATTTTGTTTAATTTTTAACTTCCATTTCCATTTCTCTCATCTTATCTTATATAAAAAAAATCAAAATTTTAGAGCATTGGCAATGGCTTATGCATTTTCACATTTTTTTTTTTATATTTGTATAATATTTCTTTAAATTGGTTTACATTGTGGTTGAATTATGCATATTCAAAATTTGAAGAAATACTACTTACTCTTCAAATATTATTTTACTATTTTTTTCTCTCCTATCCATTAAAACCAACTTTGTAGAATTTGTAATAAGATGATTTTGATATATGAAATTCGTATTAAGTTAATGATACAAAGTATTTTTTAACACATATTAATATTTATTGATAAAATTTTTATTTTGATATATAAAGTCGGTAACATTTGGATGTGAAATTGGTACTTTTTAACACAGGGTGTTAATTGTAAAATAAATAAAAATAATAATTTTAGAAAAAAATAAAAAAGAAAAAACTTTTATTATTATTTAGTTCAAAGATGAATAATTTAGTGTACAAACTTTTCTTTATATACAAAATTAATGTTCAAAAAATATGATTTTAAAGATACCTATAAAAAAAAAAAAAAAAACGATGCTACATCTCCAAAGGCATGTAATCCGAAATCTCTAGTAAAGTGAAAGATTTTTTAAGGCTTTTTTCATTAATTTTTTTTATGTTCGTAAATATTTTTTTAAAAATTAAAAAAATTATATTATCATTATAAAATATTTACATTTTTTTTAAAAAAAAGAAAAAATGAATTCGGAAGAAATCTGGGCGAGATATCTTGGGAGGTGACAAAGCAGTTCTCTATAGAAAAATCAACGCTAGTGGAGGACAGGAGGCGGTGACGAGCCGACATCAAAACAAATCTGAACCCGTTAGTTTCCATTTTGAAATCGGACGGCTCCAAAACCTAAAAAATACTCATAGAACATTCTCGAACCCCTAATCCTAACATTATATAAACTGCTCTCGGCTACACTTTTCTTCCACTCGTTAAAACCTACCCAGCTCTTTTTAAAATTCCTTTTATTTAGCTTGCTTTCAGATATTTCTTTCCTCTCTCTCGATTCTATTCTTTTAATTCCGTCGACAGAACCATCATAATGGCCGGCAAAGGAGAAGGCCCAGCGATCGGGATCGATCTCGGAACCACGTACTCATGCGTGGGAGTTTGGCAACACGACCGCGTCGAGATCATCGCCAATGACCAGGGTAACAGAACAACGCCGTCCTACGTTGGCTTTACCGACACGGAGCGTTTGGTCGGTGATGCAGCCAAGAACCAAGTAGCCATGAACCCTGTCAACACCGTCTTTGGTGAGATCTCAGCTCCTCTGACCTTTTTTCTTTCGCTGCTTCTTAGATCGTAATAGCTGTGCATATGTTTGCTGCTATATGTCTAGTTTCCAGAACGCATATAGATCAAGCTTTCTTTCTATGTGATTCCTTTATTTATTTTTGGCGTTTTGACCTCGGGTTTATGCTTTTTACATATTAGAGAAAATTCTTTGTTTGCGGTCGGTACTGAATTTGTTTTAGGCTAATTAGTGTTTCTTTATAATTATTCAGATCTTCATTGCTGAGTTTGCATACGCATGGATTTGTTATATAGATTAGCATTGCAAACCAATTGCATAGTAGTGAAGAGTACCTTTTTCAATTTTATCGTTTTGAAGAGGTAATTATTCATAATCGAGCATTTAACACCTTTTTAAATGGATAATTATATTGTGTCTCCGAGTGGCGGGAATAAGTGAATGAGTAGGTTCGAGAATGAATGATTTATTCATCGAAATTGATTTAAGCGGTTGCTTGATACTTTAATTTAAATTGTATTGTTTATTTTATTTTTATTTAATTGCATTGAAGATGATTTGAACGAACTTTAGTAACGGTTAGAGAAATCGATCAGAACACCTGATTTGCAAATAGTGACCTAGCTGCTTATTGAATGTGGAATCGTACAGCGCTAGATATATAATTCCAGTATAAACTTGATTTGCTCCTGCAGCTTTCTAACTGCATGATGGAACTTGTATGCGTTGGTAGTGGTAGTGCACATTTCTATACATGTAGAAGAATAAAGTACGATTCATTGGAACTGAAATGTCTAATGTTTGCAATTACCCGTCTCTGCAGATGCAAAGAGGTTAATTGGCCGGAGATTTAGTGATGCCTCTGTTCAGAGCGACATGAAATTGTGGCCATTCAAGGTCATTCCCGGCCCTGGAGACAAGCCCACGATTGTGGTCAACTACAAGGGTGAGGAGAAACAATTTGCTGCTGAAGAAATCTCTTCCATGGTTCTCATGAAGATGCGCGAAGTTGCAGAGGCTTACCTTGGTTCGGCAATAAAGAACGCTGTGGTTACTGTACCCGCATACTTCAATGATTCTCAGCGTCAGGCTACAAAGGACGCTGGTGTCATTGCAGGTCTCAATGTTATGCGTATCATTAATGAGCCCACTGCTGCTGCCATTGCTTACGGTCTTGACAAGAAGGCAACCAGTGTTGGCGAGAAAAATGTCTTGATTTTTGATCTTGGTGGCGGCACGTTTGATGTCTCTCTTCTCACTATTGAAGAGGGTATCTTTGAGGTGAAGTCTACAGCTGGTGACACCCATCTTGGTGGCGAGGATTTTGATAACAGAATGGTGAACCACTTTGTTCAGGAGTTCAAGAGAAAGAACAAGAAGGATATCAGTGGCAATCCAAGAGCTCTTAGGAGGTTGAGGACAGCATGTGAGAGGGCAAAAAGAACTCTCTCTTCCACTGCCCAGACTACCATTGAAATCGATTCTTTATATGAAGGCATTGATTTCTACTCCACCATTACTCGTGCCAGATTTGAAGAGCTCAACATGGATCTCTTCAGGAAGTGCATGGACCCTGTTGAGAAGTGTCTGAGGGATGCCAAGATGGACAAGAGCACTGTCCATGATGTTGTCCTCGTCGGTGGCTCAACCAGGATTCCCAAGGTCCAACAGCTTTTGCAGGACTTCTTCAATGGTAAGGAGCTATGCAAGAGCATCAATCCTGATGAGGCCGTTGCTTATGGTGCTGCAGTGCAGGCTGCCATTTTGAGTGGCGAGGGTAATGAGAAGGTGCAGGATCTCCTGCTCTTGGATGTCACCCCTCTCTCCACGGGTCTGGAAACTGCCGGTGGTGTCATGACCGTGTTGATTCCCAGGAACACTACCATCCCCACAAAAAAGGAACAGGTGTTCTCTACATATTCCGACAACCAGCCTGGTGTGTTGATCCAGGTCTACGAGGGTGAGAGAACAAGGACGAGGGACAACAATTTGCTCGGTAAATTTGAGCTTTCCGGAATCCCTCCTGCTCCCAGGGGTGTTCCCCAGATTACAGTATGCTTCGATATTGATGCCAACGGTATTTTGAATGTATCTGCGGAGGACAAGACCACGGGTCAAAAGAACAAGATCACCATCACAAATGACAAGGGTAGACTCTCAAAGGAGGAGATCGAGAAGATGGTTCAAGAGGCAGAGAAGTACAAATCTGAGGATGAAGATCACAAAAAGAAGGTGGAGGCCAAGAATGCATTGGAGAATTACGCCTACAACATGAGGAACACGGTGAAGGATGAGAAGATCGGCGCCAAGCTTGGTGCTGATGATAAGAAGAAGATTGACGACGCCATCGAGCAGGCCATACAATGGCTGGACAACAACCAACTGGCGGAAGCAGATGAGTTTGAGGACAAGATGAAGGAGTTGGAGAGCCTCTGCAACCCAATCATTGCAAAGATGTACCAAGGTGCTGGTGCTGACATGGGCGGTGGAGTTGATGATGATGGTCACGATCACGGCCACGGTCACGGTCACGGTCACGCTGGAGGAAGTGGTGCTGGCCCCAAGATCGAGGAAGTTGACTAATTTTTGGTTTCTGTTATTTGATTCTATAGATTTCGGTGCTCTGAACATTTATCAGTATTTTTTGTTCAAAGCCAAAATATTATGTCCTACGCTACTGCTACTTCAATTTGATTTCACCCACGGGATGAAATCGTGGAATTGTTGCCTGGCAACCTTCTTGCCAAGCTAAATTTCTATACTTTTTGTTATATGGTATTTCCTTTAGGCGATTCTTCCACGTAAACTGATTATTTTCACCTATTTTTTTATTTTCTTTTTATTTAGCATTGAGTTTGGAGCTTTCTCTGTTGCGGTTACCATTATATTTGGTTTTCCTCATCCGGGTGGAGCGCATGGTCTATTGAATGTTTGTTACATAATAATAAAGTTAACAGAATTTGCGCTACATGCTTAAAACCTAAACCTGTAGTTCTTGTCTGTTCCGTTAAAGATGAAAGGTCCCGAAATGGAAGAGAAAATGTGAGAAACCAACAGATAAATATGATGCATTTAAATTTTAACTCGTATGAAAAACTCCTCTTGACTGCTTTCTTGTAATCCATGCACTTGTTTAAATTTGTTCACTGTATCCCTTCTATCTCAATCTCTGCCTTCAAAAGTCCACTACATCGCCTTACAATACTGATATTTTCTACATAGTTTTGCCTGGAGCTCTACCCAAAACGCATACCCATTCTCTCCACTACCCAAAAAAAGATATCTATGCATGTGTATTGAAGCTTTTACAAATTGGAAAGCTCACAACAAAACAGGCCTCAACCACTAGCCTCTTAAGCTGCTGATCTGAGTAGATTTGTAAATAATAATATTTTGTAGATTTTATTGAAATATGTTTGAATGTATATTTGTTCATGTGTGTTAATGTATAAACTAATTTGATATGAATCTTTTCATAAAAAGTTAAAAAAGTTGTGAATTTTATCAATGATTGATTTTACTCATCTTACACACTGCACACCATATATCACATTTTTTTTGCTTTTATCAATTGTTTGATATATAGATAAAGAGTAGATGAATTCAATTAGTAAGAAGAATAAACTCAATTTTTTTTAAAAATAAATAAATAAAGGTGTGGTGAATGATGAGTACCAAAACTCTTGATAAAATGGGTTTAAGTAATATTTATAGCCAAAAATAACCTTAACTAGCGGTTTCGAGGACTAATCATAGGCTCTTTGGGTCAATCTGAAAGGAGAATAATACATAATCTTCAGCTTCTTTATTTGTCAATACAACAAATAGAGATTGCAGCAGAACAAGAAAACATCAAACACGTAGATGCCATCCTTGACTTCCATTCACCTACATTCTTTTTCTCCTCTAGTCCTCTATCCACACATGATTTTTACAGAAATTTTTACTTAGAGCGGTGCTATATATATTTTTACTTTTACTTACAAGACTCATTCAGTTAGTTTTTTTTTTTTTTTTTTTAAATTGAAATTCTGAATTTCAAATTTCATGATTTTCAACATATCAATAACTGTCATGAGAAGAAGTAAATTTTTTTAAGTACATTTAGCATTTTCCTTTTACTTAATAGCCTTAACTCTTTCTCTATCCATACTCTTCATTTTTGAAATCCTCTGCAATAAGCCTCAAGCTTAGCCTACATAGATTTTAACAGATTCAAACCACCTACCCTTTGTTGCCATGCAGCTTCTAAAAAATTGTACCCATATTCTTTATTCCAATTTGACTCATATTTAAAATTGCTAGGCACCCTTCTTTGTACAAGTGACAACTCTATTTGAACTACAATCTAAGAGTAGAGGTTGATGATCAAAAGATCATCTACATAAACAAACACAAATATGGTGGTGGAGCCAACTGTGTGAAGAAACAGAGAAGGGTCTGCTGCAGAAATTGTGAAACCAAGGTTCACAAGTCGGCAACTCAGTCACGAATATCAGGCGCAAGGGGATTGTCGAAGGCCATAAATTGCTTTCTGTAACTTGTAGACATGAGATGAAAATTGTGGATTAGAAAACCCAGGTGGCTGAGTCATGTAGAAGGTTTCACTGAGTGGTCCATGCAAACATGCATTTTGCACATCAAATTGTCTGATCGGTCAGTGTGTCGAAATGGCCAAAGCAAACACCATACAGACTGTAGTGGCCTTTACTATAGGACTGGAGGTTTCTTCAAAGTCTATTACAGACTGCTAAAAAAATCCTTTAGCCAAGAGATGGGCTTTTCTATGTTCAATAAACACTTCGGCAAATTGTTTGGTTGGATAAACCCATTTGCAAGTGACAGTGTTTGTAGCTTGGGATGCAGGAACAAGAGACTAAGTGTAATTGGCCAACAGAGTGTTGAGTTCCTTTGCCATAGCCTCCCTCCATTCTGGATACTTTTGGGCAATTGTATAGCATGTAGGTGTCTCAGGAACAAAGACAAGTTCAGAAGTATTGACACGGGGAAGAGACCATTTAATAATGTCATTTGTGAACTTCTTGGGCCGTGAAGAGTTAGTGCGTGATCTAGTGACAATTGAAGATGCATGTTGCGGAAGATCAAGTTGAGAAGAACTCGCGAGGTCGGTAATCGAGAAGAGGAACAAGGAGGTATCGAGGTTGAAGAGGAAGGTTGTGGGCCAAGTATAGATGTAGAGTAGGGAGATGATGGGCTGAGATAATGTAGGATGGGTAAGGCTACATGTGTAAAAGATGGAATGGGCATGGGCTAACGGATGTTGGCGAAAATGAATTAAAGTTTGTTAAACTTGACATCTTTTGATATGTATATGCGGCCTAGTTTAATGTTATAATAGATAAAGCCATGTGGTTTGGGCAGAGCCCAAGGAAGACACAATAGACAGAAATGAAAGGCAAATTTGTTGGAGTTATATGCAGAAGTTAAAGGCCAGCATCTTAAGCCAAATACTTGTAAGGCAGTGTAATCGAAAGGTTGATTATGCAGAAGATAATAAGGACTACAATTATTAAGAGAAGATGAGAGTAAAAGATTAAGTAGATAAACATCATAATTAAAAGCATAACTTCAAAATTTAAAAGGAAGTGAGGCATGAGCTAGAAGTGCTAAGCCAGTGTCACCTATGTGACGATGTTTTCATTCTACGATACCATTTTGGATTTGCGTACAAGGGCATGTAGCACGATGTTTGATTCCACATGAGGCTAGATAATTGGAAAAGGGACTAAACTCGCCCCTTCAGTCAGATTATAGTTGTTTAATTTTGGTATTGAGTTGGAGTGCAACTTGATTTATAAATTTAACAAACACATCAAATACTTGGGACTTATGTTGTAAAGGAAAAAGCCAAGTATGCCGAGAAAAATCATTAACAAAGCTTATATAAAACTTGAACAACATAAGATACATATGGTGAGGGACCCCACAAATAAGAGAAAACAAGAGAAAAAGAAGTAGTAGAGCGTGTAAGCCGTGAGTAAGCTGGAGTTCGATGGGATTTTGCAATAGAACATGCATCACAAAACAGAGGTAGTTGAGAAGGATCATCTTGTAAGCTATGTTGACAAAGGATTGATTGAACTAGTTTGATAAATGGGTAGCCTAGTCGAGAGTGCCAAAAAGGAACAAAAGAGTGCTTGTCTGAGCTGATTGAGGTGCTGTCGTGGTGAAGGAGTACAGGCCATTATGGGTTTTCCCTTAAAGTAGAACTATCCCCGAGTTGTAGTCCTTAATGCAAAAAGAATCAGAGAAACACTTGAATGAGACATTATTATCAAAGCATAATTAACGTACCGAAATCAAGTTTTTCTAAAATGAAGGGACACACAAAATTTTGTTGAGAATGAATTTAGAGGGAGGAATAGAGAAAAAGGCAGAACCAGAGTAAGATATAGGGATAGGTGTTCCATCACTAACTTGGAGTTGTTCATCGCTATGACACTTAGAAGCATGCAAGTAATGTGATTAGTTGCCACAGTATCGAGATACCAATTTGCATATGACATGGAGCTGAAGTTAGCTAAGGCAGGTGGTGGGGCTGTGTAAGCAAGGTTGAACTAATAGAGGCATGTTAAGGTATAATGGTCCTGGCTATTGCAAACTTGACACACCAGATAGCTGTTAGATGAATGGGAAAAGTTATTCCCATTATTACCTAAGAAAGACCCACGACCACCTCGACCACGTTGATTATTGCGACCTCCACGAGATCCACGACCATGTCGAGATGTTTCAGCAGTAAAGTTGGTAGAGGTTTCGTTGTGAAAAAGTCGATTATCAAAGTGAGGGAGAAGGCAAGCCTCATGGGCTAAAAGGTGGCCAAGAAGTTCTTCAAGGGAAATGGGGTCTAAATGGGTGGTAACAAAAGAGACAATGGCATCATATTCAATGACGAGCCCAGCAAGCAAGCATGGCACAAACTTGGAAGGTGGTAATGGGCAACCTGCAGTTGCCTTAGTGTCGGCCAGAGTTTTGGCTGGACGGTAATAGGCAGAAATTGTATCGGATCCTTTCTTCAAGGAGGCAAGCTGTAGTTGAGTTTGAACTACACGAACCTGAGAAACTGAAGCAAAAGAGGACTCGAGAGAGAGCCAAACAGCTCGAGCAATTTGGAAACCAACTACTTGAGCAATAAAAGGTTCTGAGAGGGAGGAGATAAGCGCTGACATCACCATTTTTATATCCGAGCTAGGTATCATATTCGAGGTTTGGAGAGGAATCAGGGAGTTTAGGTTTGGGTGGGGGACATGAGCCATCTACATATTTGTAGAGGTGCTATCCACGAAGATACGACACTAACTGAACCGTCTAGGGAAGGTAATTGTTAGACGTGAGCTTGACGTGATGATATGAGAAAGATTTGGTTAAGAAGGGACAGGGGACGGGGGACGGGGACGGGGAGAGACGTGCTCTGGTACCATGTTGCAGACTAACTACTTTGTGTATTTGCTTAATGAATTCGACTTTACAACGAGTGCCTATTTATAAGTGTATGGTTACATAAAAACATTTGTATAGAGATTATTTTAGAATGAAAAAAAGATATGATTTATTACAAGAATGGTATCAAATAACATGCTAGGTATTTTGCTATGTGACTGCTGTGTTGGAATGGTGCTGTGACGTTAAGTTGATATTTGATGCAGTGACTGTTTTATCCTTGGCATTGCGCTCTGCGTCAATACCTGGGATTACAAGGATTAATATTATAAGAACACATTGCCAATCATTACTCAAGAATTATAAGTCTTTTACCATTCTATCTCCAAAGAATTATTTAAGACTTGAAGAGAGAGACACAACAATCATAGTAAACTAATGTTGAGAGCTACATTGTCCATTGGTAGTGTCAAATTTCGAAGGCCTGATGTATCTCTTTTCCAACTGCAGAGAATTATAAAATGATGTGATGCGGTTGCCCCTCTCAAGAAGACCCACTTTTGCTTAACCCTAGTGATAGATTACCCGATTCCACGTTTCTCTTTTCTTTCCTTTTCTTTTAATATAGAATTTTTGTTTCTGTAAATATAAGATTCTGTAAACGATCAGGACCATTCTAGCATATTCAGGGAGAGAAATATAAAAGAGAGAATATTTTGTTTGTTTTAATACTGGTGCTGGGAATGAAGATGATGTTACACGAATTCTACACCACTCCATGGACCAAAATATCTGAACGCAAAAAAAAAAACCGTGGCGCTGCATCTCTCTGCTGGCCGACCGCACAAGATTTCACGAAAACATTCATATATTCTTTGGGCCCACCACTCAACTTTCCTGGCTGAAAAAATCCAAGCTGTTCATGACGTTTAAACTTCTGAGTAGGCAAAATCGATAAATTACAGTCTGGAAGTACAAAAGACGTACTCGCATCTTATTACTATTAAATTGCTTTTTACGGAAGCACTAATTTTAATCAACATGTGGAAATAACCCATGTCAGGCTGAGCACCTAATTATTATTCGGCAAGAAAAGCTGTGATCAGAAGATAACTGATTGACAAAACTCGCTGTATAGTCCATTCAGTTGGAAACCATACCTATCCCGCATAATCACATCAGAACTAAATACTTTCTTAAATGTGTCATTGATATACGGCTTCTCAATATTGGCTTGATGATAAGAGTGATAGAAAGATTTACACAATATATGTTGAGAAGTCCTGTATAGTTTAAGAATAAATTCTTTATAGTCTTTATAAAAAATTATCTCTCTTTTTATAAGAATTTTTAAGAAGAGAAGAAATGAGTATTTTATATTTGATATCAAAACAAGTTGATTTGTGATCGATGATAACCTTCTGCGACCTACCTACGATGATGGTATTGAAAATATCGATCCACAAGGGAGAAGACGTGTTAAGAAGCCCTACACGACTTAAGAACAAACTCATCACGATCTTTATAAGGAGTTACCCCACTTTTCTTATAAGCCCTTTTAAGGGGAGAGATTGGTGTTTTCATTATATAAACATGTAGATATCTCCCTCCAAGCCAAGCAAGAAGGTAATTTAAAGGCGGATATAATAATTTCCAAATAATTAGAATCGATTATAAGTTCAAAAATCAAGAATCATTACAGGCAAGAGCTGATCAGATTCATGGACATAAATACCATAACAATTAGCGAGCAAAAATTGCAACAGACAAATGTGAGGTGCACATTTGATATCATAGAATACACTGTATGGTACAAAGTAAAACAATGAATCACCATCCATGGCTAACAACCATTACAGTTCTCAATGAACGCCCATCTCAAGTCAACATAAGATCATTGCCTCCTAGGTGAGGACGAAGGCAAACACGAACCTCATGTTCTTCTGGCCCAACACGAAGTTTTGGCACCATAATTTCGAGCACTGATCCTGGGCCATCATAATAAGCTTCTATATTAGCATCTTCAGGAATTCGGGTTGAAAGTGGGATTTCTCTAATAAATTCCCCTGGAGGGCAGTGTTCGGAATATGGATCTCTAAGCTTGAAAGTCCTATCATGTCTCTTGATGAATGGCATGCAAGATATGCTCACACAAGATACCTTTATGATACCATGAGTGAGAGTATTTCTCCAAGAGACTTTCACCTTCTGAAGATCCACAAACGGCAAGCTGATAATGATCAAATATCCTTCTTTATCCTCATATATTGTTTTTGCAGCAGTAACAGGTCCATACACATTCTTCATTGCGCCACTAAAGTCACCCAACCATTGTGGCTCATTAGGGTGAGCTTCCATATCTGGTATCCGATCCAAGGGAGGATTAACAGCCAAGTAGCAATCATCATCGTTCCCATGAGGGAAAAAATCTCTCCTCCTCTTGCTGCTGACAGGTGATAGGTCCAGTGCATCACCATTGCTATGGTGAGATGGCTGAGTTGACAAATTCAGGCCAGAACCATTGAGAAGTTTCTTTGACTGGGGATTTGTGGCACCTTTTATTGGAGGAGCCAGCCTCTCAAGCTCAAAATCTGTGTTCGGCAGGTTTCTCCATGAACTAAAAGCACTTGCTTCTGGTGGAATTGAGAAGTTCAAGTCCCTGCCTGTGAGTTCCATCCACCTCTTCCGCTCTTCCTCATCAAGACCCAAAAGATTGGGTGATGCAACAACTTCAATCCCATGAACACACTGGGGATTTGACAGACCCCTATAATGCTTTCGTTGCATCCTGTGAGATCGTACAAAACCCTTATCAACACTAAATGGAAATGGACGCTCTCCTTGACGAGAATGCCCATTCATGTAACTCCTAAGTTGCATCTTACCTAATGCATTCTCCGGTCTCTCCTTGAAAACCCACATGTACATATTCTCCATGTCATGCTGAACCATGAAAACATCGAGCTTGAGATCAGATTTGTCAAACCCAGATACTCCATTGCTGTCCCGCAAAATCTTGGCCTTTGATTTTTCATTCAATGAGGGTTTGAAGTAAAAGCTGAAGAAAACCCAGGCACCCCAAATACTATCAACCCGCTTGGCGCATTTCCTTCCAGCCTTAGTGATAGTAAGGAAACTTTCGGTCTCGTAAACTTGTGAACCAAGCCCAACCTCTAAAATATCACAGAGATCCGTATTCCATGGCTGCGGAGGTGGGCTACGCTCGGCTGACAAGGGTAAATTGATATCCGGAGGACGGGGAAGAATGATTTGCCGATTCATCTCCAAATCCAAATCGTCGTGCGGGGAGGTGCTGGAGTCCATGGACAAGAGAGTGGATGGGTGGTGATTCTCCATAGAAAGGGCTGTGAGGAGAGAATCTCCCATTTCTCAGCTCATCTCCAGGGTCATGGTTTCTGTTGCTGGTGGGGTTGAATATTTTGCCATTCCCAATACAAACAATTCAAGAAAACAACCTTATAAACACCTTCAATCAAATGAATCAATCCCCAGTATATCTCCCCTCCATCAAAACCCTAGATTTATCAATAAGATAACAATTCCCCACAAATCCACATCAATAATCAACAATATTACTCAATAAACCCAACTCAAACAAAAGGAAAAGGTAAATCTTTTAGAGTATTAAGAATCTAAAAGGGGATAAAACTTATTAGTTCAATCTCTACCTAGCCCAGGAAAGAAATTGAGAAAACGCTAAAGAAAAACAATATATAACCCCCGCCCAAGAATCTCCCGAAATCCTCCAAACAAAGGTGGGAAACACGGAATAAAAACGATCAAATCCATAAAAACCAATTATTTTTCCTTCTCTTTTTTTTTTTCACTTACAAACACAAAAAAGGAGTAAAAAAGATCTAAAAATCCAGAGACCCAATAAGAAGATTGGGGATCTTCAAATATTACCTTTTGGGATAAGCACCAGGGAATCGAGCGGAAGAAGAAGCTCCAAAATCGACCATTATGCTCATTTCCACCATATCATCATCTACAACGACCATTTCGTTGCCCCTCTCCCTCGGTTTTGTTTTGTTTTTTGTTTTTTTTTCCCACTTTAAAATTTCGTTTTCCGTCAAAAGAAAACAGAGAAGAACCAAGAGCGTGTGGGCAGAGGGTGGACTGAAAGAGAGAAAAGAAACGCGTGACTTTTCGTCTCAATATAAAGACGGCAATCGCGAGTAAAAGCCCGCACTAGATATCACCCAACAAGTTCGCCGTTTGCATATACAGTGACGATTTTCCATCTCCGCCCGTGTATCGCGCGCGCGCGTGTGATCTCTGATGTCAGTATACAGGGCCCAGTGGACTGCGGCTTAGGGTAGTATTTTGACGGTGATAATCTCTACAAATATTTTTTTTAGGTATTATTCATTATCTATTGATCAGGATAATTTTATCAATCATGTTCCTTACATACGTAGAACGTATAAACGTCATATAAATATTCAAAGAAAAAGTAATATTTATTATTAAACAATTACTTTTTTTTCATGATCTTCATATTTAACTAATTTTTTTAAATGATTGTATGACATTTGTATATTTTACAAATTTATAAATATTATTTCTCTAATAAGTTAGGTTTGAAAAGGAGAGTATATCAAACATTTTCTATTATTTATTTATTATTTTATTATTATTTTTTATATACTTTTATTATTATTCATAACTTTTTTTTATTATTATTCAATATTTTATTATTATTTTTTACTTACTTTTTATTATTATTTACAAACACTTTCAAACATTTTTAACATCTAAACATAATCTTATTGGCATTGATGGCTAATAAATAAATAAAAAATTATTTTATATACATTTGTAAAATGCATAAATACTTTGAAAAATAGTAGAGTTTAGTGTTCATTACACTTTTTTTTATCTTTTAGATCTCATATTTTATTTTACTTTTTTTCGAGACGACTACTCGTCGCTTGCACGTTTCTATGACTGCATATAGTTATCATTTCTCATAAACAAAAACAGTCTTCCATTAGTGAAATCATGTGAGTGTTGATGAAGGGATAAAAGTTAAATTATTATATTTATTATTAAATCAATGTACAAAATATTCCGTCAATATTATTTAAATAATAAAATGTGATTTTTAAAATCTAATTCTTAAAAATTATCTTTTAAATTAAAATAAATTACGTAAATACTTTACTAAATGTATTCTATACACAAACTTAAAAATAAATTTTTTTCTAAAAATTATTAAAATGGATATATAACTTTTCCCAAAATTTCTATTTATAAATTGGCTTGAATGAAGTACTTTTCCGGTTACTTGCATCTCTATTTTTTTTTTTTTTAAATTGAAATTTTTGGACTCTTTTGTAAACTGGCTCATATCCAGTGTGAAATATATGTTTTTCAACTTCTTCTTCCAAAGTATCGAACAAAATGATAAATGTTGGAAAATTTTAACAAGATCGAGAATCTAACAAGAAAAAAAAGAAAAAGAAAAAATCTAAGAAAATGATAAATGTTTTATTGAGCATGTGATATTGTATTTTTAAAAGTCTTAAGTTAAAAGTCGACACGTGTCTTTTCATAAAAAATTTATGTGACCCTCATATGATTAAAGGACACATATCAATTTTTAAATTAGGCTGAGAAAGTTATCTCCAAACCAGTTTGGATAACCTATATCAAGTAATAAGATTTCAAATAAATCGATGAGTTACGTCTCTATTCGTAAATCGGTATTTAGAATAATATATAATTTATATTACTTAAATAATAAAATTTAATTATTAAAGTTATAAGTGTGCTTTAGTACACACTGATTTAGAAATATAGTTTTTCATCAGTTAGAGATATATTTTTTTCTTTATTTTAATTTTAGTTTCATAAATGTGATTCTTTCATCTTTTTATCATCCTCGAAATACTTGATGATGTGGCTATTATTTGAAATAATTTCATACATCAGCCACTTAAATGAATATTCATTTAACCTAAGCAGGTGATTTAAGTGATGAAAGTCTTGGTCTTGCGGTCTCAATATCTCAAAATTTAAGTTTCAACACTTCACAAATGCAAACAATCTATTGGACCCACACTCCTTAGTGAAAAGCCATCAACTTATCTTGTTTCGTGTAGAAAAACTTATGAAGATGCAGTGAATGTGACCAAAATTTATTCTATAAGGGTGAGTCTAAAGGGTCTTGTCGTAGAGAGATTTCCCATAAAAAAATAAAAAAAAAAAATCCTTTTTTTAGGTAATAATCTCTGGGTCATGTATCTGTCCTTGTTCAGATCTACTTTGATTGTCTTGTAATCCAAAATTGATCAATTATGTATTTGTACCATATATTAATTATTTTGCCCATATATTTCTAGTTTATCGTAGATTTTCAAAATCTAACTATGTGTCACATTTTAAAATGTATCAAGACACGTTAGTTTATATAATTATTTTATGTAATTATTTTGTGGCCAAAATATTTTTTTTTATATAAGATGCATATTGCTTTGAACAAAAATAAGACATTCGAATCGTCATGCTCGTTGTCATGCTAACGAGCAGTACTGAACATGATAAAATCAATGAACTTTTGATGAAGGGAGATTTCTTGTCATGAAAATTGTTGATAAATAGTTCTAAATTTTGGTTATCATATGATTTTTTTAATCGAATGACATTTTTAAGAGAGAGAGAGAGAGAGGTAGATGTGGAAATAAAAATAGAGTATCGTTATATTTATAAAAGAATTATATAAGAATAATCCTATAAATTAATATGATTTTATTTAATTTATTTAATTTATTTTACAAAAAAGTAATTTCATAATCTGATAAATTAGTACATCAAATTATATCAATTTAAAATATTATTTTTTGTATATTTTATTTATAACTAAAATATTTTCCATAAAAATATGCCACCACGCATTCATGAGCTTTAGAAGAAGGGAGGGAGTAGAGTATCGAGGTGGCCGGTATTATACAATTTCAGCAAAAGAAGCGGAGAGGAAGAAAAAAGGGGAATTTTAATCATAACAACAAAGCTAAATAAGCTAATTACATGGTAGAGTACGATCGATCAAACCTAATGTTGAATACCAAACAACAAATTCCTCATGCACATTTTCATCATTTTTAACATTCTATTAGTATATTAATTAAAATGTTTCAATGTTACGTTCAGAAAAATTATTTTAAAAAATTAAATGTGCTATTATTTTTCTTAGTTTTGCTTTTTAAATTTTCGTTTGTAGTTTTAAGTTGGGACAATTTTTTAGCGGTCATAACAGTTGACTAGGCCTCATTCACTTTTATGAAAAATTTCAATTTATCTCATCTCATTTAATCATTATAATTTATTACATAAAATAAAATAAATAATTCAATTATTAAAATCTCAAAATAAAAATAATATTAAAAACATATATTCTAATAATATTTTGATATTTTCTCAATTTTTATTTCAACTCATGTTCTCATCTCATTTTATCTATGAAAACAAACAAGATTTAACAAAACATACATTAAAATGATCAGAGCTAAAAGTATAGAAAGTTAATATATATATATATATATATATATATATATATAGGAACTAACATGTTGAAAAGGCAAATCATAGAGACTATTTTAGCTTTTAATCATATTTAAAATTTTGTTACGTTATATTACGAGATTTACACATGCATGCAGGCCATTGCATATTAAAAATTACTTCTATATTTGATGTTAAAAACAGTAACATGTATTTAAGATCAACAGTTTATGAGTTAAATATTCTAACCTAAGTGGATATTCCTAACGATAATTTAAAGCAAAAAGGATTTGATTAAAGTATTATTTGTCCACCAATAAGGCCATTTCATTTGTTTTTTATTACCTTTTGTTCTTCGTGTATTTTTTTCAATCTTATTAAATACTTAAAAAAATGACGATATTATTTAAAAATATTTACTTAATCATCATGCAAAAAAAAAAAAATGAAAACCCATCATTGGGACTGAATTATCTGGAGAAGAACCATTTTCAAATTAATTAAGACTTCGTTTGGATTTAAAGATGAGATGAGTTGAAATGAGTTTAGTTTATTTTTTAATATTATTATTATTTTAGAATTTAAAAAAGATGTATTGAGATTTAAAAATGTATATTAAAATTTAAAAAATATGTATTGAGATTTAAAAAAATTATATAGAAATTTATATTTTATATAAAAAATTAAAAAAATATAATAATGAAATAAAAGTGATTCAATTGGAGTTAGCTGCTGCATGGTCCCCCAAAAAAGCCGAAAGATGAAAGTCACGTTGTCCATCTGCACCAGTACTCCACTCTCTTTTTAAGTTTGATGTTTAGGTGTGGCTATCATAATTGGTATCACACAAATGACCTAGAGGGCCCAAACCTCTAATATCTCTTTCTCCATCCAATGAAAAGTGGGTTTGCTTTTTATAATGTTTTGAAGCATATTGACTTTGTGGATGACTGCTTTTTATTGATGACTGCCTTTTATTGGGCTACTACTTCATGTAACTTAGGAATATCTCCCCTTTGCTTTTCTTTATATATATATATATATAAAAGAAAGAGAAAGAGAAATATTTTAACTTCAAATTTTTTTTATAAAAATAAATCACAAACTCACGTGACTTCTTTTAGTATATTATATATTTTATAAAATTATATGTGTTATAAAAGAAATTTAATGTATCTTATAAAACAATTTATAAACTTACTTTTATAAATTTTGTTAATAGCTTAAGCAATCAATCAAGTCCATCGATAAATATGTCTTCTTGGCCCCATCAAGGCACCGAAAAAAAGCGTGAAAATGGACATGATAATGAACAACACGGTAACCTTAAGCCAGGCTACATTTATGGTGTCAAATTTATAGAATATTTCTTCAATATAAGGCTGTGAGTGATCAATAAAGACCACTAATCCATAAAGGTAGAATCCAAAATTAGTGGTTTATATACACAAAGTATTGCATTTCTTGATAAAAGGGTATCGATATTATATATTATAGATGTGCATGATTTAAATCGATCAATTTCATTATAGCTCGTCTATTTCATTTAGAGCATTAGTAATGTGATGGTTATAATTTATTGCAAGTCTAAAATAGAGTTGGATTTGATAAAAAAGCGCGCTACATTGGACTGTCTATTATCCCAAGTCTTAAGACTTGAATCTTGATGAACAGTAATTGGCTGACCCTCACCAAGCATACAGAGCCCTTGTTCACAAGTCCATAGCCTGCCTTTATTTTATTTTAGAGAAGGAATAAACTTGAGGCCGGAAGGGTGTCAAAAAGACTTTTCCATCAGCCAATAGATAAGTGACAATAGACACCTCAAAAAGTGACGCAAAACAGACTGTTCGATCAACAATATCACCTTTTATTTTAATCACTTTGCAAGATTTATTAGTCGCCTGAAAAGAAGTCTGCGGGATTTTTCAAACTCTTAAGACTACAATATTCTATTTTATATATTCTTATACATTTTATTTTTAAATATTATTTAGATATAAAATATTTTTAAATTTTCAAACAATGTACAAAAATAATACTAATTTTTCAATTTTTAAAATAAAAAATTATATTAAAAAAAATATATTAAAATATATAATATTTTATTATTATTTAGACTTTGAAATAATTAGACCAATATAGAGTGTTTATTTAAACCATATAGATTGTAGCTAAAAGATCAAATTTCAACTTTAATCTAGAGTTAACAGTCCACTAGGCTATTGCTTATGTTCTTTCGAGAGTTGAAGACGAATGGGCGGCTGATTAGAATACTTCTTTAGAATTTGAGTTACTTCTTTCTACACGACACTTTTGATAGGGAGACCTTAAGGTCTGGCTGCCCCAGTTAAAATCAGTCCTTTATTAAAATATAATAAAAAATTTTAAAATATATAATAAAATAAAAAACACAATTAAAAATATAATTAAAGTAATAAAATAATAAAAAACATAATAAAAAATAAAAATATAATAAAAAATATCACCCACCCCATCGTGACTGCTGGCATCTGACGACTCCATCCCTGCAACGACAACTCTCGATAATTTTTGGTGTGCTCCACACAACCTTAGACCCGTTTCGAATATTCCCTTTTTGGTAATATATATTTTGAATAAAACTTGTCTCTCAAAGTACCAAAGTAATTTGCCCATATTTTTCCGTCACGGCTATATGTTTGTTAGGATTTTTTGTTAATACGAGAGTAGTTGGAACCAAAACTT
Source organism: Platycarya longipes (assembly GCA_036559045.1). Classification (NCBI taxonomy): domain Eukaryota; kingdom Viridiplantae; phylum Streptophyta; class Magnoliopsida; order Fagales; family Juglandaceae; genus Platycarya; species Platycarya longipes. The sequence continues at coordinate 39,816,755 of CM071797.1, forward strand.
TGCTAAATACAAGAGTTCGAGTGTCCGACCCTCCATATTTTTTTTTAAAAAAAAAAGGAGAAATTCAAGACTCACATGAAAATCTAATTTTTTTTTTAATATTAAACTCCATTTTTATTAAAGATCTCAAAAGAAATTGGACATTCTCTAAAAAAAAAAAAATCTAATTATAGTCTTTAATAGAGAATTGTATTCCAGTCTCATTAATAAATGAGAGTAAAATAGGAAATAATATTATTTTAAAAAAATATTATAATTTTAAGACTTTCTAAAACTATATTCGCATTGCAGTTCTCAAAATAGAGACTATATGTAGTATTGCTCTTCTCAAATCCCATCAATCCATCCAATTTTTTTCTTTTTAGTAAAATACAAATCAAGGAAATAACCACTCTTTATTTAATGTCTAATAATAAAACAGTAGAAAAAATTGAACACACAAAAAGGAGGGAAGTCGAATATCGAAACAGTTCTAAGTTTCTAACTTCTAAAAGTATTTTTATTGAATGGTTTAAAATTAAATGATAATTTTAGCCAATAAAAAAGAAATTTGACTTTTGACTATTTTATTTACATAGATTTTCACATTAGATTAATTATTTTTCATTATATAACAATAAAATAATCAATAATTTGACTTTAACTATCCATATAAAATTTTTATATTGGATTATCTATTTATTTATTATGTTGTAATAAGTAATTAATAATTAAACTTTTTTAAACTTTTTTTAATTTCTAATTTATTTTATTTTATCATATTTTATCGTTCTACCTATTATATATTAATTAATGATTATATTCTAATTAAATTATGAGTTAAAAAATTAATTAATAATTATATTCTATTTAAATTAAATTAATAATTAAAAAAAAACATTCTTAATAAAACAAATATTTGCATGAATATAAACCTTTGCTCTATGCTAAAAAAACTAATAAATTAGACATTTGTATGAATAAGAAAAAGGAAAATTAATATAATATACATTTAGTCAATGTAAACTTGTAAAGTGATTGTCAAAGATAAAATAAGTTTTAGCATTAGTGCAGCTAAAGCCCTTTTTTTTTAGCCAATTCAACGTGTTCTTATTTTAAGGCCCAATGACTAAAAATATATTGGATTTGATTTTTAGCCAATTTAATAAGAGTGTTCTAAAATTTTATTTATTTTTTCAAACAATTTTATCGTATATTATTTAATCAATACAGTATTTTTAAATTTAAAAATAAAATATAATAATTTTTTCAAATTTTCAAATTTTAAAATAAAAATAATATTAAAAAATTATTTTCTAATAATATTTTATTGACTTTTATCTATCTAATCTGTGTAACCAAATGAGAAATAAGTTTGATAGTGTTGAGTTCAAGATATATAACATTTTAAGATAGACAATATTATATTATTCCATCATAAGTAAGGGATTATTAATAAAATTAAGAATATGTCACTTTTGAGCATGAGATCCTAATTTTTTATAAAAATAAAAATAAAAATAAAAATATTTTAAAATATTACAAAGCAGAAAACATTTTCAGTAAAAATAAAAAGGTAACAGTCGAGAAAGAAAATAAAACAAAAACAATACTGCAATAATCCTTTCAAACCTCCAATGAACTTAAAAGTTAAAACGTGATCTTTAGGTTAAATAATTATAAATCTTTTGTTTCTTTTTAGCACTGGACTATTAAATAATTCTAGACGCCCGCACACACATTACCTAATTCGTTCTTAAAAGACAATAATTGACAAAGTGCAGTGCACTCTACTTATTATCAATACTTTTTTGGCACTGATTAATGCATTATTTATGAAGAGAAATAATTAAAAGTAACGACAAAACCATTATGTGTCATTCATTAGTGTGTACTTTACAGAGACCAAGAACTTTTTTACGTTTGAAGTTTATATAATAATTGGTGAGGGGGAGATGAACTGCATGATTTACTTAGTCCTTCCACTTATTTAAAAAAAAAAAAAAACAAGTTTTTGGCTTATTTAATAGGAAAACTGTAGATAAAGATATCAACTTTTTTTACTTTCCTAGAGGTTGTGTATTGAGGTTCTCAATCCATCTCATTATTATTATAATTTTTTTTATAAATTTTTATATAAAATTATAATAAATAAGTCAATTTTTTTTAAAAAAATTTAAAATAATAAAAATAAAAATAAAAATAATAAAAATATTATTTTATTCAAATTTCAACATTTATATAAAATTATCTCATCTCATGATCTCATGATTCTCATTTTATTATCTAAACAACTTCACATTTTCCTCAGATAAAACCTGTACATGATTTTTAGGTGCTTTTGTAGAAACTTCCCTGGTGGTTTCTAGTACTCCCAGATACGTACGAGGAAATGGTAGGTAATTATAAGGGAGAGCCAATTGATTGCCCTAATCAAGGCTAAAATTATTTAATTTGATATGGTATCCTGCCACTGATGATCTGTTTAATATATACAGTAGTGCAGCGCAGGAATAATGATTGAGAGAGAAAACCATGATCAGAAAAGCCTCCCTTAGTAAGTTCCTTATAAGGGGGTTGGTAGTGGTACATCCCCATTCCCCAATAATTAAATAAAAAGGTTTCAATATGGGAACCTTTTATATTGATGGATATGTCATGAACTAAGATTATAACCTATTGAAAGTCCACTGCCTGAGAAATTAAAGAAGATGAATCGGCTCTTCCCTCTCCAAATTTTTACAATGACGGAATCTTTCTCAACCTCACTCAAGTCCTATTTCTCCATTATATTGAGAGCTAAAAGAAGTCATGGGAGACGTTAAACCTATATATATATATATATATATAACCATTATAGTGAATTTTTGCCCCCAAATGATCTGTAGATCGATGTAAGTTCTTATATCAAATAATGTAAATCTATATGTCTCTCTATTTTTACAATTTATATGTTTTGTTTGTTCTTTATTTCATAGATATCTGAGCATCGTATCAACAACGCTTGATTGTGAGTTATTCAATTATATTATTGGACTCCACATTTTAAGAAAACTGTTTTTTTCGACTAATTATTTCTAGTGAAATGATTATTTTTAATTAAAATAAGTCTGTTTTTGTTATACATAATCATTTTCATCGTAAATAATCATTTTCATTACAATTAATTGACTGCAAATGGTTGCTTTTCTTGTAATGCCGCCATTTCCAAAAAATTGCATCAACGATTCCACATATATAAAGCTGGACTATTCCAAAAGAGCAAGTAAATTGGACATAAAAGAGGGTGAGCCAAGTTTTGCTTATATGTAGTGTAACAGTGAAAAGTGATTCATATATTTTCCAACCATATTATACCCCATGAATCATACTAGAAGATCGATCAGTGACAAAATAAATAAATAGAATAAATAAATAGAATAAATAAATCTTAAATCGGGTATCAACAAAGCATGCATTTCCTGTTTTAAATAAGAAACTTGGAACAGTTTTGTTTTACTTTTCTTAGGGGCGGTGGTAATAAATTGTAAATAACATTAATGGTGGTGCTTGTGCAGGACAAACATAGAGACATAGATGAGGTTTGAGAAAGCTCTTGTGTTCATTTTTTTTTATACCCATTTCTTAAAAAATATATAAAAAACTTGGAGGAGAGTTATTGTGGCCAAATGCAGTTGGTGGATTTGGTTTTAGCATCAGAAATAATTGCAGAGATTTGTGTCCTTTTAAGTATTGTGCCGGATGACTGTAGTTTCTCTTATGCAGATTAAAATATAAGCCTTACGATATTGGCACTTAATTAGACACGTGATCGAGTTTCAAAGTCATAGTGATGAGACATAATTATAAAAAGAAGACCCTTGAGAAGATCAAGTTGAATTTTGGAAGCTGTGAAAAGAAAAGGGCAGGAAAATTATTTGGTTTTTAGAGCTCAAAAGAAAATAATGCAATAATTCAAACTAAAGTGTGCAGATGTTGACAGAGATTGGTGGCATTTGGGATCCTACTCGAATCACAGATTCACAGATCATCCAAAAGCACAAAGCTTTAATGCAAAAGCAACCATTTCACTGAGTTGGTGGGAATGAAATCTTGCATCATTCACACTGCCTTTGAATCTTGATTGGTTTTTTAGCACCGAAAGAGTTCACGTTGAGCATTTGATAAGGTCTGAAGTTTATTGACCAGGCTGTGAATATAGTCCAAAACATTGTCCTCATACTCGATACTCTATTACAGGCTACTTTTTTTTCTTTAAGAAAAAATCATATCTCATTTACAAAAAATCAAAATATTGTTTCTTACTTTAGTTCTGAAGCAGAATATCGTACCATGACATATACCACTACAAAAATATATTTCCTTTCTTCTACTTGATCTTGATGTCCTACCCTCAACTCTCACTCTCTTTTGTGACAATCTAAGTGCCCTACATATGACTGTCAATCCAGTCTTTCATACACGTAGTAAGCACATTGAGATTGTTTACCAACCACTATATATGTACGCCAATATGTCACTCTCTGCCTACTCCATATAAGGCACATTCCTGCCTCTTCTCAACTTGCCGACTTTCTCACAAAATCTCTTAGATGTCCAGCACTCCTATCATTACACACTAAACTTAACCTTCTATCTTGGCTCAGTTTGTGGGAGACTATTGAAAATACACAATCAAGCAACCAAATTAGCCAAGAAACAAATCCAACGACAACTTCACATAAGAAAACCATCCAGCCAGTCAAGGACCTAATGGCTACAAGCTCAAACATGACAACTACACAATTATGCATAGTTTTAAATTCTATTCCATTTTGGCCGTTTAGTAAAAAAAAAATTGTTTTGGTATAGTATTTGATATACTACACCTCATTGTTTCGTTGCTCTAAATTCCAGCTTGTTTTGACCTGTTTCGGCTCATTTCGGTCTATTCCAATCATTCCAGTCAAATTTTGACCATTCCAATCTTTATTCTGTTACATACTATTTTTGTAATTTCTTTTTTTGTTGTGTTTGAAGAATATAAAATATAATTATATATTATAATTTTTTTTATAATTTTAAATATGTCCCCTCATTCTCTCTTTTTTAATTTTATTATTTTTAATAATTTCTCTAATAATTTATTTATTTTTCTTTGTTTTTATATCTCAACTCAAATTTTTTATTTTTTTAAACATATATTTATTTTATAAATTTTTTTTTATAAAATCTCTTTGTAACTAAAGCATTTTACTATATACATATACATAAGACATACTTACATATATATATTTATTCTATTAATTATTAGTTTATATATATATATAGAATAAATAACTGATTCTAAAATAATACTAATATATTTCATTCTAGTACTTAAATTGGTACCAAGTCATTGTATTCTAATTTATTGTAATTTATCTATTATCTGTAGTACCTTGCCATTGTAAAATTCGTCATTGCTTACGAAAGATCATTACGTGGATGAATCCTTATCTTGTAGCTCCCTTTGAAAAGTCAATTCCTATTTTATTCGTTAATTTGTCTATTTTTAGTACATATCTATTTGTTGCAAGCCCTAATTTGTAAGGGATAAGTATAAATTATGATTAATGTAATCCGCAATGTTTATAAGTTTTTATCGTTTGCCCGCAGCATCTATCTATCACCTCCTCCCTCCACCATTGACCTTTTTTTTGTTTTTTTGTGAAAATACATGAAAAATGCGTAAAAGAGCAGTCATACGCGCATGGATAATTAAAGGGATGTTAATTTAAGTACCATAGTACGATCAGCTAGAGAAGGAAAATAATAAAATCATTTTACAACTATTTTTATAATTCTATTTCAAATGAAGGGTAATACTTATGTAAAATTGATATTATTTTTAATAATGATAAACAATTACATAATTAGTTGATCATAAGATGGGTTGTAAAAAAGTTGTAGATATATTATTACCATTAGGCCTGTTTGAGATTGCGGCAAAATTTTTAAAAGTGCGTAAATAGGTTTAAAAAAGCTCTTTAATAGAAAAATTAGGTTATTTGAATGTTACATATCAAAGTATTTTTAATCTCAAATAAGTTAAAAAGTGCGTTTAAGGAAAATTAAGCATCATTTGAAATTCTTAAAAGTAATTTTCTAGGTAATGTAGAAGGTCATTCGAATTTTAAAATGATTGTTAATGGAAGAAAATATTCTACAATTTTCATTTCATGTAATTACATCTTTCAAATTTTAAAAAATATAGACCATGGTCACAATCTTTAAAAGTTCATATAACCGTCATTTCAATCTCAGAAAATATTTTATTAATTTATTTCCAAACAAATGTAACGTAATTGAAAGTAGTTTACACGTATGGTTATCAAACAGGAAATAACAATAACTTTTTAATAATAAAATTTATTATTTAAATTATGAAGTTTAAACTTTAAAATTATAAATTATATTTTTCACTATAATTCTAAACATACACTTAAATATTAAGTAAGAGTGAGATGTAAGAGATACGCGCGTCTTATATAACATTTATTGCTACCCGTATAGATTTATCTGATACTGTTGAATGTTTAATAAGAATGGTATGATTATATTATCTGTTTATTTCTCTGTCACTTAAAACTTTTAAATTCAAGAAAGAACTCTAGAGTATCTTTTTCAAGTAAGCCTCAACAGTAGTTAATGTAATATGAATATTCCTACCAAAGTAATGCGACTTTTGTAATGATTTTTATCATCACATAGTTTGATGTGTCACATTTTAAGCGAATTTATAAATCATCATCAAGCAACACTAGTTGCCCAGTTGATATTTTCATGCCCGTGTTTTTTAGTGTGAAGATCAGTTCTTATTATGATCATGCCATAATTATAATAAATATATAGATAGTCAAAAAGAAAGTGAAAAAAATAACACAAAAATTTATAAAGTTTGATATTGTGCCGACATTTATAGGAGCGAGCAATAGTAATTTTACTATCATCTAAAGTAGAGTTATATCATATTTATTTATATTAACCATAATTGTACAAACATACTTAAGAAAATTTACAAAAATACCCACGTACGCTCCGCTCCACTTCGCTCTACTACGTTCTACTCCGCTCTACTTTGCTCCGCTACATTCTGCTCCGCTCGCTCCGGTATCTACCTCTTTGTCGTTGTGCCTGCAACAAATATAAGTCATGTACTTCAATAGTTCTTAATAAGCAATTAGTTTTATGAGAAATATTAAGTCTAGAAAAAATATATATATAAGGATGTTTACATATTGGTATATCATAATATAAAGAATAATACTACTATATCATCTTATTTTATCTCCTCATTTTGGCTATTTATATAGTTTCATTTTTAATTTTTTTTTTGCTTAATAATTAAGGAAATGATTATTAGTATATTGATATTTTTTTAATTTTTTTAAAATGTGTAAATATGTTTAAAAATATATGAAATAAAAGCAAAAATAAAAAAGTATAATTTTGCACTAAGGGGCACACCAAGTAGATAACTTTTTTTTTAATATAAGATCAAGTGGACAAATTAAGGAGGTATAATAGTACCACTCCAATATAACACGTCATATCTATTAAACAATAAAGAATTTCACAATTTTATGGATTATATTATATAAGAAATTTATTCCGCATGATATTTGTGTAGACTAAAAACTTATCTTGGTTTATGAGGGTTAATCGGTGGGTACACCTAATTAAGTAATTCCCAAGAAATGGGATGGGCATTGAGCCTATTACCCAACCCAATCTTCATTTGGCAGGCCTTGCTGTCATTTTCTAAAGGCAATCAAGTTAATGTTAGCTTTGCATCTTGTTCTTGCCCATCAAAGATTCTATACCCCTTGACGAATTTGCATGTGCAAGATGCTCATCCGGCTTGTTCAGGTCCACTCCTTTTGGTAAATAATAATAATAATAATAATAATAGAAGCTCAATTTTGGGAGCTAGCAAATTATGTAATATTTAATTTAATGGAAAACTATTTATATTTTATTGTGTGTCCCTCAAATCTGTTTGAAGTTTTGCATAACATGATTGATTTTTATTTTTTGCCCCTTAGAAAAACAAAAGCAATTTTTATTCTTACCTTAGTTTGGCAGATTATAAAGGGTATGGAGAGGGTATCTTATAGACTTATAGGGTAAAAAGAAGACGAAAAGTTGCTCTTGCTGGCCATGCGGATTTGACCGATAGCCTTTAGCTTTAGACTTGAATCATTTTCGATAAACCCATTTTAAGGGCATTTTCATCAACAAATGTAATGAAACAAAACCTGATCTTATACCAAAATATAAAGCTTAAAGGTCATTTTCTCGACCATGTCCATGTCCGGGTCACCCACGTACGGAAACAAGTGACAAAGCTTTTCTTTTGTTAACATAGGCAAATGTACAAAGAAACAACATTATAAAAAGATCAAACATGAACCTTAACTCACCTTGATTTCTTCGCCAACATAATTAATGTTCCAATTTCTTCCCTGATGGATGGAGACGGCCACCGCCGAAAGTTTCAATTTAGCCCAGTTTTTATTGGCGCTCTTGGTGTTATAGCCGGAGCAATGGTGGTAGCAGCATACCGTTACTTTGCTGTTGTGTGCTGCAATCGGAGACTGACAGCACCAACCCCACCTCGGAGACAACATTTAACTCCTCAAACCGACCAACAAGATAGGCCAATTGCAAGCAGCACAAGCAATTCAATGGTACAACTTCTTCCAGTTCTTAGATACTGCAAAGAAACAGAACAAGAAACATGTGCTGTGTGTTTGTGTGAGTTTAAGGATGCGAGGAGATACGAGTATTGCCTGAATGTCTACACTTGTTTCATGTCACTTGTATTGATACATGGCTCAATTGCCACTCTAATTGCCCCCTTTGTCGTGCGGATTATACTTTGCCTTTGCCGCATGCAATCAGCTTGTCTTTGCCGAATATTCCGGCAAGGCCGACACCGGAGGCGGAGGTCCATGCAGGTTTGCAGAATTCTGGAGCTTGATTGATTTTGATCTTCTTCAAATGATTAATGCATGCATGGCTTTTTGCATTTCAAGCCTGCCAATTCTGTTAGCACGATTGAATGTGTAGTTAAACGGCTTGGAATCATCTGTACGTACTGCTCGTGGCAATAGGTAAATTGTGCATTTGAAAGATAGAGGTCAGTTTTTGGTCAATTGCAAGAATGTTAAAATTATTGTCTATTCATGGCTCATGCTCCTTCCCAAAGTTATCAAAGCCTAATATAATAAGGTTAACGAGAATCTCAAAGAAGAGAGAGAGAGATACAAGAAGTATATCTATGACATTTGTCATTCATTTAATGATGTCCGAAATATGTATATATATAACCCAATTCGAATATCGACTTCTTTCTTTCTCATTCGAACTTAAATTCAAACTGTTGGTCTGAAAGAAAAAAATTTATTCATTATCTCTATTTTCATCATCTTATAATGTAATATTAGATAATAAATTTACAGATAAAATATAATAAATGCTTTTTAATTATCTAAAATCACATTATAAAATAATAAAAAAATTATGAGAATTAAAATGATAATAGCATTACTGGATTTGAAATGATAGGATTAGTTTTGATAGAATTAACCTTGTTTGTTTTCCTAACTTATCTCATCTCATTTCATCTCATCTTAAACTCATCATTATACTTTTTCAAATTTTCATACAAAATAAAATAAACAATTCAATTTTTTTAAATTCTAAAATAATTTTTTTTTTAATTTCAAAATAATATTAATATTAAAAAATTATATTATAATAATATTTTTTTTATTAATTTTTATCTTATCTCATCTCATTTTTAAAATAAATAAATACATAATCTCAGAAGTGATAATCCAAATATTAGGCGAACTTTGGATCTATTCAAAGTGTCGTCCCTCCTGTCCGACCCAATAATTCCACAACCTGATTGAGGCTTTCTATTATGGGTCGTACAAACCCACAACTTGCTGCAAGAAAATAAGGACAGCTTAGCCCAATCACTTGTGTCTTGAACCCATAGAGAGGACACCGTTGATAAAATTTAGGGAAAATACCCATAATGATGTTAGAAAAATGGCTGTATTATTAAATATATATATATATTTTGTATAAAACTGTAAATAAATTATATAATTTTTTTTTTTTTACAAAATAAACTTAACAAATAATATAAAATTACTTTTAAAGTTGTGAAATTGATTTTGTATAATTTGTTTGTAGCTGCATCATCACTGCTGCACCGAAATATAAATTGTAGGTAGGAGAGTTTTGGTGTGTTGTGAATTGTGATGATGATGGTACGTGAGCTTTGTCTTCTATATCCTCCTTCCCGTCAATTATTGAACCTAAAAATTCCAGAAAACCCCACCGTCCGCAGATGCTAACGTCTTCATCTCTAACTCTAAGCTCCTAAAAAAAAACCAGAGGGGTAAAAAAAAAAGAAAAACTTAAAGCATAAGCTTTTGCAATACCACTCTCCTCCGCCATGGAGAGCGCCCCCACCATGTTCAGCCAACCACCGCCTCCCTTCCCTGCACCTCCCCGCAGCGTCGATTTGTCCCCGCTTGAATTCGTTCTCGCTCTCGTCGCCGTCGTCACCATCCCCGCCTTGGTCTACACCTTCTTCTTCGCTGTGAAGTGCCCTCCCAACCCTTTTCGACGACGCCACCGGAGCTTCTCCGGGAGACTCTCCAGCGACAACGATGGGAGTATCAGCAGCAGAGAGGTGGTTTCCGATGTGAAGTTTGAGAAGGAAACCCATGTCAAAGACGTTGAAGGTGAGTGTCCGGTGTGTTTATCGGTCTTCGCCGACGGCGAAGAAGTGAAGCAGCTGAGCGTCTGCAAGCACTCATTCCATGCTGTTTGCATCGATTTGTGGCTCAATTCTCATTCTAATTGTCCCGTTTGTCGTGCTTCTATCGCCGTTAAGCGTCCTAAAGGCACTGCCTCGGCCAGATCAGATGAAGATAATCAGCAAGGTTTGCCGGACGCGTCCGCCTTGGTTTGACAGTATTTACCGGCCAGATTATTCTTGATCTTGCTCTTTATCTTCATCTTCTTTATTTGTTTTCTTAATCTTTTGGAAAAGTGAGTGTTTTTTCTTTTTTTTTGGCGAGAAGGCAATTAACTGTTTTGCTTTTCCACCACTTTCACCGACTAAAAACATGAAGTTTATAGTGTTGGAATTATGAGCACCAAGAAGAAAAGGGAATTCAAGGCAGGGAATTAAGTAGGGTTACAGATCTCTGACATTCTGTTTTGATCGATCCTGAATCATTTCTGTTCCTAACACTTGAGAAATAACAAGTTTGAAGCCCTTTACATCAAGATAGCCAGACAAAGAATCAAATATATTTTATTAGTGGGCAAGCCAAAAAGGAAAAAAACAAAGCACTGATGCTGTTTTAATGTCGAAACCAGGGTACTTCAGATCGATAAAGAACAAAATCTGCCACTAATGCTGAGGAAGCTGAGAAATGGAAGAGAAGGAAGCGTGTGCCATCCCATAATTATGGAACTCGGACTCGGAGAAATCCCAGCTCTAAAATCTCATCCAAAGTGTCAGAAATATCTCCATATGGATTGAGTTTCATATTCACCTTTAATCGTGGATGCTTGTAAAATGTACTGGGAAAGAGCCAAATCAGTTTCTGGACTCTTTTGCCTCTTCTTTTTGTCCTACTTTTCCACCCCTCTTGAATTTCCATGCAGACATGTTCATACTTCTGCAAAGCTTCTTGAGCTGATGCAACATATGATTGAACAGTACTGAGAAATGATCCTTGTCCAGTGCCCCATCAGTGTGTTTATATCCAAATTTTACTGTATTTAATGTTGAAATTATATTTATCTACTTCCTTCCTAATTGTTCAGAGTTTAAACAAAAGAGAAAATGGTAAAAAAGGCAAAATGGCAATGGGCAACTGGAATCAGCCTTTTTCTGGGGAACCCTAAAACCTAAAATCAGGTCTTTTGCAATCGGTGGCCCCTACATAAGAGTGAAGAGCGTATGGGAATCTTATCACAAAGGCAAGGCCGCAAGACAGCATGATTACTAGGTAGGAGATGAGCAAGTGGGCGGACGTCTCATTCATTTTTAGAATTAATTTCTTGCTTCCTAAGTCTTGTTTAGGTAGACCTGTACCATTATAAAAAACCTCCTACAAACTTGAGAGATCAAAAAGGTAAAGTTGATTGACAGACAGCTCACCCAATTCTTTTAAATTAAGGTTTCAGGAACGTGTTTGATTTGATCAGGGAAATTGCTTCTGTTTCTCAATGATTCGACTCATGACTTCGTCCCTAGAGATCATGATCAATTTAATTTTATAATGTTATAATTTAAACTATATTTAGACAATGAGATTGGATAAATTAAAATAAGTTATAAATAATAATAAGATTGTTGAGTTGAAATGAAGAAGATTTCATCTCATCTAACCAAAAGAATCTTTAAAATGCTTCTACTAAAAACAAGGATTGCACCAATAGTATATTTTTGTTCTTTTTTAAAATAATAAACAAAAATTAAAAAGGAACTATTTATTGGACTCTTTAGTATTTCCTTATAATTTATACAGTGTATTAATAATTGGACGGTCAGACCATATTAGGGTTGTGCAGAAAAGGTTATGGCCCTATCCACCCGTGCTCACAGACCCGACCCAAGAATTGCAGCTCGGATAGGCTTACGGGTCAAAACCACTAAAATGTAAAACCGTCCAACTATGACAAATGCAACGTAGTTAGGTCGCTGACATCCTGCTCCATCTCCCTTAACTAGTCGAAGTTGCCTCAGATCTCGTTGCACGACTACTATAGGTTTCGTTTATTCACCAAGGCTTCAAGCCCTACGAAGATGCGATCTCTGGGTTTTCTTCTATTCTCGATGATGAGCTCTAAAACCAATCTCTTCATGGCCTTGTTTTGTTTTAGGTTTTTCAGAGCTTTGCTGTTAGGAGGGTGACCCGATGTTGGTGTCGGTTGGAACGCTCTGGACGTCGAGTCGGGTCAAAACACATGTCGAATCAATCGGGTTGCAGCCCTAGAGCATATATAGATTATTATAATTTTTAAGTAATTGTGTCTATTAATAAAAATGACAAAAAATTATAAAATAAGAAGTTGTCTTCTGGTTCTTTGAGGAGCATGATAACTATGCTATATCTCCAAGTAATGATAGAGATAATTGTTTCTATTATGTCTGGGTAGCGAAAATTTTTCAATTATTTTTTAATTATTTATTATTTTATTATTACTTTTTACCTATTTTTATTATTATTGATTATATTTTTACTACTATTCATTACATTATTATTATTTTTCATCTATTTATATTACTATTCATTATTTTTTTTATTACTATTCAATATTCTATTATTACTTTTCACCTACTTTTTATTACTATTGACAACTCTTCTCAAGACTCAAATCTAACCAAGCAAGCATGATTATTTTATAAAAATATATTATATTAAAACAAAATTATAACAAAAAACTGGTAAAAGTATTGTTTTTCATTTTCTCCCGTCCCTTTCGATCCCTGGCCTTCTTCCTTCCATGTAGGGGTGACAATTTCCTACACGACCCGTTAACCCAACACGAACACGACACAATAATAGCGGATTAGGATTTAGTCTTAACAGGTTTCGAGTCAAAACAGGTTGACCCATTATGATACAATTGCTTAACGGGTTGATAGCGGGTCAACCTGTTTAAACCCGTTATGACACATCATGACACGCTAAGAAAACTAAAATTATAATTATATTATTATACTTAAAAGTAAAATTGTTAGAATTTTAATTTTGATATTTTATTGTTTAGATTGTAATTTAGACTTATAATTAATGTTATTAGTTTTATAGATATTGTGATTTTAATATTTATATAAAATTATACTAAATTTAATTAAGTCAAACGGGTTAATTTTGGACATAATCAACTCATTTATATAAACAGGTTGAAACGAATCATATTATGTCGTGTTAATATATTTCGTAATATTTACTAACAGGTCATAACGGGTTGACACGATACGATACGTTATGTTAATGGGTCGGGTTAGGGTTTAAGATTTTGATACGATAAATTTAACGGGGTGGGTTAGGATTGACCTATATAATATAATATATATGTCTTGACACGACACGAACACGATCCATTAATACGATTTGACACCCCTACTTCTATGCAATTCAGTTACGTTTGTTTTAGGACAGTGTTAGCATGCCAATTGCATCATATCGCCCCTTCATATCGCTAGGCCAATTTTTTATTTATTTTATTTATTTTTTTATTATTTAAAAATATTTAAAAATATATATATATCAATGCACTAATAATTATTTCTTTAATCATTAAATAAAAAAATTAAAACACATAAAATGTCAAAATGAGATATCATACGAAGTGGACAAAATAACATTTTTCTTTGTTAATTTTATACCCCCGGCGGCCTCTTGCAATCCTTTCCTCCACCCTGTTCCTGAAAATGAACCACAACCGCTCAAGATAAAGCCTTAAACCCAAAGAAAATACATCACAAAACCCATCATTAATCATTTCCACCCAAAAGTCTCACTCACCAAACAAAGTACTATAACCAGTTACTCATTCCCTATTAAGATTAAATTATGAGCATTTGTAATAAATTATTTGTAATAAAAATGATTTTTTGTGATATAATTATTTTGCAAAAAATAATTAATCACAAATAAATATATTTTTTATTTTTTTGTAGGGCCTTTAAAACCTTAACCTTCTTGGTGGGCAGTGTTGGGAGCCATTATCGGCGGTTCTAGCCCATCCATTAATATAGCCTGCACAACAAGAATTTATATAAAGGTATCATCATTCATCTGTAACTTTTAAAGCATCCTAGATATCCAAAGTATATATATAGATGGATAAGTTTTAACATGACCCCTGAATTCGTCACAAGATCAAATTATTAGGATTTTGTGTAATAGGATATTTAGCATAAAACCAAGACAATGATAATGATTGCTGTTAAATTTTAATAATTCGTGATATTGATGCTTAGTGAGGAAGCTAGCAAGCTTTTATCATGTATTTGTTGGATTGTAATATGAATTTTGGATATTTAGATAAGTGCTTGGAAATGGATATGTCTATTAATGGTAATGGTTATCGATGGTGATTTTTAAAATTTTTAAAATTAATTTTGCCATTAATGTAGTTGAGAATTCCTATAATTCATATCATTATTCTAATTATCATGATTCATGAAAATATATATGTTGTTAATTTGATTAAACAAATTGAAACGAATTAATACATGAGGTATTCGAGCCAATTAAATATAACCGATTCACTGAGTAATATAATGTAAGTGTTAAAGAATTGGACGGATTTAATTAAAAAGATTAGAAAAATATTAATGTTAAGCCATGTAGTCATGCACATGATATCCCTATCTTGACACAACATTACAATTATATTGACTCATGGATCCAAATTGCATCCCTACCCAAAATACACTCATTGCATTATCAATCGACACGACAAGATCAATTGTTTCAAGATCATCAATCCTAGTCTAAGCCATTAATATAAATAAAAGAAGTTTAATAATAAATATAATCATGGTAATTATGTCACGTTTGAATTCGAAAATAAGATAAATTGAGATGAATTTAGTTTTTTTTTTAATATTATTATTATTTTGAAATTTGAAAAAGTTAGAATTGGGATTTAAAAAATGTATATAGGGATTTGTATTTTATATAGAAAATTAAAAAAATATAATAATGAAATAAAGATGAGTTGAGATGAATTATGAATCTAAATGGGGCATAGTGCATAACAAACTGATTGTCGAAAAGAAATATAAGGCTTTACAAAATTAGGCCAAAGCGAAGTTAACTTTCTTCTTGCTTTTATCATGTTTAATTCCAATTTATTTTTATCTATTTTAATTTTTTAATTAATAGTTTTATCTATTTATATATATAATCATGAAGGGCCCATCGTTTTGTGAGAATTAACTGGTTTGTAGAAGACAATGCGTGGGTTTAATCTCATGATATTGGTTGGTTCACTTGTGAAAGCATTGCTTAAGTGCTATGTATATTAAGGTCATGTTTTGTTTAATTAAAAGTTAGCTTTATGAATAATTACAGGGAGCAATGATTATATCTTTTGCTTCCTTTAAATAAAAATTATAATTAATGATCTTTAATATTTTACACACTCAGTGCATTAAATTACGTACAAAATAAATAAAAAGTAATGCTACATATATACCGATTTACAAACAGAGTGAAGTATAACCAAATTTCTGTCATCAAAATGAATATTGATATACAATAATTGAATTATGTCATACTTTGATCTTCACATAAAATATATATATACTAGACGTTGTAGCATAAAATCTTATGTGCTATATATAAGTCCCCACATCTTATTAAAATACACTGAAACATATTATATGAAGTTGTTCAATATGGATTTAAATATGAAGTTGTTCAATATGTTTGATAAATTCTCAAATCCAATTAAAAATACTAAAATATATATTATGAAGGTTAATGATACCTTTAGAATGGGTTAATACTGGTTTACTCACTACAAGAAACATATACTAATATAACTAATCTGATGCATCTAAAAAGGACAGAAATAACTAAATTAGATGCATTTGCTTTTTTTGGATGCATCAAATTAGTTATATTAGTCTCATTTTCTTGTAGTGACTATCCAAGATTCATGTGGGTTCTTTTTTTCTCTTTCTACTCCGGTAATTTAGAAATTGTGCCAGAATTCACAAACACGCCTCCTCCCTTCTCCTTATTGCCACAAACCCTCACAAAACTTAGATATAAGAAACCGAAAGTTAGAGGAATTTAGCTAATTAAACTCGCATATATTACTGCAGTCTTCTTTCCCGTAATCTTAATTAGTCTGAAATACTAATATTGCATTAAAGTTTAAGCTTGTGAGTCTTCAATGGTGTCCACGAGCACTCAAACTCCCTCCTCTCGCTTTTGCTGGCACAACATGGGTGGGAAAATGTGGTTTCCCTCAGTTTCTAAGGCAAAGACAGCCGCATAGGTTTTACGGACCGTCTCATGAATGGCGATTTGACCGAAAGGCATTATCACCTTCGAGGTGATGAAAAAATTCAATAAGGAGCTAAAAGTACTATTTCTCAAGAGAAACTAATTGGTACGCAATTGCAGTTATTTCTTAGATGCTGCTTGACGGAAATTGTCGAGATCGTCAAATGCATCAGAGAAAAAAGGCTGACAACTTATCTCATAGTGTACCATGTGGATCCTTCTGACATACAAAATCAATTCGAAACTTTTGAAAAATCTTCATTCTGAGCTTTTGGGAGTGAAGTGGGAGGGGAGGTGTGTTTGAGAAACTTCTGACAGACTTTTTATCAAGGCAGAAGGGATAGAAATAAAAAAAAAAAAAAAAAAAAAAAAATAGCCGCATCAATTTTGAATAGTAAAGCGGTGGTAACCCATTGTAAGGGATCCTATATATCTAAAGAGTGATTCTACAATCACAGACGGGATTCCATTTGTATTAAATTTTTTTTTTTGACTTTTAATTTTATCTATTTTTTTAATATTTTTAAATTTTACAAAAAAATCTAAAAAAATTATAACACTATTATAAAACTTATATTTAATTATTAAATTAAAAAAAAAATTAAAAATCACAGACAAGATTACCAATCAAAAATCACCGTACGTGACTTTAATATTTCTGATATCTAAATACATAGCTGGTCTTCATTCTTCCCCAACTTCAAGAAATTGGTTTTCAATTATATTATAGCCACCTAAGGCCAAGCCACTTGGCACCATATCCCTTTTTTTTCTTATTATTGGAAATATTAGATCAAAATATACAAAAGCAACGATATCACTTAATTAAATATATCTTGAATCTAGTATAGTTATTTTACAAATTTTTTGTCATTGTTATTATTCATCCAGAATCTCCTATATCGATAGTGGAGTGTGCTATGTGATAAAACCAAAACAACACTCATGTAATTCACAACCTAAATATCAAAACTAGACAAGATTTTTAAGAAAAAAATTTACACGTATTGTGTTACAAACCATATTTTCAGAAAGGAGAGAGGGGCTATATAAAATAGCTCATCCTTTTTAAATGCTGATCAATCATATTTCACAAATCATATTTCACAAATAAATATGTCAAATATAACTGGTAGGTATATGAATAGCAAGGATGTCCACTATGAGTGGTAGGCGCCTCTTTTTTACACCCTCTTTTCTCTCTTTTGTATTTTTGAGAAATAAGTTTATTGTTAAATCATGAACTTTAAGTTTATAAATGTGATCTATAAAAATTGAGAAATTCAGTTTACAAATCAACTATTAATTATTGGGGCTCAAACTCTTCTAAACCTTTCAGACAAATATCTGAGAGTCCAAGTACTTCTTCTAACAAGGGCAGTAACTAAAAGTCTCTCCTCTAAAAGAAAGAGAGAAACTAAAATTCCACGAACCAAAAGTTCAAGAGATTATTTATCTATTTGTAAATTTTTCTATACAAACGAACTATAAAACACAACCCATAAATACAACAAGACATCAACAAAACACAACAATAAAATAATAAATGGCTATCGGTGGTGACGCATAATAAACATGCACCACACTAAGATTAAAGACTACCAGTTGGAAAAGCATAGATACCCAAATCCATTAAGAGATGCTACCAACGAAAGGATTCACTAGATGCAGAGTGGCGTTAAAATTGACAATTTTATTTGGCCCATGCGCGTTTGGAACACGCGCCCCTCCATTCAACAAAAGCGCTGAGCAACAACTCAATCGATGGGCAGAAAAAAACAACAGCAGGGTACGTGTTGGTCTTATGGCATTTGGTTACTTCAATTTGCAACAATCACAAAAAAATTTAAAAAATTCGAAAATCACTATCAACCACAACACAAATATCGATGGCTAAAAAAAAGAAAATGAAATGAAATAATATAAAAAAGGAAAAAAATGAAAAGGGGAAAGAGTCGGAATTTCGTCCTTCCTCACAATTGTCAAAGAAACTAGAAAACCCTAAAAGAGGTTTAAGGGAGCGCCCCACTATCCGTGACCTACACCCTCTTTTCTCTTGACGTGAATTGTTGTTGACATTTTTCCTTATTACTTCTTCCGCTATAAATGAAAGACACCATTCTTTAGGCTCCCTTTAAAAACATGTCATTAATTTAATGTTATATCCTCGTTGTTTGTCATAACAACACAGTATTGCTTAAAGATAAAGTTGTTAATTGGGGTTGCTTTAGCTGTACGTAAATCAGGATTAAGTATGGGTGGAGGTACTCACATCGAAAAATGGGTACGAATGGGTGCCAAATAGTGTGAAGTTTTATTTTATTTTCTCTTCTAACATTTTTTAAATTACTTTAAATATTCTAAAAATAGAAAATAAAATTTTCACATTTATTAAAAATGACTTTTTTAATTATGAAATTAAAAAGAATTATAAAATAAAATTTTATAGATAAATTTGGTGGGAGTAGTGTTTCTCTTCAAGTATGTGAAGCTTTCATATTACTTATTTTTTTTAATGCAACATTATTCGAAATATAGTCTTTACATGTGAATGGCTAAGAGCCTAGACAAGGAAAGCGAAGAGCCTAGAGGAGGAAATTTCCTAATGTCACTTGTCTTGACAAGTGATCCTCACGTGGTCTTATCTTGTAATGTACACATGGGATCGACATGGTTGGTGTCGTGGGGTCCATCACGATATATATATATATATATTTATATATTTAATGGGTTCATCACGATATTTTTTTTGTAAACTAGGGGTCCATCACGATATGTTATACTTCTTATACTACTATATATTTTCTTCTTTTAACTTAAAAAGAGAAATACATATTTCATAAAAGAATATCTCATGAAGATAAATTTATATGTTAATTTGATTTGATATGTTATGTTAAATTATAATATATTTTTATAAAATAAAATAAAATATTATATTAAGTTATATTAATTTATAAATTTATTTTCATAAAACTCTGTTATGAATCTAGCACTTTATTTTTAAAAATTTCTTAATTTTCGTTTTATATTCTCATCTTCTTCCTTATCTATCTATAAACAAATTAAAGAGCACTTAATGAAATATTTTGAAGGGATTTTTCGGAGCTTGGATTTTGGGATTTATAAACTATAATTAATCAAAGAGTTTTTTAATAAAGCAATCCCTACACCACACACTCTAATGTAAAAAAAAAATAATAACAAAAAATTCTAAATTAATTAATTTTTTTATTTATAAAAGGACGTTTACATGAAACTTTGTCTATTTAGTATCTTTTGTTTTGTAGTACTCTTTCTCTCTCTCTAAGTGTTTGCTTTTTAAAGATTGAATCCTTTTTATGCGTCAGATCGATTTTAGGCACTATCATGTTTATTTAGGTAATATTGCTTTTAAGTCCCTTTAGTACTTATTCCACTAGAATTTTATATTAATTCGAAGAAGCACTTAAATTATAAGAGTGAAATGTAAAAATTTGAATCATCATAATATTACAAAATTTGAATGATCATAATATTACTCTGAATTTTCTTGCACACATTAAGGCCATAAGAGAAAATTTTCAATTTCATCTTATTATTACAATTTTTTCAAATTTACATATAAGATATAATAAATAATTTAATTTTTTTAACTTTTAAAATATTAATAATATTAAAAAATAATTTTCTAAAAAATTTTTATTCAACTTTCAACTTTTGATTCAACTCATTTCATCTCAACTCATTATCAAATCAGACCTAATTAATCTTCATTACCAATTCATTACTCGGGTATTGCCCTTTCTTCTGTTATTACTTTTCAAATTTTCATAAAATTTTTAAAATTAAATTATTTTATTATTATTTAAAAATTATCTCACTATTATTTAAAAATTTATCATCTAAAAGAATTCTCATTAATTGGTTAAATTTAAATTCAATTTTTTAGCCAATATCACATGAGTTTGCATTTGCATATTCTATTAAATCCAATATTCACATTGGATTATTTATTTATTTTCTATAACATAAAAAAATATTGTTAATTTGATAATTTTTATTTAATTTATTTTTATCACATTTTGTAATTCTACCAATTCAATGTCACTACAAGAAAAATAAGTTTTTGTGACCATTTAATTGCGACCAAATAATTATTTGTAACTAAAATTGGTTGTAAATAGTCATTTGGTCACAATTAAATGGTCACAAAAACTTATTTTTCTTGTAGTGTGTTAATAATAATTATATTTTCATTAAACTAATATCAATATTTATCACATTTATTAAATATTAAATAATAATAATAATAATTATTATATTCTAATTAAATTAATAATTAATATTCTAATTAATATTAACTAATTAGTTTATTTTTACCACATTTTATATTTAATAATAATAAATAGAATCAAATTAGTTATTTACAAAAAATACGTACATATTTAGTGAGAGAAGTGAGAAATAAATATTATAGTGTTTGGCCAAGTTTACTATTCATCTACATATTTGGCGAGTTACTATAGCAAAAATATAAATTTATATAGACATGCCTAATTCAATGTGTATTATTTTAAATGTCTTATTAGTTAAATTTAATAACTTTTAGATTTTAACTAAGTCAGTGAGAGTCTCTAACAAACAAACATGCTTAGATGTTATAAAAAGTTTTGGTAATTATATAAAATTAAAATACTTTCTATATTTTTGAAAAGAAACGTAGGATAGCCTTTTCCCAAACAAACAATCATTTTGTCCGATAATTTAAATTTTGTTTTTCATTTTTTTAAAAAATATATTTTTTATCATTTATAAACAGTTATTATTATTATAAAAAATTTATTACACTAATAATTACTTTCTTGATTATTAAATTAAATTAAATTAAATTAAGTTAAATTAAAATCATAAAATATTAAAATAAGATATCAAATTGAGTGGACAATCTAGTATTTTTTAACAACAATAATTTGAAGTGTAAACTGATAATTATTTTTTATTATTATTAAAATTTTATTTAATAATTAATACAATAACTATTTAATAATTAAGGATGCTAAAAGAATATTTAAAAAAATAATAAAAAAAATAAAATGTTTAATATATTATAGAATAATAAAAAATAATAAACATATCGTTATACATTCTACAAGTACAAAGGGGACACGTTTGTACGAACTATTCAACTGCGTTCAGCATGAAGACCAGACCATGTTAACGACAGTATTTACTCTTTTATTATATGAGAAAAAAATTCAAATTTAATTTGAGGAGGCCGCGTGCGTATGATTTCCCCCTCTTCACCACAGACAACTCATTCAAAGTTCAAACCCACTCATAACCAGACTTAACTTCTTTAAGTTTACGCCACTGCCGACACACCAACTCTCTCCTCTCTCCCCAATTCATCTCACCGACTATACCCTCCACAAATCTTTTCACTTTCTGAGCTTCGTTTACGCTTTTCTGTACTGAAATCTACTTTTTCTGAGCTTCCGATTCCCCATTCTAGGAATGAAAAAAAATAACATTCCGTCTTACCTGGATCGAAAATGGTTTATGCCCTTGCTTACTGTTGCCGTACTCTCTGTCATACTTCTTGCTATGCTAACCCTAGGGCAGAGTAAGATTTCTTCGGCGGCCGATTTTTCCTATGAACAGCCGAGTTTCTTGGCTCTGGACCAGAGTTTTGGGTCGGGGAATGACCAGCTAGGTCTTCCGAAATTGCCGAGATTGGCGTACTTGTTATTGGGCACAAGCGGGGATGGTCCGCGCCTGAGGCGGCTTCTTCAGGCGGTGTATCACCCGAGGAATTATTATCTGTTGCATCTTGATCTGGAGGCTTCTGATGCCGAAAGGCTTGAGCTTGCCAAGTTTGTGAAATCGGAGAATGTGATTAGGGAGTTCAGGAATGTGATGGTGGTTGGGAAGGCCAATTTGGTCACGTATAAGGGCCCGACGATGATTGCTTGCACGCTGCACGCGATTGCGCTACTGTTGAAGCGAGCCAAGGATTGGGATTGGTTTATTAATCTCAGCGCTTCGGATTATCCTCTCGTGGCGCAAGATGGTAATGCCAGTGCTAAGTTTTCCAGTTATTGGCTTAATGTATCGTTTTAGTGCTGAATGATTTTCATTGAATCTGATGTGCGTTTGTTGTTGCTTTGGCCACCTTTTGTATAGCTTGTAATAGAAACTAAATCTGTAGGTTCCTGTAGTGTCTTGTTCGACGCTTCAACTTTTGCTTAGTTTGAAAATTTAATGGACGTATAATGATGTTTATGATTAGTTGAATAAGAAAAAAGAGTTTTAAATGGTGTGCCAGACACTTGTAACAATATATGAAATCTGGGAAAGGAATGGGATATAATTGCATTGTGTCTCAGCTGTTGGGTTACATTTTGAGAGATGACGTGAATTGTGTTTGTCCAACACTGGCATAGTCTTGCTTTTGATAAATTATTCAGATTTGTGTTTGTCCCACCATGTAAAACTTAATTTGTTTTTCTAACTTTTCTATTCATTTTGATAATAGATCTCTTGCATATTTTCTCATATTTGCCTAAGGATCTGAACTTCTTCGAGCATGCAAGTGATATTGGATGGAAAGAGTGAGCCTACCATTCTTTTGCTTGATCTTGTCTCTGTCGATCTTGGGGTTATAATATCCTTTTGTGCTTATACATATGTGCTACATACTTTATCCTCGCAGAAATCAGAGAGCAAGACCTATCATAATAGATCCGGGTTTGTATCATGCCAAGAAATCTGGTGTTTTCTGGGCTAAGGAGAAAAGGTCTATTCCTGCTTCTTTCAAGTTATTCACAGGTAATGCTTGACACTGTCTTATTATTGAATTACTTATCTGGTTATTCAAGTAATGTTTTATTTTGATATGCTAGTATGAAGGATGCAATGTTAGTTTTCTTTGCATATGCTATACGGCTGAATTAACATAGACTGGTACCAAGTAGTTCCCATCAGATATAAATGGTCATGAGAGGTATTACTTATTAGATATTCTGATGGCAGCCTACTAAGGTTGTGGAAATCTTTTAGGCAGGTTCTCAGTTCTACTGCTATAATTTAGTTTTGTAGTTGATAGGAAACTATGTAATTTAAAATGGACACAACGTCCTGTTATTCTCAAATTCAAGTTCTTACCATTCTGGATGCTAATTTCCTGTGCAGCATAGATATAAAGATTATGTCAATATCCTTAAAGCCTGATACATTTCTAATATTTTCGGAGATTCTTCCGCAAAAGCTTACTTGATAATGAATTTCTCATTTCAAGAAATAAAATCTCGTAGTGATTTGTGATTATTTTCAAAGATGCTATCCTCTATGGTGTTGTGATATTGTCTTGTATAAAGATTGCTCTGGCAACCCACAACCAACTTCTGAACTGGCGTCCTGCTTTTGTTTGATTAATATTTGTATCATGGTGTTGGTTGTCATCTAATTTTGGTCATCCATTAGATAGGGAGCCATTATTTACAATATGTGCTGTAGTTCTTCACTCTAAATACCTCGAATTTGATTCTGAACTGGAATGTTACTTGAAAATGATAGGTACAAACTAGGTTGTAGTGATTGGAATTGAGAATTGTTAATCGAACATGGTTGTAATAAATGTAACTTGTGAGACTATGATCATCAATTGTATGTAGTATATATATATTGTTGTAAATCAATGAATGAAAGAAAGGATTCCTTCCATGAATGTTTACATGGTATTAGAGCAATGAGTAGTCGGTTGGTGGTATGTGGTGTATAGTGATTTACCTAGGAGCGACCGAAATCAAGCTCACTATTGTTTGAGCTCGCAGGAGTGTTTTTCGGTGTCCTTTCTAATCATTGTTGTTGGATCTGAGCTCACAAGTGTTTTTTGTTGTCGAATTTGAGTTTATCGTCTTCCTTCGTGCATCCTGATGACTTCTCTCTTCGTTCTTGGTGGCCAGAAGGAGTTTCAAGCGGTCTCCCATGAGTTTCCGGTGTCGTCTCTTGTACTAAACTAGGCACTCGTCTCTTGCGCATCCTAGCGAGTTTACCATCGTCATTGACTGTTGTAAAGGCTCTCCATCGCTAGCTTCAGAGTGTTTGCTTCCAAGTATAAGCTATCCAATCCTCAAGTGTGGATTACTCCAATTTGGAGTAACGTGTCTCTATCTGAGGTAATACCTATTTGTAACGTGGATAAGGTAATACCCAAACTACTTATTCCCGTTTAGCAATAGGTTGCTATGGTTTAGGCCTGATACCGGCCGATTTAGACTCGATACGGTTCGATGTTGGCCGATACGGAATTGGTACCGATTAGTTCCAAGCCTATACATGATTGTTTTGGCTGATACAGACTTATTTCAACTGATACAAAGCCAAAATTTGCTTTTTCAAGTTGATTTTTCGGGTACTTGAACTGGATTTCTAGTTTTCTAGATTGTATTCTTCGGTTTTGTCATCCATACTAAATATAAATAGTGTGAATTTTCTGTCTCCAAGTTGAATTGTGACTTTTTCCTACGTCCATGGTAACTAAATTCATAAGTGCACCCATTGTAGTCATGCTAACCATTAGGTGGACTATTATTGGGATCTATATGGTAGACTATCTAGGTTCGCTAATCAAGCAATTTGTCAATATGTTTTATAACTGTCACCAAGATACTTATAAAAAAAAAGTGTCACCAAGCTAGAACCCAACTCCAGATATGATTAACATATCAAAAGATGAGTATGATAAGCTTTTGGGTTGCACATGAGCTTCATCTTCAATAGCTACTCTTGCTGTACAACGTCCACATGTCTTGTCTCATCCACCCAAAATCCATGGATCATTGATTCAAGAGCTAATGAGCGTCTCACCTTTTGTCCTTTAACAAGTTCTACCAAGTTCTAATGAACATCTTTGATAAGCTTGATCCACATTCTACTAGTATTTTTTGTTGGTTTATTTTTGGTCTCAAAATGGATATCACTGTTGTAGTCCTGTTCTTAGACACTATTTCACGATTGTTAATGTTAAATTCCTCGAGTCTATACCCTATTTGTTGGACACATCTTCAAGTGTCGAGTGTGATCTTCTACCATTACCTACTTTAAGGTGCCGTTGGGATAGTGAGTTGCGATGAAAGTTGAATAAAATATTATTTTTTAGTATTATTATTATTTTAAATTTGAAAAAATTGAAATATTTTTTATATTTTGTGCAGACTTTGAAAAAATTGTAATAATGAGATAAGATGAGATGAAACACTCTTTGTATCCAAACTAGGTCTTACACTTTCTCCTACACACTCACCCAATCTTATGCAACCCTTCTTAGTGCCTTCTCCAATTCTTTAACAGGTTTACTCACATTGCTTGCGGCCGTCGGCTCTTATGCCTCCACCAATTGTGTCTTTATATTTAGATCTTGAGTTATCTAGTACTTCATATTCTCTTTCGCAAAGGTATTCGTTCTTGTGTTACTCAACATCTAATTAGCAAATTTGTCTTGTATCATGCCTTATCTCTTTCATTTTCATGTTTTAGTTTTCAACTTTCAAAACTTTATGTTTCTAAGACAGTTCAGGATGCTTTATTTGATTCGGGATGGTGGACAACTACGAAAAATGAAATGGATGCTCTTCACCATAATGGGTCATAAGTTCTATTACAACCTAGTAAACAACTTGTTGGTTGTAAATGTGTATATATAATCAAATTTCATTTTAATGGTTATGTGGAGCATCTGAAAGATTGCTTGTGCTTGGTTGCTAAGGGTTGCACTTAAACATATGCCATTAATTATTAGGAGACTTTCTTTCCAATCGCTAGAATCTCCTTTGATTGAGTGTTGATCTCTCTCCTTGCTAGTTTAGGTTGGCCATTCTTTTAGTTGGGTGTTAAAAATGCATTTCTACACAGCGATTTGCATGAAGTTTATATAGAGCAACCACCTGAGTTTGTTGCTCAGGGGGTGTATCAGTTTATTGTATGCAAGTCAAAAATGTGTTATATGGTTTGAAACAATCTCCTTGAGCATGGTTTGGGACGTTTTCTGATGTTGTATTGGCATTTGGTCTTCATAGGTGCCAAACAATCCATTAAGTATTTCGCCTACATAGTAATGCAGGTTACATTTTATTGGTTCGATATGTGGATGTCATCATAATTATTGGGAGTGAATCTGTTGGAATTGCTAGGTTGAGACAGTGTTTACATGATCAATTCCATACAAAAGACTTGGGTAAGCTTAGGTTTTTTTTCTTGGAATTGAAGTTAGTAGATCTAAAAAAAGCTTATGGAGAAGGGCCCAGCTCAATAGGGGTTGTACACCCCCCACTTCAAGCGTACCTCTGTATTGACTGAATCCCTCTTAAGAGTCTAGTTGGTGGAATCGATGAACTATGCGAGTTGGTTAGATGCGTGGGGGCAGAGGGCTCATAGTACCCCATTTTCTTGATCCAACCTTTTCTATGCTTCGGTAATAAATCACCTATTAAAAATGTCAGGCTTGCACGCCCTACTTCAACCTATCTTAGAGGAAATATGTACTTGACTTTCTAGAAGAAATTGGGATGTTGGGTGCATAACCTATTGGCACTCCTATGGACCCAAATTGTAAATTCTTGAAAGAGGAATGAGAGTTATTTGGAGATCCAGGTAGGTATCAAAGACTTGTGGAAAATTAAATTATTTCACTATCACTAGACCAGACATCTCTTATGCAATTAGTGTACTGTGTTAATTTTTACAAACTCCCAGTGTCTCACATTTGATGCTGTAATTTATATTCTTTGTTATCTTAAGCGAGTTTTTAATCTTGGATTGTTGTATTGACTAAATGAACATCTTAGGATTGATGCCTTTTCAGATGTTGATTGGGTAGGTTCTCATTCATATAGAAGATCTACTACTAGATATTGTATATTTGTGTGAGGTAACTTGTTTACATGGAAGAGCAAAAAACAAATAAGTAGTAGTTGGTCTAGAGATTGGGTTTCTAGCTCCTGTCACTCTTTAGTTATTTTGTGATAATCAAGTTGTAGTTCAGATTGCCTCTGGTCTTGTGTTCTATGAAAGGACTACATACTTAAAGATTGATTGTTACTTCATTTGAGATAAGATACTAAGTGGTGACATTTCTACACCTATTATGAAGTTTGTAGATCAGCTTGCAGATATGTTTACCAAGTCATTGTGTTGTAGTTGGTTCAAGTTATTTGTTTCAAGTTGGGTTATAGGTCTTAGATTGAGGGGGAGTGTTAGATGACATGGTTGTAATAAGTGTAACTTGTGAGGATATAATAGTCAATGAATGAAAGAAAAGATGTAAATCAATGAATGAAAGAAAGGATTCCCTCCATGAATGTCTACAAGAATGATCCTGAGCTTTTATTTATTGTTCTTTTTAAGATAATGGTGATGCTTGAAAGCTATTTTACTGAACCCAAAACTTTATTTGACAGGTTCTGCATGGGTGGTGCTGAGCAAATCGTTTCTAGAGTTCTGTGTTTGGGGATGGGATAATCTTCCTCGCACTTTGCTCATGTACTACACAAATTACCTTTCATCGCCTGAGGGATACTTTCACACTGTTGCTTGCAACCACAAAGACTATCAGAACACAACTGTAAACCATGATTTGCGATATACAAAGTGGGACAACCCTCCAAAGGAACACCCGATGAATTTGACACTAGAACACTTCAATGACATGCTCGAGAGTGGTGCTCCATTTGCACGTAGATTTGCCAAAGATGATCCCGTGCTCAGAAAGATCGATGAAGAGATATTAAGGAGATCAGATGGACAGTTTACACCAGGTGGTTGGTGCGTGGGGAGTTCTGTATTAGGTAAAGATCCTTGTGTTTTTTACGGAAATCCTAATGCAGTTAGACCAACTATAAACTCAAAGAGACTAGAAAAACTAATGGTGAAACTTCTTGATTTAGAAAATTTCAGGTCTAAACAGTGTAAATAATCTTGCAATGCTTCAGTTTTCTCACCATTTTTTATTCAGCCTGCAATGATGGGCTATTATCTAGAGAACTAGTTTGTTTTCAGTGAAATGCATGTGTACAGGTTCTTTCTAATTGGATACGGTGAAACAGCTGTGCTGATGAAGAGTATAATGATTTTCTAGTGCCTACTCCCATATTTTCTCATTTTAAATATAAATCCTCATCCATGATGGGGGTTTGAGGCCTCTTCATTGCTTATATTCTGAGCAAACCAGAATCGCATCTACGAATCGGCATAATGGATTCTTTTTCCGCTATTGATAAATAATACAACATGACACCAACGGGAATGATACAATAATTGGGTCTAACATGCTTTGCAAAAGAGGCCCATTGTGGCATTATACAACAATTTGGTGTAAAATGTGTTTGACAAGATTCAATAAATTTTGCTTCTTTCCAGTGGCTGCAACCTAAAATCAGTTGACAATGTTTATTAGGTCCCGCTTGGAATCCGAGATGAGATAAGTTGAGATGAGTTTAGTTTATTTTTTAATATTATTAATATTTTGGGATTTGAAAAATGTGTATTGGAATTTGAAAAGGGTATATTAGGATTTGAAAAATGTGTATAAAAATTTGTGTTTTGTATAAAAAATTATAAAAATATAATGATGAAATGAAAGTGAGTTGAGATGAGCTCAACCCACTTCCGAATCTAAACGGGACTTAAATATAATTTTAAAACTTGAAAAAAGTGGTATATCCATCATGTAAATAAATGTAATGTTGTAAAAAATTATGTTTATGTAGATAATGACTCCAAATACAAATGCAAAAGTGGTGATCAAGTGTCAAGGTCGGGAGAACAGACTTCAAACAAAGGCATATGCTAGACTGAAATCGATTTGGTCGACATATGGGACTTTATGAAGACAGTCAATTTTAATGTGTTGGTGAAGCAAATCATTCTCATTTTCAAACAAAGAAGACATGATACCCTTTTCCAAAGGGACAAACATTAAATCACCCTAGGCAGAAGACTCTTCAATCTGTGGGTGACAAACTCGCTAACGACTCTACCTCTTGTGGATCTTTATTTACTTATTATATTCAATTCAAATCAAGCTTTTCTTTCTTTCTATCCTACGCTAAGGCTAGTTCGAAATCCACTTCTTTCATCAGAGAAGACCACTTAGATTGAGCTACCTAAACTAGGGTCTTCAACACCTATAAGTTTGGAATTTTTTGATTATATGAAAGTCAACTATTTTCACCATTCAGTTATTTTGAAGCACTAGCCTAGCCATCAAAAATGGGTCTTTCTCTAAACCATCCCCTCTAAGGCAAGGTCCCATGTATTCTGCAAATGACATCTAGTTCTTCCCCTGTCAAAGCAAGAAAATCGATTCATCGGATCCTAAGTTGAGACTGATGGGCTCGAACTCTCAACTTCCACCTTGACAGGGTGATGCTCTGACCGATTGAACTACAATCCCAGCTTCCCCAACTTCCAACCCCCAAAAGTTAAGAGTGTAGTTGTCAAGATTTGGTGTAAACTCTAAGTTTTATCCATTCAAATCCTAAGCAACTATTTCATTGTTCTATTATAATTATTATAAGCAAAACTACATTGGATCAAAATTAATTAAAAAGGAAACATTTTAAACCCGAACAACTCTTAAAAACTCTAATGCCAACTGTAAGGGGAGGCCTTTCTAGGGAAGGAGAGCCCAGGCCCAGAAAGAGATGGGCTCGGGCCATCAACGAGAAAAAAGCCGTTAAAAGGACATGGGCCCTGACCCAAATATGGCATACGTGACCCATCGCTGAGTGTACCCAACCAGTTATAAGTGAGCACTCAACCCGAGTGGTCAACTTTGTGGCAGAGAGACGTCTTAGAGCTAAAGAGATAGAAACGGTTCCTGCACACTGCATTAAATATGGATCAAACAAAAAAGCATGCTGCATTCAATGCTAATTAGGGTGGAGGTACACTGAATTTAATACGAATTGAAAATCCCGAACACTCAACGGCGAAATTCGATTACGAGATTGGCTTGGACAAGATGTTCATCCTCTAATTGCCCTCCGTAATCCTTCTCGAGTCAAACCTGCATCTTGACACAATCAAACATATGATGGCTAAACTGACACAGATATGACACCTTTATCATTCTCCCTCAACAAGTAGGACCCATGCAACGTATAAATAGAGCCACTCCTCATAAGAAAATAGGTTATACTTTCTCTCATTTGTATTGAATATCTACTCTTATTTCTGTCATTCCTACCTGGCTTTAGCATCGAAGTGGTCTCTTGATCATCAAAGTCCCCCATTTTTTTTTCTCTATTATAGGTTTATACAGTTTGGGCTGTCCTGGAACTGCTTGGACCACAAAACATGACATCAATACCAATTATTTTTAAGACAACTTCTGGCCATTATTATGACCATTACTCAAGGTGGTGGCCACAACCATCTCAAAATACAATAGTTTGGTCATTGCTTGGGGTGGTCCTGCGCTTGTGGCTATCACCATCATGATCAATTGTGGGAAAAATCCCTAGCGCAATTTTTTGGCAATTAGAAAAGTTTCTAGTGTCGTTGTTGCTAGAGGCCGACTTGGGTGCTTAATTTGTAGCATGGAATCAGCTATGTTTGGTGATGAGGTGGCCGAATTGCGATGTCTTTTTTTTAGTTTTATTTATTTTGAATTTCAGAATTTTTAGTCTAGTATGGGTGAAGTTATTGTACCCTTCAAAGAAAAACTAATGTAAAGGACCTAATTTAATGGAAGTTAGTTAGAGCATTCCCAATAATTTCTTTATCACGATCTTAAAATATATAATAAAAACTCGTATTTTGTATTTTTTTTTCTTTATATCATTTTAAAAAGTATTTCTTTTAAGTACCAATGAGTCACTACAAGAAAAATGAATATTAGTGACCAAACATTTGCGACCAAAAAGAGTATTTGAGACTAAAACAGACTAATAACGATTAAAATAAATTATCTGCTACTAATAAATGGTACCAAATAAGTATTTTTCTTGTAGTGAGTTTGTAATATTCCATATTTTTTATAATTGCAATATCTCTCATATACAATGTGATATAATATCATTCTTTACACAAATTTTAAATATATAAGCCAAACAAAAACTATAAATAAAATAAAAAAATGAAAAAAATAGGATTATATTACAAGAATATTCTTAATAGATTCTTAGATATATGATGAGAAACTAGGCAATTGAGTGAAAATAGGAAAGAATTAAGGGAAAAGAGGATGAAAAGAAAAATAATAGAAAAAGGTTTTAGATGATAAACAATATGTGCTACATGTAACGGGTTTTATGTAGATAAATGGAAAATACATATTGGATACTAGGACTGTGCAAATTTTTTGATTTCCGACTTTCGACTGAGTTTCGCTTCGATTTCAATTTCGATCGGAGTCGAAAGTCGGAATTCGGAGTCGGAACCATTTCGACTTCAAAATCAGAGTAGGAAGTCGGAACCGGAGCCTAGTAAAGTTCTGACTTTTGACTTCAAATTCCGATTATACATTGATTATATATTATATATTGTAAACTGGATTGTAGATGCACGAATGGCCTAACGGTAAGGGCGCCGTTTTAAGACCAGAAAAACCTAGGTTCCAGTCTTAGGTGAGTCATGCGTTTCTCCTTTAATCCTTTTGTTTTCATGTTTTTTTTTTAAACTTGAAACGACGCAATGCAAAAGGGATATATATATTTTGTTCAAACCCAGAAACCCTAACCATCGGCTTCTTCTTCTCTTATTTTGTTCAAACCCCAGCGCCTATTTTCTCTCCAGTACCCTAGATTCAAGGCTACCCTTCTCCTCTCATCTCTTCGTTTTCATCTTCCACCTTATCGGCATCTACCTCACAGTGCTCGCACCATGGTTCATAGATTTTAGTCTTCTACGGTTCTACCCCTCATCATCGTCTCGATGGCTTCTCTAATCTTCCAATTTGATAAGTAGTTTATTTTTGTGAATTGTGATTTGGGTGTTGGTTAATGATTTTGTTATAGTTTTATGGATCCTTTTTGTTGTTGCTTTTCACTTTGTAATCCGAGTTTCAAATAGTTGTGATTATGTGAATTTCGTTATGGTTTCGTGACTTTTGTTGGCTGAGTAAGGGATTTTGATCAGAGGTTGGAATTCCGACCTCCGATCGGAATTCCGAACTCCGATCGGAATTCCGAACTCCAATAAGAGTCGAACTCCGACTCTAAAATGGAAGCCAATTTCGACTTCGATAGGAGTTGGAGTCGGAAAGTCCGAACTCCGACTCTATCGATATTATGTCTGATAGAAATTCTAATATTCCAGATTTAACAATAATATCGTTGTTATTCATCCAGAACGATATTATATTTGATAGAAATTTTAATATCCCAGATTTGAACCATGAACTTTTTATACCTCAACCACATATATTTTTTCCTGAGGCTGTAAATATTATGATAGGAGTATAGATATATTTTTCTAGTAAAACTAATCCTGAAATTATTGCATTATCAAGAACCCTCAATGCTCAATATACTGCCTCTCTTACAACCATATTTCAGAGGCTACTGGCGAAAACGAGTGAGGTTGATCATCTTAAAAATCAAATATTTGAGTTGCATCAAATACTTGCAACTAAAAATAGAAAAAATAAAAATTTAAGACAAAAACAAGGAGCTGAAAAAATTTGTAGATTGGTATTTACGTGACTTGAAAACACGAATAGAATAGTTGGAACGAGAGAGAGGTCAAATACAAAGTCAACAACATTAGCTAACGGTAGAGGTTTAGCGTTTATAAGAAAATCGGGATAGCTGCAATTAATCTCGCTGGCTTTTGAAATTATGCATCTAGCATATCTTGTAATCTTGACTAAGTGAAATTTGAAGAGATGATGATTTGTCTTATTCTTATTTTCATCTCTATAAGAACCGTCTTTAGCTTCATTTAGTTCGTATCAAATCTTCTTCTCATATCTATAATTCATCTGCATTTGTATTCTTATTCTACAAATTTTCAATGGCTCATCAGTTTCCTTTCAATATTTCTCACGATCAACATATGAGGTATCTTTCACCTCATTTACAATTTGTTCCTACATCTTCTGTGGGTGCTATGTTGCAGCAAGCAAATGATCTGGCTAATAAGTCAAATCATGAAGCTGTTTATGAGCTGGTGACTCTCGGCACTCGACACTCCTCTTCTATTGTTGGTTTTTCCAACAGGTTACAATCCAAAAATTGTGAGATTGAAAAGCTTAACGAGAAGGTTTCCGTACTTCAACGACTTGTTCAAGAGTTTGACAGAAAAATAGCAGACTTAAAGTAAGAGAATAAGGATTTAAAATCCTTACTTGCCTCTTCATTTCGACTACCTAATCCTTTAGATAAGGATGTCATGTTACTTTATGAAAAGCAAATGAATTTGAGAGATGAGGCTAGAAATCTCAAATTTTTGTAATTTATCTAGCATTTAAATAATAAAATTTTTTTATTTTTTCAAATGCATTCCTTGAATTTATAGAAGTCATTGTGATATCTTTAGGAGTTCTAACAAGGTAAATCATCAACGTAAACTGCAATAATGGCAAATTCGAGTTCTGATAAAATTACATGGGCATATAAGATTATTCTCAAATCCTTCTTTCAATAGATATTCACTAATTCAATTATACCATATGCGTCCGAATTGTTTTAACTCATATAAAGATCTATGAAGTTTTATAAAGTACATATTCCTAAATGTACTTAGATTAGATGTTTCAAGTATTGTATGTCATGATCCAATGATCCTTATAAATATACAGTGACCACATCCATCAACTGCATATCTAATCATTTTATAATAACCAAACTGATTAAAAATATGAATGTGATTGCATTCATAACAAGGAAATATGTTTCCTCATAACTAATTTCGGGTTTCTACAAGAAACCTTGTGCGACAAATTGTACTGTACAATTTCATTTCTCATTACGCTTTTGTATAAATACTCACTTATATCTCATATGCATTACACCCTTTACTGTTTGGACAACAGGTCCAAATACCTCTCACTTTGATAGCGAGTTTAATTCAGCTTCAATAGCTACTTTTCATTTTGGCCAATCATTTCTATGTCGACATTCTTTGACGATTCTTGACTCATTTTTTTCATTACTTCTGGTAATATCAAGGGTCATTTTATATGAAAATATGTTGTTGACAACAGTTTTATTTCTATCTATAATTTTTTCAGTACTCATTAAATGTATTGAGATTTCATTGTTCCTCTCCAGGGGAAAACATTTAATGAAATATCTCTTTATGAGGTTCATCTTAAGGAAGTTTGTACTCTTCAGAAATTTCCTCTTCAGGAGGTTTGTACTCTTCAGGAGTTTACTTTTCATAAGGCTTGTACTCTTCAGGAGTTACCTCTTTTGAAGGTTTGTACTATTCAGAAGTTACTTCTTCAGGAGTTATACTTTTTAGGAGTTACCGCTTCAGGAGTTACCTCTTCAGGAGGTTTTCTCTTCAAAAGTTTCTTTTTCTGTACAGAAAGTTTGGATAAATCTTATTACTTGTTTTGTGGGTATAGTCTCTACAGGAGCACTGATTTCTTTTTTTTACATCAATAAATCTTCAACACTTCAAGTGTGTCTTAGACTCATCTATTGCTGTTTTAACAACTTGTTTTTCAGGAATTTCAATTCTTGTTTAAGCATTAACAACAATAATATATGATTTTACAACACCTTTAGTGTCAGTAAATACATCAAGTAATTGATTTGTAACACTTTGCAAATAGGCAATCTTCTGAACTTCTGGTTCACATTCATTTGTAAGATGATCAAATTTAGACAAGGTTTTATTATCTAAAGTAATTTCTTGTCGTATTTCAGACATCGATATTTCATTATTTCAAAACATGATGAAATATTAATAAACTTATATATAAAAGTTTAGTATAAGTGAATCAAGTGTTTGGCCGTACAACAGGTACATGACCAATGTTCAGTCATATCATATCTATGACAAACATCTTTATCTTTCTATAAAGAATTATTCTGAGGGTGTTTATCCTTTTTCGAGTTGGATCACTTTTGGTGATACGGTATATTATTATTATCTTTAGTGTTGTCGCTTTTGGAACTAACACTTTTATAGTTTTTCTACCACGTCTATGCCTTTGGTTCTTTTGAAATGATGCACCGTTCACTTCTGGGAATGATGTAAATTCAATATCATTAATAGGACGTAACTGGTGATTTATTAACAAAAACTCATTATTTAGCTCAATCACTAGAAGACAAAATAAAAATTCAGAATATTAATTGAACTTTCGTTCTCGATATTGCTGCTGCAGGAGCACATTCGAGACATGAAAAATAATATGTCTTCTTTTAAAAATATCATCATCAGTAATTTTTTCACTGCATAATTTTAATATTGAGCTGATTTTAAAGAGTGCAGAATTATATTCATTACCACTCATAAAATCTTACAACTTCAGGTGCAATAAATCATAATGATCATTTGTAAGGATTACATCTTTCGGTGCTCATATTTCTCTCTTAAATCATTGCACACAATAAAAATATTTTTCACCATGAGATACACAGTACGGTCTTGCAGAGACTCGTGACTTTCTTTTTTGATTGTATCTCTCAAGTTCATCATATCCAAATGGATCTCATCAATGATCCTGAATAAATAATTTTTTCCAGAAATGTCAATAGTAATAAATCTCAATTTTATAAGATTTGATATTTTCTATATATATGAATCACAAAAATAAATATGTGGATCTAAGAAATATATTCACATAATCATCAGAATAAAAATATAATTTTATCAAGTAATATTTAGCAATATTATCTTTAATATTTATTTCGAGGACTGCAAATAATATACTGAAAAATTTACTAAAAGTAAAAGACCATTAACTTCAATATCGATAAGATTTCGTGTTGATAACGTGTTATAAAACTAAAAAGAAAACTATTACTATTGCAAGAAAAATATAAAAGAAACTCTTAAAAATTGAAATTTTTTTCGTTTTATAAATTTTTCTTATGAATTTCAGAATGATTGAAACTCATATTTATAGACGTTGAAATCACTATATAAATTACTATATAAAAATTAAAATAATAATAATGAAGTTATTTATAAAATTATTAAGGGCGAGGGTTTAGGATATTAATTTTTGTAAAACCTATTGTACGGATATCGCTGCTCATATATAACAGGTTGACTGAAGTTTAGCCAAAATTTCAATTCGAAGTACAAACGGATCCAGAGGGACAATTTGGCGTAATTGAGCACTATGCCATTTTGAATTCGAACGCTTCCGGTGGATCTATTCGCAGTTTGCGGGTACCGGGAAGACATAAGAACATGTTGTTAACGTTTCTAGGGTTCCTTCTTTTGGGAGAACGAATGCATTGATCGTCAGGTACGTCGCTCTTTTCCCTCGTCTATAAATTTTTCAAAATTGATCCGCAACGTATTTGCATGGATGCTATGTTGTTTAGGGTTTCCCTTTTTCTTCGTTCTTTTTTTCTTTGAAGGTTTTCACTGCATTTAAAATTTGGAATATCCAAGTACAGAGTTTGCTCTGCTATGTTTTTATCTCTACACTCTATCTTGTATCCGATGGCGTCCCTTTTTAGTTGGGAATCTGGGTAGTCGGGTTCTCTTTCCCCTCTACTGGTTTTGTATCTGGGGAAGCTCGAGACTGAGGCATGTTAGGCAATGGTTTCTAATGGTAATAGATCAAGATCAGCCATTATTGTCAAATTCTGGGTAGGAATAATAGTATAATAGGATGGTGAATGGAACAACTATTCATTTGACAATGAGCGAGTCGAATTTTTTTTTTTTCCAAGAGTAAAATGATCACATTGGGACATCTGTAGGAGTTGCCAATAGGCCGAATTCTACAATGAGCCATGTGGAAATGTTCAAGATATTAATGGGAATATAGACAAATCAAATCCATTGAAAAAACAAGATCATTGTCGGCCCCACCACCAGTTTTCAGGTGCAAATTGTTTCGGATGAAAGGAAATTGACGGGGACTGAAAACAAAGTCGTATCAAGGCCTTCTGTCAACTTTTTTTGAGTTACTATTATCAATAAAACTCCTTTTTAGTTTTGTAGAAAAATTCTAAAGAAGTCATGTTTTTGGGAATCAGTTCCATTCCTCTCAATCCCCAATTTTTGTTTCAACCCAAATGTAGATGGGGTGCAAGAGACCTGAAAGCATTTAGAAGTGCATTATTTATGAAATTACCTTACAATCCGTCAAATTCCAATACACAACCAAAAGTTCACCTTTCAGAACAGAACATTATTACAAAGTTTGATATCATCAAATTCCTTTCTCGCCTTTTATTTTCCTCTTAAATTTTAATTTGTAAGAAGAGATTGAAAACATAGCATATACCACTCTTCCTTACACCTTACAGCCTGCGGAGTGAGGGTGAGTAAAGTAACTTCTGCAATCTGATGGAAGATAGGTACTCTAGATACATTTTTGTCCACTTGAATCAGAAAACATCTAGTGGAGAAGGTCCAGGTGCAGCTTCAATGAGTAGTTGTAATGTGCCAACTGATTGTCAGAGTAACCATGGTACAAACAATATGGCTTCCCATCATGAGAATGCCAGCAACTTCAATGAGGGGTTAGTATTACGCTTTTCAGTTAAAAGAAGTTACTCTGTTAATTGTTATTCAAGAATTTGCATGACAAACAATAACTGGCATGCCTACACTGGAACAAGTTAATTCTTTGTCTGTGTTCTCTTCTTTTTATTTAAAAACAGAAGCAGAGCAGCAAAGAAGAAAAGAGAATCAAGACTTAAGGGTGGAGGACTGCGCCAGTTCAGTAATATTGGTTTGTTCCATATGTGTTTCTAAAATCTTGTGATTTAGCATATTCTCTCGGTTCAGCTTTAATCTATCCAAAATAGGAACATCGAGCTCCCAATGGTTCTATGTTTTAGTAATGATGGTTAATGGTGCTACAAGTAAATCTTTACTGGGCTCATATTTCATCATTTTCCTTTTTTCCAGTTTGTCAGAAGTTGGAGAGCAAGGTTAGAACAACATATAATGAGGTATAATTTCATATTTTAATTTTGATTTAAATTAATTAGATAGCTCTTATTTTCTGGAAATAAAGATATAAGAGTGATTGTGGGAGTTCACTATGACTATCCAAATAACATTTATGCTAACTCAACATAAGAATTTTTTTTGTATTTGAGAAGCCATAATTTACTATTGATTTTAATGCTATTTTAAATCTTAATTTGGATTTTTAATGATTCGCTTTCTATTTTCATCAAAACAATATTTCTGGTTGAAAGCCAGAATTGTAATGTTTAAGTTGAATTTTATTAGTAACCGTACAGTGATTGTGTGAGTTAGCTTAGGATTGTAGACTGCTGTGTGTTGACCTCGAGAAGTGAGATTATGTGGAAATATTTCTGGCCTAGGATTAGTAGAAGTATCTTGCTCGCTTGATTGGTTACCTCCTGCGCCTTAAATTTTTGAATTTAGTGAATTGATAGATGAGGTTCAGGTCGCAGATGAAATCATTGCAGAGTTTTCCAGAGCACTTGGTGATGAGGCAGCATCGTCAAAGGTTCAATTCAACTCAGTTATTTTAAATATTTATTCTAGAACATTTGCTTCCCCTGAAGCTTCATAATTGTGTTGCAAAATTATCTTTTTGGCTAATCAGTCTGATCAGAAGAACATAAGACGACGGGTGTATGATGCATTAAATGTTCTTCTGGCACTGGATATTATTGCCGGAGACAAAAGGGAAATCCATTGGAAGGGACTACCAATTACACGTATAAAGGATTTGGAAGAGATTAAGGTTGGTGCACAGCCTCCTTGACCATTTGAGTGATACAACAATTATAGATCTCTCTTCCTTCCTCTCTGTCACATAAACGTACTAAAGAACCGTGTAATATTTCTATAATCCAATCATATTAATTTTGCTGTTGATCTTCACAGGTGTTGCGACTTAGGCTGGTGAATAAAATTGGAAAGAAAGTGGCATACTTAAAAGGTCTAGAAGAAAAGGTAGTGCCACAGAAATTATTGTTAAATTACTGTTACCTACAAGAAGTTTCCCACGTTAGTGTTCTATTTATTCTTTCAATCCCAGGGGTGGCATAGTGGTCCTAGGGCGAGCCGCATAAACCGGACGTCCTGGGCTCGAAACTCTGCATTCACACTCTTAGGGCCATGTAATTGGAGAATGTTTCCTTGAATTATCCAAAGTACACTTGTGGGAAGATCCTTGCTGAGGGCTTGTGTATCCTTGGGATTAGTCGGCCACTTGGGGCCAATAAAAAATAGTTTTACATATTCATTCAACAAATAATGGTATCTATGTTGGACATATAATTTCTCTCATAAAGTCTATTAACTTTCTTCCTTGTCTTCATATGTAGCTATCTGGAGATCCCTTGTTTTAAAAGAGAAATAGATAATAAGGTCTGCAATGTAATTATATTTTTGAAAGGGTTCCAGCGTAAATATGGGAGCATTTAATTGATTTTCTTTGTTTGTTTCAATCGTAGACACATTAAGTGAGTGGGGTACATTCTAAATTATTCTAAAAGCTAAAAGAAATGGTCAGTAAGTAGGGCTTTATATTTTAGCGAAGAGATGCTCCTTTGATTTCAGATAGAAGCTATAATCAATAGGAGATTTAACAATACTATGAACAATTTATAAGCTATACCTATTTCCATATGATATTGGCATATTTTCTCAAGTCTAACAAACATTTTGAAGTAATTGGGGTTATATATAGCAATATTGTTGTGTTAAACGGGTACATTGATGGCAATTGGATGAGAGGGTAGGTCAAGTATTGAATTCTATGGATTGATCTGATTTCATATTCTCTATTTTTGTAACGAAAGATTGTATTTTATTTTATTTTTTAATTATTAAGTGGCATAAATTAACTATTTCTCTGTATTTGAATGTTTCCTCACTTTTTTTCAATAAAAAAAGATTGTAGGCCTCCAAGATTTGCTGGCACGCAATTGTCGGTTACTCAAGTGTGGAAGTGCATCTCCAAAAGTATTTTCTTTGCCATTTATTCTGGTTCAGGTATATATTTTCTACCATCATTTTCCTTGTATTTGTTACACATTATTAATCCAAAGGAGAAATGTATAGCCGTACTGTCTGCATTCCCATCTGATTCTATTTCTGAAGTACATGCTTATTTTGCTTATGGATTAGGATGAACCAAAAATTAGTTAGGCTTATTGATTTTTAAGTTAAATAAATAAAGATGAGTCCCTGTTCTTTTTCCCTCTTGCAAAATTGTTGAAGATTTAAGAAAGTTTCATTCCCAATTTTACCCTTTTTATTTTTTTCCTTTTTGAAAAAAATATTTCGTTGTTAGTAAACAAATACATGTAGAAGTCAAGTTATTGATTTTGGAAATGTACAGATATACATTTTAGTTGATAGGAATTGATCTCTACAGTTTCTGTTGATGTGGGTGGTGCATTGCCCAACTTTAACCTCTCTCTCTCTCTCTCTCCCCAGACAAGCCCTCATGCTATTGTTGAGATAGAGATTTCTGAAGACATGCAATTGGTTCACTTTGACTTCAATAGGTACACCATTGATTTTCCTTACAGGGAAGGGAAAACTTGATAGCCATGAATCTTAGACTTGTTAAATTGTTTTTGTTTGACAGTACACCTTTCTCATTGCATGATGATGCTTATACTCTGGAGTTGATGAGATACAACCAACAGCCAGAAAGTATAGATGCTTCTCAAGGTTTTTCTGCTCCCTCGTCTTCAACCTCAGTCACACCTCGAGGCACCAAACCATTTCACTGGAACTCTGAAACACTACTCAAATGAATTTATCATACTTGAAATGTGAGTACATTTGCTGTGCCTGTGCAAAAGAAAAAAAAAAAGGGAACCTACCAATGTGTATATATTCCTAATTGTGTAAAGTGTTTTGGAGATTTCAGCATCAGTCGGCGTTAAAAACTTAAAACCCTAGTGCTAATTGTTAGATTAGTCTCTTGAGTTCCACACCTTTACTAGATCAGTCTCTTAAAATAAAAGAGGCCTTAAATATCCTCAACGCTACAAGCATAATGAGCAAGCCTTAGGGGTTGCAAGTTGTGTTTAACTGGACATATTTGTGTCGTGTCAAGTTGTATATATCATACAATAGGGGTCAATCCGAACACAATCTTTAAAATTAACGGGTTAGATTTCTAAACTCTAACATAATCTATTAAAATAATGGATTGATAAGATACAACAAGTTTGGACCTGACATAAATTAGTTAAAAATATACGCACGACATGATCCATTTTGATCTGTGCTAACCCGTTTCAACCCATTTATATAAATGGGTTGAAGTATTCCAATAATTTATTTAACTTGATTAATATAATTTTATATAAAATTTAAAATTACAATATTTCTCAAAAATATAAAATTAACTATATAAGTTTAAAAGTACAATTTAAACAATTAAAAGATCCAAAATTACAATTTCCAGGAAGTTTGGGAGGCGATCGTAATTCATGAAAACTAACTCAACTGAGAACTAAGAGAAAAAAAAAGGTTAGGAAATACAAAATAGGATTTGACTATTTTTGTTTTTAAGTTAAAATGATATAATTATAACTTTTGAGTAAAAGATATAACGGGTCCAAATGGGTCATTAGCAGGTTGATCTATTACTAACCCATCAATGAATCATGTTTTAATGGGACAAATCTATTTTAATTTGAGCCCGTTAACATCAAACTTAAACTCGTTAATTTTATGTTGTGTTTGTATTAGGTTAACAAATCGTATCATATATTGTCGTACTCCTAGTATGCCTAT
Source organism: Platycarya longipes (assembly GCA_036559045.1). Taxonomy (NCBI): domain Eukaryota; kingdom Viridiplantae; phylum Streptophyta; class Magnoliopsida; order Fagales; family Juglandaceae; genus Platycarya; species Platycarya longipes. Next base: position 39,859,699 of record CM071797.1, read on the forward strand.
GAGTTGCATCATTTTCCAATCTATGAACGTGTTAAATTTTGCATTCGCTGAAAAATTTCATCGACCGTTATGTTTCCTTCGGCAAATTCCCAAGAACTGAAGTATTGTTCTTATAATATAATGGAAGTATCATATGTGGTACTTTAAGAAAAAAAAAAAATCGATAACCACCTGCATGAGTGGATTTTCTCTGTGGGAATAGCATTATCCTTTTAATTATATCTTAACACTAAAAAGCGTTATTAAAAAAAATAAGAATTAAGTAGGAAAACAGGTCCAAAGTCTTCAAAAATTTCCAAAAGCGTGGTTAAGTTTTTAATTATATCAATTTTAAGTAATAGATTTGGAAAACTTCCATAATAGAATAATGTTTAATCAAATAAATTAATGACTAGTCTAATTAAATTGCCACTTGTATCCCAAGCCCCGGCCCCAACGAGAAGGAGAGCCCCGACGTGTATATGGGCATTGTGTTTTTTAGACTTTGTGTTGGGAAACTCAAAAGTGATTTTAGAAGATAACAAATAAAACCATGAGCATCTATAATAGAACAAGTTTTGAACTCAAGACAAAAAAAAAAAAAAAAAAAAAAGAGGTTTAGATTGAACTGACATGACAAATAGAGCAATAACATATTGAAAAATTCTATTGAGGCTTCTTTGTTTTTATTTCTTTGTTTTTTCTTCTATAGATGTGTTTTGTACCATTCCAAAGATCAGGAACTAAAATGGAAAATCTATTAGGCCTCAAATAAAAGTTTAAGATTCATGGGACAGTTTTCACAAACCAGGAGAGAAGGAATCCAAAGATGATATGCAGTAGTAGCATACAATTAGCATTGCTCCTGAATTTATGTATTTATTTACTATTAATTTTTAATTTATGGGCTTGACTATTGATTATTTCAAACATTACACACTACATTTTTTTTAATTTTTAATTTTTTTAAAATTAATTTAGTTTTTCTATTTATTATTTCTATTTCAAATATTTTGTAAAGAAAAGAAATATGAAAAAAAATTAATGTGCATGAATATGTGGAGACAAAGATCAATAGAATTTTTCGTGAACATATAAATATCATATAGAAACAAAGAAGATGGATTACTGGAAGCACGGCGTTGAAGGGGCGCGTGGAGAAGGCAGTGACTAGTGAGCTATAATAATATTCCCCATGCAATAAAATTTATATATATAATATATATAAAAAAAAAAAAAAAAAAAAAAAAAAAGATGGGATGGATGGGGAAGGGAACAGAGCAGACCATGGAAAAGGGTTGCTGGGTCGGGACAATTTTTACACCTCCCCAAGAACTCACTTTTCTTAATTATTATTAACCTAATTCTTGACCTCATGAATTCCTCGAACATTTAGTATTAATTAAGTCATGTTATATATAGGCCTGTTCATCTGTAGTCCGTATATCCGGCCTGACTCTATTTTTTTTAAAAAATAATTTTAGCAAACTTTTCTTTTTAAAAGAATATTCAAAAATATTAATCATTCAAATTCTAAATTTTTAAATCTAAAACTTGAATGAACAGACATAGTTATATATAGATTTTTCTTACATATATATTTTCTTAATATAATTAATTAAAACAAGTAATTTGTATTAAAATAAGTGATATAGTTAATTACATTAATAAAGAATTTAAAAAAAATATAAAAATAATTGCTCATAGGTTTTTTTTTTATAATATTTTAATCCTATAATATAATCATATTTAAACTTGGTATTGTCCCCATGGATGATGGATGATATATATGGCCATGCATATATGTATCTACAGTAGTACTACTACTAAATTAATAATTATATGATCTGAATGTTGCTGCTCTGCACTCTCTTATAAGAGATACTAATTCATACATCACATTTTCTTCATGCAATTGCATGAGGAGAACCACTAACCTCTCTCTTTTTTCTTTCTCTCTCTCTCTCTCCTGCAAGCACAGTTCCCAGAGAGAATCCTAAAGAAGCTTATGTGTTAAGAAAATTGATAGCCTTCTCTAAACCCCAAAAAGCAGAAGTAGAACAAAAAGAGTCCAGTCTTAAGGAACATATTAATAAACTAAAATTTATTTTACATATATAAATACATAAAAGGGTCCTAGCTACCTCCTTTATTTTTGCTCCTCATTTCCATCGATCCCTCCCCCCTCTCTCCCCCCACCTTCCTTTCTCTATCTCCTCTCTTTCTTTCTTCCTTTCTCTTTCTCTGCAAACTCTCTTTCTCTCTCTTGTTGATTTGATTCTCCAACACAGTTGATCTCCCAAAAAACCCATCCAACCTTTACAAAAGAGAAAGAGCAAGAACCATGGTTTTTTCTTCCATCCCAGCTTATCTTGATCCATCCAACTGGCAACAGGTAAGGGTTTCTTGAATTTGTTCCTATGGTTTCTTTGCCAAAAAAGCTAAAATTCAAAAGATAAATATTCCTCATGTTACTTTTGTAATATCTTCTTGAATATACCAGATATATATATTTGAATTTTGTTTTCCTCTACTTTCTTTCTTTGTTTTTCACAGCAACCAATTAATCATCCCGCTGCAACTACTGCTGCTGCGAGCAGCTCACATCTTCTTCCACCTCCACCGCCACCGCCGCCACCTCCACAACCTCATGGAGGCGGCAGCTCAGGCTCCATCCGGCCTGGCTCAATGGCTGATCGAGCTCGCATGGCCAACATACCGATGCCGGAAACAGCATTAAAATGCCCAAGATGCGAATCTACAAACACTAAATTTTGTTACTTTAACAATTACAGCCTCACCCAACCTCGCCACTTTTGCAAGGCCTGCAGAAGGTACTGGACTAGAGGTGGTGCTCTTAGAAATGTTCCCGTTGGAGGAGGCTGCCGGAGGAACAAAAGGAGCAAAGGGAGCAGTTCAAAGTCCCCGGCAAGCAGCGCCGATCGTCAATCCGGTAGTGCTGGTTCCACCAGCTCAATTCCCTCTAATAATGGAACCGCCGGAGACATAATAGGCCTCGGCCCGACGAGTATGCCGCCGCTTCGGTTCATGACTCCAAACTTGCATCAACTCACTCACGACTTTGCTGCAAGCGAGATCGGCGGCATGAACTATGGCTTGAATTACGGCCCGATCTCAGCACCAATGGGAATTGCCGGTGACTTGAATTTCCACATAGGAAGCGCTTTGGGAGGAGGTTCCGGTACCGATGGAGGAGGATCCTTAATTTTATCGAGTGGGGGTTTAGAGCAGTGGCGGCTGCAGCAAACACAGCAGTTTCCCTTCTTTGGTGGCTTGGATCCTTCAGTACCGGGGTTGTTTGGGAGTGGTGTTGATGCATCATCGAGTTACGTGCAGGGTGGAGCGAGTCACGGCCGAGTCAAGGCGTCTAGCTCGGGAGTTACTCAGCAGGCGGCTTCTTCAGTGAAAATGGAAGAAAATCAGGAACTGAATTTGTCGAGGCAGTTCTTGGGAATCCATGGCAGTGAACAACAGTATTGGAGTGGTAATACAAGTACTACTGCATGGACAGATCTTTCTGGTTTTAGCTCTTCCTCCACTACCAGAAACCCACTATAGAGTTTTGCTAACTTTCACGTGGTTTGATCAAGAAGCTGCTCATCTCCATGATGATCATGAAGCTTTTGGTTTCTTTTTTGTTAGTGTGGCTGCAATCAAAGACCCAAAAATTAACTTCAAAGATGTAGTTTCATCCAAATCCATAGCATCTACGTCGTACGTACGTACCTTTTAAGTTCCTTGTCCAAGATGAAGAAACTTGCGACGGATCCCGAGGACGTCCTTGTTTCGAGATCAACTGAAAACCCTAGAAATATGGTAGGTTAATTATTATTATTATTTAATTTTGGTTTCTTCCACTTAGCTCTTAATTTACATTTTTTTTTTTGTTTTTTCTTGTCATTTCTCGCTTAGCTTTAGATTGGAATGTATGAACATGTTTACGATAGTGAGTGTTATGAGAAAATGAAGTTTTTGAACCAACCGGACATGCCGTCATCATAAGCATTGTCTTGAAGGATTTTAATTCAAGTACTTCGATTGTATGCACTATGCTGACAAAATTTATACATATATATATATATAGCATCTACTAATTATGTGGTTATTATACGATTGACCTTGCATTATATATGTTTCTTACAAATTACAAATACTTCATTAGAAGCTGACCTTCATTTATAAGATCTTGGTCAAACAGTTTATGTAATTTCTAATTTGACGATCATCCCTGAAATCTTTTTTTTTTTTTTGGGGTAAAGATGAGTTCTTTGATGAACCTTTTCTCTTATAATGAATTAATTAGTGTTTTGATCACTTCTCCTATATATATATATATATATATATCTACAACATTGTCAAAGTTTCGTGTCGGTTACTATGTATGTAACTAATAAAAGAATGCTGTTCTGAGAAATCTTGGTAAAGTTTCTACCAAGTTTCTAATATCATGTTGAGAACAGTAAAAGCCAACTTGACTACTAATTTTGACCTTTGCCCAGTTTAGATATTAGTGTGAATATTTTAAGACGATTAATTAACGCACGGTTTAAAATTAGTTAGGCATGCATGATCAGAGGATTTTAACATACAACCAACTAATTATTAACAGTACTAGTACTTCAAATCACTTAAATGTGCGTAATGAAACATTATCACGAATAGACGGTAATTATAATTATATATGCAGCTAAGACGTTAATTCGTTTGATTCCACTCAACTGTTTCTATATATGTGCAGTGTGACAGTCGGAATTAAGGATATAATTACTTCTATTTTAATTCATGAAACAGACAGATAGAACGCACAACGCAGATCAAACGGCATGAAACGGATGGAACATAGATCAATTAGTGTTAATCAGAAACGTGAATGAAGCTTGCATGGCTTCTTCTGGCTATAGTAATGGTACTCAGGAATGGATATCTCATCACGTTTATGGCCCTGTGGGTTCTATCTCAACTACCAAGTTGATGTTTTTTTTTTAAATAAATTTTTTAAATATGTTTGGTACTGATTCTTGTTTTGACGATTACGTCAACAATGAATCAAGTTACGTGAGGTAATTCATCTTGCATCAATCAGCTTTCATCACGATCAGATATTGCAATATTGATAGTTATCAAATATTACTATTGAGCTGTCTCCATCTGCATCGCTTTCTCATCTCTTATTTGGAACTGTTTATATATGAGAGAGCCTGAGAGCAGATCAGCCGTCGACAGATGTAATATTTGTTCCAACTAGAAATTATGGCTCCGCCCGCTTCAACTACGTCGTACATGTCGGCTCTTAGAATTCTTATAACTACTCATCGGTTGTTCTTTTGATATATGACATTGTCGGGTCGAAAGTAGAGATTAATGCATGTATTTATCAGAATGAATTTAACAGATCATGTGTCGAGATATATATATATATATAAGGAGTTAAGGACTTGATGATCCCTCGTTAAGAAACTGTACGACACTACTGGATTATCATATTATTATATGCAGTCAATTGCGCAGAGTTGTAGCTGACATTCAGTCATAGGGAATGCGCTCGACCACATGCAGGATCAACGCTTGACAGTGATCAGAAAACCCTTACGACCGCGGGGGCGACCACCTTTTCCTGATACGATCTGACCAATTCATCGTTATCGGAGTTAGAAACGGTCTTACTCTATTTTTGTAGTGACTCTAGTCTTAAATTGACAGTCAGATCTAGGTCTGAAAATGGACTCTCTCTCTTTCTTACTATTGTAATAGAAGAGATCAGCATGGAATGTTTTAAAATAACTTAGGTTAAAGATATAAAATAAAAAAACTTAATTTTTTTTATAATAAATAATAATTTTATATGATATTAGAGTAGAGATTTTAAATTTTAAATTTGACTTTATATTTTATTTTATTTAATTAAATATTTCACTTATTAAACTTATTAATTAAAAAAATATGATTTACATTTTAAAAAAATATTAAAATATTAAAATATAAAATAATAAAATTTTTATTTTTTTCATGATCAATTTATATTAATAGAATAAATGATAATTTAACAACTTCGAATAATCAAATTCTCGGGGAGAGGGAAACAAAATAGAATGTTTCTCCTACGTACCATCTTGTGCAGCCATACACAAAGTCCAAGAAGTTAATCATTTAACGGGATTCGGATATAGTGCTTGAGATTCAAAATCCCTGCAGTTTTCCACCTCGACAACTTTAGTGACTTCCAACTGACTTTCCAAACAACCAAAATTCTTCCATATACTATATTATATATATATATATATATATATGCATGTTTATTTAATTATTATTTTTGCATGAGAAGGAGCATTATTATCCCTAAAACCAAAAGAGTTCAAATCAATAAATAGTCGTGATCATGAGACTGCTGGGGTAGGTAAGACTGGATGATATATGGTAGTGAAGGGAATGATTTTGTAATAATTTGTGAATGTACTTATTGTTGGGTGAGATCAAAGACTCAAGACTATGAGGTCATGAAGCGTTAATTTCTTGATTTTGATAGCTATTATATATATATATATATATATATATATATGAATGAATGAGGTTATATTTATAAAATAATTTCATAAATTGTCATAATTTATTTTATTTATTAAATTTATTTTATAATAAAAATAATTTTATAATATGATAAATCGTATCAAATCACATTAATTTATAAAATATATTATATGTTTTTGTACAAATTCTTTAATGGCAGAACATTTTCCTATATATATATTTATATGTATAAAGATATAAATACTAACACTTCTTTTCATTTCTTCAGCTTCCATATATCTATCTAATTAGTCCTTTGGGAGTGAGACAAAGGCTGTGTCTCAAAAGACGCCAAAATGCCACTCAAAACCATGACCCAAAAAAACAAAAACTCAACAGCAAAGAAGGAAAAGGATAGCCATAATAATTATAAATAGGACATTTGGGTCGTCTTTGAAAACTGTTAAAGACAGAATTCTCGAACTTTGTTGCTGAAGAATATAAATTGTTAAGATCTGGAGGGAAAAACATCACCTGGCTATGCAAACTCGTGAGTCAAAGAATTGTCCGACCCTTTTGCGTTTTCCACGCGCGTGATGGAGTGTCTCGTTACGACTCACAAGAAAACAAGGTACTGTTCTGTCAGTGTGAGGAAGCTGACGGTGGTGTCTTTTTCTTGTTTTGCACGCGCTCCTTAGCAATGTGGAAGTTTGAATCTGCCTCATTGTTATATACTCCGCCCCCATTTGCTCATGTTTCTGACACTAATAGAGAGTGGTCCAAACATCAAGGACTTCAACTTGCGAACAGTTTCATGGTTGGTTGGTTGGTTGGTTTAAGGTTTACTTCCCATGAGTTTTTATAGCTAGGAATTTGAATAATGGGTTTCATGTTATGAATTAAGTACCAGATCATCGTATTTCAGAAACGAAATTGATGATGCCTGTGATCTTTTAGATGATTATAATTATGGCGATAAATTTTCAAATATATAGGCCCAAAAAGTTGGATAGAATGTGTGAAACTATCGAAATATCTAAGAGAAATGTTTTGTCCAAACAAATTTTACAAAAATAAATTTATAAATTAATATGGTTTATTGTGATATATATGTTGAATGCATTAAAAAGCAATTTTTTTTTTTTTTTTTACAATTCAATATACCACACATCAAATCACATTAATTTATAAATTTATTTCTATGATATTTCTTTATGGATGTAAAAGAAATGCTTCATCAATCCATAAATAGATGGTATAAAAATAGACTTACAAACTTATCACGTGTTAATTACAATTTAGTATGTATTACATTAACTCATATCAATTTATAAATTTATTTTAATGACATCTTTTTGTATATGTAATATCGGCTTTTTATTGTAATGAATATTTATATATAAAAAAAAAATGGGAGACTTATCATGATCACTAAAATTTGAATAAAATAGAATAAGGTGATCAGAAAAGATCAAGATGTTCGACAGATCGAAGTTGGAATTCATGGAACTTATAACATCAAAACTTGTTAAAATGTTTTATTGAGTATATAATTATATATATACATATATATATATATAACATTCTAATTTGTTTGATGAATTTAGTGGATCGCTGCATGATTAATTATACACCATGCATATAATATGCTTATTTCAAAAAAGAAAAAAAAATGTGACATCTAAAAGTATTAGCAATGGACTTGCTATAATTTCTTTTCAAATTATATACTTTTGCACATTTTTCAAAAAAAAATCATTAAATTTGATATATAGTGGAGAGAAAAAAGTAGAGAGAAATATTTTTTCACTTGTGAATAGTAATTTCCAAAATTAACTCTCCAAATTGCTAGTGCTCTAAAAGCACTAGAAATGGATTTATCAATTTTTTTTAAAAAAAAATATAAGTTTACACACATAATAAAATTTTTTTATCATATTTGATTAAATATGAGAAAAAGAAAATGAAGAAGAAAAAATAAAAATACTTTTCGTTTAACTTTTGAATAATAATCTATTAAAAATATACAAATTTATATTTTTTTAAAAAAAATTTTAATAGACTCATTGCTAGTACTTTAAATCTTAAAGACAATACAATAACGACAAAGAACAGTACGTACGCCATTTCAGTCTTTAAGAAACTTCCGAGATATAGCCGCAATAATAATGTTAATACAAAGATGGAGTACTGTATTCATACATACATACACATATATATATATATATACATACACACACACACACATATATATATATATATATATATATATATTCCAAACTTGGGGTTGGTCATCTTGAAAGAAAGGAATCTTGGGGAGTGTTTGGATTTGCTTTTTGCAAGAACCAAGGCTGCTGGCCAGGAACGAATAAAGCACATTCAAAACCGTCAAAAAAAAATTAACTCTCTCTCTCTCTCACACTCTCACACACACAGAGTCACAGTCACAGTCACAGATGACTATCTTAGTTTATCTCACGGTTGGGCTGTCGGTTCCTTCATGCATGTGTTCAGTAATCAAAGGAGGGCTACGTAATCATAGTGATCCGAAATTGTCGATATTGAATTGCGGGTATTTTATAACCAATAACATATCTCAAACTGTATGATCTTCAAAGATAATAGGCGCTAGATATAGCCGGCCATGTAAAGACGGAACTTAACTGTACGAACGAAATTATAGAATAGTTGGTACTAGAAGGATTTGAAGGCTCGAAAATCCAAGCCAAATCTGTTAAAATGTTCCTACATCTCTTGCAGCCCTTCCTTCAGCTCTCTATTTCTTTTTCTGTTCAACAATATCATGATGATCTCTTCATGCATGTTGATGCCCACAACCCATCCACATGCATGCGAATCCTGCCTCTATACATGGCTCTGACACGCGCGCGCACACTTACACAGCAGCTTTACTTTTTTGTAAGGTTCTTAATATCTCTTTAGATCGACAATCTCCATGAACGTAAGAGGCAGTAGTACTGGAGAAATTAATTAGAAAGCTAGATATTCTGAGATTCCAAGATCGAGCTGGTTCTCATGTTAACCTTCTCCTCGATCACGTTCTCCCACATGTGCTTAATCATGCACATGATGTCCTGGATTTTAGATTCCTGAATGGATCATTTCACGAATACCAAATTTAAATTTCCCGACCCAGATGAAACCGGCGAGCTAGCTAGCTAGTTAGCTTGTTTCGTTAAAGATGAGAAAGTTCAATCTGATAAGGTTTTTTTAAAGATTTGTCCCACAAAGAATGCTTTCCAGAATAAGAAATTAATAATCTTGATGGAGCTGGGTCCCCTGCCTATGGCCCAAACAACGCTCTATATTTGCCAGCTTTTGTAGGTTAGCTTATATATATATATATTAGCATCCAAGGAAGTTACTTTTCCAACAATATGTGATATTTGTGGCATATATATATATATATATGTATGTATATATATATATATATATACACACACAGAGTTACCAGTCGACTCATGGTGTTATTAGTAAAACTAAAAAAGCCTTAATTGATGCTTGAATTGAATGGCGCGCATAATTCTGTGCATGCATGAGATGCCATTAATTCAGCAATTATTATGACACATATATTATTATTTAATATAGGCATTATTTAAAGATTAATAATCATGAAGAAAAGTAGTCCAGCTATAGACTATAGTACTTAGCCATTACATGATGATGGATGCTTTGTCATTAGTTAATGATCACTCCCACACATTCACGTGTATAAATTCAAATTATAGCTACTAATTCATGTACTGTTGTACGAAACAATTAGTATATGTATATATTACCCAAAAGAAAAACTGTATGCCATCATGTATAATAGATCTATACTTTTCTAGGCATTGAAATTTGGGATCTTTCATATTAAAATTAAAACCTTCGTATTGATAAAAATATATGATAATTAAACTTTGGTAAATCATCATTTTCTGGAAGCGCCTGGAGATCAAGACCGGAGTCCGAATTTGTTGATTACACATTGTTACGTTTTAGAAAACCAGAGATCTAATTTCTAAAACCTTTCCCACAAAGATTTGAATTATTTAAAGTTAGGGTTTCAGATATCCATAGATTTAGCAACCAAAAGAAGCAGACCCAAAACAGTATATGATAATCAGCAAGGAAAATAAAGCAGTAAAGAGTAAAAAAAAAAGAACACACCAGATTTACGTGGTTCGACCCTAATGATTTACATCTACAATGGAAACGGCCTCAGAGATCATTCTTATTGAAGAATCAACAAAAGTCTCAATATTTACACAGTCGTGCTAGCTCTCGAGTACAAGAGAGCCAACAGATCCTCTCTTTCTCTCAGATTCACAAAATCCTAGTACATTGCTCAGAGCTCATGCTCTCTCTCTCTCAACCTCTCTGTAAAATACACTGAGTATCGTAACCCTAACGCCAGCTTAAGTTTATATTTATACAAACATATAGATGATAACACGTGGCCATCTAACGGTCCAGAAATAAGTTGTCAAATAATATCTTCTCGGCAACAAAGTCAAATTTGCCCTTCTGCTCAGAAGCTTTTAGAATAAAAAAAAAGAACTTCATCAAACAGTCAGACAGCAATCAGTGATGAATCAAACGGCACCAAATCTCACCACCTGTCTGCACATCATTGACTGCAAAATAACACGTGAGAATATCACATTTAAAAGTAATTGTACACTAAGTTTTGACATATATCTACACACACACACACACATATATATAATATGCTTATTCAAAGCTAGCTAATGCGCTCTTGCATCAATTAAACAAAACAGAAAGAAGGAAGGAAGAAGCATTCAGGTATAGCATGTATAGGCGTAGGATATATCTCATCTTTTGCAAAGTGCGGTGTCGTATTCCTCATGCAAAACAAAGTACTTCTTGATGTGTTTTGTCCTCTAAATATAATAATAGTTTATGACATTAATTGTCAACAACTGTTATTGCCATATTTACAAATTAATTGGCCTAGCCTGTTCATGAGCACAGCATTATATTCTTTCTTATAATATTAATATAATGTGATGGCCGGGGTTTCAATCGTTTATGGCCGTGTGAGTATATACTGTTCCCATTATAATTAATGTGATGGATTAATTTTCTCGTTTCTTTAATGATCCCTTATATATATATATATATATATGTATAATATATATGTATGTATGTATATGCATGGAATGGAATGGATGCTTGCGTGAGGAAGCACTCCGATCGATATATATTTAAATATGGTTTGTCTTCTTTTACCCCATGCAGTCCATATCTTCTTAGCTAGCCAGCCTCCAAACGCATCAATCTGCAGGTGGTCTTACTCACAGAGAGAGAGAGAGAGCGAGATTTTGTAAAGATCCTTCAACAGAACAAAAACAATAGAATATATGCAGCAGATTATCTAATTGAAAGACAATTGAGCTCCAAAAGCAAAAAAAAAAATTCCTCGTCAATGTCGGTTTTAAGAGCAAGGAGAACTGGCGAATACACTATCTGTCCAGGTACGATCCCCCCCTTTCTCTCTCTAGAAAAATGATAGCATATTTTATATATCCACTTATATATTTTAATCTTTTTCAATGGTTAAAAAAAGTAACTATTAATAATTTTTTTTTAAATTTTTTAATAATAAAGATGTCTAAAAAAATATTTTAAAAAATAAATCGATTTGCATTGAAGTGCATATAATTGTAGTGGACATCCTAGCTAGCATTATATATATATATAATCTTTCGAATCATGTGCTGCATGCCTAGCTGATCTTATCGTTGGACGTGCACTTAAATCTCACTTTGTTTAAATATTTTTTTAAACATATTTAAATATTTAAAATAAAATGCACTAACGTTCAAACTCAAGAGGTAATTAAATTGACATTTTTCAATATATATGAAAATGTTATAAATCTAATAATAAAAAATACTTAGTCATCAATTAATTGGCCTTTTACAATCTTTTTCTTTTCTTTTATGTATTTATTTTTAATGAAATTTGTTTAAAGATAAGAAAACCAAGTGGATATATACACAAATGCGCGCGCATCTATACAATTCTAGAGTAATTAAAAACTATTGATCAAGATCAATTTTCTGACCAAAATACTTCATACAATTAAAAGAAAAACACAAAGCATATGATTTTTTTTTATATATATTAAGTACTGCTCACAAGTAATATAATCTAAATATTAAATAATGAATAGATCATTAATCTATATAACGTCATGTCTAAGTACTGTGAGAAATGAGAATGTTTGTATCATAGAAATTTTGTCGAACCAACAGTGTACGTAGTGCCACGTGGGTCAAAATTACCAAACGAAATCCAAGTCAATACCAACGTTGTAACCACTTAAGTGGAGATTAATGAAGACCTTAGCCGCCAACCCAGTATTGGAACTCTTGTTCCTCGACTTTATTGTTGACTTCATAATAAGAACAAGACCAGGGTTGGTAGTAGACAACTAAATTACATTAATCTTGTACCGCCAATGTCTGGCACCAACGCCTTCACATTATTTCACAAGTCAAGACAAATTGCAAGGACAAATTCCATCCATCTGGTTCATACAGTATGGATTCCCTGTCCTTTACTCTAATTTCTTTTATTTTTTTCTTATTTTTTTTTTAACAGGGTTAATTAATACTCTATATAATATGAGCTTTGCTATTTACAAGCAAATTTCCGGACCGATCTACGTAACAATGCTACTTCCTTTATATTCAAAATTTAAATCTGCACAATTTTCATAAAGTCTGATTTGTTGACCAATAATATTAGATGAGTACACTAATATTAGTGTACAGAATCACTTACAACCAGATTCTTGTATGTAATATATATTACATTTTCTTTTATAAATAATATACTGCATTCTTCTTTTCAACACACTCACTTCCATGGTCCAATTTCTACAGCCTGCATGAGACTTGTAAGAGGAACGAACATTCAAACATCTTGCAAATTCAACTTGATTGTCCAAAGAGAAGACTCAGGGTCGATTCGAAATTTCATGGGAATTTCTCTTTCGGCGAAAGGGCTGGCTGTGTACTTGAATGATAAACCTCTTCCAAAAAGAAAAAAAAAAAAAATTGGCTGAAAATGAGACCTTTAAGAAATAGACAAAGGCCGCTCTTCGCCACATGATTTTTTTCTGGGGCCATGTTGGAATGACAACCAAAAAGCTGGTTTATCAACCACATAATATTCCACCCTCAATGTATTGGCAATTCTAACTTTTCCAATTGACACTGATTAGCACTAATCTCAAACAATTGGCACCACCTAATGTAATGACAATCAGTTTTGCCTTTTTCTTCAGAATCTCACTGTTCTGAATTGGTATCCTTTCCTTCTATTTCTTATGTCTGCCTTACTGCCTAAAGAAACAAAAACAAAAACAAAAGAAGAAGAAAAGTTAATAGTTGATGTTCGAGAAAGCAATGACTATAGCCCAATGAACAGATCAATGTGCATAAAGACTGAGATCCAATGGGCCAGGTTGGGATCCAGATGCATATATGGTACAAGGAAAAGTATGAATGCAAACTCCAAATTATGTAGGCAAATATACTTTCCATTATAGATTTTGTTCCACTGCAGAAGTTTCAAATTCATCAGCAGAGTTGCATTAATAGGCAACTATATCAGCACCTCAACCACTTTTTACTACACCTATCGGCTACCTAACATAAATTACCACATTATAATGCAGTTGACTGACTTTCCCTTAAAGAAGAAAATAATGAACAATAATATGCTTGACATGAAACAAAATGGAGATTAAAACCTTAGCTATCATCTGTGCCATTTGCTACAGATTGCTGGATGGCTGAGCCAGAGGATGGGCAATGGCTTGCATCTGAGTTTGTTCATGATGCTCTCCAGATCTACCTATAATCTCAATCAACTGAACAGCCTTCCGCTTGCCCCTCTCTGTACCATTTGTTGCCAGGTCGATGAGGGGAGTAATCACGCCAAGTGCCTTAGCCTCCAAGAGATGCTGAGAATCTCCGGCACAAAGGTGCACCAGCACTGCAGCTGCGTTCTCTCTATTTTTAGGAGATCCATTCTCAATTAACATCACCAAAGTTGACATAGCATTCAAAGCTCCAATGGCGACTTTGCCATCAGGGTTACCAGCCAGTAGTGCCATAATGGCCAATGCCTCATCCACCATTTCGCCACCAGATTCTGTAAGTAGTGTCAACAGCATGGGTACAACACCGGCCCTGACTGCCCGCCCCTTGTTCCCTTGAAATATGCACAAATTGAAAAGCGCTGATGCTGCATCTACCTTCCCCCTCTGGCTACCTTCACTTAGAAGTGTTACCAATGCCGGGATTGCTCCAGATGCACCAATAGCCACTTTGTACTCATCCACCATAGACAAGCTAAAAAAAGTGGCTGCTGCATTCTCTCGTGCCTCCATACTCCCATTCTTGAGCACATGGAGGATTCCAGGAATGGCCTCAGAAGATATTATGCTACATTTGTTATCCTCACAAATAGATAGGTTCAATAGAGCAGTAACTGCATGCTCTTGGGTGCAAGTGTCAGGTATATATAGGAGGCCAACAAGGAGAGGTATGGCACCAGCCTCAGCAATCAACACGCGGTTATCCCCATTGTGCTTGGCAAGAAGACGGAGCTCACCTGCAACAAGTTTAGAACTTGTTATATAAAATGTAATTTATCAAACTATGAAAGGTTTCAGAGACCTCGGTGAGGAATTAAAAATACTTGTCCTTGAGTCCTGGATTAAAGGAAGTCTGGTAAAGAAAAATCTTGCTCTCTATGAAACTTATGTTTAACAAAGAGAGAATGACAGAACACTGGATGTGGTGACCTGTCAATGAATGTTACTTTTGCACTATTGCAAAAGAAACAACATATATATGTAGGTGACTGACAGGCCAAAACCTGTTGTAATTCACGGGTTATTTACTGCCTAAACACGCATAGGGATAACAACGTTCAGTTGGTTGGTTCTCCTTTTCTTCATTCTATTCTACCACGTGCAGTCTATACAGAATATCCTATAAATATTACATATGAAATGAATGGCGGATTTATTTATATCTTTTACTACAATCAAGAGCACTTGCTCAAACGTTTACCTATTCATAGTTTTAAGTCACTGCTGGATAAAATCAAATAATTTGATGGCTGAGACGTACAGACAGGAACATTTCAAAAGAAAGGGAGGCATGTGTTAGCAAAAGTTGCAGATAAGAGTAAACCATATCTTCCATTTTAGAAACTCGGAGAGAAAGCCCATGATGTTCAAACTTTTGTAACGCTCACCTGCAGCAGTCTTCTGGTCCTCAATACTGTCAGAGGTTAGCTTGCTCAGGAGAGCTTCAAGCTCCACAATTTCATTCGAACCAGCATATGTAACCCTACCTTGGTGTGAATTGCCTGATCGTTTAGGGGGTTCCATCCCATTCACCTCACACCAAGTAGATATTAGGCTGGATAAAACATAGTTGGGGGTAAGGATGGAATTGGAAATGATCTGCTGTGTCTTTGGACATGTTCCATGTCCTGCTTGAAGCCATTTCTTAATGCAAGCTCGTTCATAAGTCTTCAAAAACAGAAAGAGCTTCGTGAGAAGTTTATAAGTAAAATCAGCACTCTTAAATATCAAAATCCGGAACTTTGTAACCAAAATTGAGAACAAGTCACTGGATAGAGAAGTTTAGCATTTACACTCACTGGCTTCTTATTAGAATTTTTGCCCCAAGAAAATATATAAAGAAAAACCTTTCAAACACAACAAAAGAATAGAACAAGGAACCAACACAAATTACTCAAGTCTTTATTTTAGTTACAAACCTGCCCTGTGGAAATGATGACAGGATCTTTCATCAACTCCAGTGATATTGGGCAACGGAAATCTTCTGGTACAACTGGTGATTGGGGATAGTTAGTGCATTCCTGGTCCCTAAAACGTGCAGAATTATTATTACTGGAAGATGGACTAATGTTGCAATACTCTGTCTGCAGATAATGGTCAAATTTTTTCAGCAGCATGGACATCTTCTTTACAGTATCATCTACACCTTCGTCATGGGAACCAACCATCTGCTGTAGAGCTAGTGATTCTTCCTTGATGTCTTCAACTTCCATAAATTTGAGCTTCTCGCATAATATAAGTAGAGCCCTGGCATCAGTATCCATATCATTGCTCTTGTCGTAGATGGATAGAAGTTCCTCGTACAGCTCCAAGTCAGGTGCATCAATCCGTTCCTTGGCTCTTTTAAATTGAGTATGCACAAGCTCAACCTGAAAATAGCACATTTGAATAATGAACTTTAACATTAAAAAACTTATAAAACACACAAAAAAAAAACACCACTAGACATGACTGCACATTTGTTAAGCTAAAACATGAGAGAATTGGTGCTTGATAAAGATCCCATTTTGGGCCATATGCTGACTCTCTACACTAAAAAGACCCCATTTACGAGTCAGTACAAGAGAGCCTGTTCAGAAACCCTCAATAGCAGCAAGGACCGTCCATGTAAGGGGCTTAGCACAGTGGAGGTGCACCGCTGCAGATTTTTTTGCGATGTGGCATCCATTATGAGATAAGTCCTATCTCCAACTTTGAATGAGCCATGTGCAGATCTTACGAGAGGCCTGTTTCTCCAACTATGGGTCTTTCGATGTTCTCCTTCATGGGATTCGAGGGCTTGTGTGTCTGTGAGGGAGGTTTCAGAGGATGTTGTACTCTATTATGTATCAGTGTGTAATCCAACCTCGACTGGTGGAAAAGTGCCATTTGTAGGTTACTTTGAATGATTTGGGTTTTAATAATATGGATTTAATTACACACACATATATATACACACAATAACATATAACAAATAACTCAGTGCTGGCAAAATTCGCATGTCTTTGCTAAAAATAAAAAAAATAAAAAAGATAAAATCCTGTCTACAGTTTCCTTGACAAGAAAACACGGATTCTTCATCCTATTGGAAACACTAGTTGTTATTTTTGTATAAAACTAGGATGCATAGTATCGAGAAGTCCCACACGGTTTAGGAATAAACCCATCCTGATCTTTATAAAAACCAGATTAACCTATGACCGATGATGGGCCCCTGCGATCTACCCATGATGATGGTACCAGAAATACCAGTCCATACATGAGGAGGCATGTTGAGAAGTCCCACACGACTTAGAAACAAACTCATCCTGATTTTTATAAAGAGTTACACCACTCCTCCTATTAGACCTTCTGAGGAGAGAAATAGGTGTTTCTATACGATAACAAAACTAGATTAACTTATGACCGATGATAGGCTCCTGTGACTTAACCACGATGATGATACTAAAAATACTGACCCATTCGTGAGAGAGTGGGTCAAGAAGTACCACAAAACTTAAGAACAAACTCATCCTGATTTTTATAAGGATATATCTCATTCATCCTGTTAGGCCTTTTAAGAGGAAAAATGGGTGTTTCTATACATAGAAGCGGACATTCTGTGTGGACGACTTAATCCAAGGCAAGCTACTGTCCAGCAACAAAAAAAGTTAAAATGTAAACGTTCACCTGCTCTTTAACTTCAACTGAAATGTCAAAATCGTGGTAGGAAACATCACGCAAGGCTTGTTCAAAGTGAACTGTAAGTTCTTCAAATTGAGACTTAATTTGCTCTCCCTTCAGTACCTGCAAGGATAGAAAACCATACCATAAAAGTTGCAACCCAGTGTTTATATTGATGAAGTGAATATATGTAAGGAGAAAATCGCAGAGCTTCACACACGCATCTCGGGATACAAACACAGAATCTAATTAATGGGCATGTCGATGAAATCAAGTACCCCAACCAAAGTTACATTTGGAAAAAGAAAAAGCCGCGGCCTTCCTTTGTTTTCCTCTTGGGTCCCAATAGAGAAAAATAGTATAATTAAAAATTGCAGGTTTCGGTCACTTTTTCTCCCCAACCAACTAAATAATTTGAAAACTAAAGAGTGCTAACTGCACGAGAGAGAGAGAGAGAGAGAGAGAGAGAGAGAGAGAGAGAGAGAAGAGAGAGAGAGAGAAAGAAGAAGAATAATAAGAAGAATAAATTACGCGCCATGTAAATTTTGCTGCCTCGGCTACCAAATTGAAGCAAATCCTTGGCTTTCTCCAGAGCATCCTTCAAAATAGCCAGAGCTCCGACTGCCTCCTCCGAGACTCTCTCCTCGGTCTCTCCCAATTCCTCGAACAGAGGCGTCAACAGCCTCAACCTCCTGGCGAGGTCAGAACACTGCTTCCTGATCACGCATTTGAATTCCGATAACTCAGAGATCTCGTTGGCAACGTCGATCAGCTTCCGGAGCACCAAAGATTTTTCCTCCTTGTCCATTCTGACGAAACTCAAACTAACCCAAAAAAGGAAGCAAACCGGAGCCTTCAAATCCAACGAAAGTGGAGAATGGGAATGGGCTCAGAAATTGGAAACGAAAGATTGTGAGCGAGCAAAGAGCGGAAGGACAGTGGAAGTGGTGCCGTTGGTGCTTCATCCTTTTATGGTCGGTCTTTTTGGTTACTTAATAAAGCGCAGTAGGGAGAGGGAGACGCTATTTTCGTACGGATTTTGGTTTGTAAAGTTGGGATTAGTACATTAAATAGTTATATTAGTGTCCCCACTATTTGGTATTTCGTTCAGCAAACTATTTTATTTTTATTTTTATTTTTATTTCTTCATTATCTAATATTTTATTATTTTATTTCATAAACCGAATAAATGTGTAAAATTTTTACAATAGTTGCATCTCTTTGTTTGTTATTATAATTACAAAAACTAAAAATAGATTTTTTTTTATGCTAAGTAGGTGAAAAGTTTCTACATATAATGTATTTTTTTAGTTAATAAAATTTTGGTGATATATCTTTTTATCCTAAATTTGCTTAAGCCTTAACCACCAAATTAGGTGCCCTTGAAATTTAAGAGTTGTAGATCCTATTCTTGTGAGATGAGGGAAGTGTCCTATTAATGAGGAATACATGTTTAAACAAGAGATATATGTATTTTTAGGATTAATAATGTATCTCGAGAAATATTTTGGTCATAAAGATATATTATAAAAATAAATTCACAAATTAATATGAATTGATTTGATACGTTAGTTTGTAAAATTATTAAATTCCCATTGACTCTTTTAATTCTGAAGCAAGTGAAATGTAAATAGTTTCTTTATAGCCACAACATCATGTGGATATGAAATTGGGTTTTTTTTTTTTTTCTTTAAAGAAAATTATGTTTCTGTTGGTGTTTAGGAGGATGTGTTTTTCATTTTGAGATGGGACAGTGCCTCTGTTTACAGTGGGTAAATTTTCATTCACAGTTCATGACAACAACTTCCAATCATGATGCTTTTAGCCAAATTCATACAAGTTATGCATTTATGTTTTACGACACAAAATATAAATGCATAACCAATCTCTTATATACAGCAAATGGCAGAGAGGACTGCTACTGTCATAAAAGAATTTCGTATAAAATTTTTTATAAATTATTATGATTTGATATGATCTGTCAGATCTAATTTACAATAAAAATAATTTTACAATTTGACGGACCATTTTGTGGCTAGAGTATTTCTCTAAATATAATAACCAAAAACTATATGACATTTGATTTGATTTTTTTATTTCCAACATCTTTGTTGGACGTTAATAGAATTTATGCATTTCACCTATATTTGATAATCTATCCATGTTAAGCCAACATTATGTTTTCATTTTCTATCAACAACCTACCTATGAAAACTAAATTCAGTAATAACTATAGATCACAAAATTTAACATAGTATATAAATATAAAGGCTTCATGTTAGACAATGATGTTGAAAGGGATTTATAACATGCATTAAAATTATCTGCTCACAAATAATATCAACTGCTTGATGTGAATCTAGAAGTGTAAATGGTTCGGTCCGAAAAATTTGTGGACCGATTTCATTCGGTCTAAGAATTCTCACACCCTGGACCGGACCGAACAAGAGTTCGGTCCATACCGGTCCGGTCCAATTCGGTCCAGGGGCGGTCTGGTTCAGTCCAGGGGCGCCCCATACGATTTAATGGGCTAAATTTAATCTAAAATTCTATAATGATCAAATATTTTTTTGGCCCAAATTTAACTACTATAAATTATAATATGTTAATATTATAAGAGTATATAATATATATTAATATGTTAGTATATATTATAGATTAAGTATGTTAGTAAATTATAACTAATAACACTATGAATAATAATATGTTAATATATATTATATATTAATATATTAATTTATATTAATATTAATATTATAATTTATATACTATTTTTATATATACATATATAAATATATATATATGTGTGGTTCGGTCCGGTCCGATCTAGGGAGAGAAATTCTTTGAACCGGACCGGACCGGAATTAATCGGTCAATGTAAAATTTGGATCGGATCGGACTGGACCGAATTCCATTCGGTTCGATCCGGTCTCGGTCCGGGACAACCGGTCCGGTCTAGTCTACCGGTTCGATCCGATCTTTTTACAACCCTATGTGAATCATATAAAAATATATTTTTTCTTGATTAGAGTTAAGTAGTTGGCTAGCTAGCTAGCAGTGTTCCATAGTCTTTTTATGAAGGTTGCTTGTTAAACAAGATTCTTGACACAAATCTTTTTAAATTTGTAATTTTGCTTTTCTAAATCAAATTTTGATGTAAAAGAGTCTCTTCTAACAACTACTACTCATATTTATTCTAAGTAACAAACACATATACGATATATTTTATAATATATTATATAACTATATTTTAAAATAAATATATTTTTTATAAAATAATATTATTTTTACAAGATATTTTACAAAATATTTTTCACTGTAAAACATAGTTGTGAAATGTATTATGAGGAGTATAATGTGTTTATCCATTTCTATTTGTTATTGAATAGGGACATTCTTTACTTGGGGAAAGAAAAAGCCTTCTTTAATATACTGGCCCTTGCATTTGAAGTATTTTTTATCATGAAAAATATTTCATTCATAAAGAAATACAAAACAAAAAAAAAAATCACAAAAATGACATATTTTGATAGTTCTGCCACCCATTCGAAATTTAAGAATCTCGATACTCGATAATAGTATCCCAATCAAACAGATGACGAATGGAATGAGTAAGACATGGAGTCTACTGGACGAGATTCATAAATTCAAATTCTAAAATTACTTTTATTATAAAATAAATGTAAGAGCATTAACAATGAACTGGCTATAGTCCATTATAAAGCCAAATTATATACTTAAGTGCCAAAAACATCCCACATTGGACTGGCTATCCAAGTTTCATTTTGAAGTTATGCTACAGTAAGTCGAGTGGCCTCTCCAAACATAGCTAGCTACTGTTCCACTTTCATCTTAATATTTTATCATTTTTCTCTTTCACGCGAAGCCCTATTCCCCTTTCTCTATAAATTTCTTCTCAGTATTGCACTAATTTCCTTCTCGCGAAGGCATCACATTTCCTCTCAAAATTCCCTCTCGATCTTGCTTCGGTCTCACCCAGCGTGCAATTCGACGGTGTTGATTTCATCTTCAACTTTCAAGCTATCTCCATTGTCCAGCAAGATCTCGACGTCAGTCATTGAAGCTTGGCATTGTCTTCCATGTCAAACGTAAGTCTCTCTTCTGTTTCTCTTCCTATTTCTTCCGATCGTGTTTTCATTTCTTTCTTCTTAAATAATTCAACATTTTTGCTCGAATTTCCTTTCTCTCTAGACGTTTGTTGAATCTGGTGGTCTGTTTTGAAAGAGCATGCTTTAATTTAGGGTTTATTAATCTCGTGCCTCATCTATTGTTATTAGGAATTTTTTACCCATCCAACTCGGGATTATGCTACTTTTTTGTCTCAATAAATTACATTCTGTTAAAATGATATGATTTGTGGAGAAATCTTTGATTACTGGGTAGTTGGTGTTGATGTTTGGATTGTGAAGTTTGTTATACTGATGATCAACAATCAAGACTCTCTCTCCAAGGTCGGCTCTTGCTATTATATTTCTGCTAAAATTATAATGCAATTCTCTTTGTGAGGATTTTCTGCATAGGTAAGTGCTTAGATAAACTTCATTAATTGCTTGGCAGCCCCAATCATGGCTGAAGTATTATTTTATATATGCATTTGTCTCTCAACTGCAGAAGTTTTAAGTCCTCTCTCTCTCTCAACATTTATCGACAATTAAAGGTTAATTGTTGTTTAGTCGTTGCTTTAAATAAAATTCTTGCTTTTGGATCTTTAGAGATCTTGATTGGTTTCCCTAAAAACTTGATGCGTTTGCAATTGTTTGTGGCGAATTGTTTTCACCATACAATTGGGCTTGTTCAAATCTATGATATATTTTTGCTGATTTTATTTTTTGTTCTGCTGATTACATAGTGCATGCCATGGTAGTGTAGTATTTTTGTTGTTTGAATGTGTGAAGAACCCTATGCATGCCAACGGCTTTGGCGCTTGTTGCAGAGGAATTACTTGCACTTTGTTAATTTGTATGATGATGAGAATGCTTGGTCCACTATAAACTTAAGTTGCTTAGATTGCTAATTATTATCAGGAAAGGTAATAATTTTTTACTTATTACAGAGCTTTATATCAGAAGTGGTGACTCTCATATTTGTATGATGATGAGAATGCTTGGTTCACTGTAAACTTAAGTTATTGTTGAAGTTCTAGAACCCAGAAAGAAAGATTCCAAAATAATTTTATGGATTGGATAAGTAAAAGTTTGTTTTGTTTTTTTAATGTTATTCTTTGTGCCTTTGATTCAATTAAATCTGTGCAACTCATTAATTACTACAAGATGCGTATCAATATATTAAAATGAAATATCATAGATATGGTGGAGTTGTTAAATTAATGTTTAACGATTGAAGCAAAGGCATGTCTTTCAATTGTTTTATTTGGTCATCTCATTTTCTGATAAGTAGAACATAAATTCTTAATGAAACAATACCACCAAGTTCTATCATTTAATAAAACTATTTAAATTAATATGGTGTGCCAAAATAAGAAGGAAATGTAGTAAAATGGTTGGCAAAATATATTTTTGAATAATTAGGTTGAGAGAAGAAATTATTAAAAAAAATTATTGTTTACTAAAATTAATATTTAATATATTAAGTGTATTTGCATTAAAAAAATATTTTATTGTTTACTAAAATTAATATTTAATATATTAAGTGTATTTGCAAATTAAAAAAAAATATTTTATATTATATTATTATTTGAACTTAGATTTAGTTAGACCAATGTAGACTCCTTAGTTAAACCAAATGGATTATAACTAATAGAGTAAAATTGGACTTCCTTTTAACCAAAACTTTAACAAAACTATTACTAGTGCCCTAAATGTATTGCATAATGATTATATAAAGTTATAAATCCACACATTTTCCTACTTTCTTATCCGTCTAAAATTTCATTGAACACCGCCTTTTACCGGAAAAGTATGACTACAATACCCCCGGGGAAGAATTTTATAATAGACTGGTAAAAAACTTCAACTCGTTCCCATATATAATTTCCTTGTTAATTCCAATAAAATTGTGAGACGTTATCTTTACAGATCAAATTAGTTTACTTGACAACATGGGCACGGTCTGTAAATTGGAGGCGGGTTAAACCAAAGTATATTTGTCCTTGCATTTCTTAGATGCATGTATTACTTATGGGGAATTGAAGCATATAGTTACAGATGAGAAGTCAATTAATGAGCAAAAATTATTAGGTACTCTCAAAATAAGGATGATGGGGTATTCTCATCCTATCATTAGATGTCATGCAATTAAAATATCTCAATAAATATCAATTTTAATTAACATGACATCCTGCAATTAGGAATGGGTGGCGGAACACTGCCACCCGCCCACGGGCCACCACGTACGTCCAACCTAGGTCCGCAGACGGGGAGGGCATGCAAGCATCTCTAGACGCCAAGGGACGAGGCCAGGGATTTACCCCGTCCTCCCAGCCCAGCTCATATATAATAAATATGTAAATAATTTTTTATTTAATAAAATGACGTCATTTTATTATAGAGTTTGTTATTAAACTCCAATACCCCTCTCTCTCTCTCTCTCTCTCTCTCTCTCTCTCTTCTAGTTGTTGAGGATTACTTGTGGTGGTTGTTCCCCGATCACCATGAGTGAGACGGCTATGGAGCCAATCCACCCCCACATCCAGACGGGGGCCACGAAGGCAGGGCCGACACCCAAACATGCAGGGCGGGCTATCCCCGCCCCAGGCTGTAATAAAATGTGAGTACCAATTGTCCATATTTCATAAATACCTAATAATATTTACGCAGGACAGCCAGTCTCCCACCAAAAGTTTGGAGCCGAACCAATTAAGGAATAATGCAAACTTGCGGTAGGTATCCAGAAAACTGGTGATCCATCGCTAAAAAATATGTAGATGCAACTCATTTTGATTAAAAAAAAAAAAAATGCATCAAAATATATAACACAGGCTACAACTTCTTTCTACAAACAACCAGAAAGCATGCAAAAGTTAAATATTTCTACAACGCAAACACTAACTAATTGCTGCCCCTCCAAAAAGTAACGACTACTTCAATCCCTCTACCAAGCTATTTAAAACCATATTAGCATGTGTAAGTGAGGATTTGATTAAATGTATCCATGTCTATATACTAGATTCTGTTGTTATATGTCAAACACATGCTACTGCAATGAATACCATACCTTCATGTTAGAAACTTGGAAAACAACTCAAAAAGCATGTAATTTATAGTAAATTAAGAATTTTAAATTAAGGAAACATCATTAGCATGCAGAACTAAACTGCAAAAGGTAGTTCTCCAGAAAAAATAGATTAAAAAGGTTACTACGATGCAGTAATCACTGCTGGAGAAAGAGCAGATCTATGTTCTAGAGTTCTGCTAATTAAGAACCAACATCAAAACCAAGTAATTTATTTTTCTTCATCTTTATTCTTGTTTCTTCTATTTTGCTCATTTCAGCCTCATTACCACGTTCACCGGCACCAGTAAAAAAGCCAGTGGGCTATGCAGCACAACCACCCTAGCCTCCTTTCCTTTTTCTCATCATAAGGTCCAATCCATTCTCCTTCGATTTGTGGGCTACATTAGCTTTGTAGAGGAAGCATTGCTGCAGGAATTTCAAAGGTTGGTGGTCAAGCTATAGGCACAGGAGGTGAAGTGTGGTGAGAGAAAATGAAACTTGAAAGAGGGATATTTATGCTCTCAGAAAAAAATTTGAAACTGACCCATTCAAGGATTGAAGAAAAATTACAAAAGCTATCTAGCAAAATCTGTGATCATTAGCATATGAATTTACAGAAAAAACCAATAGAACGGCAAAGGTAAACTGAACTTAATCAAGTTGAAACAGAACTACAAGTCTCCAACTAGATTTGAGAAGTTTATCTTCTCACGTCTTCAAGGCTGGGAAAGAAAGGGCATGGATGGCTCTATGCAAAGCTAACATTCCAATGGTGACCAACCCTTGAAAACTAGGCCAGCCAATAAATGTTAAGAGGCACATAATCAAGCCTAATTTTCATTTCAGATACTACTAACCTAATTCATTCTTAAACAAGAAAATTTCAAAACCATATAACGTATATAACTCCAACATTGACTAAACCTCCCAATATCCCCAGACTGCTACATTTAATTCCACAGAAAATAGCACATAGTCAAAGTTCGAAAAGAGAAAATGCTAACAATAACAAATTAACAAACCTAAATGAGATCAAGAAAATAGCCCGCATGCAAATAGAAACAGTTCTTTTTAGGGGGCGGAGGGGATAAGTAATGCAAAGAGAAAAGATGAAAAGCAATTACAGGAAATTCATCAAAAAGTTACACAAAACTATAGAGGACTCATTGCAGACGAATGAAAAACAGATAGGAATACATTCAAGAGTTCTACCAGATTGAGACCAAAATCATAATCCTTTCTACTCTTCCTCGGCATCTTTATTCTTCTTTTTCTTCTTTTTCTTCTTCTCACTCACACTAGCCTCACCATCACTTGCACCATTAGCAATGCTAGCAAGCGCTGCAGTCCCACCATCCTCGGCATCTTTGTTCTTCTTCTTCTTTTTCTTCTTCTCAGACTTGTCTGCTTCAGGTGAACCAGCTTCAACCTTATCTCCGCGATCCTTTTTCTTCTCCTTCTCAGCCTTTTCTTCACCTAAAGCCTCTGCATTGCCATCCTCTTTATCCTTCTTTTTCTTTTTCTTCTTCTCTTTCTTTTCAACTTCCACCTCTGCCTCTTCTTCCTTGACCTTCTTAACCTTCACACCCTCTTCCTTCTGAATCTCTGTAACTTCAGCTTTAGCTTTCTTCGCAGGAAGGGGAACAGGGGAATTGGTGCTGTCATCCAGCTTCCGTTTACGCCCCTCCCCATCATCAACATCATCCTTACTTTTATTCTTCTCTTTCTTTTCCTTCACTACAGCAGATTCTGTAGCAGCTGCAAGGCCTGCAACCACAGAATCTCCACCAGTAGGTAAAACCAGGTTCCTCATCCATTCGTGAGGGGTATTCTCATTTGGCTTCCCATGTTTATCCAACTTCCCATCCGCTATCAGTTTCTTTTTCATCGATGCCCTCGGCCCCAACCCCCACTTCCTTGGGTACATATCCCGATCCATCACTACCCTCTTAATCTTTGCGACAACACCATGATCACAAGTTGCCATCACCGCAGTTGTCATCTCTGCAATCCCCAATGCAACTGCTTCTCCTTTGGTAGTCATGATCACAATTTCCTCTCCAACCTCAATATCATTCTCAAACCTCAACAATCCCGGAATCATCAACTTCGCACCATAACAAATAGCATTCACAGCAGAATCCTTAACAACCAACCTCTTATAACTCGTCAAAATCACTTCGAGAGGCATGATCACCCTCCTCAAATAGGTCTCATCCCTATAATTATCGTACATCCATTGTGCATCCAACACATCATGCATGGTAACCATGTTATCCTTCTCGCCCAAAATCCCCGACCTTACCCTCCGCAGCTCCTGCATATGCCCTCCAACTCCAAGAATCAGACCCAAATGCACACACATCGTCCGCACATAAGTCCCGGCCTCACAAGAAATCCAGAAAACCACCAAATGCTTATCAGCGTCATACTCAAGAAGCTTACTTTCATATATAGTCCTAATCCTGAGCTGCCTCTTCACCGCAGAAATCAAAGGCGGCCTCTGAAAAACAGCTCCAGTAAGGGTTTCGAGTGCCCGAGCAACCTTAGAGACGTCGGGTACCGCAGAATGCAACCTAGCAACACAGACATACTCTTTCCCAGCGCCTTGTTGCGATTTGACGAGTCTAGTGGCTCGATCAATGCAAACAATCAGGTTCCCAGTGACTTTGGGATCGAGGGTACCGCTGTGACCCGTTTTTTCGACCTTGAGGATCCGTTTGATCCAGGCAACTACCTCATGTGAAGATGGATTAGCGGGTTTATCAAGATTTAGAATACCGTACCTGATATACTGTTCGAGAGGACGCTTGAGAGGTGAGTAGCCGGAAGGCAGAGGAGTGTAGTGTCCGGTACGAACGTTGAGGCGGTCGTAGTTTTTCAGAAGAATGGGCCACTGAGAGGTGTCAATGGAGGGAGTGAAACTCTGGGGTTTGATCATGAAGTCCCCAGAGTCGGAGCCCTTCTGAGTGGGCTCCGAACCACCCAGAGAGGAGAGTGGCTCGGGCAAGATGACGGGGGTCTCATCCTTGGAGCGGTGCTTCTTCTTTTTCTTCTCCGAGCGAGAAAGCTCCATCTCGGACATGGCTCAGCAGAGCAACTGCGAGCAGAGCGGCTGGTTTCTTCACTAGGGTTTTAGTGGAGGCGATTGAAATGTGGGGGGTTTTGGAAGGAAATGGGGGGTTTTATAACCTGTTTGTTTTTTGGAGTAATTATCAGGTCCCACTTTTACTCTGTATGGATTATTTAAAAATAATTTAAAAAATAAAAATAATTTAATTTTAAAATATAAATTTTATAAATAAAATTATAAAAATATCAATAATAATACGTAATGTAAAATTTTTTAAATAATACTAACAGAAATTAAATTGAAAATATTTTCTTCACCTCGTATAATTTTGATAATTATAAATAAAAATTATATCATTTATATCGTCAAAATACATAATAATTTGTTATGAGATTTAAGGATTAGAAATAGAAATAAATATCTGGATGGCTGGGCTGAACTGTAAAGGATGCTAATTCAGAAATTTGGGTCGGGTTATAGGTTAATTTAAAAAAAAAAAAAAAAACTCAAAATTTGCTGCTAGAGCCTAGAGATGCCCAATGGTCCATATCAATCAAGCCCAGCTTCGGATAGTAACGCCCACTTTCAAATGATAAAGCCCACTTACATAGGCAGAAATATTAATTACATCATTTGGGTCAAACGGGGAAAAGAAAGGGGGCCTTTAGCGATCGTAGGAAATGCTCTTAGAATAATAATGGCTTGTTTGAGATTGTTGTAGGGTGGAAAAATGTAAGTTGTATCAATGAAAAACTGTTTACTGTTTATTGCTATTAGTGCTAGAGTTTTGTTAAAAGGTTATATTTTTAAAAGTTGTATATTCTGTACGTCTAATGAGCCTTTTTTTTTCTTCTAAACAAGCATATTAGAAATATATTTAACAGTTACATGATATAATAGTCAATAGAGTGGGCCGAGAAAAATAAAAATAAAAAATAATATTTAACAAGGTGGGAGGCCCCAACATTCATCCAAACTAGCAAAAAAAAAAAAAAAAAACAATACAAGACATAAATAAATAAATAAAAATATGGATCTTAGGCCAATTACCTAACCCCACCCATTTCTTACAAGGAGAACTCGCTTGAAGCAATTTTGATACAGAGTGACAAAAAAAAAAAAAAACCTAAAGCACTACGAGTGGAAGTAGCAGTGAAGTTAAGTGTGCTATATTTCGTTGGTTTGGATTGGCTATTGGAAACTTCCGCTACCTTTCTTCCAAGATCATTGATTAAGGGAAGTAAGAATATAGGAAGATAGCAAACTGAATATGCATCAGATCGCCGATGGATGATAGCCTAAGATTGTGGTGGTACGTGGAGGCCATACGTCACGCTAGGAAAGTAAAGGATGGTGGAGTATGAAGGATCCGAGGTCGCTGGCCCTAAAAATGTTGCACGTGACGATAGCAAGCACTCCTCGTTGTTGAGGCGAGTGAATCTCATGCGCGGTTTAAGTCATACGCCGCTCCTTTCTACTTTCTACTTCTACCGTTTGAAACATCGGCGGCTGGGGAGTCTTGAGGTGGGGTGAGTGATTGGAAGGTAATAGGTCAGTGCTTCTCCTTGTTATAGATGAAAAATTAGAAAAATAAAATCGATAGAAAACAACCTAACAATTTCTAGAAAAGCAAGAAGAGAGGAATGAGGGAGGTGCGAAAGCTCCACCCCATGGGCTGAGTAGATGAGATGTTCGGATCTTTTGGTAGAGAGCAAAATGCATATGGAGAGAGAAAAGAGAGAAAAATCCCAAGTAATTGACCCATCCTAAAGCACTTCAAACTTAGTTACAATGATTTTTACGTTATCTGTAAGAGTTTTTCAATAAACGCTTAAACTTGTAGATCAAACTCTAGTTAGCTAGACCTCCCCACTTATTTTCATTGTCCTTATCACCTCAATTTGTCACCATCATGGCCTTCATTCGTTGTTGCCTCTATTCCCCTTGATAAAGTAAGAAGAGAAAGTGCACACAAAGTGTTTGCTGAAATGCCTCAAAGTTTTTTTTTTTTTTTTCGAAAATACTTCCTTACTTTTCTATCATGCCATTTACATCATTTTATACTACTTAATGCATAACCAACAGTAAACTTGTATGTTGTGTGGGAATGGTAGAATCATATCCAACATTGACTTGATCTGTACCTTGATAAGATATGGAGTCCATGTTGAGAAATCACTAGTGAAGTGGTTTATTGCAGTAGTATTTAGAAATTGGATGGGACTAGATTGAAGGTGTATGGGGTGTGGTAGTTGTAAGATTTGCTAAAAGACTCAGTGGAGGGGGAGTTTGGTAAATTTGATTAGATTTGTGATCACAAGTCAAGACAGTATGACCAATTTTATGACACACTTGGCAGTTGGCAGGTGGGTTGACGATTATTTTGGTTAGTAAAGCGATTGGGAGTGCTACGATTACCATGACCTCGTCGTGGCCCACGACCTCTGCCTCTAAAACTCAAAGAAAATGAAGTAATAGGGGAGGATTTTGTGTGGGTAAGGTGAGTAGACATGAGATTGCCATAGAGAAGTGTGTGGATTTGATGAGCTAGTCTAAACTCATGATTAAGCAAATAATTATAAATTTGATGAGGGGTCAATGGGTTAGCTCAAGCAGTGAGAGAGGTTATCAACAAATCATAATCGGTACTTATACTTGCTAACAGATACATTGAGAATTCCATTGAGGATAGAGGTTGGCCTACGGTAGTTAAAGAAGCAGCAAGTGCTTTGGCCTTATGGAAATAGTTAGTGATCGATTCTAGGCCTTTCTTAAGTGTAGCAAGTTAAGTTTGCATTATATGAGCTAATGACTGAGCTGTGAAGAGATTCTGCAATGTGTTCCAGACTTCATGTGCAGAGGTACACTCAAGGACTTGTGCCAAAACATTTGTAGATAAGGAAGAGTTAAGCGCCAAAATGATCAATTGATCAAGTCGAGTCCATTTGAGGTACTCGAGATTGGGGTCGCCATCAACCATGGGAGGAGGCATGACAAATGAGTTGTTCACGTGATTAAACAACTAATTTCCCTTGAGGAAATGCACAATCTGAGCCAACACATCACTTGAATCCCATGATTTTGGTAAGGTCATAAGCATGAAGTGGTATGGGGTCAATTCATATGTAAAGACCAATTAAGGACTTATATAATTCCATTGTTTCATGATGGAAAAAATTGAAATTCTAAGTATTATATAAAGTCATAGTCCCCACTCTAAATTCACTTTTTACTCTTCATATTCTATCATTGGAGTTTTACTAGAGAATAAATATTGGACGAGGAAGATCATACCGTTGTACTCTTCTATCCAATGGATACATGTATGCATTCTTTATTATATTTCTACATGGATTTGACAAGAGATTTTGGTGTTTTCGAATTTTATCTAAAATCTAACAAGTGCTATTAGAGCAACTTGTCAGATTTGTGCAGTAATAAGGGTGTATTTGTGAAATACCTTTTTTTCATATTTTGTAATGTTTTTCACCACTCCAATTCATACATTTCCCGATTTTGGGATTTTTGGGTGACAAGATTTTTTTTTTTGGGTTTTTATGGCTATCACCAGTGTGTATTCCATCAAAATTGTTAAAAACTGCCACTTTTGACGTCCAAAATCAACAATATTTATTTATTTATTTTTTGACTAAAAAGGATTGTCGAAGACATGGGAGGATACCAAAAATGTCCACATCGACATCTAGATATGTTGAAAAAATGGACTGGTTGATCGGACTGGTAGTCGGAATAGGGCCTAAAATAGTGACGGTGCTGGAGTTCCTTTACTGCTATAGTAACTTGGGTTATAAGGATAAGAAACTCGGGTAGGGTTTTGTTTTTAATTGGATTTTTTTTTTTTAATTCAAGTATTGAGCTTGGTTTATGTTGATCCAATTTGTGGGCCCATTTCTATTACAAGTATAAGGTGAATTGAGTTTAATGAAGGGTTGGGTTTAGTGTGTTAGTCTTGCCCATGTTTTGAACTCTTGTTGTAAGGCATTATCATTCTGTGGGTTGAATTTTTTTTCCAGGTTATATAAATATTCTGGGATTAGTCTATGCATTTAATAGTCGGCCTAAAGGAAGTCTATTGTTTGGCCAGGCCAATATTGGGAGAGGAACACTTGCATATTGTAGTTACTGTCCAAAGACTTGATTTTAATGATGCACTAGGTCTCTCATACGTGCCCACTTTTATAAAATCATAATTTTTTGGATTTAATTTTGTCATATTATTTAATTAATTTTGTTGTTCAATTGGATTAAAGTTTGCATGACAAAAATTGTGGTTTGTTTATTTATATTTCAAGATTAATGTGATATTTATTTATTGTGAGTTTCTTTTATTTTCTTATGGTAAATGCATCTTCAATATTTTCCAATTTGAATAACAGTCCAATTCTTGCTAGATCAAATTTTACAAAATGGAAAGATATTCTTGGGTGTATAGACTTAGACTATGTGCTTCAGGTTGATAAGCTTCCTAAACCTACCGATCAGAATTCTATTGATCAGAGGACAACTTATGAAAAATGGGAGTATTCTAATCGCATGAGTCTCATGACAATGAAGCATTCTATTCTTGATTCAATTCAAGGTGCAATGCCTGAATAGGAAAATACTAAAAGGTACTTGAGCCAAGTATCAGATTAATTTGTTGTATTTGAAAAGGTAGAAACAAGTATATTTCTGAGCAAACTTGTCTTAATGCAGTATAATGGCAAATGGAACATAACGGAGTATATTATTATAATGTCCAGTCTTGTTATTAAATTAAGAACATTAAAGTTAAAATTTTTCGATGAGATTCTTACGCATCTCATTTTGATTTCTCTTCCTGCATAATTTGTTCATTTCAAATTAATTATAATACTCAAAGGCAGAAATGGACTCTGAATAAGCTCATTGCTCATTGTTGCAAAAGAGAGAGATATTGAAACAAGAAAGGACAAAAAATACTCACATGGCAGTTTTCCCTCATAGAAATCAAGGTACCAAGAAAAGAAAGAACAATGATAAAGTTAAGGTAATTGCGGATGTTGGAACTTCATAACCAATTGTGCAACAATAACAAAATAAAGTTTTTGCCAGTTACTTTTGTTAAAAATGATGGCCATTTGAAGAAAAATTGTTTCCAGTGTAAAAAGTAACTTGCAAAGAAAGGTGATTTTTCTATCTTTGTTTGCACAAAAATAAATTTGGCTATTGTACCACCTATCATTTGGTGGATAGATTCCGGAGTCACTATTTACATAAGTGTTACTATGCAAGGTTACCTAAAACTCCAAAATTTAAGTGATGCAAAAAATCTTATTTACTTGGGATTGGTAATAAAGTTAGTGTTGAGGTAATTAGAGTTTACATATTAAAATTGGAGTCTAATTTTTATTTGGATTTAAATGAGACTTTCTATGTGTCTTCATTCATACGGAATTTAATTTTTGTTTCTTGTTTAGACAAATCTAGTTTTTTTTTGTTCATTTAGAAATGAGAAATTTAGTCTTTTTCAAGAATAAAATGTTGTCGATACTGACTTTTTGATTGATAATTTTTTTATTGGACTTGGAAGCCTTCCACTTAAATGCAAACAAAACCTTGCATGTAAATAGTTGTGGTACAAAGATGAGATTGATCAATGAGAATTCATCGGTATTGTGGTACAAGTGATTTTTGACGTATCTTGAAAGAAAGAATTGAAAGGCTTGTGTCAACTAGAAATCTTGATCCTCTTGATTTTTCAGATTTTAAAATATGTATTTAGTGGTGGAGCCATAAATTTGTTTTAGGAGGGCCAAGTAAAGCTAAAACTATGAAAAAATATATTTTAAAAATATTGTTGACCATTCCCTAAGGCATCTTGGAATGGTCAACAATATTTTATCACTTTTTATAGACAATTATTCTCATTATGGGAATCTATTTTTAATACATGAAAAATCTCAAGCGCTCAACATTTTTAAGGCTCATAAATTTGAAGTTATAAATCAACTTGATAAGAAAATTAGAACCGTTAGATATGACATGGTGGTGAATACTATGATAAATATGACTGATCGTGTGAACAACGTCATAAACCTTTTGCAAGATACTTAGAAGAATGGGCATCGTTCCTTAATACATCATGCCAGGGACTCCACGTCAAAACGC
The DNA here is from genome assembly GCA_036559045.1 of Platycarya longipes. Classification (NCBI taxonomy): domain Eukaryota; kingdom Viridiplantae; phylum Streptophyta; class Magnoliopsida; order Fagales; family Juglandaceae; genus Platycarya; species Platycarya longipes. The sequence goes on from CM071797.1 coordinate 39,894,183, forward strand.
TATAGCTAAAAGACAAAATCATACCTTAAAAGATATAGTTAGAAGTATGATATATCATTCTTCTTTACTAGAATCACTATGAGAAAAGGCCTTAAAGACCTCATTTTACATTCTAAAGCGAGTACATAACAAAGTAGAAGCTAAAACTCCTTATGAGTTATGAACTAGAAAGAGGCCTAGTATTAGGCATTTACATGTTCAAGGTTGTCTAGTTGAGGCTAGGCCATATACGCAAAGTTTTGAATATTGTACCGATGAGCGTACCGGTCAGGATACTGGAACGAAATATTTCGATATCGGTACATTTTGTATGACGTTTTAAAATAATCTATATATAAAAAAATTATATATACATACATATATAAATTATATTTCAAAATAATAGTCAATATATGAATAAATTATATATATAAATAGTCTAGTCTGAATTGGAGTAAAAAAAGTAGTAAGGAATGAAAAAAATATCAAAATCCTTTACGACCGGTATTTAAGCCGGTACAAACAGACAATGTACTTGTACCGCCCAACTGGTCGATATGGTATGCACCAGCTGATACGATACAGTATTTAAAACAATACTTATAAGCATTAAACCAAATGAAAAGAAATTAGTCTCAAGAACAATTAGCTGTTTCTTTATTAAATATTCTAAGAGATCGAGGGATTTCAAATTTTATAGCTCTTTAAGTCATACCATTATTGAGATAGATAATGTCAAATTTATTAAGAATATTCAGGATAATGGGAGTTCACAACCTAGAAATATTGTATTTGAAGAGGAACATATTGAAATACTCTAAAAAATATTGAGGGTGATGAGATGGTCACACATGTCTTAATACTTGATGTAGATGCGGATTATTAAATCATTTCTGAGTTGCCTTTAACTAATATGGAAGAACCTGAGCAGCCTCAACAAGAAGTATCATTAAGAATATCAAATAGAAAGAAGAGATCATCAATTTCAGATAATTACGTTATTTACTCCAAGAGTATGGTTTGACATAAGATTGGAAGATGATTTAATCTCTTACAATCAAGCCAAACAAAGTGGTAACTTTCAAAAGTGGATAGTTGCAATGCTAGATGGGCTAAAGTCTATGAAGGATAATGATGTTGGGGACCTTGTCAAATTTCCTTATGGTATTAAACTAATTGGTTGTAAATGGATCTTTAAAACCAAGTGAAACTCTAAATACAATGTCAAAAGTTTTGAAGCACATCTAATAGCAAAATGCTTTACTCAAAAGGAAGTAAGCGCTTATAAAGAGATTTTCTCTCCAATTTTATCGAAAGACTCTTTTAGAATTATTATGAAACTTATAGTTCATTATGATTTAGAATTTCATTAGATGGATGTAAATACTGCTTTTCTTAATAGTGATATTGAGGAAACAATATAAATGATGCAACTAGAGGGCTTTGAGACAAAAGAAAAATGAGTCATTTGGTTTGCAAATTAAAGAAATACATTTATGGTTTAAAGCAGATATCTTATCAATGGTATCGAAAGTTTGATCGAGTAGTTTCCTCTTTTGATTTTAAGGAAAATATTGTGAATCAGTGTATTTATCATAAGATCAGTGGAAGCAAAATTATAATTTTGGTGATATATGTCATTGACATTCTACTAGCAAGTAGTGACATAAGCTTGTTACAAGAAATTAAGAAATTTCTTTCGAAACACTTTGAAATGAAAGATTTTGACAAGACATTTTTTGTGTTAGACATTCTGATTTATTTTCATAAATCATGTGGTACAATTGGCATATCACAGAGGGTGTATGTTAAGAAAATACTCAATAAATTTGGTATGCAAAATTGTATATTTAGAGATGAGTCCATTGCAAAAGGTGACAGGCCAAGTTTGCTTCATTATCCCAAGAACAATATTAAAAAGAAACAAATAAAGGATATCTCTTATGCATCAACTGTAGGGAGTCTAATGTATGCTCAAGTTTGTACACACTTATATATTGCGTATACAGTTGGAATGCTTGAAAAATATTTGAGTAATTCATGTATGGATCACTGGAAAGCTACTAAAAAGGTAATGTGGTACTTGCAAAGAACAAAAGATTACATGCTCACATATGAGATGTTAGAACATTTTGAAATCATTGAATTCTTAGACTATGATTCTGTTAGTTGCCTCGATAGTAGGAGATCCACATCAAGGTATGTCTTCATGTTGGCTAGAGGAGTTGTGTCATAGAAAAGTGTCAAATAGACACTTATAACTTCTTCTACTATGGAAGCAGAGTTTATTACTTGGTATGAGACATTCAATCAAGTAATATGGTTGCAAAGTTTTATCACTTGTCTTCAAGTCATGCATTGTATTAAGAATCCACCAAAGACTTATTGTGATAATAAGGTCACTGAGTTATATTCTGAGAACGACAGGATTTCATTAAAATCTAAACACATTGATATAAGATTTCTTCTTGTGAAAGAAAAGGTTTAAAATTATCATGTGTCAATTGAGTACATTAGTACAAATTTCATGATCGCGGATCCGCTCACTAAGGGCTTGTCACCTAAAGTGTTTAAATAACATGTAGCTCGTATGAGAATGGCTAGCTCTAGTGACATTTTTTTGAGTGAGAGTTTGTCTGTTATGTACTTGATTTTTTTTTACACTTATTACAATTGTGTCTTGGTTTATTGATGATTCTAAAGCTACATTTCTTTCAATTGTAATAATGCGTAAGGCTTGAAAGAATAATGCATGGAACGATTAGAAATAGGCATGATAAATGATCACATTATGTGAAATTTTCATGCTACACATTCGTACGTCATTTGTGTTGCTGATGTTGTTGGTGTTTGTGACCATAGATGAGTCCTATCACCATAAATGTGACAATTACTACCATGATCCTATACTAACATTATGCAATGAACCATATTATTTTGAGATGATATCTATAAAGTTCGGTAGTTGTAGTTTGAGTTCTTAAAGTTTACAATGTTTATTTTTTTAGAAATCTATGCAGTCCAAGTAGGAGATTGTTAGCATTATTTAAATTAATGGATCTACATAAATTATGAATTTCACATTGTATGATTACCTAATATAAAATTTGAATAATATTTGTAAGGCAGGGCCACTTGACATTTACACTGCATTTTTGGCAAATAAAATTTGGCTTTTAATATTTACCAATAAATTTGATTAATAAAGTAATATAACTGGGCCAATACATATCTTGAAACCTATAATTTTAGTCAGGTTATTTAGTACTATATATAAAAGCCAAGTTTAAAAACCCACTTGACATTTACACCGCATTTTTTACGGTGGTAAGGGCCAATCACATGACGTTCCAATTCCCCGCTTTTATTCTTCTTTTGTCCTGTCACAATATATGCCAAAAATGTCCAAGAAGTTGGACATATCTCTTGATGATGTGATCATGAAAAGTCGGAGATTGGATGGCTACAATGGTATTTCCAGGGTATGAGGCCGCGCATCTGGTCCTGGACCAAATCGTCAGTTCGTGAACCCCACCATGCCTAAAACGATGTCGTACTACGCTCCACAGGTGAGTTAGGCTATCGGCTCTCCCTCTCCCTCTCCCTCTCCCTCTCATGTTTGCTTATCAGGAAAACGAAGTTACATTTTGTAGCATCATTTTCATTTCTTGCTGAAAGGAAAAATAGAAGCTTAAGTGATATAAAATGTTTTTGTATACTGTTGTTATTATTAATAACCGCCAGATCATTTGAAAAGCTTGTGAATAGCCAATGCAAGTGTTGGATCCCATTTTTAGCAACAAATGGTTTTGGGTTAGGGTTCTGTTTGAGAGAAATACTTGTGGAACAAAATCAATTTAGATTTCTACTTGAATATTATCGTTAGAGACGACGTAATCTAAGTTTGATATATATTTTTTGGTGCCCTCCTTTGTCTTAATAGGATTCCAATTTTTTTTTTTTTAATATTTTGACTAGCTTTTATATTATAAATTGACTATGAAATATTTATTAGTAAAGTGAGCTCTTTTATATATGCATGCTCCATTTTATATATTTTGATATACATTTTTTTAATAGTTATACATCTAAGTGATTATGTATAATAAACTATTTAGAGTTACAAAATTCAACATAAATAATGGTCCGCGCATTACTCGAATTATACGCTTGTGAGTATAAAGTGGTACAGGCCCAATTTATGTATAGAGATCCATTAAAGACCTATATAATTTCATTATTTTATAATGGTCAAAATTGAAATTTTGGATATTATATAAAGTTATTGTTCTCACTCTAGATTCACTTTTTACTTCTCACATCTCATCATTATAGTTTTACTAAAGATCGTAAATCTTGGATGTGGAATATTGTACTGTTGTGCCCTTCTATGAAATGGCTACTGGTATGTGCCACTCTTTATTATATTCTACATGGATTTGAGAAGAGATCTTGACGTTCTTAAATTTTATCTAAAATTCAACATTTCATTGATTTATTGTGAACCTTGGCACTTATTTTTACCGGGTATTTGAGGCATTTTATGGTTGATTGGGTTCTGCATATTAGTATGTGATGCAAAATCAAAAAATAAATGTTCATTTTTCAAATTATTTGTACTTAATATTTGTTTTGGTCTGATATACATATCTTACATTATTATTGTGCCAGCTCTTTCTGTTAGCGTCTTTCATCATATCTATAAAATTTCGAAGTGTTCATCATACAATGTTCATATATGTGAGTGTATGTCGTTGTCCACTTTGTTCTATGCAGTAATATTGTACATGAGCATATGTGAATGATCAACTATCTTCATTGATGTTGATGTCTCACTTATTTTTTTGATTGGTTTGTTAATAGTTTTTCATGCCTTTGTTTTTATTGTGATTCTCGGCGGCCTCTGTGATTATGAATCAGTTCTGAACTTTCAAAGTTTATGTTTTTATCTAAGTAGTGTTGGACTACTGATTAATATCTTTCTTATACTTTGCAAAACAATCTCTCATTCATTTTTACTAACAACACAACACTCGAAAACTTTATGATATAAGCAACACTGCCCATACGACCACCTTAATTAGGCACACCAAAAAAGAAAAAAGAAAAAAGAAAAAAGAAAAAGAAAAATAAAAGCAATAAATAGCAAGCAAGCATGCCTGATATGACACATCTTTTTCACTTTCCTTATAATTTGGTTCATTAACCTTTTACTTTAGAGCTGTAATTAATTGACCGAAGAATTAAATAGAGAAAAGAGCAAAACAAAACAACAAGCTTGATGATTTTCTTCAAACACGTAAGAGGAACAAGTCCATAAAGTAGAATGGTTGTTCGTCCAACGCTAATAAAAGGTTGATACCTAAGACTAACATATTTATTTTTCCCTCTCTTTTATAATTTATTTTTCTTCCTCTGCATATTCATTTTTTATTTTTTCTTTCACCTACAGTTTCTGATTCTTTCTTTCGAATCTTATTATTTTTATGTCCTAATAACGTGTTAGAAAAAATAAATATTTTAACCATAAAATATAAAATCTCATAAAATAAATTTTATAAATTAATATAATTTCATGTAATTCGTTAAATTGTAAAATTATTTTTATTATAAAATAAATCTAATAAATTTTATAAAATTAAATTAATTTATAAAATTAATTCTATAATACTTTTTCATCACCATAACGGTCCTCGAAAAGAAAATTACTTGAGAAAACTAATCGAAGACTCGAACGTTTTAAATATTAAATAATGTATTTTTACATGTTACGAAAGAGAACGATCTGGCGGCTATGAACAAAAACGAGTGAAAGATCAACGGATGTGAATTATTTTCAAAAATGAGAACAGTCTAATTTGGACAAATGGGAAGGACAGACTGCAGAGTCTTATTGGATAAAAATAAAATAATGTAAAAATTGCCCGAGGAAAAATACCTGACAATCTGCCCGATCTCTGACATGAACAGTCAATCATTCACACGGGGTGCAGCTACCCGAAATCTATGCGGGCAGCTCCAAACTACGAGGCTACTCCAATACTTAAAAGATTGCGTTTCTTTACTTGATCCGGAGAATTGTTCTCTGCTGCCCTTCCCTTCCATTCCCCTTCCTTGCCTTGCATTGCTTTGCCCAGCTCCACAGCGAAGGTGGCGCGTGACTAAGACGCGGGAGAACCTCTCCATGTGCTGAGTGAAGAACACAGTGTTGGAGAGGGAATGGGGCAGGCGCTGAGCTGCGGAGAACGTGAAGAGAATGGGCTGTTCAGTGCGGTTGGGAAAGGTGAGGTTGAGCTCCTTGAGGCTATTGTTGACGCAGACCCAAGTGTCCTGGAACAGACAAATGGGTATGGGAGGTTGTCTGCGCTGCATGTGGCGGCTTCAAATGGTCGGATCGAGGTGGGTTTGGTGGTTTCCTCGTTTTTCTTTTCTGTTTTGATGGATGGTGTTTGGTTTTTATCTTTCATTTTCTTGGGAGAATTTTGATGGTTTCATCTCGGTCTTGGGTCTGAATGATGGGAAAATAGGTTGTTTCTGCGCTTTTGGACCGGTCCCTTAATCCAGATATCTTGAACCGCTATAAACAGGTTCAGCTTTTTTAGCCTTTAATGTGTCTCATACTAAAAGTGTTTGTTTGCGGGCTTTGTTTGAATATTATTTTTGTTTGCGAATTATTAGACCCCGTTGATGTTGGCGGCAATGCATGGGAAGATTTCTTGCGTGCAGAAGCTTATTCAAGCAGGAGCGAATGTATGTTGCTTGTTATTTTAGTTATGAAAATTTTCTCGGTAAAACTTCTTACTTGAGCATCAAAATATATCGGTATTGATCATGGGTTTTGTGTGTAATTTACTAGATATTGATGTTTGATTCTCTACATGGAAGAACCTGCTTGCATTATGCTGCTTACTATGGCCATTCAGATTGCCTTCAAGCTATTCTTTCTGCTGCTCATTCTACCCCTGTTTCAGATTCTTGGTTCGTATCTTCCTTCCTCTCTGTCTGTCTGTGTCCTTGATTCACAACATTGCTGATTGATTTGCATTGGGTGACATTTTTGGGCAGGGGATTCGCAAGATTTGTGAACATAAGAGATGGCGGGGGTGCAACTCCACTGCATTTAGCTGCTCGTCAAAGCCGGCCAGAGTGTGTTCATATCCTTTTAGACAGTGGGGCTCTTGTTTGTGCTTCAACTGGTGGATATGGGTAATGCTTTTAATTTGAGGCCTTGCTATCACTGTGGCTAAATAGCTACCATTTGTCACTCAGATTGATGAAGGTACCATGATCTGCAGCTACCTAGGAAGTACACCGCTTCATTTAGCAGCTCGTGGTGGTTCTTTGGAATGTGTCCGCGAATTGCTTGCCTGGGGAGCAGATAGGCAGCAAGTAGATTCATCTGGGTATAGATTCATCATCCACCGTGATTAACCTAACTAATGTGCTGTTTTAATTTTTGGATCAACTATACATTTAGCTTCTTAATGCTATGATTGTACATTACTTATTGCTTGCCTTGTTGGAACTCCTATTGGGTATGCTTGATTCCTTGCACATGTTTGGGTCAAAAGAGTATTTTAGAAGAACTGAATACAGTGATTATTAATTCCATGGTTGGAAAACCCTCTATTAAGAATTTGGTCCATATCTGTATGGACTGCACAAAAAAGATATTCATAGTTGCTAGAGTGAATTTCTACTTTTTGAAAACTAGCAGTTCTCCCTTTTGATTATCCAAGGCTTTAGTAAATTGCCTGTTGCCATTGGACTGTTTGTATCAATGGGTTAGTTTGGTCAAAAACTTTCCAATTAGTATCATCCGAAAGCCTATTCATGCTTTCTATGTATTAACTCTCTAAATACAGGAAATCTCTTTGTAATGAGGCGAGTGGCGGTGTGTGAATTTGTTTTTTTACAAGTAGGCTACCAACTTGAACCTCATGGGCCTTGCATTATGCATGTAAATAGTGTAGCACCAACAGCATTGGTTGGATAAAAGAGGAAAAAATGCATCACAGTAACTAATAATTCATTTATCACAAAAAATACACGCAAAATGTTTTTGTGCTATGAATACTTTTTGGAGCCTGGCTTGATTTTATTCTCATGTGGTTTTCCTTTGTCCCAAAATTTTTGAAGTTTGTATTGTATAGTGATCATAGTGAAATTTTTGGTTTTGAACATATATTACAGAAACTGGAAAATGAATGTTTTTTGCAGGAGAATACCATACATGGTTGCACTGAAACACAAGCATCGAGTTTGTGCAGCCTTATTGGATCCTTCATCAGCAGAGCCTCTTGTCTGGCCATCACCTTTAAAATTCATCAGTGAGCTCAATCCTGAGGCAAAAACATTGTTAGAGAGGGCCTTGAAGGAAGCAAACATGGAGAGAGAGAAGGCTCTATTAAAGAAGACTGTGTACTCACTTCCATCTCTGGATTCTGTTGTTGGAGCTGATGACAATGCGTCTGAGGTAATTTTTTTTTTTTTTTGTGTAGAAGGACAATTGTAATGTAAGTTCTGTGTAGTTTAGTCCTCAAAAACATTATTCAATGAAAACCTAAAACTCTTGGTAGAATTTATTTGGGATGTTACTTCTAAGAAAACAAAGAATTTATTGAGGATGTTTATATAAAAATGAATAACTATCCATTGTTAAGATGGCGCATGTTTTACAATTAAGTTCAAGAAATGTGACATCAATAAAGATGCATTAATTTAATTTGTACGAGTATGAATAATCCAAGTTGTTCATTTTTGTAAATAGATTCTTAAGGTTGACTCAATTAGCATGGAAATCGTTTCTGGCAGAATTTGGCAGTGCAAGTACTGTGTTCAAATGCTGTAAAAATTCCCAATCAGCCTTCTTTTCAATTTTGTGTGCTTTTTTCAACTATTAACTTTACAAAGAACCATTTCTTTTCTTTTTTTAAATGGACTCGATGAAGGAATTCCCAGGATGCAGGATAAGCACATTTATCAGCATAGCTTTACCTCTGAACTGGTGAATTGTGGAGCTGTATGTTTTTTAAGCCTTGCATGTAGCTTCTTATTTAATGGTGAAATGTTCTCAAATTAACAGGCGAGCGATGTGGAGCTATGCTGCATATGCTTTGATCAGGTATGCACAATTGAGGTCAGACCATGTGGTCATCAAATGTGTGCTCATTGCATCCTAGCCCTATGCTGCCACAAGAAGCCCAACCCGACGGCCGCTTGCCCTACTGCCCCAGTTTGCCCATTTTGTAGAAGTAGCATTACCCAACTAGTAGTTGCCAAGATTGAGACTAGCAATGATTCAGAACTTGAATTCAGTCCCTCGAACTCGAAGCCAAGGAGATCAAGGAAGTCTAATTTCAGTGAAGGCAGCAGCAGTTTCAAGAGCTTATCTGCCATGGGCTCATTCGCCAGACTTGGTGGTCTCAGTCCAGGAAAGATTGCTGCTGAATGCAACTTGTTGGTTGACAAGCCTTGAAGTTGCAACCCTGACTTGGTTTCTCAGAGTGAGGCATTATTGGAAATCCTGAATTTGCTTGGGAACTGAGACCCACATGGGGTATGAATATCAAACATCATTTTTAATATATATAATATATATACATATCATTATATTTTAAAAGAATGTGGGAAGAGAGAAGTTAAGGGTCCTTGGGTAAGTTTAGGTTGATGAATTCCATTCTATAGAGTTGAGCATCATTCAAGTCATACTATTCTAGTCCGCTTCTCTGTGAATGAGAAGCATCGATGTTCATCAGGTAAGTATTCAGAATCTATTTTTCCTTGAAAATATAGTCAATTTTCTTTGGTTGCTGAACGAAAATAGACAACTCCTGAGAAGTAGATCAACTGTAAATCCTACTGATGGAAACTGGGAGAGGATTCTGTTTGTAGTTGGGAGCTGCTGTTTTTCTCCAAATCTTTCTTGTTTTAATCCACTTTAGAAATGGGGTCTAAGACCTGAAAGAGCCGAGCTCGAGCAATGCTCTAGAGCTGATTTCTACTCCTGCAATACTTTGTGGAGCTCAAAGCAATGAAAAGGATATGTAATATTTCATTCATGTCATGAACAATGCACCTTTTTATTCCTAATGCCAATGGTCCGAATCTGGACTTACTATTTCTTTCCTAGCTAGTGTTTTTTTTTTTTTTTCAGTTTGTTTTCCTTTTTTTCGCTTCTCTTTATTGCATTAACATTGTCTACATCAAAATTTTTCAAAATTTGATGAAAAATATAAGTTTGATAAAAAATCAATACCTTCGTATCCATAATTCTACATTAAATTCATAATTAGATTCATTAAAATAATAAAACAATATACAATTTATAAAATTAACAAATAAGTCTATAATTTATTCATTCAAAAAATATATTAAAAGATAATATAAAAATATTTTGATAGATGAATAGTAATTTTTTAAATTTGAAGGATAAGGTTTAATTTTAACTTAAAATTAGAGTTGATGAATTTTGATGTGTTTAATATAAAATTATTTAAATAAAACTATTAAATTTGTATTTAATAAATTTAATGATGTGTTTAATGTCAATGTCAGCTGGTTCACACACACACACACACACACACACACACACACACACATATATATATATATATATATATAATGAATGCACGCCTGATGTGACACTCTCTTTTGAATTTGATATTTTGATCCATTGAAATTTATAGTGGCTCTTCTTTAGAGCTGTACACGATTGATCTAAATTGAAAACTGGTAACATTGAATATCAGAAGTACTGTGTAATAGAAGGACCACTAGATTTTTCAAGGCAAATTCTAAGCCTAAGGTATAATTCTTAAACACAATCACTCTTTTTATTATGTAAAACAATTTATCATCAATGAGATATCATAAATTGATATGAAAATATGGTAGCGAGAAAAATAAAAACTATTTAACTGAAAAATAATTAGAGTTTTAAAAAATTATATTGAAAGTCTAAATATCTTAATATAATCAATTTTCTATAATTGCGTTCATTTCTTTACACGTCATAACAATTATGATTATTAAGATCACAATGATATGAGATTACATGGTTAGGATTTTTTTTGGGTCTCTATGGGTATAATTTATTTTATATTTTTTTATGATTTATTTTTTTAAAAAAAATATATAATAAAAGAGTGTGCAAATAAAAAAATTTTATTTTTTATTTTTTAATTAAAAAAGACTGTAGGGGTGCTATGGCCTATGGGGCCCCAACCATTACTGGATTATTAATGACCTTAATTATCTGATAGAATGATAAAACACATGGGTATCCTTTACGTTAATTTCGCCTGGAAAATTGAAAGTGGAAAAAAAGAAAAACACCTCATTTGAGATCAATCTTTGATAATAAACCTACCTCAAAATACTTGGCACCCCATTTACCATATGTGATTTTACTTAATTAAGAATATCGACAGGTTTTTCTTCAAGTGAAATCAAATCTAAGAAGTTTCGCACATTGTGATCTTTAGAAATCAAATAAAATTCCTTAAAAGATATATATTTATATTTTTTCATATATAATCACAAAATTACCTACTTTCTTTGATTCTTTTTAAAGACGTTTATGGTTTCCCCTACGTAATTCCATTCTTTTGATTTTAGGCCGCATTCCAACGGGAAAAGCACCAAGAATATTTTGAAAGACAGCCTTAAAATGATCAACAATATATGCCGCTTGCCTCAACCACTTGAATGAACATTGAACCTCCACATAAAAATAAGCGAAAAAAAACCCTCTTTTCAACATGTTGGACCGTAGAATTTCGTGCTCCTCAAAACAAAAACGTCCCCATCTCATGAATCTGACTCATTGACAATTAAGGAACCAATTAAATTAGCTAGACCCAAGGCAAACATACGGTACTACCACAATATAATTAATGTTCATTAATTAGTACTGATAGATATTTGAAGTCATGATCATTTTATGAGGAATCCACGCAAGCAGGAGAATAGTAATGGAATCCCATGATACCCATTGCCGGCCTCTAAAAATTCGTTTTTGGATTGTTTTGGTCCACCAGACGTACCACCTTTTTGATCCAATATTGGAAAAGTACTGGATTGATCAGGAGCGACTTGGCCACCGACAAACAGCGAGTTTGCAGCGGAAATGGATGATGAGAAATCACATGGTGCATTAATATCAATAATGGAGGTTGGGGTCTGCAGAATATTCCTTGATCTCATGTATATGGCTGCACTTCTCCTCTCTGCTTGGAGAAAGTGACCAAGAGATGGAGCATTATTATTGGCATTGCTGGCGTTCAAGGCATCAGTGCTGAGTTTTGAGCAGAGTGAAAACAGCCATGGCTTCGGCTTGTACACGTTGTTCATCTTGTTTCCGCCTCTCACGGTTTCTGCTGCTGCTCTTGATGATCCCCTCGTCGATCTTCGTGAAAGCTCTAAAATGCTAGAAACTCCAATCAGGCTGCCAAGCGTGATGCTTTTCTCGTGGAAGAATGATCCGGTGGACTGAAACCATTAATCATGTTCATTGATCAAGAGCTCAAACGAGAAAGAAAACACACCATGGACGAAATAATTAACAAATATCATTATTAGCTAGATAGTTTTTGACAATGTGAGATTTGTGGACTCAGTCACGTAAATAGAAATTATCTATAAAAATAAATTTATAAATTGACGTAATTCGATATCATATATTAATTATAAAATTATTTTTATTATAAAGTTAATCTAAATAATGCATTATATAATGAAGTCATATTATTTTGTATATTTATTCATATGAAATCTCTTGATACTTCTCTTAGTTAGATATACAATTTAAACAGCATAGATAACATCTTAATTATGATGATAAGATAGAGAAACTATTATCGGATCATGATATTGTCACCAATCCTCAGAGAGCATGCATGATCTACTCATTTTCCATATCAAATATAGTAATATACACAAAAGTAGTTTAATTTTCAAGTTGTAGTGATGATCATGTCTAGATTGATGAACATGATCGTCATGTTTTGTTATCTTGTTCAGGTATCAAGTTAACTAATGCACATTGATATAGAAACATTAATTGTACAGACTGATCACGTGGATCACAATGTTTAAGAGTCTATTTGGGATTGGAAATTTAAAAAACACTTTTAAGCAATTAAATTTTTTTTTCTTTAAAATGACATATTTGATAATTTTATAAAAAAATACTTTAATCAGTTAAAAAAATTAAAAATCAATTTTTTCAAAAAACACCAAATTATAACTTTTATCAAAAAATTCCTGCAGATAACTATATATTTTTAAAAAACTACCGTAATTAATTCTAAAAATAATTTAGACATATGGATCCTAAACAATAAATAATTTTTTTATAATAAAACTTATTATTTTAAATTAAAAGTAAAATTTTTCCCAATAACTTCAAACAGACAATTAGAGGGTCAGAAATAGAAAAAAATGGCCATATATATATATATATATATATATCTATATATATATTAATTAATATGTTTGTTGGAAAACAGTACTGATCTTCATGATGCGGGATTTTCAATGAAAAGCCTGGGCCACAACTGTCTGTAAAAATATGAAAATTATAACGTGGGTATCTAAATGCTTGAGTTTTCGCGCGTTACATTGAACTTAGCTGAAGCTGAGTATTGAGAAGCATCACGCACGTAGTAGTAGTACTACACAATTTTTAATGCAAACTACAAAGCATGAGATTCATAATCTAAAGTAACACTTTCAAGTATGAAGTATACATATAATTAATTGAACGCCATCATAGAAAACCATGTGGAAAGAGTAAAGTATATACATACATATAAAAATATATAAGACCAGGAGACATAATATAAATTAACTGCACACATCCTGCACACATACATGAACGGCATGTAGGAAACGTAGATGCTTATTGTAGTCATATATGGTTGAAATCCAATAAAAACCCATGGAAAGTACTCCAGCTACAAAGGATCAATTACACAAAAACAATCTTATTTGACTTGATGTTGTTCATCAAATTATAAAATTATTTTTATGATAAAATAAATCTAATAGATCAAATGAAACTACATTAATTTATGAAATTATTTTTATATAATTTCTTTATAGATATAGCAGTATTCTTTTATAAATTAATTGTAAAAGCATTATTATTTGACAAGAGTATCTTTCATCTGACACGTATTTATAAAAAATTTATTAAAAAGTTAAAGCATGAAAAATTCATGAAAAACAAAGTATGAAAAATTCATAAAAAAATCTATATATAAGTCTACACATCACATATTATATATTTTTTTGATTTTATAAAATATTTAGTATATAAATAATGAGTAGATAATTCAATTAGTTTAGAAAGAATAAATTTAGAAAAAAATTTATAAAAAATAAAAAAATTATATAATATATAGTGTGTAGGTTTATGTATAGCATCTCTCAAAATTCATTACTATTCATCATTCATTGAACGTTGAGGCCCCGTTTGAATTCAGAGATGGGATTAGTTGAAGATAAGTTTAGTTTATTTTTTAATATTATTATTATTTTAAAATTTGAAAAAAATGAATTAGGATTTGAAAAATGTGTATAATGATTTGTGTTTTGTATGGAAAATTAAAAAAATGTAATGATAAAATGAAAATGAGTTGAGATGAGTTGAGAAAAGTTTTGAATCCAAACTGGGCTTATATGGTGTTTGAAAAATTTTAATTTACATGTAAAACAATTAATAAATATAGGAATATTTGACCCCCTTCATAAAAACAGTCGCCAGCCACCATGGGCGACACATCTCACGCCATCAAGACCGGCTCCTTCCGGCGACCTTACCCTTGTGACGGTGATCTCTAGCGACCTCCCACCTTCTCCCAATAACCTTAAATCCAAAATGGGTCAAAGCCGATCTCTATGACATGAGAAATATCGCTCATAGTAGATGGCGGCAGTAGGATTGGACTGAGGCTGAATGTCTGCTATAAATTAATCTCTATTTTATTTTTTTATTATATTTTTTATTAAATTTATTTTTTTCTTATGTTTTTTAAATTTTAAATTTTTATTATATTTTAAAAAATTTATTTTATTTATATAAAAAATATAAGGAGACTATTTTTGACATTAGAGACAGCTGAACCGGCCCAGCGTCACCCATAAATATAAGGGTGTTTATTTTCCGAGACGTCAAGCAAGATATCTAAATATTTTCCACTAGGTACACATACATTTTCCAATAGGCAATAAGAGAAAACTTGGCTTCTTATCATAAATCGTGCCCGTCAAAAACTGTTTGCAACTTGCAAGCAGAAGAAAAATTAAAACAGTCGTCGTAGAAACAAGCATACCAAAAGTCATCGTGGAGGGAGAAAAATTAATCCCAAAGTCTTTTTATGGAGGAGTTGCAGTTGGGAAAGATCATATATATACAAATATATGTATATATATATATATACTAACCTCGGTGTCAAGATCTGAAGAAGAAAGGG
The DNA here is from genome assembly GCA_036559045.1 of Platycarya longipes. Taxonomy (NCBI): domain Eukaryota; kingdom Viridiplantae; phylum Streptophyta; class Magnoliopsida; order Fagales; family Juglandaceae; genus Platycarya; species Platycarya longipes. The sequence goes on from CM071797.1 coordinate 39,909,641, forward strand.
AGGAACAAGAGGGAGAAGCGGTGAGCAAAGTGCTGAAGGAGATTGATCCAGATGCAGACAAATCACTATTTCTCACCAACCCAACTCTCTCATTCAGTGGTCTCAACCCCAGAGGCCACCCCTCTTCCTGCATTCAAAACCAAATCACTTGATTTTAACCTAAAACGTCATTACTCAGTGTTTGTGTTACTGTGTATGAGAGAGAGAGAGAGAGAGAGAGAGAGAGACCTGATGAGCCATGAATGATTCTCAAGCTAGCCCCAAGGATTTGGAAAACCGGGGCTGATTTGATATATATATACTATGAAAAGCCCAGCGAGGTCACCTCAGATAAAAGAAGGAACTGTCATTTCCAGTCCAGTGCCATCATTCCCTGTTTAGACCAAGTCATAGCAGAATAAAGCAAAAGAAGAGGATATATAACATAGAAAAGATGGACATGAAAGTAAATAAATAAATAAAATTATAATGATTTTACTCCTTAGATACAGAACAAGAAAGCGAGTGGCAAAGAAAAGAATGCAGGGACCCGTTAGATGGATGAAGAGTAGAAGAAGATGCAAAAGAAAGTTGAAAATGGCAAGCTGTGCTCAAACGTCAAAACCGTATTGCCTAATTCAAGCGCAATAGTGTCGAAACAAAAAAGGAAAAAAACAAAACAAAAAATCATGGAGAGAATGGTTTCTATACCCGTTTGTTTCTACGAAATCGTGGTTGGGCAGACAGAATGGCGTAGAGGGAGGTGATCGCATAAGTGCGAATAATGTTTGTACGGGAGAGAGAGATAAAAAGGGAAGCGCTTTGTAGCAGGGAACCCAGGGGCCACTCAGACACTGAGAAAGGAGTCGGGTGGCAGGAATTTCTATCTCTAAATTACCATATTAGCCCCGTATAAGATTTTTTAATTTTTTTTAATGAACATTTTAACTACAGATAAATTACACAAAATAATTTTATAAATTAATATAATTTTATATGATTTGTCAAATTATAAGATTATTTTAATATAAAATGAATATAATAAATTTTATAAAATTATATTAATTTATAAAAATAATTTTATAATAAAATTATATTAACTACAGATAATTTTTTTTATAATTATAATAAAACTATTGATTTGAATTGTTTCATGACATTGTATTGACTTGATTCACTCGAATATTTAATAATGAAATCCATTTGATTTGACATTAAATAGAATTATAAAAAAAAAAATCCTATCGGTAACTTAAGATTTGAGGGAAAGTTTGCTACGTAGCATTATATATATAGATATATATATATATATATATATATATATATAATATATATATATATAGATACTCTATATATATATATATAAATATATAATCGACACAATTCTTGCAATTTATTCAGTGCTAAAACAACCATTATGTATAAAAATTTACACTTCCATCAAAATGAATTTATCCATAAAGAAATTAACCTCCAATAAGTTACATCGTAAGTGTAATTCTTCTCAATTTTTCATATTTATCTTTTTTTCATTTCATGTATATCATTATTACAACTTTTTTAATGTTTTACACAAAATATGATATAATAATTCAATTTTTTTTCAATTTCAAAATAATGATAATATTAAAAATAATATTCTAACTATATTATATTCAACTTTTACTTTTTATCTCTACTTACTATCCAAACGACACTCATTCTTAATAAAGTGAGTAAATATATTTATATAATACTTATATAAATAAACTAATAAACCATACTTCTTTTTTAAAAGAAATATGTGGTACTTGAATAATTTATAATTATATTTAATATTAGACATTTTTTAAAAATTAAATAAAAAAGAGTGCTAAATACATAACTAAAGTTCACAAGTCTCAGTGTCTCACACACTCCCTTACAAAAAAAAAAAAAAATACCATGACAGTATAAAAAATTCTATTCATCATTTTCAAACCACATATCATGCTTAATTTTTTTTATTTTTTATTTTTTCTTAAATCTGATGTATGGATGATAAGTAGTAGAAAATTTTAATCAGTTTAAGAAAAATGAATTAAAAAATTAAATTAAATGAAATATATGGTATATGAAAATAATTAGCAAAGCTCTGAAAAATATTGGTCTTTTTGTTTAGATCCAGAAGGAACTGTATAAATCTTTTTACATAATATATATATATATATATATATATATTTCTAATTTTGGTATTTCCTGGCTTTGTCATATTTGATAGCGATAAGAGGAGAAGACGCCACGCCAAGACTGAAAAATTGAAAAGGAAACCGTTCTGCTTTGGCAGACATCGACTGTTTCATCTGGTGTTTGTAACCTCACCTTTTGCTTTTTTGTCCCGCAAGCTCTCCCTCACGTATTTATTTCTTTTTATCTTTTAATTTCATCTTTTTTTTTTTTTTACATTTTTAGATTTTTAAAAAATTTAAAAAAATTAAAACATTATTTTAAAGCATATATTTAATCATTAAGTTTAAAAAAAAAATCAAAAAATCAAAAGCCACAGTCGAGAATCACAGTATGTAACTATAACATTTCTGTTTTACATTTGTTAATCCAACAAAAACTCTGGAATTGGTATCTCCTGATAACACTTTCGTTAAATTGATTAAAAGTTAAATCTAATAATATTTTAAACAATTAATTTTATTTTTATTTCACATTAAATTTACCAAAAGCTAAATATTTTGATCAAAGTAAACAGTAAAATAAAAGATAATATCAAATATAACTAATTTTAAAATTGTCTAAATCTTTATTTTATTATCATTTTTTCTTTCTTACTTTATTCTCTACTCTTTATTTCTTTATTATTTTTTAAATATCAATTACTAATATAATTTAAATATAATATGATTAGTAAGTGTTTTTTTAAAATCTTAATTTAATTAAAATATGATTATTAATTAACATATAATAGATAGAATAGTCTAATATGATAAAATTAATTAATTTCATAATTACAAATAATTAAAAAAATTAATTAATAATTAATAATTATTATATATTTTAATAAATAAATAATTCAATGTGAAGATTTAATGTAAATAACTAAAATTAAAAGTTAGTTATATTATTTTATTATTATAATTTAAAAAAATAACAATTTCAATGTGAGACTTATATGAATAAAATACAAAAACTAAAATTTAAATCACATTAACTCAAATTGCAGAATGGCAATTATCAATCCAACGAGTGTTCTAATTCAGCCCCCAAACTCCACCGACGTCGTAAAATGTGCTGAATAGTCAGGCTGTAAGAGTAATATAAAGTAAAAAAGAATTAAGAACTAGGCGCGACCCAGAACGGGGAAAAAGAAAAGAAAGAAAATACTTCTGCTTCAATGTCCTCAATATATCACAAAGAAGCAATTAGGGCTTAGGCAGCGGTCTCCTCATTCAACAAGCACGTGGAGACTGAAACTTTTGCTTGCTTTTCCTTTACTATTCTCGATCAAATCAAATTCAATGCACATTTCTTGAATGCCGATAGCTTTTTGCTAATGCCACATGCAATCCGACCCCCTTCCTCCCCCCACCCCCCTTTTTTTTCCAGAGCAACAAAGATTTGAGTAAACTATAACTGTTTAACTGGATACAAGATTAATCCTGTCATCGCTGGACTTGGCTTGCACCGGGTCGATATTCTCCGATTCCTAGCAGGTCCTGCAAATGTGAGGATTCTAATCTTCATGCAATAATATTCCACAATACTGACAATGAGATAATTCAACATTGTTTGAATGGGTGTACATTCATCCATGACCCATTATGTAACACCTGAATTTCGCATTGGGAAATATGAATAACCCAGATAGAATGGGTAGTTGTAAAGGTAGTTATGGGTGCTAATTCCTATATTACTTAATAGTTGAAACTGAACTTTATGAGTGATTCTAAGGAAGCTTCAAATTTTACACAGCGTGCCAGCCTCTAGCGTGCTATGAAAAACAAAAGAACAAAAGAACAAAAGAAATCAATCTCAATTGTATGCAAGATATTTTGATATTGTTGCAAATAACTTTCCAGCAAGCATCAGTGCAGGAATAATACAAAGTGACTACTGATAGCACCATAAGAATAGGACCGTAAATTAAAAAGGGCATCTGAAAGATGGTGAGGCTCTATTTTCAGCTTGTTGGTTTGGCTATGGAGAAGATGGTGAAGCTCAAGGTATTAGGTGTATTCATTTCCATTTTTCTTTCTTGATGATCAGTGGTCCTAGGGGAGGAGGGAGGGGGAATTCAAACCAGCAAGATCAGCTTGCTAGCCAAGTGTACACCTTGGGGTCAAAGCACAATGAATTAGTTGGTGAGGTCAGTAAGACGCCGCATATTATTCTTTCCAATAGCAAGTACTCGAGCCAATTTCAGTTCAGCCACTGAAGCTTGAGGTGCCTTACCTCTCAACTAATAGTCTTAAATTGTCATCTTTGTGTCTAAAATTCCATCCCAAATCATTGCATTAGTGCCATCCATAATCTTGCAACAAAGCTTTAACTTATCTTCACCCAGTGGGGGTATCGCAATTTTTTAACTTGAAGTTTACACTTGACAGAAAGCAAGCTTTAAGAAATAACGAGAAAGTTTCTACACAAGAACCCATCAAGTCACATACTTCTACGTCTAGGATACTCTTCTCAAGTGAAGAAAAGTACTAATTGTCTACTTGACTAGACATTGACCAACGGTAAAGTCAATGGTTTTTGGCCCAAATGGGATCTCCTCCTCCCTCCCATAAAAAAGGGGTGACGGGTGGAGTCCAAAATAAACAAGGGGCGAAGGGTCTTTGTCAATCAAAAAACGACGTGATCAATGACAATCAGCTTAATAAGTTTTAAGAAACAATTCAGGGACAATGTAAGTAGGTTTGTACAAAACTCCAAACTTCAACTCTACTTGAACCTCCATTCTAACTTTCTTTCAAGAGGAGTTGGAATTTTAGAAGCTCCGCTTAAAATAAATGGGTGACAGAGTTCAGAATCCATCAAGACTCAGAAAAAAACCTGAACCCCAACTCCAATTTATTTGAAAACAATTATTACTTGTCTGTGTATTAATAATGCTGCTTCAGTGAACAAAATTTGAAATGATGTTGCAACAATCTTTTGAATTCTTATGAGGTTGTATGATAGTACCATTTGTCATCCAATACATAATCACACTATTGTATTTATATATCATCCAAAACAGCATTGTTTTTGCTTTTCTTTTTTTAACATCCAAAGCGATGCTGTTTTGGATACCCTAAACGTATTAGTCTCTCTATCTCTCTCCCCTTTTGGTTTCATGTTGAACGCCAAAGCTGCCGCATGAGGGGCATTGATTTTGATGCCAAATACTGAATGCCGCCACATGAGAGGGCATTGGTTTCACGCCGAGAATAGCTGCAGAACCCGCAACTTCCACTCTTGATCCCCTTCTCATGCTGTTTATCAGCAAGTTCTCTCCACCTCCTTCATAAGACCCAACACTTCTTTTTATTTTTGTTTTAACAAATCTAATTTGTAGATTTTACTTGTTCTTGTGTCTTGAAATTCTAAGAGTTTTTACTTTCTATTTGCCCATGGAATTGAAGCATGCTAAATTTGTGGATTTGATTTTGTGTGATCAGTGCTTTGTGCTTGTGAATTCTGCTTTGCATGCTTGATTTTTGCTCATTTAGGGTTTTGGGTTTGACTATGTTCAAGTATGCAAATTTTTGCATTGGATCAACTCTAAAGAGTGGCTCCAACTCCATTCTGATTCAAGCATGTGGAGCATAGTCAAAATTTGTTATGATTCAGAGAGAAACAACTCCGAATCACAATGGAGTAGAAGCTTAGAGTCCTGGATTCTGACTTCATTGGAGTAAGATCCCACTCCTAAATGTAAGTTACTAACCGGTATAACTCAGTCCATCTCACCTAGATAATCTATCAGGATTCACAAAAAAAGAGAAGAAATAACATCAAAGGTGCAATTTAACAATATCATTTTACTCTAAGTGAGCTAAGCTGGCCAAGTCTAGTGCATGATTATGACATTAGGCTAAGCTCAACTTGATCAAAGCTTACTGTGTATAGTTCTGTCATTTGGGAAAAACAAACCAGTTGTTGAATGGAAATCACAATTAGTCAGAAGCCAATGGGTAGAAGGAAATATGTACCTGGCATGCTTTATTTTTGGCTCTGGTCTCTGCTGTACTTGGTATATCATGATTTGGCTTTAAGAACCTCTTCTCACGCCGCTCACATGAGCCCCATCCATCTGAGAACCTACCACCTCTACGGAAAAAAGAACAGAAAAATAGTAATTACGGCATATAGTATATCAGATATAGTAGAGAAGGTATTGCTTTATCCTTAAAAGCTAGAAAACATACTGCATGTATGCCCGAACCACAAATTCAGCACGCTGAACGTTACGGTTCTCATCAAATTCAATTGTCTTATCTTTGATTTCAAAAGAGAGATTGAAGTAGAATGATATCTTCCTCCAGCCTGCTTAATAAAGATGCCCCATGTTACATTGATTGCTCTCGTATTTAATCAACAAGAAAGGAGAAACCCATAATCTTTTACCTGATTTTTTTATGAAAGGATTCCCAGAAATCATTGTGTAATCAGTTTTCTCCAAAATCTGTCCATGGAATGACAAAGACAGCACTTGACTACATTAAATATGCCGGGATTCCATTGGATTATTTTACTTGTGGCATGCGATTTTTGAGAGTGCGTTGCAATTGTCACTGTGTTGTGCATGTACAGATACATTGAGTTCATTTCTAACAAATAACAATCAGACTCAGAACCTCAAACTTTAGACGCTGCAGAAGAAGGCTGAAAAGGCAGAAAGTGATAAGTTATCCCAATAAGAATCTTAAGTCCAGAAAGAAAATGGGAGGTCTGATAGCGAATTGAGATGAGATGTTCGAAGATTATTTTTGTAAGATGAATTGTTTATTATATTTTGTACGAGAGTTTGTGAAAATTGTAATGTTAGATGAGACGAGTTATGTTGGGATGAGTTTTGAATCCAAAAGTTTGCTCAACTTTCAAAAGTTTCCTTGCCAGAATTGAAGAAGAAAAATTATACCATTTTACACAGATATCACACATTTATAAAGATCGTTATGAGCGAAGGTCCGTTGCAGAGCACCAAATCGATCATTTTATTAGATTCATTACTCTGTTATAATATACAGCACTTTAAAAAATCAAATCAACACCCGATTTCTCATAACTAAAGTCAGCAATTCAGCATGACAAAAAATTATTTGCACATGTAACATTAACTGGTATGCAAGGAATACCAGTTTGAAAACAATCAATTGAAAGTAAAAAATGATGCATTAAAATTTAAACTAATTACCGCCATAGCTGCATTCTGATACTCCTTAAATAGCGAAACCGAAGGGAACCTCCCAGACAAGCTATGCCTCATATTTTGGTCTTCGCCCCACCCACACCTTCCCGGGGAGCCCTCCGGACGAGCACTAATCTCCTTCACGCCGAACCTTTCGATATCCGGAGATAAATGCGCTTCAGGAGAAGAATACGCTGGCATGGGGGGCGTGCGCTGCACATTCCTGACCACGAGGAGGGGACTACTCTCGCTCACTACCGCAGAGCAAGTCCTCGCCACCTTGCGTGGTGGACGACAAATCCATGGTTCCTGCACCACCTCGCCTTCGGTAGAAATTCTAGGGTCGGAGTCTGCAAAGTTAGGGGTCCTAGGGTTTCTAGTAAACTTTGTCGGCGGCGTGGGGTTAGAGATTGGTGATACTTGCTGGAAATTGGGATATTTGATTGCGAGAGGCTTGCGAGATTTGGAGGATGAGTGAGAGGCGGCGGCGGTGTCGATTACGGCCCACAAAGCTGCGTCGTCGAGGTCCTTGTCGTCGGCTACAGAGTAAGGGATTGGCGAAGCCATTTTTGAGATTTATGACAAGCTTGTTATGATATTGATGCTTGAATGGTGAAGGATCTGAGATTTAAAAAAAAAAAAAAATTGGGTAAAGGCTCTGGTCACCGGGCACAGCATGTCATATCGCGCGTGAAGTTGCTTTTAGTTTTCGAATTCAAATTGTAGAGCTGTAAGAATGTAGGAAACGGCGTCGTAAACCATTGATTATCGCATACTCACACATGATAATTGATATAATATCAAATATGGCAGATGTATGCACCGAAGGTCCCTAACTAGATTGTCTAGATTCATCTAATCTGTTATATATGTTTTAATTCTTTCAAAGTAAATTTATAAAATTGACGTGATTTAATTTGATTTGATATGATATATTACTTTTAAAAAAATATATTTATTATAAAATAAGTCTAATATATCACATATAAAGGAAATGAAATACATGAATTTACAAAGTAAGATAGGTAGCCTGCAATGTCTGGCTTTTATTCGACTGTATATATCTCTCTTTTAGTTAATAAAGTGTATCAGTTTATAGATTGTCGTCGTCTTTCTCAGGGGCAAGCAGTCAAACAATTTTTTCGTTACATACATCTGACTTAAAAGTTTGGTCTTCATTTCTCATCATTTTCTTTCTCCTTTCTTTTTGTTTACTTGATGTTCTAATGATCATTTTACAACTCTCTTTTTGGAGATCCAACTTGTGCCACCCTCTCTCTCGACGATTTCTCTCTACTTGGAAACCCTAGAATTTCCTTAACCACTGGGTGCCGCGGGGGTGGGGTGTGAGCCGCGCACCTCCGCTCCGCTCCCCTTTCCACTCCTACTTCCTCTTCACTATCTCTCTCGCTTCGCCTCTCTTCCCCCCCCCCCCCCCCCCGTTTTCTCGATCTTTCGTCTCGTCTCGTGTCCTCCCCAGTCTCTCCTCTTCCCGCAGCTGTTTCTTCCCCTCCCTCTCCTCTTTCTTGTGGTTTCTCTAGTTTTTGTGATTTTCGTAGGTTTGGGTCGCGGACGGAGATGCATTCTAGAGTCGCGACTCCCTTCGGCGGTCATCGACCAGCACGCGCGCCACCATGGGACTTGCCAGCCACCGATGTCCAGAACTGTCGATGGCCTCGCCGAGATAGCGGCGCGTCAGCTACATGCGCGGGTTTAAGTTGGAGCAGTGCTTGCACGCGCCTCCAACTCCTGAGGCCCACCGTCTTCACGTACGGTAGTCCTGGGCCCAACGCCGTCGAAAGCATCTGGAATGCTGGTTCGACACTCCCCCAGGGTGGCTCGTGCATCTCACACGCCACCTCCGCCGTCGGCTCTGACCTTTGTCCCCGAACCAATTTTTTGTTGTTTAAATTTCGTTTGTTTAGTTAGTCTTGTGGCTGTTGTAGTTGTTGTATTTTCTGTATTGGTGATGTTTTGTTATAATAAATAGGAATAGGCTTATTCCTTATTTTGCTCCCACTCTTCTTTTAGAAGATATGGCTGACCCTCCTCCTTCTCCTTTTGGAGAAAGGAGGTTGGCGATCTCCTCCTTCTCCTTTGGAGAAGGAAGGTGGTAATCTTCTCCCCCTACTTGTGAGGTGGGAGTTTGGTTACTCCAGACTTCTCTCAGACAAATCACTTTTATGTGATTTGATCGTCTGAGAGACTAGAAGTTAAGACAAAGTCCGCTACTGTGTGTGCGAGGATGCTACAGATTTTCCTGTTTAGTTAGGCTTGTAATACGGATCTCTCCGGATTTATTAGTCTCAGATATAAACTTCATTTATGAAATGAATTGTGGTCTTTCCTTCAAAAAAAATAAAAAAGATGTTCTTATGATCGCAAGTCTACCAGTGATTTTTAGGACTCTAAAATGCAACCTAATATTGCTCATCCTCTACTGTGATCAAGTGTATAAGGTTGTAGCTAAAACAACATGTGAAATTCTGTAGTTAAATTGTAACCGATTATGTTAAATTGTAATGTGACGGAAAATATTTCAGCGATGGAATATATTATTGTGATGTAAAAGACTATAAATACATTGTGAACCTGATGTGCAGAGGCATGCTAAAACATTGTTCTACACTATGAATGAAAATATTCTCTATTGATGACTTTCTTCGTACACTCGTTGTGCCTTGTTATTTTCCTTCTTTAATATTGTTGAACTCAAGGTTTCAAGGTTCATGTAAATCTACACATGGATTTTGATGATAACAAATGAATTCAAAGAATAAAGGAGTCTCAAGCTCAAGTTGTCTACACAATACAATCAAGCACATCGAGGAACCAAGCATGAGCAAGAAGGGAACAAGTTCACATTAAAATCATAGAGTAATTTTGTAAATCTCTTAAAAATTCGAAATTAGGATTAAGGCTCAAAATAAATATTTTATCATAAAGCATTAAAATACATTTTCCACATGTGCATGAATATTTTGAAAATTAAATTTGAAAATTTTGAAAGATGATTGATTGTCATCTTTCACATGTGCATGACATGATTAAAGGTTTGAACTTTGAAAATATTAAGATGATTGATTGTCATCTTTCACATGTGCATGATATGATTAAAGGTTTGAACTTTGAAAATATTAAGATGATTGATTGTCATCTTTCACATGTGCATGTTTTATTTGAATATTTTCAAAAGTGGTGGATGCTTTTCTTGACTTATGCAAAAGGTAGATGTCTTTGTTTGAAAATTTTGAAAAGTAAAGTGTGCTCCTTTTGTCATATGCAAAAAGTAAAAGATTAGGTTTGAAATTTTTGAAAAATAAAGTGTGCTCCTTTTGTCACATGCAAAAAGTAAAAATATTTGATTTGAAATTTTTGAAAAGTGAATGATGATGTCTTTGACATGTGAATCTTTTTAAATTTGAATATGAAGTCTCATATGCCTATAAATAGATCATTTGAGAGCTTCACATTTACAACACCAAGAGCATACAACATTCATTCAAAGTTTTCATTCTCTCTTCTTTAAGCATTGAGCCTTAACCCTTGTTCATTTTGAGAGATATAGTTTGCGCTGTATTGTTTTTATTTCACTCATTGAGGAGTGTTTTCTGATAGCCTACCCACTATCAATTCTTGTATCAGTAAAAGGGTGTGTATAACCCTTGTGTGTGTAGAAGGTGTTCTACACGGGGAATAGTTAAATCACCAAGTGTAAGGTGATTGGAAGTGTAGAAGGTGTTCTACACGGAGAATAGTTAAATCACCAAGTGTGAGGTGATTGGAAGTGTAGAGGGTGTTCTACACGGATTCTTTGGAGCGGTGCTGCTCAAAGGTGTAATAGGTTTTTATCTCCACCTAAAGGAGATTGAATAGTGGATTTGGGGATCCTCAAGGGGTAGCTTGAGGCGAGGACGTAGGCAGTGGGGCCGAACCTCGTTAACATACTGAGTTTGCTTCTCTCTTACCCTTACTCTTTATATTTATTGTTGTTTTATATTTTGTTTATATTTTATATTATATATTTGATTTATAATTGTTATATTTTTTTTTTTAAATACAACTCAATTCACCCCCCCTCTTGTGTTAGTCATCTGGGCAACAATTGGTATCAGAGCTAGTTGACCTGTACTGTTCATACAGGCAGATCACTCATGGGAACTCTCGCTTGTGACTGTGTCACCGAAGCAAGACTCTCCGACCATGGGTGACGGTGCACCGGTAGAGACGGTGGCCGGCTAGTCTGGTAGGTACAGTTGTTAGGTGATATAGGTGCGGCCTATGATCAGTAACAATTGGTATCAGAACTAGAGCTCTATTATAAGATTAACTATCTTTTGAGTTAAGATCTTATGGCTAACATTGCAGCTTCATTTGGTGAAGGTCAATCCAGCAGTCGGCCTCCACTCTTTTGTGGAGACAATTACTCATTCTGGAAAGTTAGAATGAGAATATTCCTTCAGGCTCAAGGTCGAGAAATCTGGAAATGCATTGTAAATGGACCTTATATTCCAACAAAAGTGATTGATGGAGTAAAGGTCAAAAAGGAAGAAGAAGAGTTTGATCGTGAAGACGATAGACTTTATACTTTGAATTTAACTGCTATGAATTTATTATATAATGCTCTTAATGGTAATGAGTTTAATAGAGTAATGACTTGCACTACAGCAAAGGAAATTTGGGATAACTTGGAAGTTACTTATGAAGGAACTTCTCAAGTCAAGGAATCAAAAATTTATATTCTTACTCATGAATATGAAATGTTTAAGATGAATGATGATGAATCTATTTCTAGTATGCACACTCGTTTTACTAACATCATAAACAGCTTGACAGCTCTTGGCAAAATTTATTCCAAAGTGGAGATAGTAAGAAAAATTCTCAACTCTCTACCAAAACGTTGGGAGTCAAAAGTGACAGCGATTCTTGAAGCTAGAGACCTCAAGAAGCTCGAAGTGAATGAACTCATCGGGTCACTTATCACCCATGAGTACACATTGAAAAGAGGAGAAGAAGAAGGAAATTCAAAGAAGAGTTTGGCACTTAAAGCTGTTCCACATGAAAGTGAAAGTGATGAAGATGAGGAAAATGACGACAAAGATGAAGAAGTTGCGATGATAATAAGAAGAATTCAGAGGTTCTTAAAGAAAAATAAAACTCCTCCAAGGAAATCCTTCAATAAGTTTTCCAAGAAAGATTCAGGTAAAAATGACACTTTAATTTGTTATAAATGCAATAAACCTGGTCATATCAAGCCAGATTGTCCTCTGCTAAAGAAAGATCGAAACAAAGGCAAAAAAGCAATGAAAGCTACGTGGAATGATGATTCAAGTAGCTCAGATAGTGAAGCAAGCAATGGAGAATCAGCAAATCTTTGTCTTATGGCTAAAGATGACATTAAGGTAACAAATTTTGATAATATTGAAAATCCTTCACATGAAGAATTGCAAAATTTTTTAGAAGAGGTATATGAGGAATTTGAAAAATTGGGTATTAAGTATACTGCTTTGAAAAAGAAAAATTCTTCTTTAACAAACGAAATTGATATTTTAAGAAAAGAAAGTATTGTTTTGAAAGATGAAAATCTTGAGTTGAAGAAAAAGAAAACTGATTTAGAAAATATTATTGAAAACTTTACGAATGGAAAAAGAAATTTTGAAAAACTTCTTGGTAGTCAAAGATGTGTTTTTGATAAGGCAGGCTTGGGATATAAGCCAAAACAAAAATACAAATCTTATAAAAACTTCTTTGATAATCCTTCTACATCAAAATCCAATATTCAAAATTCTTTTCATAAAAATAATTTTGTTAAAAAAGGATACTATTATAATCACTCAAGTTCTTCATATATCTCACATGCTATTTGCAATTTTTGTAATAGAAATGGTCATAATTATTTTGCTTGTCCTATTAGAAGAAAACATACAATGACTATTAGGACCATATGGGTACCTAAAAATCTTATTTCTTCTAATACTAATAAATAAAGGACCTAAAGAACTTGGGTACCAGGAATTGTTTTTAATTGCTTTTGTAGGTATGCATGAAGTATTCTACAGGTAAAAATAAATGATTTTTAGATAACGGATGCTCAAGATACGTGACAGAAGACAAAACTAAATTCATTGACTTTACTTCTAAAGAAAAAGGATGTGTGATATTTGGAGACAATTCAAAAGGTAAGATCATGGAAATAGAAGGAAAGATCATCAAGACTTAGTACAAGATGCAACCAAATAGTGGAAACATGTGAAAGATCATCCAGCGGAATAAATTCTAGGAGAACCTTCACGAGGTGTAAGTACTCGATCATCTCTTAGAAATATTTGCAATCATACTGCTTTTCTATCTCAGATTGAACCTAAAAATATTGATGAAACACTTCTTTATGAATTTTGGATTCTAGCTATGCAAGAAGAGCTTAATCAATTTGAAAGAAATGATGTTTGGACACTTATTCCTAGACCAAAAAATCATACTATTATTGGAACAAAATGGGTTTTTAGAAACAAGAAAGATGAGTCCGGAGTCATTACTAGAAATAAGGCTCGACTAGTGGCCCAAGGTTTCAGTCAAAAAGAAGGAATCGATTATGATGAGACATATGCACCAGTCGCAAGATTAGAAGCTATTCGAATGCTACTTACATATGATTGTTATAAAGATTTCAAACTTTTTCAAATGGATGTTAAAAGTGTTTTCTTAAATAGTTTTTTTTTTTTTTTTTTGAAAAATGTTTTTCAAGAGGAAAGATCGATATAACTCTTTTCATCAAGTATGAATAGAATGATATTCTTTTAATTCAAATTTATGTAGATGATATAATATTTGGTGCTACTAATGAATATGTGTCAAGATTTTGTTAAGAATATGCAGGAAGAATTTGAAATGAGCATGATGGGAGAACTTAATTTCTTTCTCGGATTGCAAATCAAGCGAGCAAAAAGTAGAACATTTATTAATCAGTCAAAATATATCAAAGAGTTACTCAAAATTTGAGATGGAACGTGCGAAGGTAATTGGAACATCAATGAATCCGACCACTAAATTTGATAAAGATGAAAGCGGTAAGCCAGTTAACTCAAATGTATATCGAGGTATGATTAGTAGTTTATTATATTTGATAACTAGTAGACCTGATATTATGTTCAGTGTATGTTTATGTGCACGTTTTCAATCATTTCCAAAACAATTTCATTTGATTGCAGTCAAGCGGATTTTTAGATATTTTGCCAATACCATTGACTTAGAGTTATGGTATCCTAAACACACTTCTTTCGATCTTATTAGTTATTCAGGTACCGATTATACTAGTTTCCTGGTTTAGTAAAAAATAAATAAAATTCTGTTGCACTATCTACTGCTGAGGCAGAATATGTTGCTGCGGGTAGTTGTTGTGCTCAAGTTTTTTACATGAAGCAACAACTTGAGGATTTTAAACTTATGTATAATCACATTCCAATCAAATGTGATAATACAAGTGTTATAAATCTTTCAAAAAAAAAAAAAAACCCAATACAACATTCTAGAATTAAGCATATTGAAATAAGATATCATTTTTTTTTCGAGATCATGTGCAGAAAGGCGATATAGTACTGGAGTTCACAAACACACACGATCAGTTAGCAGATATATTCACAAAACCCTTACCAGAAGATAGATTATGTATGATTAGAAGAGAAATAGGTATGATGCATGTTATGAATATCTCTTGAAAGATAGATCAGAGTTCATAAAAATAGAGAGATATTTTTTTAAATACTTTTACATAAACTTGAGGTTCTTAGCCTCATGTTTGAGACGCTCATTCTCTTCATACAATATCATGTCATCCCTATCCATGGGAACTGGCAAGCGGAATGAAGAATCCAATAGAGATTTCAACTTTTTATTCTTCTGCCGAAGGATTCCTTCCCTTGTGTGAGACTCTTGAACAATTCGTTGAAGTACAACAATTTGTTCTTTAAGCTTTTCAACCTCATGATTTTTGACTTGTAGCCGCTGGGAAAAAGCGACAATAGAGGATGAGTAGCGAGTCCCGAGACTCACCAAGTCGTAGATAGCATCGGAGTCTGGCTTATTAGCCAAACTATTGTTCTCTTGCTGCAACATGGCGCCAATGGTAGCTGCAGAAAGGACATGAGATTGAGATGTAGAATACCTCATGGATGCATCTAGAGGAATGTTAGAAGAATGAGCCATTGAGAAAAGAATTGAAAACTTAAAGCGAGAATATTGAAGGAATGCAGATGAGTTATAAGATTTGATGCAAATCGGATGAACTTTAAAACTGATTTTATAGAGATAGCATAAAGAACAAGACAAACTATTGTCTCTTCAAATCTTATAAGATATGCTGGACACACATTGTCAAAAGTTTTCTTACTAGAAAAACGGTTCTCTGCTCCTATCATGGCATTGACGGCCTTAGGAGAGAAGATTGACGGTTGATGCGTCAAGGGTTCCTGATTCAAGTCTGGAACATTAGTGGAAGAGAATTGTTCGGCCATTCTATCGTTATGGAGAAACAGAACTTAGGTCAAGAAGCGATTTTTTTTGGTATCCGATAGGTGAAAATGATTTTTTTATAGAAACTCAGAGCTTTCAAACCCGTTTGTCAACAACATCAGGCGATTGATTTAAATCTGCTTTCGCACCGACTGCTAGAGCTAGGCCTCCAACCTTTGCAGGTTTTGTTAGACACGCGTGGCTCCGCACCGAATTGCCAGAGTTAGACTTCCAACATTTGCAGGTTTTGTCGGACATGCATGGCTCCGCACCGCATTGCCAAATCTCTGAAACATCTAATTCGTCAATAACATCAAGCGGATTTAAATCTTCTTCCGCACCGAGATGATAAAATTCGGCTTCAACGTTTGCAAGTTTTGTCGGACACGGGTGGTTCTAACTTCTACAGTCTCTACTAACGCAGCGTTTTATTTGTCTATTGGTTATTGTAGGAATATATCTTATTGAGTTAATTATGAGTCCTTTTTAATGATGCCAAAAGGGGGAGAAGTTTTAGACTAGAATATTAACATTGTTTAATTTGCTAAACTTGTTATATATGCTTGGAATTATATTTATATTTTTACTTGAAAAACTAACGCACATTCTCAGGGGGAGCTTAAGTACTCATACAGGTTTCAAGTTCTATCAAGTATTTGTCATCATCAAAAAGGGGGAGATTGTTGAACTCAAGGTTTCAAGGTTCATGTAAATCTACACATGGATTTTGATGATAACAAATGAATTCAAAGAATAAAGGAGTCTCAAGCTCAAGTTGTCTACACAATACAATCAAGCACATCGAGGAACCAAGCATGAGCAAGAAGGGAACAAGTTCACATTAAAATCATAGAGTAATTTTGTAAATCTCTTAAAAATTCGAAATTAGGATTAAGGCTCAAAATAAATATTTTATCATAAAGCATTAAAATACATTTTCCACATGTGCATGAATATTTTGAAAATTAAATTTGAAAATTTTGAAAGATGATTGATTGTCATCTTTCACATGTGCATGACATGATTAAAGGTTTGAACTTTGAAAATATTAAGATGATTGATTGTCATCTTTCACATGTGCATGATATGATTAAAGGTTTGAACTTTGAAAATATTAAGATGATTGATTGTCATCTTTCACATGTGCATGTTTTATTTGAATATTTTCAAAAGTGGTGGATGCTTTTCTTGACTTATGCAAAAGGTAGATGTCTTTGTTTGAAAATTTTGAAAAGTAAAGTGTGCTCCTTTTGTCATATGCAAAAAGTAAAAGATTAGGTTTGAAATTTTTGAAAAATAAAGTGTGCTCCTTTTGTCACATGCAAAAAGTAAAAATATTTGATTTGAAATTTTTGAAAAGTGAATGATGATGTCTTTGACATGTGAATCTTTTTAAATTTGAATATGAAGTCTCATATGCCTATAAATAGATCATTTGAGAGCTTCACATTTACAACACCAAGAGCATACAACATTCATTCAAAGTTTTCATTCTCTCTTCTTTAAGCATTGAGCCTTAACCCTTGTTCATTTTGAGAGATATAGTTTGCGCTGTATTGTTTTTATTTCACTCATTGAGGAGTGTTTTCTGATAGCCTACCCACTATCAATTCTTGTATCAGTAAAAGGGTGTGTATAACCCTTGTGTGTGTAGAAGGTGTTCTACACGGGGAATAGTTAAATCACCAAGTGTAAGGTGATTGGAAGTGTAGAAGGTGTTCTACACGGAGAATAGTTAAATCACCAAGTGTAAGGTGATTGGAAGTGTAGAGGGTGTTCTACACGGATTCTTTGGAGCGGTGCTGCTCAAAGGTGTAATAGGTTTTTATCTCCACCTAAAGGAGATTGAATAGTGGATTTGGGGATCCTCAAGGGGTAGCTTGAGGCGAGGACGTAGGCAGTGGGGCCGAACCTCGTTAACATACTGAGTTTGCTTCTCTCTTACCCTTACTCTTTATATTTATTGTTGTTTTATATTTTGTTTATATTTTATATTATATATTTGATTTATAATTGTTATATTTTTTTTTTTAAATACAACTCAATTCACCCCCCCTCTTGTGTTAGTCATCTGGGCAACAAATATAAAGCATTGATCATTGCATACTATACTATACAACATATGTATGCACTATATGAATTACTAAGTCCAAAATGAAGTTCAATTTTTTTTTTTTTTTTTGCTACAATACATATGGTTAAGGGTGTTCATTCGGACCGGTTTTTTTTTCCGGTCCGGTTTGAAAACCGGATATCCTGATTCCGGTTCCGGATCCCGGATCCGGATTAATTCCATTCCGAAAACCGCTGTTTTAATTATCCGGTTTGAGTTTTATACGGTCCGGATATTATCCATCGAAATCCGGTACCGGATCTAACATCCGGTACCCGAATGTTAAATACGTTCTCATTTCTTTCTCTCTCGCGTGATCGTATCTATTTCGCTCCAAGCCTCGAATCTAAAGCTCTAAACCCTAGCCTCAAATGGTCGCATCCCATTCTCAATCCAATCATCGCCGTGAGCTATCTCCGTCGCCGATTTCGTTGTGAGCTATCTCCATCGCCGATCTAGGGTACGCTCTCTCTCTCTCTCTCTCTCTCTCTCTCATCGCCGATCTCATTGTGAGCTATCTCCATCGCTGATTTCTGCCTTTTTCAGTCTCTGATTTGTTTCTTTCTTTGATCTACCATGGCCACGATTTCCAGGCACTCCACATCGAGCGCTGCGGCTTATGCGTCGTCCACAACGATTTCTTTAATCTACCTTTGGTGTGTGTTTTCTTTTGTTCACTTTATTGATTAGATTTTTTTTTGTTTTGTAATTTAGTGGCAATGTTGTTGTCTTGGTCTATATATGTCTCTCCGTGGTGAATGGTTGGTTGCTGTTTTTATTTTAGAAAACAGGGGAAGTAGAGGCAGAGCACATGAATATGAATATGAATATGATAGTTCTCAGCACAAGAACTTGGATTAAAAAAAAATAGAAAAAAGTTAAGGAAAAAATAAGAAATCAGACTCAAACTCAAACTGTGAATTTTAATCTCATTCAATTATTTAATATAAATCAAACTCAAAATAAACACAATTCAGTTATTTAATACAAATTAAACTCAAACTCAAAATATGAATATGAAAATGATACTGGGAACTTGTTGATGTGTAGCTAATATAATCATATTAAAAATAGTTCAGAGTTGATGTTTATGCTCATACAATAATTAGGTACAACTTAGAGAATATACCACTCACAAACTTGTCTAGGTATTGTGCCCATCATCCCAAGTTCTTGTTTAAAAATAAAATTTATGAGTTTCATATGGTTGATGACAGGGAAGTACCATAATCTGTAGACACAATTTAGGCATTTATTTACTATTTTCTCAAGGGAGGTCTATATACATAAAATATTACAAGTGTAAACTGGGCATTTATTTACAATGTAGTTTCAAAGGTCGACATTCAATATCAAAGAGCAATGGAGTATTTTTTTTGGACCAGTGTGATCAGTGGCCTTATTTGTCTTTCATAAAATGTGCTCATTGAAAGAAAGCAATCTTGTCCTCTGTCCCAAAACACATCCAGTGTTTAATCTCATCATAGCATGCACATCCCAAAATTCTCCCACTCTTAATCCTATGGGCAAGGGCTTCAAACATTACAACCTCTGATTTTTTATGACGAGAAATTCCAAAGACCATGCAAACACAACATGTCTTTAACCCAGTTAAATTCCAAGGACCATCACACAGACTAGGTAAAAATCATATTGGTATTTGATGGAAGATCAGCATCTGGCCGGTGAACAAAAACAAAATGTATTATTAATAACCAACGTTTTCAAATTTAGATATTGTATTAATAGATATTCATATTACACGTGTTTGATTGAATACTGTAATCCAAAATAACAGTAATGATTTTACAAATCATGATGACCAAAGTTCATCTTATCTCTACAAACCATCAACACATATCTTAACCATATAGGGAAGACAATATTTTGTGATTGATTATTGCAGCACTTACATAACAAGACATTGGAAAGAAATGAAGAAGTGGGTCCTCCAAGTGAGAAGTTGATTTTGTTCAGAGAAGTAATATACATATAATATATTTTATAATATTTATACAACTCATGTTATAAAATAAAAATATTTTGGAAACTGTTATAGAGATCATTTGGATATTATATCTGGAAACTGTTAAATATGATGTCTTATTTGATTATGCAATATCATTTCAACCTCTAATTAATAGGTAGCTCCCGATCATCCATGTCTAGAGTCAGTTAAAGTTTAAATAAAAAAATTTGGACCACATTCCATATATTGCTCCTATAAATTTATTTAATCTGTCTAACAAAATGCTATTTTAGAATTTGGCTTATCCAGTCATTTTGCACCTTGGATGTGGATTCGAATTTTCCTATGGCATATAGCATATATATAGTTAATTAGTATCTCAGAAATATTAATATATATTCTTGTATGCATGTATATATGTGTATATATATACGTGCATATATATATGTGTATATATATATAGATATATATTCTTTTTTTGTTGCAATCCCACTTATCTTTATAGGAATACTACTTTTCAGTTTAGAAAATGGATTCATCTTCTTTTGGTGTGGATGGCATCAATGCTTACGAACCCCTTATGATGGGAAAATTAGAAAATCAACTGATTATAAATTACTTTAAAAAAAAAGGATGTTTTGCCTCAAATGATATTACTCTCACCATCTTTCATACTTTACATGTAATGGGCAGTTTTATATGCTTGAATTTTATCAAAGGGATCACGAGGAAAAGGCTGAAGATCAGAGTGGGCAGAAGAAGAGATATTCAAAGGGTAGACTGGTGAAGGCACCAAAATCAGTGGATCAGATGGAAATCATGCATTTGATCGACACGATATTATTAATTTGTCATTTCATTATGAAAAATTATATTCAAAAGTTTTTATACCATAATTAGAGGTTGTAGTTGAAACTGTGGGTCTGGAAGAGGGGCCTGAATGTATTCAAAGTCTTGTTTATTCTGAGAAACAATGTATTAAGTGATTTATTATGAATTAAAGTTGATTTTTTTTTTTTTTTAAATGGTGGTGGTTATGGGTTCTGCTTATGAAATTGCACCCCCATTGATAATAGAGCTTCAATATCATTTATATATTAAACCGAGATAGGGAGGGAGGCCCAATTACAATTTATATGAAGCTATACTACTTTGACATAGACCGTTTGGTTGATGACTTTGAATGATTGATCTGTGAGTGCATGAATCTGGATTCACCTAAGGCTCAGGTTGTGTTATTCCACATAGACATTGCATAATTGATAGTTTAGTTTAGGCATATCGACAACAAATTTCTACTTTTGTTCCAAAGTATTTTTGATAAATATTTTTACAACAGATTAAAAAAAAAAAAAAAAAAACCGGTTTAAATCCGGAAACCGGATTTCCGGTTTTTAAAAAACCGGATTGATCCGGATTCGAACCGGATAAAACCCGGATAAAACCGGGTTGGACTCCAACCCGGTTTTGGACACCCGGTTCCGGTCCGGGTTGACCCGGAATTCCGGTTTGGGCACCGGATGTACAGCTCAATATATGGTTGAGCTAAATAGCCCACATTGGTCTAGTCATTTCAAAGTCTAAATAATAATAATATAATATTATATATTTTAATATAAAAAATAGATATTTTTAAAATTTTATATGTTGTAAATACACTTCATATTTTAATTAGTAATTCTATTTTTACTTAATTTTGCAAATATACTTCACATATTTAATCATGTTTTAGTATTTAAATACAAAAGGAGCTAAAGAAATGATAACATCAATCTGTCTTTAAAATGTTCCCACTATACAATACAAACTTTCAATTAACGTCCTCCACTACAGCCCACTATGTTCCCACTATGTTCAATCTGAGATAAACTTTCAAATACGGTCATACTTCTGGTGAGGGCTAATGAGAATCCTTCAGAAGCTTTTATAAAAAACAATCCTAAAACAATGACACAACAAAAGCAGCATGTCAATATGCATATAATCAAAAATATAAAAGAAGTATGAGAGACATTAATACAGTTGATAGATAAGCAAATGCATTCCAGTCACATAACATAGCCCAAATTTGAACAAGCTGAGCATGTCCTATATGGGCAAAAGCTAAAGTCGGCCACGTAATTCATAAGTCAATGCATTTAGAAAAACATTCAACCATGCATTAAGATTCACTCCCACCCTTTGAACACCTATTTCCTTAATCTAATGTCCCCAATATTTTATTTTGTTTTGTCTAATAACAAGAAGAAAGAGAGAGTTGATAAAAGTTGCTACCTAGCGTTGCTAACAGAGAGTTAATGTCCCCAACATTACATCTAAATGGTTTAAGTAATTGACCAAACAGAGTTTTACCAATGAAGAAACAGAGAGTTTTACCAATCACAATGGAGTTAATGCTGCAGCACAGATAGCAAGACAACCAAGTCTACTTCAAAGAGGCTAATATGCTTATATGGTCGATGAATGATGTGAAAAATCCAAATGGTTGGACTGGCATGCAGATGATACCTTGCAAGCAGATATCATCTCTTTTCTTTTATTCAATGGCCTCAAAACACACAAATTAATGATAAAACTACAGCACTCTACTAACATTTTTAGGATTTAGTATTTACTTAATTTTCATCCTTATTATCGGAATCAAAAAAGATATGAAAAAAAGTGTTTGTTTTTTCTTGCTGACTGATGTGGCAGACTTTTATATCAGTGATGTCTTTAGTAGTTCAATAAGTTGATTTCAAATAAAAGCTTTTTTCTATTGTTATATCTTAACATACTTATGTTTGATTTTGATACAGTGGAAATAACCAATTCTGACATTAGAAATCAAAGGAAGTCTCATGGAAGCCAAGTTCATAGAACTCCTCCACATGTTATTACCATGGATTGTTTTATAGTAATAAATATGAGGTGCTTTCAGACTTGTCATGGTGGATGATATGTGCACGGAGACTTGGGAACTTCTATTAGCAAGTTACTTTCTTGCTTCTAGTGAACTTCTGTAGGTTTTGGTTATTGTTTTTCTTAACGATCCCTATCCTTTCACAGTTCTATTTTTTCTAAGTTATAGAGGCATAGTCAATGGCAAACAGTAACAATGAATTACTCTTCTTGGATTGCCCATGCCATATGGGCTTCACTGCACTTTCTCATCTGAGCAACTGTTTTCTCTGGTTGGTGGAAATCTTTGACGCTGGTGTTGGGAACTTGGGTTTAAAGTCATATTTGGGGGTGTTTACAAGATGCTGAGTGGTAATTTAAAAGAAGCAGACCAACAATGATTCTTGATTTATCCAAATGAAGCATCACAAATCGCAGGCCAAAACAGAACACTAATATAATTATTTCAACATACACGACAACGACAAATCTAGAAAATACATAGCATACAAGGCACCAACTAAATAAAATCCACAATGGCATTAAAAGAGATAAAAAAAAAAAAAATTAGAAAAGATACAAGCTTTTATTGAAAAGGCTCAGTTTTTTAATCAAACAACATTCCAATCCAAAGAAATCAAAGTTCGGGTTTATACCTTTAATGAATCTCTTTCCAAAACACAAAATAGAGAAGAGGAATGAGAGATTCGGCTTGGGGAACTAAAGAGCACACGAAAATCGAAGTCAAAACCGAAATATTTCTTTCTCTATTACTGAAGGTATTGATGTTGGGATTGCTTCTTTTCCTTGTCCCACATGGGTTGGGAGTGAAGGAAGAGTAAGGTCTCAAAGGTTATAAATAGAGGCCTAGCCTCCTTGGTTTAAATACACCAGTCAGAAACTTATCTAGTAATTTTTGACTCTAGTAAAATTCCTCTATTGTCCTTTTTTGTATGTAAAAGGAAGAGAGGTGAAAGTTAGAATTTTACTAGTGGGAGAAGTTTTTGTGGGTGTTGTTGGGGTGAGGAGAAAAATTGTGTGATTGTAACAATTTTTCACATAGTGTATTTTCTTCTCTGGGTCTGGTGGTTTTTCTCCTGTTTTGGAGTTTTCCACGTAAATTCTTGTGTTGTGTTTATTTCTCTATTTTTCTTGTTATTCTGTTAAAAGTAGATCCTGGTGGGGGGGAATTTGGAAGCCCAGATTCCCAACAGTGGTATCAGAGCCACTAGGTTCTTTTTGCAGGGTGGAGCTTTGGTGTGGTAGTGTGAATACGTACGGTCTAAGGAGGTTCTGTCTAGGAGATTGGAAATTTTAAGTGTGTCCGTTGTGACCCTCCAATCTTTCCTGGGAACCTTGAAGTTCTGTCTAGGAAAGATCAATCTTTCCTGGGAACTTACTTAGTGGGTACTATTCATTTCTACGATAAAATTCATCGAAGTTATGTCAGGAGGTAGAGTTTCAAATCCTATCAGATTTGATGTGGAGAAATTTGATGGGAGAATCAATTTTGGCTTGTGGCAAGTGCAAGTCAAGGATATCTTGATTCAATCAGGATTACACAAGGCGTTGAAAAGTAGACCAATCCCTGAAGTCAGTAGCGGTTCAAGCACTACTGGTGAAACAAAGAGCAGATCTGGAATGAGCGATGAAGATTGGGAGGATTTGGATTTGAGAGCAGCAAGTGCAATTCGTCTGTGCCTGGCTAAGAATGTTCTTGCAAATGTGCATGGAATATTCACGGCAAAGGGACTCTGGGAAAAGCTCGAAGAGTTGTATCAGACGAAGGGTGTCTCGAATCGAGTGTACCTGAAGGAGCAGTTTCATACACTGCGGATGAGTGAAGGTACGACTATTTCAGACCATTTAAGTGTTCTCAATGGCATTGTCTCTGAGCTGGAATCTATTGGAGTTAAAATTGATGATGAGGATCAAGCCTTGAGGCTGATCTGGTCTCTTCCATCTTCCTATGAGCATATGAAGCCTATTTTGATACATGGGAAGGAGAAAATAATTTTTTCAGAGGTTACCAGTAAACTTTTTTCTGAAGAAAGAAGGCTAAGTGGTGGAGGTAATGGTTCACTTGAGAACTTAGCAGTGGTGACAGCTGGTGATTGGAAGAGGAAGAACTCCATGAAGAAGAAAGTAGTCTGCTGGGTGTGTGGACAACCTGGGCACGTCAGAAGAAATTGTCCAAGAAGTGGAGCAGGTTCGGCAAGAGGCTCCAAGTCAGTAAATGGAGATACTGACAATGAAACTAACATTGTATCTCTCTTTACAGAAGACGATGTCTGTTAAAAAGAGACATGTACATCCTC
Source organism: Platycarya longipes (assembly GCA_036559045.1). Classification (NCBI taxonomy): domain Eukaryota; kingdom Viridiplantae; phylum Streptophyta; class Magnoliopsida; order Fagales; family Juglandaceae; genus Platycarya; species Platycarya longipes. Next base: position 39,934,774 of record CM071797.1, read on the forward strand.
ATGGCATGTCGCTAATCCCAAAGTTGCCATGATAGAGGATGTGTTAATGTTAGTTGTTCCACAAGTTTGCACACGGGCATTGGTTTGGCATTGATGCAAGGTGTGTGGTGGAAATTCATGTCGATGGCTGATGAACTTCCAGGAAAGCCAAACGTGGGAGTTGCACCATAATTTTTCAGCAAGATTATTTTCGACATGGGCCGAAGTGAAATGCTTGGAATTGGTTTATTCTGAGTGGTTATGCTTTTATGGTGGAGCATGATAGCGAAAGTTATGAATCTTCATTGCGGTGGAGCGTGACTGTGGGATCAGTCAAAGTCGCAAGGTGGAGATTGTTGGGATTGCTTCTTTTCCTTGTCCCACATGGGTTGGGAGTGAAGGAAGAGTAAGGTCTCAAAGGTTATAAATAGAGGCCTAGCCTCCTTGGTTTAAATACACCAGTCAGAAACTTATCTAGTAATTTTTGACTTTAGTAAAATTCCTCTATTGTCCTTTTTTGTATGTAAAAGGAAGAGAGGTGAAAGTTAGAATTTTACTAGTGGGAGAAGTTTTTGTGGGTGTTGTTGGGGTGAGGAGAAAAATTGTGTGATTGTAACAATTTTTCACATAGTGTATTTTCTTCTCTGGGTCTGGTGGTTTTTCTCCTGTTTTGGAGTTTTCCACGTAAATTCTTGTGTTGTGTTTATTTCTCTATTTTTCTTGTTATTCTGTTAAAAGTAGATCCTGGTGGGGGGGAATTTAGAAGCCCAGATTCCCAACAATTGAACGGTTTGAAAAAATATGGGACTTATTTCTTCAGCCATTGCCCTCCCGAAGACGAGCTCGCGTTGCCTGGGAGAAGGTGAGAAGACGAGGGCGAGAAGATGAGGATGAGAGACGAGCTCACGTTGCCTGTGGGAGAACGCTGAAGAAGACAAAGCGAGGGGAGGGAAATATCGAGCTACACATTTTCATGCAGCTCTCTCCATTATTTTACTCAAAAATAATGCTTTGAACGTTGAACAATATCATGCCAAATTTGGCCAGAGCTTATAATTTTACTGTAGCTCTAGTTTTAATTTAGAAAGTGTGGCTTGTTTTTTTCTTTATTTTGAACCATTTTAGACTTGCAATGGGCTATACAGCCAGCCCATTGCTAGTGCACTATTTGATAAAGAAATACAATAGAAGCAAATTTAGAAAATTACGTGATATGAGATGTCATTTTATAGAATCATTTATAAAATTATTTTTATTGTAAAATATACCTAAAATATATTGTAAAGCGAGTACAATAAGTCAGCCATAAGTTTTTTGAGTTCCAATTTTTGGGACAATCTAGTATCGTACTTCACGTGAGAATTTGCTAGCTATTCACAATTCTCCGAAATTATGGACAAAAAAAAACACGGGCTCCCACATTTTTTTTAATCATTAAAAATTAAAAAAATATTATTTAATAATATTCTATTTTAAAAAAAAAATATTTAAGAATGTTTAAAAAATAATTTAAAAAAGAAAACACCAAGAGGCACAAAAACAAAATCCCAACGAGCTCCCAAGCAGTGTACAATTTTAAATTATGAGATTTATTTTAATCTCAAAACTAATACTTACAGACCCCATTTGAGCATATTGGATAAAGTGCATTCCCAATATCCTATTTACTAAAAAACTCAATAAATGGTTAGATGCTAATCTTGAACTCAAGACTGCCAGGGGCAGCTGAGATATATAAAAAGACAAAATCACATAAAAAAAGTAAAATCTATGGAACACCAAAATATAATTGTAATAGTAACTAGGATACCTCCAAACAAAGAGAAAAGTTATAATAAAGAAAACAAAAAAGACATATACGGGCAAGAATCGACCTTGATATTCCGTAAGTATAGAAATTAGCGGGGCAAAGAGGTTGCCGGGCAACTTAATTTTTGTTTTTGGGGGAGTAATTAAATCGAAGGAAGTAGCACAGGACATATTAAACTTTGGCTTTGAACAAAAATACCAAGTTCAAAGCCCCAAAATCGATAGGTGAAAAGAAAAATACGATAAAAAGTTACGAATTGACAACGATTTAAGACAGAAGAATAAGCCCAGTACAGAGTTTAGTCAACTTCCTCGATCTTGGGGCCGGCACCACTTCCTCCAGCATGGCCGTGACCATCATCATCAGCATCGCCGCCCATGTCAGCACCAGCACCTTGATACATCTTTGCAATAATTGGGTTGCAGATGCTCTCCAACTCCTTCATCTTGTCCTCAAACTCATCTGCCTCCGCGAGTTGGTTGTTGTCCAGCCATTGGATGGCCTGCTCGATGGCATCATCTATCTTCTTCTTATCATCCGAACCGAGCTTGGCACCAATTTTCTCATCCTTCACCGTATTCCTCATGTTGTATGCGTAATTCTCAAGAGCATTCTTGGCCTCCACCTTCTTCTTGTGCTCCTCATCCTCAGACTTGTACTTCTCTGCCTCTTGAACCATCTTTTCTATCTCCTCCTTCGAGAGTCTACCCTTGTCATTTGTGATGGTGATCTTGTTCTTTTGACCCGTGGTCTTGTCCTCCGCAGATACATTCAAAATTCCGTTGGCATCAATATCAAAGCATACTGTGATCTGAGGAACACCCCGGGGAGCAGGAGGGATTCCGGAAAGCTCAAATTTACCGAGCAAGTTGTTGTCCCTTGTCCTTGTTCTCTCACCCTCGTAGACCTGGATCAACACACCAGGCTGGTTGTCGGAGTAGGTAGAGAACACCTGTTCCTTTTTTGTGGGGATGGTAGTGTTCCTGGGAATCAACACGGTCATGACACCACCGGCAGTTTCCAAACCCAACGAGAGAGGGGTGACATCCAATAGCAGGAGATCCTGCACCTTCTCATTACCCTCGCCACTCAAAATGGCAGCCTGGACTGCAGCACCATAAGCAACGGCCTCATCAGGATTGATGCTTTTGCATAGCTCCTTACCATTGAAGAAGTCCTGCAAAAGCTGCTGGACCTTGGGAATTCTGGTCGAGCCACCGACGAGGACAACATCATGGACAGTGCTCTTGTCCATCTTGGCATCCCTCAGACACTTCTCAACAGGGTCCATGCACTTCCTGAAGAGATCCATGTTGAGCTCTTCAAATCTGGCACGAGTAATGGTGGAGTAGAAATCAATGCCTTCATATAAAGAATCGATTTCAATGGTAGTCTGGGCAGTGGAAGAGAGAGTTCTTTTTGCCCTCTCACATGCTGTCCTCAACCTCCTAAGAGCTCTTGGATTGCCACTGATGTCCTTCTTGTTCTTTCTCTTGAACTCCTGAACAAAGTGGTTCACCATTCTGTTATCAAAATCCTCGCCACCGAGATGGGTGTCACCAGCTGTAGACTTCACCTCAAAGATACCCTCTTCAATAGTGAGAAGAGAGACATCAAACGTGCCGCCACCAAGATCGAAAATCAAGACATTTTTCTCGCCAACACTGGTTGCCTTCTTGTCAAGACCGTAAGCAATGGCAGCAGCAGTAGGCTCATTAATGATACGCATAACATTGAGACCTGCTATGACACCAGCGTCCTTTGTAGCCTGACGCTGAGAATCATTGAAGTATGCGGGTACAGTAACCACAGCGTTCTTTATTGCCGAACCAAGGTAAGCTTCTGCAACCTCGCGCATCTTCATAAGAACCATGGAAGAGATTTCTTCAGCAGCAAATTGCTTCTCCTCACCCTTGTAGTTGACCACAATCATTGGCTTGTCTCCGGGTCCGGGAATGACCTTGAATGGCCACAATTTCATGTCACTCTGAACTGAGGCATCACTAAATCTCCGGCCAATTAACCTCTTTGCATCTGCAGAGATAGTTAATTGCGAATGTTAGACATTTCAGTTTCTATCATGTAGTTAAATCAATGTGGGAGTAAATCAAAATTTTCCATCTGGAAATTGCTAGCTAGAACTTAACGATTCCACATTCAGCAAGCAGTTTAAATAACAATAAGATAAGAAATAGAATTCTACATAAATGTAAAACGAATTTCATTTTAACAACTAATTATTTTCCAACCTATTTCCTTATTTACTTGCTCCTGCCACACCGAGGCAGTAGATTACCCATGTAATAAGCGTGACAACTTCATTTTTTTTAATAATTGCCTCTTCAAACGACATAATAAATGAAATTAGTCTTCCTATTTTGCAGATAGATTGCAATGCTAGTCTATCAAACAAGTCCACGCTAATACTATATCAGCAATGGAGATCTGAACGATTAAAAAGAAACAGAAAATAGCCTAAAACAAATATCGATTTACCGACCTCAAACCAGCAAATGACCGACAAGTCAAGAACAAGAAAACTAAGATAGAAAAAACATTGCGAACATACTGCCTACGTAACCAAATAAAGAAAGCTAGATCTATATGCCGTATGCATTTCGCAAACTAACACATTTAGAACTACAACAGCAAACATAAACAAAGGAATTAAGATCTAAGAATCAGCGAAGGAAATATGGTCGAAGGAGCTCAGATCTCACCGAAGACGGTGTTGATGGGGTTCATGGCGACCTGGTTCTTGGCTGCATCACCGATCAAACGCTCCGTATCGGTGAAGCCAACGTAAGAAGGCGTTGTTCTGTTACCCTGGTCATTGGCGATGATCTCTACGCGGTCGTGTTGCCAAACTCCCACGCACGAGTACGTGGTTCCGAGATCAATCCCGATTGCTGGGCCTTCTCCTTTCCCGGCCATTATGATGATTCTGCTGACGGAACGAAAAGAATAGAATCGAAATAAGGAAAGTAAGGTCTGACAGCAAGCTAAAATAATATGAAGAAAAGAGCTAACTAGGGCTTCACGTGAGAGAAACGGTTGGGGATGAGCGCAGCTTATATAGTGTTCAGGATTAAGGGTTCGAGAATGTTCTGTCAGTACTTTTAAGTTTTGGAGCCGTCCGATTTCAAATGGAAACTGACGGTTTCAGATTGTTTGGATGTTTGCCTTCTCCGTCTATGTTGACTACCCTCCGGTCCTCCCTATGACTGGTATTTTTAAATAGAAAATAAACGTATTTTAAGACAAATTATAAAAAAATTTACTTTTCTACAATCAATTATTAATATATTAAAATTTTAAAATTTTAAAATAAAATTAATAAAATAAGTCTTATTATAAATAAAAGTATAAATAAAAATATTTAACACCACTGGTCCACTCTTTTTTAATATTAAAACTAATAATTTTAAGGTTATATAAATTTTATCTAAAAACAAGTCCATAAGAAATTCTTTCATTTTTCAATGGATTTGAGAAAATCAACTGATTAACTAATATTAAAATCTTAGATATTAATTAATATTAGTTGAAGATAATTCAAACTTGAATTTGTTAGTGAAGAAATATTTCTTCAACATTATGTCTATATAAGAATTTCAAAAGAGAGAAAAACATTAATTTTTTTATAATATTTCTTATTTTTTAGAATTGAAATACTTATTATTCTATTGTATTTCAGGCATAATAGATCTTGTAAAGTCTGATCTATTTTAAATCTTGATTCATCATATAGTTATAAATAACATTTGAAGTCTGTTTAAAAAAAAAAAAAAAAATTATTGACAAATTTACTACATTTATTGGAATAAAATCAATTTCATTGTTGAAATCATAAAATACATTTTAGCAAGGAGTTAATTCAATTATGTTAAGGCTATATAATTAAAATAGATGAGATGATAAAAGGAGAGGCATTATTTCCATGTAATTTCCCTTTTGTCCTTTGCGAAGTGTCCATGCTCTGGTAAACGACAAGCCTCTAAACAAAGCAAGGAAGATTCTAGAAAGGCAGGCGGGAAGACTTTATTTTCTTCTTCTTCCTTCTTCGATGGGCACCTATAATGAGGGCACATGTGGCATCTGAGATAGGCCCAGCTTTCACCTATTGATGGGCCCATTTAGAGGTGCTTTCTTCTTCTGTATGTTGTATGCAGAGAATTTTGGTCACCTTTTACTCTGTATATATTGCATTGGTTTAGTAGATAAATAAGAAAAAATATAGACTGCATTCAACATTCATTATATTCATTTACAGGAATAGTATAATATGTATTGTTTATGTGAGTACGTGTGATGAGTGTTGGATGCACTCTAGCATTATTTCATAAATAATAAACAAAATTTATAAACAAGAAAAATGGTTGCTGGAAAACGGACAATGCATCCGTTATTGTACTGTTTAATGCTTTTTTTTTTTTTTTTTTTTTTAGCTTTAAATTTGTCCTTATTTGTAGTTCTCCTAAAACAGAAAAGAAAGAGAGGAGATAACTACAACTGTCGCATAAAAAGCATGCATTGCAATTGCTTGAAAATCGCTCAAGTAACCTCCACTAATGAGAATTCTTCTTTGAGCGACGCTGGAAACAGCCCATCAATGAACTGACGACACGTCAGATAAATGGGTTGTAGAACAATAAGAATGAAAGTAGGTGATTTATATGGAAAAAAGATGAGAATGGTTCAAAACGCAAGGCGAGTTACAATGCGAGCTTGGTCTCTGCGACTCGGACCGAAATGCTTGTAAGCATATTGTTGGTGCAGCTGTTACCGTAACTCGAACTCGAATGCATTGTTGCCTCCACTGTCTTTTATTGTGCCCACATCTAATTTACAGGCAAGAGAGGAGAGGGTTTGTGAGAGCATTCCAACATTCATTTCCTAGCTTCACTTCTCATCCCCATTTGACGAACTCTACTGTTTGGCTCTCGAGAAAATTCCAGTTTTTTAATATTTTTCGGCAAACTCTAAAGCAAAACCACCCCAAAAGAGAGAAAAAATAATTAAAATAGAGAGGGAGAATTAAAGCTTCTAAAAATCAAGTTTGCCATGCTCTCTACGATCAAAAAGCAAAATTAAAATCCTTGGGAGAGGTGTTATCGTGATCTCTGCGGGATGAGTGGGGTGGGTTTGGGTTGGGATAGAGTGGAGTGGGGGTGAGGATGGGTTTGAGTTCGTCTGTATGCAAGTGTATAATACTTAAAAAGTAAAATATATAAGTGACAACTTGTTCTTGTGGGCTGATTTTTGGAAGAGACGGTATGGCTGGTCTTCAAGTTTTTTCTTTTTATTTTTATTTTCATCCCTAATTTTTTTTTATTTGGGTTGCTATTTGTCTCATTTTGGGATCTCTATTTCTTTTTTTAGTTTTTTATATAATTTTTATTTAAGAATTTTTAAACAATGTTATGATTTTTTATATTTTTAAAAAATATTTTAAAATATTAAAACATCATGTAAAAAAAGCATAAAATTATTTAAAAACACTTAATTAAAAATCATATAAAATAATCATAAAAAAAAAAAATCGAGATCCCATAGAAATTCTAAAATGGGAAAGAATAACATTTTCCCTTTTTTTTTTTTTTGATAATATGATTACTTTTGGGACCCTAGTCATGATAAAGCACAAGTATTCAAAGATCGTGACATGGTGTCAAGACTCAAAAAAACCACTTGTTCTTGACGTATTGAAAAACAAAATAAGAGCAACTAACAGCCTGTTTGATGAGTTTTTTTTTTTTTTTTTTTTTTTTAAATTTTAGACTCATCAATAATTACAAGACATATAAAAATTTTAATAAAATATAGAATAAAATTGCATGTAGTGAATCTAATTTCATCTCCTCCCCCACCCCAAACCCATTCTTTAATATGCTCCTCTCTCACTAAAAAAATTTATGATTAAGGACGACATGATAGATAAAATACCATCGTCAAAGATGATATAAAAAAGAAGTATCAACAATAATAGATTTAATTATAATCACAATATGATGCCAACACAATAACAAACCAAAGATTTAGAGGTGCTACTCGCCCCTTATGGGATGGGGCCGCCCTTTCCTTGACCCCCACCCTTCATGAGTGGGGGTGGGGATTCTCCCACATAATCCACCTTTATCTATGTGGTGGTGGGATATTCCATTCACCTAACGGGATGTGAGGGTGGATGCCATTCGTTCGCCCTGCCCCTACAGCTCATGTAGCAGTGTCGCTTGAAAAATTAAAGCCAACTCAACCACAAAGAAAATCAATCCAAAAATCAAAACAAAAGCAAATCTCTTGGTAAATCAAAGCAATCATTTTATAGGTAACAAATCTAGAAAAAAAAAAAAAGGCCACGAAACTGGAAAGTGGAAACTAACCTTGAACTTGAAGGAGATCTCTCTATTAGCTATTGGAACAAGTAGTGTAAAACGAGTAGAAAATGAGAGATTGTTCGAGGACCTACTACCCAGTAGGAGAATCAACTAATGAGCATGCACCGTTTCAATTATAAACTCTACATATCGTTTCACTTTAAGCCACCATGCACCGTTTCAATTCTAAGCCCAATGCACCGTTTAGTGTAAGTACTTCAACACCCAAAGCCTCTCAATTCACTTGAGTTTCTTCACTCTCAGTTCAACACTACTCAAATCTTCCTTAATCCACGCCTTCGTATGCTTGCCTAGCGACCTAAGGAAGAGATCAGCAAAGGAACAAAGCCTCAATGAAGATATCTGCAAGGGAGGCGCCCACGTAACAAAATTATATAATATATAATATGTATTGTGGCAACGCCTGGGGGTGTTTACGAGATGGGGGTCACCCTCATGCTGTCTCTACCCTCGTCTTTATTGGGGGCGCCAGATGTGAGCGGGGCCACCCATTTCTCACATCTGGCGGACGAGGGATTCGTCCCGCTCACAAGGGGTCAGGCGGACAGGAGGCAGAGTCCGATTGCTCACTCCTATAGAAATTTCTACTTTTTAAAAGCAACTCCTCTTCCCCTGGCCCAACCCCTTCCAAAAAATAAAAATTGAAAAAAAAATATTTAAAAAAAAAAAAATGTTAATTTTTTTATAATTTAGTAAAATAATATTAAGTTATTTTGTATTGGCCTACTCTTTAAAAATTATCTTGTTCCCTTTCACAAAATATAATTTAATTTAAAAATAAAATGCATCTCATATAAAATAAAATAATAAAATAATATGATGATATATTTTTATTATAAATAAAAATAAAAATAAAAAAGAAGTTGGATGATTTCTAACATACTTTTAATATATTTTTATTATTATAACATGCTTTTGAAATATTAAATACTTTTTAATATATAAATTGTATTAAATGTATTTTTATTTTTATTGTAGATCTTATTATCAAATTGTTTTATATTAGATAAAAACTGTATAGAAATAGAACAAAAAATATTTTATATATTTTGTTTTAATTTTACTTGACCCCCTAGAGGAAATCTCTAGCTCCGCCACTGTTTACAACTCCAAATTTAATGTTTTTGATAATTAGTCTTCTCTATCTTAAGGTTACTTTTTAAAAGAGGATGCTATCTGAATTTTCTAGATCAAACCCAAATCTCAATTCTAATCGATCAAGCTGAAAAGCATGCACATCTTGAAAAAAAAAATGAAGGGGAATTGGTGCATTTGGATGTCGGGCTGAGTTGAGTTGAATAAAATATTGTTAAAATATTAGTTTTTAACATTATGAGTGTGTTGAAATTTAAAAAAGTTGAATTATTTTTTATATTTTATATGAAAATTTAGAAAAGTGTATGATGATTTGAAAAATTATAATGATGAGATAAAATGAGTTGAAGAAGATTTGGTAATCAAACCAACGTAGGACATGTTGACATTTTAGTGGATGGTATAAAATGAAAAAGAACACCCGACCTTTTCAAAGCTTTTCTTAAAAAAAAATTATGTATATCTATCATTTTTCTTGAAAACCAAGATAAACTATGAAGTCAAAGGTGATTTTTCATTGAAAGATGTGTTCATTTTCAAAATAAAACATCCATATTCTAAAAATCCAATATTTTAAAAAACACAATTAAGAACAAATTCATCTTCCAATTACTGTGTACTATTTTATTATTATTTATTTTATTTTTCATCATTTTTTGTTATTATTTATAAATTATTTGATATTATCTCACTATTTTAATCTCGTGTCCAACTATGCTATAGACTGTACTAAACTCAACACCAAACTTCCCAAGTCCTAAATTAGGAGTGTTAAATCGTGTTAACTGATCATATTCATGTTGTGTCAAGGCATGTATTAGGCCTGTTTATCCGGGCCGGGTACAACCCGGCCCGATTTGAAATTTTAATATATTTTTTAATATTTTAATTTTTTTTTTCAAAAAAATTGAAGAAAATTTTAAATCCGGGTTCCGGATTTGGGAATCCGGAATCCGGATAAACACCCCTAGCATGTATATTATATTATATGAATCAATCATAATCCGACCCGTTAAGTTTATTATGTCAAAATTTCAAATCCTAACACGATCTAATAACATAATCTATCGTATTGTGTCAACATGTTTGAAACTATTCTTAAATGTTATGAAATAGGTTAAACGATACACTACGGCATGTTTCAACTTATTTACGTAAATGAATTGAATGAACTCAAAATTAATCTGTTTGACCTATTAAATTTAATATAATTTAATAAAAATGTTAAAATTATAATATCTATAAAAAGTATAAAACTAACCAAAATTACAATCTAAGTAATAAAAATATCGAAATTAAAATTTTAACAATTTTACTTTTAGGTATAAAGGTATAATTATAATTTTAACTTTCTTAAGCAATTGTATCTTAACAGGTCAATTTGTTTTGACCAAACCCATTAAAACTAAATTTTAACTCATTATTACCGTCCTGTGTTTGTATTAGATTAATGAGTCGTGTAACATATTACCATTCTATTTTTAAACCCGAAAAAAAAATGACACATTGACAGCTCCTCGGTTAAAATTAACCTTCATGGCAAGCGGTTCTATATCTTCAAGTTCTGAGCATGCTCCCATGGTGGTCATGTTCTAAGTCATTCATCAATAGGCCCCTAGTAAAATAGCACATTCCTTGCAATTTTTGACAAGGCGATGAAACCCGTCTTTTGCTTACCGATTAGGAAAGCAATATTCCAGTTTAATTATAAAAAATGCTTCAATTCCTTCCATAATTATTCGTTTTTTTATCACTGAAAACCTCAATAGATCCTTAGCTTCTTTTAAAACAATTTGATCCACTCTCGTTCCGGGTTGATAAAACACAATTAGATTAAAGATCTCAGGGAATTAATCATAGGTAGTTTCCAAGTGAATTCTTGTTAAATTTGATACATTTAGACATGATCCTGAGTATATTATTATAGCTTGAAAATGTGACCTATAATGATCTTGTTCGAGTGATTTCTTCAAAGGAAATTTGTATGTGAAATCCTTACAGGAGTTTTCTTTTAAAAAATCTTTGTATCATTATTGTGCTATGGTCAACATTATGCTTCGCCGACTGTGTTGACATGACTCAATACAGTTCATTCGAAACGCTGAAAATGAGTGCAAGATTCTTCCCCTTCGTCTCCACCTTTGCCGCTCAACTCCAAATTGTCCTTCTTAAGATCCATAGCTTTATTGCTTCTCCAATTTGCACCGTTTTTGCTGCTCGAATCCGCCACGAACACCTTCAACTTGTCGATTGGCCACTCGAAATCCTCGGTATATTTTTTCGGCTTCGTCTCTAGAAACTTCTTGACGACACCGATTTTGGAAGAGATTGTAGAGATAAGAAACGGATCCAGGTAATCCTCGAGCTTTATCTTCGTCTTTGTCCAAGTCCTTTCCATCTCCTTCGCATCTTGCTTCCTCAAGGATTCCGCGAAATTCGCTTTCGATTGTGAGGAGTTGTGGCTTCCAAGACCGTCTCTGTAACACGAAGAGCTTAAAATTAAATTCAAATGAAATTTCAGCAGAATTGGTTATGAAACAGAGAAAGAGAGACAACGAAGATGAGACGGTTGAGATTTGAGAAGTTGAGTGGTGAGAGGATGGACGGAGGAGGCGTCTCTGAATGTCTTCGATGGTTGCGAGTGGACTCGAACCGTCTGCTCTGCTTCCGTGCATCGTAATTTGTGTTGGGATCGGCGGAAGCTCACAAATAATATGGAGACCAGAATTTAACGTGGTTCGGCCAATATTGCCTACGTCCACACAGAGAAAGGAAACTTCCACTAATAACCAGTGAAATACAGAGAATATTTTAGGGAGGAGATCACACCCTCTCAACTCGCCTCTCACTTCTCTCAGAGCTCAACCAGCTCTCTCTTTCTCTCCTTACATCTCTCATACCACGCCCATGGGTGCAGCAAGTTCTGCACCCATATTGCAGCTCACATCATGCACTGCACTCACACGCCCCCCGTTTGTTTCAACTCTCATTTCATGTATTTATAGGCAAACAAATAAGTGTGAACGTGTAGTGGAATTCCGGCGGAGATTCCGGCGCTTCAATCCAGCTCCTTCCATTCGGCGCCTGCCACTCTAGAAGCCTCCAGCTTCTCATCACGTTGCATAATTTTGGTGTTGACTTGACTATTCCAACAATCTCCCCTCAACACCAAATGGAGGATGTTCTGACATCTTTTAATTCAAGGTATCTATTCAAACTATGTCTTTACATAGCTCTTGTGAGATTACCTTTGTTAGCATGTCGTCAAATTCTCTTTCTCATGGATCTTCACAAGCTTCAATAGCTACTGATCCATCACCTCATATATCCAATGATGGCGAATCACATTGTGACCCAAGTCAAAAGCTCTTTTGACTTTCACAATACACTTTGTACTCCTTGGTTGAACCATGTCTCTTGGAGAAACCGCTTTAACCACAACATCTCTTCCGTTGTGAATAAAGCCACACATGCCTACAGTCTGGACTGTCTTAATACAGCTCCCCCTGTAAATGTGTAAATGAATCTTGATGTAGATCTTCCATCAAGATCACCAGCCGTATCAGCTTAACCTTCCAAGATTGGATCCGCTCCCCCATAGTACAAAGTTGATGTACCTTTGCGGTACCTGAGAATCGACTTTACTGCTCTCCAGTGTTCTTTTCCTGCATTTGAAAGAACACTACTCACTATTCTCATAGCATGAATGATGTCAGGTCTCATATACACTGCTTGTGTACATAGGACTTCCTACTGCTGAAAAGTAGGAACTGCAACCCTCTTGAATCTTTCCTGACTCCCCCTCATCTGCCAATTGTGCGGATTCTAATGGAAAAGGAAACTGCTCCCCTTGCTCAATGCTTATTCCTCCATCAGTTCGGCTTTAATCTTTGATTTGACTGACCTTTTCTCAACGTTTGGAGTCGAATCTCAACAAACGGAGCTCACCGTTACGTCCAGAACGGTGGAAAACCTTGGAAATGACTCTTGTCTCGTTCCAAACCGATCAAAATTGCGCCGAAAATCTGAAAAATAAGAAAAATGGAATATTCCTTCGTCTGCCGGAATATTCTTTCCGTCTACCGGAATATTCCCTCCGGTCACCAGAATATTCGCTAAGTCACCGGAATATTCCTGCACCAGAATATTCTTGCCGGCGACGGAATATTCTTAGCGGTGACGGAATATGCTGCCGACGGAATATTCCTTATCCGTTGGGTTACTGTAGCGGGTCGAAAAAACCGGGTCAAACCGGTTCGGGTCGGATCACCCGGATTTAACGGGTCGGAGCTTGTCTTCTTCACTGCGCGCGCGTGTGGCGCGTGGGTCCCGTGGCCTGCGCGTGGCAGTCGCCGAGTCGGCGCGTGTGAAGCGTGTAGCTTCGTCCGGTGTCCGTTTGAGACGAAATTTTCACCAAAATTTTCGTCTTGACCTGAGGAATCTGATGGTATCCTCCAAACTTGATTTCGATCAAGTTTAAAAATGGGCCTCTCACGAAAATTCACAAATCCGGCCTCCTACCGGCTCTGATACCACTTGTTGGGATCGGCGGAAGCTCACAAATAATATGGAGACCAGAATTTAACGTGGTTCGGCCAATATTGCCTACGTCCACACAGAGAAAGGAAACTTCCACTAATAACCAGTGAAATACAGAGAATATTTTAGGGAGGAGATCACACCCTCTCAACTCGCCTCTCACTTCTCTCAGAGCTCAACCAGCTCTCTCTTTCTCTCCTTACATCTCTCATACCACGCCCATGGGTGCAGCAAGTTCTGCACCCATATTGCAGCTCACATCATGCACTGCACTCACACGCCCCCCGTTTGTTTCAACTCTCATTTCTTGTATTTATAGGCAAACAAATAAGTGTGAACGTGTAGTGGAATTCCGGCGGAGATTCCGGCGCTTCAATCCAGCTCCTTCCATTCGGCGCCTGCCACTCTAGAAGCCTCCAGCTTCTCATCACGTTGCATAATTTTGGTGTTGACTTGACTATTCCAACAATTTGCGGCCTCAAGTTTCACCTTTTGTGTTGTGTTTTACGGTGACCCTCGACGATGGACTACATATATATATATATATATATATGATCTTTAAGTTTGAATCATGTAAGTTGTTGTATAAGGTGTTGTGTGTATCATCTCTCATAATACAAAGCAACTAAAGTTAAGGTAGAAATGCAATATGCTAACAATATTTAAGTGAACCAAAAACAATAAAAATGTTATGATCATTGATTGTAATGCTTACTATGTCCTACTATAACAAGGATGAACATAGAGAAGAACACAGAGTTGATAGTGGAGAACATGAAAATGGAAAATTTATGAGCAAGCAAAATGAGATAAATTGTGAAAAATAGACTTCAAATAAATTGGCTACGCCGTGAGAAATTTAAGGCTCCCAATTCCTCCAGACAATTCCAGCTTCAAGCAAATTTTCAGATGCATCAAATAAATTCCCCCCATTCCCCTCACATCCTTGCAGGGATGATTACCAACCCATAATAAAATGACATGTAGCAAATGAAATAACTAACTTCAGAATTAAAATGACTACAAGGAATGAAAAGCAAAAGTTCTAGGCGTAAAACGCTGCGTTGCAAATAGGTTCATAAAAAATCACATTCTTTTAAAGAACCCTGTCCTCAAGGTTTAGAGCATCAATACAACTTTAGGCCCTTTTCTTCCCATTCAGTAGCAATCCACTTGGAAATTATCACAAAGCAACCCATGTCATGTAGTTCCTTTGCACATATGCCACTCTTGAAGGATGACTTGCTCCTTCCACTGGACAGCCAACTGCACAATACAATTGATGTTTGACTGTGAAAATAACTCAGAAGCTAATGCAAAGACTGTTATCTCCTTAGCACTAGCTACTTCAAAATCTTTTAAGTTAGGTCTCAAAAGATGCAATTTAGCACCCTCTAAATTACAAACTCCTTGCATTACATGCATTACATCTGCCAATTGAGTAACCCATTTAGGTGACACAAAACTTGTAGCCTCAATCACTGACAATTCAGAAGATAGTAGCCTATGGATCAATTCAACCTTTACCGAGGTAGGGACAATATTCTTCTAATTCTGTAATCCATTTCTTGGACCAACTTCTACTATCTTCACAAACTTTGGTATACTTTTTACTGATGTGGCATCCATCTCCCGTATGCCATGGCCATTGCAATTGGAGTTTTATTGATGTTTCCAAATACCATGATGTTTCGGCCTAAGCTCAAAGACATTCTACTAAGAAAATCACCTTGGGACATGTCTCTTGTATGCCTTCTCCATGGGAATGCTTCCTTCAAATACTCTTGATAATCTTCAATGCAACTGTTGGATGAGCTGCAACTCCTTCCTTCAATAAAGCAATTCCCCATTCCCATATCATATAGTCTTGGCCAGCAATCACTCGAAGAGAACTCTTAGAATCATAATGATAGTACTCATACTTGGCAACTTGTCAAGAACAAGTGGTCCTCCAATCTCAACATGTTTGAAGTAGAGGAAGAAAGACAAACTAGAATTAATGCAGATCTCAAGTAAGTGCCATTTTCACCAGTAAGTAGCTCTTTGAGGGCATTTTTGCATGGCCCTGCTGCTAAATTGTTGCCAAGGTAGACAACAACAAATGTAACATATGAAGATGGTGTGCAAGATATTGTCAATGCCAAGAAATCATCATCTTCTACAAAGAGTTTCTCTATAGATGTATTGAAGCAAGGCCATAAAAACAGAGTAACTGCACTAATTACTTTGAGAGCATTGAGTCACTGAAGTTTGAAATGCAGAAGTGCACATTGGATCTGAGTAGGGGACTAGCCTAGCAGTTGAAGAACTAGCAGCATCAAATAAATTGAGTTGACCCCTAAGCCCACTAGATGGGAGGCAATTGGTACAGGAGTTGCAGATAATCTTGAGATTGAGGGTGTCTTGATGGTAATGTGGGTGCTGTGGGATAAACTGAAGCGGGCAAAGCTTATACTGGCCTCGAGAAGCTCCTGCTTTTCAACTTCTCTTCTTATTTCTTTCCAATTCTTTGACTAGCATTTTCTCTTCACATTTTACTTCCTTTTTAGCCATGTCTGCTCCATTTTTCTGTAACAGATTCCCCATATATGAACGAATATCTCCTTCCTTATGCACTTTAACAAGCTTTTTAGATGCCTTGCAAAGGTCACGCTTGTAATTCCTATCACTCCAAAATTATTGTAATGCTGCGATCATTCCAAAAGCTTCAATAATCTTCTCGTGGATCTTTTTAAAGCATGCAGACCTGACGTTCAATGCTACATGCATAAGATCTTGGAATCAACTTTGCATCTCTAGTCTTCCAACACTAAAGGCACTCCTCGGACTCGTCCTCCAGCACATTCACCTCTGCATCCCCCCCCCATACATCATTCTCTACCCCCACAAAGTGAACTGCTCTTCATCGATGCCAACATCATCCCGTTTAGTTTGGGATTTATTTCTCCCCCTCTATCAAAGGGCTCAAACATTACTTTAAGTAGCAATTCATCAAAAAATTTATGAACAAAATTTTTCTAATTGATAACAATTAGTCCATCCATCTGCAGCTTCACTACTTCACGAGCTTCCTTTGGACCTCTAAGAATAACCATCGTATGATCTTTCTTTAGCTCAGCCATTAAATGGGAAATGAGATATGAAAGTGGGGAAAATAAATTCGGTTTCCTAATATTAGAGGGAAGACGCATTTCTATGAAGATAACCTCAGTGGGTACTACCACTACCTTCTCCATTCCAACTACCTTTTTCTTTTCTTCCTTCACAATTTTGTTTTCATCGTTCATTTCATTTTTCTCTTGCATTACCGATTTCTGTATTTCTCTCTTCTCTACTGCTGTATCTTCGTCCTCCTCGTCTTGCCACTCCTGATCAGTCTGTTGTATCCCCACACAAAGTTGCTGCATATTTTTATAATTTTCATGCAATTCGTCAACTAGTACTCTGATCTCCAGCAACTTGTCTAGCATTTTTTCCAGCAAATTTATTTGCTGTTTGTTGAATCGTACTCCATCCATGAAGAACTGAAGGCTCTAGATACCACTTGTTATGATCATTGATTGTAATACTTAAATTTCCTACAGTAATAAGAGCATTATTATCTCATTCCATACAAAATTTCATATAATTTAACTAAAAACTACATTTCCTAAAACTTTTTCCTAAATTTTGCTAATCTTTTAAAAAACTTCCTATATTCCATTTCTTATTATTTCTCTATTCTATTAAAATAATATTTCTCTATTATTTCTTTATTACATTTTTCTCTCACTTCCATTTACAAACTTAATTACTCTATTTTTTTCTTACGCTTTGAACTATAACTCTAGTAAACTTTGAACAAAAAATCAAAGGAAATTTTTGGGATTCGGTTTGACCGAAACCCCCCCAAAAAAATGCAGCTCCTCCATCCTCGGCGGTGGTGGGTGACACCGTCCATCCCATCGGAACCTGAGGGAGCCGGCGACTTTACCCCTACGACGGCGAGCCCGGCGACCTCAGGTGTGCCCCCGGTGGCCTTAAATCAAAAAATGGGTCCACTCCGGTCCTGATGGGATGGGCGGTGTCACCCACCGCCACCGACGGCGGTCGGAGCTGGGCTGAGGCCGAATCTCTCTTAAAAATTCATCTTCACTTTATTTTTTTATTATGTTTTTTATTATATATTTTTTATTTTATTATTTTATTGTGTTTTCTAATTTTTTTATTGTATTTTTAAATATTTTTTACTGTATTTTTATAAAAATTATAGGGGTTTAGGGGTGGGCTGCAAAGACGTTGGGGTGCATCGGACTGCACCCCAGCGTCACCCAAAATTAAATTACTTTTTGTGGATATGATAATATTTTTAAAAGTAATTTCTTTTTTATATTTTCTTAGTTACTTAAATTATTTTTAAATTATTATTTAAAACTAATATATATATATATATATATATATATATATATAAGTATGATAAAATGTGTACATGATTGAAAGAAGAATTACTATAATTGAAAGGAATAAAATATTGATAAAAGTGATTAAGGGGATGAATAATGATTTCCTATATTTCATCTCCTAAACATTTTTCTTAAAATATGGATTTGGATGTAGGGACGATTTTAGCCAAAGTCGTAAACTAATCCTCAAATTATAGGGAAAGGGGGATTATGGGGCACCTGATGGGAATGAGCATAAGGAAGTACACATGGTTCATATTAAAGAACACAGAGATGGAGAATTTATGAGCAAGCAAAATGAGATAAATTGTAAAAAATAGACTTCAAATAAATTGGCTACACCTTAGAAAGTTCGAAGCTCCCAATTCCTTTAGACAGTTTCAACTTCAAGCAAATGTTCATATGCCTCTAAAGAATTCCCCCCATTCCCCTCATATTCTTGTAGCAATGACTACCAACTCATAATTAAACGACATATAACAAGTGAAATAACTAATTTCAGAATTAAAATGACTACCAGGAATGAAAAACAAATCTCCTAGGTGTAAAAGGTTGCGTTGCAAAATAACTTAACAAAGGAGAAACTGGACGTATAGTATAGAGAAGCCTCTACAGAAAATTGATTAACGGAGAGGAGAGGATATTTGTAAAGGATGTGTTTGACACCACAGATGCCGATCGCACGATCAACTTGCAAGGGTTGTGATAAGTTTAATTTTTAAATGATTTTTATTATTCGTTTACTTATTATTAAAATTGTTTAGTTTTTTTTTTCTTTTCTTTTATTTTATTTTTATTTTTATTTTTATTTTGTTGAAGGAATGAGAAGGAAACGAAAAATAAAATAAAATATATAGAGATCAGAATATTCGGTATTGGAGAATTGAGAAGAGAATGCCCACGGTTTTACTTCTAGTCTTCAACGTGAGAGGAACTACTGCACTTTTATGTGACCCAATTCATTTTAACACTCATGCTGCGTCATGCAGCTGCAAGCTTTTATTAATTAGAATCATTGGGCTGCATAGCACTCAACCTCAAGGCGCCACAATGCAATTCACATGGATTTATTTTCATGGAGTCCACAATCCACTTGAAGCAGCACCTTAAGAGAATGGCAAGAGAGGCCACGTGGCATATCACTTGAGCCCACACCCAAATTAATTTGAGGAAGCTGCATGATGTTAGAATTTAAATAGGACACGGCACTTTAATTCGGACTTTAAGTGGCACAGCGATTAAGAAGAGCACAGCAACGCAGGGTTTAATTCGGACTTTAAACTTCTACAATTTAGTGCCGCAACAGACTTTGGATTTTCACTCGGTTTGAATAGGGCACGGCACCTCAATTTTGCATATATATATATATATATATATTCGAGTTGCACTATAGTGTCAGGGGGTGAGTGACCAAGTCGAGAGGTCCGAAAATATTTTGATGAGATTTTTTTTGAGAGTTTTTATGAAGAAGAAGATTTGAAGGGCAAAAACGAGAGCTGTATATTTTATTAACCGATTCTAATGGAGAACATAAATTTTATTTTATTTTTTTTTCAATTTTATCATGAACTAAATTTTATTTTTTAGAGCGTTAATATAGTCTAGTATTGAACACATAGTTTATATTTCAAGTTATTTTATTTTTAATATTTTCATGATTGAGTATTTAATTATTATTTTTAATACTTACAATTTTTTACGAATTATTGTTTGATTAATTGAATTACATTGAGACCGATAGGTGATTTGTGGTTTTAGTTCTAGATTTAAATATCATTAGTTAAGCGAAAGTAGAGATGCTTTATTGCGATTAGTATAATTTTTCAGAAAATTCAAAGTACGTAATGAATCTCCAATTAATTAAATTCGCATAGAGATGTGGAATTGTTAATTGGAGATATTTTTGATATTATTCAATAGAAGATATTGAATAGTTAAGGAATTTTTAATCATCGACATGAGATTATTGGAATTTAATAATTAAGAAAAATGAATTGTGTTGGATATGTTAGGTGAAATCAACCACTTTAGAACCATTCTTATTATATTTTCATACACTTGGGTTTTAAGCTATGTTATTTTTTTATTCGTAGATTTATTTTTGTTAAGTAATTTAATTTAATTTAGATAGTAGAAACGTTCCAGTTATTTTCGATTTTTTAAATAGTAATTAATTTAGTGAATTTCGGTATTCAGTAACATAGTTAATCATTGTGTGTTCGATATTTGTTTTCTATAAATTATTTTACTACTTATTATGATTATGCGTACTTGTAGATTATTTTATACGAAGAGGTTGACAAAAACGTCACTGGATGTCCGATGGACACTCCAATGCCTAACTTAGTAATAATAAATATAGGAAAAATGTATGTTGAAAATGAGATGATCCCTTACCTCGTTGGAGGTTACTTATTAAAGACAATGAGGTGGGTAGCAACCGCTTTCAATTGTTACTTCGAATTTGTATTCTCCCCAATCCCCTTACCTTAAATGACGGTTGAGGACGGTTGTTGATGTCTATCTTTCCTAGTGAGGAGTTATCCTTATATTTTAGTATACCTATCGTGTAGGCTCTAGGTGTTAGGCCCCCATGGGCTATCTCTCTTGGCATGGGCTAAGCTTATTAGGAATACATAAATATCCCTTCTGGTTATTCTACTAATTTTCCTTGTGTTGTCACATGAATAATTAAATCATGAGCTTTCTTTGGTCGATATCTTCTAATTGATGGGTGTGTACGTTAATTGTTACTGGAGGCATTTATTTTCAATCTTACTCTATTGGGCCTAGGCTCGATGAAGGTCTTTTTTTTTACCTTGTTGGGTCTACGCTAAACGAGGGTTTTTCTTTTACCCTATTGGGCCTAGGCTCAATGAGGGTTTTTCTTTTTCCCTAATGGGCCATGGTCACATGCCCTTTACCATGTGGGCATCCACATGTGTGGTTAGCTCCAGCTGCCAATGCAAGTTATAACCATTCCTACGTGTTTACTTTTGTATAGTAGAAAACGCAACTGTCATTTTAGATGTCTGATCAATTCTTGAGAGCGTCTGTCAATGCGACGATTAAGACTTTTTATGACTTCAGATTTTAGTGTTTTCATCTGCTTCTTCCTATTCTTTCATTTTGCATTCATGCTCTTCGACCTCATTATCTTCTCTTATCTTCCACTGCTCCTTTTCTTCCTTTCTTTATCTGAGATTAATGGCAAGCCACAACTCTTCCCATGGTCCTCGATCGTTTTGTTGGCATCCTACTCGCCTCATCAGCCCTTCTGCAAGGGCTGACCTGGAGGATAGGGCTGAATCTTTGGTAGTTCAGGACCTTTCCGTGTTCAAAAGATACTCCTGGAACTCTACTTTGAGAGACCGGGATTTGGGCAAGCTAAGGACTTCTTTCCGTATTCCATATTTTGTATGGCTCTCCCTTCTGGGGCAGGGTGTGTTGATCATGAGATATGTCAGCAATGTGGCGATCACTGTTTGTGCACTGAAGCACGAGTCGCGTCTTCCATTCATCCGCACCATTTGCGATGTCTTTAACTTCTTGGCACTAGCTCCCACCCAGTTGCATCCGAACATGTGGCAAGTCTTTTTGTGTGCTTATGTGGTTTCCACCATGCTTTGGAGCCATTGGGCTTTAAATACCTTAACTTGACTATGAAAGAATTTTTATTCTTTTATGATGTGAGTATACTTCTTGGAAACGTTTGTAGTTTTCACCTTAGGACAAGGCAATAGCCCTTGGCAACTTTCGAGTTGCGTTATTCTAATGCCAAATAGTGTAGGACTAAGCTTTTCTTTATTTCTTGGCAAGGGTGGGAGTTTTCAGTAAATGTGCGGAATGTGTAGGATTATCCCATCCGTGCCAACTAGGGCAAGGTCCCCATGGATCGAAACCTGGAGATCAATTTATCTAACCAAGAGTGCAATCGGGTAGATGTTGTTCTAAACTAGGTGAGGAAATGGAACGCTAAATGTTTGTGGATGGAAGACCTACTTTCTCCTGCCAGTATTGACCAGTTTTTAGTGATGCCCAACCACGTTTATGTGCATGGCAGCAAGTTGAAGGTCATGGACCCATCGCTAGAGAATCATATTTCTTCGAATATTGAGGAGCCCCCTTTGAAGCGCCAAAGGGTGGAGGGAGTTATTGAGGGTGATGGGTCCCAAGAGGCTGAAGAAGTTGATGGAGAGAGGGATGGTGTGACTTCTCCATTATTTGGCAGGGATCCCCTTCTGTCGGCATGGGGCTTGGGGAGCCTTTTGTTTTTATAGGCCAAGCCTTTGCAGACTTGGCTACGGCCTTGACTTCGACCCATTAGGGGGTGGTGGCGCAGATGAGGATTCCTATGAGCTTTTGATGCTTTTCCTCGATACAAATACTGGGGGCGGTGACTACCCGAAGGGCATTTATGAAGATTGTTTGGTTGGAGCTGGCGGAGACGCCTCTGCCATAGAAGGTGAGGAGGGGTTCCCTATATTGATCAACATCATATGGAGGGTCCCCATGCTAATGAAGGCATAACTTCTACTCTTGGGGCTAAGGAGCCTTCTCATTCCGTTCTTGGTAATGGAGAGGGTCCTTATCATGGTCCGAACGTTGGGGAAGAGGAGGAGGAGGGTCTCTAAAAGGAGGAAGGTCCCCACTCGGAGCAAGACCGAGTCTCTATTCCTCATGCGCCTCCTTCCTCTCCTCTTGATGGGGGCAATTTTGAGGATATCGAAAATCTTGAAGGTGCTTAAGATACCAGTAGCGACAAGAAGCAGGTTGGGGTTCAACATGAACTTCTTAACGTCACGATCAAAAGTCCTAAAGGTGCTTAAGTCCTCTGGGTACTCTTAGAGTGAGGCCCCTCTTCCTCATGAGGAGAAAGCGAGAGAGAAGATCAATGAGGCAGGGCCTCGGCCCTCAGCCCCCTTCCCAAGGCGGCGATGGAAATGTCCAAACATTTATGAAATATCTAGTCTCTAGTGTGTACTGTCTCTCACCCTTTTGTGTTTTATTTTTTCATTTTTTTTGGCTGGTGAGTGTTTTGTGGGCACTGTGTCCGACTTTTCAAAATTGTGAAAGGCGTCGATGACTTGACTACTTGGATAGTTGAGGATAGCCCCGATTTGGAGTTGGAGGTACAAGAGTAGTGCAAGGCTTTCTTCTATGCAAAGAGGGAAATTTCTTCCCTTTTGCCACAGAATGAAAAATCTAGGAGCCTTTTGGAGCAGGCAAACAAATAAATGGAAGAGCTTAGAAGTTGCTTAAATCAGGTAGATGGGTATGCTCGCTTTTTGGAGGTTGACTTGGACACCATGCATGAGGAGTTCGTTGAGTTGTGTGGCGAATTGAGCCACGTTCAGTCTTTATACGCTCAAGAGAGCTTCCCTTTACAATTGGCTGAGAGGGGGCGTGTGGATGCTAACTCTGAGATATCTTACCTGAAAGAGTCTGTGAAAATCTATAAGGGGGCTTAAGAGATTACTTAGAAGAGATTCCAAAAGGTATATGCTGCCTTGAATGCCTCTATTCTTAAGAGGGCAAATTAAGTGGCTCTGTTGACTCGAATTAGGAAGGCACTGTAGGATGAGCGGAAGAGTAAGGATGCTTGAATAGCTAACCTTGAGGCTAAGCTAAAGATTGTCCAAGGGAGATTTGCTGCCTACCAAAAGGATCAGGAAGGCATTGACACCAGGCAGGACCACAACTTGAAGTTGATTGCCAAGCTGAATGATTAAGTGGCAGGTTTAAAGAGTGAGAAGGGGGTGTTTGAGTCTCAACTAGCTGATGCTAACAATGAGATGATCTGCCTCCAACCCTAGTAGGTTGCTGCTTTGGTGGTCTGTGACTGCGCCTTTGGCTATGGATTTGGCGCTAGGTTGGTGCGGCTGCAAGCACATTTACTAGCCAATCCCCAGACTAATCTATGAAGGTTGGACTTAAAAAAGCTCATAATGCTGCCACTCGCCAATTTGTTGATTTGATATGGTAGGACGTAATGCCTAACGCCTTTCTTTGTCCTATTGGCACTTGAATATTGGTTGGCTTCTATACCGACCCTTTAACTTGTTATCCCTTTTTTGAACAATTGGTGGCTCTTGTTTTGAGCGTTTGGTTTATTTTCCTTGTGGTGGCTCCTATTTTGAGCCATTGGTTTATTACAATTGGTAGCTCTTGTTTTGAGCTTTTGGTTTATCGGCCTATTGTATGATTCTAAGCTGTGGACCTTTCTAATCTCCACGTTTGTTTATCCTGACTATTTTTTTTTTCTTCATGGGATTGTCTGGCCTCCATGCATTTTTTGGGTGGCGTCGTTTTAGAGCAATAGTTTGTTTGGCAAGTGCATAAGTATGGAAAAGGTCGTGGGGTCGTCTGACCTTTATGAACTTTTACCAAGTGGCACCAATTTTATGGCAAGAGCTTGTCTTGTAAGCGCATGAGTATGGAGGAGGTCTTGGAGTCGTCAAGCTTCACACTTTTTTACCGTGTGGCTCCATTTTTATTGCAAGAGTTTGTCTTGCGAGCGCACAAGTATGGAGGAGGTCATGGGGTCGTCTGACTTCCACACGTTTTTATCGTGTGGCACCATTTTTATTGCAAGAACTTATATTGCGGGCGCACAAGTATGAAGGAGGTCGTGAGATCATCTGACCTCCATGCCTTTTTACTCGGTGACCATCATGATCAAATCCCAATTTTCTCAAATGATAGAGCATAAATAATGAGGAAACAACAAAAGTGGAAATGACTACTTTGTGATGCTTTATTCAACAAAAATTGACAGAAACGAACACGAAAGAATACATATGATAAGCTTTATTCAAAGAAAATTGACAAAATCGTAAAAGAATTCATAGAATTTGCTACTATGGATAGAACCTTTTTAGATACTTAACATTCCATGGGTGCGGCAACTTCTTGCCCTCATCGTCCTTGAGTCTATACGACTCTAGGCGATTGCTAACAGTCACAACTTACCACATAGGGCCATTCCCATTGCAGGCCGAGCTTCCTCTCATTCTGAGTGGTGACACCCATTTCCCTTAAAATTAAATTTCCCATCTTGAACGACTGAGATTTTACCTGTTTGTTGAAGTAATGCTCAACTTTCCTTTTATGGAGGGCCTTCTGATGGAGGGCGCTTTGTCTTGTATTTCTCTAATAAGTCCAACTGTTCGCAAAGGGCCTGGTCATTGCTTGCTTGTTTAAAATGGCTCGTTCGATACGTGGACAAGCCGATTTCCATAAGAGCTATCACCTCGCTTATAAAATCCAAAGTGAAGGGTGTGACCACGGTTGGAGTTTTTATGGAGGTTCTATAAGCTCATAATACTTCGGGAAGCTCTTCCACCCAATCTCCCTTGTGGTCACCTAGCTTTTTATTTAAGATGCCAAGCATGGATTTGTTTGTTGACTCGACTTGCCCATTTACTTGTAGCTGTCCTAGTGAGGAATATTTTACCTTGATTCGAATTGTCTGCCATTGTCTAACACTGTGGCATTGGGAATTTCGAACTTGCATATCACGTTTCTCCACAAGAATTTGGGAACGGCTTTAGCTGTTATTGTAGCAAGAGCCTTTGCTTCCGCCCACTTGGTGAAGTAGTCTACTACGAATACAAGGTGTTTTACTCCTCCTTTCCCGAGAAGGAATGGGCCGACTAAGTCCACTCTCCACTGGGCGAAGGCCAGGGTGTAGTGATGGAGGTTTATTCCTTAGGCGACAGTGTGAGATTGGGGCATAAACTTGACATTGGGTGCACTTCTTGGCAAATTCCTTGGCATTTTTTGGGGTGTTTGGCCAATAATAGCATATTTTCAAGGCTTTGCTCGCCAAGGACCTCCCGCCAGAGTGATTTTTGCAATGCCATCATATATTTCTGCAAGAATGTATTACGCCTCTTTAGCTGATATACACCTCTTTAGCTGATATACATCTTAGTAATGGGTTAGAGAAACCCTTTTTATATAGTACGCCTTTGACCTATGTAAACTGGTTGGCCTTCCTCAGGATTTTCCTTGCC
The DNA here is from genome assembly GCA_036559045.1 of Platycarya longipes. Classification (NCBI taxonomy): domain Eukaryota; kingdom Viridiplantae; phylum Streptophyta; class Magnoliopsida; order Fagales; family Juglandaceae; genus Platycarya; species Platycarya longipes. The sequence continues at coordinate 39,961,055 of CM071797.1, forward strand.
ACTTCTTTCTTATCTAACAGGTTTCATATATCAAGATACTCAGATATTTGGCACCCCCATTAGGGCACGCTGGAACTGATAGTTTTGACTGAGATGCCAATAGTTGGTAAGTCTATTATTCTTTTATGCTCCTCCCACAGTAGCTCTTCGTTGCTTCTTGTCGATGCCGCTTTGGCTAGTCTATTTGCCACTGGATTATCTGCTCTCGGTACTTATTGTATGGAGAAATACGCGAATTGGTGGTAGAGTGTGAGGACTTGCTCCAGGTATTTCTTCAATTTTTCTCCTTTGGTAGTTTCAATCCCTGTTACTTGGTTTACTACAATTTGGTGGTCAGCTTTGACCTCAACTTTTCTAGCGCCCAAGGCTTTGGCGGCTTATAGTCCTACTATTAGGGCTTCATATTTGACTTCATTGTTTGTGATTTTGAAGGTGAGCGTCGCCATGTAATGATACTCTTGGCTTTCTCTTTGATGATGTGGATCCTAATTTCACCCTCAGTTGGCAAATGGACCCATCCACAAAAACCGTCCATGGTTGGCCTTCAACTAGAGCTATTCCTTTTGGAAACTAGTGAACTTGACTACGAAATCTGCCAAGCCTACCCTTTCATTGCTGATCCACAAGTTCGGGCCCATAGTTCATCTCGAACTCATTGAGCTCAATTGACTAGGCTCCTAGTCGTTCGAAAGAATCCAATTTTTGTGGGACCTTTCCATGAGGGTGTTCTATTAGTACTTTGATCGGATAAGCTTGGAAATAAGGTCCTAATTTCCTGGCAGCTATCACTAGCGCAAAAGCTAGCATCTTTGTCTGTGAGTATCGGACCTTGGCGCCCCTCAAGGCATGACTTGTGTAGTAAACCAGTACTTGGCTTCCCCCCTATTCTTTTATCAAAATGGTAGACACAGAGAGCGGTGATACTACTAGGTACACCTACAGGGTTTCTCTTTGCTCAAATTGCTTCAATAGTTGGGGGCTAGTTAAGTATTTCTTTATTGCCAAGAAAGCTTGGTCGCATTATTCATTCCAAGGGTGAGTTTTTCTCAATACTTGAAAGAATGACATGCACTTGTCTGCCAATTTTGATACAAACTTGTCCAGGGTAGCTATTTTTCGTTCTAGCCGTTGGGCGTCATTGCTAGTCTTGGGCAGTGCCATATTCAAATTTGTACTGATCTTTTCGGGATTAGCTTCAATGACCTATTCGACACTATGAAACCCAAGAACTTCCTTAAATTAACTTCGAATGTACATTTTGCTGGTTAAGTTTCATTATGTACTGGCGTAGCATTTTGAACGATGCCCTTAGATTTGCTAGGTTTTGGGCGGCCTCCTTGCTCTTCACCAGTAGGTCGTCGACATATATTTCCATTGTTTTTCCAATCAAACTCTTGAATATTTTGTTAACTAGTCACTCATACGTTGCACTAGCATTCTTTAGCTCAAAGGGTATGACTTGGTAGCTGTAGAGTCCTCGATCAGCTATGAATGACATTTTTTCTTCATCTGTCTTGTGCATTATGATTTGATTAATACCGAGCTAGGCATCCATGAAATTCAATAGTTTGTATCTTGCTGTAAAGTCTACTATTATATCAATTCGTGGGAGGGGAAAGTTGTCCTCAAGGCATGCTTTCTTGAGGTAGATGAAACTTATGCACATTCGTCATTTTCTATTAGCTTTTTTAACTAAAACAACATCGAAGAGTGATTTGGAGTAGTGTGACTCTTTTATGAACCCTACTGCTAGTAGTTTGTTTATTTCTTCTACTATGGCTGTACATTTTTCGGTGCTGAACGATTGCCTTTTTAATCATACTTTCTTGGCCTCCAGGTTAACACATAGGTGGTGTTCTAATATTGTGTTTTCAATTCCTGGCATGTCCTCATGGCTCTAGGCGAAGATATCTTTGTGTTCTATCAACAATTGCTTCAGCGCCTGTCGATGCTCAGGCGTGAGGGCTGCTCCCATCCTTGTAGTGGTATTTGGTCGGTCTAGGTGCAACTGTACAATCTCCAATGGCTCATGGCCTCTGCTTGTAATAGGCTGGATCATCTCTAGCCACTACAATTTGATGAGGTGGTAGTATCTCTTCGCCTTTAACCTTTCCAACTCCTGTTTGCATTGGAATTTTCATTTTTAAATGATAAGTGGTGGTTACCACCTTTAAGTCATTGAGAGTTTGCCCTCCTAGAATGGCGTTATAGGACAATGAAGCTTTACTATATAGAAATCCACCTTTGTGGTGGTGGCTTGACCACCTTGGCCCAGGGTGAGTGGGAGTGTGATTGCACCCGTAGGTTGCATTGTTTCTCCCAAGAATCCTTTTAGTGGAGTAGGCGATGGACGTAATATTTTTTGGCGAATACACATTCTTGTAAAGGCATCCCAGAATAAGATGTCGGCTGAGGAACCATTGTTGATCAAAATTCTTCTCTGTGTAATTGGCAGTTAACAGAGTGACGACCAAGGCATTGCCATGGGGGTATAGGACCCCCTTGCAATCTTCATCCTCGAAAGAGATGTTTGGTGTCATCCCTAGCTTGGTGTATTTGCTCAGTCTATTTGCATATACTTCGTGATACCTAGCTTTGTGGGCATGTGTCTACCTGCTTAATGAGGTTGAGCTGCCCCTTAGAAAGCCCCTTGCTATGGTATGGATTTCCCCTAGTGGGAATTGTTCTTGGTTCCTTTGTTGGTGGGGAGAATGATCTCTCCACTCTCTTTCTTGTTTTTGACACCTTGGGCTCGTGCTCCTCCTTCATTCATGCCCGCATTCCTCCTATCTTTTGGCTTTATACAATCGGCCAGCATTTTTTCCAGTTCACCATTTGCTGTCATTTCCAGAATTCACTTATTCAAGGTGTAGCAATCTTCCGTCTGGTGTGAATATGTCTAGTAGTACCTACAGTATCTTGCCTTTTTGTTCGAGGAATGTTCCTTCTCCTTTGAGGTTTGGTTGTCTCCTTGGACATTATGATTGTTATGAGCTTGGTGGTGGCTTTGGTCTCGCCGCTTGCTACTTGCCATGAACTATGTGGGGAACTATTTTGCCAATTCCTCAAAATTGGAAATTGATCCAAGACACAGCGTTCTAACCATATACATGCCACCACTTTTAGTGTGAGCGGGAAAGCTCGGCAAGCCATTTCTCTGGAAAACCCCGTGGAGGGTCATGTGTGCCTTGAAATTCTTGAGATGATCGACAAGGTCCTTGGACGCATTGTACAAATCGATCGAGGGGACTTTGAATTTTGCTGGTAACGGCACAGCTATAACTCCTTTATTATAGGAGAGATCTGTGTGAGTCAGCAATTGCTCCACAGAGGAAGATCCTCCCATCTTTTTTGCCATTTCTTCATATTTGTCCACCAGGTTGTGCAGCTCGTCGTGCATCTTTTTCTTTTCCAACTCATCGTTATATACTCCTCCGATGCTGTACACATTTCAGTTCTTCGTTCTGTTTCTGTAGCTGTTTCAATTCTTCGTTCTGTTTCTGTAGCTGTTTCGTAGTTTCTAGGGCTTGTCTCACCTTTCTTAGGCTTCAACCAATCGTGTTTCCACATTCGTCATGCTTGATTTCGGGACATCGTGATTTGCGTGTGATCGAGTGGTAGGTATGTGAAAATCATGTTAAAGTCTATAGAAGATAGAACCCCACAAATGGTGCCATTGGCCACTGACACCTATCTCACAAATGACTTGCAAATGTTGAGAAAGGTGGCATTGGATGCCCAGTAGAAACTCTGATGCCTAAGTTAATAATGAATATAGAAAAAATGTATGTTGAAAGTGAGATGATCCCCTTACTTTGTTGGAGGTTACTTACAACAGAGTGGGTAGTAACCGTTTTTGGTTGTTACTTTGATTTTGTATTCTCCTCGATCCCTAGATTTTAGGGGAGATATGTCCAGAAGATGTTTATCATGATAGTTCCTACTCACTAGGAATCATTTGTATTTCAAATGATGGTTGAGATCAGTTGTGATATCTATCTTTCTCCGTAAGGAGTTATCCTCATTCTATTTCTATAGCTGTTATGTGGTTTCTAGGGCTTGTCTCAATCTTTCTTTGGCTTCCGCCAATTGTGTTTCCATGTTCGTCATGCTTGATTCTGGGATGTCGTGGTTTGTGTGTGATCGAGTGGTAGGCATGTGAAAATCACGTTAGAGTCTATAAAAGACAATATCCCATAAAAGGCGTTACTGTAAAGGACGTGTTTCATACCACTAACACTGATCTCATGGTCGACTTGCAAGGGTTGAGAAAGGTGGCGCTAGATTCTTGGTGAAAACTCCAATGCCTAATTTAATAATGAATATAGGGAAAATGTATGCTGAAAGTGAGATGATTCGCTTACCTCGTTGGAGGTTACTTATAGAAGACGACGGAGCAATCGCTTTTGATTGTTACTTCAATTTTGTATTCTCCTTGATCCTTAGATTTTAGGGGGGATATCTCCAAAAGATGCTTACCATGGTAGTTCCTATTCACTAGGAATCATTTGTATTTCAAATGACAGTTGAGGGTAGTTGTTTATGTCTATCTTTTCCTATGAGAAGTTATCCTTGTTTATGAGTATCCTTAAGAATCCTTGTTTATGAGGGCGATTGTTGATGTCTCTCTCCGATACTTTTTTCCTTGAATGCGATTATCTTGGAATTGATTTTTTATGGGATTATCTTTGATTCTTAGTATCTTATGATTATTTGCTTTGATTTTCTTGGATTTGGTCGGTAATTTGTTTTTCATTGAAGGAGATTTTTTTGATATGAGGGTTTTGATGGGAGGATATCTTTCATTATATTTTTTGATATTTTTGGATTCAGTCTATAGAGATGCAGAGTATCTACTTGGAGAAAAGATATTTGTAATCGTAGAATGTATAAGAATTGTGTAATTTTTTTTAAAAAAGTGAATAAATATGAGATCTACATGCAAAATATAATAATTCTTTAATAATAGATTCCACTCTTTTTCAAAATCGATTATACAAAAGTTGCACACTCCACGATTAAATATAACATTACTGATCCCTTTGAGTATTTCTTTGATCAATACATGTGATCAATGTTTTACACACGTATCGTTATCCTTTTTCTTTATCAATTACCACAAATTTTTAGAAATCGAAAAGACAAACACGTAAAACAATATAAGAATTTAGAAGAGACGTGATATATTAGGATTTGAAACCACAATCTTTCTATTATGGAATAAAAAATAGAGCAATGAGTTTGACAAGAAAAAATAAGAAATTGAATTATGAGTAGTGTTACATGTACTATATTTTTATTTACAAGACTCATTTGATTAGTTATTTTATAAGATTTAATTTTGGTTTTTAAATTTCATGATTCTCAACATATTAATAATTGATATGCGGAAAAGTCAATTTTTTATAAGTTTTTTCAAAATAAATTTAGCATTTTCCTTTTGATTATATAATAAATATATAAGAGAAAATTCATTCATCATGTTTTTTTTAAATATTTCTAACATATAAACAATATAATTTTAAAATACAAATCTTACGTTAATATACTTTCAAGTACAAAATGGCAAGCAATTATACTTTATAATGACTAGCGTACTAATATAAATGTGGCAATTTTTTTATACAAATAATTGCCAGCAATAACTTATATTTAATTGGCTCATACAAAATTGTCAGGAATGTAAACACCGGTAAAACTTACTATTTAACGATGCAAAATAAATAAATTAGAGTGATTTTATAATCTTTAAAATAATTATATATTTTTTTTTACGTAACAATAGAAATGCTAGCAAAACTTCTTACTTATCACCCAAAAACAAGCACGAGCAATAATATATATTTATTCGCACATACAAAGACGCCAACATATAAATATCGATAAAATAACTAACTTGTTGGAGTCAAAGTCAACACATTTCTACCTTTGGCTCAGGTTACGATGAGGGCCTTGGCTCGGACTTCGGCCTTGACTAAAGTCCCTACTCGAGCCCTGGCCTTGGCTCTAGTGCGAACCCTAGCTTCAGCTTCGATGCGAGTGCAACTAAGGCCCCAGTTTCGACCTTGGCTCAAGCTCTAGCATGGGCACTGGCTCTTGATCAAGCAAGGGCCCTGACTCCAGCACAAACTCAAGCCCCAACTTAGGTGCTGTATCAAATTGGGCTAGGTCTCTGACTTGGGCACTTGCTTTTGCTAGGCTTAGGCTTTGGTTACAGCTCGAGCTCGACTCCGACTGAGGCAGCGATTCTAGCTCCGGTTTAGGTTTCAATTCTGGCTCATGCTCTGGTTTCGACTTAGGCTTGGGTCCAAGCTCTGACCAACTTTGACTCAAGCTTTGGCACTGGTCCTAGCTCATTTTTCCATTTCCTTTAACATTCTAACAAGTAACCTTACCTCATTGATAAGACCATTAAGAAAGTAACTTAACTTGTGGTTATCAGAGAGGCTTGTGGTTATCAGAGAGGCCTTGGATTTTGTTACATAATCCAGCAAATTGTCCCTTGTAAGTAGTCACAATTGTGGTCTGCTTAGAGCACTGGCATTGGATTAGTCAAATGCCAGTGCTCTTCATATTTTAGAGAATGGTCTCTAAATGCAGCCCACATTGAATTAGCTAAACACATTTCATCTGAATTTTTAGCTACATTAAATTCATCCTAGATTTCATATATGAAAAGAACTGTAGCTACTTCATCTTAATATTTTATTATTTCCTTCCTACGACCATCTCTTCTCGTAATCTATTTCTCGTCATCTTCTCCACTCTCTCGAAATTTCTTCCTCCCGAGGCCAATTCGTTCTTCACAGATCGAGGAAAACTTCTCCTCCAAGTCCCAGAACTTCTTCTTGACACCTTTTTTTTTCTCGAACACCCTAGATGTCAACATCAGGGCAGCCCCAATTCTTGTACACCCAAGCCCCCTCGAAGGTCCTCCACCTCTGAAATCTCCCCTAGGAGTGCATCGAGGAGGAGCTCATTGAGCTCTGCAAGCCATTCGACAAGATCGTCAACACCAAGTGCAACGTTAGTGCTAATTGCAGCTAGGCTTTCGTCGAATTTGTAAGCCTTTCTTTGTATTGGAAGAGCCCGTGCTGTTTTTATTTATTTATTGGAATCTAACGATATCATGGAGTTTGTAAAGGTTTTACGTTGTTTATTGATTTGTATCTCTATGGCTTGTAAAGATATTTAATTAGGCATGTATTTGTTCATAAGAGAGGGGTTTTGGTGAGGAGCATTTTGGGTCTTGGGGAGGAGATTTTATTGATTTGGCTTTTCGTTGAATTGGGATTTCCAACTAATGCATACTTTAGGGGTCATTCTATTGCTATGTGTTCCATGGAACTGATGGATAATTTATGGGGTTGATTTATTAGTCTATCGTGTTTTCTTAGTATTTTACCATTTTGCATTGATTTATCTATGAATTTTTTTTCAAATATGTTTGTCAAGGTAGAAAATGGTCGATTAAAAAAAAAAAAAGTGGAAAAGAAAACGACAGTGACCCTCAAGAAGATTTACAAATTCCCCAAAATTGAAAATGGATTAATTTTCTTGATAGTGCCTCTCAAATTTGTCTTCCAATGCTCATTTACTTTTTCCTTTAATGCGACAAAGCAAAATAGTAGGCAAACAACTGTTGTTCCTGAATTGAGCTCTCAGAACAATTCAAATGGAAATTAAGCATACTTGTTTCGACAAGCTATGTACATATGAGATTATTATATTATAGATTGTTAAACTGAATATAAAATATGGTTGTTGAAGGTTATTAAAGATTATGAAAATAAATAAAAGAGTAATTCAAAAATATAAATTAATTAAGTAAATATAAATAATAACAAATAATAAAATTTTATTATTATAGAGAATGTGATAGCTAATCCAGTATAAACTTTAAGTTTTGAGTAATTAGTTAAAGGATGAAAAGTTACATATTTTTCAAATTTTGAAATTGGGATGAACAATCCAATATGAATGCTTTTAAGTCTAGTTAATGCCTCTGTGCGGTCATTGTAAGAAGTGGCCCCAAACTTCAGCTATAAGGCTTCAATAAATGCATCCCAATTAGCCATTTGACCCCTTGTAAAAGCATCTTGATACCAAATTAGAGCCGCACTCTCTATATGATACGAGGCCATCAAAATCTTTTGGCATTTTGGAGTTTGGTGAGACTCAAACTAGTTTTGGCTATAAAGATCTACCTTGCTGGACCCTACCCATTGAAATGGGAAAAATCTGACCTCACACCCTTAATCAGATTCCGTCTAATTTCAATTGCTTCAACATTATCATTTTCATTATTTTGATGAGCAATAACAGTACGCATCATATCTATCAATTGATCTAACCTTGTAGTGATTTCTTGTAGCCTTCCTTCCTACCAGTTTACTTGAGTCTGCAATGTTTCTTATTGCTGTTTGGATCTAGTGCCCTCTACCATCAAAATCTTAACTCTGGATACCAATTGCTAGGGTACTGTTTATATGGATATGTAAAAATGGCAAATAAAGAGAAGATGATTGTAATGAGGATATGAAAAATATGAATGAATGAAGGAAATGGATAAATGGAGAAGATGATAAGATAGTCACGTAGGGCCTAATTCGAGGCAAGCCCTTCCTCTTAATAAAAACATTCACAAATGATTCTGCATAGTCTAACATCCTTCCCTGTTCCCCCTTACATCCACAACCATAGGAATATTCTTACATGTGTTGGTGCCCTACTAGCTTAAGTATAACAGAAAAGTCGAGCCTCCTAGAATTAAAAAGCCAAAATGACAAAGTAAAATAACAATGGTAAATTAAAATAAATGACACATTGTCTTCAGCTCCCCAAAAAGGTGATGTTGGACATGGCACCTCGCAATGTAGGAAACGACATTGTTTCTCCTTGGTTGAAACAATAGCATCGCGAGATCCACTTATTGCTAACACTTGCACTTCAAGATTCACTTTAAACTGAACTGCCTTATTTTGTCTTCAAGTTTTTCCCTAAACTGTTTAAACCCTAGATCAATTCATCTTTAATTTGGGTAGCATAGCACACGCTTTGGTTCTGACTTAGGCTTTTGTTCAGGCTTCGATTTTGGCCAAGGCTCAGAGCTTCAATTTCGATTTAGGCCTAGGCTCAGGCTCAGATTCAAACTCAAATTCAGGCTCAGGCTCGAGCTCGAGTTTGGACCCGAGCCTGGGCTCAGGGTCAGACTAAGGTTCCAGGTCGTGCTTGAGCTTGGGCTTGGGCTCAGGGTCAGGCTAAGGTTCTAGCTCGTGCTTGAGCTCGGGCTCGGGCTTAAGCTAGGCTCGGGCTCCACCTCAGACTCAGGCTTAGACTCTGGCTCCAACTCTAGCTTTGGCTCCGATTCTAGCTCAAGCTTTGGTTCAAGCTACTACTCAAGGCTTGTCATAGGTAATCGTTGTACAGATAATCGAAGCATCTCCTCCTTTGAGAGTCCACCCTTGTCATTTGTGATGGTGATCATTTTCTTCTATTGATAGATTCTTCTCCACAAATCAAGCAAAGATCCCCTCCAGATTTGTAGCACCATGATTTTAGAAAATTAGCATGGTTTTTGTAATTGTAAAATTATATCATGCTAGAATTAGTTACCTTAGATAGATTTGTCTTTTGTATCTACATATTGGACAGATTTCTTAATGTAAATTCAAGTTCCACAATATAAAGAATTATTTTCTTGACATGGTATATAGCCAAACCCGATCCCTTATCTAACGTCTTCATGGCTTACTCCTCAAATCTCTTCCTCCCTCCTATACCCTACGACCAACTTCATGGATAATGTCACCTCCTCGCCTCTCTTTGATAGCTGTCATGACTGGGTGGCGGATAGTGTCCCCACCGATCACCTCTGCCATGATTGAATCTAATTCTCATCTCTGGTTGCTCCATCTCATGACCAAATGGTCAATTTACCAAATGGTCATTTAATTCAAATAGATGGTGTCGACACATGTACAATAGCCAAACACCTCACCTTGTACAATATCCACTTTGTCTCTCAATTTCTCTTTAATTTCCTTTCTGTCCCCAAACTCACTAATTCTAATTTTTGCATTGTTTCTTTTTCTTCTTCCATTGTTTCTTTTCAGGACCTGCACTCGACATGGCTAATTGGAGCAGGTGAACTTTGCAATGGACTTTATGTGTTACTGGTCACCACTCACCATGACTCTTTCTACTCAGATCACCGCCAATAAAATTCTGTGGCACCAACGCCTAAGTCATCCCGCCTGCTTAGTTATTCAAAGTCTTTTAAATAATCATTGTACTATCTCTGGTTGTGAAATTTGTGCTCATTCTAAGCATATTTGATTTCATTTTTCCCTTCATGCTAATAAAAGTACTGTGGTTTTCAATCGATTTTTTTTTTTTGTGATATGTGAGGTGGTTACCATACTTCTTTTATTTGTGGTGCTCATCATTTTTTTACTATTTTCGATGATTCTTCTCACACTACTTGGTGGTATCTCATGCGCCATAAATCTGAAGCATACACCCATCTCATACATTTTTTTGCTTATCCAAAATCAGTTTAACACTACTGTTAAAATTACTAGAACTGATAATAACCAAGAATTCCTTTCCCACAAGTTTCAATTTTACATTCACAATCACGATATTATTCATGAATGTATTTGTGTTGAAACTCCACAATAAAATGGTGTTACGGAGCATAAACATCGGCACCTCCTGAATATTGCTCAAAATCTCCGTTTTGAAGCTCACTTACCTTTAAAATTTTGGGGTGACTGTGTCCTCACCACTGCCTATCTCATCAATCGCACTCCTAGTCGCGTTCTTCAAAATAGATCCCATTTTGAACTTCTCTTCAATACTTTCCCAAATTACGATCATCTATGAGTGTTTGCTTGTCTTTATTATGCACAAATCCTCCATGCCTCCTGTGACAAATATTCTCCCTGTGCTTCTAAATGTATTTTTCTTGGTTGTCGTAGCACTCATAAGGCTTACAAACTCTATAATCTAGATATTCAAGTTGTTTTTTATTCTCATAACGTCACCTTTTACGAAAATCAGTTCCCTTTCCAAGACATTCCTCAAAATACACTTCCATCTCCCCTGATTATCCCCTTACCCCTGCTTGAACCTATCTTACCACCCTCTATTTCTCCTACTAATATTTTCGATCCTTCTCCTTCTTCCCCTTCTCTTCCCTCCTTGCCATTCTCCTATTCGCACCATTACCTGACCCGCCTATCTTTAGGACTATATTTGCCTGACCATATACACAGAGCCCACTGCATCTTCATCCATTGAAACAACCTCAAGTAGTACGACTCATCCTTTATCTACTTTTCTTTCTTATTCTCATTTCTCACCCTCTTACCTTATTCTCTTAAATGCTCTCACTGTTTCTGCTAACCCTTTTTGTTATTCCACTGCTATTCAACCCGCCCATTGGCGAGACTCCATGTCTACTGAACTCAGTGTTCTTGAAGCCAATTCTACTTAGACACTTGAGCCCCTTCCTCCTAAAAAGAAACTCTTTGTTGAAAGATACAAAACTCGTTTAGTCACCAAAGGCTATACTCAAGTTGAAGGCCTTAACTATCACGAGACCTTTGCTTCCATTGCCAAGATGACTACTGTTCACTGCTTGTTGGCTGTTTTACTTCTCGACAATGGATTATCCACCAACTTGATGTTAAAAATGTATTCCTCCATGGATACCTTAATGAGAAAGTCTATATGACTCCTCCTCCTGGTAATTGTTCAAAATGAGAGTCCCGTGTCTGTCATCTCTGCAAATCCATCTATGGCCTCAAACAAGCCTCTCGTAACTGGTTTTTCAAACTAATGACTGTGCTTTTTGATGTAGATTTGTCTCAATCTCAAGTGGATCACTATTTATTTACCTTGATTACCTCTTCCAGCATCACTCTGGTCCTTTGTCTACGTCGACGACATCCTAATTACCAGCAATGATCCATCACAAATTGCAGTCTTCAAAAGTGTCCTCTCCACATACTTCAAAACCAAAGATCTCGATCTTTTCAAATATTTCCTTGATCTTGAAGTTGCTCGCTTATCCCAATGCATCTTTCGCAACCAACACAAATATACTCTTGACATCTTACCTAACTGTGGCCAACTTGGTGCCCGAACTGCTTCCTTCCCCATGGAACGAAACCTGAAGCTCACTGACCATGACAACACTTTTCTTGATGATCTCAACTCTTACCGAAGACTTGTTAGTCTTCTTATATATCTTACTATCACCCGTCCTCAAATTGTTTTTGCAGTGAACATCCTTAGTCAGCTCATGCACGCTCTTCATGCCTCTTACATGCAAGCTGCCAATCGAGTCCTCTGCTACTTCAAAGGCAGTCTCGAAACACGGCATATTCTTCTCTTCCTCCAAAACTCTCCATGTCATTGCTTACATAGATTCTGATTGGGCGAGTTGTCCCACTACTCGTCAATCCATCACAAGTTATTTCATTCAACTTGGCACCAATCTCATTTTATGGCATACCAAGAAACAAACTACCGTGGCTCGTTCATCTGTTGAAGTCGAATATCGCACCATGGCCGTTACCACCTGTGAACTTACTTGATTGAAACAACTTCTCACTGATCTTGGTCTCTCCCACTCTGAGCCTATAAGCCTATATTGTGACAATCAGTCTGTGCTTCACATCGTTCATAATCCTGTGTTTCATAAGCGAACCAAACATATTGAGATGGACTATCACATCGTTTGTGATAAAATTTGGCCAGGACTTCTTACTACCCTCCACACTTCCCTTGTGAACAAGTTGTCGACATCTTCACTAAAGTATTAGGTAATGATCTCTTCCACCATTTTTTCTGCAAGTTGGATATTACAGATCTCCATGCGCTAACTTGAGGGGGCGTATTAACAGATTCTTCTCTACAAATCAAGCAAAGATCCCCTCCAAATTTATAACACCATGATTTTAGGAAAGTAGCATGATTTTTGTAATTGTAAAATTATACTATACTAGAATTAGTTATCTTAGATAGATTTCTCTCTCGTATCTACATATTTGATAGATATCTCAATATAAATTCAAGTTCCACGATACAAAGAATTATTTTCTTGTCATCTTTTGATCCTTGGTCTTGTCCTTCAAAGATATATTCAAAATACCGTTGACATCAAGATCGAAGCATACTGTGATCTGAGGAAAGCCCCTGGGAGCAGGAGGGATACCTGAAATCTCGAATTTACCGAGCAAGTTGTTGTCCCTGGTCCTTGCTCTCTCACCCTCGTAAACCTGGATCAACACATCAGGCTGGTTGTCGGAATAGGTAGAGAACACGTGTTCTCTTTTTGTGGGGATGGTAGTGTTCCTGGGAATCAACACGGTCATGACACCACCTGCAGTTTCCAAACCCAAGGAGAGAGTGGTGGTTTCCAAGAGCAGTAGATCCTGAAACTTCTCATTGCTCTCGCCACTCAAAACAGCAGCCTGGACTGCAGCACCATAAGCAACGGCCTCATCAGGATTGATGCTCTTGCATAGCTCCTTACCATTGAAGAAGTCCTGCAAAAGCTGCTGGACCTTGGGAATTCTGGTCGAGCCACCGACGAGGACAACATCATGGACAGTGCTCTTGTCCATCTTGGCATCACACAGACACTTCTCAACAGGGTCCATGCACTTCCTGAAGAGATCCATGTTGAGCTCTTCAAATCTGGCACGAGTAATGGTGGAGTAGAAATCAATGCCTTCATATAAAGAATCGATTTCAATGGTAGTCTGGGCAGTGGAAGAGAGAATTCTCTTTGCCCCCTCACATGCTGTCCTCAACCTCCTAAGAGCTCTAGGATTGCCACTGATGTTCTTCTTGTTCTTTCTATTGAACTCCTGAACAAAGTGGTTCACCATTCTGTTGTCAAAATCCTCACCACCAAGATGGGTGTCACTAGCTGTAGCCTTCATCTCAAAGATACCCTCCTCGATAGTAAGAAGAGAGACATCAAAGGTACCACCACCAAGATCAAAAATCAAGACATTTTTCATTGCCTTCTTGTCAAGACCGTAAGCAATGGCAGCGGCCATGGGCTCATTGATGATACGCATAACATTGAGACCTGCAAGAACACCAGCGTCCTTTGTAGCCTGACGCTGAGAGTCATTGAAGAGTGCGGGTACAGTAAGCACAGCGTTCTTTATTGCCGAACCAAGATGAGCCTCTGCAACCTTGCGCATCTTCCTAAGAAGCATGCAAGAGATTTCTTCAGCAGCAAATTGCTTCTCCTCACCCTTGTAGTTGACCACAATCATCGGCTTGTCTGATTCGGGTCTGGGAATGACCTTGAATGGCCACCATTTCATGTCACTCTGAACTGAGGCATCACTAAATCTGCGGCCAAGTAACCTCTTTGTAGCTGCACAGAGAGGTAATTAGGATATTAGACATTTCAGTTTCTTTCTGGAATATGCTTATGCTAGCTAGAACTTAACCAAATAAAGCAAGCTACATCTATATCCGATCCGTAAACTGAAAGACATCTATGAATACAACAGCAAACATAAACACATGAGGAATTAAAATCTAAGAATCAGCGAAGGGAATATGGTCGAAGGAGCTCAGATCTCACCGAAGACGGTGTTGATGGGATTCATAAAGACCTGGTTCTTGGCCGCATCACCAATCAAAAGCTCCGTATCGGTGAAGCCAATGTAGGAAGGCGTTGTTCTGTTACCCTGGTCATTGGCGATGATCTCTACGCGGTTGTGTTGCCAAACTCCCACGCACGAGTACGAGGTTCCGAGATCAATCCCGATTGCTGGGCCTTCTCCTTTCCCGGCCATTATGATGGTTTTGCCGACGGAACGAGAAGAATAGATTCGAAGGTAGGAAAATAAGATCTGAAAGCTAGCTTAAGAAAAAGAGAAACCCTACTCCCACAAACGGGAATCTCCATTGTGGGGTAGAGTTTTTTTTTTTTTTGTAATTTTGTTTTTTTTATATATTGATTTAAAATATGTATTTTGTAATATTATGATTTTTAATATTTTTTAAAATAATTAAAAAAATATTGAAAATAAATATTAAAAAAAAAAGAAGAAAATTTTTTAAACTAGGCAAGACCCAGCCGAAACCGAACGTTTTTCAGCGTAGAACTGCTCTAAGAAAATAGAAGAAAAGAACTCTAGCTATGGTTTCAACGTGAGAGAGATGATTATTAATAGAGCGTTCACAATAGTTTAATAATTATTGTTTAGTTCAATTTTGGTAAAAAATTCTATTTTTATAAATTTTGGGTAGTCATTTTTTATTATACCAAATAATAGACTCAATAATTTAATAGAAATTCTATTAAAATATTAATTTTTTATTTATTTTAACTTTAATTATAATTTAAATATTGATTTGTTATTATAAAATATATATTAGTCTTCTAACGTTCATATTATTCATAATGGACAAAAAAATTTCACGGTCATATTTTTTAATGGTTATAATTTTCCAATAGTTATATTTGGTGAAAATGGATTGAATAGAATTATGTTGAACTGAAATGATATTTTGTGAAAACCTAGACGAAACGCAAAAATAAAAATAAAAATGAAAAGCAAAAGTCTAATGTGAGAGAGTAAACAAGTGGAAAGAGTGAATATTTTAATTCCAAAAAATGATTTGGCTAGTACTCACCCAGTATCTATATTTGTTGAGCTAAGAGAGAGAGATGTTTTGACTATCCACTTATTGAGACTATTGCAATCCTATTTTAGTGCCTCATAAGTTTTTTTGTTCTAAAACTAAAAAAATAATAATAATATTATAAGAAAATTTACAAAAGAAAATATTTAGAAGTTCTATTACTTTAAATATTAAAATTGTTATTACTTACAATTAAACAATATATTCATATATAGTTTTGTTTGGATTGAAAAACGAGATAAGATAATTTTAAATAAAAGTTAAAAATTAAATAAAATATTATTAGTATATTATATTTTATGAAGAAATTTTAAAAAAATTATAATGATAAAATGAAATGAAATAAGATGAATTTTAAATACAAATGATATGATAAATGAAATAAGATCAGATAAATTAGTCGATTATAGGGAATTGATAGGGGGCGTGTGAGACAATTTATGGTATGTAGGGTTCTTTGATTGGTGGCTGAGTATGGGAAGTGAGACTAATGGAGCTGGTCGACTATGGTATTTGGGAAGGAAGAATCTTCAAGAAAATTCAAGAAAATTCAGAAACGCTCAAGAATAATGAAGAACTCAGCACACACAATGCTTCCACAAGAGTTTCGGCCAACACTCCTCCAAGCACATCCAACACTTCAACAAATCAACACTACACACTCCAACACATAACAACTCACTCTCAACAATATGATAAATTCGAAATTCACAAGAAACGCTCACTTACTCACACTTGCACCAAACAATGAATAATACTTCAAGTTTTATTGAAAATCAAAACATAAAAGATAAGTAGAGTTACACCGATTCAGGAATTGCACGAAATTTTTCTCATCAAGGAGATTCATAAATTGCACTATAAGAAATCCAAGTACAAAATCACTAAATGATAAATTCAACCAAAGTGGCTGGCCTCTCTCTCTCTCTCTCTCTCAATGAGTTTGTCAAATGTTCAAAAGATCTTAATTGAAATGTCTAAAGTTCTATTTATAGAGTCTTACAATTTGAAAACCCCCAAAAGGTCCCTGGTAAAAACAACTAATTAAAATAATATCAAATGAAATAAATAAAATAAACTAAGCAAATGAAATGATGGTGGGCAATCAAGGTGGTGGTCGTGGTATGCATGGCCCAATGATGGAGTAGTGTGTAGCATGACCCACGGTTGGGCTGGTCTGCATGGCGTCTGGCTGCGTGGCATGGTATGGTGCCATGTGCTAGTCTGATGATATGCACGGCATGGTGTTACATAGGACCTGCTGATAGTAGGCATGGTAGGGTGCCATGCATAGGCTTGATGATTGGCATAGGATGATGCCATCTGCTCCTCTACATGGCCCAAGTAGGTGGCTTGAGCGTTGGTATTATAAGGCGCGGGCTCGAGCCGCGCGCTGGATAACATGCATGGTGTACATGCCACTCGCCTAACCTGCAAGGTAGGGGTGTGCTGCGACTCCGAACTTGTCGGAGTTCGGAGTTTCCGACTCCGACTCCGACAATCATCGAAGTCAAAAAAATATTCCGATTCCGACTCCGAAACACTGTCGGAGGCTGACACCGATCGGAGTTCGGAATTTCGAATTCCGATCGGAGTTCCGATCGGAAGTTCGGAATTCCGAACCCCGATCGGAGTTCCGATCGGAACTCTGAATTTTGATTCCTTCGGCGAGTTCGATATGGGCCAAATTACACTCATTCCGAAACTAAATGATCCCAATTGGGCCATACTAATTCCATATGAGCTCATTTGTTTAATTGAGATGTATTTTTTGTGAAGAAATAAGTTAACTGTGCTTACTTAACAATTAACATGTATGGACTATGGTAGACTTGGTAACTGGCAAGTAATCAATCCATCAGTCATACAGCTGTCTGACGTGCACGATCTTTGATAATGGAGCCAAATATTTGAGTTTCCCGCATAATCTCTTTGGGTTTACATCGCGGCGCGCATGGATAGAAAGTAACTTTTTATATTTTAACGTGCGTAACTGCGTTTAATGGTTGAAACTGATTTGAGATAGAATAAATTTTTTTAATAAATAAAAATAAATTAAGATAATAAAATAAGTTTTATGAGATTTATCTCAAATGAATTTTAATATATTTTAATATTATAATAAATTTAGATATAGTTATAAAATTTTAAAAATTTATGAATTTCCTATATAAAGAAATGTTGAATTAAAATCTCATATGTGAATAAGTTTTAACTTGAGATGAATTTACTGATATGAGAATTGAGTATTTAGATACTAGATTCAATTGAGTTGTCACAACTATTGATCTATTCAAGTTTCAGTTTTCACTACTAAGTACTAATTAGTCTTAAATAATTAAACAAAAAATACAAAGTACTAAGTAGTAATTACAATGCTAATGCCAGCCAGTACCGTTATAGCATAATACAAAAAATAGTAATACAAAAAATAGTCCAGGACTCTAGACTATTAATACAAAAAATAATACAAAATATAAATTAAATTATCACTGATAGTCTGATGACTCTGGTTCAATGGGACGGTTGGGACCCGTATCGATATTACAAAATAATAATAATAATAATTGCTGCAGCAAAATAGTTTGTTGTTGGAACTTATACGGAATCGTACCTGAGATTAAGATAAAAATAAAATGTATTATTATATAAAAAAAATTAAAATTAACCAAACATGAAAAAAGTAACTATAAATTAGAGAAAAAATATACATAATCGATAGTTGCTCCATCAGTCATCGGCAAGTATGGTAGGGTTGATAACTAAATCTGTAAAATCATAAATAGTATAAATTAAAATTTAAATAGATTTATGAAAATGAAATTATAAAAAAGATTATTGAAATAATTTAATAATTATATAAACTTTGTTACTTTAATAATTTAAAAAGAATTAAATAAATTAATTTAAGTTTACCTGACTCAAGTCTGTAGCTCACGGCATCGATGCCAATACTCTCTAGTCCAGTAGGTACATCACTGAGCCAGTTTTGTGTGCAAATGAGGGCCTCCACGGTTGACGGTTACAATGAACTCCGGTAGGCATCTAACACCCGACCTCCAATGCTAAATGCCGACTCAGATGCAACCGTAGTGATAGGAACGGCTAATACATCTCGAGCAATGCAAGAGAGAATCGGGTACTTGGGTGAATTAGCTCTCCACCAAATCAAGATCTGAAACTCCTCACTAGGCTCCTCAACCTCTGCCAGTAAATATCGCTCAACCTCATTTGTACACTGCAATGGATTTCTTGTTGACCGTGCATGAAACGACGTCATGACGTTGAAGCCTCGGGATCGACTGGCTACACTGGCCTGACTCGAATGAGCATTTGTGGCTGGTCCTGAGCTCAAACTCGAATGTGAGGTACTCATGGCTCGTGAGGATGAAGCAGGACTACTGGCACTGTAATGGGTGTACAACTCGTTCAAATCTGCCTTGAGTGCTGTGATAAACGAATTAGCCTTCACTGCCCTGAGAACCTCTGTTGCCCACCATTCTACCACTGCCAACTTCAATCGGGGGTCGAGGATCGACGCTATGAACAATAATCTATTTATCTTCTCAACTTGCCCCCAATATTTATCATATTTGGACTACATCTGTGATGCCATACCAGATAACAATCCACTCAGGTCAGCACAACCTTCTTTCAAGTGGTGGTGTAGCATGGAGATCTCGCTAAACCACATGTTTGTCGTCGCATATGCAGATCCAGAAACCTGTATCGTGATGTCATAAAAGATTTATAAAAATGTGACAAACTCGGATATATGTTGCCAATCGATGTTGTCTGGCGGACCGAGCCCCCTTCCATCAGGCTCCAGTAGGGCATACCTCAAACCTACATCCTCAATCTCCAGCCGCTCAAGTGCCTTTTGGTACTTTAGTGCCACATCCAACATCAGATATGTGGAGTTCCATCGAGTGGGAACATCTAGGCACAACATCTTTGAAGACTCAACCCCAACCTGTTCTGCTATTGCCTTGAACTTTTGCAGCCTTTGGGGAGAAGCCCCCGCGTACCGCACAATGTTGCAGACTTTCTTGATAGAGTCGTCTACATTTTCCAACCCATTAACTGTTTCATCATTGAAAAATATCTAATTATCATAATAATTAAAAAAAAGGTACTATTTTCAAAGACTTTAATCATAAAAATATTAAAATACAAAATACAAAATTAAAACCAGAAAGACTCACCAACAATAAGGTTGATTATATGAGCAGTACATCAAACGTGGATATACTGGTGATTTTTAATCACATCCTCTCTCGCCCTCGTATTTCGGATAAACCATTCGATGGCGGACTCATTTGCACCGGCATTGTCAACTGTAACGCATAATATTTTTTGGATGCCCCAATCAACCAAACAATCATCCATCTCTGCTCCTATCGATGCACCCTTATGGTCAACTATTTCTTTAAATCCAATAATCTTTTTTTTAAGATTCCACTCACTATCAATGTAATGTGCTATAATACACATGTACGAGGTATTCTGTACCGACGTCCATGTGTCGGTCGTAAATGACACTCTCTGGCCAGTGGTGGAGAACATCTTCTTCATTTCTGCCTTTTCCCTCAAATGCATCTTCATACAATCTCGCATCACTGTATAACGGGATGAGATTTGAAATATTAGTTCAAGCAGCTTCACAAAATACCGGAACCCATCCTTGTCAACCATGGTAAATGGCATCTCATCTTTTATAATCATCATCGCAAGCGCCTCACGAAATATCTTCTCACTGTATTGAGGGACAACTAGATTCCTTATCTGTGTCCCTATCCCATCAGTGGCTGTAGAAGTCTCGTAGCTAAGATTGGTCTGAGACCCAGCTGCGTCTGCATTTGATAATTTATTACCAATATTAGTCTTAAATGAAAATTAAATGGGATCATAATCACAAAACTAAGTAGCATATAAAGCAAGACACTAACCTCTTGATGCCATCCCATTCGTTATTTGGTAGCGCTTGCAACCGTTTAGATGTGCTGAAAGGCAAGAAATACCTTACCTTTTTGAATGACACCCAACTCGAGCGCCACAATGATTGCACTCAGCCTGTGGGTTATGGGGATCCCCACCCTCAACCTTCTCAAAATGTTCTCATGTCCACGATCTTTTTTTATTTGACCGTGGACGGGGTGGCCTCGCAGCTGTAGGGTGTACTGGTACATCTGGATCCTGAATCGGATCGTCCCCAACGCCCATCTCCTCCTCCTCCATAAACTGGTCGGGATCTTCCACTTTTAATTCTATGTCGACTGGAAGTGGAAATCCACTGCTAGCACACGAGGTTTGTGCTTGAGTGGAGGGTAGCCGACTACGGCTCGAAGCTGCAACGTGGAGCGCCGAAGGAGTCCTACCATCTGGATTCGGAGCCTCATGTGGAGTCGGAGTCCCACTAGCACTGCGTGAGGGATCCATCTGTTTGTAATTGTAGACCTAGAATTCAAGTATAACAATATAAAAAATGTTAGTAAATTCCTAAAAATTATAATGTTATAGTGTAGCAAAATACAATATTAGGAAACTGTTATTAGGTGAAAGTTCATGACTTGTACTGAATACAGAAATCATGACTTGTTTCTAGAGTATTTTTTTACAAGTAAAATATTTCTATCTAATTGTTTACACACACATTTATTTAATTATCAAGAAATCATCCAACCATTGCAATCAAAGTTAAATTGTCCTAACCCAGTAATCTAATTTTCTCTGGAAAAAAAAACTTGTGGAATTGAATATACGCATCTTGTTTGGTGAATGGTGATGGTTTTTAATGGCAAATAACTGGAATGGAAAAGAAAGAGAATAAATACTCTAGAAACAAAACAAGGCACATTAGAGCCTTCAATGATGTAATTATAAATCTATAAACTTTTATACTCTGAAAAGTGTTTGAAAATTACTTGGAAAAAAATGTTTGAAAATTGGAACATAGCAAGCTGCCAAGCATGTAGGGCATAGATCAATATAATTATCTCAATTATAGGAGATGGCTCATGATTAGGACGCTTACCTGTAATGATCCATATTAGTTTTATGCTAATCATTATAGGTTGTTTTGGTTTTGCTAATTCCTAATTAATCTTTCTCTCTCTCTATATATATATAATATATATGTGTGTATGTTACTATGTCATATGTGCAACTTTTTGGAATAATATAAGTAGTAGATAGTTTCACTTCTCATTTGCCTAACTTTGTAACTAAAGTGTGGCATCCCGATTCCCGTTGTGTTTCAATAACTTTGTAACTAAAGGTGTTGGACGGTATTAATATTATCACCTAATTATGCTTTGGTTCCTTAACACCACGAGCTTCCATTATTAATACTTCATGATGTGACCCATACTCGTACTTGTAGGATGAGTTGATCTCTCCCTTTCCAGCTGTTCTAATTGATGATTTGATCTATTCTTGGAAAAAATTATTAATTAGAGCGGGTTTGATTACATAAAATCAAATTATTTTATTTCATTTTATATAATAAATATTTAATAAAAAAATTAAATTCATCTCAACCTATTTCATACATTCCAACAAATATTTCAATATATTTATATTCAAACAAATGATCTCAATAATAAATATAACCTACAAAGTACAACCATTACTATTTACAATTTTACATATAAGTTCAAATCATTTGAGATCATGACGTCGCGTCAATATTCAAACATAACCTACACTTTATTTTGTAAGTACATAACAGAACAGGTAGTCTATTTTTTTTTACCTACAATATATATATTATTTTTTTTAATAAAAATGGTCCAAGTTTGAGTAAGCCTTCTTGCTGAATTTTACATTTAAATAGAATACACAACGTCGCAACTCGCAACGACATTTAATTAGGCCAAATTCGAATTTTTTTTTCTCAATGACATTTCATCGAACAGTTTACACACATTGTCAAAACACACAATATAAACTCGAAATTATTTTATTTCATTTTATATAATAAATATTTAATAAAAAAATTAAATTCATCTCAACCTATTTCATACATTCCAACAAATATTTCAATATATTTATATTCAAACAAATGATCTCAATAATAAATATAACTTACAAAGTACAAACATTACTATTTATAATTTTACATATAAGTTTAAATCATTTGAGATCGCGACGTCGCGTCAATATTCAAACACAACCTACACTTTATTTTGTAAGTACATAACAGAACAGGTAGAATACACAATGACATTTAATTAGGCCAAATTCGAATTTTTTTTTCTCAATGACATTTCATCAAACAGTTTACACACACTGTCAAAACACACAATATAAACTCGAATTTTTCACAATATAATAACATACACAACTCACAAGCTAACCAACTCAAAGAATCACATTAAAATAATACATTTAATTAGTTTTCATTAGTTTTAATTACCCCAATTCGAATTCGCCGATTCGGAGGGCTAGCAGGCGTTAGGCGACGTTGTAATGCAACGGCGGTGTGAGAGAATGAAGGAGGAAGCGGCGGTAGCCACCGGAGGTTCGGAATCGCCGTTGGAGAAGACGAGCAGCGCTGCATTGGGGGATGGATTTCGGAGTCTCAGCCGCGGATGGGAGGAAGAAGAAGGAAGAAGAAGAAAGAGGCCGCGGGCTGGGGTATAAGAACGCCGTTCCTATTTAATTGGAACGGCGTCGTTTACCTAAATTAAAAAACCAAAAAATAAAGATGCAAAACGATGTTGTTTTGCATCTTTATTTTTTTTTAAAAAAGTTCGGAGTTCGGAGTCGGTATTCGGTATAAAAACTGACTCCGATTCCGAAATCCGACTCCGACTTCAGAGTCGGAAATTTCCGACTTCGAATTCTGACACCGATTGGAGTCGGAATCGGAGCGGAGTTCAGACGGAAGTCAGAAGCCGGAAGTCGGAAATTTTGCCCACCCCTACTGCAAGGCACGAGCTGGAGTCGTGCGCTGGATGGTATGTCTTGTGGGTATGCCATTAACCTCGCCTACAAGGCGCTAGCTGATGCCGTGTGTTAGATAACATGCCTTTGAGGGTATGCCACTAGCCTTGCTAAGGTCCACCTGCGTATCAAGACACAAGCCAAGACACGCAAGCAGACCCAATGTGGTGGTGTCAAGAATGGTCAAGAGTGGTGTCGAGATGTAGCTTAGGGCCATTGGCCTAGGGGCTACTGTAACCCATCTCATCTGATTCTCTTAAAATGAGGAACCGGATAGAGGTGTGTTTTGGAATAAAACCTTAAAAGACACCTCAAATTCTAACTTATACAAGATTTTGAGGAACAAGTTAGAGGTGCTCTTAGGTTATTAACTATACACTCGAGTACACTTTAATTATACACTTGAGTACACTTATACTGTACACCAGATTTCATCATTTATCCAACTCATCCCTACAGCAACTCAGGTTAGTTAACTGTTAAGCTTTTCCGTACGACGTTAAACTATAGCTACGAGTCAAGATGCGATACTTTGGAATCTGGATGATTACTTTCATTAAGAGTATGAGCATTCTATTCATATTATTGTTCATGTGAGGATGTGTGTGATGAGTGTGGATGCTCCCAATCATTTTAGTTCAGAGTATATTACTACATTAAATAGTATTACGTTAAATAGTACTGTAGCATTATTTTAACAAAATAAATTATTATTCATATAAATAATTTTCAAATATTGTCTGACATGAAATTCAAAATATATAATATTTAGATAATTATAAATTTTCAAAAATTCTAAAAGGATGAAAAATGATAACAATGCTCATGATGTAAACTGGGTAAATACAAAATATTGTTAAACAATACAATTAAATAGTACGTAATAATGTTAAAGTAACCGTGGTTAGTATATGGGGATGGATTGACTCTGAGGAATTGTTGGTGTGTTGGTTTACTAGTAGTAGGAAATAGAAGTAAGAATGCTGTCAGGAGAGACTACATTACCTGCTTTCGGTTCTATTGTGTACTATGGTTCGTTTTTCTTACGTGTAGCCAATCCATTGGTGGGCCTTTTTTAACCCAACAGCAACAAGGCTGTTGTTGCAAGGCAGCTCTGTTTTCAAAAGACATCTATATTATGAAGACCCAATATTCAAAAAAACGCCAGAATTAATTAAGCACAAATTTATGGCCAAATTGGACTCTGGCAGTCTGGCTGCCCTTGTGTTCGCCATAGTATTTGGCAACAAAGGGCAACTCGATCTAGGTTATTCTTAAGGGCTCGTTTGTATTCGTAATTGATCACAGAAAACCTCAATAGATTGGAGGAAATTCGTCTCGTTCCGGATTAATCAAACACAATTAAATGATCGATCAGGATTCAGGGAGTTAATCATAGGTAGTTTCCAAGGAAATTCTTGATATATTTGATACAATTAGTCATGATCCTGAGTATGTGATTATAGCTTGGAAATGTGACCTATGATGTACTCTTTCGAAATACTAAAATAAGAAAGAACCGCGGTATATTTATGAAGTTGATCAAGTTTTTATTATTATTATTATTATTATTTATTGGCATTGAGGTGAATTATTTTAAAAAGGTATTAAAGATATATTAATGGAAAGACTTGGTTAATGTTGATACTGTAGAAATTAAGTAAAACGTTCAAAATTAGAGTACTTTGGCAAACAGCATGCACTTGATAATTTTTGTCAATTTGTGTTGATTGTGTTTACTTAATTACTTCCAAGTTGAAAAATTAGATTTTTAAGGATGTCTATTGATTAATATTGCATACTCTTCGTTTTCCAACCATGTATACTTCCAAGCTTGTGTTTCATATTTGAAAAACATGTTTTAGATTATAAACTTTTTGTAAATGTCCAATTATCATGGAATCTTGTTAGTTATTATTGGAATCGTGATTAAATTCAGTAGTTTCTTTAAATTGGAAAGTGCTACAAACACAAAATAATTATACAAATTAAACTCAATCTATTACATTTTAATAAAAATAATTTTATAATTTGATGTACCACATACAGCCATGTAACTATGTATTTTACCTTTGAATCTATAGAGCTAAAAAGTATAATCCCTTCGGTTCAAGCATCAACCATTCAATTATCTTAACCATATTCTGGACAGCAATCAACCAAAAGAGGCATATATATATATATATATATATACATGATTATATATGTCTATTTACATCATAGCAAAGAAACATTTATAGAGTCAATATGAAACTGAAGAAACCCCTATAAAACTTAGAAGTGATCTAACCAAGTGTAGAATACTAGAATCTGGTGTATGTGCAAGCTAGCACCCCCAACATCTGCCATATTTTCTTCTGCAAGCACCCCTTAAAAAGCTCGATCTAGGAGTCCAAACCAGAGTTTCTTTTGGAATGTAAATATGCAATTATTCTCAATCAAGATGAAATAAAGAGGCATATACACGAGACCTGAACTTTGGATTTACTCCATTCCCTTTGTTCTGTACTGATGTTATGATCTTAAGTTACATGAGATTATGACCCCTATCATCATGTGTAGAAATTCAAAACATTTTTTTTTTTTTTTTGAGTTAAGGCATGCAGATACGTACAAAAATTACACTTGATTTATATTGACTACAGTTTACAAATATTCGTATGACAAACTTTTTGGCATTAATTACAATGTCAATTAGTACCATTGTCAAGAAAAGAAGGTTAATTCTATCTTTATCAACAGAAATCAACTCATGTGGGGGTTTCCGAAGAGACTGGTTTGGCGGCCAATCTTATGCGGCAACCCAAAGTTCTGGTAAGCCCTGATTTCACCTCCTAGACTGGCAGTGACAATTACCAAGCCCCATGCTGTTGGTTGGATGGTTTGGGCGACATGGTTGTTATTGCCAACATCAAACCAAGATCGAGAAGAAGACCAAGATGAAGATGATGCTGATGGATTCCTAGCATTCAAAATGGAGGATGAGTCACCGTACCTACCGGAGCTCGAAACCGAATTGAACGACTCTCCGATCCCAGATTCTGTTTTAGAAACTAGAGCAGAACCGACATCTTCTTGGGGTGTTGAAGCACTCTCTAAAGTGTTCATGTTATTGGTGGTTTTCTTGGGAAGTGGTGGCAACTGTCTTTTACTGTTGGTTATAAGGTTGTCTAATTCTCTGGTTGGAGACCCATTAATTGAAGTTGGTTGTGAGGGGTAGCGTTTGGATTGCCTTTTTGATTGTGTTGGCATGGCTTGTGGTTGTGGTTGTGGTTCACCCTTTATGGTGCCAAGCCATGGGATTGCCACAGAAACATCCTTACACTGGAAATGCTCGTGTGAATGGGTGGTGATTAAGCTCTTGTTTTTGCCTATGCCTGATCCATTTCGGGGCTCTTCACGTTTCCAAACATAAACATGGGAATCTTCACTTGCACTGATTATATATTTCCCACGTTGACAAAAAGAGGCTGCAATTTGGCTACTTGTATTTCTGAAACCTGCTATCCAACATTGACAAAAACCCAATAAGATTTAGCGACAAAAAAAATGGTAAAAACATGCATGTTTGAAAAAAAAAAAAAAAAAAACTTAATATGATTTGTGTAAAAAATACCTCTGAACTTATGAGTGACATCTGATGCAGCCAAAACTCGAATTCGGGAATCGGCTGAAGTAACCAGCACTTGAGATGGATTTCCTGGGGCAAACTTTTCATTCACAAAGTTATAACATGGCTTTAGGGAATGAAAACAAAAAGGTTAACAACTAAGATTGATTACCTGAAAGCCAGTGATCTTTTTAGCCTGAGATTTCTTCTTTGTTTGAATATCAATCTGGCTTATTTGATCTAATTTGCAACCTAGGTAATGTCACAAAATTAAATGCAATCAAGGTTTATGCTTTGCATTTATTATATTATTGCATTCGAAAGTATAATAATGTTATAAAGCAGCAGGGGATCCATACCTTCTGTGCTATATGTGCGAATAGTTCCTTTGTGTGAACCAATTATAGCACCCTACATCTTTCAAAACATAAATTGTCACTCAAGGAACAAAGTCATGCTTCAGATACATAATTTAGATATGGAGAGGAAATCTAAATAGAACTAGAAGTGGACCTGGCCGTCAGGGGTGTAAGATGCAGCAGTGACCATTTCATGGAAGTCAATCCAATCCACAACTTGCCGATCGGGTACGCTCCATATTCGAACTTTTGCATCAAGTGAGCCACTGATGAAATAAGTGTCATCTATCGGATTGAACTGTATGCAAGTTACTGCAGAACAACCGATCCACATTCAAAAAGCCAAAGTAATATAGGGATACAATGTGGTGTTAGGTCCAAAATAGCAATGCTTAATTTGATCCCTGTCAAATTAAGGGGGTTTGAAGATGCAAACTCCAACCCCAAATTCAAGTTAATTATAGTATTGGGAGTGTAAAGATTTCTTACCATAATCGTTGTGGGCAAACAACTTCAGACAGCTCTTGGTTTCCAAATCCCATAACCTAACAGTTTTGTCCATTGAAGATGAAAGCAACAGCTGCAAATCCATTCAAATTGGACCTGATTATATTAAAATCTCTGAATACTGGATTTTTTCGAAAAAGTTTTTATTTTTATTTTTAGAATGTACATGATCATGTTTGTCTACAATTGTTGTATCATACTGACCTGAGATTTAGACCAGGACAAGTCCAAAACATCATCCTGATGACCTTGGAAAGAACAGACAGGCTTCTCCAAAAGCGAAAACATGCTTTCTGGCACGTGAACATAGTCGGGTATGGAGTTCCCTTTTCTGGTGCTAGACTTGCCCTTTTTCTTCCTCTCTGATGGCAATGGCATAGCCTCACCAAGACTCGGATTAGATCTTTCTCCAGAAGCAGACAAGGAATGATGAAACGGGGTCGTATATCCAATTTCCTCGCCTAGCCTCAGAGGCATGACTTCGCATTCCTGCACTTCCCACACATGAATTACACGGTCCTCTCCTGCACTAGCAAGAAACCGCGCATCGTGGCTAAACTTGATAGTCCAAATTGACCCTTCATGAGCCTGAATTTCTTGGCACAAATGCAGAGCGGAAAGCTCCTTACACGACTTGCCACTTTGCTGGGCTTTTATCCATTTTGAGGAGTTTGAATTCTTTCCCAGTTTCTGCTCCAGAACTGGCGATGGAAGTTGCGAAATCTCCCTCTCCTTTTCACCAATTAGTACTCCACTCATCGAGTTTGCCAAACCCTTCACGTTCTTCAACAGAGCAGCCCCTCCTTTCTTGCTCAATCTCAAACTCCTCGAGAAATACGAATTCACGCCCACTTTTCTGTCGATTTCATTCCCACCATCGATACTATTGATCATATTTCTCGACGACACGTTCTCTCGACGCATTAGCTCCTTCACTACCGGAGAATAGCCGACGCACTTCTCGAATTCTTCCATTGTCAACTTCTTTCCCGTCTGAAGGTCGCTGAGCTTGTTCCACATCCCATCTTCCCCGTATTCACTCACGATGAACTCTTTCCCCGTATCCAAGTTCTTGATTAGAAAGAAAGCGCCGAAACAGCTCTGCGACAGTGTGTGGCCTCTATGCCGAATTGGTTGTCTGGCGGAGACTTGTCCAGCTTCTTTTGGCGATACTCTGATGGCATCCAGATACGTAGGACATATTCGAGCATGTTGCGCTAATATCATCGAATAGGTTCGTGTGAGCCTTTGCTTCGATGTTTTACCGATTAGGTCCTCTTTCCTCCGTTTCGGTATTGACAACATCTCAATGTCCCCGTCGGATCGTGACCGGACTAGAACGATCGGTAAATGCGGCGGCGAAGGCGAAGGCGTATCTGAGGGTGAAGGAGAACGAGAATGAGAATGCAGAGGCTCGACTTGTTGCAGTCGATCTCTACTTGGCGAATAAGGAGATGCAGAAGTAGTAGTATCAGTAGAAGGTGCTGGAGGAGGAGAAGGCCCTGAAGACGAAGACTTATCGGAAACAACACGTTTAAAGCTAAGGAAGTCTTTCTTGTTATCTCCGGTCATGGCCAAGCCCATTCCTTGGAGGAGGCGCTTGCGGCGTTCATTGATGGAACCAGGCGTAGCCATCCAGATATCATAGTTGAGATCAGGAGCAGCAGAGTCGGAGATGATGGAGTTTCTAAATTTGGCAGAGCGAAGAGAAGAGACAGCAGAGGCGAAGGATGTACGAGTTTCGTCGAAGTCTTCGTCATCGTCGGAGGAGGAGGAGGCAAGGTCGAGGGAAATGGCGGAGGAAATGCGATCATTGGACTCAAGGAAGCGGTCGGCGTCTTCGTCACCGTCGTCGCCGAGGCCATCCCAGTTCATCGTCATGGTTCGTTTGTGTTCCATTTTTGGTGCATTCGTAAAATGGTAATTAGTCTGCATCAACGTGAGGAAAGGAGAAGGAATTGGGACTTAGCTCTAGGAGGAAGCATGGGAAGAGAGAAAAAGGAGGGGAAAAGGTAGTTAGTTACCGTTATGTATTTGGAGGAAAAGAAACAGTCAAAAGAGTTTGCTTCATTACATGTCCTCACGTCTGTACGTACGTGCGAGGCCGAGCATTACTCCTATTAATTGGTGGGTTATTATTTATATATTTATATATATGGCGACTAATTTTGGTCATTTCTAAGCCAAATAATCAATGATCGAACATGCACGTTTAAACATGCAATACACTCATAATATAATAGAGAAAATAAGAGAGAGAGAGAGAGAGAGAGAGAGATCGTGCAAATCATAAAACTTAGTCGATGGAAGCGAGGTCGATAAATGCAAATATCATATGAAAAATGCTAGTTTGACATCCTAATTTGACATTTCAATTTCACATCTCATGCATTATAATTTTTTTTTTAATTTTTTTTTACTATTAAAAAAGTGATTATATATATTGATATTTTTTTATATTCTTTAAAAATATTTTAAAATAAAAAAAAATAAGAATAACAAAAAATATATATATAAAACAAAATTTAGCCTAAACATAAACTTGAGCGGTCAATTCTGGCAGACATTATAATTGCACCACCCATATTATAAATGCATTAGTAGCGCCATTGCTATAATTGGCTACTAATTTTATTTTATTTTTTTTATATAAAAAAAGTTTCGATTCCAAATTTTTTATTTGGAGAATTATTGGATCGTATGCTATCAGACTATCAAGTTTTTGATAGCGTTGTTACTACTTAAAATATAGATAAGAGTAGTTCTACTCATACATAGTAACACGTGTTAGTGTCAAAGAAAATATTTTCCACACTGTAGATATGGCAATACCTAATTTGAGAAGAAGTTTAAAAAAGAATTATGTAAAAGGATCCTTCAAAAATTATATAGAATTAAAATATTATTAGAATATAATTTTTAATCCTATTTTTGTTTTAAAGATTAAAAAAAAAAGAATTAATTGTATTTTTTGTTTGAAAATTTAGAAAATTATAATGATAATTAGTTTTAAAATATTTATTTTGTGAATGAATATTCAAACTCCTGATCTTCTCCCTGCCGATCATCCGGATCTTCTTCCTTGAAGTAATTAAAATTTAAACCTGCTGGCAGGCAGAACATTAATGGAATCGGCCGAAGTGGAATACGTACTGATCATGGGAATGCCTATTAACGTAAAAATTGATATTTGACAATAACTTCTTTTTTTTTTTTTGATATATTTGACAATAAGTACTTTTGAGGTTATTAGAACGTAGCCATTTTTTATTATTGATGTTTGCATGTCATTATTGATATTAATATTCGAACATAATTATGTTTTATTAAGGTAGCGGCTGTTTGAATGTAATTATTAACTTTCAAATGTAATTATTATCTAATATTGAAGCCTGAATATAAATATTAACGTTTTAATATATTAATTCACATTCGTATGTAAATATCAACATTCAAACATAAATAACTTAACAAACAAAAATAAGCTTAATTCTCAAGAAAAAAAACTTTCAAGCATTAATATCAACTTAATGGTTATTGTTAGGGTTGTAAAAAGACCGAATCAGACCGGTGGACCAGACCGGATCGGTTGTCCCAGACCGAAACCGGACCAGACCGAATAAAATTCGGTCTGATCCGATCCAAATTTTATATGGACCGATTAATTCTGGTCCGGTTCCGGTCCAGAGGATTTCTCTCCCTGGACCGGACCGAACCCCACATATATATATATATTTATATATGTATATATAAAAATAATATATAAATTATAATATTAATATTAATATAAATTAATATATTAATATACAATATATTAACATATAATATATTAACATATGAATATATAATATATATGAATATATTAATATATAATATATACTCTCATAATATTAACATATTATAATTTATTGGTTGATTAGTTGTAGTAAAAAAATATAAATTATAATATATCTATATAGAATATTAGTAATAACTTATATGTAATAAGTATATTATTATTTTTTTAAAATTTTACTAATTTATCACTATTTATTAACATATAAATATATAATATATTAATGTAATAGCGTTATTAGTTATAATTTACTTATATACTTAATATATAATATATACTAACATATTAATATATAATATATACTCTTATGATATTAACATATTATAATTTATAGTAGTTAAATTTGGGCCAAAAAAATATTTGATCATTGTAATATTTTATATTAAATTTAACCCATTAAATTATATGGGGCACCTCTTGGACCGGACCGGACCGCCCTTGGATCAAATTGGACCGGACCGGTATAGACCGAATTCCTGTTCGGTCCGGTCCAGGGTGAGAGAATTATTGAACCGAATAGAACCGGTCCACAAATTTTCCAGACCGAACCAGACCAGACCAGATCATTTACACCCCTAGTTATTATTGGGTTTGTGGAACTAGCTAATTTGTTGATGTATCACAATTTGTTGATTTGACTTGACAAAGATCTGTTATAATTTTTGGCAGATTTTCAAGAGATTTTGAGCCATAGAACTTAGACAAGGAATTTACGATAACGGAAGCACCTGTAGGTAGAAAGTTTGCTAGATGGTTGTGCAACAAGAAGCTCGAATAAAGCTTAAACAGAGAGTTCACTTGGAGATGTGCTTGACAATCTGCTCAGACGAGTAATGCAGAAAAGTAAAATTAATATTTCTGTCATATGACACTAGAAATATGTACTTAATATTATAGAATAATATATCATCTACCACATTATCAAACAACTTAAGAAATATGCAACAAAATTTTCAACAAATTCACAAGGAATAATTTTCTCATTTATATAAATGTTTAGGGATTTTTCAATATTTTCCATTGTATAGCCTTAGTCAATTCTTTCTATATATTCATCATTGTAAAACATAGAGAAACAACGAATTACAGAATCGATTCCTCCTTTGCCTTTATCATTTATTCTCCTTTTGCCATGTTCCTCTTTCATTTTTGATGTGCTTGATATTGCCCAACACCATTTTTACCAACTTTGACATGGTATCAGAGCAATGAAAAATTGTCGCCAAAGATCTTGTTACCAAATATACCAACCTCAGAGACCTAACCAACCTTTATAGACTTGAAACCACATACAATCCCAGCACTATGCTCATCACAAAACTCCTTAATACCTAAAATTTCCCTACTTGGTCTCGCTCGATTCATCGAGCTCTTAGAGCTAAGAACAAACTCGGATTCTTAAATAGAACCTTCACCAAACCATCCAAACCCAAGGACCCTTTTTTTGAGCACTGGGAAAGATGCAACAACATAGTTGTATATTGGCTGCAAAACTCAATCAGTATCCCTCTTCATTCGTCTGTTGCATTTGTTGATAATGTGCATGAGATTTGGACTGAATTGGAAGAACGTTTCTCCCCACAAAATGGGTCACTCATCTATGAGCTCAAGAAAACTTTGGCAAACCTTACGCAAGATGATGAATCAATGAATACCTGCTATGGTAAACTCAAATCTATTTGGGATGAATTATCTGTTTATGACCCCTTACCTGTTTGTTCTTGTAGCTCAACCAAGCTGGTTTCGGGTCGATATCAATGCGACTATGTCATACAATTTCTCATGAGTCTACATGACTCATTCAGCAATGTCCGAGACCAGATCATGTTAATTGACCCACTCCCTCCAATCAACAAAGTCTTTTCCTATATTCAACACCAATAACAGCACCGATTGCTCACTTCTCCCACCACACCTATTGACTCCATCGCCCTTACTGGTCAAACTTTTCCTCTACATATTCCCCAACACAGAGCAAAAGAGATAAATCATATTGTTCACATTGCAAAATTACGGTTCATACACTTGCTAATTACTTCAAATCGGGCAACGTAGCAGGTCCTCTTTGCACGCACTATTAGATGACTGGTCATGCCATTGACTGTTGCTACAAGCTCCTTGGGTATCCTTCCGGCCACAAGCTTTATAAACCAAGAGCAAATGTTACTTCCTTTGGGTCCTTTGCTGAAGTCGCATCTAAATCAAGTTTATCATTGACAAAAGAGCAATATCAAGACCTCATAGCCTTGCTAAATAGTAAGGATGATTCACTATTCGCCAATCAAATTTAGACGGTTATCGTTATCGTCACTCACGTTGGTACCATGCAAATGATAGCCACTATCTTACTTCATATTATCATAATATTCTTTGTGTACCATCTTTTAATTTTAATTTGTTTTCTGCTAGTAAACTTGTACATCAATTGAATTGTTGTCTTATTTTTCTTTCTATTTCGTATTTCATACAGGGCCTTTCTCCTTAAACAACGATTGTGAAGGGTAGCATGGAACATGAATTTTATCACCTCTTTCAAGATCTTGTTTCTCCAAATACTTTAACCAATACTTTGTCTAATTTCCATTCACAAAATTACATCACAGCTGTTGTCCAGCCTAACATTAGTGCTCATGACTTATGGCACTGTCGATTAGGTCACCCCTCCCTATCGATTAGGTCACCCCTCCCCTGCTCTTATGCATTTAATTTATAATTTTAATGTAAACACACATATGAATACAAAGCAATATTTAGCATATTTAGTTTGCCTTATTGCCAAATAGATTCAGTTACCTTTTAATTCCAACACTCATACTACTACTTCTTGTTTTGAATTATATATTTCGACTTGTGGGGGACCTCGTTCAATTATTGCCCACGATGGTAGTAAATTTTCCTCCCCATTGTCGGTGATTATTCACATTGCACTTGGGTATTTATTGAAAAAGAAATCTAATGCTCGATCATGTCTCATATCATTTTGTCACCTGGTCACAAATCAATTCAACACTCGCATAAGAATTCTGCGCAACGACAACGGACTCGAATTTTTCATGGCTGATTTATACTCTAACCAATGCATTATCCACTAAAAATCATGTGTAGAAACACCCCAACAAAATGGATTAGTCAAGCGCAAACACCAACACCTTTTTCAAGTTGCTTGCACTCTTCATTTTCCAGTCCAGAATTCTTTTACATTTTTGGCTTGATTGTATCCTTACCGCAACTTATTTGATCAATCGACTTCCTACCAAAGTTTTGAATATTGTACCGGAAGTCGTACCGGTCAAGACACTAGTAGGAAATATTTTGGTACCGGTATCGTTTCATGTACCGTTTTAAAATAATATTTTAGTACCGATATTATTTCAATACCGGTATCATTTCGTGTACCATTTTGAAATAATTTACACCTGAATAAATTATATATATACAAGCATTAACTGTATTCCAAAATAACAACAAACTAAGTCATAAACTCAATACTTCTCAACACAAATCTTGAGTTTTAAGTTACAACAAAAATCATATAAAAAAAAAAGTTACAACAAACATAAAACTAAATAAGTTCTTGATCCAACCATTAAAATAAAATCACTCTTCCTCATCAAAAAGACAAAGGATCAAGATTAGACATGTTCATCAATATATTTTTATCAATGTCACTACCATCATCAACATCAACATCAACACCAACATTATCATCGTCTTCCTCATTTAGTGTGGCTAATGGCTCCCCAATACTAGCCAAATCCAAATCTTCTCCATCAAAAAGCTCAGATTCTTCATCCACACATTCTTCCACCAAGTTAATGTTTTCAAGATTGATTGGATCTAAAGCATCTCTTCCCTTTTTTATGCTCATGTCAAAATAAAATCAAACATAAGTGAAAATGTTATATATGTTTCAACAGTGAAAAACATTAATATTAAAGAAATCTACCTATTTTGCAGCTTCAAGTTATAATGAACAAATATTAAATCATTCAAACGTTTATGCACTAATCTATTTCTCATTTTCAAATTAATAAAATCAAATGTGCTCCGGTTTCTCTCACATCCAGTTGTACTATAATATTGACTTAGTACTCGAACTAATGTTTTGAATATAATACTAGTGAGCGTGCTGGTCAAGATACTAGAACGAAATATTTTGATACTAGTACCGTTTTGAAATAGTCTATACATAAAAAAAAATTATATATATAAATACATATATAAATTCTATTTCAAAATATAGTCAATATATGAATAAATTATATATATGTAAATAATTTAGTCTAAATTAAGATAAAAATAGCAATAAATGAAAAAAAAAATCTGCAATCTGATACATGTCGTACACATGGCCGGTACGGCTGAAATATCGACAGATACGGCCAGTATTTGGACCGATACGAAATAGACTCAATTTCTATACCGACTACTGTTCCAGTACGGCATATACCGATCGTACTGGTCTGTATGGTACGAAATTTAAAACTATGACTCAAACAAAAAACCTTTGAAACATTGGAACCTCGCAACCAAATTGGGTCCACCGTGCAACTATAACATTAATGCAGTTATAAATTATTAATTAAATGCAAGTAAAAATAAAATAAGATAAAATTTAAAGTACAAAGTCATACTATTTAACAAATGATATTGATAAATGATAATAACTAAATTAATCTTATCACACTGATAAATTGCTAAAGAATATCCAAACACCCTTATTGCATTCTTATACAAGTCAAATTTAGCAATGATATTGTCTTGATTATCGAGATCAAGTTTCATTTTCATAACACAATTGTTGAAGCCTCTTATAACATCATTTTTTTATTTTTAAAGTAGGGGCTATAGTAAATTTCAAGATTAAAAAAATAACCCGCCACATATAATAGACTGTAAAACTGCTTATTCCATCTAGCATCAATGACTCTAGTGAATGGACTGAATACACTAACTTTGTTATTGCATCTCACTTTTATGTTCTCTATGGCTCTTTTCATTGCATCATACAAGTATCACATCGCAGGCTTCTCATCCCCTTCAATAATTATAGAACATGAACCAAAGACTCACTAATTTTCACAATAAATTGACATTGGACCCAAAAATCTTTATCTTCTAGAACAATCTCAACTATCTCCATCTCTATGTTGCTTTTAAAATGACTTGATGTAATCCATTTATCATAAGTAAACATTTGTCTAAGTTGTTTTTTATATAAGTGCAAGCATTGGATACTTAAAAAATTTGTCGCAAACCTTATAACTGCAGGACGACACAAATTATGACCATTGACGAAGTCTTTTCTCATCAATGCCAAAATCCAACTATGATTATAGCTGAATTTTGTTATCTTTTTTGTCTTTTTTATAGTATCATTAATAAGGAGAAAATGCATTGGATCGAAAAAACTCTCCAATATCAAATCTATGCAATGAGCTGCGAAGGAAACCAATAGAAAGAACCATTCTTCTGCTGTAACTTTTTTGCGCATCATT
This sequence comes from Platycarya longipes, assembly GCA_036559045.1. Lineage (NCBI taxonomy): Eukaryota > Viridiplantae > Streptophyta > Magnoliopsida > Fagales > Juglandaceae > Platycarya > Platycarya longipes. The sequence continues at coordinate 39,998,498 of CM071797.1, forward strand.
ATCTATTATGAACTATACAAGATTCTTAGCTCCAATTTCTTGAACAACATCATCAAAAATATTAAACAATATTTCAGCATCTTTTCTAATGCTTGATATATCAACAGACTTCAAGAATATTGTACCTTTCAAACAATAAACTAGAAAGTTGATTATTGATTGTTGTTTCTAATTTGTCCAACTATCTGCCATTAGTGAACAACCGATTTCATTTCAAACTTTCTTAATTTGTTGCAAATAATTTTGAATATCATTCACAGTTATCTTTAACAGACTTCCTCTCAACTCATATAAAGAAAGGCTCTTGAATTCTGGTCCGATGGCAGTCATGACATCAATAACTAGTTGATAAAATTTGGATTGGGCTGCATTGAAAGATAAATTAGCATCGTACCACTAGTGTGCTACAACCATCTTTACTTTCACAACCATCTCCTTTGAACACATAAAACTCTTAATTGAACGTTGGGCCCCAGTATTTGTTCTTGAAGCAAAAAACCTATTCAATCTCCCCATTGATTTTTCAGTTCCAGATTCTTTCAACTTCCGCTTACCTTTTGAAAGCTAAGATTGTTCCTCCATACCATCATCAATATCATCAAATGTTAAATCTACATGGCCTCCAATCTCTGAGCTAATTTTTCTTTTCTTTTCTTTTCTTTTTTTCATTTCTTTAAGCAGCTCCTTCATTTGCCATTTTACATCTTCAAAGACATTTTTACATACTTCTACATTGCTCTACATTGCTTGGAATCACAGCTAGATGATGCTTCAAACGAGTGATCTCGCCACCTCTAATTATTTTATTACAATATAAATATTCGGTATTATTTCTTGTCTCTGGCACTACACGTGCATGGGCCCATGCTGGATCTTTTGATTTTACAGGAGCAAGTACTGAAGACATACTACTAGTTGATTGACAACTAGATATTTTATACTCCTACACAATCATTCATAATTAACACTTAAAATAAGCAAAAAATAGTAAATATGTTTAAAAAAATTGACATTATAAATATTGAATGGAATAAAGCGACACTAGTACCTAAGAGCAATACCCAAGAGCGTAATATATATATCATATATAATTGTTAAGTAATTACATATGGATGAAAACTTCAACAATCATTGTTCATGCTAAACTCATTATATAAAGAGAATAAATATTTTGTAGCGTAACAGGAACAGTAACTCTTGAAAACCATCTACATTGCTTCCATTGCAAAAATGACTCAAGGGTTGGTTTATAGTCAAATCCAAAATCCTGCCAAGTAATTGTTTCAAGGTTACATGGATCTCTTCTGATTTGTTTTGGAAAGTTCTAAACTGGTTGAGATCTGGTTGTTGAATGTTAATATATGCTAATGCAGCACTTCAAATTAATTATTCATGTGAAAATGTGGTTTATGACAATTGACAATTGACAAGCACCCAATCAACAAGATATGAATTACCCCCTTACCAGTGAGTTGAAAATGGGAAGAAATTCCATTCCGTCAATAGGATTTTGCATGTCCATAATATTTACAAACCAATGGACCAGTACGGCTCTTTGGAAGTCCAAGCTGGTTAATTTGATCCACTTTAAGTGTCCATAGGGAGTTACAGAAAATGAATTTTATGTTGTATTGTCAGAAAAGTCCCATTGATGGGTGGGGCAAGATTAAACGTAAAAATAAAGAAAATGAGATGTTTTATTGGTCTAGTAAATGCTCTCTCAGGGCCATATAGCCTAGGTAACTAGAGAGTGAAAATATGAAGTGTTGCTTAAGATTTATGACTAGAGGATTATGTGGATAATTTCTTTATTGCAAACTCCTTACTTTGTTGCATCCTTCTGCTCAGGCGAAGTGGAAAAACACCTTACCTAATTAGGATTATGTGCATGACTCCTGCTACATTTGTTGAATGATCACCAAACACCATTACCAAAAAAAGGCAGTCATCTAACTTTGATTTCTATTCTTTTCCCAAACAAGAGTCATGCTAAACTCATTATATAAAGAGAATACATATTTTGTAGCCTAACAGGAAAGGTAACTCTTGAAAACCATCCACATTGCTTCCATTGCAAAAATGACTCAAGGCCAAGAATTGAAAAGTTGCATGTTTGGAAGTTCAACTATTCAAGTATGATGGAAAAATAATCTTCACAAAGATTCTGATGAATCTGATCTAACTATTATATGAAACTTTACTCCAGTGATTTGGTATAACAGTACATATTCTATCTTTTAAAAGCATCATATTGGTCAATGTTAAGGCAACTAGTGCTCACGAAGAAACAACAACAGGAAGTATTGCTCACAGCAATACAACAGCAACATAATCCTTACACAAATAGTAGGCACAAATCTGAGCCATTGATTGAGTTATAATCTGTAATTATTCTTCTTATGAAATGTGTATACATATTTTTCTATAATGTAATGAACAATGAGAAAGAAATATGAAAAAACCTTCAAAAAGCCTCTCTCTCTCTCTCTCTCTCTGAAACATTCTCTCAAACACTTAACTTGCACTATCCTTTCTCCTCTGTTTTACCGAGTTTAGCAAATAATAGTAAATACCTAGGCAGGTTGAGCTAAAGTCCATTACATATATTGAACATATTTAGTAATTCACACCAGTAATGAACAATTGAACATTAACAATGAATATAAAAAAGAGAGAGAGAGAGAGAGAGAGAGAGAGAGAGAGAGAGAGAGAGAGAGAGAGAGGAATAGATCAAGAAAAACCCCATACAAAATTCCATCAAATTTATTGCTGTTGTGAAACACTGAAATGAGTTAGGAACTTAGGAAAGAATGTCCAAAATTCCATAATCCACTCCGTAATCATAAATATATATATATATATATATATATATATATCATTTTTAATTTTTTAGGACTCAAGATTCAAACCCTAACCAAAATCAAACAAATTTAAAAAAGACGAAAATAATGAGAGAGAGAGAGAGAGAGAGAGAACCTGCGGGCTGCAATGGAGGACGGCAATGTACGGTCTGCAACGGCGAGCTAGGGAGAAAGGTGGAAGGGTCGAAGGCGAAGGGAGGAGCTTGGCTGCTTGCGAGTTGCGTGCATTTGGAAATCGAAGGAACAAATGATTTTCATTTTACAAGAGACCTAATGTAAAGACTGAAAAGCCCACGAAAGTTTACTGAAATTACGAAAAAAGCCATCCAAGAATTAAATTTGACGTATTATATTTAATTATGTCAATTTATATATTATTTTTATAAATTTTTTTAATAGTTATTTTTTGTAGCAAAGCATTTTTTTCTATTTTTTCTGGATACTGTACGTTAAAGACGACTTAGATCAGGATAATATAAATAAATAAAATAACTCGACCTCGTGAAGAATAATCACTAAACCCATATGGATTCGACTCATTTATAGCCTGGTCTGATGGATTCCAGTACTAATATAGCAACTGTTTACAACGTACATATCTGTGACTAAATAACTTGAGTTGGTAAAAAAAAACTGATCTTACACGATGGGAATGTTCCCATAAATATTTATTTACAATTGATCAGTTTTATCTGCATGTGTGTTGAAGTTTCATCAACATTGACGATGTTTGCCTCCCGAAATTCTAATGTCGTTCATCTCTCTCTCTCTCTCTCTCTCTCTCTCTCTCTCTCTCTCTCTCTATATATATATATATATATAATTAATATAATATGTATGTATTAATGTGATCACCTTTATGTTAAACAAATGAATGAAAATTAATTATGATTAATCAACCCATGTTGTCTTAGGAATTTCCAAAAGAGAAGTGCTATAACACAAAAAGATAATAAGATCTATTTAAGTTGTTATGATAATATATAATGGGTTAAATTTCTTTTATAATATAATGAATAGTGTGCTACCTGCACTATACTGTACATGATAAATCCCTCTCTACCTCTCGCCTCCCATGGGCCAAGGGTGCGATTTTCACCCCACTTTCTACCCCTACATCTTGAGAGCGGACTACCTATCTAGCTGGCAGGGTGGGGCAAGTCCACCGTCTACTTAAATTATAAACTACAATTCACTAGATCTAAAAATTATTTTCAAATCTAAAAGTGATCAAATTGTATATTTGATCACAATTATAAATTTGAATTTGTAAAGATGAATGATCACAATTTAAATATATAATTTTTAAATTTGTTAATGTATTTTTTTTTTTTGTATAAATTGCAATATGGTAGAGCGACCCTTTTATAAATTGCATTCACGATACAAGTGTTACATTTTAAGCAATGTGAGACTCTTGTTCCACTTAATGTACTATATTACTATATTTATATATAGTAAAAATAATGAATGTTGGGATAAATATGTATAGCATATTTAAAAATAATGTTGGGGGAAATGTAATAATTTATAAAAATATAATTATATATAACATAAATATATATATTTGGGAAGTTCTATACAACTTCCAAACCTCCACACATTATCATTTTTTAATTTTTTCTTATTTTTTAATATTTTTATTTTAAATTTTTTCTTTTTAAAATAATTTAAATTTTTTATTTATTATTTATATATCAAATATTTGATAAAAATAAAATAAAATAATATAGTGGGTAAAGATTATATAAATAGTGAGAAATTGTATAAATTTTTTCTTATATATATTTAAAGTTGGGATCAGGGCAGGGGACGATGTGGAGTCCACTGGAGCCATATTGCACCCCGGCCTCGCCCCTGCATGAGCTGGGATTGCCCGCCCGGCCTCGCCCCATCAATTTATATAGTTGTTTTCATAAATTTTATTCGGTAAAACATTTCTATTAACTCAAAAAGAATGAGAGGAAAGAAAGAATCTTTCGGAAACAAAACGATTTAAAATCTTTAATGCCTAGGACTGAGATGGAAAATTTTGTTTTTATTCGGTCTCTGAGAATAAATTCTGATCTTTATAACAGCATAGCACCTTGAGTACCTACAAAAGATTCCGAGGGTGCAGAGAAAAGCAGAATTCCAGTACTTCAATATCTTTGATGGTTTTTTGTAAAACTTTCACTTTACGCCATCATCTGGGTCTTAGAAACAATCCCATCAAATCAAGATCTAGACCCGGAAAAAAAGAACAAAATCAAGAACAAAAAAAAAAAAAAAGAGTGAGTACTATAGAACAAAAACTATAAAGAAAGAAATCATTCTCAGCTTATGATCAATATCATGTTCATGGACTAGAATCAGGTAAGAGCCTTGTTATTCAAACTTCTCTTACCAAATAATTAAAATTTACAATCGATCTATTCATCGTCTCGTCGAGCTTTCTTGATCTTGCGGTGCAAATCAGAGACATTAATCGGGAGAGGAAAGAGTGCTTCGAACTCTGCTAGTAGATTCAGTGGTTGAGGGATTGTTTTTAGGACGATCGAGGATTTTCTTTTCATTGGCAGCTGCCTAATTGGTCTTGGAGCAGGTGGACACCGTTGGATCGCTGGGATTTTGTTATCCAAAGATGTTGGAGTTTTGAAACCATCATCGTCTTCCTCGACCTTCACTAATTCTCCTAGAGATAACCTTTTGCAAACCACAGCAGGAACCGAAACATCGCAGTCTTCATCTTCTTCTTGTTCTCCCTTCTTTTCTCTGTCTTCTTCTTCTTCTTCTTTTTCTTCTTCTTGTTCTATACGTACTTGACGAAGCTCCGGCACGTCCATGGCCACAGCATGATGATGATCATGATAATCGTGATCTTCGAATCTCGGAGAGGTTGTTTCCAAGATTTTGAATCTCATTACTTGATCTTCATCGTCTTTGATGAGAAAGAGCTCTGAATTCGACATACCTGTAATCAAATTTACGAGGTTAGGTAGAACATAAAAACGAAGATCAGAAGATCGTGTGGTTGGTGTAGAGAGATATTCCTGCGCCAAACAGAATGCAGGAATGTACACAGTACGTACGTGCGTAATAATCATTAATTGGATCACTATCGGTGATTTTTCTCCTGATCAGCTTGAATGTCTACGAAAGAGAGAGATGAGAGGCAACAGCTAAGGAACGGTTTTGACTGAGCATATAAATTATAAAGAGATTGAGATAAGAGGGTTTCTGTGCATTGGATCCTTCGCCATTCGCTAAGCTTTATCCTCCTCGTCGAGATCTCTTTCTGAGAGACATAGAATTTAATTAGGACTTTTAATTTTTTGTCGAATTCTAAAATTATTAGGAGTTAAAATCTGGGTTCCGAGCTTTATTTATTTATTTATTGTTTTTACGGCATGATATCTAGGAACTAATTTGATGCATCCATGCACGTACTCGTCTGCTGCTTGAGTCTTGAGGACCAGGTTGTTTGGATATATAAGAATAATTACCCGTTCTACAAATATATCTTGTATTAATTCATAACAAGAATACACAATTGTATTTTAAACGAAATACAACTACATAAAACTTGACTTGAAATAAAAATAATTTGGTATTTTTTAGTGAGTGCCGGCGGAACCTTGAAAAATAACAAGATTTTTTTTTTCTATATATATAATTTTCTTGCCCTATAGAAAAATATGCAAATGGTAAAATCTAAAATAAATATAAAACATGTTTAATACAACTTATGTAGCATATTAAAAAAATATATCAAGTGTAAAGAATAATATATCACAATAACATTATGATACTTATACAAATATATTAAGAAAAATATATACAGCTTCTAAAATTGTAATATATGGATTTTTTTTTTTAATCATCTATGCTTGAAAATAAATCAAAATTCTTAAAGATTTCTGATTCAACTTAGATGCCTAAATTATTTACTAGAAATTCATCCTCAATTTATTGTAAAGTCTTATTTTCACAATCTTTAAAACTAAGGCTATACTCCGACCCGATCCGAAACCATATCGGCCATTTCTGACTCGACCCGAATCTGGCACATTTCCGATAGCCCATTAACCGATCACTTGATTACCCGATAATATATATTTTTTTGATGGAAATGATCGGCGATTCGGCAGAATCCAAGAACACAAACGGCAAACCCTAATAAATACCAAACCCTAATAACCAGATCCAAGAACACCAAATCTTAATAACCATAATCCAAGAAAAATAATAGATTATATATCAGCTATCTCCAATGAGGAAAACACGGTTCCAATATGCGTTCTCCTTGAACCAACAGGGCTCGTTCGAATCACCTCGAGCCAAGTATTGCAGCCAAAGGAGCGTGGAATAGCCATCATCAATGGCTGCCGGGAGATGGTGCTCAGGCGCAAGAGTAAGAAAATCGAGACACAAATCATTCGAGATATGCCAATCAGGCTGACTAATGCTCCGCCGCCATGGAAGTGGATTAGGATGAGAAACTTTTCGGTTTCTCCAAGTTTTTTCTTCGGGAGATAAATCTGAACCTTGAGATTAAACTTTTTGCACATGAAGATGTTGCGTGTGGAGCTCAATGGTCTGGTCCATGTTCGGTCGACCGATCCATCCTCATTGCTACTGTGGAGAGAGATTGAAGGATGAAACGCAAATCAAAAGATGTTTAAATCGGTAATGGGTAATACCCGTTTCCGATATAAACTCCTATTGAGTCGGCCTTTTTGGGTCGGCATGAATCGGTAAAACGGGTCGGGTCGGGTTTCGAGTTATTTGTACAACCCTATTCAAAACTGAAGATGGTCATTCAATAGTTGCTATAGATACAAGAAGAGTCCAAACAAGATGAATCAATTTATTAATAAGATAGTATGTCTTTGATTTTTCTATCTCTACTAATCTTCAATACAGGTCCGTAATGGTTGATAAAGTTTGAAATTTCAGATTAATAAGCACATAAATTTCAAAATGATTCAATTGAAATGTTAAACTAACTTTCTCATTCTTAGGAAACTCAAAAAGATAATAGTTCTCCACATGACAATAGATGTGGAGCCTCATTCTTCGTTAAAGAGCTTGGCGAGGATCCATGATGTTAGGGATGTCAGCAACACCCCGATGTTAGCGTCTAGTTGAGGCATGTAATCATAGATCAAATGCGCAATAGGTAAACTATGTCGTAGCAGAATAAGTAGAGACTTTGTCAAAGACTAAATAAAAATTGTACCAAAGGTCTAAATCAGTAGGAGTTTCAACCATTAGCAATAATAATATCTACAAGTCATTTTTATTTTTCAAATAATATTAAATAGTACCATCTCTCCATCACTCACGTCTAGGTATATAATCAAACAGAATTTCTCATCTGACTAAATCGCACATCTTATCAAAATATAAACAATAAATAATAGAGACATGCCTTTGTTTTTATGACTTGGACAAGATCAATCCTTCTTCCTCAAGAAGCTCTTCTTAGACTACATTTGCATCAAGGTCTACGATTCTAATAAATGAAACCATAGGTAGGTTCAACATCCATGACAACACTATTATTGAGAGACAATGTAAAAGATTATGCATGCACCATTTGATAATCACTCCACAACTCGACATTGGGACTCACTCCACCTAGTCAACATGCAAGCTAACTCGCCCACTTCAAATCATCTGATATGAGGAGTCACTCAACCCTATTAACACCTAAAGACAACACACTTGATTAATTTGAAAAATCACTTTACCTAATCAATTGGCTTAAAGAGGCCACACATGACCAACTCAGAATCTCTCTATTTGTTTATCAAGTAAGACCAATACAAAAATGTTCCACCCTGATCATCACAGGTACTTTCTCTACCTATATAAAACTCATGGCAACATGTTGTAGGAATAGCGTGGTAACTCCTCAACCCATCCATGATGATAGACACATGATAAGTCACGCACCCAAAATCACAATCGCCACCATTCAAACTCATCATCTCAAATCACCATATAAAGATAATCCATAAACATAATGGAGAAGATATAAATTATTTTCATATACGAAAAAGAGAGAAGTTATAGAATATACGAAGCCTAATCTTACAATATACTCACACATTTACCCCACATTTCCAGTAAAATTTTTGGAGTTAACTTGCCTGGATAGTATTAAAATACTACGATGGTGCTGCTTTCTCTTAGTTGCAACATTGAAGTCACTTGCTTTCTTTGAACACTATGACTCCAAAGAAGACCAACACTTATTAAAAGTGACATTTTTTTCCTTGTCCAAAACCTTATATAGGGTGGGAACATCTGGTGTCCTTCTGACTACTTGAATATGGTACATTGATCTTGATCATCCATTCGTCCTCTAGACTTGAAGAATTGTAAAGGTTGAGTGACCAATGGGACAAGGCAAGTATGTTCCTATAGCTTCCCTTGGATCCAATCTCGCAATTATTTCCCTATTATAGTCTTCCATATATATAGCACTGGACCACACCTTTGAGATCGAACGTTATGACTTAAATGCTCGTAATGTTTTGCTTCCACAGACTCACTCTAGATGTGACACTTCAAATAGAATATGGGCCTTTGTGTACGACAACTACTGTCTCTGAGCATCTTCACATAATTCCAGAGATTTCTCGCATATGTATCGCTCTCATCCTTGACCTTTATTCGCCTTCGCCCATAGCTTGCCCCTTTTTAAGAACTGTCATTTGCTAGATTTATTTGCCTCTTAAACTCTTTATTCTGGCTCGAGTATAGTTAGCACAATACTTACTTACCAATCATAGGGTGCAAAGCCCTTTAGCACCCTTTATCACTTTGGAGTATGTCAGTCAGACTTTTTACTTAGTGTTGTTTGTCTTACTTTGGACTAATTGCAATTTGGCTGACTCTTTAGAATAATTCATGATATCAGTTTAGTAGTCTAATTGAAAGTTGTTGGTTTAAGTGCCATATACATGTTTAGAGTACTCCTAATGGATCCTTTATTATATCATTTAAAATACATCATCAAAACTCATTTTTTCTATTTTACATACTGACTTTTACAATATACCATACATTAGCTTATCTATTTTTTCTTCATATCATTTAAATACTATATTTTTTAATCTTTTTATTCATTTCAAATAATTTCTTTAACTACTAATGATATCCTCATATCTTTTGATATTTGGAATATCTCCCCCTATACAATATTATATAATTATGTTCTATTTTAAATTAATCCAAATTTATAATCTAAACCAAAATATAAATGAATTCAAAAAATAAAAAGAATAGATTATATAATGAAAATATTCTTGATAATTGTAAAACAATATTCTTAAGATATTCTTTAGTATATTCCATGAATATTCATCTTCGATAATCGTAAAAAAATATTTTAAGATATTATTTGGTATATTTCGTGAATATCCATTTTCGATAATTGTAAAATAATATTTTAGTATATTCTAAGGCATATTATGGGAATATACCTTTGGTTTTTTCAAAACTTTAACTATAAATAACACAATTTCTTCATAAAGTTTCATCACCATCTCTATTTTCATTTCTTTATACAATTCTTCTTCTTCTTTTTTCTATATAGTTCTTATGGATCATGTCTTTGAGATATTTGACTATTCATCATTTGATGAAGAGTTGCAATTAACTCTAACACTTGTTATGAAAGAAGAACATTGAGGTAATGAAAAAGGCTCGACATCGCATTGTAATTATATTCCGCATCGTATATTTATTTGAAGAAATTCGTTTTAAGGCCACCAATGTTTTTTCCTAGATTATTTTACTGAATCATCCACATATCCTATGAATCTATTCGATAGGAAGTTCTAAATGCAACGTCATCTTTTCTTAAGTATTCAAGCTGTAGTTGAAGTATACAAATCATACTTTGTCTAAAGAAGAGATGCTACTAGAAGACTTGGTCATTCCTCCCTTCAAAAAATAACTGATGCGATGAGAATATTAGCTTTATGGAGTATCTGGTATTTTGTGGACGAATACTTAAGAATTGCAGAAAATACATCAACCGAGTGTTTGAAGAAATTTGTTAAGGCTGTCGTTAGCATCTTCTCCAATGAGTACTTAAGATCACCAAACGACAACGACATTGCTAGATTGCTCGTAGTTGTAGAAAGTCGTGGGTTTTCTAGGATGTTAGAAGTATTGATTGCATGCACTGGAAATGGAAAAATTGTCCAAGTGCATGGAAATGAATATATTGTCCTCATTTTCATGAACCAACAATAATTTTAAAAGCGGTAATGTCATACGACCTTTGGATATGGCATGTACTTTTTGGATTACCAGGCTTTCATAATGATATTAATGCCCTAGAAAATTCTTCTGTTTTTAGAGAGCTCACTGAAGGACATAATTCAAAAGTCAACTACTCAATAAATGGAAATGATTACTTAATGGGATATTATCTTACTTATGGTATATATCTTTCGTGGTCAACGTTTATCAAGACAATTCATACTCCACATGACCATAAGAAAAAACATTTTGCTGCAGCTCAAGAATCAACAAGAAAAGATGTAGAATGGGTATTTAAAGTGCTTTAAGCTCGATTTGCAATCGTACACTGACCTACATGGTTTTATAATCGGCAAATACTAAAGGAGATCATGATGGCATGCATAATTTTGCATAATATGGTCGTAGAAGATGAGCGACATTCTTATCTTCAAGTAGAAGACTTTGTTTATGAAGAAAACAATGAAACATCCCAAGAGCTAGTGTCTCAAGTGCATATAGATGAATTTGTAAACTTCATTCAACGTCATAATCACATTCGAGATCAAGGACTTCAACCTCAATTCCAATCGGATCATATCAAACATTATGGAAAATTTATAGTTAATCTTAAATACTTTTATTTTATATTTGACTATGTTTAGCTGAATGTTATATTCTTGTTTTGTAGTAGATGTAACCTTAACTTCTTTAATTTCATTATATTTAGCCTAATTCTCTCTCAATCGTTACTTCAATATTAAGTAGTTTGAATTATTCTACACCAGTGTGTACTACTTTTATTATCCAGTATTTATCACTTCAGTAGTTGCCACAATTTATTAGGAGAATTAAATGAATAATGTCATTGTGACAAAATCCTTGACATTTAGTTTGGAAGTACTATAATGATTGGGGTTAAAAAAAATTAAATGAAGTAATATTTACTACTTGCAAAATGTGATCCCAATTAATTGAAAAACCCTTTACCTAAATAATGCAACCCCAATTAATCAATATGGAAGAGTAGCATCTCTTTTTATAGTTTCAAAGAAAGAGATTTAAATACCAACAGAAGAACATGCAGATCATTCAAGTAAACTAAGAGTGTCAATAATCCAAGATAATATAAGCTCAGTCAATTGATTTCCCGGGCACCATATTCTCAAAAGATGAAAAATGAAGTTTAAGAACTTCCATAAAAATAAAAAGTGAACCCCATATCAATAGGCCAAACAAAATTAATTTATTCCAAAACAGAGCAAGTAAACAATGATATAATTGATAAAAAAAGAAACCCATAGATCATGTAAAAAAAGCCAAAACCCAGTGCAGGTTTCAACAAGTATTGATGAGACTTCGCTTGAGAGTTACCTCTCTTTCATGCCTTCACTAGTATCACTCCCAAACAGAAAACCATAAAAAAAAATACCACCAAACCTAGCAAAACGAAGCTATAAAACAAACGAAGAGAAAGAGTGTCTAAGAAGAATCAGCTTTGGAGGTTAATGAATTTGACAAGCACGGTTTCCTTGTACTCATTCATGCTTATTCATTCATACACCATCTACTGGTTAGAACACTTTAGTGTGTTCATCATAATTTCCCCAACAAAGAACACATTAGACAATTAAATCAGTTTAGTGTGCGAATTGTTATGTGTTCTATACAAAACAAATGTAGGACTACCACTGGCTACATCCATCCTTCAGGTTTGTGCTGTGTTCTGTGTTCTATACAAAAAAGTATCAAAGGAGAACTTCCAAATGTGGCTGAATTTGTGGCTTCAAGTTTGTGCTATGTTCTATACAAAAAACTAGTAAAAGAAGCTGTGCTATGTTCTATACAAGAAACTAGTAAAAGAAGCATTTCCAAAAGTGGCTTTATTACCTTACAAAAAATATGATACAAACAGCCGATACATCACTTAGTTATGGTTGTCTAGACCTTTGCTTCTCACGTATTTTCAATTGAAGTCCACAGAAATATTCTTGTTGGAGGTAAACTTGTGGTGTCCATTCTCATAATTTTCTTATCTTCTCTTTATTAATCCAAATCAAGCCTTTTTTTTCTTAAGGCAGATAAACTCTTTCCTATCTTCTCCCTTCTGTGCATTTGCTCTCTTCTTCTCCTTGCTTATCTCAGTCCCCAAATCAGGAAGTGGTTTGGAAGAGGTACTATCTTGCCTCTTTCGCTTCTTTTCAGCCTTCTTTTTAATGAGTTTCTCTAGATTCACATCTATAGTTGGAGATATGGTGTCTTATTCTAGATTGTAAACTCTGGCACACTCGCATTTAGGGTTGCTGATTTTCTCTTAGGTTTTATACTACCCTTATTTTATTAAATTTTATTAATATTAAACTAATTGAATTCTTTTATTAATCATCCTTATACTACATACTTGTTAAGAAAAAAAATAATTATCATTCTTAAACTAATTGAATTATTTTTCTTAGTATCCTTAAACTAATTGAGATTTTTTACTTACCATCCTTACATTTTATACTTGTTAAGAAAAAATAATTACATGTAATATGTGATATAAAAATAATAAATATAATTTTTTATTAAATTTGTGTCTATCTCTAAGACCCACGAACTTGAATGAATATTTTTCTTTTCTTTTTCACTCACTTGCTCAAGGCTTTCTAAATTTGAGAAAGTCTTTTCACCTGCATGTTTTTCTAATTCTTTTATCATAATAAAGATTCTTTCAAATTTTTAATTGAATTTTATTTGAATTTAAAAATTTTAAATAAAAAGATAAATACATTAAGTAAGCTCTGTAACGTACCATCCATCGAAATACTATAAGAGAGATTCTACGCCTACATATGTGGGATCTCGACTTGGATCCTACTTGTGTAATTTTATTTTATTTTATTTTTTCATTTATTTCTTTTAATTATTTTTAAACATTTTAAAAAAATTAAAATAATCATAATATTATATTAAAATATATTCTTAACCATTAAATTAAAAAAGATATATAAAAATAATTCAAAAGTCACAGTCGAAATTTTCAATCGAAAAATCTCGTCTGTGACTATAGGATTTCTCTCTCTTTCTGATATTATAAGGCTTAGTCACGTATATGTATCTCTCACTTAAGGTTACAACTTCAAGAAAATCTCATATTTTTTTTTTATTTTCTTGTCAAGAAAATCTCATTCGATAGGGGGTTAAGTTTAGATGAAAAATAATTTTATTGTGACCTTAAGTGAGAGACTTTAAATACAATCTTATTCATATATAAAGATAAAAAAATATAGGATAATGCTACATACAGTCTAAAAAGTTGGACTCTTTTGTAGTCCAAGCAATAAACAAATAGAAAAATCTCCATTTTAAAATAAAATTGATTAAAAAACTCTTATTTACCAATAAGAAACTTTAAAAATCTGAAAAATTCATTTCATTTAGTCATAAAATAAGAGCGTTTCTATGTGGATTACAATGCAGTCCATCAAATATGGACTGCAAAAAGAATTATTCAAAAATATATATATGTTATAAAACTAAAAAAAGAAACTACTATTATAAGAAAGAAATATATAAGAAACTTTTAAGAAATCTTAAGAACTGAAACTTTCTTCTCTCTCTATATTTTCTTATAAATTTCATAACAACTAAAACTCATATTTATAAGCCTTGAAATTACTATGCAAGTCACTATGCAAGATTTAAAATAATAGTGGTGGGGTCATTCATATAATTTTGGTGGTGGGACAAATGGCGGCAGCTGTCCCTCCACTTACATTCATTTTATTACACTCCCCCTTGAATGACCACCTATAAAAAATTTGTCTTGTTAAAACCTTATCAAGGAAAAACCCAATGGGAAGAAAAACCAATGGCGAAGGAAAAAGAGTACAGTCTTCTTATGTATCCACAAGTGCTTTAAGATTGCCTCATTAAAACCTTACAGAGGAAAACCCAGTGGGACAAAACCTCAGCGAAAGGAAAAGAGTATAATTAGCACAAGTTTTCATGATTTACTCCCCCTGAAAAATGCATGACGATAGATTTTTGAGTTTTTGCATTCCAATGTTATGCATAATCTTCTTGAATATTGTAGTTGGTAATGCTTTTGTGAATAAATCTGCCAGATTATTACTAAATCGTATCTGCTTGACATCAATTTCACATTTCTCTTGAAGTTCATGAGTACAAAAGAATTTAGGTAAAATATGTTTGGTTTTGTCACCTTTGATATATCCTCCTCTAATTTGAGTGACACAAGTAGTATTATCTTCATATAAAATTGTTAGGCTATTATTGATCATGAGAAGTCCACACTTTTCCTAGATATGTTGAATTACTGATCTCAGCCAAATACACTCTCGACTTGTTTCATGAATAGCAATGATCTCTGAATGATTTGAAGAAGTAGCGAATAGTGTCTGTTTAATAAATCTCCATGATATGACAGTATCTCTATAAGTAAATAAATATCCAATTTGAGATCTACCTCTGTGTGGGTCTGAAAGATAACCTGTATTTGCATACCCAATCAACTGTGGACTTAATCCACGTTGATAAAACAATCTCATATCAACCGTACCATGAATGTAACGAAAGATATGTTTAATGTCATTCCAATGCCTTCGAGTTGGTGCAGAACTATATCTTGCAAGCAGATTAACTGAGAATGTAATATTTGGTCGAGTGCAATTTGCAAGATACATCAAAACTCTAATTGCACTGAGATATGGTACTTCAGGACCAAGGATTTCTTCATCGTCATCACAATGAAGGAATTGATCATTTTTCACATCAAGTGTTCGAACAATCATTGAAGTACTCAGGAGATGAGATTTGTCCATATAAAAATGCTATAGGACTTTGTCAGTATACATGGACTGATGAATAAAAATTCCATTTGGTAAGTGCTCGAGCTGCAGGCCGAGACAAAATTTTGTTTTGCCAAGTTCTTTCATTTCAAATTCATTCTTTAAATATATAGCGGTTCTTGAGATCTCTTCAGGAGTTCCCACAATATTTAAATCATCAATATAAACCGTAATAATGACAAATCTGGATTTTGATTTCTTAATAAAAACACATGGGCATATAGGATTATTCTCAAATCCTTCTTTCAATAGATATTCGCTTAAGCGATTATACCACATGCGTCCGGATTGTTTCAACCTATATAAAGATCTTTGTAGTCTGATAGAGTACATATTTCTAGATGTACTTGTAGATGCTTCAGGCATTTTATATCCTTCAGAGATTTTCATATATATATATATATATCATAGTCTAAGAATCCATATAAATATGCGGTGACCACATCCATCAACCGCATTTATAATCCTTTTGTAACAACCAGACTAATCAAAAATCTAAATGTGATTGCATCCATAACAGGAGAATATGTTTCTTCATAATCAATTCCGGATTTCTACAGGAAACCTTGTGCGACAAGCCTGCTTTGTACTACACAATTTCATTTTTCTCATTACGTTTTTGTACAAATACTCACTTATATCCAACAGGCATTACACCATTTGGTGTTTGGACAACAGGTCCAAATACTTCTTGATTTGCTAGCGAATTTAATTCAGCTTCAATAGCTACTTTCCATTTTGGCCAATCATTTCTACGTCGACATTCTTCGACGGTTTTTGACTCACTTTCTTCATTACTTCTGGTAATGTCAAGGGCCATTTTATATGAAAATATGTTGTCGACAACAGTTTTATTTCTATCCAGAATTTCTCCAGTATTTATGAAATGTATTAAAATCTCATTATTTTTAGGTACTTGTTCCTCTTCAGGGGAAAACATTTCATGAAACACCTCTTCAGGAGATCCCTTTTCAGAAGATTTATACTCTTCAAGAGTTTCTTCTTCAGGAGGTTCTGGAATAGAAGATTTGAGCTTTTTAGAAGTACCAATTATATTTGTAACCTGTATTGTGGGTATTTGTTCTGCAGGAACACCAAATTTATTTTGTATTCTTTTCCTTCTAGGAATTTTATCTTTTGCACTAATAGGTCTTCCACTCTTTAGGCATGCCTTAGACTTACCTATTGCTGTTTTGACAATTTGTCATTCAGGGATTTCAATCTTTGCTGGAGTATTAACAATAGGAATATAAGATTTTACTACACCTTTAGTGTCAGTAAATACATCCGGTAATTGATTTGCAACATTTTGTAAATGAGTAATGCTCTGAACTTCTAGTTTACATTCATTTGTAGGAGGATCAAATTAAGATAGGGTCTTATTATTCCAAGTAATATCTTGTCATGCTTCAGGCACCGACTTTTCTTTACCCATTAATAGAAAAGCGGATTCGTCAAAGTGACAATCCTCAAAATGTACTTTAAACATATCCCCTATTAGGGGTTCAAGGTATCTAATAATAGATGGAGAATCAAAATTAACATATATCCCAAGTCTACGTTGAGGGCCCATTTTTGTACGTTGTGGAGATGCAATTGAAACATATACAGCACATCTAAAAGTACAAAGATGATAAATATTTGGTTGTTGACCAATGCAAGCTGTAATGGAGAATATTTATGATATGTAGATGGTCTAATGCGAATTAATGATGCTGCATGAAGTATACCATGTCCCCAAGCATAAACAGGTAGTCTTGATTTCATAAGTAAAGATTTAGCGATTAGTTGAAGCCTTTTGATTAAAGATTCAGCTAAACCGTTTTGTGTGTGTGTATGAGCAACAGGATATTCAACATCTATTCTTATTGACATGCAATAATTATCAAAAACTTGAGATGAAAATTCACCTGCATTATCTAATCGAATGGTCTTAATTGGACACTCAAGAAATTATGCTCGTAGTTTGACTATCTGAGTAAGAAGTCTAGCAAATGCAACATTTCTAGTGGAAAACAGACAAACATGTGACTATCGATTAGATGCATCAATCAAAATCATAAAGTATCTAAATGGTCCACTTAATGGATGAATAGGCCCACATATATCTCTGTGAATCATTTGTAAAAAGAATGGAGATTCAACAATGACTTTTGAGAGAGATAGTTTGATAATCAACTTACCTTGAGAATATGTAAAGCACGAAGGTTCATTCGGTAAAAATATCTTTTAATTCTTTAAGCGATGCCCATGCGAATTTTCAATAATTTGTCTCATTATTATAGATCCCGGATGTCCAAGGCGATCATGCCAAGTCATAAATATTTTGGGGTCAATGCACTTCTGGTGCATTACCACATATGATTCAATTGTTCTCATCTTTGTATAATACAATCCAAAATATAGAGCAAACAGTTTTTCTAATACGAGTTTCTAGTCCGATATTATTTTAGTAATAAGAAGATGCTCTTTACTGCCTTAATTGGTCGTTTCAATATGGTAATCATTACGACGTATATCTTTAAAATTCAATAAATTTCTTCTGGATTGTGAAGAGAATAGAGCATCATCAATACAAAATTTGGTGCCATTAGACAACACAATATAAGCTCTTTCGGAGCCCTCAATTAAATCTGATGAGCTTGATATAGTATGGACATAGGCTTTACTTAGTGTTAGATTTTGAAAATATTTCTTTTCTTTGAGAATTGTGTGAGTTGTAGGACTGTCAGCCAAACATATATTTTTATCATTCAATTCAGAAATAAAAAACTCATCAATGTGATCCATGATTTTACAAAAATATACAAAACTTTTATTTCAAATAATAGAAATAAAATACATTAATTGAGTGGAATACTTCAATCTTTAATTAAGTGGTCAATTTTACATTCAGGATGATTAAAGAAATCAGAGACATTAAGATGAATAACATCCACATTTACTGAATCTAATAAATCATTTGATGATTCTACTAAATTTGTTTCATACATTTTATTTTTTCCTTTAATATATGCTTGATATAAATCAGCTAAGTGTCTGGCCGTACGACAGGTACGTGACCAATGTCCAGTCATTCCACATTTATGGCACACTTCTTCACTTTTTTTTGAAGAATTATTCTGTGAGCTTTTACCCCTTTCTGAGTTGTACCACTTCTGGTGATACGGTATCTTATTATCCCTTTTAATGTTGTCACTTCTAGGATCAACATTTCTATAATTTCTCTTACTACGTCCACGCCATCAATTTCTTCTAAAGGATGCACCATTCACTTTTGGGAATAATGCAAACCTATTACCATTCATTTTAGGGAATGATATTGAACCAGTAGGGCGTAACTGATGGTTTTTTAATAAAAGTTCATTGTTCTGCTCAGCTACTAGAAGACATGATATAAGTTCAGAATATTTCTTGAATTTTCTCTCTCGATACTGCTGCTGCAGGAGCACATTCGAGGCATGAAATGTAGTATAAATCTTCTCTAGCATATCATCATCGGTGATTTTCTCACTGTATAATTTTAATACTGAGCTTATTTTAAAAAGTACGAAATTATACTCATTAACACTGTTATAATCTTGCAATCTCAGGTGCAACCATTCAAAACGAACTCTTGGGAGGATAACAGTCTTCTGGTGTTCATATCTCTCCCTTAAACTGTTCCACAAAATATAAGAATATTTTATTGTAAGATATTCAATTTTTAATTCTTCGTGAAGATTGTGACGAAGGAAAATCATTGTTTTAGCACGGTTCTGCAGGGACATTTGATTTCCTTTTTTAATTATTTCACACAGGTTCATCGCATCAAGATGAATTTCAGCATCAAGTATCTAGGATAAATAATTTTTTTCAGATATGTCAAGAGCAACAAATTCCAATTTTGTAAGATTTGTCATTTTCTACACATATAAATAATGAAATAAATATGTGTATCTCAAAAAATATATTTATAAATTTACACAGATTTTAAATAATAATCATCAATAAAATATATCAAAGACTGCAAATAATATATTGAAAAACTTAAAGAGGAATACGACCACTAGCTTCAGAATTGGTAGAACCGTCGTGCTGATATGTATTATAAAACTAAAGAAATAAATTACTATTGCAAGAGAGAAATATATAAGAAACTTTTAAGAATTGAAACTTTATTCTCTCTCTATATTTTCTTATGAATTTCATAACAACTGAAGTCTATATTTATAGGCTTTGAAATTACTATGCAAGTCACTATGCAATATTTAAAATAATAGTGGTAGGGTCATTCACATAATTTTGGTGGTGGGATAAGGGGCGGCAGCCATCCCTCCACTTACATTCGTTTCATTACCATATATATTATTTTAAAAAATATAAATATAATTTTATTGACTTAAATAAATAATCTCATTTGAGTACTATATATAAAATGACTCATAGATGAAATAAGATGAGAATTTAAAATTAAATAAAATATTATTATAATATTATTTTTATTTTAATATTTGAAAAAATTGAAATTGTATATTATTCAAAGTTTTTAAAAAATCATAATAAATAAATACGATGAGATTAGATATTTTTTAAATTCAAACAAGGCCTTAATCATCGTATAAGTAAGATTTTTGCTATTATAAATATTCTCTAGTATCAATTAACCATCCTTTAAAAGAGATCTAATAAAACATGCTTAATCTCGAAATAAAAAATTGGATTCTTGACAAAAAAATGGCATTTTAACTGTCTCAATAAAGAGTATCCTTCTCATTTTTCTTCCCTCGGTGGGCATTTTACAACCACTTTTATTGCGGCGACTTGTATATTGACTCAAAAAGTATTTTTTATAATTTTGTCGTTTCATTTCTTGAGACTGTGAACTTATTTGTTGCAGTGCATATATCGCCGCAAAATATAAAACCGCCGCAAAAAATAAGGATTTAAAACCTAATTTCGTTTCGTCTCCGCCTGCAGCCCGATTCTCTCGAATTTCTCGTGAGTTTTCTACCGCCCTTCTCACCCAGTCCGGCTGCTGCCACGTCGTCGCCGCCTCGCCTAGTCGGCGAGTCTCTCTCACTCTCTCTCGCACTCCATTATTAGGCTGCCCCATTGTGGTGCTGCCGTAGCCCATGGTATTCTGCCACCTCTCCACCTGGTCTCTATTTTAGTAAGTTTTCTCCTCTATTTGGCCATCGATTTGGAGTGTTTCTATAATATCTTAATAAATTTCATTATTTAGCTCACATTCATCCATAGTTTTCAATCCGAATCTCTATATTGCCTGCTGCTGCTGCTCGTATTTTCTTCTCTCTCTGCATCCCGCTCTTAAATCAACCCCCCTGGTCCTTGTGATGACTGATGAGATTCTCTCAGCTCTGAGGGTTCGATCTCTCTCTCTCGCTAATTCAGATTTTAATTTTTTAGAGTTTTTCTTGATTCAAAGATTGGATTCCGAAATTATGTTTCAGTTTGCTGGTTTTAATCTGATTTGCGCGAGAAGAAAAGAAGCAGCTGAACACAAAAAAGGCTCAATTAATTTTCTGTATGCGCGGGAGAGTATACCAGCGGGAAGAGTGAACTTTTAAATCTCAAAATATTGTTTAGCTAGCCCAAGGAGCTGGCCACATTTGGCCAGCCAAACCAGTGAAAGCTATTTTTACTGTTCACATGTTGAGGCTATTGCAGCCCCTTTTTATGCACACTAGCTATATTTTGCCAAATTTTGATTTTGTTGAGTCTTTTGTGAAGGCTCAGTACGTTTGGTTGAGCTTGGTTGGTCTTTAGTTTGTTTTTTCCCCCGAATATTTCATAGTTTTAGGTTTGATTAGAATGGTCTTTAGGCTTAGGGTTTTGAGGTTTTGTGTTGGGAGGATTTGGTGAAATATTCAGGTAGTAGTTTTCTGGGTGCGTTTAGATTGGTTTCAGTTTTCGTGGGTTCCTCAAAAGATTGAAAGATTCTGTAGTTCAGGAAGAAAATGTATAGGTTCCTAAGGAGAGCTTGCAAGCTATGTTTTGCACACTAGGCTTGTGATTTGGGGGTTTATGTCGTGTATGCATGTTGAAAATTTAAGGGAAGTAGTAACTTTGGTTTGAAACAATTCAAAACTTGCTATAAAGATGCTGATTAGTATGATTTGATGAGTTAAGCCTTATTTTATTTTATTTTATTTTTCCTTCTCCGACTGATGTCAGTGGCGTAGCAATACGTTGCTTGGGGTTTTTGTTTCTAGAAATTAAGTTCTGTGCACTTTTCTGGTGCTGCTCGAACCAAGGAAAAAGGATATTGAATCTCAGCTTTGTGTCTGATCTTATCTTTTTGGTTTTGACAATGAAAAACTCATCTTTGCAAATATTTCTTATAGATTTGTATTAAATTGAAAAATGCTTGGGGTTAATTAATCCAAGAGCCCCCCCACTTCACCTTTCAAAGGAGCATAGCAGTTGCCAGTATCACTTTAGAAACTTATGAAGATGGATTGTCTTGTTTGACATTTGATATTTTTCTTTTTGATTGTGCTGAGCAGACTGTACAGAAGCCAGAATACCTCCTTTCTAAGGATTTTGTATCTTCAAAATCCTGTGAAGGAACAAAAGTGACTTCTTTTTGTAGTTAGGTTAGATCTTATATGGTTTTTATTTGCTTTTTTAATTCATTCAAAAGTAAGGTGGCTTCTTTTGGGCACGATACTTTTCCATCAAGTGTCACTCATCAAAGCACAACCAAAAAATCCATCTTTTATATGCTTCAATTAGCTTTAGATAAAACTGTTTAGTTATATATGTCCAAATTTTCCATGTCAACTTTATTATTGACCAAATGCCTACAATAAATATTCACAGGTTTGGTATTCATTACCATGCAGAAAATCTGCTAGCTGCACTTCTATACCAAGGGCAAGGTTGCAGTAGAGGATTTGGTGCATCTCTCTCCCTCTTATTTTTATATGGATTTAGGTCCCTTATAAAATATTTTACGGTCACCATTTCGCTCTCTACCCTTTTCTATTTCTAAAAGAACTATGGATGGAAGTCATCTGCACAATCGGTTCAAAACTGTTCAACTGTTCAAATGGACCTAAATCTATTGATAATGATGCATAAATCTGTTCAAAACTGGACCTTGCTGATGTTATTCCATCCCTTCCCTTCCTTTTTTTCAGGACATTGCTGCAGCATTTGCTTGTGACCAGAAACAATACAGTGTTGTCCTGATAACTCGATCAGCACCCACGATGGGAAGAATAGCTGTGGCAGCGATCGTGAGCTTGTGGGTCATTCCTGTCTCCGTACTTGTTAATCGCATTGTTCCTGAGCCCTATATGGTAAAACCTGAAACAAAACTATCAAAGATGTAAAATCTGAAAATTTTATGGTAATATTGTTTATTTAGTTGATATTGGGTGCGCTGACAAACATACAATGGATGCGTTAGGATGAGATATTCCACATACCACAGGCTCAGCAGTACTGCAAAGGCAATTTTAGAAGTTGGGATCCCATGATTACCACTCCTCCTGGCCTGTATGTCCTCTTCACTATTTGCATTTTTTATTTCCCTTTTCCCCTTTTGTATCCCTTTCCAGTAGTTGTTATTTAATTGTGGATACTCTGAATTTAAAATTTTAAAACGAAACATGTAATAATACTGAGAGCTTTAATTGGTCGTAGTTTAACTTTCTCCAATTTCTTGGAGTTGCAATATAAAGTCTACCTTTGCTGTTGAAAAGAGTTTCATCATCTTTTGGTTTTCTTGTTTTAAAAGAATATTCATTTGAATGTTGCTTCTTCTATGCTTGAGCTTGTACTCTGAGTTGTGGGCAGAAAACCAAACTAAACATCAAATGGAAGCAGGATTATAGGTTTTGGAACATTTGTGTCCACTTTATTCAGCATTAATGAATCTGTAAGAAATTTTATAAATAGAATTAATCTGTTTGATGAATCATTTGTGTTGAAATAAAAAATGTGGAGTTTTGGCCGAGGGACTTCATATGCAGGGATTCACCATACTTTTAATATCTTTTGAAACACCCTATCAAAATAACACGAAGAAGACTGCTAGGTATTGGAAAGTGTATTGAGTTGCCTTTGCCCTAGTCAGAAAAAAATGGTGATAAGGAAGTTGATCCTTGCGATTTATAACTTTTGCAGGTACTATATTTCACTTGCCCATGTTGCTTCTTTGTTTCCAGGCATGTTCCTTGTACAAGCAGCTCCATCATTTTCTGAAGTCTGCACCACTGCAATTCTTCGGTCTGTAAATGGTGTTTTGGCAGCATTATGCAGTGTTATTGTATATGAGATAACTACCCACTTGAGACCAACTCTAAGTGAAAGAAAAGCAACCATTTATGCAGTAGTTCTAGCCTTATACCCGCTCCACTGGTTCTTCTCTTTTCTCTATTATACAGATGTTGCATCAGTAACTGCAGTGCTTGCTATGTATCTTGCTTGTTTGAAGAAGAGATACTGGCTCAGTGCATTGGTAAAGGACTCAGCTCAAGCCTCCATCATTAATCATGTAGTTTATTTGAACATCAAGTCATGCATAAAAGCGCATATATCATTCCAGACTTCCAGTGGGATAACTTAATCTTATTTTGTTGTCTGAAGCTTGGTGTGTTAGCTGTTGTCATTCGACAGACAAATATAATCTGGATGCTTTTTGTGGCATGTGCTGGGGTTATGGATACTACTCTGACCCTTCAGAAAAATAATGTAGAAGTAATTGACATTGACACAGAAATAAGGAAAACTGGAAGTATAACTTCTAACAATAATGTCACACGGGCCTTGAACTTGAGAAAAAGAAAGTTGAGCGCTGCCTTGGATACTGATGAGCATTCTATACCAAGAACAAGCTTATTTTCAGCAAACCAGATATCAGGTTTGATTGCACATTTTTAAATGAGTTTTTATATGTAGTTAACTAACATACTGAGTTAGTAGAGTTAGTAAGGTTTGTCATACTAGACTCAGATCTTATTATATGGTGTGAAAAATTAACATGGAATTTGGATGTTCTTCCCCACCATGCAACCTTTATGTTACATTAGCAGCATTGTGTTGCAGGTTTGCTTGATGAGATTCAGGTCATCCTTTTAACATCATGGCATAACAAGCAACAGCTATTGGTTTCCTTTATCCCTTTTGTCATGGTATTGATGGCCTTTTTGGCTTTTGTTCGTTGGAATGGGAGTGTAGTTCTAGGTACTGTTCATCTTGCTTGCTCCTACTCCTTTTAACTTCACGGTATATGGAGGGCCTTTATTGCTTTTGTCTCACTGTGTATTCTAACATTGCAGGTGCAAAAGAAGCTCATACAGTTTCCCCACATTTTGCACAGATCATGTATTTTGGTCTGGTTTCTGCTCTTTTTGTGGTTCCTATGCACTACAATTCAGGTCATGTTGTAGACTTGTTTCAGTCATTTTGGAAGAGGAGACCCATTAGTTTCTTCCAATTGTTTATGGCTGTCATCTTTGGCTTATTGTCTGTGCATTATTTCAGGTCAGGTCAGAGAAACGGTTAACATACTGAGCAAATTGCAATAGGGACTTTGTTGTTTGTCTGCTGAAACTACTTAAATAAATGCTTTTAGAGAAATGCTAACATTTGTTTTACCGAAAGAGGATGCTCTTCAATTTACATACGAATTGGACTTATTATTACTTTCCTTGTGGTGATACTACCAGTGCATTGTGTTACAAAAATCAACTTTGAAATGACCTTTGCAATCCCACAAGGATCATTTTTCTCCTGAGATTCTCTAAGCTTTTCTTTAGTCTGATATATTTGATATGTATATATATGATGTTCGTAAACCTATTAGTCGTCATCATCTCATCCCTCTTTGATGTATCATGTAACATTAGATGATTGGCAGATAAATAGGATGGTTGGCAAATAAATGAAACATGATGAATATTTCTCCAATTGTTTGTTATCACAGTAGAGGATGATGATTAAAAAAGGCTTTGAAATAACCCTTTTTTTAAACTATATATATATATATATATATATAACATATACAGATGCGTAAAATGAACAATCAAACCTTGATATATACCTACTGCTTTTGCAATCCAAAGGATTGCAGATACTTAGTACACACAAGACGATGCAATTTTTTTCAATCAGCAGGATTTGCATTTGTTTATCACCCTAGTGTCTGTTGCAGTTTCATCACTTGGTTAATTTGACTGTTTCAGCATAGCTCATCCGTATCTTCTTGCTGACAATCGGCATTATCCTTTCTATCTCTGGCGGAAGGTAATCAATGCCCATTGGTCAATGAAGTATCTTCTGGTCCCGCTTTATGTTTATTCATGGTTTTCAATCCTCAGTATATTGGGTTAGTATGCAGCATTACAGCTCCTGTATTTATATATATTCTATTTTTTTCTTCCCCCCCATTAGTATGAAAAACAATGCAAAATCATATTATGATTATTAAATCCTGATTGGAAACATATTTTTATTTGGTTTCTTCCTGTTTCGCTGAGAGCTTGCTTATATCTTTTGTTGGTAGGGAAAGTTCAGAGGAAGATATGGGTGTTGGCCTTTTTTTTGGCTACTGCTGCGGTTCTGGTCCCTGCTCCACTGATTGAGTTCAGATACTACACCATACCATTCTATTTCTTGGTACTTCATTCCCATGGTAATGACTATCGAAGCTGGATTTTTGTGGGGATTATATATCTAGTCATCAATGTTTTCACGATGATGATGTTTTTGTTTCGGCCTTTCCATTGGAGCCATGAGCCTGGGATCCAGAGGTTTATCTGGTAGAAAATTGTGGTCTTTCCTGAGATCCTTGCACAAGCCATTTATACCTGTCGGTATTTTTCGTCAAGGATTTGGAATGAGAAAATGGCTTTATTTCTTTTCGTGGCAGAGGCGAGGGATGGAATTTTGAGGCTTCTACTTCTCGCTGGTTTAGTTTACAAATCGCTACAAGGTATTCCCTTTACAAAGTTATTTTTTCTGACCCTTCTTTGGCAGCCCTTGTGGGTGCCATTCTCACTCTCTGAAATCTTTGCAATTGAACACCATGAATCCCTGAAAAAGGTAGAAAAGGGGTGGGCAAGCCAGGACGTGCATTGAATTTAACATGTTCAAAAGCACAGTTTTGTATCTGTTAAATTAGAAACGTCTCTCAAAGTCAAAAATCGAAACAAAAAAAATGTAAGTTTTGAATTTGCCCATTTTCCTTTTTTAGTTCTTCAATCCAACAGGGTCCAATAATTTGGTCAGACTAACCTAGGGTGTGCATGTTAGTGTAACATTTTAAATAGTAATGTGTTAATTACTTTGATGGCACCACTTCAAATGTGCGACATAACATGTGTTAAAGAAGTTTCTATTCAAGTACAAAGTTATCATGTCAAATATCTGAAAAACCAAAATAACAAAGATAAGATTTCAAAAAACTAAAACATACAAATAAAAATTAAGAAAAAAGATGCCTTCTTGGCTTTCCCTCGCATGGTTACCCCGTGGGGACCTTCACACTTTATTTTCATCAATTTTTACCAAATTATTACTTTTAAGCTTTCATATTTTTTCGAATAATTAGTAGTTTATTAGTATATAACATGGAAATATTATACACGTTGATCTAAGCTGTGGCAGTGTAGGTGATGACAAGTGTTATGCATATTAAATGCAAGGAAGGACACGTTTCATTTTTTTCAAGTCTTACCATAATGTTACCATCATGCCTAACCATGCATGTAAAAATATTCGTTAACGGATTAGGTGGTTGGACACGTTGAATGAGAGTTATGTGTAATAATAATCGATTTTGATTCCCTTCGATTTGATAGATACATGGTGTAGGCGTATCGCACAATATTGCAAGGCACATTTCATGTGTCTATTTCTCTTCCACTCTAAATCTTAAATTTAATTTAAGAATCTCAAAATATTTTATAAAATCTATACATGATGTGCTAGAATTAACTTTGGTCCTCTTTTCCCAAAAAAAAAAAAAAAAATTTATATGGATATTACACCAGCCATTCCAATCCCTAGTAAGAACAGATTCTGAGGTTTCTTTTTCTTGATATGCTATGATGTAGATATGCATTTCTCATAAACAAAACAAAAAAATCAGAATCAACAAATTAAACCGAGAAGGGTAAAGAATTTTCAGTTCTATTTAAATCGAAAAAATATATATGCAACTGTGAATTAAGATACCGCTGCATAACCTCCTACAATTAAGGACTCTCTTAGAATTTGTCATCCCATATCACTAGCTACTAATGTGAGATGTTTTGACTAAGCTCGTGTATCTACCATAAAAAATCAATAAACATTTAAATATATCGCATCAATACGTGTGATTGAGGATGACAGTACAATCTAATATGGAAAGCATAATTTCTCATCTTCATCAAATATTTGAACGCCATATCCGTCCTTCCAAAGAAATAACAATGACGGAAACATCATCATGATACCGGCGGCGCTCCCCTTGTGGAATATCAAGTAACTCATTTACCTCCATACCTGCAAAGCAATTATTATCTCGAGCTGAGCTCATCATTAGATTTTAACTAATTTTTCCCTATCCTATTTCCTATCGTTTTGTTTCTCAATGTTTTTGTGTATCGTTTTTTCGAACATAGTTTTTTCGAACATAAACAATATTGTTCTTCATTCTAAATTTTATCATTTTTAGTCACTTATTACCTGACATGTTCTAAATAGTTTTGTGTATCAACCACTAACTAAAATAATAACTTATTAACATTGACACATCAATAAGCATAATTAAAGTTTGAAAAAATACTCTACTACAAATGGATTATACAAAAAAAATAATATCACAAATTGATGTGCATGTCTTGATGTGATTTATTGAGTTATAAAATTATTTTTAGTGTAAATAAATCTAATAGATTAAATGAAACTGCATCAATTTATAAAATTATTTTTATTTAAATTTTTTTGTGAATGTAACAGAACTCAGTTTGGAATGAACATCAAAGACTAAATTACCATGTTTTTCAGCGGCATGAAACAATACTTGTTCGATGAGGTGTTGTGCGGGATCACCATTAGGATGTATACTGATGAAGTATTCAACTTGAGCAACAGCTTCTTCGTTGCTTAAGTACTGATAAAGCCCATCGGAGGACAATATCAAGAATCTGTCCCTTGGGCGAAGCCTATAGTGGTAGAGTGTAGGTAAGCATGTGATGTACGGGGATGTCCCAACATACTCGATTCTAAAAGCCTCTAAAAGTGCATCATTCCACTTAGGCTGCAAAGCAAATAATTTTGATCAGTTCTTTAATTATCAAAATAATTTTCCTATTTTTTTCTTGCTTCTTATAGGATACCTGTTTGAGAAATCCAACCCCAAATGCCCGAGTGACCTTTAAATAACCTTTCACTCGATCATTCTCAATTGCAGAAACATCATCAGGATGTTCAGTTTTGATTCTCTCTACTTCCTGAAATCCAAGAAGGCTTTAATCGATCTCATTTTATCAAAAGAACATATTTTTCTAAAGAGTAGTGCTACTTTACCTGAATCTTATCTTTCCAGATGTTTCGATACAAAGTAATTTTTTTTTCATTTATATTTTTAATATTCTTAATATTTTTTTAAAAAAAAAAAGAAAAGAAAAAAATTTACAACATTATTAAAAAATACTTCTTTAATCACTAAATATATTTTTTATTTTTTTAGGATCGAGAAATTTTATAGAGTGATTTAGGATTTCTCATTTATCATTAACAGAATTACCTCTTTCACATTTGTGCTGTGATCAGTAGTGAGTTGGAGGGAAATTAAATTGGGTTTGAAGTCTAGGTGCATTAATTTCCACGGCCCAAGATCATCAAGTTCGGCCTCCTGAGCTAACACTGCACGACTATCCCCCACATTCATCAAGTAAACATCTTCATCCTTCATCAACATCACCAGAACGCATGATCCCATTAGAACTAACTCAGGATTCTTCTCCACATTATCATCTGCAATCTCCAAATAAGCATCTTCTGTCTTCCTCAATGCCTCCGACAATGCCCTCAACACCTCTGAATGAATATCAGATCCCATTGGCCTGTCAGCCTCCAAATGACTCAGCTGTCTTGTTAACTTCCTCTCAGGCTCTACTGATCTCTCAACATCACATTCACAACTACTCAAGCTGCTAATTTGACTTTTTCCCTTCCATTTCATTCCCAACCCTTCACCCATATCCTTGGAATTATTAACCTGATCATTTATATTTGAATATGGATCCAAATCCATATCTTCATTTCTTAGCATGTCATTTAACTCATATATCTTCCTCCTTTGTGTTTGATCATCCTCTTCAATTGAATTTGATATGATAGATGTGGGCTCAAACTTGGCAATATTCCAAACTATATCCTTGAGCTCGTTATGCACATTCGAATAGAGCGTAGAAAGCAAATACTCAGTTGCATCAGGGCCATTAAACCCATCATAAATCCCCACAAAAACCCAACCATGTTCCTCAGAAATCACCACTTGAACTCGATCCTCCCCTGCCTTTCCCTCCGCCCACTGTAGTTTCTCTTTCTCCATAGCATGATACTGACTCTCCTGATCATAAGCATCACCACGTTCTGAATCCAAATTATCACCACGTCTTACTGTCACATTCCCACTCTTATTCTTCGCATTGGGTTTGATCTTGACATTATTATCAGCTTTAACCAGTACTGCCGCAATGGATTTCACGTTAAATACCAGTTTTTTAAAGATATTACTGAAACGAGGTTTCTGCGATCCGGTTCCAGCCTTGCATCTGGAGCCTCCATTTCGTAGCTTGCCGCATACTTCCTCTGTCGGGCCCGACACAAACTTTGTCCCTGTCGAGGGAGAAGAGCCAGCGATGGAGAATCGAGGGAGTGGTTGGAGAGGACTGGAAGCGAAGGAAGTGGAGCTCGCGAACGAGGAGGCCCTATCAATGACGGAGGAGTTGAAAAGGTCTAGGAGAGACCTGGAAAGAGGCGTGGAGGTGTTGGCGCTGACGGAGGCGCCGGATATCGATCTGAACGTAGTCGGTGCGGCGAAGGAGCCGTCCACTTCGGAGGTGGAGGAAGAAGAGGATAGCCGGGATAAGCCAGGTGGGACGTATCTAAAGGAATGACCCAAGCCCTCATCGAGTCCGTCGGAGATGATCCCCGGGAAGTCATGCTGGCGCCGGGAGATCTCTCCGGTGGCATCGATGCAATGGCACGACTTAACGATGTTGTTTCCCATAGAACAATATGCAATTAAAGATGTAAATGATTCTGTAGTTTTCTTTATTTATTTGCTTCTTTTTTTGCTTCTATTTTTCTGTAGTGTTGCAACAAAGCTCTAGCTAGGTCATGGTGTGCTCCGGAGGAAGAGAAAGAGACTGAAAGAGATCATCGAGGAGAAGCTAATGAAGAAGATGAGTGGGCTTTTGACTTTGGAGCCTACGTCAATCTCTGCTCAGTTTTGTACTCGTTTTTCTAATTCTTATTACAGTAACGTTAAATTTAATGAGGAGTTGACTTCCACGAATTCAGAGCATGAGGACAAAATTTTTAAAAAACACATTATATCATATGGTAATCATATTTTTTGAGAATGGTTTACTTTCATTTTCAACCAAAAATTAAAATTTACAATATGACTTAAAAAAATTAGGAGAGTTTAATTTACAAGTCAACTAAAATCATTTAAAAGTATAAAATTTTTAATTCTCTTGTACAAAACTGAAAAACCAATTATTACTTTTAGAAGAGGTATTTACTAAAATTCTTTTCTAAAAAAGAAGAAAATTAGAACTCCATAGATTTAACATCTAAGAGATAATTTCTCAAGCATGCAAATTTTTTCTATATAGACAATATCTATATATAACCAACTAAACAAAGAAAAAAAACACAAAAAAAAATAAAAACTACTACATAAGACTATCTGTAGTGGCGCGTGGACACCATGTACCACTCTAGGAGTGAGCTACCACAAGACTATGGAGTCTTGATGCCCCGGATCCACTTCGAGCCACCGTTGGCGAGAATGATCCACTAGAGGCGAGGCATTGAAAGCTTTCGGACCTCACGTGTGAGGAACACACGCCTCGTCGTCCAGCAAAAATTTCAGGTGATGACATGATCGGTAGATGGGGAGAACGGCAGCATCGCACGTGGATGGCTTAGGGCGACCGAGTCCTTCAAACCTGCAAAACCAGCCTCTAAAAACCCAACACACCCGAAACCACCATAACCAACAAAATCAAAAGAGGTGGCCGAACAAGGAAGAAAGAAGGAGAAAGAAGAGAAGAGAGGAGGAATGGAGCAGCTCTGTTCCCCCTCAAGCCGGCAAAGATTTAAGAAACCCTAGAGTTGGGAGAAATGGTTTACTTTTAACTCATAAGCTCAATGACAAATTTAGTGATAGGGATTCCAAAGATCACTTCCTTTTTTTTCTTTCTCAAGGCAAAAAAATATCTTTTATGGTAATCATATCTAACTTCAAATTAAAGATTGGAAATATTAATAATTAACTAAAACAAGCATTATTTTTTGGGTTAGAAAATATTTCCACTACTTTACACGTTGAAAACAAAAAAGTCTCCAATTTCTTAATTATTCTATGCTTTCTTATACTATTATGATTAATTTACTAATGGGAGGTAGGTAAGAAATGGACAGAATTAAAATTTAGTGTTTGAGAGGTGATTGATAAAATATGTGATATTATAAATATAAATAATATGTATTTTTTATACATGATTATATAAAAAATAATAATTATATATTATAAAATTATATAAAAAATATACATGTTTATAAATTATTTTATAAGATATTTTTTTTAAAATTTTTTAGAGATCCTTGCAAAATGAAAAAAAAAATGGAGGGCAATTTATTCCCTTTTAAAAATAAATGAAGAGGAGAATTTCAATCATATAAAAAAATTTGCCCCCAACCTTCAACCTAGGTCCGCCCTAGGCTGAGTTCTCCTATATACACTATTTTAAAATGGGTGGTGCTACAACCACCATGGCAGCATCCTCTTTTATTGCACCATTAGTTGATTTTTGTTTTTTCATTTATGTTTTTTATGATTTTTTTAATATTTTTAAATATTTTAAAAAGAATTATAATATTATTAAATAATATTTTCTTAATCATTAAGTTAAAAAAATAAGAAATGGTGTACACCAATAATATACATCTAATGGTGCAAGAAGAATTGAAGAAAAAAATTGATACGTTGAAAACCCTGGACGGAGACAAAATTATCCATCCACTATGGCGACCAAGGGGTACCCTGATCACCCGAAAACTATCTAGCATGTAAAGCATACCACAATCTCAAAAAAATAAAAAATAGGGAAAGGTGCAAGAAGTATTATCGTTTTAAAATTGAAGAAAAAAGCTGATATGTTGAAAGCCCTTGCCAGAGACGGAATTATCCATCCACTGTGGCGACCAAAGAGTATCTCGATCACCCGATAACTATCTAGCATGTATAGCATACTACTATATCAGCAAAAAATTTTTAAAAAAAATGAAGATTGGGTATGCTTTACATTCTGGAGTCGAGATTCCACGTGACTCAATCTGATTGATTGGACTGGATACTTTTGGAAAAGAGTAATGTTTCAAGTAATATTGTACACATATACGTGTATTTATATATTTTAATGGATTGTTTTTATATTTTTTAATTTAAATTTAAATATTTTATTAAATCTAGATTTTTATTTCAATATTGATATACATATGAGTACCAAATACTATTTATATTTAAAATTTTCCTCTAAAACATAGCTTGTTATAGAGAATTTTGGTTAACATTACCTAGTTTGATTTGAATCAAGCTAGTTGTTTCTATCTAATTCAATTTTTTTTTTGTATACTTTTGGCATCCAGTAGGAGCATTTTAACCTAATAAGGGTCTCTTGTAGGCCGGGCATTAGTCGGATTGCTTTTTATTATCAAAGATTTCATTTCAACTATTCTAGGACCCTTGCAACTAGGCTTGGGCCCCAACTTCTATTAGAGTCGAAGGAAAATTTTTCGTCTGACTCTGATGAGAGTCGAAATTTCAATCCCATTATTCTATTATTTCCTACACCTAAACGATTGAAGAACCTGCATCCATTATTCCATGATCCCCATCCCAGCACATGCATTTCTGATTTCATTACTTGGCTATTTCACACTTCACTATTATAAATTTATTTGTTAGTTAATATTAAATAACAGAAATATGAAATAACTCATTAAGGTAGGAACTACGAACTAGTAAGTTCAAAGTTGTAACTTGTTGCTTGTAAGCAATGGCAGTAAGACGTCTTCACCATAGGTCCATAACCACTAAAACACTAACTACAAAATTACTAACTAGTATAGCAGTAACCACTAACCACTACTAATCAGTCAAAATGCAAAGTGTAAACCTAAAGACTGAAAGTCTGAAACCAGTGCAAACCATAGAGGAAAAAAAATACAAAATATAATAATCCTAATTATAAATTACATATAGCCCAAATTTTCTAAGGTAAATTATTTAATGGATATTATTATAAGAAAATTTATTTGATGTATTTATTTACTAGGAAATTAGAGTGGGAGATTTAATTGAGGAATGTAAGATAACACTTGGTATTGGGAATTATGCATTCTCGGATTTATCTGTCGAGTTTTAGTGAAATGGGCATAAGTTATTCATATGAGGTCCAAATGAAATGATTTTAATTGGTATAGAACCTTGAAAGATAGATCTAAAACTTATATGTTTTAAGTTTTCTGAGTTTCAGAAAGGATCAATAACTTATTTGGGAATCAAGTAGGCAGCTCTGGAATGGGCTTAAATGGAACCCGAGTTGGATGAATTGAACTAATTTGGGGCATGTAACGAATTAGGCAATTGGTTTTGAGATTCTCTGGGATTAGAACATGTGTAGGGATAGTTGGAAATGGATGGAAAGTTAATTTGGAAGCCAAGTGATTAGTCAGTATGATGGAAACACAAGGGGAAACAAAATCTAGTTGATAGGTGACTAAGTGGATCAAATTTGGCTCTACCTTAACTAAACTAAGAAGTGGCCTTCTAGAACTTGAAATGGAGACTTATATCTCAAATGTGAGCCCTTGGATGACTAATCTAGCTGCAAAGTCTAGGATTTGGGAGGCTTAATCCTCATCATGAGATTTGCTTAGATAGACACCTCATCACCCATGCAAATCTGGCAACTAGTGCACCTTAGGGTGTTTTTCCTTTTCCTCCCTCATGTTGGTTGACCACTACCCTATAAATAGAGCCTTGAGAGCTTTCTAAGCTCCTTTAGAAGGAGAGAACGCTTTCCCCTTTGGAAGATACACCAGAAAACCCTCCCAAAACCCTTAAAGAGTTTATTTGTGAACTAAGTGAGTGAGTTTGGAAGAAAGCTTGGAAGAAGTTGGTTGGATCCATTCTATTGAACTTTGAAGAATTTGTAAGCCTATATTCTAGCTTAACTTAAGCATGGAAATGGTTTATTGAAGTGATTGAACTATGTTTACTAGTATTGAACTCTTAAGAACATGATTAAGTGACAAAGTGACATATGAGTAAGGTTGGTTTTAACTTGTCTTGTAAAAATATTCATTATAATTGTAAGAACATAGATTTAAGTTTTTAAGAAGTCAAATAGAGTATAGTAAAAAGATTGGCATGTTTTGAATAGAAAAACTCCTAGAGTCGTGATATCGCTCGACTCTCGCTCGACATGTGAGTCGAGCGAAGGCAAATTATGACCCATCGCTAGAGTTTCGCTCGATACTCTGTTCGAGTGAGTTCCAACCCGAGACTTCGCTCGATACTCGCTCGACATCCCGCTTGAGCGAGATGCTCTATTTTGTTTAGACTCAGGGTTTTTCCCAGAATAAAATCGGTGTTCCAAATGGAAAGGGTTATGAGTGAGAAACTCATATGAATAAGAGAGGAACCACTAAAAAGAAAACGAAGTACAAGAATAAGTTAGTCATGTCGTGACGGGGACGGCGAGACGTAACGCCCGGATGACGGACGTGCTGACAGGGACGGCGATACGTAATGCCTGTCGTGTTATAAGAATGTATGGTCTTCACGGGGACGGCGAGACGTAACGCCCGTGAGATTGATCAGAATAGCGGGGACGGTGAGACATAACGCCCATGAAATTGATCTGAATAGCGGGGACGGTGATACGTAATGCCCGCAGTGATATAGGTATATGATCTGTGTCAAGACGGGGACGGCGAGACTTAACGCCCAAAAGATTGACACGAGACTCATCACAACGGGGACGGCAAGACGTAACACCCGGATGATTGATGAGTGTATGTGATGGGGACGGCGAGACGTAACGCCCATCAGTGATAAGAGAGAATAAGAACTTTTAAGAAAATGGTATAATTCAGTATAAGATTATGTATTCAGTTGAGTAA
This sequence comes from Platycarya longipes, assembly GCA_036559045.1. Taxonomy (NCBI): domain Eukaryota; kingdom Viridiplantae; phylum Streptophyta; class Magnoliopsida; order Fagales; family Juglandaceae; genus Platycarya; species Platycarya longipes. Next base: position 40,034,883 of record CM071797.1, read on the forward strand.
GAAAAGTACCAGTTAGACAGTGGTCTTATAAGGTGTATCTTAGGGTAAATTTCCCTAGTCATCAGTGGTGATAATATTATAGTTGCTTTTCCCTGTTTCCTTTAAGCTGTTTATATATTTACTGAGATTTCAAATGAAATCTCACTCTTTTGTGGCTCTATATATTTTTGTGCATATCAACTTTATACAGGATTTGATGATCAATAAGGGGACAGCCCCGACGAGGCAGGAGACTTCGGGGAGTCTTGAGAGACTCTATGACTATATTCCTTATATGGACATTTCTTTTGTTTCCTTCAGACCTCCTATCAGTAATCAACCTATCAGAGTTGGTAGCCTTGACGCATCCACTTTTGCTGAGGAGAGGCGACGTACAAGATGCTATTTAACCTTAGGACTTGGTGGCTCGTTTTCCATGTGTGGAGTTTGTATGATTCCACAGGGACAACTACTCCTGCGAGACTTTAGTGTTAGTATGGATATGTTTCACTATGGGAGAGAATTCCCTGAGGTTAAGAAGGAAAAAGGGTAAGGTGAAGGAAAGCCTTTTGGATGAATGTAATATGTTTTGCTGCTAACTTGATACAATTTGGGTCTTGTGTATGTAAATAAGTACAATGTTAAGTTTTAATGAATGTTGTGAATGTTGTAAGTATATTTCCCATGTGATCTTTAGAAAGTTTTATATCTAAAACCTGATCCGCTGCGAATTAAGTGATATATGCATTTTATTTTTTTAAGTACGAGGGTGAGTAGCCAAGTGTTACTTATCCAGACACCTTAATTTACGTTAAATCCCAGACGTAAATTGGGAGTATCACAGCCGTTGTATACCTCCTGAACCATTCCATTGCAGTTTCATTGGCACTCACATTATCAAATGTTATACAAAGCACTCTATTAATTCCCCAATCCTTAATACAATTATCCAACAATGCACCAATAGATGAACCCTTGTGATCAACAATTTCTTTAAATCCAACAATTCGCCTTTGTAATGCCCACTCATTGTCTACATAGTGGGCAGTGACACACATATAGTTGGTATTCTGTAGAGACGTTCATATATCAGTTGTAAATGACACTCTGTGTCCAGTAACGAATAAACATGTTCTTCAATTCCGACTTCTCCTTCACATACTTCTTCATACAATCCCACATCATCGTATACCTTGAAGGTATGGGAAAACGTGACTCAAGAGTATGAACAAATTTATTAAAGCCTTTTTTGTCCACTGTGGTAAAGGACATCTTGTCAACACTGATTATCTCTACAAGCATTTCCCGCAACATCTTCTCGCTTTATTGAGCGATTGAAAGCTTCTTAATATGCTGACCAGTACCATCAATGGCCATTTGAGTCTCATAACTAAGTTTGGTCTGTTCACTGGCATTGGCTACCAAATCCTTCGCAATCTTATACCACTGGAAACCATTAATATGTGCTATTAATACACTGGTGCCTTGCTTCTTCGAATGGCAACCACAAAGTTGCCCACGGTGGCGACATATTGCTTGAGGGTTCTCACGATCACTAGGAATTTTCGTGAAGTGTTCACATGTCCATGACCTTTTTTTAGGAGGCCGTGGTGGTAGATTATGCTCAATGGAATTGGGCATATCCTCCTCTTCATTGAACATATCCTCGTCTTCCATATCGACTGGGAGTCAACTACTTACACATGAAGTAGTTGCTCTTAATGCCCTAGGGGTAGGAATGGCACTAGCAGTGGTAGTAGCTATAGTGTCAATACCCACTTGTACTGATGTACTAGCATCCATGAATTCCCCTCCTAGATAATCGTCTCCACTAGGTCCAGCGTTCATATCACAATCAAAGAAGCTGAAAAAATAAAAGTTAAATACAAAGATTGATAGGAACTAGTTTTTAATTCCTAAAAGTTAAATTCCATGAATTCCCCTTTTTGTCATTGTTGTTAAAATTTACTTAGCAAAGTTCAAACTATTTTGTCATTCTTGTAGAGCAATGTCTTTAAGCGTGATAATGCCCTATAATATTTTCAAAATCTCGAAAAAAATAAAATCAAAATGGTGTGGAGTTCATTACATCCATTTTCAATCATACTCATAACCTTCAAATTGTTCCTGTCACATTTCTAATATAACTGATATATTGTGTTCTGTTAAAAATTTAATTTTTTAGTTTGAAAATAATGATGGAAACTGAAAGTGATCAGGGACCCAGGGTATTTACTATTTAGCAGCAACTAATTAATGATGGAAAATAATAGTTTCTGAATCTGATTTTCATTTTCTAATATTTTTGTGAACTGGTATTTAGTAGCAATTTATTTAAATCCTTGTTGTAGTTTACTTTCTTCTTTAAAACAAGTAACAATATGGAAGTAGATCATGATATGTTTGGCGTTGTTTAAGCAACGTCTTCGGCCATTGTAATGGGCTAGAGACATCAACAAAGTAAAACGTTCACAATAGGTTTTGCCATGAAACTCAAGTAAAAGCAATGAAAAATAAATTTATAAATCCATTGGGACATTTTTACAAACACCTTCCTTACATATGTCGAGGGTCACGAAAAATAATTGTTCCACAACCCTTTCTTCACCTCCATTTTACATTTACAAGCAACTAAAACATTTCTAAGCCAAACATTTAAAAGCAACAAAAACATTCCTAAGATTCTGACTTTGAACCCTTCATCGAAAGTCCCCGATGGCATGGTCTAATTTTAGGAACAGATAGACTTACCTCGACAATGACGGCTCTGATCGGAAGAAAATGGCAACCCCAACAAGAAAATTCCATGGCGTCGGAGGGGGAGAACGGCGTCAATTTGGGGGCTTCTTCTCGTTGCACTCCTTAGGACCTAGGGTTTCTCTAAGATTGGGAGGGGACTGACAGGAGGATATAATGAAATATGAATTAGACCTGCCGAAAAAGAAGTGAAGTAGTGAACTAAGTGAAGTGTGAACTAGTGTAAGTGAAGCTACGCGTTTTGGCCCTTGGGTCTAATTCAATTAAACCACGAAACGACTCCTTTTCAAGCATACGGTAAGTAATGGCATGAAGATTCAAGTGATGCCGAGACGACGCCGTTTTAAAAGTGTTAAATCTCGAAATTTCGAAGTCAGATGTCTGAGCTCCAACTCTGCCAATTAGGGCCGGAAATTGTCCGACTCTGATTCTGAATTTTGCCAACTCCAACTCCGTCGGAGTCGGAATTGGAGTGGAGGTCAAAGTTCAGAATATATGCACACCCCTACGTGCAACTTGCGCAGAACCTTCATCACTACTTAACTAATAAAATATAAAATATATAACAAAAACTTCTATAAAAATCTAAAAAGTGAACAAAATAACAAAAAAGTAAGATTCCACAAAATTATAAATTAGAAAAAAGTTACACAAAAGAAACTGAAAATTGATTTGTTAAAAGAAAATAACATATTAAAGACGTGGATTATCTTGTCTTCAGCACTTCATGAATTTAATCTAAAAAGTGGGCTAGATACGTAGAATTAATGTTTCTTTAAATGGAATGGTGTATAAAATTCGGATTCGAATGAACTCATAACTTCCCCTTTGATATCAATATGTAAAATCAATATTTATCGGTAAAGTAAGAGTAAGTAGAGTTTAGACGTTATTATATTATAGTGTCTGATCATTATCCAAGATTCCAATGTGGATTTTCCTAAGACTGTAAAACCATTGTGGTTTGGCATAAAAAACTGCCATTTGGAGCTATTTTCTAAATCTTCTAGAGGAAACTTTAAGCTCTATTTGAAAACTGAAATCATGAGATGATTTTATATTAAAGTTAAAAATTAAATAAAATATTAATATTTAATATTATTATTATTTTGAGACATAAAAAAGTTAAATTGAAATGACAAAGTTAGATTATTTATTGTATTTCATTTGAGACTTTAAAAAAGTTGTAATAAAGAAATAAGATTAATTTAAATAGTTTCTCAATCCAAACATGACCTAAGACTAGCTTGAACTATAATATTCTGACTTAATTTTTTTTTAATTATATGTCATATTAATGATAATATAGTGTTTTGTTGGGGTGTGCTGTAATAGGCACAACCCCACACATTTGGCTCATTCTTCCCCCTAACCCCTACCTCCTCGTTTTCTTCTTTTAGTTGTCCTTGCTTCTACTATGTTCTCGTAGGTTCCATCCCTTTTCTATTTTCTCTCGACAGACCCCCCCCCCCCAAAATCTCCATCTCTCTCTTAGATAACACAAATCCTCTCCCTCACATCACCTCCTCTCTAACCCTCACACTTAGTCGCACTCATCACTCTCCCTCATGACTTCAATTCTCTTTACATGCAGTGCACCTCCCCCATTCTTCTCGTCACACACAATTTCAAACCGTTCACCCCACTCTCTCGCCTCACTCAAATTATTCCACCTCCACCGCATACATACATACATACAATTAGTTAATTATTCTCTCTCAAAACCCCTCCTAGTACACATACATATATATTGTTTTCAATTTTTTTTTATCTTTTTATCTTTTCCTCTATATTGTATATATTGTATTTTTCTCTCTCTCTCTCTCCCTCTCTCTATAACCCCTACCCATAGCCACTATTTTGGGATCACCATCAATGGTAATTTTGGGAAATTTTCTCATCTCTCATCATTGGTGTTTTTATTAATTTTGATTGTAATTTGTTAAAAGTAATAGTTATAAAATCTTGAGAATATACCTAGTTAGTTGATCATGTTGTTTAGGTGTTGAAGAGTTTTTTAATATTAACGAAGAAGTGTTATAAGGTGGGTAGTGGCTAGAATTAATTTGTATTACAATTATGGTTATAGGGTTGAGTGTAGACATTATTTACCTTGAATTTATAAGGGAATAGAGGTTGTGTATTGATGTGCTCTTGTTGTTGCAACTAATCTAACTAACATTGAACTTGCTAAAATGAAATGGTTGAATAATTAAAAAAATTAGATTATTCAGGAATACGCATTGAATGCTAAGATTATGTATTGGGTTTCTAGTAGTAGATCCATAATCAAAAAAGTGTTTGTGATTGTTTCAGAAGAAATGAAACAAAAGATATGGTAGAACTAGTATAGTTATTGTATGAGGTTTACCAAATGCTAGATGCAAAGGCGAATAATAGATCGATATAAACATCATGAGCTGTCCTGTAATAAAATCAGTTATTGCTGATACTTTCTTCTTGATTTTTTTTTCTATAATTCGAACTCGGAAAAGGAAGAGATAAGAGGGCCCAATAGAAAATGTAGTCAGAAATCCATAATAGAGTTTAGTGAGATGATTTGTAGAGTAGAAATTTAATAGATTATAGTGACTTGAAATAGGTTTCAACTGACCGTGGATGAATGAATACTATCTTGACTTTTTGACTAAAAATTTAGGTAAGTGGCTTTTTAATGGATTTTTATTAAAAAAAATTGTTGGTTTTTCTTAGAATGGTGCACTGGAATATTGCATCTCAAACTTATGTAAATTTAAAATTTGTGCACATTCTAATTCTATTTTAGCTTTACTTATGGGATTTATGCAAGTTTTGTTATGGTTGAAATGTTTGAAAAATGCCATGTGCTTACTAAATTTGAAATTTAAATGTAAGGGTGTATTTATTCTTAAGTCCATGATATGAATGTCTTTGTGACATATTTAATGTCCCTTATGACATGATGTTTTCGTGGCATGATATATGTGTGGTATATTGATACCCTTGTGACATGAGATCTTCGTGATATGATATCTTTGTGGTATATTGATAATTTGCTTATTATCATATGGCCTTAAATATGGTATTTGGCTGAATGTGTTGGTTTAGATTAAACTATATTGCTCATATTATTTATTGAGAATTTATTTTCTCTTATAATCAAAAAAATTGTCAACTCCCACACTCCATTAATTTGCTACTTATTGAGCACGTGAAAAATCACCATTATATTTCTCACATTTTTTAGTATTGTAGAGGTTCCTTCCTTTGAAGTAATTGCTTAAGCCAAATATTCCAGAGAGGACTTGGTTTAGTCTTGGTTTAGTCATTTGAGATTAGAAGTTTTAGAGATTGTTGGTTTATTACTTGGAGATGGTTTTGATTGCACATGAAGTTTTCTTTTGGTTATGTTTTAGTTATTTTACAGTTTTAGGTGGAATACCAATATCTATAATTATTTAGAATTACATGACTCTAGTGGAGCTTGTGATTTGGTTTTGAGGATCATTCTATTATAGTTTTGAATATTTTGGATATTGTGTATATGATTTGTATTGTAAAAAGGGAAAAAGTTTTGAAAAAATATATAAAACTATGTCCGTTTATAGTTTAATTTGGGTTCAGGGCGTTAAATGTGCAACCCTCCTCCTATATCTTATTTTAGGCCTCGTTTGTTTTTAGAGTTTATCTCAACTCAACTCATCTTATCTCATCTTATTTAAGCATGGTTTGGATTGTAAGTTGATATGTATTTTAAAAGTTGAATAAAATATTATTAAGATAATACTTTTTAATATTACTATTATTTTGAGATTTAAAAATATTGAATTGTTTATTATATTATGTATAGAAATTTGAAAAAGTTATAATAATGAGTTAAGATGAGTTGTGTTCAACTACTCTTAATCCAAATAGGGTCTTAATCATTGCAATTTTTCTAAAGTACCTTTCACACAAAATAAAATAAAAAATTTAATTATTTCAAATTTTAAAATAAAAATAATATTAGAAAATATTTATTATAATAATATTTATTCAACTTTTTATTATTTTCATCTCAACTCAACTATTCTCATCTCATTTAAAAAAAATAATTAGGCTTGTAACAAAATGTTATGTTATTTATTAAAAAAAAAAAAGACAAATGTCATCACATGAGCTTCCTGTACAAGTAACCGAGAAAGAGAGGTTAGACAGTTAAGTTCGTTGAGATTACTGCAACCGCGAACATCTCGACATGTACCATGTTAGGGCCCAAAGCGTGCATGCATGCAAGCCAACAACGACGTGGGGAGGGAAGCCATGAGAGCTTTCGAAAGCTTGGGGGGATGGAATGCTATGATCAATTCTCTCTCTTTCTCTCTTCCTCTTTCCGGCAATGGATATGGACACACTACAACATTTGCTCTATTTTTCCGCGTGCTATAAACGCAGGGAGAATGCATAAAAATGCAACTTAAACTAATTAACGGGGTTTTTAGGCTCGCGGATAAAATGCCGAAATCATAGCGTGACATTTGAGCTCCATCTCGCCACTAGGGTTCCGCCGAGAAATTTGAGAGCTTCTCAACGATCTTCATGCCGATAAAGTAACTGCCGATGTTGAGGTCCAGGCAATCCCTTCTAATTGTCGTTAATGAATGATTTCATCTACGGTTGCTTTGTTTCTCACGAAGGGGGAATCAGGTTCTAAGCGTCTTCTCAGCGCTGATATTTTCACAAGGGTTTCTCTGCGCCTTTTTAGTTGTCGACAACTAGCTACGGTTCATCTTCGGCGAGTTACTATTCCTCGTCGAAAAGAAAACTCGTTCAGCGATCTCACAACCGCTGATGTAGTTCTCGGCAATATTGGTCTCGCCAAACCTCTCATTCGCCCGATGATGAATGGTGAGTATTTATGACGTTCTCCCAACTGCCATAAGCCTTCGTTTTGCAGCCCACTACATTAGTTGCAGGTGGAATCTCGCCGCATAAACAACCCAAACATCAACAGCGATGAAATAATTTTACAGCATTCTTTGATGTCGCCAGAGCAAGCCATTTACCACAAACTGTCACACAGTCATTTGACGCTAGGTATGAATTTTCTGGTGAAACCCTTTTCCCCAAAATTACTATTTCGCATTATATATTCTTTAAATTTGGGTGTAAAATCATAAACTTTCTCATCAAATAGACCAATTAATTGTATACTATTGGCCCCTGAAATTATTGGACCTAATGCATTTATGCATATAAATTTTGTAGTGAAATTTCCATCCAAACGAGAGTTAAAAATGCCCGTGTTAATTATTTATTTATTTTTCTATAGGTAAAATTCCCTATGCTAATTGATCAATTTCCATTGCTAGATAGGGCTGGATGGATTATTACTTGAAGGGATTCAATTTATATAGGACCTGCTTATATATACATGGTCATTCAACAATTCATACAGGACCTGCTTATAAATTATAAAGTGTTTCTTATAAATTGCAGAGTGTTTAGATAGATGCTGTAATTTACTTTCTCACATTGGGTTTGCACAATATTATAGAGTTAACTTTCACACACATTGACAATATATTTTCTCCCCATACATGTTAGTGATCACCTGGTTTAGCATGTATATATATTTTTAGACATCAATATTCTCTATAGAGAGGAGATTGGCTCTTAAATGTATTTGGATGTACAACCGAATATGCAAGTATTTGCTACTGATGCAATTGAATATATAAAGTTTATCACAATATTCTTACTAAAAGGAAGAACATCAAATATCTCAGCTAGCTAGCTAAGGTATTACACTTTGATTCATCTTTGTCTATAACTTAGGTTAGCAATAATGTCAAACTACAAATTCATAATATATTAATTTCTAGTTCAACATGCCAGCAGTCTTACCATTTCAACAGATACATTCCACATGTACATACCCCAAGTTGAGAGGCAAATTTAAACTTAAAGACTTTTGGAGTCTCAGGTAGCACATTCAAGTCAGCATTGCCCTTGATAGTTTTTAAATATTGACCTATTCCAATAAACAACAATGGCATATTTAGTCAAGTAGAAAATGGCTGGCATATTTTGCATTTTAAGTTATTAAGATCACATCTTCATTAGTAGTACCTTCAACAACCAAACAAAACAAGCACAGAATATGCTTATTTTGTGTTGGGCAGCCTAAAACACTCAATAAAACTGAAATCTTTATTCTAAGGTGTAACTCAATATGAAATATGATGTCATCTGGACCTTATGTGGAGTCATCAGAGTCTACACTAGTCTCATCTCTCAAGGTCCAAACCGAAGGTTGTAGATGTGGCCGTCTTAGGGTTGAAGGCAGGACCTGTCTCCCTGTTCCTTCAGCTATTCCTCGACCTTTTCTTTTCTTGGACTGACTCATCTCTACTACTTATACATAAAAAATATAAAATAATTTGTATATATTGTTTATGATTAATTTATGTGAGGTTGAACAATTGTAAACCAAACAAAAACACTACTTTAAATAATTACAAGTGTTTAAACCTTGCTGGAGATGATAGAAACTGAAGTTGTGAAAACCATAAAACTATAAAAAAACCTACCAAGAAAATGCTCTGGACTCCCTAGTTAACCTTGAGAAAATAGACCCTCGGATATTTGGGTATGAAGGAGAAACAAGTAAGAGGGCTTCATCGATATTTGCTAGTTGTTTAGATATTTTCCTATTAATTCCCGCCTAGCTAGTTTGAACCTTCTCCCTCGTAGGTTCTACCTTGTTTGGTCTGGGAAAGCATTGTCACGATGGCTAGTGTTGTGTAATGATGTACCTATACTGCCTACAAGACACAGACAGTAGGCATGGTGATTTGTACTAATTATTGTAAGCAAGTCTCGGCTGAACCTTGTTCTTACATTGTTGCAGAACACTTGGCAGTTGTGAATACACGTGTATGGCTTTATCCCATTTGTAGCGGACAAGTGCAATTATATATTTATGTAAATATATAATCACATTCACAAAGCTTCTCTACACCTCTGTATAATGATATATAAAAGTCAGTTTTAAGTATTCTCATTCCTTTTTGTGCCTAATGATATATAAATGTCAGTCTATCAGAATTCTTTTTTTTTTTTTTTTTTTTTATCGAGTTTTCATTTATAAGGTTGGAAAATGAGCTTAATTTAGTTTATTCTTACTTAAGATGAAAGGGCTCCTCGTGTAAATCTCAGACGCAAATTACCCATTACAGTGGCGACGCACTACAGCTGCAAAAAAGTGAAGCACTAGTCGCAAGGAATAGAGATACGACGACATCAACCCGCCACAACAAACCATTGCTGCAATAACGTACGATTAGCCACGATTTTGCTGTATCATAAAAATGATTAAACGTATTCCGACGAGAACGTCTCGCAGCAAAAGAAACTATTAAAGGAGAATCCACCAATCATCGTCTATTAGGAGATGTTTCCAGCAGTTTTTTCTGCTGCGAAATAAAATCGCCGCAAAAGGGTCATTAATCACTGCGATTCCTAGCCGACGTGAAAATGATGGATGGAAGGGAATATCTTGATATTTTGCGGCCAACAACCATTGCAGGTAAAAAAAAAAAAAAAGCAGCAAAAAAGGACTTTTGTTGCAGTGATATTTACAAAATCACGAAAAAAATAAAGAAAAAGAAAAGGTCTAAGGCTTGTGATGATTAAATCCAGCAATATACGCGGTTATATTTCCAGAAATATCTGTGGTGCATAATTTCCCTACCTTTTTCTCTATAACCAAATATAGAACTTGGCAAAAAATGCCTAGTCTAGCTAGCTAGTGGTCTTCCTAATAATTCCTAATTCTTATAGAACCCCATTCCTAATTTCTTACCAATTTCTTTCGATATTAGGTAATACTCAATCCATTTTGTTTCTATCATAATCCCACTTTGCAGAATCTAATAATGTTTTATTTGTCGCTTGATCGTTTGAAAGCTGGTGCATTTTGATTTGTTAGAAATGGGAAAGAAGCAGCAGTTTGCAGAGAAAGACCGCTCTCTTTCTGTAGAAAGTAATTATCACCCGGGATGTACTGGGAATATACTTCAAATTATTAAGTACCATCACTGGCGGCATGCCAAGAAAACTTTTACCCATGTGAGGCGTGCCGGCGGTAGGCATTTACTGGCGGCCGGTAAGCTTGCAGGATGCAACTCTATATTTTTCTGTTTTTATTTTTTTGTCATATCTGAGTCAGTGTGGGGAAATTATCTGCATTGTCAAGGTTGTATTTTTTAATATTGCCTCTAATTCGATCGTTGCTTTAGAAAGATATCATGTTAATTTGGTGTTTCTTAAATATTTATGCTAAATCTTTCAGATAATCAAATCTATCGGATGATCACTAGATAAACTGATATATATGGAGCATATATATATATGCAGTTTCATTTCCTAGTCATATATATAATATATATATATCACCCTAATTAAAAAAAATGTTGATTTATAATAAGTTTTCTTCCATGTAGGAGTTGGAAATCCAGGTAACGATACCAATGACTGCAGTAAAGATCATAAAATGCATAAACAGAATCGTGCTGAGATGGACCATCGTATCGTAAGTTGACGCAAAAAGTTTATTGGTAGCATCGCATGCATTTTGTTGTTTTTTTTTTTTTAAAGTAGTTTTACATAAAAATAGATTAGAATAGAAAGAATGTCAGGTTTTCTTCATGATAGGCTAATGATAAGTAAATTGAACCAAAAATAATCCAAAATAATTTAGAATTGGGATCATGTATACATCATTTCCAAGAAAATAATTTTTGAGAGATTTGAAAATGCATCAGCTTGGAGAAAAGATGACACGATCCACTCCAGCACCAAAGGGTTCTGTTAAAGCCCGAATAAAAGCAATGATTTCTGAGGAGATGTACAGAAAGAATGGCCATCATCACCGGAGTTCGACCTTTCCGGCTCGATCACATTTACGACGGATTGATTCCATTCATCATTTGGAACCTTTAGATATTATGGATCCAGTACTTACTGATGTAGTATCAGATATTGGAAGCCCTGCAACTTTTCATCAAAAACATGATCCTTCTTCGGCTACCAGTAGCACATTAGATTCACCCCCTTTTGTGTGTTTTGAGTTCCCAATTCCAAGAGAAAATGGGTATTATGATCAAGAATATGGCAACAATTTTATGGGAGAATACAGGGAAAATACCCAGATTGATGAGTATGATCAGGAGTTAGTAACAGAGAAGAACACACATTTTATGGAAAAGATGGACATCACAGAGCAAGATATGTTGGAGAAGAAGGAACTCAATGCAGAGGGTAATTTGCTGATCCGTAGAAAGGAATTCCTGGATGCCCTTGACATTATCACTGTAAACAAGAATTTGTTATTGAAAGTTTTGAATGATCCAAGTTCTCCTTTGGCCCAACATTTCCACAATCAACAGGCAATGAGTGCAAAAATAGGATTGACTAAATGGGGTTCATTCCCTTTGGCTAGCTCATCAGGCAGATCAAAAGAAAAGGGAAAGTTGCAGATTGGTAGTCAATCACTGAAGTCGATGCCATCAAAAGTTGAGAATTTATATGATGTAGATGGAAATCTAAAACCAAACACAAAAACAGGTGAGATCTTACGTGAGAATCAAATGGCAATCAAGCGTTACAAGGATGTTAAACAGAAGATACAGCATGTTATTAAGGAAAGCAGAAAAGAGAGGCATCGGATAGCTATGGATTCTGTTCTTCACAAAATTCCTCATGGCAAAGGATTTTCCAATGAATGGGAGAAGGAGATTCTCAGTCAATTAAAGGATCCTACAGTGAATAGAGAGGGGAAAGGTAGTCCTGAAATTAGCAGTTATGAGGATGATTATGATGTTGCTTCCCTCAGAAAGGGTAAAATACGTCACATTAGAAGAACATCTTCTCTCAAAGAATCAATGGACAGATATTGTCAGTTGTACGAGACGACAAGCTTTAACAGAGAATCCAAACACCAAATCTCTGAGAATTCCAACTTAACTACAGGAGAGAGATCTTCACCTTCAGGAAGCGCCACAAAATACCTGTCAAGGGTTCATTCTTTACCTGATCTCAAATCATATATCTATCAGAGTGGCGATTCTTCTGGTGCTTTTTCTTTAGGAATGATGTCTAAGGCTTTTGATAAACGGAGCAGGCAAGACCCTCTTGCTATTGATTTGGGAGATGAGATGCATTCAGACACATTTGTAGGAAGTAAAATTGAAGAAAAAATTGATGACTTTGGATCAAGTACACCAATTGCAAACAATGAGGCAAATGCTAAGGTGGGTTTTGATGTGGAGATTAAAGATGGAAGGATAAAGAAACCCATTGCTAGATTGGAAGAATTAATTCCAGATTCTCTTTCGGGTTCCATGAGTTTTGTAGAGGACACAACCTGCCATGAACAGTCTTCCATAGCAGAAGAAGATATTGGATTCATGAAGGAAGCCATTGCTAAACTAGAAGAACTAATTCCAGCTCCTCTGCCTGCCTCTAATTTCATAAATGATACCACATGCCCAGAACAGTTTTCCATGGGAGAAGGTATTCCCTTTTGTCAATTTGTTTTCTTTACGTCATATTTTATCATCCCAATTCAAGAGTTGTCTATCTCTCCGCCAAGAATATCGATTCTCTAGTCTCTGTCTCTCTCTTGCTAGTTAGAGAGATTGGCTATATTTCGTAGGTAGCATCATTTCCATTTTTGAAGTGGATTATTTATTTTATCATTTTAAATAATATTGAGATAAGATTAGAGTTTCAAAACTATGTTTCCGCATATATTTTGTTTCTTATTTTTCCTCATTTTGTACTTAATTCTTTGACTGTGTTATCATGTTACATGGCAAGTCTTGCCTTTGGCCTAAAAGATTTAAGACCTCGACTACTTATTGCAACTAATTATTTTCAAAGGAGAACTAGATATGAAGAGATTTTACAAAAGTAAATATATAAACTGACATGCCTTTCATATGATACATGTTTAATGTAATGCTATACAAAAGCAGATTCAGAAGTAAAGGCCATAAATTCCTACAGAACGGATAATCTGGCCAATCAACAACATGAGTCTGGCATGGATACTCCTAAAGTGGATGGAGGTGGAGTAGAACTTGAAGAAGTGGAATCTTTCAACGCTCCTTCAGATCACAAAACCCTGCATCCCGAAGTAAATGCAAAAGACAAAGCTGAATTCAATTACGTTAGAGATGTACTAGAGCTATCTGGGTTAAGTACTGGGAATGAGCCCCTGGCAACATGGCATTCCGATGACCAGCCGGTTAACCCGACAGTGTACGAGGAAGTGGAAGGCTGTTTGCTCTCTGATGCTGAATTTACTGGAAAAGAAGTTGGAAATTGCAGTCACCCACTTTTGTTCGATCTAATTAATGAGATACTTATGGAGATGTTTGGAAGATCATACAGCTATTGCCCCAAGCTCTTGTCTCCACTTTCCCACATCAGGCCAATGCCATCAGGACACCATGTTCTTGAAGAAGTTTGGACACTTATGAGCTGGTACTTGAGCTCAAGACCAAGTTCTGATCAGTCACTGGATTACTTTGTGAGCAGAGACCTTTCAAAGAATGATGGGTGGATGAATCTCCAATTTGATACTGAGTGTGTGGGTCTTGAGCTGGAGGACTTGATTTTTAACGACCTGTTAGAGGAAGTTCTTTCTAGATGAGAAATACTTTAGTCACAGAGAAATTATACAAAAGTAATTTTGCAAACTAACGTGGATTTATATGATTCTTCAGATTGTAAAGTTATTTTTATTGTATAATAGATCTAACGATTCACGTAAAATTATGTCATTTTATAGAATTAATTTTGTATAATTTTTTTTGTAATTATAGCAGTCCTCTTTGTATAGATGAGCTCGTGGGCCCGTGGCTAAAGAACAAGTTCCTTGTGGAGGTGCCTTATTCACCTTGTTTAACCATAAAGGTTTTTTTTTTAATCTAATTTTTCTGTTACTAATTAGTTTGATGTTTCACTCAAAACATCATGAAAAGAAAAAGAAAAGGAGAAAGAAGTTGCTCGTTGCATTGGTACATACTATACATACTGTACAGTTTCTGTTAATTGTGAGGTTCCTTTCAAATTGCTCATTGGACTTCCATAAATTGCTGTCACTTAGAAAATTGCTGAGTTGAAGAACCCTAGACTCCAGTGAAAAATGGCTGCAAGGAGTATGTTAGAACATACCATTCATCATTTATTTATATAATATGCTTGAATTTTTTCAAATCATTATATCCTTTTGTATTAAGTCGTACATGAATCTTTGCCACCTAAGAGCCACCTTATTGGCTTGGCCGAACAAGAAGGATGATCAAAGCTTGGATGATTTGTGCTAAAAAGAGTCCACATTGCATTAGGCATGATTAAAATAATTTAGATTTTTTCTATAGTGCTTAGCCAAAGATAGAAGACTACAATTGCTTAGTCAAATATTAAAAAAACTATTTCTCACTCCTACCGGAATGTGATAAAAATAAATTAAATAAAAAAATTACAAAATGTGATAAAAATAAGTTAATATTAAATCATATTAATAATTATTTAAATAAAAATAAATTACTAATCTAATGTGATAAAAATAAATAAAATGTGGTAAAAATAAAAAAATTATTAATTTAATAATATTTTATTATTATATAAAGAATAAATGGCTAATATAATGTAGACTTTGAATTTAAATTGTAAAGGCAATGCAAAGAAGTGTGATATTAACTAAATTTTGAAAATGCATTTGGCCAAGTAAACGACGATGCTCTAAAATGACCTCCTTTTAGTTGAGGACATGAGATGATTTTTTATTGATTTCTGAATCTGTCACTCTAATCTAATATCTCTGAGATTCAGGCCATTGGCTAAATGTGTAACGTCTAAAACAAAATACATATACTGAGCATATATGAAGTTTTTGAACAACTTTCCTATCCTTTCCTTGACTTTTTAGAAGAAACAAGAAAAGAAAAACACAGAAAATTTTCATCAATGCACAAAATAAGCCTCTCTTATTATATAACGTGATCAAATAATCTCTTTTAAATTTGAGAACATGAAGCCCGTCTAGCTCAGCCGGTAGAGCGCAAGGCTCTTAACCTTGTGGTCGTGGGTTCGAGCCCCACGGTGGGCGTTCTTATTTATACCTTTTTCCACGCCCATGAACTCATGTTTTGAATATTTTTTTTATTATTTCATAGAACGGGGAACAATCAAGCAAGAAAGGGTCCCCTAATTTTCATAGAAATACGAAGTACTAGGTAATCTTTAACAAGAAATCATAATAATAGGTAGTTAGCACTATAAAAAAATTGTTTATTTACAGTCAGTTAATTCTAATAAAATAATTATTTATAATTAAAATTTGTCGCAAATACTCTTTTTATCAAAATTAATTAATCGCAAGTCTTTTATATTTTTGTAATGTTAGATGAATTAATATAATGGTTATCTTTTTTACAGGTGTCCAACACCATATTTTATAACTCCCTCTTCTTACTTTGGTCTTATCTCCTTCATAGGCATGCAACCTAACATCCATTTCGGTTTTGATATAATCAGATCAGATATGGTGGGACTTTTTGGTTTAAAATAAACCAAAATTAGTGTAAAAAACATTATTTCACTTTGAGATTGAGATGATTCAACTCCAGCACTTTAATTAGGATTGATTCTAAAAAGCTAATCAATGTTATGATTGACATCTGGACTAAATAATTTTATGATGAAAGAGAGAATAAATCAAAACTCAGCTTCAAAATTCAAACCCACTTGAAAAATACAGGCTGAAGTCAATCCGAACATGATAGGATGGCATTGGTAATAAATGGGTATGTGACAAATACCCTAGCAAAACCATAATTTCACAAAGCAGACCAGGACTTGTATACATAAATGGGCACAACTTTTTATGATCATGGAGGACAAATTAGGGCCACTTAGATATAAAAATAAGATGAAATTATATCATATTCTCATCTCAACTAATTTTTTTTATTATTATATATAAATTATTTTATCTTTTTTTACTATCCAAATGGGCCTTAGCTTGTTCTTGGTGTTATATACAAACTTCATATTGGAAAAAGCTGGAGCATAAATCATGTGAAGGATGAGATAGATGCATGTGCTTCCCATTGACCCCCAAATTAAAAAAAAAAAAAAAAAGAAGTGATGGCTGAACAAAAGCCGGAGAAAATGGACTTTTTGGACCATATCACAAGGGAATCCACCATCCACGCCCAACGGACGAACTTCATTTAGGGCCCACCATTATATGAATACCTTCTGTACCTAAGTGGGCTCATTGGACTTTGATCTTTCCATTATTTATCCTTTGTCTGACAGGTCTTCTCATCGAGTAAAGAGAAAAAAGAAACTTTTGATTGATGAAAAAAATAATATAATCTTTTAATTTCGAATATAAATTGTAATAGACAAAGAAAAATACGAAACAAGAGAATTATTATAATATTTACTCTTTATCTCTTTAACTTTCTGAATTCCAACATCTTGGTACCAATATTTAGATATATTAGTGTTGTGGATCGAGCCTCTCTCATAAAGCAACTCAAATAACAATTTAATATATATATGCGATTTGCAGTTATGAATCCAATAACAAAACAAGTAATAAAATATGCAATAACAGAAAAATAAAAAGATATTATATGGTTCGATCTTAATAATCTATATTCACGACAAAAATAGTCTAAGAATCTCTTTATTGTTGAACAAACCATCAAAATAATGCCGAGTTTTACAAACACATACAAGCCTTCATCTTCTTCGACAAACACGAGCTCTCTAGGGTTTCTTTAGTGTCAAAAGGATTGAAACAGTGTTAGAGTGGAAGAAAATAGCAACAATAATTCATAAAGATTCCCTAATACATACATGGTACAAGTAAAAAAACAAAACAAAACAAAAAACAAAGAAAAAAGAAGAAGGGAAAGGCCGACTTAGTTTGAAAAAGCTTAGATACCCCGTACACAATAAATAAAGCAATTATATGAGGTTAGAAAAGAAGCAAAGACGATAGCCATTCTTTACTGCCAAAAGCTCCACAGAATTTGATATCCATTGAATGGTCTCTCTTTCTTCTGCTACTTGTAGTAGTACAACTTTGCATCTGTACTAGCACATTTTACATATCTTGCTTAATATTCTCACTTCCCTTCAAACTGTACTACAATTTGCATTATGTGATTATATTTGATACGCAGTCTGACCTTGCCACGTCATTTTGTATGCTTGTTTAATAAGATATTAATGTACTAGTTTAGAGTACTGTTATTGAACCAATCAAATAATTCATAAAGCATAAATTTAATGATTTGTACTAAAAAAATCTCCACATTAAACACATTAAATTTTCTAATGTCTAACTTGGAGTTACAATAAATCTTCTCCATTTTTTATATTTGAGGATCACTGTTCACATGTTAAATACATACTTTTAATATATTATATTCTCCTATTTTATTTTCCTCCTTTTCTTCTTCTGTTTTTTTTAAGGGTATCAAATTATATCAACGGGTTGTATTTGTGTCATATCAAGATATCTATATTATACGATATAGGTCAACCCTAACCCGACCCATTAAATTTATCGTGTCAAAATCTCAAACTCTAACACGACTCGTTAACATAACGTATCGTGTTGTATCAACCTTTTATGACCCATTAGTAAATATTGCAAAATAAATTAACACGACAAAATATGATACGTTTCAACTTTTTTATATAAATGTGTTGAATATATTCGAAATAACTCGTTTGACTTAATTAAACTTAACATAATTTTATACAAATATTAAAAACATAATATCTATAAAAAAAAATTATAATATTAATTACAAATATGAATTATAATCTAAATAATAAAAATATCGAAATTAAGATTCTAATAATTTTATTTTTAAATGTAAGGGTATACTTGTAATTTTAATTTTCTTAACGTATTATAACGTGTCATAGCAAATCAAAATAAGTTAATCCGCTATCAATTCATTAAACAATTATATCATAACAAATCAATCTATTTTAACTCAAAAAATTCATTAAAATTAAATTTTATTTTATTTTTATCGTATCATATTCGTGTTAAATTAATAAATTTTTCCGTCTCCTGCGTTTAATCCCAAAAAGTTATGCATACGTGCAAATGCATTGATCACATGCGTACTGATCCGCCTCGAGCAGCGACATTTACATGTGTTTCTAGGCATGTTAAATCAGATATTTAATTATAATTAGGGTAATTATCTCATCTTTTTCTTTGCAGGACAGTTTGTTTTTATAAGTATTTTTCTTTGGTTGAAAATATTGGTTGAAAAAAAGTAATTATTTGGTTGAAAAAATAATTTTTTAACAAGAAATTGAAAAATATTTTTACAAAATCTGACTGAAAAATAATTATTTAAATATCAAATATTGGTTGAAAAAAGTAATTATTTGGTTGAAAAATATATATATGATTAGTGTAATTATAAAATATAAAAAAATTATTTAAATATATTCTTATTAAAAAATTATTATTATATTTTTATTTTAATAGATCTAATGATAAATTTAATGTGATATTTTAGATGTGAAAATATTAACTTTCTAACAAATTTATACTTTTTTATCAAATTTTAAAAAAAAAAATTAATAAATTCAATACTAATGCTAACAATTCTCCTTCTCATTAGAACCTGAAAACAACGACAGCTTGTAGACAATGAATAAATAGTTGCAAAATAGAACAAAAATCTTTCACTAAATTATACGAGAGGTCATAATTTCCAAGGGCTCAATAATTGCTTTGTGTGTGAGATAGCGTGTGATTGTGAGTAGTATGACGGGCGCGCTTGTACTAGTCTTCTACCAAACTTATTCTAGCGTCCCATGCTAAATAATGTTGAAAATGAAAGGCTCATTCGTCCAAATTCATTGAAGTTACATTACCTTATAACTTTCACGTCATCAAAATTATTTGAGGTTATTGATTTGGTCTCCATGTAGCATAAAAAAAAAAAAAAAAATCAAAACCATGAAGTTCTCCTCTTGTCTATTAGATTTTATTAGTCAAATGTAAAAATGAAAAAAAAAATACAAATACGCAAACATAGAAAAATAAAATACCACCATAGATTTGTTACATGACCCATAAAATTGATTAGTTGAATTAATTGCGAGTAGAGAAATTTGATCAATCCTGAGTCAATCTGAAAAACATGGAGGTAGATATTTTGCTTCCTCTTCTTCCAAATCTAGTCTTTCCAAATTTATGGATGACAACGGCATGCTTGACTTGGGGTTTAGTAGGCTTAGATTCACTTTGAATAACAATCAGCAAGGCTTAGGTAACATTAAAGAGAAGTTGGACTGGGGCATTGCCAACTCCGCTTGGACTTCCCTTTTCCTTGATGCCACGGTGACTCATTTCCCCATCCATGCTTCCGACCATGCGCCAATTCTGCTTGATACTTTGGGGACCAGAGACTACTAAGAATTATTTACCTTTAAGGAATTCTAAGTCCGGATCCGATTTGCCAACTTGTTATTCAACAAGCCTGGAGTATCCCTAAATTTGGATTTCCTGCTTTTGTCCTCACTCTTAAGTTCAAAGAGGTTAGGAAGGTCTTAAAGCATTGAAATAAGACTTGTTTTGGTCATACTCAAACCAAAATTCTGGCAAACCGTTGAATGTCTTCAAACAAATCCTCATCAATGGATCACCAATCAGGAAGAAATCGACCAGGTGTTTCTGGATCACTTTTCCAGCATTTACACATCCACTGAGCCTGATATCTCTGATGAGATTGTTGACTTTTTCAGGTTATCACTGATCAAGAAAATTATTTTCTCTGTAGTGTTCCTCGGAATGAAGAAATTTGGAATACTATCAAAAGTACCTCTTCGTCCAAAGTTCCTGGGCCTGATGGTTTCACTTATATGTTTTATAAACATTATTGGGCCATTGTAAAGACTAAGGTGATCGACACTATTCAAAATTTTTTCATTCATGGTAAACTCCTCAAAGAGTTAAACCATACAAATATCACCCTCGTTCCAAAAATTCAAAACCCTCAATCGTTGCACCAGTATAGGCTCGCCGCTCATCAGTCTCTCTAACGTTTGCTACAAACTCATTTCCAAAATTCTGGAAAACTGTCTCAAAACTATCATGGGGAAGATCATTTCCCCACATCATACTGTTTTTGTTCCTGGTAGGCAAATTCATGAGAACTTCATTATTACTCATGAGATATTCCACCATTTCAAAAGAAAAAAAAGGGAATAGTTACTCAATGGCCACTAAAATTGATTTGAAAAAAACTTTTGATTACATGGAGTGGAACTTTCTCTTCAAGATTCACTCAAGCCTTGGTTTCTCTGCAAGGTGGATCAATTGGATTTAGGAGTGAATAATCAATCCAACATACTCCATCATTATTAACGGCCAACCCAAAGGTTATATTCATCATTCTTGAGGCTTGAGACAATGAGACCTACTATCACTATTCTTTTTTGTCCTTGGATCTGAATGCTTGTCCAAACTTATTGCTCACTGCGAGGAACATGGGGGTCTTAAAGGGATTAGTATCAGTAGAGGGGGACCTAAACTCACACACTTACTCTTTGCTGATGAATTCATTCTCTTTGGTTCTGCCAATCACCAAATAATAACAGCCTTTCGTCTTGCTTAAGGAAATATTCTGCGTGGTCTAAACAAAAGATTCACCCTGAAAAATCCTTGGTCCATTTTAGTCAAAATACTCCACTTTCTGAGAAATGAAGGTTACGTGATATGATGGGTTATAATCTTGCTGTTGATAGACTCAAATACTGTGGCTTGCCCCTTGTTTTCAATAACTCCAAACAGGCAAGCTTTGAGGATATTTTGACAAATATCTCTAGTCGAGTGGCCATGTGGAAAGCCAAACTCCTTTCCCAAACTAGACGTACTGCTTTGATCAAATCTGTTGCTAATGCAATCTTCTCTTATGTTATGTCCACACTTTGGATTCCTAAGACTATTTCCAAAAAGATGGATCAAATCCTAATAAGATTTTGGCAAGGCTTCAATCCCAACAAAGTGCATAACTGAAATCTTGAAAGTCAATTTGTCAACCAAAGCTTGAGGGGGGGTCTTGGTATTTGTCTCACATCAAACTTAAATCAGGCTTTGCTTAGTAAACTCACTTAGAACATGGCCCATGATAGTCACAAACTGTGGCATGATGTGCTTAGCTCCAAATATTTTAGAAATGTTCCCTTCCTTGAAGTTTCCAATAAACCGACGGACTCTTGGCTTTGAAAATGCATTATAAACTAGAGGGATTTAGTAAGGAAAAATTCTTACTTCCAAATCAATAATGGTGCCACTTGTAGAGTCTAGTTAGACTCGTGGATTCCAAATAATCCAGACTTTATTCCCTTATCCAAGCATCAAGATATCTCATAGTCTTCGGACCTACGAGTGGCAGAACTCACTATGGAGAATCCTAGAACTAGAATGTCCTTCTTTTGCAAACCCTTTTCCATGACTCCATTGTTCGTGAAATCCAAACCATCCCTCTGGCTACTAGAAATCTCCACTCCATAAAAGACAAACTTGTTTGGAAAACTAGTTCCTCTGGCAAATTCACTCTCAAAGTAGCTTATGCTACTATTGTCGATAGAGATATCCCTACACACACATCTAGGAATTGTATTCTTTGGAAGAAAATTTGGAAGCTTAGGCTTTAAGACAGACTCAAAATATTTCTCTGAAAATTTCTCGATAGGATCTTGCCTACCTGCTCACTTGTCAAACACTTTCTTGATCCAAGTCAATTTCATTGTCCCTTGTGCACTTCAGAAGAAGAAATTGATTCTCATTTGTTTTTAGAGTGCCCATTTTCTCGCATCTTATGGAGACAATTCCCTTGGGCTTTAAATATTCATACTTTTGCAAAACAAGGTGTTGGAAAATGGGTTGAGTGCATTCTCTCTCTCTCGAGAACATTTCTATTCCCAACAGGGAGTATCATCAATTTCAGGTTTATGCCATCGTAACAAATGGATAGCATTTGGTTCACTAGGAACAAAATAGTTCATGAAAATTTGTCCCACAATATTAATGTATTTATCAAAAATGTCCACAAAGTATTTCATGATCATATAGCAGCTTGGGGAAACAATGAGTCTCCTCAAGCACCCCCGCAACCAGCTCTTTCTAGAGGTCATCATTATCTAACCTTTGATGTGGCAGTAAAAAGCAACACGAGCTCAACAACGACAGTTTGCTTTACTAAAAGTAAAGAAGTTCTCTTTGTATGCACAAAGGAAATACCTCACACTAACCTCAACCAAATGGAAGCTTTGGCCCTTCTCGACAGAATCCAAAAAGCACTTTCAAGATCAATATAGAATACTATTTTAGCAGGTGACTCACAAATAACCATTGATGCAGCCAAGGATCCGGACAAAGCAATGGATTGGGCTATTCAACGGATTGCTAGAGATATTCACTTCCTGTTGCAGTCCTTTGAACAGTGGCAACACAGAAAAGTATATCGAGATTCAAATCGGTGTGCGTATTTAATTGTGCAATGAGCAACCTCTACCAAAATATATGGATGTTTTCTGCTTATTTCTATCCCATCATGCTTATTGAGATTTCATAATGGTAAAGACTCCCAAGAAGCTTACGACCTTATTTTTACAAGCTGGTAGCTTTAGTTTGTTTCTAGCTTTCTTTTTCGGTGTGATTTGTATCTTTAAACGCTTTCAGTTATATTAATGCACTGCCGACTTTCAGAGAAAAAAAAAGTTTGAAAAAAATTTGCAACTAGAGAAATGCTATTTATCATTTGTAGACTACACATTAATATATCATTTATCATTTTTATTTGTCTATTTACACATATTTATTATTAGATAGATATATATATAAATCAAGTTTTACAAAACACTTGCATTCACACAGCGTTTGTCGCGTGAATGATATCACATATAAACTTTTTTCAAAGTTGAAACGTTTTCCAATGTAATTAATTAAGAATGAAAAAATTGTGATCGGATCGGATGCCACGTATGGAATCTAATCTAATTAATAGTAATGGATGGATGGTGGTAATCATGAACAAACAATTAGACGTTCAATATTATTTACACAGAAATTTAATTCATCGAGATAATTAAGAACATTAATTATTTTTGGGGGCCATGCGCCGCGTACATGTGAATGTACTTAAATGCCTTATCAAATTGCCCTGTAAAATTATTAAAAATTACCCTTGAAATTCTTATGTATTTTAAAAAAAAAAAAAAATTTACATCCGGATATACTGTAAGATGTATTACTATTAAACATAACATCATAAATTAAAATTATATTTAAAATTTTACTAATATATTATTTTCTTTTATGACTGATCTATTTTAATTTTTACTATTTTTAATATTCTTTACAAGAGATAACATTTTTCACTTAAATAGAAACTCAATCATGAAATATTTATTAGTAAAATGAACTCTTTTATATATAATTAAATATTTTATTTGATATATATTTTTAATAATTTTAATAAATGATTATGTATATAAGAAACTATTTAAATTTATAAAATTTAATATAAATAATCATTTGCGCATTACGTTAGTTATAAACTCATTTATATATGTATGTATTTAAATAAATAAATAAAAATAACAAATCATATATTAGTGAATGGTATAGGCGATAATATAATTTTTTTTACTCAAGATCTTATTTCATATAACATCTATAATACTTTTTAAGAAAATTTATATTATATTTTAACATTTTGAAACTTTATGCTAGATGGATTCAAGAAAATTATTTCATTGTTTTAATTTATTATTATTTATAGATAACTTCAGAAATTGGAGCAATCTGGATTCTGCTTGGATAACCACGAAGTACGATCTCAACACGTGGACGGTGGATATTAGACGCTCTCTTTCCTCGATCACGCTATAAATGATGGTCCTGGACCTCCCATAAAACTCGTTCTACAGAGTGTGATTATATGATACTTATCTTCGATTGCATCAATTTTCATCAGTTCTAATTTCCATCTTTCTTGAAAACGGAAAATGTCTTGCTGCGGAGGAAACTGTGGCTGCGGTTCTAGCTGCGGTTGCGGCAGCGGCTGTGGAGGGTAACTTTCTCTCTCTTTCTCTATCGCGTCTGACATATTTTCTTTTTAAGGCTTGATAAGTATAATCTGATCTTGTCTTAAAAAGTTGTTGCTTATTTTGTTGTGTTTGAAAATCAGTTACTTTGCATGGTAAAGAGTGTCTCTTTCTTGAGATTTTTTTTCAGATAAAATCTAAGTTGAAAGATGTTTCTAAGAATTTCTTGGTTTCTTTTGGATCTGAGCTTAAGACAGTTTTTGTTTTTTACTTTTATCCTGGACCAAAAGTTGTCCTAAAGTATTCTGATGGGTACTTGCATGGAATATTCACGAGGAACTAAACCATGATTTTGGTTTTTTTTATTTTTTTTCAGTTCCTGAAAATCTTCGAATTTATGGATTTATGGGTTTCTTTTTTCCTTTGTATAATTATCGTGCAGATGCAAGATGTACCCTGACATGAGCTACACAGAGACCACAACCACCGAGACTCTTATCGTTGGCGTTGCTCCCCAGAAGACGTATGTTCTATTTCATTTTCTTCCTCTTCTTCTTTCATATCAGGATAATCTCGTTTTAACTGATAATCCAAACATCATTTTGGAATACGCAGACACTTTGAAGGATCTGAGATGGGCGTTGGAGCTGAGGGTGGCTGCAAATGCGGATCCAACTGCACCTGTGATCCTTGCAATTGTAAATGAGAGAGATCTCAGCCTTTGAAGCAGAGATGGCCTTGCCTTTAATTTATCAGACTAAATAACTAGCATTTAGTCGTCTTATCTATGTATGCGTGTGTGTTTTCTCTGTGTTTCGTCTCCTTTCAAGACTGATATTGATCAAAATAAAGTTGGATGGTTCTGTCTTTCTGCAACTTACTAGTCTTCTAAGGTTTGCCGTGGGTTTTTGCAGCCTTGGCTGCTTGCTTGGTGTTTGTTAGCTTTCTTTGTACAATAGTAGTAAGTCGTGTATGATTGTTGGGGGCTCTCTGCTTTGTTTGGCGAATATTTATGTGGGAAGATTTGAGTTTTTTTTATATCCAAAGAAATTGATAACTCCTTTCTTCTAAATTGGAAAATAGCATTATTTCATCTGAAAAAATATTGGAAAAACTTGAGCACCCGAGTCAACAATTTGTCGTTGATTCACATGTTATATCTCTCTATCCAATATCCATATCCAATTAGAAAATATGTGCTTGTCGACGTATAATTGGAGGATCTCGGTCCATCTATTTCTCCTACTTTTCTATCCCAGTCTTGATGTATATGCAAGAAAAAGAAAGCCAAGGGCCCATGGATATATGATGATTGTTGGATTGATAGGGTAGTCAGTATGGCAAAGTCAAGCCTTTTTCTTGGAGTGAGGTGCGCTTGCCGTGATGGGTGGCATTATGAAAGGGAAAGGGTGTTCGACTTTATTATATCCACCTAAAGTGTGTTTGTGCAGTGAGATTAAGATATTTTACGAATAGAAGTAAAAGTATAATAATTAAATAATAAATAATAATAAATAGTAATAAAAAATAGATAAAAAATAATATTAACAATCGAATGCTTTGAAAATATTTTTGATAAAATATAATAATAAAACATAAATAGAAGTGGGATATTTGGAGATTTCATTACACAAATTAGACCTAAGCACGCCAATAATTATGACAAACTGAACAGTTTTTGTCGTTTCGTTATAATTGATGCGTACAATTTGCCCTTTTCGAACTTCGAAGAAAATGATTGACAAGCATGAACTCCCTTACATCCTTTGTTTATTAAGGGGCTGTTTGGATTGGAAAGTGGGTTGAGTTCATCTCAACTCACTTTTATTTCATCATTATATTTTTATAATTTTTTATATAAAACATAAATTTTTATACACCTTTTTCAAATTCCAATACACTTTTTTCAAATTCCAAAATAATAATAATATTAAAAAATAAACCAAACTCATCTCAATTCATCTCATCTCCGAATCTAAGTGGGGCCTAAGTTTTCGTTTGAATTTAATGTGTATTATTATTATTTTAAAATTTAAAAAAATATGTATTAAAATTTATATTTTATATAAAAAAATTATAAAAATATAATAATAAAATAAAAATAAATTAAAATGGGTTAAGTAAACTCTTGAACCTAAATCGGGCCTAAATAAAACATCATACTTTTCGATACAATTATCATCCTTTACATGCTGTACTAAAACGAGGGAAAGAAAAATGGACAATTACTGCATAAACAGCAACGGAATCGAAAAATCTCTGCAGGCAACGGAAACTACAATGAATACAGATCACAGAAAATAATTTATGATTTTTAATATTTGTTGGTAATTACTGAATGTTCACCTCTGAAAATTTTTTCGATCAAATTTGCCTATGTAGTCATTGTCCTTAATCATAAAACGCTCATTCTGACTCCATTTCTTGAAAAAGGGTTTGGAAACTAAAACTGCAAGAGCGACTCTTGAGCTGGCCTATTGATATTTTCTTGCAAATCAAACTTTTGCATAATTGGATCAATAAAATCCTCAATCCTGCCACCAATCTCAAAATTTTAGAAGAAGACTATCGTAATTTTCAGTTGTTTGCTACCATTGTTATGGACAAAATTTGGTTTATTATAAAAAAAAAGGTTCATCTTCAGTCTATCCCAACTCCTTTAAATTTTGCTGAGTCTGTTTTTAAAATCTTCCATCAACACTCAAAAAGCTTGAGCCAGTAAGAATAGTCAAACCAACACAGATAGAGATTATTATCATGCTAGATTCTATTTCATTAAATTTGATATAGCAGTAAGAGATTATGAATTCATCCTTGCCTCAATTTATTGGAACGGACATGGAGAAATTAATTTTGCAAAAATCGGTCTCGTCAACAGTACAAGTCCAAATCTTGGAAAAGCACAAGCAGGATGTTGGCCATAGAGGAAGCTAAAAATATAAACTTGAGATGCATTATCATAGAAGGAGATTCAAACATGATGATACAAGCCATTACAAATGACACTTCACTGTATGATTGGAACATGAGCCTCATCATCAATGACATTAAGGTTCACCTTCTTTCTTTCTCTGAATGGAAAGTAAGAAAAATAAATCAAACTCTAAATCGATGCGCGCATAATCTTGTGCATTGGGTAGCGGCAACGTAAGCTTTTAATAATATCTCTCTCATAAAAATCTCTCATTCTATGTTGGAATTTCACAACAAGAAAGATCCTCCCTTATAATTTGTGCTTTGTATCAGATCTTGTATCTTATATATATATATATACTAGATAGAAATAACGTGCAAAAGCACGTTTATTAAATTTAATTTTTAATAAAAATTTAATGATTATTCATAATTAAGTAGATGATAAATAATTATACATTTTCATATATTATAAAAAAAATTAATAAAAATAATAAGATAGTCTCATAAATAAACATAACATATAATTTTATCAAAATTGTTTAAGATAATTTTGATTAAAATTTTAATAAAATGTTAGCTCAAGATATGATATTTTTTTAATTCCAAAATGATAATTTAACATTTGTATTATTTTGTACGGCCTCAAAACCGAGGACATTAAAATATCTAAATTTTTTTAGTTATGTGAGTATTATTAAGAAATAATATGAGTTTTTTGAAAAAATAAATTATATAGTTGATAATTTATATAAGAATGTTATATTATAATTTATAATTTATAATTTATATAAATTTATTTAATCATATATATTTCAATTAAATATCAAACATATAATATTAATTATATTTATTGCTTATTATTACCAATTTAATATAATTATAATAAATTGTATATACCGTATATTAACTATCTATACCGTATATATAGTTAATTTAATAAATAATGCATTCATTTTAAAATTATAAATTATTTTTAAAAAAATTAAATTATTAATCATATAATAGGAATAAAATTTTCATGAATAAAATTAAACTCTCTAACGTATAAATTGTTATGAATGGTTTATTTCTATATATATTGTTATATTTATATATTCTATACTATTATTGTGTCATTCTATATTATTATTATTATTCTATATTTATTTTACATAAAATAAAATTAAAAAATACGTCCTAAGTAGGAATTCTAAAATAGAAATTTCCAACATTATTTATGAGCTTAATAAATTGTGTTTAAAGTATTAAGTAGTATTAAATAGATGTTAAATGAGTTTTAAATGGAAAGTTTACTATTGTAGACAGTTGAAGAGGTGGAATTAATTTTAATGTCAAGAACATTATTTCAGTGAATAAATTTAATAAATTGTGTTTAAAACGGTAATTCTTATTAGATGCAATATTAATTTTAACAGAAACTGACGGAAAGTGTTAACTTTAACGGAGAAACAAAAATTTCCGTTAAAACGAGAATTTCTATTAGATAGCCATTTTATATATATAAAGATATATATATTTTGCGAAAAAAGAAAAAAAATTACTGAATGTTCCCTCATTGTAAAAAAAAGAATCATAAGATTGTATTTGCATTTAGGGTGACGTTGGGGTGCAGCCTGGCTGCACCCCAGCGTTTTGCAGTCCACTCCCTAATCCCCTATCATTTATATAAAAATACAATAAAAAAAATAAAAAATATAATAAAAAATATAATAAAAAATACATAATAAAAAATATAATAAAAAATACAATAAAAAAATAAAATAAAGATAAATTTTTAAGGAAAATTCGGCCTTACCCAACCCCCGCCGTCGCCGGCGGCCGTGGGCGACACCGCCCACCCCATCGGGACCAGAGGGAGCTGGCGACCCCACCCCTGTGACGGAGAGCCCCGGAGACCTTCGGTGTACCCCCCGTGGCCTTAAACCCGAAAATGGGTTATACGCCAGCGACGACGAGGGCTGCAAAAGGGGGGTTCAATTGGACCGAACCCCAGGATTCCTCTTGCATTTATTGTGATATTGTACAGCCATATATAATAATAATATTATATGATATATTGATCACTTTTAATTAAGGTATGGTTTTCTTTTAAAATATATCCAATCTCATTTCATTTTATCTCATCTAATCATTAAATATTTTTCAAATTCCAATACAAAATAATATAAACAATTTAACTTTTTTAAATTTCAATATAAAAATCATATTAAAAAATATATAATATAACAATATTTTATTTAACTTTTCACTTTAATTTTAATTTATCTCATTTTATCTCAATCTTATTTCTAAGAACAAATCAGGCCTAATCAATTTTCCTCAGACTTTTATGTTAACAAGGTATTGATCATAGGCCGGCCATTGTCGTTGTCTCTTTTGCTTCTTAACTTAATGGCTTTTGTTATCTTAAATTGTACTCCTCAAGTTGTCTTTCTTAACTTTACTCAATTTACTGTGTTAAATTTCTAGATGATCGAGGTACTCATCATGAAATGCTTATCCAACAATAACGATCTCTTGCACAAAACTCTTTGTTTTTGTTAGAAAATGAAGAACAAGAATGAATGAAAATGGTGACAATTCCGTGAGTTTATTTGTCCCACAAGTTAGTAATGGCAAGAGGAAGAATGTATGTAAATGATTTGTGTACTAGTGACCTCTATTTATAGGCAACCATGTATCCATTCAAAAGAGTCACAACCATTAATATCTCAATAGTTACTAAATGATACAACTCTTAGTAAGTGACACAACATTTTGAGTGTTCTTTGACGCTTCACACAAGAGATGCCACCTTTTGAATTAGTCAAAAAGTTGTGTTTCTATATCCTCAACCAACATCATCCTTTATAGGAACCATCACCATGGAGAATGTGCAATTCCAATAGGCATACTGTTTGGTGATCACACCCCATGGAATAACATCTCCTACTTGATCATACAAAACGATGATGATCTAATTGAGTATTTACCTTGGTATCAAAATGGGCTATCCCCTACTCAACTCTCATCTGCATATCTCTACAGATCAATGTCAGAGCATGACAAGTCTCTTCGTGTGCACGTTTTTGTCATTACCTAATTTGACCGCACCTTCCATCAAATGTGCTCCAACTGACCACATAGAAACGGTGGTTTCATTTCACTTAAATACTTAGTAAATGATATCAATTCTTCGTGACTAGATTTATAATCAATATCCTTGTCACAATTGACAACTTCAGCCGAATATATAATACATGTAACAACCTATGCTGATTTTCGTTAAGTACTTCTTCTAGAGGCTATTCATGAGTTATTCCCTAATTACCTTATCAGCGACTTTACATATGATTAATTACTTGTTTAGTTAATCAACTTACACTGAGATTTTATTAAGTACTTACCCTAAGGTCATTCTTGATATTTTTCTTAATTACTTTATCAGTGACTTTAAAATTTCGTTTTGGTATCTTCATAACTCTAATTTTCTAGACGTCCCTAGAATTTCTTAAGTTATGCATGTCGACCATGAGATTATCTAGATTTCTCTCAACCTTATTCTAGTCACATGTTCTCTAAATTTCTCTAGAGACAATCATTTGATCATCGGATCTGCTACCATCTCGGTCGAGGAAACAAAACTAACTTTAACCTCCCATCTTTCCACTATATCTAAAATATAGTGATAATGCACATTAATGTGTTT
The DNA here is from genome assembly GCA_036559045.1 of Platycarya longipes. Classification (NCBI taxonomy): domain Eukaryota; kingdom Viridiplantae; phylum Streptophyta; class Magnoliopsida; order Fagales; family Juglandaceae; genus Platycarya; species Platycarya longipes. The sequence goes on from CM071797.1 coordinate 40,066,363, forward strand.
TCTATTGAAATTTTGTGTTCCACTTTTTATTTATAAGATAGCAGACTGATTATCACAAAATACATTGATTGGTTTTGTGGATGTACCCAAACTTAAATTTTCTACAAAGCATTTTATCTACACTGCATTATTCACTGTAATACTACAAGTAATATATTCTACTTATATAGTAGACTTAGCAACACAGCCTTGTTTCTTACTTAACCAAGAAATTGTTGTTCCACCAAATAAAAATATATACCTGGTTGTAGATTTTTTATCATTTACATCACTTCCAAAATTAGTGTCACTATAGCCAATTAACTCTAAATCATTGTTTTCAAAACACAATTTTAAATTTTTGTTACCTTGTAAATATCTTAAAATACGCTTCACTGCTTATCAATGTTCATTTCCTAGATTGGATTGATATTTGCTTACCAATCCTACTGCATGACAAATATCTGATCTAATACTTATTGCATGCAGAAGGCTTTCTACAGGTTAAGCATAAGGAACATTACGCATTTCGCTCATTTAATCCTTATCTTTTGGTACATATTTCTATTTAAAGTATGAACTTTGCAAACATGCGTACTTAAAGATTTACAATTTTCTATACCAAATTTTTAAAGCATTTTTCTAGATATTTTTCTTGATCATATACAATAGATTTGAATTTCTATCTCTAGAAATTCTTTTACCAAGAACATAGGCAATTTCACTCATGTCTTTCACTCCAAATTTAGATTTCAAGAAATTTTTTGTTTCATTCATCATATCTGGACAATTACCTGCAAGTAAAATGTCATCAACATATAATAATAACAATGTTAATTTATTATCATTTTTTCGTATGTATACACAACGATTTAGTACACTTATTTCATATCTCATTTCTAAAATGACTGGGTAAAACTTCAAGTACCATTGTCTTGAAGATTGCTTAAGTTCATATAGTGACTTCTTCAACCTATTGACTTTCTCTTCATGTCCTTAAATCTGGAATCTTTTTGATTGAATCATAAAGATATCCTCTTTTAATTCAACATTGAGAAAAGTCGTCTCTACATCTAACCAATATAATTCCAAATTCATCCGGGCAATAATGGACATGATGATCCTTACAGATGTAAATTTTGCCACATGCGAATATGTATCCACAAAATCTACACCTAGTTGTTGAGTATATCCATTGGTCACTAATCTTGTTTTGTATCTTTCCAGACTACCATCAACTTTAAATTTTCTTTTAAGGACCCATTTACAACCAATAACTTTTCTATCTTTTGGAAGATCAATTAACTCTCAAACATTATTTTTATTTATTGATTCAATTTCATCTTTTGTAGGCTCAAGCCATTGATTTGAATCAATTCTATTGATTGCCTCAGAAAAACTTTCAGGATCATTATCTAAAATTTTCAAACTGGTATTTAGAGCATAATAATCTTGAAATAACATAGATGGTTGTCTGGATCTTTTACTTCCATTGTCTCCAACATCAATACCTGAAAATCGATTTTCATCCGACTTTCTTTTATTTTTATTATTCTGTATTTGAATAATATCAGAATTTAAATTGTTAGATTCTGTGGAGATTTGTTGATTTTCTAAATCATTTAATAAATATGATCAACTGGAGTAGTAAGATTTGTATTTTCCAAGAAAACAACATCTCTACTTTGAATAAATCATTTTTTAGAATGATAAAATCTGTAACCACTTCCGTTTTCTATATACCTAATAAACTTGCATTTCTAGGTTTTGTTTTTTAATTTATCCCTTAGTAACCTTAAAATGAGCACTTGTGCCTTACAACCCCACACTTTGAGTTTATTTAAGTCTGATTTATGTCCTATCCATAACTCGTAAGGTGTAAGAGATTTTGCTTTGGTTTCAATTTTATTTAATATATATGTAGCAGTCGATAATGCTTCACCCCAAAAATGTGTTGGAAGATCAGCATATGCCATCATCGATTACACCATATCCAATATAGTTCTATTTCTCCTTTCTACAATGTCATTCTGTTGAAATTTATATGGCATAGTATAAATGTGTCTTATACCATTTTGTTTGCAGAAATCATTCAAAGCCTCAAACTCACATCCTCTATCATTATTCAAGTATTTTTATGGGTCTGCCCAATTGAGTTTCTACATTCATTTTATATTCTTTAAATTTCTCGTTAATATCATATTTATGCTTAAATAAGTAGATATGTCCATATCTTGAATAGTCATCAATGAAAGTAACAAAATATTTCATTCCTCAATGGGTTTTCACTTTGAAAGGTCCACAAACATCAGAATGTATAATTTCAAGTAGAAACCTGTAGATTTTCAATTATTTGAAAAAGATTTACTACTCATTTTTCCTTTAATACATGGTTCATATACATCAAAATTATTTGAGTTTATTTGTGGAATAAATCCACTTTTACACATTCTGATTATTTTATTTTTATTTATGTGGCCTAATCTTAAATGCCATAAATATATACAATTGGTAGACACATTCAAATAATCAGAATTTGATACTTTATTAATATCAATATTTAGTACATACATATCGTGATCTTTCACGCATTTTACTAATACATTACCCTTACTTATTACAACAGTTCCAGACTTAAACTCAACTGTGTAGCCAATCTGACCTAATACAAGCACTGATACTAAATTTCTTCTAATACTACGTACATATAATACATCATTAAGTAAAATAACGGAATCATCTACTCTAAATTTACATGTACATTGTCTCAAGACATCACAGTATGTATTGTTACCCATATACACTATGTGCTCTCCTGTTTGTTTATCTTTAAACTTGACAAACAAATCTTTGTTCCTACGTATATGTCTTGTTGCTGCAGAGTCAATCCACCATAGATCTATCGTTGGTTCCACGAGTATTACTTCAGACACTGTCATAATAATTTCCTTATTTTCTTGTGCTTTTCTCCTATTTGGACATTATGATTTGTAATGCCCATTCTTTCTACACTTAAAACAGTTTTCAGAAAATGGTTTATTTTGTTTATTTTTTAACTATTTCTTTTTCTTAAATTGTTTCAGTTTCATCTTTTTCTATGTAGAATGCTTATCTTGAACCATCATTAATTTGGAAGATTCACTTTTTTTATTCCTCTTCTTCATCATTTCCCCTTCAAGTACTAAAAGTACTGGAAGCGATGTCATTATTATTTCTTTTCCACTATATGTTAATGAAGTGATAATGTAATCCTAAGATGAAAGAAGACTATTTAGTATGGTTGTAACTTACATCTTATCAGTGAGAGGATGACCAGCATCATGTAATTCTTTTGCAATCAATTTCATTTGAAGTACATGATCGCTAATATCATCATTCTCATTCATACAAGTATGGTTAAACTTATCTAATAATAATTGTATATGAGTATTTGACTTTAAACCATACTTAGTTTCAATTACATCCATGATTTCTTTTACAGTTTTATAGTTTTCAAATAAAAAAATAATATAATCATTCACACAATGCAAAATTAAAGTTTTTGTCCATGCATTATGTTCTTCTCATTTATCTTTAATTATTACACTACTCCCACTTTCATTTTCTGCATTTTCTACAGTTTTTAATGGCTTAGGTGTTGTTAATGTATATAAAGTCTTTTCATGGGTTAAAAGAAAAGTTATATGTCTTTTTCAGGCCCTGAAATTTCTTCCATTCAGTTTTTCTGTCCTTGAGAGATCAATACCTTTATTCGGTGCCATAACAATAAATCTTTATAAATTAACAACAATATTGTAGAAATAATACTAATAAATGTGTATTATTTAAATACAATAATTCAACTATGAAAAAATAAAAATTATTACAAATTTAATAATAATAACTTTTGAATTTAATCCAAGGAGGCAACCTTGAAATCCTCCTGTTTTTATAATAAGGAGAATAATGAAAGTGAAGCCCCGATCAGAATGTTCCACGACCATTTCTTGATGTTTCTCCTCTTTCAAAGAACTTCTGGCGATTATTTTATCAAAAAAATATTTTATTATGATTTGGTATGAAATTTGGAGCACAACGTCTTTTGAATGAACCAAATTGAGCTTGAAATGGTTTCGAACGGCCCAAAAAAAGGTTTCTGGTACGAATTGGGTAAAAAAACCGGGTCAGATGGGCGAATCGGATCAGGCCGGGTTTAGGATCCGATCCACGATCAGCGGCTTGCTCGTCGGCTGGCTTTTCAGCTTAGCTTGGGGTGCGGCTTGGCTTGTAATACCCGGCTCCAAGGCCAAACCCGCATCTCAGCCTTGCCCAGAAAAACCCAAATCGGCAACAATGATCCAGACCGTTTTGAGCCAACTGAAAATGTCAGAACGATGCCGTTTTTGGTGGAAGTCTCATTCCACACTTGATTTCCTTTCCAGGCGATTTTCTATTTCAATTATCTCCATCTCCTAATATCACGCCACCAATTTTTCATCACCCCCGCGCCTCTACAATCTATTTATCCCTTCTCAAGTCTCTCTCAACAAACTCTTTATCCATATCTCTCATACTCTTGATTCTCTATCTCTCTCTCTGAGTTTCTCATTTACTGCAAACCTCCTTGCAGTCACTGTAACTAGGGCCATCACTCACTGCTGCAACGTCACCAACCTTCTCGCACAGCCACTATTATCGACAACCTGTGGCTTTCACAGATGAATATGCGAGCCACTACTCACCCCTCTATAGCGAAGCCGTATCAAGCCACCATCGGTGGAAACGTTGCAACTAATGCTGACCAGCACAGATAGCCACGGGAAACCACTTCTCATGTAGCACACCAACCACAGTGCAGCCCTATGCATAGCCATGACCTTACATAAATCCGCCCCCACGTGATCTCCACTGCCACATTCCGTCATTGCATTGCCATGCCCACCAACCTGCAGTCGAAAAACCCAACATGTTAATACTCTATTTTGGCACCACCAAAACAAGGGAAGTTTATCCCACACAGTTAGCAAAAAAAAAAAAAAAAACTCGAGCCACCCCAAGCTGCCACGTCCCTCTCGATGGTCTCAGTGTAGTGCCGTCGTGTGACCACCTTCTATTGCCAAACTCTTCCTTCACTTTTGAGTACCCTTTTCTCGGTAAGCCCACGACGAATGTTCTTCCATTGTTTTCCTCTTGGTCTCTTTTGATCTTCACGTTAGTCTTTTCTCTTGGTTTCGCTCTCATCACTTTCTTTCTCTCAGTTGCACAGTTGCTAACTCACCGGAGAACTCATCTCAGCCGTCCATCCGTGTCGTCACTCAGGCCTCTCCTCACGGTCAGCATCCCTTTGCCGCAAGGATTTTAAATCTGGAAACTTAAAACCTCCGAACCTTGTATTTTCATGTTTTCACTTATAGGACCCATACAGATTCATAATTCCTTTTATTAAAATATTCCCCTTTTATGATGCATCTGGAGGTTTTATTTTGATACATCCGAAAGTCTTACGTATAGGATTGTGAAATTTTTTTGAGTTTTAAATTACAAATATGTATAACCGTATGCAATGGGTTTTTTTCTTTTGCGGGATCTCATTAAATTTCAGATAATCATTTTAATATTTTATGTGGGCTTTGCCTCTTTTCTTTTTATTCTACTAGTACACAAATTTTATTTTTACAGAAAAGTTTTATATTGTATGCGGATTTCCACCTTACTTTATATTAGCTCTAAAAGTCATTTTTCACAAAATAGCTAAAGTTTTAATTCTTTAAATAGACTGGCATTTGGATTAATATTCGATTAAGGATATTCGATGATATCGAAAATTTAGGAGTTTATGATATTTTAGGGTGTTGGAGGATTTGGATAAATTGAAAGTAATTTGGGAAATTAGATGTTTATAATTTCAAGAATATTTAGATGTTAAGGAAATATATTGAATTTTATATCTCAAGTTCTATTTATGAAGGTTGTGATTAGTTGAGATTTATGGGAATTACATGACTATTTTTATAGGTGATGATTCGTATTTGTTCTACATGATTGAGGAAATTCTTGAAAGGCTAAGAAGTTCAGGTAAGTGGGTTCCTATACTTGGCTTTACACTAACTCTGAAACCGAGGTTGACTTTTTGAAAACTTTACATGTTTTTATTATAAATGAGAACTTGGGAAAAACAACTTCGGTCAATTATTTGCATTACTCATAAAATCTATATAAAAAAGAGAAAAATGTTTATATCATGTTTAGTGTAGACATGAGCGATATTGACATGTTTATGAAATGCATAAAAGAGCGAGTATGAAAAATGATATTTTATTTATGTGATGTGAAATTTTTAGAGTTGTTGTTGATTATTTAAAAATGATATGAGCAAGTTTGGTAAATAATTTGATATGACATGATATGATATAATATGGATATGAAAACTTTTGGCATTCTTATCTGTTTGATCTGCTTTGGAATATAGTTATGATATGATGATATGGAGTCACGTGATATGGTTGATACCACCATGATATGATATGATAGGAGTGCAACCACTTTGGAAGCAAAGTGGTCTTGTATGTGTTTCTTTCCTGTGTGCACACTTGGGGCTCCGAGAACGAATAAGGGAAAGTCTCACAATATGATACCGCCTGGTTTGGCCATCGGGGATAGCATAACCCTACCACGGGAGTTAAACATGGTATATGTTCTAATATGATGATAAGATGGGATTGTACAGTTACTTGTGCCAAAGTGTTTTTGATAATGAATAGTGATTTTCTAAATGTAAAAGGATTGAAATGTCGCTCTATTTTATTGATAATATTTTAAAAATCTGTATATGAAAATAAAAGGATTTCTGGTTCATACATATGAAATTTCTTTTGAAAATGCTCATGTTTGCACTCTTGTATATGTCCTCTACTTACTGAGTTGTGGTTAAACTCACCCCTTATCTCTAAATATTTTTCAGATGGGTTTGGATATTTTAGTCAAAGATTGAATTATGAAGTATTGAGTGAGATGGCTTGAAAATGGTTAATTAAGCATAGAGAATTTAGATGAATATTGATAATGTTTAGTAAGAAAATATCATTGCATTATGGTGATTTAGCATTTTTGGAATTGATGATATTAAGGAAGTGAGTTTTAAGACCAAGTTTATATGATATTTGAGAATTTTGAGTCTTTAATTATTCTGTTAAAATGTGGGTTCTGTGATAGGAAATAACTCTCGGACCCCTACGAAACAGGGGCGTTACAGAGGCTTGGGTGAAACGGTGCCGTTTGGCACCAACGGTTGTATCCCCTCAGTGATAGAAACGCCAACATCGTTTGGCCTTGGTTGGCTAAATGAAGTGTCATTTAGTATAAGAGAGATGCGACCATTGGGTGAAGCGGCAGTGTTGTTTGGCTCAGAAGTGCCAGATGACACGTCGTTTAGCAGTGACAATTTTGAGAACCCGCTAAACGACACATCGTTTATAGCCTGCAATTTTATCTTTCAACTAAACGACAGGTTGTTTAGTGGCCGCATTTTTGAACTCCTGCTAAACGACAGGTCATTTTCATCAGGCAGAGGCGAATTTTCTTCTTTTTCTTCCTAGATTCTTTCACTGTTTGAGATTGAAAATTCACTATCTTCACTTCTGTTTGATGATGTTGTCACCGAGATTAAAGATTCCGACGTGCTTTCAAGATTTATGAAGTCCAGTATTGGTGTATAACTTCAACAACCCCCCAAAACAGTGCCGATGGGTGATGGAAAATTGGAAAAAATACAGATTTTGCAGATTTCTGGTATACTCCAATCCTCTCACCATGACTTAATAAAGTAAAACTCTTGGAATTTCAAGCCTTTGAAGATGATTAAAATACACAAGTGTAGTTGCCAAATCAATCACTTGTCTATTAATCGTCTTCTCAATGTGTAAAAAAATTCCTGAATATCCTTATGACATGACCAGCTCTGATACTACTATTTAAAAATAAAGAACAAGAAGGAATGTAAATGGTGACAATCTCGTGAGGGTGTTTGTCCCACAAGTTAGTGATGGCAAGAGGAAGAATGTAAGTAAATAATTTGTATACTAGTGATCTCTATTTATAGGCAACTATGCACCCATTCGGAAAGAGTCACAACCATTGATATCTTGATGGTTACTAAGTGATACAACTATTAGTAAGTAATACAACACTTTGATTAACTCAAAGTGTTATGTCCTTTGACACTTCATACAAGAAATGTAACATTTTGAATTAGTCAAAAAGTTATATCTCTATATCCTTAACCACCATCATCTTTTATGGGAACCATCATCATGGAGATGATGCAATTTCAAAGAATACACCGTTTGGTGATCACACCCCATGGAATAATAGTTCTTTGCACTTTTTGTGCAAAAATAAGGCTATTCTCAATCAAATAAGTACTTTTTTTCTTTGCAATGGTCCTCAACAATTCAAAAAAGAAAATATTTTAGTTACAAACTAATGTAGTTTGATAAAATACGTCAACTTATAAAGTTATTTTTAATATAAAATAGATCTAACGAATTTTATGAAATCATATTAATTTCTTTATGTCTGTAACAATTCTCCATTACATGCAAGATATAACAACAAACATACACATATGGTCAAAACTTCAAGAAAACTAACAAGGCTTCTGCCAAATCCATGGCAAGATCAATTATCAAACCCTTAGTTTTTTTTCCACCGAATGGACTACTCCTACAAAGGTTTTTACCCACGTTCTCAACTTGATGCATGGTAGCACATGCTAATTATAAGATTGAAGATCAAGTACTTTAGTATGCTGATAACCAATCCAACGTGTATTCAAATACTTCTTTCACGAAAATGTAGTAGCAATGTTTTCTTCTTTCAATTACCAATTCTTCATAGTACTACCTTGTAGAAAGTTGTCATTTACTGCATTTATAAGTGTGTCAATTTCTCCCTTTGAATCGATTCACTATCAAAAGCCATGACGTTCATACTCTTCAAAGAAAAATGGATTGACCGAGAGAGAAACAAGACACACCCTTACTCTTCTTACTCACTTAGGTCTCTTAAACTTATACTGGAGTATAGATGCTTTTCTCAACTCTGATTATGTCATAAAATGTGTGCCATCTTGCTATCCCTATATGTAAGAAATTTGAAGAAATTCTTTGATCAATATAATCAACACCATTTAATACATTTCAAATATATAGATCAGTTGCACATGTAAACTAGAAAGGAACGACTTATTACAATGGAATATGAGTTTCATTGCTTGATCATTAGGTTAAAGCCTATTTACTATTTATGGACCATGTAAGCCGTAAATGATTAAAGATTGACCCAAGAAATTCTTCTAAAGGCTCGGGGATATTATCAGAGGACGGATTTAATTTGGACATGAGGATTAAGGTCGGTTTTTGAAGGCTTCGACTTATCAAAGTTAGAGCGGAGCCAGTATAGAGTCGGAGGCAGAGTTGGATTTTTGAATTTTTGCTCAACCGTATTTCTAATTCCAATTTGTAATGGTTTAAGGTGTTCAAGAAGCTAAGTGAAGGAGACGTAAGCCTTTACATGGGGCACGATGCTTGCATGAGGGTCGTAGGAGTAGGACTTGGTGTTATTTCTTAAGAGTTTGGTTAGTTTTCATGATACTCTTTTTACTCTGAAGGTTCAGAGTTAACAAAAATGTCAGCTTTGATTATATTTTTTTATTTGTTGAGGAAATTTTTTCTCCATTTGTCAACAGAGGAAATAGTAGTAGTAGCCTACTAAGGAAGGCAAATATGCAAGTCAGAGCAACCTGCTACTTATTTATCTCTTCCACTTTCAGATCGTGAAGCAACACTACAAGGAGTGAGCTTTTAGGGTTAGGAAGTAAGAGGAAGAGTGAAGATTACTCGTATCCCAGTTTGGAATCTAAACCCACATTTACTCATCTTATCTCATTATTATAATTTTATCAAATCTTCATATATTTTATCAAATTCTCATATAAAATATAATAAATGATTTAAAATTTTCAAATATCAAATATCAAAACATTCATGATATTAAAAGATAATATTCTAATAATATTTTATTCAATTCAATTTAGTTCAGTTAACTCAGATCGACATCCAAACATAACTAACCTTTTGAGAGCCTTCAATTATAATTATTTTTATTTATAGAAGTAAACTCATAAACTATCGTGATATGTTTGTTTCATCCTTGTAATAAAGGGATGAATTGGACAACAATAAGAGCCTATAGGACAAACAAGTGATGAGGATGGAGAAGCTAAAAAGTCAAAAACCTTAACAATATGGTCCAGAAAATGGTCCCAAGAAAAGTTAATAGCATATGCTTGCCATATGATTGTGTCTTGCCTAGTCTAAATATGTTTTGCATTGTGTTATGATTTTTTGAAAATTTGTAGGGGTATAATGTTGGAAGGCTCGTGAAAGTAGTTTTATAATTTAATATATCTCGATAGTTTATGAATTTATTTTTAGATAATTTTTTTGTGATTGTATTACTTCTCTTGGACTCATGATTGCATATTTTAGATTTTTAAAAAAAATGCACTTTTTAATATTATACAAAACATTTTTCTTAAAAGTTTTTTCTCTGAAGCATTTTTCTTAAAAGTTGAAAGTGAAAAAGTTATCATTAATATTTAAATATAAATGTTATCATTAATATTTTTATTATTTTTAAAAGTGGCGTCAAATAATTAAAAAATAATATATATTTTTAACCTAAATATAATCCAAAAATATGATAATTAAAAAGAGGATGAATAAATAATATTGCATGTTAAATTACCCGTTCTCTGATTCGAAAAAGAAAAAAAAACATTACCCGCTCCCTTGTCTCATGTTAACTCTAGCGTTTAGGACGTAGAACCGGGTTATAGAGGCCCCACTTTCTCCTATTCGTTCTAACTTCTAAGCCGGGAAAGCGGAGCTGTTAAACCCTAAATCTCGAGAGGTCTTGAATCAAAGATGGACAAAAGCATGCTCGCAGACTTGGAGTCTCTTCCTGAAGAAGACAAGGTTCGAATGTCCACCATGATCGAACAGCTTCAGATCCGCGACAGGTTCTCTCTCTAATCAATCCCGACAATTCCAGGATTATATTTATTTTTGCAAAATCGTACCGCTATTTCCATTTTTGTTAACAAAGCTCTAGTCTTCAGCAACTATTTTATGGGCTTAAGGTTTTGAACTTTGAAGGCACGGGAATTCAAATTCAAATGTGTTTTTGTTCTTGTGGTCTTTTAAATTTATTCAAGATATAAGCAGTGACATGTGGATGCGTAATTAGATTGGGATTTTGAGAGGTAAACATTGCGATTCACGTTTCATGTTAAAGATAGGAAAAAGAAATTATAGTGGCGGTGATAGAAAAGAATTTTCTTCGTTATTTTTTTGGATAGTTAATTCGCAAGAGAAAGAAATAGAAAAATAATGGACGATTCTTTTGAATGATGCTAATTAATATGAGGGTCGCCACTGTGTCATCCAAAATGCTGAAAATGCTTGGTTTTTCCAGCTATTCATCTTAAAGATATTGATTTATAAGATTAAGAATAAATTTGTAAGACGTGAGTCAATGAAACAGGCAGAGAAGCCTTCAAACCATTCCATTTTGAGGGTATTAATCCTATATTCTAAACCTTATAAGGCTGATATATGACGTGTTGATCAGTGAGCTAATGACTGTTGTACGTATGGATGTTGAGAGTATTTGAGAGTGTTTGTAAATAGCAGAAAAAAATAGGTAAAAAGTAATAATAAAATATTGAATAGCAATGAAAAAGTAATGAATAGTAATAAAAAGAGGTGAAAAGTAATAATAAAGTAGTGAATGGTAGTAAAAAGTGTTTGAGAATGTTTGAGAGCTCTCGGTTTCCAAAGCCCTGAATAATTTGTGCATCAATAGTTTGGCATGTTTTGACTTTTACCGGTTCCAAGGAGTGGCTAATATCTCCACTGCTAAGCTGTTTCTTACCCTGTGCATGGACTCCTGTTATGTTTGTAAACAATTGATGGAGGCCTTTCTGACTAATGTTTCAACTCTTCAATAGCATGGTCTGTCTTTGTTTTTTCCTTTAAAAAAACTCCAGTCTAATTCTTGGTTGATTTTAAATATCCATTACATGGTATTTCTAGTGCAAAACATTGTTTACACTGTTCTGACCTCTACCCTATGTCTGCCTATCTGCATGGACCTTGTAAAAATTGAATATGCTCTAATAAGCAAGAAACGTCTTTGTTCCGGACACCCGGTCAATCAAAAAAAAAAAAGAAGAAGCAAGAATCTTCTGTGGAATTTCTATATATGGTGTGTTGTATATGGCCATAAATATCACAGACCTAACATAGAATGCTTCTGAGAATATCATTCCTAATCTACTCGAGATTTTACGTTGTTGACCTCCTGAGAGATGGACGTGTAAAATGTGTGGCCAAGGAGGCTTTCTCTTGCTTCGGAGATAATTCTGTTCTCAGATATTTTTAGCACTCAGAGATATCTGCAACTGTTAGTAGTGGACAGATAAGGAAGTAATTAGTGTTATAATAACAGCGTCTAATTAAGTAGAGGAAAGGACTGCATTATGCTTGTATACAAATTAATACTTCTCATTGCAACTTATAAATGTACTTCATCTCATCTCATCAGTTTGGTTTCTTATGTGTTTGTATAATAGAACTTGTTCTTTTCTCTAGTTATAAATACTGCCAGTTTTGAAACCTGAGATGAGAAAGTAAAATCTTCAGTAAAGATGTTAATGATGTTCTAGTTTTAAGGCCTCAATTTTTGTCCTTTGTTTTATTGATTAAAACAAATTACAGTCTGAGGATGTATAATTCATTGGTGGAGAGATGTTTTGCGGACTGTGTGGACACCTTCCAACGGAAATCCTTGACGAAGCAAGAGGAGACGTGTGTGCGTCGGTGTGCTGAGAAGTTCCTGAAGCACTCCATGCGTGTTGGCATGAGATTTGCAGAGCTAAACCAAGGAGCAGCTACTACAGATTAAGGTTTTTTTTTGAACAACTTGCCGCATAGAACTCTTGTAACATCCGGATTTGGTTTTATTATAAGTTCCTTGTTATTCCCTTATTTATGATTAGAAGAATAATTTGTTTGTTTATCCCAACTGAGTTTTGCAATCAACAGGGGATAGAAACAGACATGATAGATATCATGGATTATTTATAATTTCTCAAGATTAGTCACATGCCTATCAAGTGAGCTCATTGAGTAATAGAGTTCTGGAGTATACTTTTGTCGACTAGCAGAGTTCAGTTTATGAAATTTTTGAACTTGCTGTTTTAGCAATTGCTGCAGGCTGCAGAAGTTAAGCATTTAAAATTATGTAGTTCTGGGAATTGACGAACGGAAGATGCTACTTAGCATTTGAATAACAAGTCATTTTTATTTAAAGTATAAATTAAAAAAAATGAAAAAGAATAATTTTTGTTGATGGTTGTAAAAAAGAAAAGTCAAAAGGGATGCCAAGGGTCATTTTCCATCGACGAACAGAGAGCAGCTATACACATGCTTGGGACTTTGATATGTGCAGGGCTAGGCAATCTCTCCTCTTTTTAAATTATATGGAGTTCAGTTCAGATCATTTCAACTAAATTGAACGCCCCCTTCCCATTAGGGAGGATCCCATTTTAAAGTTTGAGATATCAGCTTACCCACTTCGTCAAATACAGTCATCAACTAGGACTGAAACAATTCGTGAAAGAAGAGAGAAAAGTATGCTTTAATTGTTTATTTTCAGACGCTTTGATCCAAAGGAATGCTCTTTTTAGGAACGAGCTAAACTGACATTGAATTCTCCTATAAAAACTCTAAACACAGGCACAACGGTGTAGGTCTTGTGCACGACTTCCACTGTTAAATGAAACGGTGCGTTTAGTAACTGGTGTTAAAACGAAGTGTGTAGCGAAAAAGAACCACCCACCGAGAGAGAATTGGAAATGGAAAACGGGTATTTTGCAAAGAATGGGACTGGAGAAGTGTCGGTGGACCATCGATCTGAGAGAGAGGTAAAGTTCATCTTTCATTCTTAAATATGGCATGTTGTTTAAGAAATGAAGAATTTACATCCCTAATTGGGCTGAGTTGAAATTGAAGATCTTGTATTTTCTCCATGCTAGCTCTCTTGCAGAACATTTGAAGTTTCAAAAATCCTTACATTGAGCAAGAGTTGACTTCGATTGGCCTGTGTTCAAGACTAAAGTTAAAATGTTCATTAGAGAATGTGAAGTCTGTCAAATCAATAAAGTTGAAAACATGCATCTAGCTAGTTTATTGCAACCTCTACCTATTCCACAATAAATTCGGACTGATATTTAATAGATTTTGTGGAAGGCTACCAATATCAAAGGAGTATTCTGTCATTATAGTGATGGTGGACAGATTATAAAAGTATGCTCATTTATGGGCCTTAAGGCATCCCTTTACAATAGCCAATATAGCTTTCTTATTTCTGGATGATGTTTTTAAATTGCATGGCATGTCTAAAAGCATTGTTTCATCAAGGGGATCTACATTTACCAGCTCTTTCAGAAAGGAATTATTCAAGTTACAAGATATGAATTTATCTTATTCTGTGGCTTATCATTTTCAAAGTGATGACTGAATCGAGGCTGTTAACAAATGCTTAGAACATTTTTTAGGTATATTTTAGAAGACAAGCCCCAATTATGATTTGATTGGCTGCCCTTGGCTGAATGTTAGTATAACACCACCTTTCATTCATCTACCACATACCTTATGAAGTGGTCTATGGTATGCCCCCTACCATGTTACATGCATAATACTTGGGGTTGACACCTAATCAAGTAGTTGATGAATTGTTGAAACTTACTCGAGTTAAGATTATGACTACATTGAAGAATAGTTTGATGGCCGCCTAGGAGAGGACGAAGATACAACTGAGAGAGTTTGCAGTGGGAGACTGGGTTTATCTCATACTAGCTCTCTCTTTTCTATCTCTCTCTCTGGTTCCTATTCTTGGAGATTGACTATCTCAAATCCAGTCCTAAGAAGGGCTCACATTATAAGTATCTACATAATGTTTAAAAAACTCTTAACTGAGATTTGTTCAGCCCCCTTTTAGTAGATTTTGGTATATTTCATCAGGTAAGAATTCATTATTACATCAGTGGTGAGATGTTGCCGCTTCAAGAATATTGTGAAATCTACATTTCTGTTGCTTTTCCTTATGTAAATATGTATATATTTATGTCATGTAAATAGTTGAAATCCCGCTCTAAAAATGAGCATCTTGTGCAAGAAAGACCATCCTTTACCGATGTAGCAGCTCATTAATTCACTGATTTCTTGTGGATTCTGTTCTTTTTCTTTATGGCATCTTCAAGTGTTTCCTGGAGTTTAGGACAGACTGGACTGTCTTAATTCTGGACCATGCCCTTTAATAAGAGCACGGGATGGCAACACACCTTAAACGATTTTATGTTTTTGGCAAGACCTTAATAGCCATCAATAGAGGTCATTGGCATTTACTAGGAGTAGGTATCAGGTTTGGATCGTCTCAAGTTTTGTTTAGGTTATATTTAGTCAATCTTAATCCGCTTTATTTTTAAGCAAAATAATATTTATAATTGTGAAGTGTGCAATTATTATGTAATTGCTTTGAAAAGAGTAAGTAAGACATAGGACTCACATGAAAAAAAAATTAATATTTTAATAATAAATTCCACTCTTTTTTAAAGCAATTACGCATTATTTACATACTCCATGGCCCCGCTTGGATTTAGAGGTGAGCTTAGCTCATCTCAACTCATCTCAACTCATCTTCATTTTATTATTATATTTTTATAATTTTTTATATAAAACACAAATTCCTATACACATTTTTCAATTCCCAATACACCTTTTTCAATTCCCAATATACCTTTTTCAATTCCCAAAATAATAATAATATTAAAAAATAAACTAAACTCATCTAAACTCATCTCAACTCATCTCATCTCTGAATCCAAGCGGGGCCGATTATATGCAGCATTACTTTATTTGTAATTAAAACGGTTAATTTTTTGAATTTTATGATGCTAATTCTAAATATAGAATTCATGTCGGGTTCACGGGTTTTGACAAAATTATCAACTCTGAATATTGCGTAGTATTATTACTGTTTTGTCAAATCGAGTTGAAATTACATATGATTTAACCTTATTCCCAGCCATTTAATTAAAGTGGTAAGAGTTTTTTTTTTTTTTTTTTTGATATACTTTTAAGATTTGAATTCTGGTGCAAACAATGTTTATGAACTATTAGATTGAAAATTTTTCTCTGAATTATTGGAATTTGGATGTATAGTTGCGAAGAACTCCATACTGAAAGCCCGTCAAACATCCAATAATAATAATAATAATAATAAAAACCAAATTATAATTGATTCTTAAATGTCACAACTCAATGCAATTTGTATAATTTCGTATTTAATATCTTTTCTAATATTATTTTAACTTTACGATGAGAAAATATTAATATAAAAAAGATAAAGATGAAATCCTGTAACTAATATGACATTTAAATCCTTAAGAATATGAATAAACCTTGTTCGAAAGATAAAGGGACTGTTTGAGCGTAAAATAAAGGGAATATCTAAATCAACTCGTGTTTAAATAAAATTCAAAATTAAACTAACAGACGTTGATCATCCATCAGAGTAGCTTACTATTGGCTCTCACATAAAATAAAATAAAATAAAATGGTGTTCATCATACAAATCTGCAAAGAATAACAAGGAAAAACAAAGTGCCATGCTGAATACACGTTAGTAAGCACCATTGAAATTAAAACTTGGATTTTTTTTTAAATACAGGGGTCTTATGAATTCAATTACATTGGTACCTCCCACTTGAAAAGAATCAGAAAAGGCATGAAACCCGGGGTTGAGCTAAATTTTAATTTTGAAAACATTCAAGGTTCAAGCATCATTTCTCCTAATATGATGGGGTATCTGTACAATTCCAGTACAGTCAAATATATCTTCACAGGTAATTAATTTGGGACCTTTCGTCTCTTATTCTACATTTACCAGAAGCCTACAGCCACTCACTTTTGTCCATGTAGCTTTGATGCAAAAAAATTTGTCCGTGTACCTAGTAAAACAGCAGCGCTTGTGTCATCTGCAAGATGATGATGTCGTTCTGAGCGTGTAATGAAGTCATCACCCATTGCTTTTGAGCAGCCTTTGTCGAATTCATAATTTGATCACCATACTGAAGGAAACGGTCAGCCAACTTCAAAACATTTCCAGCCATTATCCCTAAGTCAATAAACCCAAGCAAGCAAAAAAATGTTAGGAGAATTCTATACAGGAGAACGTGTTCATATAAACATCAGTCCTCAATTTATGAACACCAGTCCATTAAAGTCTATAGATACAATCCAAGGGAAAGAGTGTTAATAAATAAGTTCTTGAGATCCTCTATCATCCACGAACAGTCCTCGAAGGTTATTGTGATACCCCATACTATGAGTAGTAAGTGTAGGTGGTGCATGAGATCCAACATTGTTTAAAAGGAAGAAGTTCTTGCTTTTTAATACGATTCCAATGGCTCCATTTATACTATTGACTAGTCGTTTGGAGTATGGGCCTAGATGTGGCTTGGGTCTCCCTTGGGACATTACAGTTCTATTATTTCACTCGGTTATTGAACAATATCAGCCCAACAGGGAATTTTTAAATCGGTAAAACACTGATTGTGACTAAGATATGTTACTGAGCCAAATAATAAATCAAAGCCGTGCTTTGCCGAGTCAAGTAGCTTGCACCAACTGTGTGTTCCAAACATATAAGGCTAATGGAGGCTGTGGAAACAGTCTAAAGAGGCATATATTGTTCATAAGTCAATTTTATAAATAGTGCAGAGGGGTGCAACCCATGTACATAGGGACTATACAAAAAATACACACCCTACTAACTAGAAGAGGACAAAGAACAAAAGTTAATAAAATCTACAAAACTGGAAAATTGAGGACTGTTGTGGGCAGCTATCCAACAAATAGAGATTTAAAGGTGCATCCACAGCTGTGACCACGAAAACTAACTCAGTACTAAAACCACAGTGACATGTCTTCAGATATCCTGCTCCTTATATCCTAGATGTCAGTGCAAATCTCCTGGATTTAAATCAGCAAGTACATTCAAAGATATGTCATAGACTGAGAAGTGATCAGACTCATCAATAACTTTCATTCAAAATATAAGAATTTCTCATTGTCCATCCTCAAGCAGAACAGGAACGAATATTTGTTTTGATGATATGTTAGACAAAATGAAAAATAATAAAAAAAAGCCACAGTAGAATATGGAAATAGTAGTTCAAACAAAAGATCCAATGGACCAGAACTTAAAAGAACTAGGGTTAGTGAAATGAGAACTTACAATAAAATCCCTAGGTCACTCCAATCTTTGCTGCATGTGAGCAATCTGGAGTAATAGAGGAGCTTCCCTTTCTGGATAATTCCTTGGCTTTCGTACTACTGTCATGCTTCTCTTTGTCAAATGAGAACTCAAGTTGTTTCTCCACAGACTTGAAAACAGCAGTTCGTTTGGATCTTAACCTATACGGAGGAGACGCATTAAAAGCCTTAACATTAGCCTCACCAATGCTGTTACCATGACAAGTAGGACTCTCACACAAACTCCCACCACCTACAGAATCAGATTTCTCCAAATTGTTTTTACTTTTTTTCTGTTCATCAGAAGCATGAACAACATCCTCAACCATTTCCTCATCCATTTCCTCATCTGCTTTCACAATTTTACTGCGGTGCAGATGCTTTTGATCTTCTGTCCTCCTCTTTCTCAATATGGAAGGAGTATGAGGGAAACTCTCAGCAGCCATTTTCAATATTGACTCAGGACTTTGCACGCTTGAACCACTGCTCTTCACACAAGGTGGAGTGAAGAAACTTACAGGCGACACAACTGAACTAGGGTTGTATTCATGCTGAATGCAACACAATTTCATAAGACCCACATCTAATGGAATATAGCTTTCTAACTGTGGTGGCTCATAGTATAAAGAACCATATGTTGCCGTTTCAAATGGCAAAGGTGGTCCATTAACTTTGTCTTCATCAGTTTCCCCAATGGTTCCATATTTCTCAAACATTTGATCATTAATGATTCCACAATTCTCAATCTTCTGCTCGCTGTTGATTGCACAATTCTCAATCTTCCGCTCGCTGTTGATTCCAGAATTCTCAAAATTTGGCAATGAGCCTGAGTTGCTGCAGCTAAGATCCACATTGGATGATCCTGCCTTGCATTCTCCACATTCCGAATCAGCAGAACTATTCGGAATGGGATTTGATGAGGCACCCATATCAGGAGGTGGGGATGAGGACACTAACTGATCCTTGCTATTTTCATTTGTCTTACAAATGTCTGTAGTTCCTGATGATGATTGGGCAGTTGAATCTGAGCCTTTACTTGAACAAACAAACAAGTTTTTAGTTGCAGAGGATCTATTTGTATCTTTAGAACCATTTTGGGGACTGTTCTTTGTGATTGGTGGAAGTTTCCCAGTAGCCAAATAAAAATCCAACTTTTTCTTCAAGGAACTATTCCAGTGATTCTTTATAGCATTGTCGGTTCTGCAGAAAGAAAGTAAAATAGAGACTTCACTTAAAACTAATACATTGAAGTGAAACCTCTATTCTTTGGATCCCAGTACAGGTAATAGAAACTAAAAGTTTTATTATCACTATCAACTTTGCTTCAGTTCTTATTGGCTTCAATTCTTGTTCTTAGGGATTCATTAAAAGAACAGATATGTATGACCTTTAACGTCTACTTGGAACTAATTAAATTGATTTCATCCCCATTGAACATCCAATCGAGCACCAAGTAATTAACACCTTAAAATCATTCCGAAAATCCCAAAAGAAATCAACCCAAATTGTAATAGCACCGCACGAAAGAAGTCCCCAATGCAGATGAGCAGAGTTGTTTAAATTTACAACTTCAAATAGATAACGTAAGTCCCAAAAAACATCATTCAAAAGAACAGATATAATGATTCATCCACATTGAACATCCCAATTGACAACCAAGTAAATAACACCATAAAATCATTCTGAAAATTCCTAAAGAAATCAACCCAAATTGTCAATAGCACAGCAAAAAAGTGCCAATGCAGTTGAGAACAGCTATTTGAATTTTACACCTTCATATCAATAATGCAAGTCGCAAAAAAATCGTGCGACAGTTTATATTTTTGGGAACCACAACAACGAGAAGCATTTGGCTGTGTGCCCACCTGATGGTAGGAGAGAACAAGTACACACGTTAATATTTTACCTTGTTATGACTAATGAGAGGAGATTCTGTGCACATAAAGCTTATTAACTGGAACATTTTCTTCTTGGTCAACCTCATTAATACCTTAATTTAGCATGCAATTTCCTTGAAAACAAAAAATATAGCTCAAACAAGAACCAGTACCTTCCAGGTAGAACCCTTGCTATTTCGGCCCATTTGTTCCCATGTACCCGATGGGCTTGCATGAGAGCTAATTCTTCATCTAAAGTCCAAGCATCCTTTTTTATATCTGGATTCAAATGATTGTGCCACCTGAAGATATCAGAAACATTGCTTTCATAAATACAAATAGAAGTTAAACCATTCATTTAGAAATCATTTATAAATCAAATTTAGAAGATCAATGCCATCAAAATAGACTCCGGAAATTATTAATTATGATGATGATCATCATATGAAATGGGGAGAAATGACTGTCAATACTGTTTTTTGAGATAACATGTGATGCACTAATGTACAACTGAAACTATAAAAACAAAACAAATACTCAGCTAATCATAATCACTTTATAAAACTACCTCTCGCGGCATTGTTTCCCTATACGACCAGGCAAAGACTTGGCTATCAAAGACCATTTTGTAGGCCCATACTTTGCCACCAGTTCGATAATTTTATCGTCCTCCTGCAAAACACACAAAGAACAGGAATTTTAAAGCTTGAATCAGAATATGCAAGGAAAATTATGAAAGGAAGGAAAAAGCTCAGTGCCAACCTCTTGAGTCCATGGCCCTTTCACTAGATCTGGATTAAGAACTTTCTGCCATCGATGCAGACATTGGACTTCTGATCTATCAGGAAAAAACTCAGCTGCAAACAATTGTATCCATATATTAAATATCACAAAGTTAACATTGGATGCTACCACAAGTTTAATATCGTGCATCCCCCCATCTATATATTTTTTATTCTCAACCAAAATATTTATTCTAACTATTTAATTCATGATGTATTTAGATGCCCGATCTAAATTCAGAGTAAACATGTTTTCCAAAGAGAATCATTGCTACTTTAGTGTAGCATAAAAATGGCAATGTAAAAATAGGAATTCACAACCAACAGCTGCATTCTAAGAATGTACACAACCGAAGCAGCAAAAATTTTAACCATTATCAAGGCACTATGGAGGAAGAGAGAGAGACCTATTTTCTTCCAACTCTTCCCCTTAAAAGCTGCAACAGCATTTCTTAACGTCTCATCCTACAGAAAGTGAATTTGTTAGTAACAAGTGCCCAGAAAGTTTAAATATATATAAAAAAAATTGAAGCAGTATATGGCAGCACTACAATAAGTGAACGCAGGTGAACGTATGGCTGCTATATTAAGGGAACACAGGTGAACACAAGCATGTCTGAGCTACATCCATGTGATCGGACAGCAGTTTCAAAGATCTTATCATCCACATGTATGACAAACAAAATCGGTGGTAAACCAGTAGGATCATAGGAAAACATACTTCATCATAATATACTGAACTTCGTATAATAGTGAATACTAACCTCCTGTGCAGTCCAACCGCCCTTTGCTCGCCTAATTGGGCCAGTGGCCCTCCTGCAAGACCAATTTCACATAATGGTCGTCAGCCAGATAATTTACTAAACGGATAGCAACCGATGAGAATGGCCACAAAGCACCTCTAATAGGCAGAGTATAGAAACACAATTACAAAATCAATTACACTTTCAAAGATGATTAATAAAAAGAAAAACTCCATTCGTTTTTAGAAAAGTCCATACAAGACAGAACAAAAAATACTTGTCTCCAATTTCGAGCAACAGTGCATATAACAAAAACTAAATTCAAAATTATAGTAGTTGAATGGTTAGTACCGATTAGAAGGTGATGTTGGAGCCGGGCTACACGTCCCTGGGGACTTGAGAGTTGCACTGCCACTGCCTTCGGATACAGAGGAGCTGGAAGCGGCCGTCGATTGCTTATTCTCAAGACAACACTCTTCCAATTTCACCTCAGCCATCTCATCCTTCTACAAAAACAATCATCTCTAAAACCCAAAATCCTAATGAACAAAAATAGCAGTCCAAAACTAAATAAATAAATAAACAAAAAAACATATAACAAAACAAATCATAATCACCCAAAACCCTAAAAATCCCACCCGTGGGAAGATTTAAAAAATCCCACCGCCAAAGACGCAAACAGAACATAACCCAGATCTTACAATCAGTTATCAGATCAAAACCTACGAGTAAGACCAAGAATCCGATAGAAGAAACACAGAATTTCGGATTTCTAAAGAAGAGCCATAAAATCTTTTAAAAATTAGACTCCAGGTATTCGAGACAATCCAAAACCGGTTCGGAGAAACACTAGAAAAAAATAAGGAAAAAGAATACAGAAGAACCGTTTTTGGAGAACAAAAACAGATAGGAGAAATTGTTTTGAGGAAGTAAAAAGCACCTCTGCTCGCTGAGAACTAGCGGGAATCGAAGTGTAGCTAATCGAAGAGACCGATAAATTGGAGCCTAGGAAAAGCTTCCCTGGGACAGAAAATGAGCTTTCGTTTCGAAAAATCCTCGCCCGTTGAAACGAGAGAGAGAGAGAGAGAGAGAGTGAAAAGAAATCTAATTGTATAAATATTTATTTATTTTTAGCAGATATAAGTTAACGGATACGTAAGTAAAGCACCGACGTCTCCGTTGATTATTACCGTTATCAAATTCCAGGAAGAGTAGCCCTATCGCTTAACGGTCGTTGACGGTTCGTCAAAACGTTAGGGATCAAAGTTTGAACCTCAAACGGCACTCTCTCTCTCTCTCGCTGAGCTTCTTCCAAGTTCCAACCAATCAAGGGTACCGCGTTAAATGTCGAACGTGTTTGGAGATTGTGGTTCGCGGGTAATTATGAACCGTTGATTGAACATTAAAAGGTCGATCTTGTGGGTTCGGCAGGTAACCTTATAACTATTAAACTAACGATATGGGATTATTGTGGGGTTTAGGGTGTCTAATGGTTGTGTCTATTTGTTTTACATGTCTATTTCTCTTAACAATAGAGTGCAAACAAAAATTATAGCTAAAGAATATTTACTTTTAATGGAAGATAAATTTCCCAACGTGAGAATCCAACCCTCAAAAATATAAATTAAAAATTATATTTATAAGCCGATATGTAAATACGCATTTTATATTGTTGATGTGCAATGATTTGATTTGTAAAATAATTTATAATTTTAAATTATTCAAATCAAATGGTAACCACAACAATCATATGGATGGTGCATTCCCATACGGACTTTTGAATAGAATGAAACAAATTATGAAAAATTCTACTTATTATTAGACCTGTGCAAAAGGGCTGCCAATCTGTTTGACCTGATTAGATCTATATGATAAAAGTTGGTTTTTCTTCAATCTTAGGTTGAAGCCAATAAATGAACAACAATCCCAACTCTAAACACCTTAAAGTGTTCAAACTCAAAATCCTAAGACAGCCAACTTCTCTTTTTTACTCTAAAGATGATTGTGCAAAAACAAAAGTGTAGTCACAACCCACATAAGGAATCTCATGAAGGTCAGCCTCTCTCTCTTCCATTGGGGGCTTCAACTCTTCCAAATGATACTTCTATCTAGGGGTGTAAAAAAACAGCTAAACCTAATTGGATCGGACCAAACCAATGGGTTTTGTCCTGTATCGAGTTTGATTCAATGCAATCATTTTTATTTTTCTTGAAACCAGTAAAAATCGATCTGATTCTATTTTTTTTCTAAAATTGGACTAGATTGATTTATATATATTTATATTAATTTTTTATATTGTATCTAATTTTTATATATTATATATAATTATATAAAAAAATAGTTTTGTATTATAGGATAAATTATTAATTACTATAATAGTAAATTTAAAAACTTACCAACTATAGTTTATTGCATTAATAGTTATACTAATAAATATCATTCTATATTATAACATACTATAATATATCACTATAGTCTATAAAATAATTATTATATATATTATAATATGCTATAATATATTATCACTACAGCATTATTTACTATATTATATATATTATATTAAATACAGTATATTAAAATCTAACTGAACCAGACTAGAACCAATAAAATTGGAAGATTTGGTTGGATGAGTTGCATGCCTACTCATCATCCTTATATTACACACTACATATTACTTTTTATTTTTTTTCTTTAGCAACGTATGTGGTATAGGAATGATGAGTAGAATAACTCAATTAATTTAACATGAATAAAATAAATAAATAAAAATAATTGTGATGTTGGAAATGATGAGTAACAAAACTCTTTAAATAACAATGAAACCTAGGGAGATGTATGCCCATTTATTTTTCCTTAACTTAAACTTTTACTAGAGTTAACAGGAATGAATACAATAAATCATCATTAATTAAGTTGATTAAGAGCTTAAATGTTGATGATATCTTTGGAATTTCGAAGGTTGAAGTTAAAAGGTTACGTTATAACTGTTGAAGTTGGTAGTGCTAATTTTCTCGGTAAGTCATTAACCAATGACTTTCTCAGTTTTTTTTTTGTGCAGTTGAAGATCAATAACGTAATCTATAGTATTAATGCAAGTAAAAGTTGGATGATTTTGTTAAGGTAATGAAAGATAAGTTTTCACTTGAACAAATAAAAAGACGGATGGAATAATTATACAAACTCAGAGTTTTTTATATACTGAACAGGTTATGGGATGAACAAGGAAAATTAATTTATGTTCCAAATATATTTTAAACTTATAAAGCTCAAGAATATTAAACTTATGGCACTCAACAAAGAATACTATTTAGATGCATTGTTGCATGTCTAACAAGCCAAGCTCCAACTTGAGGTGATACGAAGTTTTTTTCTTCATTTTTAATCTGACCTTTAGGTGCACAAGCAAGCACATGGTTTAACATTGTCGACAAAACCACAACGTTCTTTTTTGAGCTATGAAACATGATCTCTATGGTAGAAGTAAAGAAATTGTCTCCATATGCAAAGAGGATGCAGGAACCATTACCACAGAAAAAACATGCATAAGCAAACTCAAGAGTTATGCTTGGCTACTTCAAAAGCTCTTTAGTAGTACTCTATCCCCTTGTACTTTTGATGGTGAGTTACTTCAAATAATCTCTTCCTCTAGATTATCCATTGCTCAAAGTAAGAGTATGATGGAAGATGATTGCATACATTAAAATCAAATAGGCAATGTTTTATTTGAAAGACAACAAACCGTACACACTACAATAGAAACCCTCTTTTGAGATGAAAAATTTCGTCCAAAAAGAATGAGATTTCATACCAAAAGACAATCAAAGACAAAAAATCTCATCCCAAAAATATCTTTTGTGATGAAATTTTCACAACCCATTCGAAGTTTGTTCAACGGAAAAATCTTTTAGGCTAAAGTCATTTCATCCTTAAAAAGCATTTGAACGGCCAACTTTCATTTGAACACAGAATATTGTTCAAAATTGTTATAATATAAGACTAGTATTTGAACACTTTAATCATGTTCGAATTGGTTGAGAAATGTTCGAAGGGGATGCGAGGTCGTTCAGATATTGAGAACATGCCCCATTGAATAAGATTGATTTTTGTTTGAATGTTGAAACCATATATGGTTGAGAAATGTTTGGAAAAGTCCTTTTTTGCTTTGAATTAATTAGAGCTACCAAGCACTTTTGTTCTACCTCTGAAATAAAGACTACGTTGACGAGCTCTTGAAAGTTCTTGATCCCAAAAGAAGCTACTTGGTGGCAAATCCTTAGTTACAAACATTTCTAAAACTTTTGGACTTGTATCTTTTCAGTAGAAATTGAGTGAGGTGTGATCATCCCTAACTCTATGAATCTAGCAGCATACTGCTCCACTGACATATTGCCCTAAACCAATGATGCGAACTCCTACGCATTTTGTTGCTTGACCGAATTTAGGAAGAATTAGTTATCTAACTCTTCCTAGAACCTTCCCTAACTTAAGCTAGCTAGGGTTCTTAGTTTCCTCTCTAAGGCCATATTTGGTTACCCAAACTACCTCATCTGAGTTTGTACGATATAGTAGTTTTGGGCATCCAAATAATAATATTTTACTTCATTTTATCTCTATTTCATTTATAAAATTTTAAACTAATCTCAACCATTTTCTAACATAAACAATAACAAAAAGTAAAAAGACATTTCATCTCTATTTCATCTATAACTTTTGAAACCCATCTCAATAATCTCTTACATGAATAGTAACAAAATAGTAAAAAGAACATATCTCAAGTGTCAATATATAATACTCTATATGATAAAGATAAATGTAAGTGGTTTATGAGATCTCACATTACTTGGGAATAAAAATTTTGTGCTCTTTATAAGGTTCTAATGGGCCTCCATTTATATCATTGATTAGTCCTTTTGGAGTATAAGCCATGTCGTTTGAGCCTTCCATTAGGGCATTACACAAAAAGTAAAGTAGGATTCACCTATTCATCAAATTCTGGAAAGTCAAAACTATCTCATCTCATCTCACTATTCAAATATATATTTTTTTACAAAGTATCTCATCTCATATTATCTCAAAAAAATTCATTACTATTCAAAATATATCGTCTTATCTAATCCGAATTGCATAACCAAATAAGGACTAATAACTATTGTTTTGTATCCCACCATATACCGAGTTTACTCTGCAGGTATCTAGCATACAACACTTTCTGATTCTTAGTACACCCAAAAATTTTGGATATTGTTCAATCCAAGTCGATCATCCACTTATATGCTCTCATGTGCCCTTGGTTGCCCAAAAATTTTGGGTAACGGTAAACCAAGAATTTCTTGTAGAGGCATCCTTTGACTTCAAGTATGTACGCCTACACATATTTCTACTGTTATTGTTGTCCAAGAACCTCCGTTAGCAGATGGATAGCCTTTGTCATGCCTTGTCCTCCATCCATAGGAGGATTCAATTCCTCTTAATTGTTGTCCTGAATATAGTTTTTGGGTATTCTTCCATGCAGTATGTGTTTGGTCTTTGAGACACATGATCACATGTATCAATTTTGCATGCCTTACCAGATACTCTAGAAATTCAAGCCTAATAAAACATTTAAATTTTAATCTTATATTGTGTTATCAACTCCAAAGGACTTGTGGATTTACTTAGAGATGTATTGTTCTAATAGTGTAATGTCTCTTAACTCTGCTTGGGATTTGAAAAGGCTTAAATTGTCAAAACATGTAACACAATGTCACATACTTCCATTCATGACAGTCAAGAAATCAATGCATCTAACATACTTCTAACAATATACAATAGACGATGTGGATAATTTTTTTTTTCTTTTTTGGCAATACACATTGTGCATAATGCAAATCCCAAAACATAAAAACTTTTCTATTAATATTTACATAACAAAAGTTAAAGAATGTGTCCAACTATTGTATAGATAAAACAACATAGTACTAGAGTCATAATTCCATAACAGCAAATAAATAGAATTCTAATCTAAATGATAAGTCACTCATGCAACTAGCTATATGCTCCAAATAATATCTCAGAACTAGAGGATCGACTTCAAGAGCTCCTCGAGGCTTCTCCCTAGTCTATTTAACCCCATCCATACGGTCATATGATGTTCCTCTACTCCTCGACACATCCTCTACCATAATAAAATTTATAAAATGTTAGGAAGTAAAGGTCTTAAACTTCCAACATTATAAATAAGCATGCATGACATGTATGTTTGATGAACATAAACTTGTTTATACATAATAAGACTTAGAACCGTCATAATTTAACAAAAACATAGCAAGCTCACTTGCATGAATATGAAACACATTCTTTATGTGTTTATTTACATTATAATGGACACTCAATGGCTCCTCATAGACCATGTGCTCCTATCGGTACCACACAACATCACAAATCCTTGCACTAGCTATCAATATGTCTTGATAGCTTGTACTTGTATCTTAAAGTTTGACTCCATTGATGATGGGTGCCTGACTTTTGTTCAAAATCTATTTTAATCGGATCTCTTCGAAGTTTGGTTGACAAGTTCTTGTCAATTTTAGAAGATTTCATTTCAATTTAAATACTCCAGAGTGGATAGG
The DNA here is from genome assembly GCA_036559045.1 of Platycarya longipes. Classification (NCBI taxonomy): domain Eukaryota; kingdom Viridiplantae; phylum Streptophyta; class Magnoliopsida; order Fagales; family Juglandaceae; genus Platycarya; species Platycarya longipes. The sequence goes on from CM071797.1 coordinate 40,094,771, forward strand.
AGAGTTCTACTTAATAATTCTCCATCCAAACATTTGGAGTCGTGATAAAACAAAGTGCCTTATTGATAAATGTAATTTTTACATAATTCTTATTGTCCTTTTCTTTATGAAAATTGTTAATTTTTCTTTATTTTTTTAGTTAATTTTTATTTATTTTCTTATTTTTGAAGGAATGAGAAGGTTTCTTTATTTTCTTCTTTATTTCTTTTGATTTGTTTTACAGGATTAAATTTCAAATAAAAAATAAAAATAAAGAAAGAAGAACACATGGGAGGGAGCCAGATGTCATATTTGGACTTTAGGAGAGGACTTTAATTTATCTTTTGACTTCAAGATGACTTTTCACTTTTGGGTCCCATTAGGCTTACTCAAGAGTAGCACTTAACATGGACTGACTCAAATACAATTGAGACTCCCACTCAAGCACATTTATTTTCGCATTATCTCAATGGAGAAGGAGCATGGCAATTGCATGATAAAAACAAAACAGGCCTGCAAGTTTTGCCGCATTGGAAATTCAAGTCAAAGCCGCATTCAGACTGCATAAGAGAACCTGAACCGCAACTTAATTTCTTTCGACTAATCAGCTTCAAAATTCACAAGGACTGGGCTTTTTACTTCAACGGGCCATAATTCAATTTCACAAAAACAAGGCCCACGCAAATTTGCCATCGATACATTTGGCTGCTGTGATTATCAACTTTGAGGTCGCTTAGATACGAATTTGTCTAGGGCACGACATCTGATTTAAAGGAACAACGTGTATATATAAATATTAGATAGACCAGCGCCGCGGAGAACTTTAGACTTAGAGAGAAGGAAAAAAAAAGTGAGAATTCAAGAGCTGGGTCATAGCAAGAATTGGAGTTTTTTCTGAGGTGGAGGATCTAAAAAATAGAGGTCAGAATTGTATGTTTCATCAACTAACTGCAATGAAGAACACTAGTCTTATTTTTTTTTTCTTTTCAATTTCATTATGAACTAATTTTATTTTCTAGATCTTTGATATAGTCTAACATTAAATACACAATTTATATTCTAATTTATTTTATTTTTATGATTGAGTGTTTACTTCTTATTTTTAATGTTTGCAATTTTCTAGTCAATTATTATTTGATTTATTGAATTCTAATGAGAACGAAAAGTGATTTGTGATTTTAGATTTTAGTTTTAGGATTAAACACTATTAGTTGAGAGAAAGTATAGATACTTTATCGTGACTAGTGTAATTTTCTAAGAGAAAATCAAAAAATTTAATGAGTCTCCAATTAATTAAATTCACATAGAAATATGAAGTTATTAGTTGGATATATTTTCTATATTATTCGAGAGAAATTATTAATAGTTTAGGGATTTTTATCATCAACATATGTGAGATTATTGTAATGTAATAATTAGGAAAAATAATTTGTGTAAGATTTGCTAGGTGAAATTAAACGTTTTAGATCCATTCTTATCTTATTTATAATCTTAGATTTTATTCTATTTTATTCGTAAATTTATTTTTTGTTAAGCATTTCAATTTAATTTAGATATTAAAATCTCTCCATCTGTTTTTCAGTTTTTTAAATAATAATTAATTTAGTGAATTTTATTATTTAATATTATAATTAATTCATTCGAGCTCGACATCCATTTTCTTTTAAAAAAACCACTTTATTACTTACTACAATTTTATGCTTTTGATTTTTTATTATCAACAACATTAGAATGGATAAGGGAGATACTTAATGCATGGGTGCGTACCTTCCATTTCTTGCTTTTTCTCAAAATGTGTTATCTCTTGACATGCAAGGGAACAACAAGATCCTGGACTTCTAATGATTAAGCCTGAGATACACCTTTAGGCCTAGGACCATTTTGGCCCATCACCTCCTCATTCCTCCCCAACAAAGAAATATTATGTGACAATACATTAACATAATTAACTACTCCAAATTCTCTTTCCATATTTACTTTCATCCATTTCGCATTACTCAATGAGTTGTTACCCTAGAAATCCTCTCATTCCATATTCAAATTGAATCAGTTCTTTGACCCTCAGCTCCAAGATTCACGCCTTGAATCACTTCCTACAGTCATTTAGTTACCTTTTTTGAATTCCTCACTTGTAACTGATCTAAAATTCTACCTTTGACCTTTCTCTACCACCTTTTGACTGAAAATCTTGACGAAATTGATTGTCCCCGCTAGAATCATTCACATCATAATCTTCCCATCCTTTTCTACTGGCTGCATGCAACTATGAACCAAATTGCTCTTTATAAGAAACTGGACTATCAAATAATACAACCACACTTGAAACAGATTTTAGGGAGTTTTTCATACTGTATTGGGGCCCAAAATTTCTTATCACTAATTATCATAGTCCTCCCTCTTGCCAGAGGTTTCTTCAGCTCAAACAAAATTTTCAATCATAAATAATCACCCTACTTCCACATCGTAATCATCTACAATCACCTCTTCCACCATTCCTATAGAATTACCAATCCTCAATCCACACTCTCTGATCATAACTACAAATGGAAGGTTGTGAATCTGAAGCCAAAGAGAAGCTTTGTCAAACTGCATCTTGTTTAGTTGAATCAATGCATCAAATTGGTTGATCACATAAAGGGAATTATCAAAAAACCATGGTTGCCCATCTTCAATCCTCATTTTATCAGCATGTTTGCAAAATAGATCACAAAAATGTTGACTACCACCTTCTTGAACATTGTATTCCTACTCAGTTTCCAAACTTTTAATATTGTGGACTAGATTATTGATTAGCTAATAACTATCTCTGTTCAAATCTTGCCAACTAAATAGAGTTTTGCTTTCTTGTGAACTGCCAATGTTGTATCAATTTTGAGCTCTATTGCCACATTCTCTTCCTCTAAAAGTTTTAGTTTCTCCCATAATTCTTCAAGATGATCCATAACAAAAACAAGAGTTAACCTACACTAAAAGCAAAAAGTGCTAAAACTCAAATTCTAATAAGACTATTCCCACATTCCTTTTCCTATAGAGAGAAAAAGAGAGGAGACTTTAAGAACATATCATAATTGACAATATTACAATTTTTAGGTTTTTCTAAAACTATATTTTAATTTTATTTAAAGGGATTTAGATTCACATTATTATGTTAAAAACTATAAAAGTCTATGGAATATATAATAATCTATCTATATAAACCAAATTATTATCTTTATATACGAAAGGAGATCATCTTACGGCAAAATACAATAATGAATAGACTATTCAATGCATTAAATATTGTTTTTTTTAACTTGAAAAATATATTTGTTACATATTATATATTTATATATATAATGCTACATTAGTACTTTTGTGATGGATATTTTCTTTCTTTCAAATGATATGCAATTAATATTGTTGAAAGTATTTAGTAGATTGTATGTGTTATTATGAAAAATATTAATTCATCAAAAAAATTAATGCAACCAACCACTACAAGATTTACGTTTAATACTTGAGTTTAACACATTTTTCATCATTATATATTGACATAAGGTCATACAATTGTTGACAATACTTAGCTAACTATATACTATATTATGTACTAACTACTAATAGAATTAAGTTGACATGTATAATGATTCGTTTACATTTGCTAATATAAGGCCGTTAATGTACGTGTAAGGTTATCAAAATCATTTTGGTGTTATAATTGATGAGACCATTTTAGTTTAGACCACTGCACATTTTTGTTGTCTTTATAAATATGAGAGCCATGTGTTGTTGACAACCCTAATTATTTATACATATATTGGATTTGTATTAATTAATGACGAAATCATGATTTTCCATCTCATGGTCATCAATATCCTGCGCCGTTAGATGTTTGGTTTAATTCTACAATTTGCCTTTGTAAATCTTCAATCATCACATCTTGAACACTACGATCACCGTGCGAGACTTTCTTGTTCAGAACCTGCTCACGATGACCATAATCAGGATTACCAGCCATGGAAATTGATGAAATATTACCCCAGGGAAGATGCTAAAACTTTGATGTCAACTGATGTCAAGCAAAATAGAGATTATTTTGTAAGTTAGTTTTAATAGATAATTCACAAGAAAAGAAGGCAAGAGAATCACCTAAAACACATATAAGTTCTGAATAATATTGATTAATAGTAATATTCGAGATTCATTTTATGAAGCCCACAAGCCGGACTTAAATAGCTGCAAAATTCAAAAGCATAATGATTTTTTTAAAAATAGAAACATTTAAATTATTGTATGCAAAATAAATAAACAAGAATCCTACTAAAAAATTGGCCAAAATTGAAATCAAAATCACTTCCAAATTTGAAACTCAATATTTACTAACAAATTAAGAATGAGCATAAATATATGACTTGGGAAAAAATAATTGATTTCGTAAATATATGATTTGGAAGAAAATAAGTGATATCATTCTAGAAAATTTGGGGGAAAACAACTTATTATTTTTAAAAGTAATGTTAAAAGTATACGGCTTCATGTACCTTTTGCAAAATCGGTGACGTGACAAAAATTCCACATCAATCAAAATATTAAAAAATATATATAAAAAAAAAAGATAAAAACATAATAAGAGAGAAACAAAAATAAAAAAAATACAGATAATTATGCTAAAGGATGCGTAAAAATAATATTTGTAAATAGCATGTACGCAAAAAGTACATGAGCTGTATACAAATAATATTTCTCTATTTTTAATGATTTTGGAGAAAATAATTTATATCCCCATTTCTATTTGGATCTGCACCAACAAGTTATTTTAGTATTGAAATTCTCATTCTGTAGATTGTAAGTAATGATGATCAACAATATCATGTAGTGGTATTATGAAATTTTGTACATGGGTGCATGGTAGCTAGATCTTTCTAAAGCTCAAATTGAAGATAATTATTTGTTATTTGGAAGAGTTGTATTGTAACACCCCATTCCCGTAAGTTAAGGAGTGTCGCGTGATTTTTTCTAAAACTTTAATCCGGCACAAACTTTTTGGTTTAATAACAAAATAAATAACATCTATTTCATAGATCCAAAGTTCTAATAAAATGTCTTTAAAAAAAAATATTTACTGAAGTAATTGAAAGTAAATTTGTGTCATAAAAACCCTTATTTCTAGAAATGCTAAAAATTCAATTAATTGCTTAATCCACTCCTGACCTGCCTGCTCACACTAGTCATTTTCCTCACCTGGGTGGTTTTAAAAACAAAGAAATAAACTAAAATGAGTCGATGACTCAATAAGGAATCCACCACAACGTAAGACAATACTATAGGAAACTTTTAATAAAATTTATGCTGAGATCTAAAAATATGATTGTACATGCTGATGCTTATGCTATGCATGACTGAACAATCTGAATTAACTGACTAACTAACTTAACTGTCTGGTTTGAATTAACTGACTAATTTGATTAATATAACTGAATTGATTAGCTGAACTGATTTAATTGAATTATTTAACTGAACTGATTGGTCAACACACTTAATCATGTATGCAAGGTTGTGTACCAACCCTACGTCCCGCCGCAACAAGGGGAGCTGTTGATAGTACTCTAGCGTACTATGGTGGACCATGTTTAGATTCGTGACTTGCACATCCACCCTGATATGATATACATTGATACCATGCATCTTAATGACCATTTAAATTAACTAATTTACCTTGATAACTGATTAATTGATTTATGATCTGAGTTAATCTTATACTTGAACTTAACTTAACTTATATGAACTATGTAGCATGAGATGCATATCATATATACAAATATAAATAATTATGCTCACTGAATCTAGACATGATACAAATGACATGATCGTGTACTGTACTGTATTAAATGACATGCTTGCATGACATGAAAGGTATATGAAAAGGGCTATCAAAGAACTAGCTCTACTAATAATATTAGTTAAATGTGAGGATCCTAATTTTGTGATCAAATTTATTTATCTTACTGCGCTATTTCCTAAAACTTCACTTCGTAACTCGTTGCCTATACGAAGTATTAAATATCACTAAATCTTTCTAAGAAAACGTGTTCTAATGTTTGAAATCACACCGAAAAACATGATCAAATAATATTCTGTATATTATGAAAATCAACTAATAATGACATTTGTTCATTTTAAATGTAAAACTTTAATAGCATAAATATATCAAAAACCAATAATAATAACATTAAAGATTCATTTCATTTAATAAGTTTTAAGCGTTTAAAAGATTAATAATAGGAAACACTTACTATTTACTTATTGAAAAAGAGTTGTAAAATTTATAATAGCTTATATAATTTAAATTCTTTATCTATTATTTGTAGGGAAAAAATATGGTTCTTGAAAAATAGAGTTCATGGGCTAAAAAGTAACCACAGACTTATGAATAGCTCGACAACGTCTACATAAAACGCAATAGCTCAAAACAAATATTCTAACATGAGTGAATATATGGGGCCCTGATGTTGGGGCCCCTTTGCGCCCCCATGAGGGTTTTTAAATAGAAAAAAATTAAAAAATTAAAAAAATTACATATATTTTATTTCCAAACATTTTTTTATTGATTTTTTTTCAAAAAAAAAAAATTGAAATACCAACAAGTGTAAAATAATTTTACACTACGGGGGAGCAAGGGGCCCCAGCCCCATAGAATTGCCCTTCTGACATGTTTAGAATTTAAGGGCATAAACGTAAAACCTTTTAACAAGACTAAGAGTCTTTCAACATGCTTTACGAAAGGATCTACATAGAAGTAAATAAAAGGGCCAATTTGTAATTATAGGATTTATATGAGGGCTAATTGGGAAAGCTGAAACTAATCAATTTAGAAGCCAATATATTGTTTACAAGAAAAACCAAAATGCAAAAAGGGAGATGAAGGCCGTGCGACTCATAGGGAGGAAAGGAGAACCAAACTTCGATCTGGGTGTGGGTTGATAGCGATGCCAACTGGGGTTTTTTCAGAACCCCTAGGAAGCTTCTCCAGCGTGGTGGTGCGACGCAAGAGAGAGTGAGAGGGTTAGAGAAAGTGTGAGATAGTTGGAGAGATGAAGGGAATCAATAATTATAAACTCAAGGGAGAGAGGTGTATTCCGTTGGAAGCTCATCGGAAAACAGTCGAGGCATCTGGCCACCCGTTTCTGTGCCGTAGGAAGTGGTCAAGGAGGCTGCCAATGTTGTTGGGTTGTGTTGCAGCACAGAATTATTGAATGTTTCATTGAGTAAATAGTGATTACAAGAGTGCCTTTTTTATAGAGGCTGAATTACAAAGAATCTAGAATATTCTAGATTTACAATAACAAATAATAGCAGCAAGGGACGCATGCACATCAGAGTTTGTTATGTGGGAAAGTTCAAATTCTGTTGCTGTGATGTATTGTGGCTAACAGTCAATGTAGGGGTAGCATTGTCCTTAACATCCCCCCTCAAGTCGAGTGGTAAAGTTTGAAGCTGAAGACTTGAACAAAGTGCTGCAAATCGAGAAGATGAAAGAGGCTTAGTGAGCAAGTCTGCGAGCTAGTCTTTTCCAGATATGAAAGCAACCCATAGGGACTTATTTAGCACTCTGTTTCGCACAAAGTGAAAATCAATCTTTACATGTTTAGTTCGTGCATGAAACACACGATTAGAGGATAAGTACATAGCTCCCATATTATCACAATATAACAGAGGTGAACAATTTAAATGTTGAAGCCAGATGTTGAAGCCATCTGGCTTCAACACCAAGGTCATGGTAGAGATGTTGAAGCCAGATGACTGCGGTAGTAGCGTTTAAAACAGCCTTGAATTCAGCTTCGGTTGAAGATCTTGTAACTGTTTGTTGTTTTTTTTATGACCATGAAACCAGATTAGACCCAAGAAATACGCAATAGCCACTTGTAGAACACCAATCATCTGGGCACTCGACTCAATCGGCATCAGACCAGGCAGTAAGCTGAGTTATGGAAGATGGAGAAAGTTGCAAGCCAACAGTGGAAGTGTGCTTAAGATAGCGAAGGAGTCGCTTTACTGCCTGCCAATGAGGCACTCGGGGGCGATGCATAAATTGACTCAGTTTTCCTACAACAAAGGCAAGGTCAGGCCTGGTGAATGATAGATACTGTAAAGAGCCAACGGTACTTCGATACAGCGTAGGATCATCAAAGAGATGCCCAGAAAAGGCACTAAGCTTTTCGGAAGCAGACATAGGTGTCTTTACTGGTTCAACATTCTGCATTTTCGTGCGGTGCAGCAGATCTGTTATGTATTTGTGCTGCGTAAGGAGAAGTCCTTTGGAATTGTAGGAAGCCTCAACACCGAGAAAGTAGTGTAATTTACCCAAGTCAGTAATGGAAAAATCATGACGTAAAGCTGTAATGAATTCATAAATATACTGCATGGAAGATCCTGTAACCAACAGATCATCAACATACATTAAAACAAACGTAGTGATATGAGCCGAATTATATATGAAAAAAGAAGGGTCTACTGTGGAAATAGTGAAACCAAGATCAACAAGCTGAGAGCTTAAGCGTGCATACCAAGCACGAGGTGACTGTCGTAGACCATAGATTGCTTTAGTTTGCAAACTCTGAGGATGGGAGAAACCAAGCAGCTATGCCGTAAAAACTGTTTCAGTTAGGGGCTTATGCAGAAAAGCATTTTGCACATCATACTAGTAAATAGGCCACTGTCGAGAGACAGCAAGTGAAAGCACAGTTCGGACTGTGGTGGGTTTAACCACAAGACTAAAGGTTTCATTAAAATCAACACCAGATTGCTGAAAAAATCCTCTTGCAACTAACCAGGCTTTGCGATGTTCCATCGAACCATCTGCTAATCATTTGGTTCGGAACACCCATTTGTAGGTGATGGCATTGGTTGCTTGGGAAGCAGGGACAAGGGTCCAGGTTTGGTTGGCAAGTAAGGCGTGAAATTCCTTAGCCATGGCTTCATGCCATTCTGGGTACTGGTTGGCTATGATGTAAGTTGAAGGAGTTTTGGGTATGTCACTAAGGGCGGTGATGAAGGCATGGGGTAGGGTCCATTTGGTGGTGCCATCATGGAAAGTGGTGGTTCGAAGTGAAAGAGGAGGTCCAAGCAGAGAGGAAGACGAGGTGGAATGTGTTGGTGGGCTGGATGGAAAATTAGGAAGGAGTGTGTGAGTGGCCTGAGAATGAGGAATGAGCTTTGGTAGAGAGGAGTAAGGGAAGCTGGACTTATTGAAACGAACGTCATTGGAGATGTACGTTTGGCCAGTAGGAATGTGGTAACAGAAAAAACCACGGTGATTTGGGCTTAGGCCCAAGAAGACACAAGGGAGGGAGCGAGAGTTGAATTTTCGTGAATTATAGTGTGTAGTTAGAGGCCAACATTCAGAGCCAAAAACCCGTAGAGAATTGTAATCTGGATGGGTTTTATAAAACAAATAATGTGGTGAATGGTTTTGTAATGTGGGGGAGGGTAAAATGTTAATCAAATAAACCGAATGAAGGAAAGCATGAGGCTAAAAATGGAAAGGAACAGATGAATGAGATAATAGAGCTAAGCCTGTATCAACTATGTGACGGTGCTTATGCTCAACTATGTCATTTTGGGTATGGGTATGGGGACACGTAAGTTTGTTAGTGATGCCACATGATTTTAAATAATTAGAAAATGGGCGATATTCACCCCCCCCCCAATTCGATTGGAATTGCATGATTTTTGTGTTAAATTGAAGTTTAACATTGGTTTTAAATTTGACAAAAGCTTCTAATGCTTGAGATTTTGTTTTGAGAGGTAATAACCACCTGTAGTCAAAGAAATTATCAATAAAAGTAATATAGAAACGATAATCATCAGGAGACACATACGGGGAAGGACTCCATAAATCTGAAAATATAAGTTGAAAAGGAGTAGTAGATTTATTTATACGATGATAAGCAGGTGATCTATAATGTTTAGCCTGACCACAGGCATTACAAAATGGAAGTAATGTGTGCTCAAAAGGAAGTTGATGCTGTTGGAAGATCAACCGAACGAGTTTAATGGAAGGATGTCCAAGCCTGGTGTGCCACAGAGGAACAAAGAGCTGACTGGAACATGCAGACGGAGGTGAAGCCGGAGATGGAATGATGTATAGGCTGTTATTTGTGATCCCTTGAAGAAGACGCTTCCCTAACTTGCAATCATGGATAGTAAAGGAGTTAGCATAGAATTGGAAGAAGACATTGTTATCAACACATAATTGATAAACGGAGATCAAGTTCTTTTTAAACGAAGGCACATATAGAATTTTATTTAGTAGAAATTGAGATGAGGAAGAAAGAAAATAGGCTGAACCAGAATGTGATATAGGAACTGAGGAGCCGTCACCAACACGAAGTTGTTCATCACCACTGTACTCGAGTGCATGCAAATTAAGGTTACCCGATTCACTGGTGATATGGTTTGTGACAGCTATATCTGGGTACCAGTTGGTGTCATTGGAGTAGTTGGTAGAGGTGAAATTGGCTGTCACGAGCGTTGGGTTGGTATAAGCTTGGTTAAAGCGGTACAAGCAATTGATGGCTATGTGGCCTTGGCGATTGCAAACCTAATATTGGAACGGCCACCATTACGTCCTTGATTTGAGTTTCGTCCTCCACAATTTCCTCGTCCACTTGAACCAAAGGAAGATTTTGCAGTGAAATTAGCAAAGGCTTCAGTTGGGAAAGTGCTAATCTCAGAATGATGGAGCAATCGTGCTTCATGAGCCAGGAGGTGTTAGAGTAATTCTTCAGGAAAGATGGGAACAAGTCTAGTTGTCACAGAGGTGACTAGCCCATCATAATCTGGACCAAGTCCAGCAAGAAGATAAGGGATGAATTCCTTTAGAGGAAGAGGACAACCTTCTGCTGCCATGATGTCGGCAAGACCCTTGGCCTTGCGAAAATAGGTTGTGATGGTAACAGCACCCTTCTTGAGGGAAGCCAACTGTAGTTGGGTCTGAATGACCCAGGCTTGAGAAACAGAGGCATATGTTGACTCAAGAGAGAGCCAAACAGCTCTTGTCGAGGGACACCGAACCACTTGGGCCATTATGGGTTCAGATAAAGAAGAAATAAGGGTAGACATTACTTGTTGATCTTGCTGAAACCAGAGGTCATAGGCTGGGTTTGGGTTTTTGTTGTCAAGCAAAGGTTTCGGTGCAGGGCAAGAACCATCAACATATTTGTAGAGTCGATTACCACGAAGATATGGAACTAGCTGAGTTTTCCAAAGTAGGTAATTATCAGGCGTAAGTTTCACAGCAATGGTGTGGGAGAAAGTTGGTTGAGGGAGGGAGGGAGAGTGAGAAGATGATGAAGATGAATCGGATTCAACCATGGACGATGAGTCATTTTTAGGCTCTGGATACCATGTTACAACACAGAATTATTGAATGTTTCATTGAGTAAATAGTGATTACAAGAGTGCCTTTTTATAGAGGCTGAATTACAAAGAACCTAGAATATTCTAGATTTACAATAACAAATCATAGCAGCAAGGGACGCATGCACATCAAAGTTTGTTTTGTGGGAAAGTTCAAATTCTATACTGCTACCCCTACATTGATTGTTGCTGTGATGTATTGTGGCTAACAGTCAATGTAGGGGTAGCATTGTCCTTAACAGGCTGGCTGGGTTATGGCTCAACGAGTGCTCTGTTTTTAATTGGCTAAAACAAAGTGTTATCGGTGACTTGGTGGCTACTTTACACGGTGGTTATGGGTCTAACTTTGTGAGTATTCTTGACACTACACAATGGTTGAGAGGGAGGTACCGATGGAGCAAGGCTGTGAGGATGGTGTGGGAGGCTTTTGGGTCTGCTGCTATGGTGCTCTGGAGGAAGGGCTGCGATAGCTTGCTTATGCATGTTGTGTTGGAAATACATGTGTATTTATAGAAAAATAAGAGACTACTAAAAAGCCTAGAGAGGAGAGGGAGAGATGTGCATGCATGGAGGAGGAGGTTAATGTGAGTGATCAGGAGATTTGAATATGGTTGGACTCGAGATTTAGTTTCAAAAACAGAGAGGGTTTTGGAGATATGTTTGAGTTGGTTTTGGACTTTGAGTTTGAATTTGATTAGGATTTTGAAATTGAAGATTGTTTCAGATGATGGTATTGTGAGGGGATTAAAGTGTTGTTCGAAGTTTGTATTTGTTTACAAATAGGAAACCAAAACAAGGAATATATGTGGAAGTATTTGAGTTGCGATTTTGTTTGGCTTAAACTACTATAAAACTAGGAAATAAAAATGCGCAAGCTAACAAAAGGGAAATCCAACTAAAAATACCATCTCAAATATATTCAATAAAATAGTAACATAATAGTAATAATAATAATAATAATAATAATTTAAATCCAAAAAAAATATGGGGTCAGGATGTTACATGTATAAAAGTTATAAAAATAGTATATAGTCTATCTATTAGAAACAATGACAACAATTATTAGATGGATGCAACCCGTTTTAATTGATCAAAAGAAGTGGATGCTCATCGACGGTATTTTAAATGTCAATAGTACTAGAAGAACTACAGCTTGACTTTTGAGAATTCTTCCATTTTTCTAAGCCTACACTACTAATTATTAATTTAAAGAAATTTAGATTGATATTATTTATTAAAAATTATACTTTGTATATGGAATAATAATCCATCTATACAAATGAGAGTCTAAGAAACCAATTTATTATCTTTAGATACAAAATATAATAGCATATTATTAAGAAATTCAGTTGGGAACAAATTGTTCAATGTTTTGAATATGCCCATTTTTTTCAGATACAAATATATACAATGCGCCCAATTGTCATTTGTGGGAGATCATGTCTTGCAATTTGTTGCAGAATAATAATTTTATTATTATCATTTTTCATACTGTACTTCCACTCGATTAATAATTGAAGTAATTGCGAATTAAGAAATTGGTGAATATTTGTTGTGTCTCTACATTTAATTTTCAGAGTATAAATTAATAAAATCTAAAATAAATAGGCCGCTAGTCATATCTCTTCATTTAAAACGTAATCTAGGTTAGGTTATGCATATCTGCCAAGTTGAACAATGGGTACTCCATAATTGGTAGAAAAACTAAAGGTAGATTTTCATACTGTTTTTTCCAGTGGCCCCCACTTAACTAACGAATAGGTATAGTTAGCAATCTTACCTCTATTACTTATTTTTCTCATCCTACAATCTAATGTTTATGCCTTTAACTGGAAGTTTATATTAGCACAATTTATATGCTGAGTTGTGTGTGTTTAAATCAATGATAATAATATTTGAAAAATATATCTCAAAACTATTCACCAAACTTGAGTCTCGAGCCAAAATAAATAAATACATAAAATAAACCTACAACATAAGTTTATTGGTGTCTATATGGATTTTTGGGTAGTGCATTAAAATATGGCAATATTCACCTCTATTCGTAAAATCAATCAGGTAGTATTCACATATAGAATATTTTTTTTAACTTTACAAGACGTTCACGTCTAGGTGATAAATGTGAAGTCAATTATGACACCAATCAGCTTATCTAAGGAGAAACCTACAACCTTAAATTACCTCACCACCTCGCCAACGAGCACGTGGCTTCTAAGTACGTTTCTTCATGCACAAAGATTCATATAAATAGATAGAATTGTACATGAATGAAGGTCATTTCCATTTTTCTTCGACAAGCTTTCTCTCTCACACACACAAGTGCTCTTTCTCTCTCTCTCTTACACACATACAAGATTTCTCTTTAGGATCACAATGGTGCTTATCTCTGAGATTAGTCCTCTTGAAAACAATACAAAATTTGAGAAACAGCTCGTTGTGCCATTTGCATCGAGATGTTGGAAGGGTTGTGATTTCGGAAGAGGGCAACGTAGTTCCCATATGCAATTCCTTAGAATGGATGATGAGGTAATTTAGCTAGTTAAATCCCTTACTTTTGAATGTTTTGTAACAATATTTTAATAAAATGTGGAGTTTTAAGCACGTACATGGTTTTTTGTGGCTTAGTCTCATTTTTGGTGGGTTTGTTCCTCTCTCTCTCTCTCTCTTGTGTGTGTGTGTGAAGAGTTTCATGGTTTTGAAAATCTTTTTGATACCCTTTTTCCATCATCCTTCAAAATCTACATCAAACGCTGCAAAGCTACCAACTTTTGGTTAAGAGTAGCCAACAAGTTGAAGTATTGCATGCACAAGTTTAGTGGTAGATATATGATATTCTATGATGTTATTGATTGGTATGTTAATTTTCATGGTTCATAGTTACAAAGGTTATTATTATTCTTAAAAATATTCTTTATAATTATTATAATAAAGTAATCGCTCATCATGTTTATTGTTTGCATGCATTGCCCTAAAACACTATAGTGATATATTGTCTTTTGTAGCAAATATATCGAGGATGATTATGTAAAGTTGATTAGACATCGATATTTTTTTTACTTTTATGTAGTACTCTTTATCAAGAGTTTCTCGCTTTATATTTGTAATTAAATTTTATGGATTTAAATTTTGACAACATTGTGAAACACAACCACTAATCTATATGCTTATTAGAGCACCAAAGCCAGATTTGACTCAGATGTGGAATGCACCAATTTCAAAGCTTATGGAGTGCTTAGAAAATGCTAGAACAATATACGTCTGGAGAGATACGGTAATATTGTAATCAAGTATTGTTTTATAAGCTGTTTTTTTTTTTTTTTTTTTTTTACATATTGCTACTGTAATTTTGTTATGGAAATCGTTTTCTTTTAAATAATATGCAATAGTATGGCAGAATGTACCCATGATAAGCACAAGAAATACAAATAATTTTTTGAAAAAATAAACCAACACAAACACACTATAAGAAAAATTGGCACAGTTTTCTTCGCAAATAAGCTTTTGATTGCAATTAATTGGTTATTAATGCCAATTATTTTGTAGTGACATTTACAGCAAGATTTAATCATTAGTGTTTGCGTTCAACAGCTTTTCAACATTGCTGACTTATATAAGATTAGTACAATATACAAGAGATGATTGTTAACAGTCAATTAGCTATATATTATTTACTATAAATAGAATTAAGTTCACATCTATTAACTTCGTTTGTATTTATTGAATATATAAGACCATTAATCATTTATCATTATCAAAATCACTTAGTGTTCTAATTGATAAGATCGATATAAAGTGGTAAACCTACACAATTTTGTTATCTTTATAATTGGAGCTGGGTTGTTGATTGAATTAGTTAATTGCAAGACAAGATCGTTAATCGTTAACCGTTAACTATATTCTATTTAATGCTAATGAAATTGAATTTACATGATCAAGCAGGATTGGATTGTATTCATTAATATAAGACTATTAATCGTTTACAGTAGTTATCAGAATCATTTTAGTTGTCTTGTGGTAATTTCCATAGAGCAACTCAATTTTGTTTGCTACACGTTCTCCTGGAGTAGACACGTGTTAGTCGTAGAAAGTATTTCAAATGAGAAATGCTAATCCCACATATGCATTTTTCCGATTTAAAATCCCGCCTGATGTGCCGTGCTATTATGGCAGCTGGTTTTTTTTTTTTTTTTTTTTTTTAAAAAAAAGCCACTGTTGTTGTCTCTTCCAAAAATCATACCTGATTTTGCTTTTACCTTTATCTCTTCCCAACTCTCTCTCTCTCTCTCTCTCTCTCTCTCTCTCTATGAAAGTGTTTTTTACTTTTTGTTTCGTTTCTTCTGTCTTTGTTTTGTTTTTTTTTTCTTAATTATGTGTCATTACATGTTTCATTACACATCAGGTAGGAATGAAAATCGAAAACGCATATGTGATTGTAGAATGACTCATTTCAAATTGATAACATCAATTCAATATGATGTACCTGCACTTTTTTTGTCGGTCTTATAATTGGATCTATTTGAATAGTTTATTAACTACAAGGCACACTCATTGATCTTAATCATTAATTAACCATTTGCTATTTAATGCTAATGAAGTTAGATTTCACATAATCTCTTTAGATTGGACTATGGTCATTAATAGAAGACCGTTAATCATTTCCTATCAACAAAACCGTTACTGATAGCTAGATTCAAATTTAATATTAGGACCGAGAGTTCCTACCGATTTTATACCGATCAGTGCATTTTAGTTTGTTTTTTTTGTTCTTTTCTTTCAACCATTTTTAAACACTTTTAAATGCTTTTCTTTTATAAAAAAAAAAATACATATATTAAATCATATTCATTTTCTTAATCACTAAGCAAAAAAAAAAAAAAGCATAGGTCAATTATCAGTTCAATAAGCATTTCCCTTAATACTAATGGTGTAGAAGACAACATTTTCCTTACTGAATTTGGTAAACATAGTAACTACGATTAATTAGTATTGTCTCACATTCTTGTATTAGGAATTGTGGTTTAGATACCGTAATTAAGACAATTACTTTGCATGGAATGTACACAACATTCTAAATTTTTAATTATTTAGAAAATAATTAAAATCTTATTTTGTTTTCTTTCTAAAGTATTTTATTTGGCTACGAAAAGGTATGTGATCCGTAAGGGAAAGACTCGTTGGGTTTTCCTACATTTATAAGCTCCCTCTTGTTCTACCACCTTCACACAATTTCACCCTTCGTTACTGATCTCAAGCACTGTCTCTCTCTCTCTCTCTCTCTCTCTCTCTCTCTCTCTCTCTCTCTCTCTCTCTCTCTCTCTCTCTCTCTCTCTCTCTCTCTCTCTCTCTCTCTCTCTCTCTCTCTCTCTCTCTCTCTCTCTCTTTCCATGTAGATCAAGATCTCACTAATCTCGAATGAGAACAACTCTAAAAATTCCAATAAGGACTTGGAAAACTTTTAAAATTGGGAGATACGACCCTATGTTTCAAATACAGTGCAGGATCAAGGTTTGTGCACTAAAAAAATTTCCCGACCATAATAAACTAGTGCAAGTCCTCAAAGAAATTATTGTCGTAAGTTTCTTGTTCTATTCACTTGATTACATGCTAAGTTTAATGTTGATGGACCAGGAATAGTACTACAACATTATTATATATGTAGGATATATATGATTTTCACAACCCATGCTAACTATATCTCATCTTTTATTTGAAATGAAAATCAACATCAAAATTAAGATAAACATCGGTTGGGCAAACAGGACAAAGAACAACCTATAATATGTTCTAGATTATGATTTCTCCATCAATGTGATGACACCAAATGTGGTAGCCAAACTAGTTACAAAAGTCTTTCACGAGATTTTTACTTAGTCATAGGCATTTTTGGTCGAGCTTATGTATCTTGCATGACATTTTTAAATTCCATGAAATGATAATTTTTATTCCAAATACATGTACTTAACTTTCGTGATAACAAATTGCTTGAGTAATTTGAATAGCACATTATTTATTGTTTTATTTTGTTTCATTCATCTTTATATATTTAGCATAGTGAACTTCATGATTTTTGCACTTGTATCTCAAGTCAGTTGCACTAATATTGCAGAAAAATCATAAACCAACCCGTCTAGCTGGAGAAATTCGGGTATCCTTCCAACTACATGAAGATTGTGACATTGATGTTATATTAATGGTGGACAAGGTAATTCTGTTATAGCCTATTTATTGATTTGCTTTAGTTACTTGTTGAGTAAGTCAAAAAACAAAATAGATTTTTTGCATCTTTTATATATCTCTGTGAAAGTATGTATGTGTGTGTGTGAGAAAGTTACCTTATTTTTGTAGTAATTTATTGGTTTTCCTACAGTTACATAGGTCGCCAACTCATCAATTTTACGTTTTTTGAGAGGCTTGAAAAATGGAGAATCGAATACAGGCAATGTAGTAATGGAAGATTTGATCTGATAATTATGTTCACTTCATGTTCAGATGATACTAATCTTAATTGGTTTGTATTAACTCTAAAGCAAAATAAATTACTAATGAAATCAATTCAAATATGAACATCTAAAATCCTATGGTATCTATCTACTTTATACCATTAAAAGGATCAAACGTTTGTTTTGGTAAGTTATATGTATATTTATGAATATTCATGATGGAATCTTCCATGCATGCAGGAATATTACCATCACGAAAGGGCATGCCTAACGTTCAGGTCGACCGTTGAGGTTATCAATTTTCTACTTTATGAGGCTTATCCGGACAAAATGCAAAAGGTAAACAAGGGAGCATTAGAAGGAAAATTCAGTGAGTTATATATCATGAATATATATATATATGTATATGAATATCTTGGTGATTGTAAAATATGTTGATTGTACATACCTCTTTCCAGGCACATAAATACGAATGTAAGGAGAAAATACTAATTAAGAGAAAGGAGAGGAAGTGTTTCTCACCAAAGGTTCATGAAGCCTATACTACCGAAACAGTCGAGCATTTCTTAGCGATTTCATATGAGAGATTTCTTAGTTCTACAACCAGTAGCTTGGACCATGGATTGAGTGAAGTCAAAAAGTATACAACTTACTCATCTGAGTCTAAGAAACAATTAGCTAGAAATAGAAAAGCGTTTGTGGAATTTTTGGATGCAGCACACTTAATTACTTTAACACGGAAGAAACCATCCCAAAAGGTAACCACATTATTGTTAGTCACTTGTTGTGGACTATGTTTCCTATCGAAAATAAAATAAAATAAAAGACAATATCTTATTTTTAGTTTACCTTTACACAGTATTCTCTCATTGATAGTAGGAACCAAGAAGAGAAAGAGAATTGAGCTAAACGGAGAACAACAAAACTGTATAACCAGGGCGGAACCACTCATGTCTAACTTTTAAAAAAAATTAATTTAGTATGTAAAAAAATAATTTTTTTTATATATTTAAAATTGTCCCCCTCCCCCCAAAAAAAAACTCAATTTTTCAAAATTTTTATTAAAATTATTCTCCCAATTTTTTTTTTTCCTTTACTTGTTTTTAATTTTCTCATACCCCATCGAAAGCAAGAACAATAATTTCATTTTCTTTCTGTTTGTAATGATTTATAGTTAGCAAACTACAAAAGACTTCAAAAAAATTATCTTATAAAATGATTTATAAACATGTATTTTATTTATATAATTTTATACTCATACATCGTCTCCTCAAATACCAAATTCTAGTTTCGTCCCTGTAGTATAACCCCAATCTAAGATTCTATTTCAACTCCATTTTTGCAGAAACCAAGAAGAGGAGGAAGGTTAATCCAAATGGAAATGGAAATGGAAAAGGAAAAGGCGGTGTAGCACCAAGCGAAGATTTTATTTCAGCTTCACTGGTTACAAGAACCAAGAAGAGAAATGTTGAGCCCAAAGGACAGGGACAAAGTAGTGTAGCCGTAGTCCAAGTTTCTAATTCAACTTCATTGATTGCAAGAATAAAGAAGACGTGCACTGAGCCAGAAGGAAAAGGACAAAAAAAATGTTTCCCAAGCCCAAAGTTCAGCTTCACCAATTACTGGAATCAATAAAATGATCGTTAAGCCACAAGGAGAAGGGCTAAGCAATATAGCCCCAACCCAAGACTCCATTTTGGCTAATCCCGTATTAGAACCAAAAGGTAACTACATAGTTTCTAATTACATTATCTAGACATGAGTAAAAGTAGTAGTGTTTGGTGTTTCTCTGCATCTACTCTCATTAATTACAATTTACAAATAGAGGAATGGTAGAGCAGCCAAATCTAGAAGAATGGCAAAGCAATGTAATCAATCATGTTCCCAAATTCTATTTCAACTAATTACCTTATACTAGAGGCAAATGGTAACAACTATATCATTACTAATTACATAATGCGGTTACACGTTGTATATAGTGAAAATAGTGTTTAGTGTTACTTCAACTATATTTACTCTAATTGAATTGCAGGAAACAAGAAGACGATTATTGAAAACACAAGTATAGAAGAATTGAAGAAAGGTGTAGTCCAATTTGTGGATTATGTTACATGTGATCCTATATATGATCTAGCTAGACTTGTGAAAGAGAAAGATGACATAGCTGGATTAGATGAATCCGTTAGATCCATTTTGAACTATAATGAAGAGTGTGATGTGCTCAATCATCTTCCTTACGATTGCCTGTATCATGATGTTGTATATTTTCATCATAACAATGACCAATAGATGGAGGGGCTGTAAAATTTCTCCCCGTGTAATTATCGGCTTTGTTTATTCTTATAGTTATTTTGTGTCTATAATTGATTATGGGCTCTACTACTTCAATTCTGTCCAAAATCTATTTTTATATGTACTTTGTTTAAAAGTTCTTTGTTATCAATTGCTATTTATGGGTAATGTTGAGGGTAAGGTTGTGGGCCAGCCCAAATGGTTATCCAAGATAGAAGAAGCCCAAAGATGTTGGGATTCGCTGTGTAAGCTTAGTTTGCCAACACCTCAAATGTTAGGGGCTCGTAATAATTAAAAAAGTTCTTAAATGCTAATACTTTTTCATTATTATGTGACATACTTCAATACTGCGTTCTTTATATCAACAAATAGTCTTGTAATTGATAAGTGTAATTTTTTTATATGTGTAATTTTTTTATATGATTTTTATAATCTTTTTACTGATAAAAATTGTTAGTTTTCCTTTATTTCTTTTTATTTTGTTTTATTTTTATTTTACTTATTTGATTGTGTTGAAGGAATGAAAAAAAAAAATTGCAAAACGCCGCAACGTAGAACTTCAACTTCAGCCAACATGCATTAAGCTTACCGTACTTTACAAAGAGAGCCGCACTTAGCTTTCATTTTGGGCCTTCATCATGCATTGGAGCATAGGTAAGGGGCACAACACATTTATGACATTGAGGCCGTAGCAGTTGAATTTTGCACTTCATTCCCCAGAATACAAGCAGCCGCAAGTTTGGTTTGACTTCACTTCACATGGGCCGACTTGCCGACTTTACAACGGTGCAGCGCCTCACTCAATTTCTTCACTTTCGGATCCTACAACACAGCCACAGGAGTCTTTGAGCTGACTTCACTAGACTTTAGTGCCGCACCTCATTTCTGAAATTGATGGGCATTCAAACACGATAAGGCCTGCACTTGAGAGTTGAGGGACATATATATCAATCAATCTGGTCTTGGCATCGCACGGTATATAATTGTTCAATGGACAACGAGAACGGCGCATCACATGGGCCACACGAATTCACCTCGGGATGAAATTGGACTTCAACACTCACCCTGTCACGGGCCGCACAGTCAGCTTCAAGCAAAAGAGAACATCACTCAGCTTTTGGGCTTCAACCCACAATCCGCAACATTCGTACGAGACCTGC
This sequence comes from Platycarya longipes, assembly GCA_036559045.1. NCBI lineage: Eukaryota > Viridiplantae > Streptophyta > Magnoliopsida > Fagales > Juglandaceae > Platycarya > Platycarya longipes. The sequence continues at coordinate 40,116,036 of CM071797.1, forward strand.
ATTTTAATTGAAGGGAGTTTCAGCACCGCACGGCACTTCATGCTTGGCCCCACTTGCATCAACATGTTAATTCGGCAACTTGCACTCTTGGGCTTCAAACTACTACTTGTGAGAGGGCACGGCAATTGGCTTTCGCGTAGATATTACACACGAATAAATTTAAAATTTCACATCAATTAAAATTAAAAAAATAAAAATAAAAATTTGTCCAACATAAACAAAACTGAACATTGAGAAAGCTGATATGTCAAACACGATCAGAAATGATTTATAACTAATTTTCTGCACAATTCCTAAATTTTTCTGCAAGTATATTTTTCCATATATAATATAATTATATATATATATATGTGTGTGTGTGTATGTGTATATATAAAGAGAAATGCTAAAGTCATAAACAAGAGTTAAACAAAAGTCACATCTTATTAAAAAAAACAAAAAATCTTATTTTTTTACTTAATAATTAAATAAGTATTTTTTTTTATAATGTTGTGATTTTCTTTTAAAAAAATTAGTAAATCTGTTTAAAAAAATGTATGAAAAAAAAAACCAAAATAAATAAAACGTAAATTTTGCCTTGGGAGTCCGAGTATCCCAGTCGAAATCCCGCAAGAGTAGTTCTAGAACCACTTACATATAAAACTTATTTTTACCTCAACGCCGCGAGCGAGAGAATAGAGCAGAAAAAAAAAAAAAAAAAGGTAAAAGAAGCAAAATCGAGAGGTCTATAGCAAAAAATGGAGTTTTTATTCAAAGTTTTCCTGAGAATGAGGATATAGAGAATGAAGGTGAGAGTTCGTATATTTCATTAATCAATTCTAATAAAAAATATTAATTTTATTCTTTTTCTTTTCAATTTTATCATGAACTAATTTATTTTTTAGAGTTTTAATGTGATCTAGCATTAAACACATAATTTATATTTTAAGTTATTTTAATTTTAATATTTTCATAATTGCGTGTTTAATTCTTGTTATTAATGCTTGTAATTTTCTGGTCAATTATTATCTAATTTATTGAATCTCAATGAGACCATGGATGATTTATAATTTTAGCTCAAAGACTACACCTTTAGTTGAGCGTTTATCGCGAGTAGTGTGACTTTTTTTTTAAAAATCGAAGAACTTAACGAGTCTCTAATTAAAATACTAAGCTTGCATCTCATTTACCATTTCTCCTTACATTTACTACTGATTTATAATTTTTGTTGATATTTTTCTCATACTAAGTATTTGAATTATATTTTTTTAATTTTTTTAATATACCTAACTCACTCCCTTTCAGACTAGTCATATGGATAATAATTAATATCAAAATAAGGACTCAATTATAAGATTAATTTTCTTTTAGTTAAAGATCTTATGGGCACATTTGGTAAAGGTTCATCTACTGCTTGGCCTCCAAAATTTTGTCGAAAGATTTTCACATTTGGAAAGTACCTAAGCCAACAAGAGAAAGGCAAAGCAGTGTAGCCCCAACCCAAGATTTTATGTTTCAGCTAATACTACACTATAGCTAGAAAGTAATGTAATGGTTGTGAATTAAACTATATAAGTAGTAAAAAATAATTAAGAACGCAATGTGCTCAAGCAGCTTCCCTCCAATCTCCAATATCATGAGGTTGAATATTACCATGATAACAATGGCCAAAATGAGGTTTATAGAATTGCATCACAGCCTCTTGAGACTTCATAACAGCAGGCTATCAATTCCCACTTTGCATCTCACATCACCATACCAGCCCCCATCCTACCTGTCTTTATCAAAAGCAGCATCCCAATTAACCTTTAGCCATCCTTCTATTGGTTTATGCCATCTTCCACTCCTATCAACTATAACAGGACCACATTCAACTACTCGTCCATGTCTCTCAGACCACTATTATAAACTGTTTTTGGATCGTCAAACTTCTCTTAAAAAACAAATATATTTCTCCTCAATCATATTTACTTAAGCACAAAGGTAACCTCCTCCAATTGCTTTATCTGTAAAGTTGAAATAGCTTCTCTTAGACCCTTCTGAAATCATGCTGTTCATTATTCCATTTCTATACAATGTTTCAACTGATTTGCCCATACATCAGAGACAGCACTACACCTCCAAAGCACATGACAAGTTGATTCCTCCATTTGTTCACGAATAGGACATAAATCACAAGTTGATTCCTCCATTTGTTCACGAATAGGACATAAATCAGTAGCAGTAACCTCCCTCCTGCACAAGTTCTTCTTCTTGGGTAAATCTTCATATAAAGTTTTACAAATAAAAGTCTTCACCGTTATTGGCACTACTGATTTTTGTCCCACAAAATAAAATAAATCTCAAAATATATTTTAATAATATTTTATTTAATTTTTAGTTTTTTTTCGAGGCTAACATAAAAATGCAGCAAAGGAGTAAGTTTTCGCCCAAGCACCGGGAAAGAAAAGCAACAATGCGAATATAATTATAATGTACAGCTAAAAAGAAAAATGAAAATGCAAGTAACTCAGGTTCAGCAAATGCTGCCTTACATTCATTCAGTCGGTGCAGCCAACAAATAGACAGTACAAGATAAAGACGCGTATTACCTATATAATAGAATATCAGAGCAGAATGGACACATGATCAAGCAAACAAGGTAAGCATACGACGATTCAGATAAACATGTTACAACCAACCCCATTGTGTTGTGTATATAGATCTTCCTCATCGGCCATTAGGCTCTGCAAGCCTTGGTCTGCAGCCCATCTGCTCAAGAAATTTGGAAAGACGCAAGTGCTTTGCAGCCCATTGTTCAGCCAACTTCTGCTCCTTGGCTTCTGCATCCCTCCTCAGTCCCGCTAATTGTTCCCGGTATTCTGCTTCAATTCTATCCATAGCAACCTTCTGCTCTTCCCTGAGAGCCTTCACCTTTGCCTCAATCTCTTCCATCTTTTCCCTCCTCCGGCACGCCTTCTCTGATTCCAGTTGCAGCTCTACCCTTCTTAACCTCCAGGCTGCTTCCTTCTTATGTGCTGCCCAAGCACGGTGTCCTTCTTCCAAATCTCTGCAACAGTCTGTTAATTCTGATATCAACATGCTCTCTCCACAAACAGGGACTGCCGCTTGAGGCGGCAAATTGGAGAAAACAAGGGTACTATCCGGTCCTCTATCTGGCTGCAACCATGGGATTGGTGGAGGGGCTGCAACTGTTGAGGGAGAGAGGCTGAGGGTTACAGAAGGGGAAGGTGACCTGCCTGTGGAGGTGCCATTGGTATTAGAAAGCCATGGAGGTAACAAAGCTGGTGCAGGAGCAGGTGGGTCAGAATGTAGAAAACTGCCATTGGAAGTGGCCATGAGATATGCTGGGGCAGCACGCTCTTTCACTAGCTTCTCTGCAAAAGTCTCAAGGATCCTGTCGTATTTGCTGTCCTCAATGGGTTCAGCTGCCTTGTTGTTCTCCTTTTGCTCTCTCTGCTGCTTCTCTTTAAACACTTCCCACCACTTGCCTAGTCTCTTAGCTGTACGACCCGGGACTTCAGCTGCAATTTTCTTCCATTTGTTGCCGTGTTTTGCTTGAAGACGGATAACAAGATGCTGTTCCTCCTCAGTGAGGGATCCCTTCTTTATTCCAGGTTTGAGGTAGTTCTTCCACCTTTCTAAGCAAGATTTGGCATCCCTGTTTAAGGGTGTGTCCATGCGCTGTGACACAAGATTCCACTCCCTTGGGCCATATTGTTTGACATAGGAACGTAACAAAGCGTCCTCTTCAGCTCTCCAACGCTGTCTCTCCTTCATTTCCAGATGCAAACGCCACTGCCCATTGCCTCAAACTTAAGCTCCTCATAATGTATCTAAAAATTTTTCAAAAGATGAAAGTATTAGAACTGAAAAAAATTATTCATTAATATTAAAGATTAAAGCATTCCCAGAAAGGGAAAATAAAAACTACAACGAGGATAAGAGAATGTTTAAAGATAGGACCGGCTTAGAATGAACCTAAAACCAGTTAAGAAAAGCCAATTACGTGGCCTGCACAATAGATTCGTGCAAAAGTAGAGGTATACAGCAGCACCTAACCAAAGGTATAAAAACTTAAGGTGGCAGCGGGCATAGAAAAAAAAAATCTTTGAGGAAATTTTTGGGAATTTTCTAAGTTTTTTAATGCCTCCACTTTTCTTCGGTTCATTTCTCCTCATGGATATCATTCTAAACAGCCATACAAATGGCAATGTGCAAACAACTCAGTCAATTTTTACAAGATGGTGCAATCATTCAGAATTCTCTGCAAACTTGAAATGACAAGGACCCTGGCAAAGTCGCATGTGATATCCAAATCCCACGGACATTTCAGATATGTCTATTCAGTTTTACTAAAAGAAACCGTCGAGCTTTTCCAACAATTTAGCAAAGGATTCATAAAATAGCAAGCACAGCAATAAACAATCAAGATCGAAATAATATTGTGCAAAATATATTTATCCATTGGAGTACAAGATACTCTTGGCATACATTATCCAAACAAAGTATTCTAGAATGCTGCAACACTAAATCAAACATGAAGACGAAAAATGGAATATGGAATATGGATTTTTTTTTTTGATAAATCAGAATATGGAATGTTATTTCAATCGCACATACAGCTAAATGTGACTGAATAAGCACAACAATAATGTGATGCAAAGTTCTGACAATGACTCTAATCTATACCTATAAAACAAGTTGAGTGTATCATCAGGTTGTTTCGGCTCAAAATAAGTAATTTACAGGTTGATTTTTGTCCTACACAAATAGCTTCTTTTGGATCTGAAATGACCATTTTATCCATAATTGATTATATGGATATGTTTTACTTATGAGGGTTGAGAAATTTTTTGGCCATTTAATGATGTGTTACTATTACTTAATTTCAATCTATACTCCATATAAAAAAGCGGAAACGCTCGGATGGAAAATATTCTTTAAAGCTGTGTCAGGGGATTTATCCTTATGACTAATTTTATTATAGTTTTTTTTATTTTTGGGAGGGGCGGGGAAAAAATCTACTCAACCTCCGACTATTCACACAACCTCCACACACCACATTTTATTTTATTTTATTTTTAATCAAATATTTAATATATAAATAATGAACAAAAAAAATTAAATTAGTTTAAAAAGAAAAAAATTCAAATTAAAATCTTAAAAAATTAAAGAAAAAATAAAAAATGATGGTGTGTGGAGGATGGGAGGTTGTGTAGAACTTCTCGCGCGGGGGGGTGGGGGTGGATTATTATATCTTCTATTGATTGGTGATTGTTCACGATTTTACCACTTAGGTTTCTTTTCTATACTTTTAAGGGGAATTAAAGCTTTTATATCCTTTATTTCTTTCATGCCATATACATTTTACATTGCAAATTTGTTTTAGCAGACCATGTAAGAAGCAGAGGAATTTAACTAGAAACCAAACAGAAACACTACCAATGTAAAATAGTTCCCGACTGGCATAGCAAATTAACAATTACCCATATTCTAAATATTTAACATCGTTGTAGCTACAGCAAGAATAAAGGAGAATGCAATACAAATTTATGAGCTTGAAACAGCAGAGCAAACATTTTCAGAAAAGATATGTAGCTCAATCCAAAATATGTCAATTCTAGAGCTACATGCCTAAGACACAGATCCATAATGATGCATAGTCCTCTTACATTGGTCCGAATCTATTTAATCGAAAACGAAAAGGCAAGTCATCGTTGGATTTTCAAGAAAGATGCAAATTTTCTTTTTATCAGGAACAAAACCTCCACTTACCAATCTGGGATGGACAGGGAAGAGGTAAATAAAAATTACTAAATTAGATTGTTTTCAAGTGAAGAGAGAGAAACAAACTAAGCAAAGTAGGAATATATATATATATAATATCAATTCCTGTTGGTAAGTACCCAAACATTGTTTACGAAGCAATCTATTGGGATTATATATCAATTTTCAGGTGAAAATTATTAAATTGTTTAGAATTTTTTTTAAAATCTTAAAGCACAGATTTTTTTTTCCCCTTTTCCATCGGCAGCTTCTCAGTAAGAAACCAGGACTACCTTGATCATCGGAGACATTCCATAGATTTGCTTAATCACGCACACGGTCCGACTAAAGAATCATCACCCAAAAGCATCTGTTTTCAAAAGAGAGAGAATCTGGCAGAAGGCAATATTCAATAATTACTCACTAAAAGAGATGTTTTTATACGAAGTGACAAAATGTGATACTTCTAAATGCGCCAAATAGTGTAATCTTGGGTTCAGGGGAAATTAGGTGCACGCCTATTCATCCACTTGCTTCTACATATATAGCCTTTTCTTCAAAGATATCTTCCAATTTCCCCCCATCTTTTCCAGACTCTTCTAAGCAACCAAACAGCAGAAAGAAAACAAGAAACTCAAATTTCTTGGACACATCCAGAACAGTAAGGGCAAGTAGAAATACTACTTTTACGAACCCATTTATTGAAACAAACTAAGAAAATATCACGGAAAGACAAAAAATAAATAAGTTCAGAATCAAACAGAAACTCTTACATTTCGCTTAAAAACCCAGAACCGAGCTTCGTCTTCGACGCATCTCCTGGTTGATGAAACAGAGACGGAACTTAAAAACAAGGAAGGAATTTGGAGAACACCTAGACACAAACCCTAGAGAGAGGAAAATCCCAACCTAGAGAAAGAGAGAAAGGGTGCACGGAGCACAGTGCAAAGAGAGCAGAGGAGGCAGAAATGAGAGATTAGACTAGACTAGAGAGAGCGATAAAGTTGAGACAACACACAGACAGACAGAGGGGAAGAGAGAGATCAGACAGTGCGCGGAAAAGGAGGGCACGCGAATGGGGAGGAAAGGAGGCCAAGCAGAGGGCGCGATGCTTACGTCTTTTGTGGAATTTGCTACCGTAAGCTCCGGCGCTCTTTTGATCACCCGCACCACTCCTCAGCTACAACACCTACTTGCATTTACTTTTACGTACAGATAAAAAGGCAAACAATGCCATAGCTCGGAAGAGATGGAAAGTAGGGCTATATATTTTATATATATAATATATTCATATATAGATAGTTAATAACATTACATGCAGTCTTATACCGTATAAAAATTAATTAATCGTCTTTAAAAAATAAAACTTATTATCAAAAAATTAATTTTATTTTATATAAAATTCACATTTATAATATTTAGGCATTACTCTAAATATAATTTTACATTCCCTGTTATTTCATACATATATATATATATATATGTGTAGGTCATAGCCCGGCGTAGCATAAGACAGACAAAGAGGGGGGGGTGTTTAATGTCGCAGGGTGGCGTACGCTCGATTTCAGCGCTTAAAATGCGCTTTCATCCTCCATTACGATCCGAACTCGGGCTACATCTATCAAAAATAAAGGGTAGTGTTATTTGTATCTACTTTGAATTGGATTTCAATTTTTATTTTATTTTTTTATAAATAATTTAATTATGTGTGATTTTTTTATAACTATAATATTTTCCTTTCACTCCTGATTTTAGGATGTTTACTTTAACAAGTCGATAATAATGCCTGTGATTGATTATCGTTACGAGGCTGTCATGTTTATAAAGAGACGGCTAAATCACGGCCTTCAAAAGTTTTGATCCTTCAATTGAGTTTGGGGAATTACTAATTCGGAAGCGGACCACACCTGCACGTGTCATTTAGTGAGATAGGTGAATTCTACTCACTGTGGTCCCCACCCCTCAAAAACTGGCCCACTCGTGATCTCCCTACCTTATCTTGATTCTTGTTAGGGATCGACAACATAATTGCCGAGAGATCGTTCGGCGCATCTTAGCAAAAGGCGATCAAGTAAATATAAACAGAAATGACATGTATAAATAAGCTGTCTTTTATAGAAAAAAAAAAAAAATATATATATATATATATATATGAAAAATTAAAGTCTTCATTTTTGTAAAAAAAAAAAAAAATTATACAAAATTTGTGCATTTAAAAATTAGCAAACGGCACCGTTCCTATGCAAGTTGGTCGACCGACGTTGACCACAAAGAATGGCGATCACATCAGTTGTGTGTAAAGACCATATATGGGAAGGATGCAAGAGAGATTAAGATAGGGAAGAGCGTAGGGGAACGAAACGGAAGGAGAGGGAAGATGGTGGAGTGGGCCGAGTGGCCGACTGTCCGACTGTGGGAGGTGGGCCCCGGGAGAGGGGGGGACTGTAGTCCGGGTTTCACGGCAGAAGGAGACGAGAGTGATGGAGACGGGACCTTCTGCTTTGGTCAGAAGGGGTACGCAGAGATGTCAGTGATACGTTACGTCTGTTATTTTGCACTTCCAAGTGGTGGGGTCCGTTTTTACCATCTTTTCCATATATATTCTTTGTGGATTTTAAAATTTAAAGTAAAAGTAAAAATACTCGCATCAGAGACACCAGCAGTTCTCTAGCTTCCCTCTTGTATAAACCCTTTTACTCCTTGTGAACATTTTACTGAACATGAGATCTTTGGTGAGCGTCCACTACCATCACTGAAGAGCAATGTTAGAAAGAAATTATAGGGATAAATATCGGATAAGCGTCAATTCATAAACGCTAATTTATGACTAGCAAATTTATTTATTTTTAGTTTCAAATTTATTTTTTTATTCTTCAATTCATAAATATTATATAATATATAAAAAATAAAAATTTTAAACATACACCTACATACTACACACCATATTTTTTTAATTTTCTTTTTATAAAACATTTAGAATATGAATAATGAGTAAAAAAATTTATTTATTTAAGAAAAATAAATTTTTTTAAAAATTAATTATTTTTTATTTTATTTTTTTTCAATTTTTTTTTAAATTTCTTTTTCTTAAATAATTTCTTTTTTTTACTCATTATTCATATTCCAAATATTTTATAACAAAAAAATTTTAAAAAAATTTAAAAAAATGAAGTGTGTGATATGTAGATACATGTGTAGAAGTAGGGGTGGCAATACATGACACGACCCGTTAATCCGAAACGAACACGACACGATAAAAACGGGTTAGGGTTGAGGCTTAACGGGTTTCGGGTCAAAACGGGTCAACCCGTTAAGACACGAATTCTTAACGGGTCATAACGGGTCAAACCCGTTATGACTCGTTATAACTCGTTATGACCCGTTAAAAAAAATAAAATTACTATTTTACCCTCCCAACACAAAAAACCCTAAATAGCTAAGTTAGGTCTTACAGCCGCCGCCCCCTTTGAAAATTACCTTGGCAGTTGGCACATTTTTCCTTTCGGTCTCACTCTCACTCTCACATTCTCCGTTCTCGCTCAGAGGCAGGGCCTCTCAACACTCTCAGTCGCCCGTCTCCCTCCCGTGACCCCGTCTCACCCATCTTCAACCTTCAACCTTCGACATCGGCTTTCCTCCTTCACCTTCCCTCGAGATCGCCCTCCCATCTCCCTCCCGTCTCCATCCCGTCTCACTCACCTTCAACCTTTGGCATCACGGCTTTCCTCCTTCACGGCATCGCGGCACAGCTGGAGCTCATCTTCACGGCATCGCCCAGTGACCAGTCCCAGTTCTCACGCCGCCCCATCTTCAAGGTAGCTTCTGTTATGACTGATTCCAAAACACACAAATATTGATCCGAAAATAGACTCTGTTAGAAACTTGGAGTTAGGGTTTGGTTGTTTTAGGAGCAAATTTTACTCTTCAATATTTTTCCATGGAAGATATCTTGAGGGAATGGAAGATATCTTGAATGAAGACTATATATCAATCGGATCTAAGGCTAAGCTTTGTCAGTTACCATTTTTTTTTTAATTTTTGGCATTCCCCGAGAGCTAGCTTCTTTGTTCTGGGGTGGATTTATGCATTTCTGCACTCATTTTTGTTGAAATTGAGATGTATGGGTGATATTTGATAAACATTGAGTTGTTATTCAGTTGAATTGAAATTTATTTAACAATACAAAACTAGATGGTTCTTTCCTTTTAACAGCCCCTTTTAACAGTAGAATTGAAATTTATTCAGTTGTTATTCAGCCCCTTTTAACAATTCCATAGGAAGATTTGATGGTTCTTATTTCAAATCTTCGAAAGCTGTATTCTAGGAGTTATTTCAGATTACATGCATTAAGAATGGTTTTGTGAGGGATCACTATCAACTCTCGTAGTATTCGCTCCATTGATGTGTAAATTTTGTTGGAGAGGCCAATGATTGGGAACTGGATCTTTTCTTATTGCTTTTTGATTGGTTGTATGTAAAGATTGTTTCCCCTTGAAGCTTATTTGGAGGAATAAGGCTCTCCCTTTGATGAACTTTATTTTTTGGGCAGTGGCATTTAGAGGATTCTTACACTTGATAATGTGAAGAAGTGGGATATTGTAGTAATTAATAGGTGTTGCTAGTGCTTTGCAGCTTTATGGAACATGTGTAAAAATCAAACGTATAAGCAGGTTGGCAATTGGTTATTTGTGTTTGTCATTCAATGTTGCAATAATTGACTTGGATATCTTTATATTATACATATAAATTAAAATGGAGAAGATCTTATACTCATTTGTGGAAATACTTTACTATTTAATGGGTAGAAAGTAATTTCAACTGGTTTTTCATCTTCCAAATAGGTTGGCAATTGGCATATCTTGTTTAGCCAAAACTTTTGAAATAGTACCCTTATTTTAATGCATTCTTATCACTTACTGTGACTGTTGACAGAACAAAAAAGAATGGTCCAAAACCAGGCTAGTGTGTAACATGAGAAGCATTCAAATAGGATTTAAATTATGTTTTTTTTTGGATCCTTTCTCCATGTATTGCATTATGTGCCCGTTTTATATTGCAAATAATATATTTTTGCACACACTAAATGTCTGATATTATAAAGCGGCGGCTGTTTGCTATCAAACTGGGTCAGGTTATGAAAATGGCAATCCTAGAGGGCGGGGTAGTACTACTCGTAATGTAATATTCAGCAAGACAAAAGTACTATTTTGCTTTGTCCTCTTTTAACATGGTGAAAATATGCTGAAAATATTTGTTGACAGAACAAGAAGTGGGATATACGTTTGATTCTTACACATGAAACCTTTGTTCTTATTTGTTGTCAGATGACTGAGGCAGAAGGTGAAAATAATGAGTTTATTGATTTGGACCAGTTTGAAAATGAAGAAGAAAGTTTTCAAACTGAAGAGGCTAAATCAAAACGAAGGAAGCGGTCATATGTGTGGAATGTTTTTGAAATTGTTCCTGATTCTGAGAAACAAGGTGATAAGAAGCCACGAGCCAGGTGCAAGCTGTGTGGAGTTACTTACCTTGCATCAAGCAAAAATGGAACCGGAAATTTGAGGCGTCCCCTAGGAGAAGTTCACGAGATATTGGTCAGTTGATTTTGGGACAAAATAGTGGATCTATTTCGGTAAGCAACTCTAAATTTAACCCTGAAGAATATAGACAAATATTGGTAGCTGCTATTGTTAAGCATGACCTGCCTTTTCGATTTGTTGAATATTCGGGGGTGAGATCTTTATTACAATATTTGCGTCCAGACATTCTAATTATTTCTAGGAATACTGCTAAGGCAGATTTGGTTAAGATGCATCAGAGGAAAAAAAATAGGATTAAATGCATGTTAAATGAAATTCCTGGTAGAATTAGTTTGAAATCTGACTTGTGGACTTCTATAACCACTGATGGTTATATGTGTATTACAGCACATTTTTTGGATAAGAGATAGACTTTACAGAAAAGGGTTCTGAACTTTTCTTATATGCCACCACCACATAACGGCATATCTTTATCTGAAAAAATTTATAATTTGTTATGTGAGTGGGGAATTGAACACAAGATTTTCTTATTGACTTTAGACAATGCTTCCTCTAATGATGTTTCGGTTGAGTTGTTAAAAACTCAATTGAACATTAAAAAAGCTCTTGTTTGTGATGGTGAGTTCTTTCATCTTCGTTGTTGTGCTCACATTCTGAATTTAGTAGTACAAGATAGGTTAAAAGAGATTGAGGATGCTATCTATAAAGTTCGTGAAAGTGTCAAGTATGTCAAAGGATCACAATCAAGAAAACTAAAATTTTTAGATTCATCAAATCAAATGTCTTTGGATAGCAAGAAAGGGTTGAGACAAGATGTCCCCACTAGATGGAATTCTACTTATCTTATGTTGGAGAGTGCTATTTTCTATCGTCGTGCCTTTGGACATTTGGCATTGACTGATTCCAATTTTAAGCATTGTCTATCTGAGTCTAAGTGGGAAGAAGTGGTGAAGATTAAAAGTTTATTCAGTGTTTTTTATGTAGCCACTTGTGACTTTTCTGGGACCAAATACCCTACAGCCAATCTCTACTTTCCGGCAGTGTTTTTGATTTATTTTAAATTAAAGCAGCATTCTATGGGTGATGACGACTACATGAAGAAGATGTCTAAGAAAATGCTTACTAAGTTTGAGAAATATTGGTCTGAGTTCAACGTGTTGTTGGCTATAGTAGTTATATTGGATCCCCGATACAAGTTGGTTTTTGTTAATTTCTCTTATAAGAAGCTTTACGGGGATTGTTCCTTAGAGTATATGAATGTTCAGACCAAATTGGCATCTCTTTTCATGGAATATAGTTCTTCTAATGCTCACACTTTTTCTACCATGAGTTCTGATAACACTGTTAGTAGAGCAACAAGTGAGTTAACTGAAAATAAAGAAGTATTTCAGGTAATATCAAATAATATTTTTATTTGATGATTTAAATTATATTGTTATTTCATATCGCATATCATTAAGAAATAGTTTTGTTTTTTTATTTTTTTTAGGAATTTGATACATTTGAACATGATGATCGTAGTCTCCATTTGCAAAAAAGTCAATTGGATCTTTACTTGGATGAACCTAAGGCAGATAGAAATGCAAAGATCGACATTCTTTCCTTTTGGAAAGGAAATGAATTTCGTTATCCCGATCTTGCCAAAATGGCTCGTGATATTTTGAGTGTACCAATCTCTACTGTCGCATCTGAATCTACTTTTAGTGTTGGTGGGCGTATCATTGATCAGTTTAGGAGTGTACTAAAACCAGATGTTGTTGAAGCATTGGTCTGCACAAGAGATTGGTTATATGGCGACGAGGAAGGTAAAATTTTGAAATTATATAGTTATTGGTTTTTTTTTTATATAGTTGTTTTTATTGACTGTCTACTAAATATTGATTTTTTTTTAATAGAAATAAAAGAAGATCTTGACTTCGAAGAGCTAACGGAAGATGTGATTGAGATGAGCATCAACACAGGCAGTGACGACGCTATACCTATTTCTGCAAGTTCTAAATTTGTTTAAATGTGTGATTTTATTATTGTAACATTAACATGTTTACAGTGTATTGTTTATTATATTTGAGGTGTAATTTTAATACTTTATAATGCAGTCATGAGTTTGCATTATGGTGGTGTTATGGTGTATTATCATAAATTGTACTATATTACTTGTTAGATTGTGAAGTTGTGATTTTAAGATTGTAATTTGTAAATAGTTATTTATATTTTTCAGTTAGAAATATAATTTGTAATAGAAACTTATGTAAAAGCAGGGAAGCGGGCTATTTGATTTCAAGCGAAGAGAAGTTTCTGTATTGTATTTGCTGGTAGTTAATAGGGTGAAACGTGTCGGGTCGTGTCGGGTGACTAATGGCTTAACGGGTCGTGTCGTGTTGACACGATATTTTATAGGGTCGTGTTAGGGTTGGGATTTTTGACACGAAATTCTTAACGGGTCGTGTTCGTGTTGACCCTTTAGACATAATGTATATGCTTTGACACGACACGAATACGATCCGTTGACACATTTTGACACCCCTATGTAGAAGTCTCCTATAAAAATATACCAAATAGCATAAATTATTAATTAGCATTTATCCGATATTTCTCCGTGACATTCTTGACCACTAAAAAGTAAAAGTGGACATATAAAAGAAAAATGATATCATTACTATTTGTTTATCATCTTTTATTTTTTTAGTTTTTAGTTTTTAAAATTTTCTTTTAATTAATAATTGAAAATGATTATTAATAAATTTTATATTTTTAATTTTTTTTCTTAATAATTAAGAATGTTAAAGAATATTTTAAAAAGATATATTAAAAAAAATAAATACACTTAAAATAGTAAATAAGAATTAGTAAAGTTGTAAGGATAGTACTAAATTTATGTCTAGTTTATTTTTATTTTTAAGAAAATTTTTTACTTATTTTATTTCTTCTAAATTTTAATCATTATAATTTTTTTAAAATTTTCATACAAAAATAATATAAAAAAATTAGCATTTTCAAATCTTAAAATAAAAATAATATTAAATAAATAATTCTAATAATATTTTTTTAAATTTTATTTTTTTAAATCAATTAATCTCATCTTATCTGCATAAATAAAAAAGAAAAGACATCAATAAATTGTATAAATTTCACATAATTTTTTAAAAAAATAAGATTTATTATGTACTTCTCATGTGTATAAATTTCACATAATTGTTTTAAGAAATAAGGTTTATTATGTACTTCTCGTATTTATTTATTTTATAAAAAAGTTATGCACCACTTACACATTTCGTGATTGCAATTATCATTTATTTATAAATCATATATATATTTTTATTAAATATATGTTTAATCAATGAAAAAATACCTTTTTGTACTTTTTTTTTAAAGTAGAATCTACTTTTTTACAAGTGTGCGTAGAGTTTAGTTTTAACATCTCATTTTGGCATCTCATGTATTCTAATTTATTTATTTTTATTTAATAGTTAATGAAGTAATTATTAATGTATTAATTTTTTTAAAAAATAATTAGCAAAATTTTACCTAAAAGTGAGTGATGATTCTCAAGACAGGCTCTTTAAAATTTGTCTCTTTAGAATTTGCATAAATCATTCTTTGTTATAAATTCCATGTCACACGACACTGTAAAGGAATTGTGTATTTGTTATAATTTATTTCACGTAAAATACATTATATTTATAAAGAATTAAAGTATTAATTATATTTTATTTGAGTTCATAACTTCATACAGCAAATTTTCGCATTAAGAACATATAATGTGCATAAGTTTCAAATTTTTTTATTCATACACGCGTACGTGTACCAATATATATATATATATATTTCAAATTTGTGTAAATTTTTGTATATATATAATATGGGAGACGTTTGGAACCTGATGGGCTCTTAGATGTTAAAAAATAGCCATCCACTAAAGGATTGTCACGTTAGCAATTATAAAAAACACAAGGTAGGCTGTGCCACATCAAAATCTACTGAAAAATCGCCCATTTTTCTGGTTCCCCTTTTTGCTTCGCACACTGAAACCCATCAAAACCCATCGAGGCCCTTACTTTACAAGATTTGTCATCCCAACTCAAAATTCTCATAATCGATACCAAAACTACCTCTGATATCGATGACCTGCATGTGGGTGCCGAGTCAAACTAATTTGTAGTAGATATGTGAGGCTTCGCCGACACCATCGCTAAGTAAAGTTGTGGAAGGGATATGAGAGCCAATACAAAATACAGCAATTGCAGGCAATCAAGCATGTCAACCTACTTAAGCTTCCTCGCCACGCTGCTGGGTTGAAATCACTTCCCAAAACCCAAATACGTTGTAGAATTCGTTTTTGAAACACAATCTAGTTCCAACTTTCTGAACCATTTATTCAGAAGAAAAAAAAAAAAAAAAACCCAAGCATCACCACTGGGCATGGATTTGGTGGGAAAAAATGTTTTTTTCTTGGTGTTGTCATCTACTGGATATATGTAGTTTATTGTATTATTTGGGTGTTGCTATCTATACTCATTTCAAATCATTTGAGTTTTTTTCTTCATCAAGTAACTTGCCCAGAAACTATAAGAAACTGTTATACCCTTTCACATCCTTGATAAATGATTTCAAGCAAAATTTAATACCGAGAGAAAGTTGAAGAAGAAATAGTATTTTCTACGTATTTTCCTGAAATTATTTTCAGATCTTGAAAGGGGAGGAGGGGAAAGGATGGGAAAGATGAAGAGGAAAATGTGAGAAAGACGTAAAGAAAAAGGGAAGATTTGGGTGAGGAGCATCCACAAAGTTAATGGTGTAGATTGCATGTGTCATAAGGGTATTGATGGGCTATTATTCTCATCTTCCCGGACTAATCTGCAGATTATCTCATATAATATAGCTCAAGGACCAGATCCGACCCTCTATAATCTTAGATAGAGAAGCTCTCAACTCTAGCTAAAAACCATCTGAAAATCACCTCAAAGGAACTGGAAGCTTTGACTCTCCCTCCCTCCCTTTCACAATTCTTTGCATAGCTGGTTTTTCTTTATTTTTTATTTGTTTTTCCGTTTTCAACACGAAGTAATGGTTTCATGATTTTTCGATAGTCTGCTACCACAATGCGCCCCACCAAGAGGCTCTTTGTTGCCGATCTACCAGCATGTCAAAGGGTTTGCCAAAAAGAGAAGAGCATGCTCCACACGCGCAGATCGGTGTGTTCGCATGGCTTCCACGCAGCCCCACCCAGTGAGCTCTCTGACCACCACGCAAGGCACTTCTGGGCATAACAACAGTTGAGACTACAGGATCGAGTGTCTGGTCAATCTCAAAGTGGCACATGTCCTACATGCATGCACTATAACCGTGCTTTATATTTGTCTGTGTTGTTAATTTTCTATATTTAGTTTCGTGTTAGTATGTTTGTTTCGTGTTTGTGTTGGTGTTTGTATTTTGTTTTTGATATTGTTTGTTAGGTAATAATAAAAAAAGAAGATTAATTCTTTTGATTGTCCCACTCCAATCTAGAGTAGAAGGATTTTCATTCCTCTCCTCTTTTAGAAGATGAGAGTTTGATCCTCTCTCCCTCTTTAGAGATTAAGGGTTGGTTATCTCTATTTATAGAGTGTCTTGCTCTCAGACAATTGAGATTGAAATCTCTAAATTTTATCACTTGAGAGTTTATAAAAATTATGACAATGTCTGTTATAAAGAAATTTGTGTGTAAGAGTGTCATGCCCCAAATGATTAAGTAATTTGATTTGTAATATAAGTTGTTTCCGTATTTCAATCACAACTTAACTTCGTCTTATTAAATACAATGAAATCTTTCTCATTATATATATATATATATATATATATATACACTAGTTGGACTGCAACGTGCAGTGCACGTTTTTCTAGTCCGAAAAAAATTAATGAAAAAAAAAATTATTTTCATTTAAAAGAATCAAAATATCATATCAAATTGTGTCTACCTATACAATATAAAGGAGGACAAAAATAATCATATGCTACAAATTAAAATGAAAATCTTAAATAAATCTTAAAAGAAAACTTATAAAAAAACTCAAAAAACTACCCTGTCATCAGGCATATATATATATATATATATATATATATAAGATCATTTGTAGTATTGATCTATGTTTAATGAGATCCCTAATATTTTTATTTTTTTAGGATTCTTGAGGTTATTTTCATAAAGCATTATCAGCATGAGAATGACTAATTATAAATGTAATAAATTACAACATTTACATCACTTATCATAAAAAAATAGTGATATAATACAAAAATTGGAGCTCACTATCATACCGAAGTGAGCAACCCAACAAGAAAATGCAACGAATACATAAGTCATTATATCTTCAATTCTACAAACCCAGAAATTCAAAATAACAAATCCGAACACAAACATGATAGAAGCACAATTTTCTAATGTGGTAGACCAATTTGGCCAGGAAATGGAATTTATCACAGGAATTGAATATTTAATCCTAAGAAAAATCGATACACATTAAAAGAATTGCTTACTTGAGAAACATCAACAAATACTGATTCATTCTAAGCCTTATGATACTTTCAGCACTTATCTGCAACTTCCTCATCTGGTCGACCATCTGAATCCATCCTTTGTTTCAATATAGAATTGCTTACTTAAGAAGGCAAGAAGTTCCTAGAGAAGAAATATCATCATTTATAACTTTTTTTTATAGATATCATTTAGAAGGTACATAAAGGTTATCTGAAATAGAAACTATAATTGAGAATAAACAACAGTAACTCCAAAAGGTTACTCAAGCAGCAAGACTAAAGCACAAAAATACAGTTTACTAGGTCCAAACGTTTATATTGCAACCAGATGTTGCACATAATACAACATATAATTACTAACTATAATTACCTACACAAGCATTTACTAAATATGCTTATATTTCATATATATATATATATATATATGCTTACATTCCATATTAGCCTGGGCCCATTGTGGATTTTATTTTCAAGCATTGTCAACCAAATCCATCATTGAGAAATCTCTCAGAAGCATTCCATGCAAGTACGATTATAATATTGATTTTATTTTAATTGTCAACCAGATCTACCATTAAAAAAATCTCTTATTAGCATACCAAGTGAGATTATTATAGTATTTATTTAAGAATTAATACCATCTTAAAAGTTATTTGTAAAAAATATCTTTCCCACTTGAACCATCCATCAAATAAATTTAAATAGATATAAGAACACTAATAAAAAACATATTAGGTATGCGAACACTAAATAATTGTTTAATTCTTGTGGTTACAAATTTACAATGGTTCCTCATCATTCGGTATGTCCTTAATAATTATTCTGGTTTCATTATTCTTTTTCTATAATTTATATACCACCATCATTCCAAGATAGGGAGGTTAAAAACAAGAAGAAAACAAAAAACGAATAATGATACAAAGTCACTAACCTGAGAATGAAAGTTCTATGTTTTATCCACCAGAAGCTCAATCTTTTCTCCAAAGTCAAGAACCTATACAGAAAAATTGTTAATTAAAATGAAAAGGCAGCACACAGTTTGAAAAAGAAAAATAATAATAATCGGGCTTCTTGAGTTTAACTGACAAAAGATTCTATCAAAGAGAATATAACATTTGAAATTGACATTTTTTTACAAGTATTCGCTACTGACATATACAAGATAAAGCAACACCGACTTACCTCCACTATATTTTCCATCATACCTCTCCGATATTTGCATAGCCACTTTTTCATTCTCATATCAGGGAAAATAAAGACAAGCATATATTATTGAATAAAAATAAAAAAATTTAAAGAAAACTTTGAGCAGCAAAGACTATATCTATTTCGTAGTTTACAATCTTAGTTCTATTGGGTAGCATAAGAACTAAATAAATCATCACCATACAATACACTGGACATACACTAAGTTAAATCTTCTTCTTTAGAAACAACCTTTAGCTAAACCATGGCTGAGGCAAGAAGTAAGCCATGGTCCAGCTTTAGTAAAGGTAATTCTTTAATCTAGACGCATATACAAAGGATCTGCTTGAGAAATATG
Organism: Platycarya longipes; assembly: GCA_036559045.1. NCBI lineage: Eukaryota > Viridiplantae > Streptophyta > Magnoliopsida > Fagales > Juglandaceae > Platycarya > Platycarya longipes. Next base: position 40,135,380 of record CM071797.1, read on the forward strand.
GTAAATTGAGGCAAAAGGCTTGGCCAAGTGAATAGGAGTTAGAAAATTGTTACCTGTAGTGATGCGAGGGACAAGATATATTGTACCAGTAAAAGGTTTCTCATCACTGTTACCCTGCAAATCCTTATCATTGAGTCCGACTAAATGAATATAAAAATTGTAATGAATTAATTTAAACAATGGAAACAGATTTCTTGAAACATTAGAATCAACATCTCTTTATTACTGGGAACACTTCAACCTAATAATCAATGCACCCATGCCTCTACACCAAACATAACAAAATAATCAAAAAACAATGAGCAATGTTACCCTCATGAAAATAATTTACACCAAATATGCCTTTTCTGCATTGCTTGATGCCATAATAAAGAAAAAAAAGCTTATGCTATAATAAAAGTATCAAGAAAAGGATAAGAGCAAGGTTACTAGCATACAAAATGCACCTCCACCATAATTTGATTGGCTTGAAATCTCAGTAACAATTAGGTGAAAACATATTTTTTCATCTAATAATTAATTAGTGAATCACAAATTTCGTGTTAAAAAATCTCTTCCCAGATTTGATGAATTTACAAAAGTCCATCTCCTAGCTTTTTCACTCACTACTATCAGACAATGTAATTTAATAATACAATGGCAAAACAACCTCAACATATTATAGGTTTTTTAGTAAAGTTTGAAGATACTTTATTTTTTTAACTTTATTATACAGAAAAAATTCCATAAAGATTTGAACCTGCAAAACACACTTTTAGATGGAAGCATCTTTAACTAAATATATAGTCATAATTTCAGAACCTAAGTTCAAGCTTCACGAATTTTTCACTAATGGGTTGGATGTGATACTTGGGCTACATTTTTTGCTGAAAAATGAAAAGAAACTTACACATTAACTTAACTTGATAGCATCGATTAAATCTATTTTACAGACTTATAACCTAATGACAGATCTGTAGTAAAGTTGATAATAATAGTGTGAATCCCGAGCCAAGAATCCAAAAATTCTCAAAATCTGGATGGCAATCACCTATGCTTTTGCACATTATAAAAAACATAATACCAAAAAAAAAAAAAAAAACTCATGCCAGTCACATGAAACATGCATGCTTGAGTTTGATACACATAGTAAGACAGCTTAACATTCCGCATGAAGAATATAAATATGACAAGAATCTGAATTTTATTTTCCAGTTCACAATTTTGATGGAGATTCTAATTTTGATGTGGTTTGATTCTCAAGAATTTTCTTAGAATTTTCTAATGAATTTGATTACCAAATATGATAGGAATAGGTGAATGCGCTGTGCCTTTTTCACAATTTGTGCATGTGCCTTATTCAAACATCAAATTATTGATATGCTACAAATTCTTGATAAGTAATGATATGCTACAAATAAGAAAGATCATAAATGATTTGTTTTTGCTGTAAGTAAAGAGGTCACAAATGTTTTGCATAAAGGAAGGAAAAATAACTAAATTAAAGAATGTGAGAAACAAAAAGAAGAAGAATATAAACACATCGCCTTGGCAGCAAAACTATATAAGATTTCAAATCTTAACAAACCAAAAGAATATATTAGACTTCAACAAAATAAGTAAGGTCTTAGGATACAACTCTTACCCTTAAGTTTTTTTTAAACCCACATTCTGAAGCTGGAGCTTTGAATCCTCATTCTGAAGCTAGCGCATTGACTTAACGAACCTGCCTTTCAAGTTTTTCAATCCTAGTAACAAAAAAGACAAACCAAACCAAGAAACACAATTGATTAATGCAAAAAATGACACATAACTACAATTACATATTTTTGTCTAAATCACACATAACTATGTAACTGTTCAACAAAACAGATTAATATCTATATGCCAAAAAACCCCATCTCTATATAATTTAATATTTAGTAATTGCTTGAAGAAGTTTCTATAATAAATTTTTAGTTAATTAATCAATTGGACGTGCTAAAAATGTACAAAGAAAATGAGTGCACCAAATTGGTTTACATAAATTTAACTACTCCATTCCTACCAAAAATGGCCAAAAAGAAAAGCAATTCCGCTGTCCCAACAGAAGATGATGCAGGAGTCCCAGCCTCATAGAGCTTTGCAACTAACGTATTTATTTTATAGACACAATTACAAATTTCCTAGAAAGCTTAGAAGTCAGAAACATATATCAAAATTCCAATTTCTTAGATATACTTCATATTGAAAAAATAATGTAGACTTTGTTGTTAAAATGAAAACGACAAAGTCTATCTAGCTAATATACCTGCCACCATATTGAGATTATGTTGATGAATGCAATCAGTTTTAATGCAAAAGTGTTAAGAAATGCCCAAATAATAGTCACACCTATGTACATGCATAAGAATAACAACTTTGGAGCAACATAACCTCCATCCTAATTTGTTCTAGTAGGTAATAAATGATGCTCTGCAGTGTTTGTGATCCTGCATAAGCCTTGCAACAAGTTACAAAGAAAAAGTTAAAATCTTAATGCAATTTACCATAAAAATGATAAGAACATAAAAAATATGAATTACATAAATAATTATAAGAAATAAACTACATCATTCTAGTCTTTGGAATAATACAACTAAACAGCCACATTTGAAACTATCAAACCACCCCTCTCCAAATGTGGTCATCGACATAATGGAAGCCTTCGGACCCCAAATAATTAAGGGAGTCTATAAGATAAGTTCTAAAATATCTTTCACCATCACCACTTTGACATTGCAAGAATCTAAGGATTCCTGCTTCATTGGATTAAATTTGCAAGCAAAAACTTTTATTTTTGCCTGTTTTCGTTCTTGTTAAGTTAATTGCAACAGATAATTAGAAGCAAAACACAATAAAACGTCTCATGCTATTGCATGTTAAAATAATCAAAAGCAAGGAAAAAAGTTGAACAACAGCCGCTTATTAACAGAAAAGGCTAAAAAGTTACAATGCTTTTAGTTCTTAACAGATGAATCAAAAGCATAGTGTACAACCACCATGAAAACAAATTTAAATTGAAGTACACATTTATTAACAGAAAATGCTAAAAGAATGCATAAGAGAAGTTAGAAATCAGCAAAAAAAAAAAAAAAAAAAAACATTGTTTTGTTAATCTAAAGCAGTTGAAGAGTGAAGCATGAAGTTCAGAAAAATTAAAATAAAAGATCGTGCATTTCATCCTTTTTTTAATTAATCAATTGGACGTGCTAAAAATAAACAAAGAAAATGAGTGCACCAAGTTGGTTTGCATAAATTTAACTACTCCATTCCTACCAAAAATGGCCAAAAAGAAAAGCAATTTCTGTTGCCCAACATAAAATGATGCAGGAGTTTCAACCTCATAGAGCTTCACAACTAACATATTTATTTTATAGACACAATTACAAATTTCCTAGAAAGCTTAGAAGTCAGAAACATATATCAAAATTCCAACTTCTTAGATATACTTCATATTGAAAAAACAATACAGACTTTCTTGTTAAAATGAAAATGACATGTAACAGGCATACAAGCAAGCCTATCTAGCTAATATACCTACCACCATATTGAGATTATGTTGATGAATGCAATCAATTTTAATGGAAAAGTGTTGAGGAAGGCCCAAATAATAGTCACACCTATGTACATGCATAAGAATAATAACTTTGGAGCAAGATAACCTCCATCCTTATTTGTTCTAGTAGATAATAAATGATACTCTACAGTATTTGTGATCCTGCTTAAGCCTTACAACAAGTTACAAAGAAAAAGTTAAAATCTTAATGCAATTTACCATAAAAATAATAAGAACATAAAAAAAATATGAATTACATAAATAATGATAAGAAGAAAAGTACATCATTCTAGTATTTGGAATAATACAACTAAGCAGCCACATTTGAAACTATCAAACTACCTCTCTCCAAATGTCGTCATCAATATAATGGAAGCCTTCGGACCCCAAATAATTAAGAGAGTCTATAAGATAAGTTCTGAAATATCATTCACCATCACCACTTTGACATTGCAAGAATCTAAGGATTCCTGCTTCATTGGCTTAAATTTGCAAGCAAAAGCTTTTATTTTTGCTTGTTTTCGTTCTTGATAAGTTAATTGCAACAGATAATTAGAAGCAAAACACAATAAAACGTCTCACGCTATTGCATGTTGAAATAATCAAGGCTAAAAAGTTGAACAACAGCCACTTATTAACAGAAAAGGCTAAAAAGTTACAATGATATTAGTTATTAACAGATGAATCAAAAGCACAGTATACAACCACCATGAAAACAAATTTAAATTGAAGTACACATTTATTAACAGAAAAGGCTAAAAAAATGCGTAAGAGAAGTTTGAACTCAGGAAAAAAAAAAAAATTGTTCTGTTAATCTAAAGCAGTTGAAGAGTGAAGCATCTAGTTCAGAAAAATTAAAATAAAAGATCGTGCATTTCATTCTTTTTTTAGCCATGAATAATGTATTCATATGAAGAAAAAATTTGAACACCAAATTACAAACAAGATGACGCTCAAAATCTAGAATTATTCAAAAAACGATATTGCAAGTGTTTTGAACAAAGTCTCCATAAAATTAAATGAGAAAGGAAATTTAAAAAAAAAACTGTCATCAACAAGTAAAAGTAAAGAATAACTGTTTTTCTTCGGAGTTCTTACTTGTAACCCAGCTTATTGAGCTATTGTTCCCAGAAATCCACGATTGGGATGAAGCAATGAAGCAAAAAAGTAAATCATACCTGGATGAAGCAAAAAAAAAATTCACATCCAAGCAATTGCCCGAGCCAAAAAAAATTGGTTAATACTGAGAAAATGCAAATCCAACAAGCAGATTCACACCCAACGAACAAAAAAATGGAAACGAAAAATCCAACAAGCAGAGAAATGAAAAAAAACAATTCAACACAAGTTTTGAAACGCAGAACAGGAAGACAAGAAATAATTTTGAAACTACTGCTCGGATTCACATCCCGCAAAGAGAAGAGAAAGAAGATCTACACTAAAAGCTAAAGCATACCCAGAGAATGCACAAGAGATCTCACACACAACCAATTAGCAAACCCAACAAAACCATACCGACAAAGAAATGAACAAAATATTCAAAAAATCATGTCGACGAACAAACCCATACCGACGAGCAATTGGCAAACAAAGCCATAAAAAAATGGAGAACAAAAAATCAACAAGTAAAAAGTTAGAGTTTGTATATTGAGAGGGAACTCGAGCCACCACCTGCTGGTAGTGAACCCATAGCCCGGCGTACGTCGGCCACCTGCTATGTCATCGACGGTGGCCTTTCCCTCATCCATATGCGGGAAACCCAACATGGGTATCCTGTGTAGATCTGAAGACGGATTCAGCTCAGCACTGGCTACCACGAGCCACCACCTCATGCCGGCCACCTCCTTGGACCACCTCCCTTCAACGGCGACCCCTAGCCACCGAACCGAGCCACCGTCGAACACCCACACAGCTCCCAACTCACAAACCCGAAAATGGACCTCCGCATGGGTTTAAACCCCTAGCCCGCCGTACGCTGCCACCCACGACCTCCAGCTACCACCATCGTGTCCACCACTCACCGGCGACCTTCTCTATGGTCAGCCATGGCCCAGCCGAAGCCCCCCCTCTCCCACACTCTCTTGCTCTCTCACCCAAGCAACTCACGGGCTTTCAGCAAAATAAAAAGAAAGATGAATGAATGAGAACAAAACGCACGCGGACACATCAGCTACACTTAAAACGACAGAGCAAAAACACGGAAATTGAAAACTGCTGAAAATCACTATTCATCTTACATCTCCACTTATATTATATATATATACTAGGAGGGATGCAACATGCGAAGCACGTTGTCCTGTATTATTATAAAATAAATCAAATTAATATAAATATCTAGTATATATAAAAAAAAAACTTAAAATGAATGAGAATAATATATTTCATTCAAGTTACAAGCTACTAATTCAAATAGTAATATGTTTACACAATTTGTAGATCCAAGCAAATTTAGACAAACCATAATTTGCCTTATGAGAACAAGATGCATCAATTATAGCGTAATATATTGATCAAGCATAGGAGCGTACATTATAAAGAAATTACAAAAAAAAACATAGAAGTATATATATCTCTAATTAAAGTCTACCGTCTCAACGACAGACTACATAAATTTACTTGTCATTCGCAATGTAAACTTAATTAAAAAGCCATAACATGTAAAGCACGTGCAAATCAATTAAGGTAGTTGCATGCTTTATACTTGGCAAGTTAAACCATATACAACCTTAACTGAGAAAACAAAAGTGCAAAAATCAGCCTCTTCCTAAATCAATAATAAGAAGCTACTTAAAGAACTTACATTGTCTATAATGGTGGAACCGTAGGCGAGGGGAGTGACTACAAGTTATGACACTCCGCAATTTAAAAAAAAAAATAAAAGAGGGAACATAAAAAACTTACCACCATAGCAAAAACCTGCTATGGTAATGGTACCTGTTATTTTAATATGGATTTGAATGACTTGGTCATCAAACTAAACATTTAATCAAATCTGCATATGGGTTTTAAGCATTAATTAAAACCCAAACTAAACACCAAACTAAATAAAGAAATAAGGATGCTTAATTTGTTAAAACAAATGGGTTTTAATTTCTCTATACCCATGTACTACTGAAGTATCCCCTCAAAAACTTCTTTGTGAAAATATAAAAATTCAAACTAAGCAACAAACCCAAATTCACAGATCTAATTTGGCCCTCTACTCTTCATCACTACCTAAAAAAGTAAAATCAAAAAGTTATTAAAATTGTGCTCTTTGCCACTGAATACATCAACATCGGACTAATTGGAATGAAAAGCAAAAATAAAATAAGTACAACATACAAAAAATACAACATAAAAAAATCCATATAAAAACAAACATAGGAAAACAGCAATAAAAAATATTTATTGAATATTAAATCAATGCTTCTAAGAACAACATAAAAAAATATGAACAAAATCAAACAGCAACAGAATATCATAAGAACAGAATACAGAACAACATACAAAAGGAAAAAAACATAATATATACAAAACAAAATACAAAATCAAGGCCATAAGGACAGTAGCATCTAGCTGCCTCGAACAAACTTAATATTCTAATCACATGCAAAAAAAAAAGATCATTTTGTACTAATCAAATTCTGAACTTTGACGAGTCATTTCGATTTCTATTTCGGTAAATGAACAATACCATTTTGTTGTAGTTTATGGTCCTATAAAGACACTGCTTTACTCACATGAGTAACACTATTCTAAAAAGACTGGAAGGTTTGAAGTACATACAAAAGTCTTTTAGGCTAATTTATGGATATGAACTATGCTAAGGAATTCAATTTGTAGAACTACATAAACATGTTTCTTTTTCTCAAACAATTAATAAGGAAAAAAGTAAAACTTAGCGCCTCTTTACATAAAAAAAATATATATCCACATGTACACAGTAACAGAAGTGATTGTTAATATGTTGCATTTTTACCTATATTTACATATACATTATCATTAACTTTGATGGTTAATATAGCATTCATTAATTAACTCTAAAAAGTCAAAGGAAACAAAATCCCATCAAAACAGCTATTTATCACAAAACAAATATAGATCAGAATTTTCTAGTCCCTGCCTCAATAATAATATATAAAATCAAAATTTTCTTTCTCCAAATATATACTAACCGCTGCAATTCTATCAGGACCTAATACCTTGTACTTGCTCAAATATAATGAACTCTACAACCATCATCAACACATAATAATAATAATATATACAATCACAAATTTTCTTGAAATAAAAGGACATGCCAAGAAATTGATCTGAATAGATTCGAGATGGGAAAATACAAACATCATGAAAGAATAATTGTTTCTTCTCCGGTTATATAAATCCAATTATTGATGCTTCATTAATTCAAACTCATTAATACAACCCAATAATCCAAATAGCATAAATCAGTTTACTCATTTAGCAACAAAAATCTGCACATGAGAGACCAACAATAGAAAATGCACAGAAAAAAAAAATTAGAAACTCATTAATCTAATAAAACAAACCAGGATCAATTAAAGAAAATAAAAATAAAAAGAGCCTATCTTCTGAAGACCTCCTAACCTTATAACTAAATTGATAGAAACCCACAGCCGAGCTCCAAGTTAGCGAAAGATTTAACTAAAAACCTCCTAACCTTATGACTAAATTAATAGAAATGGATTTTAAGCATGAATCAGGATGGGTTTTAAGATTGAAAACCTATTTGTACATGCTTAATAAGCATGAATAAGGATCGGTGTTAAGAATCAAAACCTATTTGTACATGCTTAAATACCCAACATTATTCACCAAAAAATGCAAAGTCCTAACTTGAAGAACCTAATAACAAAGTCATTCTATCAAATAGATAGGCATAACATGAAACGTGAGTTCCCAAAAGTTCATTCCATATATCAGAATCTCATGATATTAGATAGGTTGATCAAGTTTTCAAATTTTGCGCTATTTCACTGTTCTTGCTTGATGAGTTCGTTTCCAATTTGTTTTTAAAATATAAGAAAACCTAGAATTTGTTTTTTTTCTTCTTATTTTTTCTTTCGTTTTCTTATAAGGGCATGGAGTAAAATATTAACCAACGAGATACCCATCGTAATGTATCACCGAGAATAAAATAAGAATAGGATTTTGAGGAGAAAAACAAATCCAAAACCTTAAAAAACTACTGATAAATAAAAATAAGGAGTCTTACATTTCACGATTACTCCTTTTCTAAAGGAATTGTTCTTGAAGAGGGCACCGAAATGAGATATATATATATATATTGAGAGAGAGAGAGAGAGAGAGGAAGAAGAAGAAGAAGAACTAAAATAAAAATATAAACAAGAACCTAGCCTGCAAAATGCAAAGTGAGATTTTAGAGAGCAAAAATATATACTGAAAAATAAAAGGCATACAAGTAACGAATGCGTGTGAGAGTGAGAGACTACCAGGATGAGGGTCACCATTGAAAAATCGATCAACATAATTTGGTGGGTGTATGCACGTGTAATTTCTTTGGAAATTTGCTTATTAACACCAAAAGCATCCATCGAATCCAAATCATTTAAACGGATTCCATTCATGTACTCCAAAATAAGGACTTACTCTGCTGACTATAAATATAATTTATAACATGCCTATAAATAGAATCAGCAAAACACAACATCATTTGTTGTCAGAAGCTTCAAGAATAGAGACCCTATTCCACAAATTTGATATATGTGAGACACAATGACAGAAAAGAAATCTATGCAAAGTTTACTCCTTTTTCCCGTCATTTTTGTTTATGCCAAACTATATATGAAAATCCATTAAAGGACAGACTGCAGCCCCCATAAAGAGCAACAATATATAATTTTTTTCTCAAATCTGAAAAAGGAAATATGGAAAGGACATTTGGCCATTGAAACAATATGTTCAAAACACTATTCTTTATAAAGAATCAAATACGATACCTTAAATCACCAACACAACAAAATATTTTCCGTATTGAAAAGAAAAATCAATCCATATTTAGAGAAAGAAAACACTGAACTAACTCACAAAAACCAAGATCAATATTTATCAATCAACTTTTCTTAAATCTTGAAAAGGAAATATGGAAAGGACATTTGGTCATTGAAACAATATGTTCAAAACACTGTTCTTTATAAAGAATGAAACACGATACCTTAAATCACTAACACAACAAAATATTCTCCGTATTGTAAAGAAAAATCAATCCAGATTTAGAGAAAAAAAATACTGAACTAACTCACAAAAATCCAACTCAATATTTATCAATCAACTAAAATACCCGCACTATAGGTTCTTCAATCGACTGCTGCTATGACCAGAAGCATACTTAAACTAGAACTTCATCTATGTGGATTTTATAAATTAAAGCAGACGACCCTCTTAGATTGCCGATATAATTAGAGAACCTAGGAAGATTTAACCAGACAAACAACAAACAAAAGGCATGCAAGTAACGAATGCAACTCAGAACCCAATAATTCATACATATAAGTTGCACCCAGAAACCAGAATTTATAGGGATTTCAAAAATTGAATGATAGACCAACAGAAACAATTCGATAATAGAAAAAATGGACTTATCTAGGATGAGCAAATACCCATTTCTATAGTTACTAAAACTTTTTAATTGCTCTGTTCTGCTAAGCACCAAAAAATATATGCTTTCTTGGATGCTCTGTCGAATGGATGGCCAACCTCAAATTTAAGAGAGAAAATGAAGAAGAACACGCTTGATCAACCAAGAACACCAAACTTTTTCTTCCAAATTTCTGTCACTGGCTTACCATACATGAGCCTATCTCTACCCCTCCCAGCAGCAAACGGCAAAGCAATAAACGAAAGAGAAATCGCAAGGCAAACTTTGCATATCATGGACCTAAAAATAGAGAAGCATATTAGGTAGAGAACTAAACCATATACCCAAATAACCAATCGGAAAATGCATAAAATGTCGAACACAACTGGGAGATCAAACTTAACGATGTAAAATCAAAATAAAAGTTCAACAAGTAACAGATAATCAACATGATTCGAATCCAAACGACCACAGTAGAAAAGCATGCTCACGGCGCACCAAAGGCTAAAACCCTAATATTTACAAGTTTGTTTAGAGAAGTAAAGATATTTGGAAAACAGAAAATTAGAGAGGGAGAGAGACGGGTGTCGGGGGGCTAGACCTCACAGTGGGCTCCGTGTCAATGGAAGGAGGAAGGTGATCCTGAGGTGGCCGTGCTGCTCAACGGTGGCTGTTTACAGAGACGTATAGCTGCGTGAGGGGAGTAACCCGTTTAAAACCCATTTTGGGTTGTGCTCGCGTGTGGCTGAGAGAGGGGCTGCCAAGGGGATTCGACGGTGGAGGTTGCTCGTCGGATTACGGGGAAGCTGTCGAAGGTGGCAGTGAGGCCAAGTAACCGGCGGTGAGGCGCATTCATGGGTTGCTTGGAGGAGAAGCCGAAGAGGCGAGATTCTTGAAGTGTTGTCATGGAGAACAAAGGAAAGGAGATTGCGAGTTGTGTTTTGGCCTGAAATCGACGGGCTGTAGCAAAGTTTTGAATTTCGTTCCGGTGATCGTTCCGGTTGAGGCACTGGAACGGAATATTTCGGTATCAGTCTGTTCCGGTGTGCCGTTTCGGGATTAATTATATATTATAATAAATATTTATATATATATAAACTAACAACTAATAAAATAAAGACATATATATGTAAGTGTGTATCATATATGTGTGTACATATTAGAAGAATTGAAAATTTATAAAATGATTGTAAGTTGAAAAAATACAAATTTGAGTTAAGATACAAAAATAAATAAATAGATAAAATATTAAAAATAATGATATTTAAAAAAAAACGTATTTAAAATTACAAAGTATATAAATATATTTTATATTCTAAATTAATTAAATACGATCTAAATTTAAAATTTTTTAAAAAATATCATTCAAGCACAAAAAAAATTACAAAAATAATCTAAACCGGAATAGGGACCGGAACGGCCGGAATTTAGACCGGAACGGAATAAGGAGGTATAGTGTTCCGGTCGAGGCACCGGAACGGAACATTCCAGCCATTCCGGCCGGAACGGAATGGAATTAAAAACTATGGGCTGTAGGTATATTAGAATGGTAATTTTGAGATAAATGAGAGGTTGTTGTGTGAAACTTAAGGGTAATTTTAGAAATTTGAATATTAAACAATTATCACTATTCATCAAGAATAGGCTCTTTTTAAGTATAAAGATATATATATATATATAATCTTTATATTTAAAAGGAGTCTATCTCTTGATAAACAGTAAATCTGGTTTAATTTTGTTTAACATTTATATTTTCACATTTACCCTTTAATTTTAATAGACAGCCCCTCATTTATGTCTAAATTACCCTTTTATGATACTTACAGTAAAATGACCCTCCCGATATCCGGCCATATCACAAAACTCACGAAGTTCTCTTGCAAAATACAAACCCTAACGTCTCGCCCACTCGGAATTCTCTCTCAAAAATCTCTCTCAAAATGACCCTCCCGCTCTCGATTTCCACTCCCTTTCGATCTTCTCAGCCACGCCCGCACCATCTACACTTCACTACCGGCCACAATCCCGCGAGCAGCAACCACGGCAAGGTAGCAGGAAGACCAGAATCTGGAACTGTTAAAGAACCTCCCACCGATCTTCAACGCAGAGCCTAACTTCTCCCTCTCCCAATCGATCTTCTCGCCGATCTTCAACCCAAACCCAGAACCTTGCGCTGATCTTCAACCTAGAGCCTAACTTCTCCCTCTCTCAATCGATCTTCTCGCTGATCTTAAACCCAAACCCTCAGATCACACCGCCGATCTTCCCTCTCCCAGTCGATCTTGCGGTGAATAGCATTTCACCATCCGGTAAAACCCCCCTTCTTTACGGCGTTAACCTCAAATCCTCTCCACGTTTGTTATTTACTTTATTTTTTTTAAACATCTGAATATAGAGTTTTCTATCTTTTGTTTCTTGTTTGTATCATTTGGTTGAAGTGTCGAATTTTTTTTCTTAATTGTGTTTTCTGCATCCGGTTGCTTTTGTTGTTCCACGGTGTGATATTTGTCTCCATGGGGGTTGTTTTTGTCATGCCCTGCACGTCCTGGTGATACATTATTTTCTGGTTATATATTGTTTTGTCTTTGAAAATGGTTTAGTTTATTTAATTTCAGAAATGGTTAAGACATGTAATTTTCTTTATATTTTATATTGTTTTTGTTCTTTGAAGCATTAATTTGAGTAGCATTGCGTTGTGGGTACAGTGTTTGTAGGAGGTCAATAGCTTGGAAAGTTTGATATGTAGGAGGTCAATAGCTTGTAGGAGTGTTTTATGTGTGGCTTAAAATATGAGCTCAATAGCTTATATGAGCGTTTATATGTGGCTTTAAAGTTAAATATAAAAAAGTAGCTTTGTTCAAATTGATCATTATCAATGAGAATGGTAATTCATGAGCTTTTGTTTCTAATGTTACTAACTAATGATTATTTTTTTATTGATCTTTTTTTTATGCAGGAATCTGAAATGAGAATAGTAATTCATGAGCTTTTGTTTCTTTTATTACTAACTAATGATTATTTATTTGTTGATCATTTATTGATGCAGGAATATGAATTTATAGATTGAGAGTATTATAGAAAGCAATTAGGTCTCACTTGGTGGATATGTACAAAGAGGCTTATGACAGTATGTTTTCTAACTCACAATTGAATGCACCCAACATGTATGTCAGTTTTATGAGACTATTTTATTTTATTAGAGCTACATAATCCTTAGAGTTACTGTTCAATAAATGTGCACCACATATTGATTTCTGCTTGTAGTATAACTATTCTACTTTTTTTTTACTTATAAAAAAGTTTAACTATTTGTATGTCTCTTAAAAAAAAAACAAAGAAAGGAAGTGAATGAGGATCTTTGTAACTAGAGTTCAAATTGGCTGTAAAAACAGCTTATTATATAGCCTATCTATCTATATAATAGATAGGCTATATAAGAGAATATTTCATTCACAAAGCAAGTCTGTTATGATTTTGATTAATGCTGCCAGATTATCAGATAAACCTTATTGAACTCAATTAAAATTCAGATCAGTAAGATTAAATATTAGTAGTGATGATTGCTGCACTTAATGTGCTAAGTAAATGATTAGCAATATCAAACTTCAAAGGGACTTATAGGTTTACCATGAGTCAAGGAGGTTTGCTTAACAGTGATTTCTTAACCTCCTTTTAGCGAAACTTGCAGTAAAGAAACCTTTATAAGTGAATTACCCCACCAAGTATAATTCCTTTGACAGAAATATAATGTTTAACAACAAAACAAAAAGTCAGATTAGGATATAGCTTCTCCAGGTCAAAGAACGGTTACAAAGTATTTTATTATACCCCCAAATTGTCAACTAACTAAAAGAAAGCATACACTAATTTCAAATATAGACATAATATATATACAATATTAAAGTGAAGCTAACAAAATAAAATAAAGAATATAAAAAGTAATACCACCACCTTGATAGCAAAACGTAACAGACATAAAATAGGGTGAAAAAGAAACGGAAGGATCCTTCACTCTCACATAAAGTATAAGTTTTCTTCTTCACCAACATAAAACCATATTATAATATATTAACAAGAAAACTTAATAGAAAAGAAAAAGGCACAGACAAGAAAAGCAAAAAAAAGCAAGAGAAACATGTGAACCACTTATGCATCCGTCATCTAAAGTCTGAATTGGTTTTCATTTTTGCTCAATATGTATATATTATTTATGTTAGATTTATGTCAGTTTTTTTCATGTTCTCTCTTATGTCTATCCAATACATCTTCTGATACATCTTATCATGTTTTTAGCAGAATGATTTGCTTAAGCTATTCCAGTCATTTGGGGTCATTACTAAGCTTGTGATGCTTCGTGCAAAAAATTAGGTTGTGAAATAGCCTCTATGATAGAAGCGTTTGTTCTTTTTATTTTTTGCTTTGTTTGTTTGATAATTTTAGATAACTCTTGGGCCTGATACATTTTTCTGCCTTCCATGATTGCAGACTCTTATACATGCGAGATATTCCTTCACTAGCTGGCTAAAGTGAAAGCTCAGGTTTCGAAAGTCAAAGGTGTTATGGTGGAAAATATAGAGAAGGTAAGGCGATGTTGCTTTCTCTTTGATGTGTTAGCACCAAAGACTTGTAAAAAATGTCAATTTTAAAAGTTATATTTATATTCTTTTTATGTGAAATTTTTTAGTCTGGACCCTTAGCATTCATTTAAAAAAAATGATGAAAAAAGAACATAGATAGGTTAAATTATTATGCATCTGAACAAAAATTGGTTTTAATTCTTGCTTAGCTTGGGATTTGATTCATGTTTTAAGCATGTACAAATAGGTTTTTATTCTTAACATACGTCCTAATTCATTGCTTAAAACCCATTTTTATTAAAAATCTAAAACCTGTTTCTCTTTATACAAGAAGCCTATTTAATGTACACATATGCTTGCATTATAACAAGTATAAATCACATATCTTTTTTCATACACAGCTATTAATAATATTCATAAGTAATAGAGGTGTTGCTTCTCTGCCTTTCTTGGCTTTTGAATAACTTATTCTCTACTTTTCTATTTCATTTAGTACTAAGATATAAATCACATTCTCTTACAGTCCATATATGTAAGAGTTTTTCTCTTCTTTTATTTTTTTGGCTAATTCTTCCACCCCTTTTGTTTCTTGTTTGTGTTATTTGGTTCCTCACTACCAGCCATAACCCTGCGAGCAGTAACAACTGCAATGTAAGTTTTTTTTTCTCTTGTTATTGCCAATATATATTTATTCTTGGATCTGAAATGTGAATTTTTTGCTGTGGATTTTTGTTGGTTGCAAGGTCTAGAAGAAGAAATACTAAATGACTTGCTTCATCTATTCCAACCATTTGGAATCATTACTAAATTTGTGATGCTTCGTGCAAAAAATTAGATTGTTGATTAGCCACTACGATAGAGGCATTTTTTTTTTATGGGTCTAATACATTTTAATGCCTTCCATGGTTGCAGCCTCTTACCCATACTAGATACTCCTTCAGCAGTCAATACTTTGCAATTGTATGCCAATGTTCAGCCAAACATAAGGTATACATGAATTGTTTGCTTTTGTTTATGCAAATTTTGTGGGAAGACATTACATTTTTAAATTCCAATATCACTTGATAAGACATCTCTTTTGATGTTTTGCTTAAGGGGGAGGAAAGGTTATATCAACTTTTCATGACATCAGGAACTAACAATAATGGATTAAAATACTCGAAGGATGAAGAGATGAGGTTAGTATATTCTTAAATGATATTGACTATTGAGAAGTCTAATTCATTTGACTTGTTGATTTCTATGGAAGAAGCCAATGAATAAAAGAATTGTTCATGACAAAATAACTTTGAACTAATCCCGATTTTTCTAAAATAAATTTTAATACATCGATTTCTTGGCTGGTTCTATTTTATGGGTCCGCTATACTTGGGCTATGCCTTTTAAGTTATTCAATAAAATTCTTGATTACTGATAGAAAAATATTAAGGAAAAAGTTTATGTCTGTTCTTACCACCATGATAGTGAAAAAACTGGTTCTTGAATGTTGATTGCATTTGATATTGTTTTCTCCTTTTTGAAGTATATCATATTTTTTCCTGTAAAATAGCATATTTATTTTAAATTTTATAAGTTACCTTAATGCCAAAATCATATTTCTTTATTTTCTTGTGTGGCTAATTTGGACGAACTTCTTTCAGGTTTAATATATCTAAGGAGTTCAGAATTTTTCTTAGGTGATCATGGTTACTGGTTATATATGCTTGTAATTCTATTACTTGCTTTTGTTTGTGAAACAAGCTAAAGCCATTTTGCATGGTTCACTATAGTTGTGGTGAACGGTGAACGAAAATTTCAAAAAAACATAAATATTGGTTGTTTGGTTAATTTTTGGTTTAATTTTATGGAGTTTTTAATATTATTTATATCACAGCCATTTGAAGAATGGTTCCTACTTGCTTTTGTAAGATGCCAATTCTGTTTTGGAGATCTTTTGTAGATGAAAAATTGTTTTGCTAAAATTTGGTGTTTTATATGAATGATTTGCAAGTTAAAAATTTGTATGTATGTTATACTTGCAAAAGGAAAATCAATTGAATTTGCTAGGAAAATATACACCTGGTTTGTTGGGAATGTATTTAGTATTGATTTTCTAAGCTTTATAGCTTTTATTCATAATAAATAAATGCTTTTGATCTACTTATAAATAAAAACAAAAATTCAATAGATTTCAGATGATTGTATTAAAATAGGTGCTCAACCAACCAAATATATTACCACTTTAGTTTCACCCTTTGTGATTCTAAAGGGTAGGCCTTGAAACTCAATGCATTTCACAGTTTCCTGGAAACTCTCTTTTTAGGATTATTTTTAAAAGTGCTTTATAACTTGGATTAGTTAAATCTGGTTCATGTCAAAGAAAATGATTACTTGGACCAGTTTTAAGATATTCAAGTGGATGTGTTGTTGTATACTTTGTTTAAATAGTAGAATTGGGTGGGTGACCTTCCTTTTTGGAGTATTGTTATGATTTGCTTTGATCTTATTTTTTTGCTTTGATTGTTAGGTTGTTGCTATGAAGGTGAGGAGAAGTTGCTTGTCGCCGAGTTTATGCCTAATGAGATGGTCTAAACATATTTTCCGCTGTAAGTATACCTCTTTGGTTCGTCGTGTACTGTATTCGACTTTCTTATTTAGTTTGAGTAGATTTCTATGCTACATTTGTATGTTTCTAATATGGATGGGTTTTATCCTTTATCTGGTTTCTATGCTACATTTGCAAATTTTAAAAATTATTATATGATGAATTTGGCGAACATCATATATTTATTTTCTGATATTGTCACTTGTTTCTTTTTCAGCCATTAATTGATCCATATTTGAATGGATTGGCTGGCGAATCTAGACAATGAACCATATATGCGCCCCATCTCAAAACTTGAGTTTGAATTTGAATGGGGGAACTTGACAAAATATCATGTAAGGGAGCTAATCTATAGAGATGTAGGACCATAGAGATCATAGGGGCCTCAGTAGTACTATTCTTTATATTTTGATTTGCATTGTTCTCTTTCCATTTCCATTTGTTATAGTGTAAATCTCAAATCATGCAGATCTCAGAGTATAATCCACAAATGCTACAATAGTACCTAAAAGGTGCTAACCAGAGTATTTTACAATGCAGATTAGAGTAATTTAAAACCGTTATGGTCAAGAAGTAGTTTACGGTTAAATATTAGATTCTGGTCCTATAGTATTTGGTTTCTAAATTTACATTTTAAATTTGCATGCACTTTCCTAGCCATGAAAAAACTGTTAAAATGACTTTTAAAAATAGTGGTAGATTTGGCCTTTTAAAACTTTCTGTTGATTTTTCTTATGTAAAATGATTGTATCATTATTTCTTGTGACATGTGGTGGCTATTGAATTATAGGTCAATGATTTTAGCAGTCATAACTTGCTGGCAATGCAAGTTGATATTGAGCAAAAGCATAATGTGGATGCTATTATACTAAGGTAATACATTTTTTCTTTATTATTTTGTCTTTTCTCTATTGTGCTAAGAAAATACATTTTTTCAAAACTTTATGTTAGATGATTTTTCTTATTGGTAATACATTATCTAATTTCATTGAATTTAGTTTCTTCTAGAGAACTTTATGATTATGCTATTCCATTATGATGGCAATATGGATTGGTGGTGGGATCTCGACTACAGTAATAAGGCCATACACATAGTTGCCCATAACCAAACAAAGTGGTAAGATTTAACCACCAGTAATTGGAATTTTTTTTTTTTTTATATAGGTACTTGGAATTTTAGCGTAAATGGTAGATTGATGGTTATAGTTGGGGAGTAACATATTTTGTTGGAGCTGCTTTCATAACATATGAATTTAATTGTATATCGTCTGATGAGCTTAATTTTTTTTAAAATTATAATACATGGGACTTGAAACAATGAGCCTTTTAGGTTATGAGAGTATTGTAGGAGTTTAACAAAAGGTTTCGTACTATTGGTTTTCTACATAATGCCACCATCAGTATTTAAATCTAGGGTCAATTCTGAAAAAAACCATTAGGCAACCATTTTTTTTAATAATTTTTTCAAATTATATTCTTTATTCCATGCCTTAGTTAATGGTTGTCTAAGTTCTCATGTCAAATTATGACTTCTTGCCTAAGTTTTTTGGTTGATTATAATTATAGAAATTTCCTATTTCTATATATTAGTGAGAAATTATATTGTTTGGTCTCTTTTAAGTTATGAAGGTCTCTTTACTTTGTCTAAAAGCAGTTGTACGGTACAAAAAGCTCAATTGTTAAATGTGTTTTTTTAATTGTTGCATCTGGTATGTTCTTTATTTTTTTAATATGACATGATACTCTTGCTAATGTATTAGCTGGAAGATCAAAATAAGTGGTAGATGCCTTTTATCTTACCATTTTAAAGTTTGTAAATTACTTGCAACTTCTTAAGTTAGTTTGTTATAAGGCTTATCCAAATCAATTATGAGTTTTTAAATTGGCTTGTTACAATGCAGGTTTATTTTTGGCTGCTAAAAAATATAAGATTGATTAAATTTGGTGATCGGGCATAAATGTACTAGATTCTAGGCATGAAGTTATGTATTGAAAAAACAAGGGTTATACAATTTTTATTCTTATTGGCAGTCCATTTCTAATTTTCATTCTCCATTATTTTCAGCTCGATTGAGTTGCTTAGTCTGTTGGACTTCTTTGTTCTACAACCAGTAGCCCTGAGGTAACTGACGATGCATTGAATGTATATATCTATTTCAATTGTTGGTTTTGGCCTGTTGGAACATATATTTGGATTGAAAAGTTTTTTAAGGAGTCTAACTTGAAGTGATGTCATGATTTATGTTGGAAATATTAATATTTATGATGTTCTCAAGATATTTCTAGATTTTAAACTTGAATATATTATTCATTTTCCTTCAATGTTTCCTTTATATTGGCACTATCATATTTACTCTCATTCACTTTAATTTTTTTTTATATTAAATGTTTATATTTTTTTAAACTTATTTTTATAGTGATACAGGGCAACGTGCCTCACACGTTGCGTTACTACTAGTATATATATATATTCTTAGATACTTGGAAGCTCATCTAGAGGCAAGGCCGCCAAGGATACGGCCACCACAATTAAAGTGACATTCTTGTATATCAGTTTTTTAGAAGAATTTAATAACCATTTAATTAAATAAGAATTTAAATAATTCACGTAATTTCTATTTTATTCAAGATCCATGATACTAAATTATATATTTAATACGATACTATATTCTTAAATATTTTATATTCTAAAATCTCTTTAGATTAAATACAAAATTTACAACATTTAAATTGTTCTATTAGATAGAGATTTCAAAAAAAAAAAAATTAAGAATTTTAAATGAAACTGCGCTCTATGGAAAAGTCTGAAAATCTATGTTGATTTATATTTTATTGTATTATTATTTAAAAGACTTTTGCTATTTATTATTCCACACACCACACTTACTTTTATTATTTTTGTTTTATTCCTGCTATACTAATTAATTTTTTTACTCATCATCTATACACCAAATATTTGATAAAAGAATGCATACAGTTTAGCCAATCTTGCAAACCTCAGGAAAAAGTAAAAATTAAAATATTATGTATAGCATGTGATGTAAAAATGATAACTATTTTTTTTTTCTTTTTGGTATGCAAGATTATTTAATTTTAAATTTATCATATATAAATCAAATTTTTTTTCGAAACGTAAGATCTGTTTTCCAAGCCAATTTAGGAGGAAAAATACACGAGTTGTACGGATAAGAGAAAGAAAATCAGGGACAGTAAGGTTTTAAATAAAAAAATTATTAAAATATCATTTTAATAAAATATTTATTTGAAGATTTAATAAAATTAAATTATTTATTATATTTGATATTAAACTTTTAAATAAATCATAATTAAATAAGATAGGATTAATTTATTTAAAAAACTGACTAGGCATAAACGGTCTGGTTTGAAAAAGTTATGGACTGATTTTATTCGGTCTAGAGATTTCTCCAATCTGGACTGAACCGAACTCATATTCGGTTCATATTGATTTGGTTCAATTCGGTCTAGGTTCGGTCCAAAGGTACTGAATATGATTTAATGGACTAAATTTAACCCAAAATTCTGCAATGATCAAATATATTTTTTGGCTCAAATTTAATTATTTTCAGCTCATTTTATATATTTATCATAGGTTTAAACTAAAATTTTTTTAAAAAACTTACTCTTAAAAAAATGGTAAAAGAAAAATAATCTAAATAAAAAAGTAGAAAAAAAAAACAAAATTCAATTCTTAAATAGAAGAGTTCTACAATATATTCCAAAATTTCAAGAGTCCAAATAAAATATAAAAGAAATTAAAATAATTCAAATTTGAAATGACAATCCAAAATCATTCAATTCAAAACATTTCCTAGCATTGTAATTTGCATCTAGATGGCCCTCCCCTTTTTTATACTCCTAATCGACAATTAAACATCCTGCGAAAAGAGATTGAGGAATGAATTATATTAAATTAAGTTAAAGAGTTTGACAATCAAACTACCATAATGTAGTAAATATCATGTGATCAAAATTATATAATATATATGCCCTCATTTTGAAAAAGAAATTATGTAAAAATAAAATATTTAGAAATCACATTAACTTACCCTTCAATTATTAATTTGCATTGGGTGTAGGGCATGTAAAATTAAATTTGACGTCTCCATAGAATCAACACACTCTCCAACAATTTCTAGTCATAAATTTTTTAAAAATAACAAGTTAAATAAATTTACATAACATAGAAGATAAAATAAAATAAACCATAAAAGATAACAAACTAAATAAATTTAGATACCAATACCCTCCAACTACTTCTCAAAATTTTCTACATCATCCATTAAAGTCCTAAGACTTATTGGAATCGAAGAAAAACGAAACCAATTTTATACACATATGAGAGCCTCAATCATTATTGAACTTAAACTACTTTAAAAAAGGTCAATTACACAACCCGCTATGCTAAATGTAGATTCAGAGGCCACAATAGATACTGATATTGCAAGTATGTCGCGTGCAATTTTTGAAAGTATGTAATATCTAACTAAATTCACTTTCCACCAAGTTAGAAGGTCGAAATTGTCATCTTGACTCTCACATTTTCAGCTAGATATCTATTAACTTCCGACTTGCTTTCCAAAGAATTTTTTTGATTGTAAATATTGCTCAAATTCATCCTCCATATAAGTTTTATCATTCAATTCCACTCTCTTGAGTCTCTTGCAAGTTGAATGACTTTCATTTTCACATGGGGAACTTGAGCATCATGAGAAGTACCTAGATCATTTTCCATGTATGCCTCATACAAGTGGGTAAATGCATTTATTGTCTTCCAACTCAAATCAATGGCTTTTGTAGAATCATTTTTATACATTTTTGTCAAAGCAAAATCAAGATATCGCATCTTGTACCGATGAGTAAGAATAAGCCCAACATACATCAACATATTATGATTATCCAATTTCTCCAAATACTTTTCAATTTTTCTCTTCATATATTTTTTGTCATTACTCCCACCACGAGGCTTTTTTCTTCACACATCTTATTAATATCATATTGAATCTTCACCAACTCGCAAAAAAAAAATATTACAAGTTATATATTCACCACCTGAGAAGCGTACAATTACATCATGAAACAATTGAAGAAACTTTATAAACACCTTTACCTTTTTCCAATCGGTTGCATTGAGAGGCCTTAACTTCTTTGACTTTCTTCTATTTACTACATCATCGTCATCATCTTCATCCCCAATACTAATAAGTAAGCCCGGAGCTTCTTCCTCCAACTAATTAAAAGCCTTTCTAAATGTTAAAGCACTCTCTAACATAAGATAGGTGGAGTTCTACCTACTCGGCACATCTAGAAAAATAGAGCCTTTGGATTGAATTTCTTCCAACCCCACACATTTTTTAAATGTGCTCAACCTTTGAGAGGATGATTTAACAAACTTCACAACTCCCCTCACCTTCGCAATAGACTCTTCAAAGTCTTTCAACCTATCACGAAAAGTTATGTTTAAAATGTAGGGACAACATCGAACATGTAAGAATTCATGTTCCAAAATCGTGTCCCTCCTAAACTTGATTTTTTTTCTCAAATAAGAAACAGCCTCATTATTAGAACTTGCATTATCAAGAGTGATTGCAAGAATTTTCGGTCGCCCCCAATCATGCAAGCACATCTCTATGCCCTTAACAAGTGTATCATCCATGTGGCTTTCAACCAAAGAAAATGAATGAATTCTTTTGTGTAGCTTCAGTCATCATCAATAAAGTGTACTATGAGACACATGTAGTTGAGATTTTGTATGGATGTTCATGTATCCATTGTTAGGGAAATTGGTTGCCTTCGAAGAGCCTTTTTCAACTTACTTTTTTTTTTCAAGAAACACATTATAGCAATCCGAGACAATCGTAAAATCTCTAGCCACTTAGGGCAAACCACAAGCGTAAACTGTTTGAAACCCTCCGCTTCAACAAACCTAAAAGGCAGCTCAGCAAGAATAATCATCTTTGCCAAGGCTTGTCGGCAAGCCTCAACACTAAAAGCAATGGGCACAAGTCCCCCATTACCATTTCTTCCATCAGCTTTAAACTTTAGAATCGTTTGGCCCGTACTCATGATCCTCCTACCCTAATATTTCTTACATTACTTCTCAATATGATACTTCATGCATTTCATACCATTTTTAGTCAAATCACATACATCCCTAGGTTTGGTGGGACTACTGTCTTCAACTATCTCAAAGTGCTCCCACATGTATGACCTATGTTTACCTTTATGTGACACAGATTTAATACTTCCATCTAATGAGATTGGGGGTGGAGGCAGTTCTTGGACTGCGTCGAATTGTATTAGCTCTCGCACCTCATTTATAGAAGCCTCCATCTACAAAAATAAATAAACCAACAATTAAATTAGAGTTTATCTTACAACATTTTAAAAAACCATGAACCAATTTCTAGACATGCATAATACTCAAAACAGAGAAACCAATTTCAGTCAAGCATAAGCTTAAACTCCAATTGCACTCAATTATCAAATAAAACATCTTCATTCATCTTGATTGTCACAATTAGATTTGCTATTATTTTTAAGCCTAAGTGTAACATATTAACTCTAATAATCTAAGATATAAATACAAAATCTCTAAACTCTAAGTGCTTTCTTATTAAAATCAATACCCTTGGTCCCTTCTTAGAAATGCAAATGAGGGTTTCTTCTTCTTCCAATAACCATGGTTAGTGGTTACAGCTCAACTAAGATAAGAAAGTGAAGAGGTCCTCTCGAAAATCGTCCATTATTTCACAAAATTAGAACCTAAACGGTGCCGAAACAGAAATGCAAAGGAAACCGGAAAATAATGAGCAACATACATACCTACGATCTGCAACGGAGAATGGAAAGAAGTCACGGGATGGCTGATGGAGTCGCGTTTTGGGTGGCTAGGGTTTTGGGGAGCTAAAGAGGGACTGAAGTCTGGAAGGAATTGCAATCAAGGAGAGGACAAGGGAGTTGTAGGTTAATTACTGATGAAACGGCATCGTTTAGTGCCTCTTTCGTTTGGGAAAAAAAACTGAGTTGCGTGAAACGATGCCATTTCACACAACTCAGTTTGAGTTTGCAATTCGATTGGAGCTAAATGGTGTCGCTTAGCTTCAATATTCCACTAAACGTCATTGTTAATGTTAATACTTAATACCCCATTTTTTTTTCAATTCTTCCATCTTTTGGGCATTTGACACATATATTAATAAAAAAACATATCTAAATTAGTAAAATTCAAATTAAGTTAACTATTCTATGTGAATTATTACATAATTACATAAACTCATTAAAGAAATAATTCATTATAATATATAAATATATACTATATCAATTGTGAATGGTATTAAATTATTAATGATCATAATTCATATACTAATTATTAACTACATTAATATTTATAATTGCTTTATAGTTTATACTTAATTAGTTACTAACTTACTTGCAAGTTGCAACTTAGGTAGATATCAATGTAGATGTTAGTAAATAGTAATTACTAATTAGTTAATAGTGATTTAGTGATACATCAATATCATAGATTGGTTAACTATAACTAATAACATTAGTATATTATAAATTTATATGTTAGTAATAAATTGATAATAGTATATTAAATAATAATTGGTAATTACTAATACTCTTATTATTTATTAAGTTATTACTAATACTTTATGTAGAGTATATATTATATATCAATAGTTATACAATTATACTACAACTCTTAATATATATTAATATTATATTCTATTACTTATATATTATATGTTATAAATA
Organism: Platycarya longipes; assembly: GCA_036559045.1. Taxonomy (NCBI): domain Eukaryota; kingdom Viridiplantae; phylum Streptophyta; class Magnoliopsida; order Fagales; family Juglandaceae; genus Platycarya; species Platycarya longipes. The sequence continues at coordinate 40,160,480 of CM071797.1, forward strand.
TAATTATACATTAAAGTGATTAAACTTTATAGGATGTATATATGTAAATATATATTTTTATAAAATTGTAGTGATCGGTCCGGTCCGATCTAGGGGCATAAATCCACTGGATTGGGACCAGACCGAACGTAGTAGATCCTGTAAAAAAAATGGACCGGACCAGTCCAGACCATATCCCAACCAGGTCCAGTCCTGTCAAAAACAGCTGGTTTGGTTCGGTCTGTCCGTCCAGACCGAAATTCTTATACCCCTAACAGCAGCAATATAATCTTGGAAAATTTCGATAAGATAATTATAAGGAGACACAACTGCAAGCATCTGCTACCCTAATCATAGTAATCTCATATTTGCAATCACCAGTTTCATCCAAAACAAAAATCCAATTGTTGGAAGAAGCTACAATGACAATGATAGGGATCTAAGAAGCCAATAACAAAAAAATCCAGAAAATACATGGAGAAGGTGACTCAAATCAAGCAATCCAGGCAATTCTGCAGACAAAAAGCCCAACGTGTTGGGAAATGGAAGCAGTGGTACACGACCTACATACATTCTTCCCAACACATCAGGAGATGAAATGCTAGAAGGAAGTCAGCCTTTAGCATTAATATATAGAATATCTTTTGAGTGCATAAAAACAAAATGTCCATGCATTAGTAAAAAAAACCCCAAAAGACAACACTCTTTTAAGTCCAAACAAATACAAATGATGCAAATATCTAAGTACCAAGATCATTCATTTGGAAAGATATTGTAATAACCCGTTCTTTTCTTTTATACATATATACATCCCTAGGAATAGATTCATATAGAAATTTAATATTCTTAAGGGAATTTTAGGAAAGCTATGGTAATTGGAAGGAATATTTAAACTAGAAACACCTTAAGTAGTCATTGAAATAAGGAGAATTATGATCAAATATTTTATTTTTTTTTTAGAGAATAAATTAGAATATTTTAGCTTTCATCTATAGAATAATTCTATCAAGGAGATTAAGAGGAAAATTTGAGAAATAGGAAGTGGAGTGGAAAAAACACTTAGATAGCCTAAAAATGGGTTCTCGGATTAGAAGAATATGTTTTGGTAAATTGATGATATCTCTCTCATATGATCTCGTATTTAGGTTATTCAAAAGCCTATGGATCACTAAGAGAAATATCTAAAAATTTCATGTTTGGATATTTTGAAGAAGCGAATTGTATCAATGTGTTAACCGGGCTGGAAGTGGACTGATAAGATTTGAGCGTAAACTGAAGCCCGAAAATAAATTAAACCACCGACCTACTTTAGGAGCCTCAATTTGATTGGTTCTCTCAATTTTTATCTTCTAGATATGTGTAAAAAGGTTTGTATATGGTGGTGGAAGAGTTTTTAGAAGAAATTTTTTTTATAATCATGGAAGAAGTAGGAACAAAATCTGATTGGAGGAGAACCAATTAAACCAGTCAACTATCCCTTCCATTCTTAACCAATTGTCAACCAAGCCTTAAGGGGATTCTTCCAAGAGGTCCTAAGGGTGTCAAGGAGGTCTGGAACATGTGGTAAAAGGTGAAGAAAAGAGGTAGAAATCGTGGGAGCCAGCCAAAGGCCAAGTGGCTGGACTGATTTCATCCAAAATATTTCCAGATTTTGTTAGATTTTGTTTTATTTTTTTATCTATGTGTTGTAATCTTTTTTAACCATTGATCTGGGATTATTTTAGATATGGAGAAAGCTTAGCCATGAGATGAAAACCTTAGGAAATCATGAGATTTAGGGGTGATAATAAGGCCTAAGGTTTAGGAGGGACAGCTCACACATTCAGCCAAAGGGGTTGCTGAAATACCCCTGCCCTTTCCAGCCCTAAAGCAAAGTTTTTTCTCCTATAAATAGACCCTTAAGCTTCCCTTTACTTTCTTTTAGAGAAGTCACACGAGTCCCTTGAGAGAAAACTAAGAAAAATAGAAGAAATTGCACTCACAACACACAAACATCAAAAAGAAGCTAAGTGAGAATCTTAGAAAGAAGTGTGGTGCAAAATCAACTCAAAACTACTCTTTTAGCTTTGAAAAAAATTGTAAGTGCATTTATTAACATACTCTTGGTGTGGTATAAGTGGCTTAATTTTTAGATTTATTTTGATGCCTATTTGATGCTTGTTTAAGCCTATGCATCATGTATGAGGTAGCTTAAATATTTTTGATTCATGAAGTAATTTTGTTGTGGAAATATACTAGGAAAAATTTTAGTAACTTAGGAATATGTTTTATGATCATATAATAAGAGGAATATGTGAAAATATGAGGTCATGATTTAGAAAAAATTGAAAGAACAACCTTAGTAACTTTCGGACCTCAAGGAGGTTGAGTTAACAGATTTACCCTCTTATAGTAAAACAGTCATAACTTTTTAGTGGGAAGGAAAAATTGAGTGATTCAAAATGCTATGGAAATTTAAGACAAATATCTACAATATTGGTGTTTTAAGTTTTAAGAGATAAGAATTCTATGAAAGACGAAATTGAGAATAAGTGACAGAAGAGAGTAGGAAACCCTTGAAAAAGGAAGGTTTCCTTCACTTTTAAAACTTTTAGTGAATGTTTTGAATGAGTTTTTTTAAAAAATATGATAATTTTGGAAACATAATATATTAAGAGGATTTTTAATAATTATTATCTTAAAAAGATAAAATAATAATAATAGTAAAGTTTTATATAGATAAAAATAGTTCAAGAAATACTTAGAAATAATTAAATTAGAGAAGTATGCAAATTTGTGGGCGTGAGCTGAATATAATAAAAAGAATAATAACTAAGGATAATTTCTATAAGATTTCGGCCAGCCCCTTGATTTAATAAAATTTAATAATTTATTTAATTGCATACGTATTATTTGCTAAGATTTGACGTTACGTATTTAAGTGACGTATGTGCATGCAAACTTTTGTGATGTACTTCTCTATATCATATGCTTTACGAAAATAGAAAGCATGCATGTCACAAGTCTAAGGTTGCATGTATATTACTATTCGTCACATATGTATCGTCACAAGTCACAACGTGTATTTTAAGAGAATACGATAAGAAAAACGTTAAGGAAAAGTGATAAGTTAAGTGTTGTGTCACGACGGAGACGGCGATACGTAATGCCCAGAGGACTGACATGACTAGCGGGGACGGCGATACGTAACGCCCGCTATACTAAGTAATTCCGTGTCAGGACGGGGATTGCGATATGTAACGCCCGAAAGATTGACACGAGGCTCGTCAGGACGGGGACGGCGATACGTAACGCCCGAAAGATTGATGAGCTTATGTATGGCTAAGTTGGCGCATCATGCTGAGAAAACCCGACGGGGACGGCGATACGTAACGCCCGTCGATGTGATGAAATACGTATGACCCACAATATTACGAAAGATATTACAAGTAATAAGAATTTTAAGTATAATAAGAATGGGTCCATAGAAAATAACAGTCAATCATTTGCTTGTCACTCATACGCATGAGACACATAAGTTAATTTATATGTTATACATTTATCATGATTTTGTCATGTGTTTTATATTGTACTTTATCCATACTTTATTATGTTATAAGTGTACTTACTGAGATTTCTAAGGAAATCTCACTTTTATTTGTTTGTGTCTTTCTGGAAAATTTAATTATTGTACAGGACCATATGGCGGATAAGGGAAAAGCCCCTATGTCTCAGGGAGCTCAGAAGCACCCTGATAGACCTTCTGACTTTTCTCTTTTTGATTTTTTTGACTCTCCTGTTATAGATATCTATGATCGACCGATGAGGATATGGAGACACGATGCATCCACTTTCTCCGAGGAGCATAGACGTATCGGATGCTGTTTGACATTAGGTTTAGATGGAATGTTGTCCGTATGCGGGGTTTACACAACACCATATGGGCAATATCTTCATCGGGACTTTTGTATTAGTCTGGATAGGTTTCATTATGGGAGAGAGTTTCTAGAAATCAAGAAGGAACCGAGGTGGTTCTAGTATGGTAGTTGGATAAATATGTATTATTATTAGAAGACTGAGAAAACGAAATAGGTTATGTATAATAGTACAATCTGATGTTATAAATATGACAATGTGAATATTATGGTTATATTTTACCATGTGATCACTAGTTTATTTTATAAATTTTTTTTAGACCACTTTCTGCTATACGTCTCATTATACATGATAGTAAGAATAGACGTACGCATCTTAAGATCGATACGTATGGAGTAAGTAGCCTAGTGTTACTTACTCAGACTTCTCAATTTACGTTAATACCCTTAGCGTAAATTGAAGGCGTCACAGATATTAATTTGTCAAATGAATGACTTTTAGAAAACGAAAACCAGCCACAAAAAATTCAAAATGAAGTTGCTAATTTAGATATTATTCAACAATACCTTGATGGATTTGTTAGATTAGTTTTGATCAACCAAGATATAGGTTTCCTATAAAGATCAAAGAAGTATAAATAAATAGGCCAAATGGTATAGGAACAAGACATTTGAATGAGAAACTGTAAGTAGGAGTTCTATACGTTGGAAACCTTATCACTAATGACTTAAAATATGAAAAATACTTAACATAGACTAAAATTATAAAGGAAACCATTTCACTCATAAGTTAAGGATTTCACATCCTGATTATAAATATCACTAAAATTTATATTTTTCATATAAATTTTGTCATAGACTCAAATATAAACTTCAAAAGCTTAAAAACAATCACAACTATAAAAAATACCATAAGGCTGAAACTTCCAAAGGCCATATTCTTGATTTTAGTTTCGATTTCTTCTAACTCCAAGACTCATAATCAAACCGAAATATTGCAACAAACCTTCTCTGTTAAGTTTTAAAACATTATTAAGGCATCCAACAAGATATACTTCTTATAAAAAAATTAAAGTCATTGAAGTAAGATTAAATGATAAAAGACCCAAACTTTCTTAAAACATAATCTATCTTTCTCATTCTAGCTTTCGAGTTTGATCTTGATATAAGAAAATATTTCATCAAAAGTTTTAATCATGCAACTAATCTCCAACCAACATTGATATTAACATGTATACAACACTCTACAAAACTTTTGGATCAAGATTTTCTCATTAGTTTAGTCAAAAACTCTAAAACACAACACATTATCTAGATTATAGCCTAGAGTGACATCTCCAGGGCTAAAATAACTTTTGATCAGTCAAATGACCATGAAATCAAAGAAGGAATGTAACCACATAAATTAGACTTAACTACAAATAATTTAATGAAGGAATTATCGTAAGACAATATATACAATGGTTTCAAAATTGACATGCACAAAGGCTTTGAAAACTGCTTGAGAGGGCTTCTAAGTATTCTCTCCAAGAACAGAAATGAAAAAGGGTAAAATGAGTGAAAGATAGTAGACCATTTATGGCTTCATATATGAAATTTACTCTGAAGATTTATTTGAAGTTATTAGACATTTTTTTTAACTATCTTCCAAGTTGATAAACATGATTCCTAAATTCTTAATTTCCCGTTTCCCTCCTTTCCACAAGTATACAGTCCCAGGGATCCTGAAATGAGAATTTGCCAAAGATAAAAAATACTTGTATTAAGAAGTTTTATGTAAAATGGTATAAAATTCTTTGTATTTTTATTTTTTTGATAACGAGAAAACATTGCATTAAAATAGTTGATTACTACGAGCAATCAGCCAATACATCATCAATAATAAAATTTGGGCATGAGCCCATCCGAACATTGATATTTTGAACATGCCAAGCATTCCTAGCTAGTTGATGGGTAGCCATATTGCCTAGACGTCCAACATGCTGCACCTCACATCACCTGAACTTTGTGATAAGTTGCCTAGCATCCATGACAATATTACCAAAAGAATGCCATGACTCCGAAGTGTCCAACAAGAGGTTGACCATGAAGAGTAAATCGCTTTCCAGAATAATATCCTCTATTCATAGTGGGAGGCTGAGTTGTAACCCCCTTAGCATAATTACCATCTCAATCTCAGTTGGATCACTAACAACAATTTCTTTGGCGCTTGCCACTAAAATCACTTCCCTCTCACTATTTCGGAGTATGATACCCACCCCTACCAATTGTTAGTCCACAAAGGGAGCCCTGTCCACATTCAATTTCAACTTCTCCAATAGGGGTTTGGTCCACCCCGCTGCCATCCTTTTACCCCTTCTTGGCATTCGAGATGCTTCGGAGTGAGCTTTCAGGAGAGACAGGGCATGTTCCAAAGAGTGAATAGGGGAGGGGGGATCTAAAATGTTCTCGTGAAGCCACTTCTTCCTTACCCCTGTGGCACAGTAGATGACATGCATCCCTAAAGCTTCTCTCCCTCACCCTGGCATTTAGATCTACTAGCTTTGGATGGTTGGTCCATATCCCTTCTAAATGATCGCAGTGCACCAGAGCATGAGATACATCTTCAATACCATTGTGGCATAACTGACATATGGAATCCAATAGGATCTTTCGCTGCAATAGGTTTACTCGAGTAGGGAAAAGCTCTTTGCATGCTTTCCAAGCAAAGACCTTAACACGATGAGGAACTCTCATCGTCCAAATACTCTTCCAGACCATGTTATGGTTATCCTTCGAAGGCCTAATTGTACCTTGTCTAGCCCTATCTTGCTCTCTACTGAATTATACACAGACTGGACACTATAGTTGCCATCTTTTGATTCCCCCAATCAGCTTGTCCTCGACAACTTCAGCACTAAGACAGATTCTGGTGACCTCTAGTATGAGATAAGGTGCAAACCATGTGTTGAGCTTTGCAAGGTCCCACCAACTTGTAACGGGATCTATAATACATGACACTCGAGTCTCCTTACATGCAGCTTCATTTGCAGGATAATAAGGCAGCTTGTGTCCAAGGATCCAATAATTCTCCCAAAGGTTAATTAGTTGGCCATCCCCGACCCTCCATATATAACCCTCTTTAAGTAGCGTAGTGGCTTCCCATATAACACGCCATGCAAATGATGGGTAGGCACCTAACAGAGCATTGAATAAATAGGTTGATGGAAAGTACCTAGACTTATATATCCAATCTAATAGGGAGGATTGCTCTTGCAGGATTCTCCAACTCTACTTTTTTAGTAGATTGACATTGAACCGGTGAAGAACTTTGAAGCCCGTCCCTCCTTTCTTTTTTGGTGCACTTAGCATGGACTAGCTTGACCAATGACTTTTCTTCTCCCTTTCCTTATCCTCCCTCCAAAAGTTGGCCATTAGTTGCTCAAGTTCGGTGCACAAAGATAAGGCTAACTTGAAACAACTCATGGTGAAAGTCGGTACTGACATGACCATCGCTTTGATAAGCACTTCTTTACCACCTTGGGAAAGCATTTTTTCTTTTCAATTATGGAGTTTTTGCCACACCTTCTATTTCATATCAAAAGGCTGCATGCCGAGCTCTTCCTACCATTGGGGACAACCCCAAATATTTGTCCATATTACTCGAACGTTGGACATCCTAACATTGAAGTATTTGGTGTTGGACCTCACGGCTTACATTTTTGCTAAAGATTATCATCGTCTTCTCACGATTAACTCGTTGCCCTGAGATAGATTCATATACCTCCAATAGCTGCTGAATATGTCTACACTCTTGAAGGGAGGCTTTCCTGAATAGCACGCTGTCATCAACAAAGAGCAAGTGGTTTATTAAGAGGGCACCCGGCAAACTTTGATCACTGAGTCTGTGACGTGCAGCTGCATCTTTCAACAAGAAGATGGAGCTTTCAGTACATAGGAGACAAATGTAAGGTGACAAGGGGTCATCTTGCCTCAACCCTCTCGATGGAAAGATCAAATCTATGGAGCTTTCATTTATGAGGACTGAGACACATACTAGGATATAATTTTCTATTTTTTTAATTTTTGAAAATATATTTTCTAAATTATTATAGACAAAACGAAATATTACAAAAGTAAATCTACAAACTAACATACATGAATTCATATAATATGTAGGATTTTTCTTCATAAGAGTAACTTTACAATCAAATTTACTATATCAAGCTAGATTAATTTATGAATTTAGTTTGGTTAAATCTCTTTGTAGATTTATCCATTATTACGTTACAGATTGAGACAACATCACTAGATTCTTTATCATAATAATCATGATCATCAGTATATATGTATATCTATATAACTATGTTGTAATGAATGATTAAGTCTCCGATCGATATGCATGTATGGGAGATCAGCCACATCAATTGTATACGCATGACCTTGATCAAGATAAATTATATATATGTACATATCAAGTGTGATCATTATATTATTGAATTTTTCTATATTTATTTTATATATTCATCGTTAATTTTGAAAATATTCTAGTTGGTGTTATAAATAAATACATATATATATATATATATATATATATATGAATTCTGCACAACACATTACAATTATCAACTAAAATAGCTCCTGAAATATTACTAAAGTTTTAGATTTACAAAAAAGAGTATATACAAAGTGAACGAACCACAATTTTATTGTTTAGTCTACTTATTCTATTAAGGAATAACATATAATGTCTTTATTTACTAACAACCGTTAATTTTGGTATAAACATATATGTGTGGTGATATTTTCATTTTCGAGATAAATTGAGAATCACGTAAAAATTCGAAGAATAAAGTGAAATTTTTTCTTGGGGGTAAATTTGTCTTTGTAGGTGAAAAAATTGCACATAAGTAGCACGTGCTCAACTTTTTATTCCATTTAACATTATTGATAAACGAAGGAGATTGATAAGTTTTGAAAATAAGTGAGTTCACTTTGACGAAATTATTAATTTTAGTGGCACATTGTAGATTGAGTAAAAATCCGAGATGGCAGGATGAAATTAGCCTAATAACCAATAAATAAAGAATGAATGATGGAAAAACATTACTAATCCAGAGCAAATTGTAAAGAGCGAAAATCAGAGAAAAATCTCTCCCAATTATTTTCCCAATGTATCCTTCTTGGTTTGAGCCCAAGTTGAAATCTCAAGTGATGACGTATTCAAGAAAAGCTTAGATTGTAAGTAATCTTACTATTTTCAATAAAATATTATATTTGTAAGTAACTTTTTTTTTTTTAACTAATTTACTTTTTTGTTTACCTTCTTTAAATTATAAAGCGCCCATGCCTCACTTTCATAGAAAATTAAAGTTTAGTCCCACCAACTAATTCAAAGTGATTAAATCATTATATTTATGGCTCGAAAATGGGTGTAGGCAATGGTACATCAACAGAATCTTAAAAAACATTTAAATAGCCTTAGAAACAATTAATTAATTATAAAATTAGGTTATTTGACTCATTCATATTAAAGTATTTTTAATATTAACAAAAAATTAAAAAGTACATTTTAGAAAAAGAATTAAATTCATGTTTTTTCACAAATTATATACTTTTCTAGATGTTGCAAACATAAATACATTTCTGAAAAAATGTCAATAGACGAGAATACAAATATAAATTTTATATAATTACAGGTTTATTATAAAATTTTATTTCTATTAAAGATATAATCATAATTTTTAAAAAATAATTGACGTTTTATGTCGTTTCTAACTAAAAAAAGCTATTTTTATAATTTATTTCTAAACAAGTTATTTATTATTAATAATAGTATTTATTACTTTTATTGAACCACCATTCTAAACATTTGCTGAACTCTTTAAAAAAGCCTAACGATAGGTGGGGAGTATATGTATCTAATTAAAGAGTATATATTGCATTTATCGGCTGGTTTGATCTCTCGATCGGGAATGGATGCATCAGGTAGGCATTCGTGCTGCAATCACTACAAAATAAATGGTTTATTAGTGACCAACTATTTTTTATCAAAATAATTATTTTTTATAAAATTAGTTTATTTTTATAGTAATTAATCATTTTCAATACATATACTTCGTTACATATGCTCATTTTACTTATGGTGAACTAGAACGAACCCTTAAAAGAAACCTATCTAACTAGGTATACGTGGGCAATATATAATCTAATTGGAGAGGTTGCATTTATTTAAGAATAGGGGCATGCTTGGCTGTAGCCGGTGTGCTGTGCAGCACACCGGCACACTACATGCATTTGTGTTTTTTTTCCTTTTCCTTCAGTGTATCGCTGCAGCCCGATTGTAGCGAATATTTTTCCTTAAAAATAATATTACTTATCGAGTTAGACCGAAATTTTTTCAAGCGATCGTGCGAAACTTTCTTTCTTCTCATCCGTGATATTATGAGCAATATTACCGAACTTGCTACTGAATCTAGAATTAAAGTCAAAGTGTTATAAGGATAACTATTAGCTACAACTACTTATTGGGTTGCATGTAGACAATGGCAGAACCGGTAATTTATTTTAGGGTAGCCAAGCAAAGTTAAAACTATAACAAAATATTTTTTGTTCTATTTTTATATAATTTTTTTTACAGTATAACATAATTTGATAGTAAGAACTAAAATAAAAATAAAATACGTTTAATATAACATATGTATTACAAAAGTATATGATATGTCAAGAATAATATATTATTGAAATAATATAAAGATACTTATATAACTATATCTGTAACAATTTAATTGGACTGGAATTGAATGTATATTATTTGCTAACAACAAGAATTCACAACGTCTTCTTAGAGGGAAGACTGCCTCCTAAACCTCAGAAGGTTCTAATGATCAAAAAGTAACCGCTCCTCCATTTACATGCTTATTTATAGTGATTCACGTAAATGACTAAACTAGGTCTTCAAATCCTATTATTACATCAAGCAGTGTAAAAAGCAAAAAGTAACACTTACGGCCCATGGCCCACGACATCTCAGCTGACCCGGCCCACTTACCTCACTTACCTCACATAGCCCTGCCGACTACCGAATCTTATTCACTGGAACCCTAGATTCCCTTCCTACCAGGCGTATCACAATATCAAATAAAAAAAACATAGAGTGTTTAAAATTGCAACTTACATTAAGGTAAAGAAACAAAGTCATCAAATATTGAATCTAAATAAAAAATTTCAACTATTTCTCTTTCAATATAGACAACTAATTATTTTCTATGAACTCATCTTCAATTTTGTTGCAAAGTCTTGTTTTAATAATTTTCAACATGTCATCATGTTGTTAGATCATTTTATTTTATGTGAGATGTATTTTATTTTTAAATTAGATTAAATTTTTTAAAATTAGACTTGTAAGTAATTAATCTATAAAATCAAAATAATTTCGTAGAGGAGGGGTCCAAATAACTTTTTAGAAGGCAGGCCATTAAAAGATGAGATTAATATCCTATTGAATCATAAGAAAATAATATTTATATATATTCAAAATCAATATTTTTTTTTTCAAAATCAATATATATATATATGTTATTATCAAAATCATAGAGGGGGGCATGGCCCCTTGCCCTTGTGTAATGGGGGGCATGGCCCCCCTACCCTTGTGTAGTTTTGCCAATGCATGTGAAGACTGGTTTGAAAGCTGAAAATCGAGAGTCAAAAATCTTTCTCGACACTCGCTCGACACTTGACTCGAGCAAGACTCAAACAGAGAGTTTCGCTCGACATTCGCTAGGCACTTCGCTTAAGCTATTGTCAAAAGAATTTCAAAAATAGGATTTTTAGCACCATTTTTTATTGTTTTAAACGACTTTCAGCATATTTAGAGAGAGAATAATTTTCGAGTGATGCATATTGTGTGAGAGAGCAAAAAGGTCTAGAGAGAGTAAGTTGAGATTGAGTGAATGTAGTCTCCTATGCTTAATAAAATTTCTACAGTTGTATGGACATAGACAATTTGCCGAACCACATATATTGTATGTCGTGTGCTTGATTGTATTTGCTTTCACTTTTGTTCACCATCGTTGGTGTGTGTTTTGCATAATAACTGATATCAAGAGCTAAGGTCAGATCTGAAAGAGAATAATGGCTGGAAATCACGTGAACGCACTTGGGATCGAGAAATTTAACAGTACTGATTATGGATACTGAAAGATGCAGATCGAAAACTATCTTTATGAGAAAAGGATCCACCTTCCACTATTGGGAAAAAAGTCGGAGAGCATGGATGATACTGAGTGTAACCTGTTAGATCGACAAGTTCTGAAGATTGTTCGACTGACTTTGTTCAGAACAATGGCACACAATGTCAGTAAGGAGAAAACCACGGAGGGTCTATTAATGACTTTTTCAGGCATATATAAAGCCATTGACAAATAATAAAGTGCACTTGATGAAAAAATTGCTCAATCTGAAAATGTTGGAAGGTATGCCTATGGCCTAACACTTGAATGAATTCTACACGATCACAAATCAATTTTCTTCTATAGAAATTGAGTTTGATGATGAGATTAGAGCGTTAATTTTGTTGGCATCGCTACCAAATAGTTGAGAGGTCATGAGGATGGATGTGAGTAGTTCAACTTGCAAGATGAAATTGAACTACGACGACGTACGTGACATGATCATTGCTGAAGAGGTACGTAGAAGAAACTCCGATGAGTTCTCAAATTCAGGATCGGCCCTGCATGTTGACAATCAGGACAGAGGATATAACAGGTCGAGCTCTAAGAGTAGAGGGATGAGCAAGACGAGATTTCGGCAGTAGATGACATGCTGGAATTGTGGCAAGCTGAGCCACATCAAGAGAAACTACAGGATTTAATAAAGTGCTAAGGATAATGATGTGAATGTAGTGGTAAAAGAAATTCATGATGCCCTACTTCTTGTAGTGTACAGTCCGATTGATAATTATGTATTAGATTTATGAGCTTCGTTCTATAGCACCTTACATCAAGAGATCATGTAGAATTATGTTGCTGGTGATTTTGAAAATATATATGTGGTTGATAGAGAGGCACTAGATGTAGTGAAAGTGGGTGATGTGCGCATCACACTTTCAAACAAAGGCATGTACTTTACGACAAGTTAGACGCATTCCATATCTAAAGAAAAACTTGATCTATGTGGGACAGCTTGATGACAACAATTATGCAGTAGCGTTCTTTGGAAAGATCACTAAGGGTGCGCTGATTTTAGCGCATGGTAAGAGATCTAACTCTTTGTTTTTAACATCAAGGTCTAGTGACGTGCAGGGAAATACAAGAGTGCAAAAAGACAGGCTTAACGCGCGGAGCATATGAGGAAGCCAAAGTGAGTAAGTTTTTCTGTTCCCCATGTAAGCTTAGAAAAGTTGGCTAAGATTACCAAGAACAGTTCGAGACCGAATATTCCTAGTGCAATGGGAGTCAAACCGCCCAATAGATGTCCTGACTTAGGGCGATGTATGTGGGAAATTGAAGTTGGGCTCGACTTCAGTTTGTTTTCTAGCTTGAAGACGAGAGTTGTGAGCTATAGAGATGATAGGGCTTAGCTCGAACCAAGAGTTGGCATGTGGAGACCTAGTCTCCAAGTGGGAAATTATTGGGTTGTATGTGGAGACTAGTCTGGGAGGTAAAAATCAAGTGTCAAGAATCTTGTTCGACACTCGCTCGACACTTGGTTCGAGTGAGATTCAAACCTAGAGTTTTGCGACACTCGTTTGACACTTCGCTCAATTGAATATTGTAGAAATTTCAGAATTAGTGTTTTCAGTATCGATTTTGCTATAAATATGATATATTTGACTATTTTACACAAATTTCAGCATATTTTGAGGGAAAATAATTGTCAAGTATGTGCATATTACGTGAGAAAGTAAAAAGCCATAGAGAGAGTGAATTGAGATTGAGTGACTATAATTGCTTCTGGTTAATAAAATTTTTGTAACTCCGTGGATGTAATCTTCTGTGATTAATAAGATTGGAACTTGTTAACTTGAAATAGAACTTGTTAACTTTTCCTTCTTTTTTTTAATTATTCTAATACTTATTTGGCTGTTGGGAAAAGGTGAAGATCCTAAAACTCTAATACTTCCATCTCTATGCAAAGTTTCCACTTTCTACTTTAACCAAATCATTCGACTTTATTTTGGCAATAGCAGCACAAGATGTGTGCGTCGGGCTTGCTGCATGAATAGATCAAGACCATCGACGGCCTTAAGCGTAGTCTGTTAGCGCGATAAAATCGTTGGGCAACTTTGGGAGACCCCAAAACTCTAGTTCCCGTTGAATCAAGCCATTCTAGGTGTGTAATCTAGTTTGATCTACTGGGTTAGTTTTTAAGGGTATAAAATGCATATGCGAGAAAAAATTGTCGATTTCAAAAATGGAAACAAGGGGCTTGCCCACCTCTTTGTATCTGTTTGGGTTTCAAAATCGGGTAAATATTTTCTTGGAGTTTGAGTTATGTGCGATGATACAGTAATGATTTTCATTTAATTTAATTTCTTAATATATACAGTGAGTATGTCATTTGAATTATGTGATCAGTTTTAAAGTTTTTATATTATAGCGTTTGAGATAATGACGAGGGAAGCTCAGAAAGTGCAGATGCTTATAGAGTTGGAGATGGTGTGAGACAAAACAGTGGAGATATTTCTAGGACGAGGTGGGAGACGAGCTTTTTCATAAAGGAAGAAACCAGTGCATCCGCTTGCCCCTTTTCTGGCGGTGGTTAACCTTCAAAACGTTTTTTAATATGGTATCTTTGTAGGGCTTGGATAGAGATTAAAAAATTAGTCTCAGAATCTGTTTTTTTTTATTTTTCTTTTTATCACCATTTTTATACTGTGATTATTGTTTTGGGTATTTGTCCAGATAATCCACCCCTTCTAACATGTATCATCTTTAATTTTAATGAAATTTGTTTACTTAGAAAAAAATGCTTGCTTAGAATAAATAAAAAAATGAGAAACAAGTTCTCTCTCTCTCTCGCTGGGTGATGGAAATCTGATGTTGTGCATTCACATGATAATTGTAATGGAAAGTCTACCTATCAGTACTTAACCATTAGTGGCCCGAAATAAAACCAAAAGGTATATTCCTGATCATGAATATAATAACAAAAAACGATACATAATTATAATCTATACATTCACGAAAAACACGCATAATTTAAGTACCTCAGAGTTGCATGAATTTATATTTTTCAGTTGCATGGAAATATTTCCCGTTTAAAAATAATTAATTTATTATTCAAGCGAGATATATCGAGCTTGTTTACAAATTGCTTAATTTTGACAAAATAAGTATATATACTTTAAATAACCTACATTCGATCACCAAAGTTCAAGACATATACAACCCGTGGTAGTTGATCTGAATGTTATGTACTTTAATGCAGTATTAGTTAATTATCAATGCTACGTAACGTACGTTATACGTTCAACGTAGGTGTAGCATATATTTAACATGGCCGGCCTATTTCTCATATTGAATGGTCCCATTTTTCCGACTCTAGCTCTTCCAACTATAGATTTGTTAGCATTGTGCATGGCCGCCTTTGCCTAATTAAGAATTTCAGCGCTACCTAAACGGTATTATTATATATTGACGTCTTTGTATCATGTATGTACACATTGCTCGCGCGCTGTGATCAGAAAGGCGTACGAGCTGAGTAGGATCGTAAAGTGTTAAGAAAAAAATATGGAGTCGAACTTTTTGTGGCAGATTGTTGCAGTTGTACTGGGTGGCTACGCTTTTATATTTTGGTTTCTGAAGAAGGTGAACGAGTGGTATTATGTTGGCAGATTGGGAAAAACTGAGTGCCCTCTTCCTCCTGGCGACATGGGATGGCCCTTAATAGGAAATATGCTTACTTTCTTCAAATGTCTAAGATCTGGAGACACTAATGATTACATTTACCATCTCATGTCCAGGTGATCGATCTCTCTTTCTTTCATCGTGTCTCTGGCGTTAAAGATCACTAGTACTATTCCATGCATGCAAACACTACAAAAAAAAATATCTATTGTGGTTGATTATTTTTTATCAAAATAATTATTTTTTATCAAAATAAATTTGTTTTTTCTGTAAATAATCATTTTCACTACAAATAATAGTTACGAATGCTCAATTTTTTTTACATTGAAAGAAAGATCTCCCGGTCGACTGAATTTGTTGTAATTAATTGAAATCATGCAATATATAATTTATAAACATGATTTACGTGTGTAGGTAGGAAAAATTTATTCATTTTTTTTTCATCTTTTCATCATCAGAATGATGTGATATTAAATAATAAATTTATAAATAAAATCTAATAAATGATTTTTAATTATCTAATATCACATCATCCATGATAAGAAAATGATGAAAATTAGAATAATGAGCAGAATTACTCCGCACGCATGTTTTAATATGTTGGGAACATGCAATATGACAGATATGGGAAGACAGGAATCTACAAGACCCACATATTTGGGAGCCCAAGCATCATCGTTTGTCAGCCGGAGTATAACCGGCGTGTGATAACAAATGACCAGCAATTCGGGCTAGGTTATCCGAAATCAGCCTTCCTTTTAACAGGAGAAAAATCTCTACACAATATACCGGTGGTAGAACACAGACGTCTGCGCAAACTGATAGCATCTCCATTGAATGGGCAGGAAGCACTTGCAATGTATATTGAACACATAGAGAAGAACGTGAATCAGTCGATGGATGAGTGGGCGAGCATGAAAGAGCCATTCGAGCTCTTCAAAGAGATGAAGAATGCTACTTTCAAGGTCACAACCTTCGTTTTCCTTGGCAATATCAAGGAATCAACTTTTCGGGCAACCGACACTCTATTTACTGATTATCGTCACGGACTGATGGCTCCGGCCATAAATATCCCCGGTTTCACATTCCATAAAGCACTCAAGGTAAAGTAATTCTTCGTTAATTATATTATATATTTAAAAATGATGAGAATTGATCAGATTCTGATCTCGATCCGAACATTAGTAATTAACATTATTTCGTCGATCGAGCAATGCGCATCAGGCACGAAATAAGTTGCTAAAGATCATTCGATCTGTCTTGGAAGAAAAGAAGGCGATGGCTAAAAGTAATGAACCCAAGGGAAACAAATACATGATTGATTTACTTTTGGAAGTTGAAGATGAGGACGGAAAACCTCTGGATGATGAGCACACTGCAGATTTGATACTCACTTCCTTAGCAGCTGGTTTTGATGCCACCGCAACGGGAAGCTTGTGGGGATTTTTGCACCTTGCAGGAAATCCTCTAGTCTTCAGAAAAGCCAAGGTGTATTTTATATATATATATATATATATATATATATATATATGGCTAGTTATTGTGCAATATGCATGCATGCAGTAATCTAATTAATTCATCATGATCAATTAGTCTTCCCTTAAAAAAAATACAAATATAATAAAAGGAAAGTCCTGATCATGATGCATGAATTAAGTCTTGATCATGGCGATCATATGTCTAATCATTTATGTTCACGATTCTTATATATATACATATATATGGCTCATTAATCAGGAGGAGCAAGAGGAGATCGTAAGTAGAAGACCATCTACCCAGAAAGGATTGATCCATGCGGAGATTAAACAAATGCACTATCTTTCTAAGGTATATATGGATCAATGATTTTCTGCTCATTATTTTTAATATGAACTAATTCATACATATTTTTAAGTACATGTATATGACTCATTATACAGTTCGCAAAAAAAAGTAGCTACAAGCCTACAACTTTGAACGTGGAATCTATTATTTAGAAATTAAGAAATTAATATATATGATCAATTCCTTATATATTATATAAGCTGCATATATATATATATATATATATTATATATATAGATATAAGAATTGATAAGTCACAAAGTAACGCAGCATGCATGATGTGGTTCATGAGATTTGCTTTAAAATAAAGAAAGTTTTATAAATCAATGAATCATATTATTATCTGAAGTAGTTTTTGTAAATATCTTTGTGACCAATTATTCTCGTAGATATATATATATATATGTACGCCGCTACGTTCTGTCGTACAGGTGGTTGATGAAATGTTGCGCATGACAAATACCTTAGCACTATTCCGAAAGGCGAAAATCGATGTTAACATGAATGGTAATATTTAATATTTCTAGAGTTTCCCTTCTTAATTATTATATATATATAATTATTATTGTCTCGTAAGAAGGAAGTAATTTGATTTCCAGGATACACCATTCCAAAAGGATGGAAAGTTTTGGCCTGGAATGGAGCTGTTCATATGGATTCGAAAATATATGAAAACCCAAAAAGCTTTGATCCCTCGAGATGGGAAGTAAGTAGTTTGATACATTAATTTACAATGAAGTTTATTAATGCTGTTTTTGCTTTTTTTTTTAATTAATATATATATATATATAACTGAGTACGTTAATTTCATTTCTCTTGAAATAGAATACGGGTGCCAAACAACCAGGGGCTTTCATGCCCTTCGGAGCAGGAACCAGATTTTGTCCTGGAAATGAACTGGCCAAGCTTGTCATAACCATTTTCCTTCACCATTTTCTGCTAAATTACAAGTGAGTTTCCCTGGCCTTCACCCATGACCTTTTTGGGAAAGCTAGCATGCATTTCTTAATTTACATTCTGATCCAATAGAATGATACCATAAGAATTTAAACATTTATATATGGATTATCAGATTTTTGTAATTAAGTTGACTATTTATTTACCAGAACAATGATGGTTTATTTTTATAACAAATAATCATTTTTATCATAAACATCTTTCCACAAGTAATTAGTGTTTTTTAAATTCTTACTAATGGTTTGATAATACCATTATATTATGAGTGCAGGATGGAGCGAATTAATCCAGAATCCCCACTATGCTACACGCACGTTCCCTTGCCTTTGGACAACGGCCTCGTCCGATTCACAAAGACAACAGAAAATTAATACTTCTGCAGCTTGCTAGCTTCAGTTATATATAAGTTTCTTGCACTGTGTTTACTACATATATATATATATATATATATATATAAGCAATGATTATTAACGAATAAATTGTTTATATTGTCGACCTCCGATCGAACGGTGATCCAGTACTGTTTGAATGGTCTGTTGTGAGGATTAATGTTAAACCAGCTCCTAGTTATTATTAATTTCAGCTGTAACAGCTCCTTTATTTTTGTATTTTTTTTTATCTCCTTGGTCATCAAATGTTTATTTCTTTAATTTGTCTATTTCAGGTTTAATTTAAGTTTTTATTTATAACACACGTTAATGCAATGCAATGGAATCAAACAACCAATAATATTTAATTATCTTAATTATCTTGTTCTGAGTTTTCTTCACTCAACTTTCCCTCCCTCTATTCGCGCGCGTAAGAGTGTTAAAAATATGAAAAATGAAAAGGAGCACACTGGCTGTGAGAAAGAAAAAATAATAATAAAATAATATTATGAGAAGATGGGCAACAGTATAATGACTGCTTGCTGCCAATCACCCCTAAAAATATCACTATAATCAGAAATGTTCTTTATTTAAAATACATGTATAAACTGTTTTCAGTACACGTCAAAGGTTTGTTACGATTTTTCTGTTATTGCTTTCTGTCGTGTCGAGGTAAGGCCTCAATGGTATAAAGCAGCCGCTAAGGCCGCCACATTATATTCATTCAATTCAATGAAGAAATATTCGTCCATATAGCACTGTGTACGTCTTTCTATTTTTATTATGGTACTAGAGAACTTAGAGAAAAGAGTTTTCCTTTCCTTCAATTTTCTTTGTCTCGATTACCAAACAGCTTTCATGGCCAACACCAACGATTCTAACCCTCAATCTGTCACAAACCTTGATCATCCTTCAAATCCATATTATCTTCATTATTCCAAAAGTCCAGGCGCCATACTTGTTTCTTAACCCCCATCTATTTTAATGGATAACGATTATAGCTGGCATAAATCTATGCTCATTTTCTTGGAGGTCCAAAACAAGCATGTCTTTCTTGATGGATCCATTTCTCGTCCCTTTGATAATGATCTTCTTTTTGGTTTGTGGTGCCGCTGCAACAAGATAATTTTTTCTTAGATTCTCAGTGTTGTCTGCAAAAAGATAGCTAATAGTATCCTTTACATAGCCAATGCTCAAGAACTTTGGGATGATTTGCATAATCGCTTTTCTCAAGCAAATGGTCCATGTATTTTTCAACTGTAAAGGCAAATTTTTGGCCTCTCTCAAGATTTCCTCTCAGTTTTTGCTTATTTCACTCGTCTCAAAGGTCTATGGGATAAACTTAGCAATTATAAACCCCTACCTATTTTCACCTATGGTGCTCTCAAAAAAATCATTTCTACTCAGCACTCTGAGTATGTCATGCAAGTCCTTGTTGGACTTAATGAATCATTTGCTGTTATTCGAGCTTTAATTCTCCTTATAATATCTCTCCCACCCAAAATTACCAAGTTTTTTCCCTAATCCACCAGGAAAAAAGATACGTGAAATCCTTCCTACTAACCCCATAGAACCCATGGTTCTTTTATCTCGCCAAGACCTTGGTCGACCCACCAAATAAGCTCCTTCTCATGTCAGTGAATGACCACTTTCCATGCATTGAACACTGCTACAATGTATGGATACCCACTTGGTTTCAAGTCCAAAAATAGAGCATTTGCAGCTTCCGTGAATGCTATCTCAGGTTCTACTCCTGCTACTTCTAATTTTCTATTTAACCCTCATGTTTCACCACTTGTGGCAGCACTTGCTATACCCTTCACCATAGAGCAATATTAGCAGCTTATCTCCATGCTCAATTCTACCTCTGTGAAGCCAACAAGTTCTACTGCTCAGTTTGCTAACTTAGCCCTCTCTCACAACCTCTTAGGTACAACGTGTTTTTCTTCTTCTCACTCTGTGTCAAGCCCCTCCACCACCTGGATAATTGACACCGGTGCCTCGGATCATATGACCAATGATCCTTCTCTATTCAACTCTATTGTCCCTTGTTGCTCCCTTTTTAAACTCCCAAATAACACTTCTATTTCTGTTTCTCACAAATGCACTGTTTAGCTTTCCCCTGATTTAATTAATTTTATTGAATGTCTTTTGTGTTCCTGATTTTCATCTTAACTTAATTTTTGCTAGCAAACTGAGTATTGATTCTCACTGTTGCCTTGTTTTTCTGCTTGATTCCTACTTGATATAGGACCTTACCAACAAGAGGATGACTTATACTTTTACAAGCAGTCTGCCTTGAATAACTATGTCTCTAGTATTCGTGTTGCACCTTCTTACTTTGATTTATGACATTTTTTACTTGGGCATGTTTTTGCCTTTAGGGGCATGTTTTTGCCTTTAGAATGAGTTTATTATAGAAATTAGATTCTAACATCTCATATTCAGACTCTTTTCATTATACTACTTGTCCTTTAGCAAAATAAAAATATTTACCTTTCAAGATTAGCAATTCCATTGCATCTCATCTTTTTATTTAATCCATTGTGACATTTTTGGGACCATTTTCTGTACCCCCTCACTTTGGTTTCAAATTCTTTCTTACTATTGTCGATAATTGCACTAGATGCACTTGGACTTACTTGATAAAACACAAATATGATACTAGATCAATTTTAGAATCCTTGTTTCTCTTGTATCTACTCAGTTTAGCTGTGCTATTAAAACCATATGCACTGATAATGGCCCAGAGTAGTTCTTAATGAATGAATTTTACAAGTCAAAAGGCTGCATCCATTGAAGATTTTGCATTGAAACCCCTCAACGGAATGCTAGGGTAGAAAGAAAGCACCAACACCTCTTAAACATTACTAGAGTTCTCAAATTTCAATTTGGGATTCCACTCTCCTTTTTGGGTGATTGTGTCATGACTGCAACTTATCTAATCAATAGGATTTCCTCTCCTGTCATAAGTAACATCCCACCATATGCTGCTCTCTATAACCACAGTCCATCCCCTTGTCATTTAAGAGTTTCTAGTTCCCTCTGTTATGCCACCACACCTTTAAGTCATAGGCATAAATTCTCCCCTCGTGCTAACCAATGCATTTTCATTGAATACCCTTATGCCACAAAGGGTTATAAATTGTTTGATCTTGCCACTAAAAATGTCTTTGTTTCTAGGGATGTAATTTTTAATGAGAATATTTTTCCCTTCCTCACTTCTGTGTTGCCACCCCTAAGCATTGATAATTACCCACTAGTACTTCCCATTTCTTTGCCTGATATTACTCTTGATAATACTTCTTTTTATAATGATTATGTTCCTTCACAGCCTTTCACTGATATTTCTCATAATGAACCTCCTCCTTCCTCTTTTATATCTCCTCCAATACCCACTCGTACTTCTACTAGAATTAGACGGATTCCTGGCTACTTGTCTGACTTCCATCACTAGCTCCTTCTTTCTCAAACCTCACTCCAGCCTTCCTCTACTGCAACTGGTCCTCTATAGGCAGGTAAACCTCATCCTTTAGCCTTCACTCTCTCTTATCATCAACTTTCACCTCCACATTGAGTTTTCATTTTAAATTTATCTACCATACATGAACCCAAATATTTTCATGAGTCTATGTGCTACCCTCAACGGAGAGAGGCTATAGCTGAGATAGCAGCCTTAGAAGCTAATTAGACCTGGCAATTGACCACTCTACCTGCTGGAAATTTCCTATTGGGTGCAAGTGGGTTTACAAAATAAAACTCAAGTCAGATGGGTCAATTAAAAGGTACAAGTTCAGATTAGTGGCTAAAGGTTATACCCAACTAGAAGGATTTGATTACTCAAAAATCTCTTCACATGTTGCTAAGATGGTAACTGTTAGAACAGTTTTAACATTTGCTTCAGTTTTTAATTGGTACCTCACTCACTTAGATGTCAATAATATATTTCTGTATTGTGAACTTTATGAGGAAGTCTATATGAGTCTGCCACCAAAATTTGCTAAATAAGGGGGAAAATCAGTAAGTATGCAAACTACTTAAGTCTCTTTACGGCTTGAAACAAGCCTCGAGAATTTGCTAAAGATCATTCAATTTTCACTGAAGTCGCGGGTTCCTCATTAATAGCCTTACTTGTATATGTAAATGATATCCTAATAGTCTGTAATGGCATTATGGGTATTCAGATAGCCAGATCAGCAAATGTTATCACACTCAACCAAAGAAAATATGCCTTGAAATACTTAAGGATAGTGGAATGTTGGGAAGTAAGGTACAAAAATTCTCCATGGAGCAGAATTTGAAACTTAGTAGAACAAAAGGAAATCTACAATCTGCTAGAAAATGCAACTTCATACAGAAGGCTAATTGGTTGATTGATATATCTTACCATCACCAAATCAAACATCTCATATGCAGTACAAGTCCTTTCTCAGTTCACGAACAAACCTAGACACACGCATCTTGCAACAGCACATAGAGTGTTGCAATACATTAAAGGGATACCTAGATAAGTTCACTTTCTTAACTCAAAATCAAAGCTACACTTGAATAGGTTTGCTGATGCAAATTGGGCAAGCTATGTAGATAAAAAGAGAAGTGTCACTGGTTTTTGCATTCTTCTTGAATTGATGTAGTTAGTACAATTGCTTATTCCCCCTCCTCATCCAGCATTGTTATTTTGTGACAACATGTAGCTTTGCATATAGTTGCAAATCCTGTCTTCAACGAGAGGACAAAGACATTGACATTATTGTCACATAGTGTGGGAGAAACTTCCAGCTGGGTTGATTAAAACACTACATATCAAGAGCAACATACATCTAGCAGATATCTTCACATAGGCTCTAGGACAACGGCAATTCGAAACTTTGATCTCCAAGATGAGGCTATTAAAAGTACATAGTTCATCTTGAGGGGGAGAGTTAGAAATATCACTACATTTAGGAATATAATTTATTTAAAATACATGTATAAATTGTCTTCATTACACGCCAAAGGTCAGTTAGGATTTTTCTATTATTTGCTCTCTATCATGTCAAGGTAAGACCTCAACTGTATAAAGTAGCTACTAAGGCAGTGAAGAAACATTCTTCCATACATTTGTCTTTCTATTTTTGTTAAAGAGTGAGTGTATCTAGTTTCAGTATTTCTATGTTAAAATGATTCATGGATTTTGTCTCCAATTAACTTACACCCAAGCTCTGTTCATTATGTCATTTCTTTAGAAAATTTCACACTTGTAATTCTTTTATATTGAGCAATTTAATTCCATTAGGCAATTAAAGAAGATCTCAATTAATTGTTAACCACACTCAGAGTCTAAGAAACTTTAAACTTCTGAAGCTACTATAGATAATCATTTATCTGATGATATAGGGATTGATGCTTAGCTTGAATGTTTGTCCTATATTCTTATCCTTATATTGCATTCAACCTGAAATTCAAATCATAGTTTATAACTAAGCACATATCAAAATAACTAATCTATCCTCTATTGTCCATATCAAATTCATGTAACTCTTATATCAACTCAATGAAACACTTCAACTGGTATCAATTGAAGTAATACCAATTTCCCATTCAGAGTTTAATTCCATATATTCTAAATGGTTTTTCACCTTCTAAACATGATGGCTCTAATTAAGCGAGACATAGAAATAACTTGCACCCGATCCTTAACTTGTGAAAATAAGACATTTGAGCTTGTTTAACTTGTGATAAAAGAAAAAAATTTGTCTTTTGTAAATTTCTTTTTCTCTTAAAATAAGCAGAGATCTTGCTCAGGATACTCTTCATCGTAGAGAAGCTATGTATAGATGTTGAAGTGATTCCTGATTGTATTAAGCCATTATTTGTAATGGTTGATTGATTAATAAAGCATAAAGCATATTTCTTTTGAAAAAAACAAACAGAGATCTTGTTAGTCGTGTGGTTTTTTGTTTTTTCAAGAAAATTAAGATTTGGCTCAAAATAAAGTATGTAGGAGGAAATTCGCACTTACTAAGCAGAATCAAACTACTGAGAAGTCTTGTTCCTGATATGAATGGCATGCATGATTACAACTCACAGCTAAAACAAACGAGGCTACTAGAGACACAATTGCCAAGGAGACAACTTCAAGCATCTAAAAAAGATAAACCAGTGGTTCGGAGTCCAAAATTGGGTTTTGCACCATCCAATAATATAAAATCACATCGCCCTTCCATATTGTGAAATCGTAACCCTACATGCACCGAAACACTTGTGAGAAGTAAGAAGCCCCCCTACAGCGATTCTCTCCCAAAAATCATGGATAGTTGCAACTGAACAGCTAAGGTCGTTCTTCCCCTACAACCCACCGAATACTTACTAGCGACGAACACCCATTTTTTGTTGACGAGCTCGGTTCCACGCCGACGAACATCCACAACTCACCCTTCAATGCCGACGAGTGTATTGTCTTCTTATTCTTTTTTCCTCTAGATTTTCTTGAGATTAGGGCTTCAATTTCAATTACTCATAGAAATTAAACTATGATGATGTACTATATAGTTCTAAGTAGTGAATTAGCAACATTTGCAGAGATAGGTTGTGCTTTTTCTCATACTGGGTAGAATTTATAGTTTGGAAGTGGAAACAATTATTATTAAAAATACTAAGTGTTTCAATATGCATTAATATCCAACATTTCTTACATTGTGGCTTCTCTTAAGACTTGAACCGAAAACTTAACCTATTCTATACGCATTACTCAATATTGATCTCACACATAAGTGGCATCGTAGAAATTAGAGATTTGGATAGTCCTACCCTCCAACATTTATTACATTATGGCTTCTCTTATTGAATTTGCACCAATTGTTACTACTTTGTTTACTACATATAGAGAGAAGAATTTCAGAAGGTAATTTGTCAATCTAGGGAGTCCATCATGAAAGAATTTCCCTTTTTTAAACTTAAGATTTCTTCTATTTATATGATATTTAGTACATAGGAACTTGAGCATTTATGTCTTATATTTAATATTACCGTTCTCTATGGAAGAAGATCTCCTCACCATTTTTATCTTTTAATTCTAGAGATCATGCTGAGATTTTGGACACTTCTAATTCTAGCGTTGATAAAGTTGAGATAATTGAAAAAGACGGTGAGGTTGAACTCGACACGAACATGCTCGAGAAAGGCCATACAATTTCATCTTCATATGTTGAGTCGTATGTGGGGCTAGAGTTTGACGACGGTGATGATGCACTTAGAGTATCCTCATTGGTCTCATATTTTTTTTATCATCAAAAGTAAACTTTTTGCACACATACCAAAAAAATAATGTCATATTTGATCAAATATAACTAAAAAAAAGTGTAGAAAATAGCATAAAGGTACATTTTGCTTACTTTTTATTTAACTTTTGAATAGTAAATCATCAAAGTAAAAGTACACTTTTGATGATAAAAACATACGAGACCAATGAGGATGTTCTTAGTTGCTATAAAGCTTTCTCCAGACAAATTAGTTTTAGCATTTGAATAAATCATACACGGTTGTCAAGCACAAACAAGTCGTTAATTGGTGTTGAGTATGTGTGTTCGAGATAAGGCCACCATCGGTATAATCTTAAATGGAAAGAGAAAGCAAGACTCAAGGATCCGGAAACTCGGTGCGGGTGTAAGGTGATGATGATAGTAAAGAAGAATGAAGGCAAATGGGTTGTGTCCAAATTTATACTCCAGCATAATCATGAGTTATTAACACCTCGGAATACAACTTTGTTTTTTGGGCATAGACGGATGACACCAACTCAAAAAAAAATCTAATAGAAATGTTAAATGAGTCGAGGATACCAACATGGAAAATAATGTTTGTTTTGAGTAAGGGGCACGATGGTAATTACAATATTGATTGTATTCCTAAGGACATTCAAAATTATTTAGACAGTTGAAGGAACCAAGCCCTTGAAGAGAGAGACGGACAAAAGTTATATGAGTACTTCTTTGAAAGTGAATGTACTCGTTCAGGCTTTGTATAGTCGATGGAAAATTATTTATGGGCAGATGATAGATCATGAGCTGCATATTAATATTTTGGGGATATTTTTATGTTTGATGCTATGTACAAGATGCTCTATATGTAGTAAGGCAAATGCTATATACAAGCGTCGGGTGCAAACGGTTCAGAGCACTCTCAATGGAGTATGTTGAACCCAAGGTTTCAAGGTTCATGTAAATCTACACATGGATTTTGATGATAACAAATGAATTCAAAGAATAAAGGAGTCTCAAGCTCAAGTTGTCTACACAATACAATCAAGCACATCAAGGAACCAAGCATGAGCAAGAAGGGAACAAGTTCACATTAAAATCATAGAGTAATTTTGTAAATCTCTTAAAAATTCGAAATTAGGATTAAGGCTCAAAATAAATATTTTATCATAAAGCATTAAAATACATTTTCCACATGTGCATGAATATTTTGAAAATTAAATTTGAAAATTTTGAAAGATGATTGATTGTCATCTTTCACATGTGCATGATATGATTAAAGGTTTGAACTTTGAAAATATTAAGATGATTGATTGTCATCTTTCACATGTGCATGATATGATTAAAGGTTTGAACTTTGAAAATATTAAGATGATTGATTGTCATCTTTCACATGTGCATGTTTTATTTGAATATTTTCAAAAGTGGTGGATGCTTTTCTTGACTTATGCAAAAGGTAAATGTCTTTATTTGAAAATTTTGAAAAGTAAAGTGTGCTCCTTTTGTCACATGTAAAAAGTAAAAAGATTAGATTTGAAATTTTTGAAAAGTGAATGATGATGTTTTTGACATGAGAATCTTTTCAAATTTGAAATTGAAAACTCATTTGCCTATAAATAGCTCACTTGAGTTTTGCAAAAAATACAACAAGAGCTTACACATCTATTGCTAAGTTTTGCATCATTCCTTCAAAACTCTCATTCTCTCTTTTCTAAAGTTTTGAGCCTTAATTCTTATTCTTGTTGAGAGAGATATAGGTTGCGCTGTATTGTTTCTATCTCACTCATTGAGGAGTGTACTTTGATAGTCTACCTACTATCAACTCTTGTATTTGTAAGAGGGTGCGTATAACCCTTGGGTGTGTAGAAGGTGTTCTACACGGGGAATAGTTAAATCACCAAGTGTGAGGTGATTGGAAGTGTAGAAGGTGTTCTACACGGGGAATAGTTAAATCACCAAGTGTGAGGTGATTGGAAGTGTAGAAGGTGTTCTACACGGGGAATAGTTAAATCACCAAGTGTGAGGTGATTGGAAGTGTAGAGGGTGTTCTACACGGATTCTTTGGAGCGGTGCTGCTCAAAGGTGTAATAGGTTTCTATCTCCACCTAAAGGAGATTGAATAGTGGATTTGGGGATCCTCAAGAGGTAGCTTGAGGCGAGGACGTAGGCAGTGGGGCCGAACCTCGTTAACATACTGAGTTTGCTTCTCTCTTACCTTTACTCTTTATATTTATTACTGTTTCATATTTTGTTTATATTTTATATTATATATTTGATTTATAATTGTTAATTTTATAATACAACTCAATTCACCCCCCCTCTTGTGTTAGTCATCTGGGCAACAATTGGTATCAGAGCTAAAGCTCTGTTATAAGATTAACTATCTTTTGAGTTAAGATCTTATGGCTAACATTGCAGTTTCATTTGGTGAAGGTCAATCTAGCAGTCGGCCTCCACTCTTTTGTGGAGACAATTACTCATTCTGGAAAGTTAGAATGAGAATATTCCTTCAGGCTCAAGGTCGAGAAATCTGGAAATGCATTGTAAATGGACCTTATATTCCAACAAAAGTAGTTGATGGAGTAAAGGTCAAAAAGGAAGAAGAAGAGTTTAATCGTGAAGACGATAGACTTTATACTTTGAATTTAACTGCTATGAATTTAATAGAGTAATGACTTGTGCTACAGCAAAGGAAATTTGGGATAACTTGGAAGTTACTTATGAAGGAACTTCTCAAGTCAAGGAATCAAAAATTTATATTCTTACTCATGAATATGAAATGTTTAAGATGAATGATGATGAATCTATTTCTAGTATGTACACTCGTTTTACTAACATCATAAACAGCTTGACAGCTCTTGGCAAAGTTTATTCCAAAGTGGAGATAGTAAGAAAAATTCTCAATTCTCTACCAAAACGTTGGGAGTCAAAAGTGACAGCGATTCTTGAAGCTAGAGACCTCAAGAAATTCGAAGTGAATGAACTCATCGGGTCACTTATCACCCATGAGTACACATTGAAAAGAGGAGAAGAAGAAGGAAAGTTAAAGAAGAGCTTGGCACTTAAAGCTGTTCCACATGAAAGTGAAAGTGATGAAGATGAGGAAAATGACGACAAAGATGAAGAAGTTGCGGTGATAACAAGAAGAATTCAGATGTTCTTAAAGAAAAATAAAACTCCTCCAAGGAAATCCTTCAAAAAGTTTTCCAAGAAAGATTCAGGTAAAAATGACACTTTAATTTGTTATAAATGCAATAAACCTGGTCATATCAAGTCAGATTGTCATCTGCTAAAGAAAGATCGAAACAAAGGCAAAAAAGCAATGAAAGCTACATGGGATGATGATTCAAGTAGCTCAGATAGTGAAGCAAGCAATGGAGAATCAGCAAATCTTTGTCTTATGGCTAAAGATGACATTGAGGTAACAAATTTTGATAATATTGAAAATCCTTCATATGAAGAATTGCAAAATGTTTTAGAAGAGGTATATGAGGAATTTGAAAAATTGGGTATCAAGTATACTGTTTTGAAAAAGAAAAATTCTTCTTTAACAAATGAAATTGATATTTTAAGAAAAGAAAGTATTGTTTTGAAAGATGAAAATCTTGAGTTAAAGAAAAAGAAAACTGATTTAGAAAATATTATTGAAAATTTTACGAATGGAAAAAGAAATTTTGAAAAACTTCTTGGTAGTCAAAAATGTGTTTTTGACAAGGCAGGCTTGGGATATATGCCGAAACAAAAATACAAACCTTATAAAAACTTCTTTGATAATCCTTCCACATCAAAGTCCAATATTCAAAATTCTTTTCATAAAAATAATTTTGTTAAAAAAGGATACTATTATAATCACTCAAGTTCTTCATATATGTCACATGCTATTTGCAATTTTTGTAATAGAAATGGTCATAATTATCTTGCTTGTCCTATTAGAAGAAAACATACAATGACTATTAGGGCCATATGGGTACCTAAGAATCTTGTTTCTTTTAATACTAATAAATAAAGGACCCAAAGAATTTGGGTACCAAGAATTTTTTTAATTGTTTTTGTAGGTATGCATGAAGTATTCTACAGGTAAAAATAAATGATTTTTAGACAACGGATGCTCAAGATACGTGACAGAAGACAAAACTAAATTCATTGACTTCACTTCTAAAGAAAAAGGATGTGTGATATTTGGAGACAATTCAAAATGAAAGATCATGGAAATAGAAGGAAAGATCATCAAGACTTAGTACAAGATGCAAGCAAATAGTGGAAACATGTGAAAGATCATCCAGCGGAATAAATTCTAGGAGAACCTTCACGAGGTGTAAGTACTCGATCATCTCTTAGAAATATTTGCAATCATACTGCTTTTCTATCTCAGATTGAACCTAAAAATATTGATGAAGCACTTCTTGATGAATCTTAGATTCTAGCTATGCAAGAAGAGCTTAATCAATTTGAAAGAAATGATGTTTGGACACTTGTTCCTAGACCCAAAAATCATACTATTATTGGAACAAAATGGGTTTTTAGAAACAAGAAAGATGAGTCCGGAGTCATTACTAGAAATAAGGCTCGACTTGTAGCCCAAGGTTTCAATCAAGAAGAATGAATCGATTATGATGAGACATATGCACCAGTCGCAAGATTAGAAGCTATTCGAATGCTACTTACATATGCTTGTTATAAAGATTTCGAACTTTTTCAAATGGATGTTAAAAGTGTTTTCTTAAATAGTTTTTTTTTATTGAAAAATGTTTTTCAAGAGGAAAGATTGATATAACTCTTTTCATCAAGTATGAATAGAATGATATTCTTCTAATTCAAATTTATGTAGATGATATAATATTTGGTGCTACTAATGAAAATATGTGTCAAGATTTTGTTAAGAATATGCAGGAAAAATTTGAAATGAGCATGATGGGAGAACTTAATTTCTTTCTCGGATTGCAAATCAAGCAAGCAAAAAGTGGAACATTTATTAATCAGTCAAAATATATCAAAGAGTTACTCAAAATTTGAGATGGAACGTGCGAAGGTAATTGGAACATCAATGAGTCCAACCACTAAACTTGATAAAGATGAAAGCGGTAAGCCAGTTGACTCAAATGTATATCGAGGTATGATTAGTAGTTTATAATATTTGATAACTAGTAGACCTGATATTATGTTCAGTGTATATTTATATGCACGTTTTCAATCATTTCCAAAACAATTTCATTTGATTGCAGTCAAGCGGATTTTTAGATATTTTGCCATTACCATTGACTTAGAGTTATGGTATCCTAAATACACTTCTTTCGATCTTATTAGTTATTCAGGTACCGATTATACTGGTTACAAAGATGATCGAAAAAGTTTTAGTAGAACATGTCATTTCTTAGGTCGTGCACTAGTTTCTTGGTTTAGTTAAAAAAAAAAAAAAAAAAAAAAAACCAATACAACATTCTAGAATTAAGCATATTGAAATAAGATATCATTTTCTTCGAGATCATGTGCAGAAAGGCGATATAGTACTGGAGTTCACAAACACATACGATCAATTAGCAGATATATTCACAAAACTTTTACCAGAAGATAGATTATGTATGATTAGAAGAGAAATAGGTATGATGCATGTTATGAATATCTCTTGAAAGATAGATCAGAGTTCATAAAAATAGAGAGATATTTTTTTTAATACTTTTACATAAACTTGAGGTTCTTAGCCTCATGTTTGAGACGCTCATTCTCTTCATACAATATCATGTCATCCCTATCCATGGGAACTGGCAAGCGGAATGAAGAATCCAATAGAGATTTCAAC
Organism: Platycarya longipes; assembly: GCA_036559045.1. Lineage (NCBI taxonomy): Eukaryota > Viridiplantae > Streptophyta > Magnoliopsida > Fagales > Juglandaceae > Platycarya > Platycarya longipes. The sequence goes on from CM071797.1 coordinate 40,192,325, forward strand.
TTTTTATTCTTCTGCCGAAGGATTCCTTCCCTTGTGTGAGACTCTTGAACAATTCGTTGAAGTACAACAATTTGTTCTTTAAGCTTTTCAACCTCATGATTTTTGACTTGTAGCCGCTGGGAAAAAGCAACAATAGAGGATGAGTAGCGAGTCCCGAGACTCACCAAGTCGTAGATAGCATCAGAGTCTGGCTTATTAGCCAAACTATTATTCTCTTGCTGCAACATGGCGCCAATGGTAGCTGCAGAAAGGACATGAGATTGAGATGTAGAATACCTCATGGATGCATCTAGAGGAATGTTAGAAGAATGAGCCATTGAGAAAAGAATTGAAAACTTAAAGCGAGAATATTGAAGGAATGCAGATGAGTTATAGAGATGAGAATAAGATTTGATGCAAATCGGATGAACTTTAAAACTGATTTTATAGAGATAGCATAAAGAACAAGACAAACTATTGTCTCTTCAAATCTTATTAGTCAAAAGAAATATAAGATATGCTGGACACACATTGTCAAAAGTTTTCTTACTAGAAAAACGGTTCTCTGCTTCTATCATGGCATTGACGGCCTTAGGAGAGAAGATTGATGGTTGATGCGTCAAGGGTTCCTGATTCAAGTCTGGAACATTAGTGGAAGAGAATTGTTCGGCCATTCTATCGTTATGGAAAAACAGAACTTAGGTCAAGAAGCGATATTTTTTTTGGTATCTGATAGGTGAAAATGATTTTTTTATAGAAACTCAGAGCCTTCAATCCCGTTTGTCAACAACATCGGGCGATTGTTTAAATCTTCAGCCGCACTAAATTCACAGAGTTAGACTTCCAACATTTGCAGATTTTGTCGGACATGCATAGCTCCGCACCGCATTGCCAGAGCTAGGCCTGCAGCTTTTACTGTCTTTGTCAGACACGAATAATTTTAATTATTCAACTTCAAATCTCTAGAACATCTAATTCGTCAATAACATCAAGCGAATTTAAATCTTCTTCCGCACTGAGATGATGAAATTCGACTTCAACCTTTGCAGGTTTTGTCGGACACGGGTGGTTCTAACTTCTACAGTCTCTACTAATGCAGCGTTTTATTTGTCTATTGGTTATTGTAGGAATATATCTTATTGAACTAATTATGATTCCTTTTTAATGATGCCAAAAGGGGGAGAAGTTTTAGACTAGAACATTAACATTATTTAAATTGCTAAACTTGTTATATATGCTTGGAATTATATTTATATTTTTGCTTGAAAAACTAACGCACATTCTCAGGGGGAGCTTAAGTATTAATACAGGTTTCAGGTTCTATCAAGTCTTTGTCATCATCAAAAAGGGGGAGATTGTTGAACCCAAGGTTTCAAGGTTCATGTAAATCTACACATGGATTTTGATGATAACAAATGAATTCAAAGAATAAAGGAGTCTCAAGCTCAAGTTGTCTACACAATACAATCAAGCACATCAAGGAACCAAGCATGAGCAAGAAGGGAACAAGTTCACATTAAAATCATAGAGTAATTTTGTAAATCTCTTAAAAATTCGAAATTAGGATTAAGGCTCAAAATAAATATTTTATCATAAAGCATTAAAATACATTTTCCACATGTGCATGAATATTTTGAAAATTAAATTTGAAAATTTTGAAAGATGATTGATTGTCATCTTTCACATGTGCATGATATGATTAAAGGTTTGAACTTTGAAAATATTAAGATGATTGATTGTCATCTTTCACATGTGCATGTTTTATTTGAATATTTTCAAAAGTGGTGGATGCTTTTCTTGACTTATGCAAAAGGTAAATGTCTTTATTTGAAAATTTTGAAAAGTAAAGTGTGCTCCTTTTGTCACATGTAAAAAGTAAAAAGATTAGATTTGAAATTTTTGAAAAGTGAATGATGATGTTTTTGACATGAGAATCTTTTCAAATTTGAAATTGAAAACTCATTTGCCTATAAATAGCTCACTTGAGTTTTGCAAAAAATACAACAAGAGCTTACACATCTATTGCTAAGTTTTGCATCATTCCTTCAAAGCTCTCATTCTCTCTTTTCTAAAGTTTTGAGCCTTAATTCTTATTCTTGTTGAGAGAGATATAGGTTGCACTGTATTGTTTCTATCTCACTCATTGAGGAGTGTACTTTGATAGTCTACCTACTATCAACTCTTGTATTTGTAAGAGGGTGCGTATAACCCTTGGGTGTGTAGAAGGTGTTCTACACGGGGAATAGTTAAATCACCAAGTGTGAGGTGATTGGAAGTGTAGAAGGTGTTCTACACGGGGAATAGTTAAATCACCAAGTGTGAGGTGATTGGAAGTGTAGAAGGTGTTCTACACGGGGAATAGTTAAATCACCAAGTGTGAGGTGATTGGAAGTGTAGAGGGTGTTCTACACGGATTCTTTGGAGCGGTGCTGCTCAAAGGTGTAATAGGTTTCTATCTCCACCTAAAGGAGATTGAATAGTGGATTTGGGGATCCTCAAGAGGTAGCTTGAGGCGAGGACGTAGGCAGTGGGGCCGAACCTCGTTAACATACTGAGTTTGCTTCTCTCTTACCTTTACTCTTTATATTTATTACTGTTTCATATTTTGTTTATATTTTATATTATATATTTGATTTATAATTGTTAATTTTATAATACAACTCAATTCACCCCCCCTCTTGTGTTAGTCATCTGGGCAACAGAGTAGCTAAAATTTTTCTTTAAAATTGTACTTTTTACACAACTTTCCAAAAGTTTTGGTCATATTTGATCAAAGGCTACTAAAAAAATTGTAGAGAAATGTCAAAAAGTACACTTTATTTTTAAAAGTGCATAGTAAGTTAATTTTTTTTTCAAATGTAAAGAAAAATTTAACTTTACTATTCATTTTTTTAAATAAAGTGTACTTTTTGAACTTTTTTCTACAATTTTTTTAATAGCTTTTGGTCATATTTGATCAAAAGCTAATTCACTGCTTACAGCTATGTAGTAAATCACCATAGTTTAATTTCTAAGAGTAATTGAAATTAAAACCCTAAACTCAAAAAAGTGCAGAGAAAAAAAGAATGAGAAAAGAATATCCTCATTGACATCAAAGAGTGAGTTGTGGGTGTTCATTGACGTGGAACTGAGCTCATCGAATAAAAAAGGATGTTCGTCACTGACAAGTATTCGACAGTCACTTGAAACTATCCACAATTTTTGGAAGAGAATGAGTTTTTGGGAGAGACTCACAGTAGAGGTGAGGGGAATTCCTCAGGAGAGATGGGAGTCTCACAAGTGTTTCGATAAATGCAGGTTTACAGTTTCACAATATAAGGAGGCGACGTGGCATTATATTATTGGATAATCCAAATCACAGGTTTACTCGTCTAGAAATTAAGATAAGATAAAGTATTTTTAAATATGTTTAGATAAAAGTTGATATTCAACTTATTTTATCTCTTTTAATCATTATAATTGTTCTAAATTTTTATACTAAATATAATAAATTATTCAAAATTTTTAACTCAACATAAAAATATTATCAAAATAAAAATTTCTATAATATTTTATTTATTTTTTAACTGTATTCGATTCTCTCGTTTTATTTGTCTAATTTCAAAACTAAGTTCATTGTGCGAACCTTACTTCAAATATTTTATCAGCCTGCAATGTCCTTCCATTTTTTGTTGGAACAAAAAATAAAAATGAATAAAGAAAGACTATAGAAACTGAAAAGCAAGTCCACCGTCTACCCTCACTACCCGTTTGTTTCGTTCGCTAAGGCTGCGAACGTAACTCTCACAAGCAAAGGCCTTTCTTTCTCAGCTTCTCATCTTTCATCCATGAAAAAAGAAGCAGAAAAAAATGTAGCACCAAAGTCCATTTGGAGTCAGTTTCTATATGAGTTTTAATTTTCCTATTTCATCTGAATTTGAGAATTTTGGTGAGAGCTTTGAGAGGTTCTGTTCTGGATGGGGGCTTGCTGGAGCCATGGGATTGAGGCTGTGACTCCTTCTTATACAGGTACCTTTTGATTGGTCGTTTGTTTGTGTTTTGTTGTTGATTCTTATGTTATTTATTTTCAACTGTTTTTCAGTGCTTGATTGAGCTTTATTTGTCTTAAAATATTTAGTGTAGTAACTTGATTATCTCCACCTAATTTAACTTAATTGCCTGAATTTCCATCGGTTGTTTAAATTGCAGTAGAGATTAATTTAAGCGTATTTGTTCAGTTTCCGCTCTTTTAGTTTTACTTTGGATTCTCTTTTTGAATAAATAAATTTCCGTGAGAGAAATATTTTCCTCAGGATATAGTTTCGAATTGCAAAATATTGTGATTAATTTTCTCTTGGTATGCTTTTTGTGCAACTGGGTGCCATGGAACTGCTAGAGGATTATTCAAACACTGTTGCTAACTTAGATGAATGGTGGAAATGCTGTCTGTTTTGGTGCTAAACTTCCAAGTTGAATCTTCGTAATCATGTTTCTGTTGGGAGTTTTTGGTATTGAGCCTGGTTTTTTATATAAGCGGCCGAGTTGATGACCCAACCCAATAAAGATTCGTTGCAGTTCTTTTTACTCTTTTTTGCTTTAGATTCAACTTGCTGGATTAGGATCTACTTGTATCTAATATTATACCCTTGTACACCCGCCCTACCATTTTTTGGTCATCTGAAATAAAACTCTCTACAGCTCTGTGGACAGCACATTGTCAAGCTATATAAATCTTGTGTCGTGCGACCCATCTTATTGTTCCTAACAGTCTCAATGGCTTTTGTCTAGGGTTTAATTCCAAAAATTTGAGCACAGATAGGAATGACATGAGTAGTTCAAGTGGCAAGTTCTCATCCGCTGCCATGCCCATGACTCCTAGGAGTGAGGTGGAGATTTTTCAGGCCTGCAACTTGAAGAATTTCGTCTTCAGGGAAATCAAAATGGCAACAAAAAACTTCCGCCCTGATAGTGTGTTAGGAGAGGGTGGGTTTGGTTCAGTCTTTAAGGGGTGGATTGATGAAAACACACTTAAAGCTACCAAGCCCGGAACAGGCATAATGATTGCAGTGAAGAGGCTCAACCAACAAGGACTCCAGGGTCACAAGGAATGGTTGGTCAGTATTAGTTCCCTTCTTAGTTCTTCATTCTTCGTATTGCTGACTGTGCATTAACTGGCTCAGGAAAATTGAATGATTGTTGGCCAGAGTTGCTAGTTTCTATGTGAGGAGCTTTGTCACATAAGGATGGTTTATGAATTGATCTTGTCGCCTTGATAAGATTGACTATTGATTGCTAATTGAGTTGACACTGGATGTTCATATATTTTGTGGGTGCTGCTTAGATTGGCAAGATTGCAACTTTGCAAATGCCAACGTTTAGAAAATTCTTAATGTGTGAAGTAGTTCATTTTCCGTTATGTTTTTGGGCATACAGGCAGAAATCAACTATCTTGGACAGCTGCATCACCCAAATCTTGTGAAGTTGATCGGTTACTGCATAGAGGATGAGAACCGGCTTCTGATATACGAGTTCATGCCTAAGGGAAGCATGGAAAGTCATCTCTTTGGAAGTGAGTTTTTAATATGAAAGTTCTATATACTATACCCCCTTAATTGCTACATATAAATAAAAAAACACTCTTTTATGCTAACCTTTCAAAAGAAAAAAAAAAAATTGCAGTTATGTTATTTCTTACAGATATGTGTCTTTATTGTGGCATTGGATTATTGTTGAAGCAGGGGGTTCTCATATCCAGCCACTTTCTTGGCATGTCCGAATGAAAGTTGCTCTTGGTGCCGCGAAGGGGCTTGCTTTTCTTCACAACATTGAATCAAAAGTTATATATCGTGATTTTAAGACCTCAAACATCCTGCTTGATTCGGTGCGTAGTTTGGAAGCATGCTTGATCATATTTACTTGGTCTTAAAATTCAATCAGACTTAATTTTTGTTGTTCTGCCTTTGTTGCTTTGAATTCACAGGACTACAATGCAAAACTCTCTGATTTTGGGCTGGCCAGGGATGGACCAATTGGAAATAAAAGCCATGTATCTACTAGAGTCTTGGGAACCCATGGATATGCTGCTCCAGAGTATCTTGCCACAGGTAATCTTTCAATATGTATGTTTCATCAAGAAAGTCATTGATCTATGTGTACCATAACTCCAATTCTCTAAAAGCCTTCTTTGGACACCGTGATAAAGTAGCCTACCGTTCACTTCACAAAAAAAAATTCAGGTTTTCAGGGAGGGAATGACATGTGAAAGGTGTAACTAAGGAAAACAAATCATCGCCTAAGGTGCAGAAATACAATCAGAAATGGAAGGCTCATTGCAAACAAACCAACAGAGTAATAGTGTGTTTTGATGATTAATTGCATGTTTTATTGTGTAGGTCATCTGACTTTCAAAACTGATGTCTATAGCTTTGGAGTTGTACTTCTAGAAATGTTATCCAGTCAGCGATCTCTAGACAAGAACCGGCCATCCGGACAACATGACCTGGTGGAGTGGGCAAAACCTTACTTAGCCAGTAAACGTAAGATTTTTCGTGTTCTGGATAACCGTCTTGAAGGTCAGTACTCGCCAGACCAGGCCCGAAAGGCGGCTAACCTTGCACTCCAATGCCTTGCTATGGACCCCAGGAACAGGCCCATCATGAACGATGTGGTAAAGGTGTTGGAGGAGCTTCAGGAGCCACCAAGGAGTTAGCACAGAGAGCACCATGAAAACGTTCATAGCCATTCCAACATTGGCATGCCTGGGTGGAAGCTTCTAAATTCACCATGAACCCGAGGCCTTCTGTTTATGTGGTTTATGCCTGAGGGAGGTAAAAGTTTCCGATGCAGTAGGATGTAGATATCATTTTCTCTGTCTGCAAGAAAGAGTCTTCGCAGAGTTGGAACAGACTTTCAGGTATTCAGGCGTGCAATATGCCTGTGTTTATTTAAGCATTGTACAGTTTTTGCTTATTTCCGATGTAAATACTATATTAGTCTAGACTTGACATGTTTTTTCTAATGTGGGGTTCCAATGTGTATGTTTTTTTGGTACTGAAGTGACCATGTTTGTCCATCTGGAATTTAGAGGTAAGGGTTCTCATGTCATAACAATGGTAATGCTTGATACCTGATGAGCATTAATCAATTGGGTATCAGTATATTTTTTTATATAATTTAAATATGAATCGTCTTTTCGTTTTCTAAATTAGTTCCTTTATATATATATATATATATATATATATATATATATATTCTTTAAATGCTATTTTTTACATAAATTAATTATTTACCTATAACAAATTAGGAAGGTATTTTTCGAAAACTAACATTTGTAAAAATTATGCCACTGTTCGAACATACTGTAGAAACTTCCGAACGTATTTCTACTTCTGCCAATATTTATTCATCTATTTTGCTAGAAATTCCATTCGAACTATTCAATTGTCATTCGAATGTTAACTTTCCATGTTCGAACGGTAACTCCTTCGTATTCAAACATTTTTTTTAAAATTTTTTTTAATGAAAAAATGGCATGACATTTCAAGACGCACAAGGGCCTTAAGAGTCATTACAACATAAAGCTTCAACATAATCACATGAACCAGAAACTGAGTGACTATATGCCACCAGATTCCTTACAACATAAAGCATCAACGTAACCCACATGGTCCAGAAACTGAGGGACAACATGCCACCAGAGTTCCATGTCAGCAATTGTCCATGCGTGTCTTGCTAGTGTATGGACAGCTGCATCTGCCAATCTTGGTACATATTGCACATAACAGTTAACAAATCTTTTCCTCAGGCTTTGAATTTCTGCTACCCCATTCCTCAACTCAGAGAAGCTCTCATTTTCCTTGTTGAGTTCCTCTACCATGTTTAAACAATCACTCTCCACCAAGAGATTGTGAATACCAGGGTTCAAACTGAGTTGCAGTCCTCTTAAAATAGCCATTACCTCAACATTTCTGGTTCCATAAATTCAGATTTCAACCTGCTACAAGACATGATAACAGCACCGTGAGAATCAGGCAGAATTGCTCCAATACTAGTTTTGTTACAATAAAAAAAAAAGAAGAAGCCCCATCTACATTTAACTTGAACCAATCAAGAGGGAGCAGACACCAATGAATCTGTTTCTGCCTTGATTGCACTGACAGCTGCAAAGCATTCTTGACAAAATTCTTCAAAGAAAATGCATGATCCAATACTTTGAGAAGGGGCCAAATTAACAGAGTCCTAGACCATTTTACTTCTTCGAAACCAGAAAGCACAAGCCATTAAGATCAGATCAGTAAAGTCTTCAGAATTGTCTTTTGAATGAAGTTCCATAGCTAAACTGAAAAAATAACTATTGGTGTCTTGCAAAGGCAAAAATGGGAATCTGTTCATCTAAAATTGAAGAATTGGGAAGTAGAATAGTGTAGCATTTGCAACATTCTCTAGCTGCTTATCACAAAAATAACAAGCACCTTGAACTGATCTTCCTGAGAAGGTTCGATATTGACTGGCAGAATATCCTTGCAAGCCCTCCACCCAGACATTCAAACTTTATGAGGAATCTTCAACTTTTAAAGAGCTTTCCAGAAACTGTTATGTGCCACCACAGTTGAACTTTCTCCATGTTAAGTAGCATTTAATCTTTGAAAGAACCTGTATGCACTTCTCACAGAAAACTGGCCACTCCTTTCGAGTTCCTATATCCATTTATCAAGTTCATCTATAATGCTTGGGTGTAATTTTAATATCAACTTGGCCACTTTTGGATTGAAGAAAGTCATAACTTTGGGTAAAGATAAGCGTAATTGTTATATGATTTTTATTATAATTATTAATTTCTTTTTATTCTTATTTTTTTATTTATATTCTTGTGTTGAAGGAATGAGAAGAAAATGGAAAAAAAATTGGACTTTCAACCCAATTGAGAGCCACGGCACTCGCACTTCAATTTGATGGACTTCAACACATACGGGCCCCACACTCTTACTTCAAGTCTTCAACATAAAGAGCTCCAGCCCATTCGGTCTTGAACCCAACAAGGAGCAGCCGCATCTCACATTCCACACAGGAGACGGGAATTGAATTCATCTCGGGCCCGCACGTGCATGTCTCACTTAATGGGTCGATGGTTAGAGTTTGTGTGACGCACGGCACTTCAAGCGGGATTTCAGTGCGACAGCAACGTAGAGTTTAATCGGGACTTAATTTCTTGGCACAACACGGCATAAGATATATGTGAGAGTTTGCTACAGAACGGCGAGCAGGCCTGACAAGAAAATAAAATGGAGGAGGCCGCGTGATAGATCAAGCCGAGAGGTGTAGGGATATTTATTAAAGATTTTTCTTGGGAGTTTTTTTTTCCTTTAAGATAGAGGTAAAAGTTACATATTTTATCAACCAATTTTAATAAAGAACATGAGTTTTATTTACTTTCTTTTTAATTTTATTATAAACTAATTTTATTTTCTAGAACATTGATGTAGTCTAATATTGAACACACAGTTTATCTTCCAAATTATTTTATTTTTAATATTTTTATAATTGACTGTTTAATTTTTATTCTCAATGCTTACAGTTTTTTACGAATTATTATTTGATCAATTGAATTACAATGAAACTGAGAGGTGATTACTTATTTTAATTCTAAAATTAAGCATCATTAGTTGAGCGAAAGTAAAGATACTTTATCGCGGCTAGTGTGATTTTTCAAAAAATTCAAAGAATGTAATGAGTCTCTAATTAATTAAATTCACATAGAGATATGAAATTGTTAGTTAGAGATATTTTCAATATTATTCGAGAGAATATATTGAATAATTAAGGAATTTTTTAATCATCTACGTGTGATTATTAGAATTTAATAATTATAAAGAATAAATTGTGTAGAATTTGTTAGATGATAGCAATCACTCTAGATCCATTCTTATTATATTTTTATACTCTTAGATTTTAAACTCTATTACTTTTTATTCGTAGATTTATTTTTGTTAACTAATTTAATTTAATTTAGATAGTACAAATATTTTTTTTTTCAAATAGTAATTAATCTAGTGAATTTCAGTATTCAATAACTTAATTAATCCATGTGAGTTCAACAGCTATTTTCTACAAAACACTTTACTACTTGTTACGATTTTGTGCGCTTACAGATAATTTTATGCGAACAAATTTTTGGCGCTGTTGTTGGGGATTAATTATTTGTTATTGATATTGATACTAGCTAGATTTTTACTACTTTGAATTTTATTTTATTTTTAAAATTGAATTAATTTTATCTGAATTAATTTTATTTCTTTTCAGGAATTGGAAGTGCATGGCCCAATTTAAACTATTAGAGCATACAATCTTCTCTTTGATCTCGAGATTGAAATAACCTTACGTCAGACCAAGAAAGAAAAGAAGAAATAGGCCAAGACATTTCTATCTAATTTGGCTGATTAGAAGCACAAGGCATTAAGAGACTATGTTATGCCTTCAGTTAATGTGGCTACATCGAACATAAGGAGACCGGCCATACAAGCCAATAATTTTGAGATCAAGCTGGCTATCATTCAAATGATACAGCAAACTGTCCAATTCGAAAAACTGTCACAAGAGGATCCCAATGTCCATATTGTAGATTTATTGAAAATTTGTAATACTTTTAAACATAATAGAGTGACAAATTATGTGATTTGACTAAGGCTTTTTTCCTTCTCACTTAGGGATAAAGTAAAAGCTTGGTTGAATTCTTTGTCACCCAGCATCATCACCACATGGGAGGAATTGACACAAAAATTTTTAGCAAAATATTTTCCTCCCACAAAGACAGCGAAGCTAAGGAATGACATCACAGCGTTCATGCAATTTGAAAGTGAATTGTTATACGAAACATGGGAGAGATATAAAGAATTATTGCTAAGGTATCCTCATCATGACCTTCCAGTATGACTTCAAATGCAAACATTCTACAATGTTCTGGGAGCTACAAATAGGTATATGGTTGATGCAGTAGCTAAATGGACTTTAATAAGTAAAACTCATAAAGCAATCTATGAACTTCTGGAAGAATTGGTATCCAACAACTATCAATGGTCTTCAGAGAAAGCAATGTCAAGAAAAGTGGTTGGAGTCTTTGAACTTGAGTATATTACCGCATTGGCGGCACAAATGACAACTTTATCTCAACAACTAGGTAATATGAATGTTAATACTATTCAAACTAATATTATTTGTAATCATTGTATAGAAAATCATTCAAGTATAGATTGTCAAGTGGGGAATCCTTTTATCCAATCGAGTTATGGACAAACAAATTACGTGTCAAATTTTCAACGTCAAAATAATCCATATTCAAACATTTATAATTTGGAATGGAGGAATCACCCCAACTTTTCATAGAGCAATAATCAAGAGCCGGCTAGACCACTTCAACAATTCCCACAGTAAGAGAAGCCAGCACTTGAGGACAAGTTCACGTAGTACATGCATAAGATAGATATGGCAATCCAAAACAACTCGGCTTCAATCTGCAATCTTGAAGTGCAGATCGGTCAGCTCTCAAACATGCTTACAGAGAGGACCGCAGGGATTTTTCTGAGCAATACTATGACCAATCCAAAAGAACATGTCAAGACAATATCGTTGAAAAGTGGGCGGATAAATGAGGAGCCTAAAGTAGAAAATGCCAAGCAAGATGAAGCTGTCGATAATGAGAAGTCCAAGATGAAGGAAGCTAAGTCAGAGATGAAAGAAGTGGAGCAAGCCGAGACGACTATAAAGAATCAAAGAGTTTCAAAATCCAAAAAGTCTAAGGAAGTTACTTTTGAAATTTATTTTTCTTTAATTTATGATCCACCAAATCTTTTTCCACAAAGATTAAGAAAAAATAATGTTGATAAACAGTTCTCAAAATTTTTGAGCATATTCATCTCATTAAAAATTTAGAGCAAATGCCTAATTAAGCTAAATTTTTTAAGGATATTATATCAAAGAAGTGAAAATTGAAGGAGCATAAAAAGGTAATGCTGACAGAAGAGAGTAGTGCAATTTTACAAAAAAAACTACAGCCTAAGTTGAAAGATTTGGGGAGTTTTACTATCACTTGCACAATAGAAAACTCTTATTTTGATATAGTTTTATGTGATTTAGGGGCAAGTGTTAATCTAATACCTCTCTCTATTTTCAGAAAATTGGGTTTGGAGAAATAAAGTCAACCACTATCTCTCTACAATTAACTGATAGATTTATTAAATACCCGATAGGTATCATTGATGACGCACTCGTGAAAATTGATAAGTTCATCTTCCCTGCTGACTTCATTATTTGCTCTATGAAGGAGGACGAGTAGATCCCTTTAATACTAGGCCAACCTTTTTTACGACGGGAAAAACCTTAATAGATATCCAGCAAGGAAAACTTGTTTTGAGGGTTGGAGAGGAGGAGATCACTTTTGATGTATTTAAGCTTATGAAATTCCCGTCTGAGGCACATTTTTGTTTTCAAATAAGTGATCAAAACGTGATAATGGCGGACGAGACTTATACAGCTGATTTTTTAAAGCTACCACTTGAGGTATGTCTTACTCGTTTTACATCTATTGAATTTGATGATGAAGAGGTTAGAGAGTGTGAGAGATATTTTGAGGCTACACCATTCTTTCCTCTTTCAATGCAACCAAAAGTGAAAGAATTAAACTCATTTCTGCCGACATTTCCAAGTAAGGAACCACCTAACCTTGAGCTCAAACCACTTCCATCAAATTTAAGGTAAGCTTTCCTATGCCAAGACTTTACTTTTTCAGTTATTATTAACAATTCTTTGAGTGATGTAGAGGAGGAAAAGTTGCTGAGAATTTTGCAGGAACACAAGATGGCCTTAGGTTGGACCATCTATAACATCAAGAGAATTAGTCATTCAATTTGCATGCATAAGATTTTAGTGGAAGATAAATATAAGCCGATTGTCCAACTCCAAAGGAGTTTGAATTCGTCCATGCAATAAGTGGTACATAAAGAAGTGCTGAAACTATTAGATGCCGAGTATTTATCCGATCTCAGACATCACACGAATAAGTCCAATACTAGTCATTCCAAAGAAAGGAGGAATGACCGTGATAGAAAATGACAACAATGAACTTATACCGACAAGTACGGTCACGGGATGATGAGTATGCATAGATTACAGATGACTTAATGATGCAACTCGAAAAGATCATTTTCCATTACCTTTTATTGATCAGGTGCTAGAAAGACTTGCAAGGCATGCTTACTACTGTTTTCTAGATGGATATTTTGGTTATAATCAAATAGCCATCACGTCCGAAGATCAAGAGAAGATCACTTTTACTTGTCTGTATGGAATATTTGCATATAAGCAAATGCCTTTGGCCTTTGCAATGCGACAACCATATTTCAAAAATGCATGATGTCCATCTTCTCGGACATTGTGGAAAGTTTTTTAGAAGTCTTCATGGATGACTTCTCTGTCTTTGGATATTATTTTGATAATTATTTGTCTAACTTATCTTCAGTTTTGGAGAGATGTAGGGAGACAAATCTAGTCTTGAACTGGAAAAATACCACTTCATGGCTGATGAGGGGATAATGTTGGGCCACCGAATCTCCTCTAAGGGAATTGAAGTTGACCAAGATGAAGGGCATGAGAAGTTTCTTGGGACACGCTGGATTCTACCGACAGTTTATTAAGAATTTTTTCCAAATTACTAAATCTCTCTGTAATTTGTTGATTAAAAAAACTCAATTTGAATTTTCTGATGAATGCTTGCATGCTTTTAAAACACTGAAAAAGAAACTAATTTTAGCACCTATAATTGTGTCATCGAATTGAAATTTACCATTTGAATTAATGTGTGATGCCAATGACTATGCTATAGGAGTTGTTTTAAGGCAGAGAAAAGATAAAAATTTTCATGTTATTTATTATGCATGTAGGACTTTAACAGAAGCTAAAACTGAATTATGCTACTACTGAAAAAGAATTATTACTAGTTGTTTTTACTTTTGACGAATTTCATTCTTACTTGATAGGTTCAAAGGTCGTTGTCTACACCGATTTGCTCTTAAGTACTTGTTTGTAAAGAAGGATGCTAAACCAAGATTATTTTGATGGATTTTGCTTCTACAAGAATTCAATTTGGAGATTAAGGAAAAGAAAGGTATTGAAAATTTGGTGGCGAATCATTTGTCCTAGATGGAGTTTCCAGGTACGGATGATGAGCGACAATTACAAATTAATCAAGCATTCCCAGATGAGCATGGCTATACAATTTGTTCCATGATATGCCAACATAGTCAATTACTTGGCGTAGTGAATTCTACCTCTCAGGATGACATATTAACAAAAGAATAAGTTCTTCTCCAACTTGAAATATTATTTTTGGGAAGAACCTTTTTTATACCAGCACTCCGCGGACCAGATTATCAGAAGATGTGTGCCTGAGGAGGAGATGGAGACCATACTCAGACATTATCACTTATTGGAAGTTGGCGGCCACTTTGGTGGTGCAAAAATAGCGACAAAAAGTCTACAATCCGAGTTTTATTGGCCATCTATTTTTAAAGATTCTTTTAAATTTGTTAATTTGTGTGATCATTGTCAAGGAGTTGGAAATATTTCTAGGAAACATGAGATGCCTTTAAACAATATTTTGGTGATTGAATTATTTGATATTTGGGGTATAGATTTCATAGGTTCTTTTCTATTGTCATATTCTAACAAATTTATTTTAGTAGCTGTAGATTATGTCTCCAAATAAGTGGAAACAGTCGCCTTGCCGACTAATGATGCGAGAGTCGTAGTGAATTTTATGTGAAAGAACATCTTCTCCCGATTCGGCACTCCAAGGGCTATAATCAGTGATTGTGGAAAGCATTTTTGCAATTGCCAACTTGAAGCACTATTGACTAAGTATGGAGTTACTCATCACGTGGCAACACCATACCATCCTCAAACGAGTGGCCAAGTCGAGATATTTAACCGGGAGCTAAAGCATATATTGGAAAAGATCGTGAATATCTCTCGTATAGACTGGGCGAGAAAGTTAAATGATGCGCTATGGGCCTATCAAACAGCAATGTAATCTATCGATGGAGCTAGAATATAGAGCCTATTGGGCGACAAGGACACTGAACTTTGATTTACAAGCAGCTGACGAGAAGAGAATATTACAAATCAATGAGATGTATGAGTTCTGCAATGATGCTTATGAGAATGCTTGAATTTACAAAGATAAAACTGAAAGATAGCATGATAAGCATATTCTGAGTATGCAATTTGAAGTCGAGCAAAATGTTCTATTATTTAACTCAAGACTTCGACTCTTTTCAAGAAAGCTACGTTCTCGATGGTCGGGACCGTTTGTGGTAACCTCAGTTTCCCCTATGGGGTGGTTGAAGTCCATCATGAGACAAAAGAGACATTTAAAGTAAATGGACAGAGATTAAAACTCTATATGGATGAAGACTTTAACTCAGAAAAATGCTCTATCGATCTCATTAGTAATAAATAATAAGAAGATAACGTCTAGCTACAGACGTTAAATAAAGCACTTTTGGGAGGCAACCCAAATTTTTTATATTTCTGTTTATGTTTTTTTCTTTTTTCTTTATCTTATTGTTTTGCTTTCATTTTATAGGAATAAAGAGACCAAAAAAATCTTTAATGGGTAAACGATTGCATCTCAAGGAAAAATTTTAAGTAAAAAAAAAAAATCAATGGAGCATCTTTTATCCTCTCTCATTCTTTTCTTTAGATTTTCTTCCTTTTTTCCATTGAGAAAAATGAGATACTTAAGTTTGAGGAAAGGGAATTTATTCATTTTTTATATATATATATATATATATATATATATAAATTATTTTTCGTTATGTATGATTTTAAAAAAAATTTTAAAAACGTATATGATAAGAATATGGTTGAAATTGATTATAATTTTTAAGAATCATTCTCATTACTTAATTCTAGTTGTTAATTCTTACTTGATTTTGTTTAAATTGATATGATCATTAATCATTGTGCATGCCTAAAGAAATTTTATGTGAATTTTGTGAATTGGGATGGTCTATACTTACTCTAGAACTTGTTTGATTATTCTTGAGATGAAATCTTATACAAAATATTATTTGAAAAGTGATTTAGGCATTCTTTGAATCGATTAAGTCTTTCAAACTTACATTTTTATTATCTTTATCTCTAGTCACCTATTTGATCTATTCCTAAATATGGTTCAAGACAAGAGAGTGATATAAAAGGAAAAAAATGTACAAAATTATATTTACTCTAATGTTTTGAGTTGTTTAGTAACCAGGAGTATTCATCACCAATATTTACTCTTACGTTAAACCGCAACTTGAAATATGAGTATGCAAAAAAAAAAAAAAAAACTCCAATTTTTTGAGTTGCTTAGTACCTAGGGATATTTATCACCAATGTTTACTCTTACATCAAACTGCAACATGAAATAGGAGTATGCAAAAGCATTTTAAGTGTGTGACTTATTGAGTAATTGGGTACATCTATCATAATTGCTTGCATTTAAGTCAAAAAATGAGTGACAACTTAAAGTAGAATAAAAAATTTGGAACTTTGAAAAAGCGATGAAAAGATATGTGATTTGAGATATTCAAAATATTGAGAAGAGTGTATATTTTAAAAGTGAGAGTATTATATTTGCTTAAATCCTATTTTCTTTGAAGCTCTCACTCTAGCCATACATCACAAGTCTAATAAAGACCTATTGATCCTGGGTAATATTTTGTTCTACATTAATGAAGAGGGATTTGAAAAGCAAGCATATGGAGTTTGTAGAGATCCATTTTTATTTACTTGTTTGTATAAAATCATCTGAAGAGCTAATGATGAAATGAGAATGGTAATGTGGCGGATTTAAGTTTTGAATTAACTTTTGGACTTGAGTGATTTGGAATGATTCCTTTGAAATATAAACTTGATACAATCTTTGAGGCAATAACTTTTATGAAGCAAACAAATGTTTGTTTTTATTTTTTTATTTTTTTCTTTGCTCGAGAACTAGCAAAATTTAAGTTTGGGAGAATTTGATAAGTGCAATATTTGAAATATACTTTATAAAACAAGTTTTCCTAATTATGATGGAGCCGCCAACTTCGTTTGGCTAACAAAGCCATATTGAAAGTTTGTAGCTCTTTAAAACCAACACTTTCAATAGTTTTAGGCTTGCACATTTTAGTCTAACTTAACCAATGGACTTTTTTTTTCATCCCGTTTTTGCCCCCATCAAAAATTTGTCATCACTCCCTCAATTTCAAAACACAACTTAAGGGATAATTTAATGCAATTCATGGCATAGGTTGGAATTACCAAGGCCACAGCTTTGAGAAGTACTTCCTTGTCACCTTGTGAGAACAAATTTCCTTTTCAACTTTGAGTTTAAGTCAAACTTTGTGTTTAATTTCTGCAAAGGCAGCTACCTTAAAAGTGCCAATCATGGGAGATAAACCAAAATACTTTTCATATTGTTCAACATGTGTTGTCCCCATTGGTTGATGATTGTAGCTTTCACAGATTCCACACTGTTCTTACTGAAAATCATTGCTGTTTTTTCATGATTGATCAGCTGGCCAGATGCTTCTTCATACAGCTTTAACATATCAAGTAGTCTCTGGTTTGTGGGCTCAGTTGCATCACAGAAAACCAATGTATCATCAGCAAATAGGATATGATTTATAGCAAGTGCACCACAACAAACTTGAATACCAGGGAGTGCTCTTGTCAAAGAAGAATACTTTAGCAAACCAATTATCCCTTTAGTACATAAAAGGAATAGATAAAGAGAAATGAGATCTCTTTATCTCAAACCTCTTGAAAGAATAATATGACCAATTGGGATACTATTAATTAGAATTGAAAATGAAGCACTAGTAACCCAGGTCATCACAAGATGAACTAATTTTTCCTTAAGCTCTTGTCTACTCATGACAACTATTAAGAAAGTTCATTCAATTATATCGTATGTTTTACTCATAACAAGTTTAAGAGAAGTGTAACCTTTATTTTCTCTCATTTTCCTTCTCAAGAAATAAACAAATTCATATGCCACAAGAATATTATCTGTGATTAAACAACCAGGGATAAAAGATGTCTGTGTTTCAAAAATGATGTGGGGCAGCACTCTTCATTCTATTTGCAACAACTTTAGATATTAGCATATAAATGACATTACATAAGCTAATGGATTTAAAATCATTTACTGTAGCGGGATATTTTGTCTTGAAGACGATAGTGATAAAGGTATGATTGAGAGATTGAGGAAAATGACCAGAGTTTAGAGTAGATAAATCTGCAGCCAAGATAAAGCTCGCAATTTGTGGCCAGCACTTTTGATAAAACAGTGGAGGTCCAGATCTCCTTTAATGCTTCGACCACGTCATCAACTTTGAAGTCAATAATAAGTTCAGCATTCATCTCTTGAGTCACTTTAGGTTCAATATGTTCTAAAACTGGATTTAGCTTTTGGGTACCTACAATGAAAAACAAAGAAGAGAAATGGTTAACAATGAGGTCTGCACATTGGTCCCCTTCTTGCCAAACTCCCTCAGAATCTTTAAGTTTAACAATGATGTTCTTTTTGTGTCTTTGAGAAGCCTTGGCATGAATTTTTTTTTTTGTATTTTGATCCCCCTTGAGTAACGAAATTTCTCTAGATCTTTGCTTCCACATCATTGTTACCCTCCCAAACCATTTTTGGACTTTAGCTGCAGCTTGAGATACATTTCCAGAGTTGAAGACACTCGGGTCCTGATTCTATAGTCGTTGCAGAATCAGCTTTGCTTCTTGCAGATTAGTTTATACTCTTCTAAACTTAATTTGATTCCAGACCTGGAACTTTGAGGCACAAGATGAAAGCTTAGACATAATTCCTTTTATACATGGCTGATCATTATGCAGATTCCACGAGTTTTGAACAATCTGAGCACATTCATCATGTACAATCTACATAGCCTCAAACCTAAAAGGTTTAGGCTTCTTCAATCTAAGTGGGGGACCCATAATAGATAGTCAGATTGGAAGATGGTCAAAGTAAGAGCAAGAACCATGATAAACTGTAGCTCTCTCAAACATGTGACACCAACAAGAATTACCCATAAAATGATCTCGCCTTTCAAAAACCACTGTTGAAGAATCCCGTTTATTGCACCATGTGTATCTTGGTCCTTGGAAACCAAGATCCCTTAGTTCACAAGCAGCCACAGTATCTCAAAATGCTTGCATTTGATGTTCTGGTTTTCCCAGTCCTCCCCATTTTTCCTCGAGTAATTATCTCATTGAAATCACCAAAGAGAAGCCAAGGTTCTAAAGGACCTCTATATAAACTTTTGATTAAATTCCATGTCTCCCCTCTATGAGAAGAAGAGTAACTCAGAATCTCTAAATGCACATCTTGTTTCAATAGAAGGGCCAAAGCACCACCATGACCCATAGCATTTACTATCAAACAGTTGCCAAACTTGAGTTTCACTCTACAAAGCTCCATTTTAGTAGTCTTGAGAAGAAGATCCCAAATACCCAAGGACTTCGAGATCTTTTCTTCTGACCAAGTTAGAAAAAGTTCAAATACCACGAGAATTCCCAAGCCTTTGGGTATTCTAACTTAGAAGCTTCATATATATATATATATGGGGTTGAGCGACAACCACCACCGAATTAGAGTGATTTGTTTCATCACAAGTCTCTCCTAACTTCTCCTTAAGTTTAATCGTTTTGACGTCCTTGAAGCCTCTTTACTCACGCACAGGTCTATATTCTTTTTTCCACTGAGCAAAGGTTCGGTTGCAGTAGGTTTAGAATGCTGAAATTCTGTAATCCTCTTCCATTTACGGGCCTCCATACTATCATGTGGCATAGGAGTCGTTAATCCTTAATAGTCAGGCTTGTACACTCCCCAACACCTAAGGCAGGCATTTGGACATCACCATCTGTAAGTGCAGTCACTAGAACATCCATCAAACACTCCTCACTAAAATCTCTATCATGCATAACAAGACCACCTACTTGAGCGCATTGTGCAGAAAAATCTATCTGAGAATCTGCTTTCAACTGTTTGATGGGATCAGAGGGCGAATAATAGAACTAGAGCCTTGGTTGTTTGTACTCTTGAATCGGCCATCCATAGCAAATTGATCATGAAAACGATTTTGGGTAGGATTTTCAGAGCCTGTACTCTTCTTCCCACGCAATAGAGGCTTTGTGACATCCAATGAAACATCGAAGATATTCCCCCCAGGCTACTGAATCAGGTTCCAAGTCAATTTCCTCCACCTCTCCCAAGGCTTCTCCTTCAACATCACGGGTTAGAATGAGTTGTTTATCAAAACTCCATGGCCCGTTACGTTTCACTTAATCTTTGTCTTTCAAATCAGGAAATTCAGCCAGAAACAAGTTAGCATTTAAATCACGATTCGTAACTTCATGGATAGATTTCCATTCCTTTTTCATGGTAGTCTTGAGTCCCTCTTTATTGAAGTGTTTGTTCGTAACTAAGTTGAAAAACAAACATTTTGTGCCTATTGCCAATGCATCATCCAGTGTAGTTTGTTCAACTACTAATGCAATATTATCTATCTGTTAATGGACAATCTGGCACATAAAGTTTCAAGGTTCGAGTCCATGCTAGGAACAACATGCACCAGGGGTAGACAACAACACCTCCACACGGCCCAGAAAAGAAACTAACTTTTGGCAATTATAGAAATCCTCCGAAATCGTCGAAGCACGTTGGCATTTAAAGAAACTACACCATTCGAGTGGATATTCAAATTTTTGCCAAATTTGATATCTTAACCCGCCAGTTTAACTTTCGATAGTTCCAAATAACCATTCGAAGGTCTATTAAATTTAAAATCAAATGGTTAGGTAAAAATTCGAATGGAATTCATATTAGGGACAAAAAATTTTCATACCAAAATATGTCATTCAAAAATAAAATGTTGCTCAAATGAATAACGACGTCCGTCAATATTTTAAAATGAGATTCGAATTTTATCTCTAAAAAACATATTTTGGGATGATTTTTATTTCGTCATAAAAAAATTTCATTCCAAAAGAAAAAATTGTTGTAGTGATTGTTTGTGCTCTAAAGTTAATCCTATTTTATAATCTAGACCTTGCGGAATTGTGTGTCATCAATTGATTAAAGAAGCAGATGATGTGAGGTAGGTCCCGCCAAGCCTGTTGTTACGTTCCGAAAGTTTTGCTTATGATAAGGTATACATTCCTTTTTCTTTTTCTTTTTCTTTTTTAGTGCTTCAACATATCTAAACAGAACCTTAGCTACCACCGACGTCCAAATATTTCCCAATAAGACAAAGCTGCAAGCACCATTCGTAGCTCATTTGCCTGAGAAGTCGTACGTAAGCACGTGCTCATGTTCATGGAGGTGGCCGGCCATTCTGTACGTGTGGAAGAAATGCCGCACTTTCTTTTGGATGCAATATGGCAGTTTTGGGATCTTGTCTTCATGTGGTATGAAATCCACGCCACTTTCATTTGGCATCTGATCTGGACTCTGCAAATAAAGTTTGCTTCGGGAAGTAATTAATTAAACATCCATCTCATGTATTGGAAATTAATGGTTCTCTTGTTGGATCGGAGTAATTATTTCCAACTAATTCCTTTAGATGCATGCCATTAATCTCTTTCTCATTTGAAACTTAATTTTGAGTTGGGACAACAATACAAATTAGAACTTCGACAGAATTTCCTCCAAGACATTAAACCTTAAATGACGATGACATAAGTACTGTCTCTTAGTCTTTTTATCTTTGAACTGATTTTTGTTTTTTAGGCGTTGGGTTTTCAGAGGAGCACATGGTTTCGACTGTCGTCGATCGTCACAATGCCATTTTACCATAACCACCAAGAGAATAAGTATTTGGCAAATGACGTACGTGCGCATGCATTTCTCTTTGCTACTTTGATTCAGGGGCGGCTCAATATAAATTGAGATTTAAGACAAAATTTAAGTGAGTAAATTTTAATTATAATATAATAAAATATAAATTATTATATTAAATATTTTTAAAATTTTTATTTTTAAATTTTTTATTAAAAAAAAAGAGGCTTTATTTAAAATATTTAAATAAAACTTTTTGAATTTATATTTAATACAATAATTTAAAATGAGGCCTCATTGTAAATATTGTGCCTCAATTTAGCAAGATCATAGAAAAAATTATTGAACATTATAAATTATTCACTGAATTAAATATTAAATTTAATATCATGGGGCCTTTTGCATTTTTTTTTATAAGTAAAAACTTTTATTAATTAGAATAGACATAATCCAAAGATATAAAGAGTGTACATGAGTTTAAACTTAGTTAAGAAGAAAGGATAGAAACAAGAAAATCATAAAAATCTAGACTATTGCAACACATTGAAAAAAAAAATTATTTAATAAAATGATTTTTATATATCTTTAAAAATAATATTAAAAAAAATATTTTTAATTTTAATTTTAGAGGCCTTATATAAAGTGGGGCCTTAGGCGATGGCCTAATGCTTGAGCCGACCTTGCTTTGATCAGCTTTTTCCATCCATGCTTTCTCCGGTTTTCCAATTCATAGGGTTACTACTTAATTATTACTAAATTTAATATTATTATTTCCTAATTATTATAAGCCACTTCTCAAAAATTTCAAAAATCATCATAAATTCTTAAAATTTATCATACAAATTAATTAATGTGACAAATTACTGTAAATTAAAAATAGTTTTGAAATTCATTATATCGTATCAAATTGCATTAATTTATAATTATTATTTTATATTTCTTTTAGCGGACCAACGTTTATCCTTTTGAAATATATAAAGTGTCCAAACATTCTACCGCCCCGCATCTACAAAATTATGTACATAATTAACAACTTCAAATGGCATGACACTCTGAAGTAGAGTAAATCCTGTTTTGGACGTGTTTCGTATTATCGTGAGGTCTCCTCAGACAATTGGAGAAAATATTATTTGACCAGACCAACACAAATTCAAGGGAAATTCATGGATAGTCAGGGACCCTTTGATGTCTAAATCAATTTTAACAGTCAGTATTTTGATAAAAGTTATTGTTTGAGTTTGTATGTACCTAGTGATCTGCTTTTATAATAGGTGTGGGGTGCATCTTCTATCTTTCATCAGAGAGTAGTCACTACCTTCATGCTTCGGCTACCTAAGGCATTTAGCGAGACGTAGTGTACCAAAGAAGGATAACTAATGCCACATGGGTCTTCTATCTTTCATCAGAGAGTACTCACTACCTTCATGCTTCGGTTACCTAAGGCATTTAGCGAGACGAAATGCCATGTGGGTCTCTGACAAATACGCCGGCAACCTCTCAACTTATATTAGTGGCTCATGCCTTTTCTACTCTCAGGGCGTGACTTCTCTCAAATGTCCTGGTAACCATAACTCAGGAGTATGTGGAGCGTATCAGAAGCAATCACTATGATATTACGTATTGAAGAAATGTAACTAATGTGGCGTAAAAAATGGTTCAAATTCATACCGTACTGGCCAGCCGACCGGTACAAAAAGCATGATATTTTTTTCGCTGTAAATTTCGGCCGTTTCGACTGTACCGGTCGGTATTTCGACCTGTATCGACCATATCGGATTTTGATTTTTTTTTTCATTTCTTGTTATTTTTTTACCTTAATTCAGATTAGACTATTTACATATATGTATTTATATTTATAATTTATTCATATATTAATTATTATTTTGAAATATAATTTATATATATTTATATAGATAATATTTTTATATATAGACTACTTGAAAACAATACACAAAATAATATCGATATTAAAATATTTTGTTCCAGTATCTTGATTCATACGTTCACCAATAAAATATTCAAAACTTTGAATATGAGTCACTTTGAGTTTTGCTGGCAGACTCTCGACCTACACAGACGGTGCTCGCCTTTGTCAACTCAATATTGTTAAAACTTCATCATTTTTTCTCGATCTCCATTTTTATCAGTTCAAGGGTTTTCCAGCCGAACCAACTTGATCCTTGGGCCATGATATGAGCCTCTTGTTTCCTATGGACCTCTAGGCCGATGGGCAGGGTTCTTATTTCATGTGGGCTCAGCCCCCTCCCTTCCCAATCTACTAAGCATCAATATCCTTTACCGTACAAACTGAGTTCATTATTTCATCATTAATGCTAATATTACTCCTACATATATGCAGCCTTTTCTGTCACAGGCCCACTACATTTTGCATGCATTAAATGGATTAATCCTCACACCAAACGTTCCGTTGCTCATAACTTCCAAACAACCCAAGCATCGACTATTTAATACAAAAATCATTAAAAATTTTGAAAAAAAGGTAGCACAATTATACATAATTAAGGCTGCGGGCTACATGCACGCTTCAGCCACTGCCGGATCAATTCAAATTTACCAGCATTACTAGCCACAGACACCTTTCAAAGTCCTCAAACAAATAAAAAAGCAAGATGAAGCTTTGAAAATTAAAAAAAAAAAAAAAGTTCCACAATTCAGTAGCTTTGCCTACCTATCACCATTTTCACCGTTTCTTTTTACTTTTTTTTTTTATATATAATATCCTTCCTAGCCAAAATCCACCATTACATTTTGGAATCTATTCCTCAATCTTTAACTCTTCCACCACCTCCAACTTTTTTCCCGGGAAAATAAAGGAAATTTGGCGGCGGCTAAGTTTAACGGAAAAAAAAAAAAGCAAAAAGCAAAAGAAGACTTTAGACTCGAAAATTCTTCCCGGTGAAAGTTTGGCCGAACTGCCAATGAGATGGTGCCACGTTCCATGAGGTGGATGAACGGCGATCACTGGCGGTGACCCTGAAGGAAAGCGACTGACCTATCAAAACAGCGTTGGACTGCCAGTTTTGACCCCAGTTGCGGCTCATGCTCAGCCACCCAGTGTTAGATCCTTTCACGCTCAGCCGCACGATGTCCCCTGCGCCAGCGACGTTGGTCACCAAAACCAAGTTGAAGTAACGAAAACCGTTGATTGTGAATCTGATCCCTCCTTGCTTTCGGCACGGGACCCTGCAATTATAATAAATATTATTAAAATAAAAATAATTTTTTTTCATTATTATTTATTTATTCATTTTGTATAATCTTTGTTTATCAATTATCTGCTCAAGTTCAAGGATTTTTTTTCCTGAAACAAAGTCGAAGCTGATAGTACGGAAAAAATTCAGACCCGCGAAATCTGCAAAAGATAAAAAGAATGCAGAGAGAGAATAAAGTTTGATCACTCACCGGCGGTAAGCGACGGGTACGATTCCAGCACGGTACTCGGCGATCTTGAGGAACATGGGCATGGCGAGGTCGAAGTGGGACCTAGGGGGGTTGCACCAGCCGCCGTTGTCGTTTGGGAGAGCGAAGTTAGGGGGACAGAAGTTGGTGGCGGTGACGAAGATGGAGGGGCTGCCAGGGTTGCACCATCTGGGATCGTCTGCGCATTTGATCTCGAAGCACGCACCGCAGCTCAGCCCATTGTTGAAAAGTGCCGTGCTCAGTGCGGCCGTGTTCACTCCGTAGCCTTGGCTGTAGAGATTGCCATATCCACAGGCACCACCTGCACACACCATAAACGGTGTTTTTCTAAAAAAAACTTCTCTAAAAAAACTTGAAAAACTACGCGTTGTGTTGTAAGATCTAACAGAGCTATGAAAAATAATATTAAGAATTTGAACTACAAAACAAGTATTATAGGAATTCTTTGGTACATTTCTCAGTAGAAATCACAAGAACACAAAAGGTGGAATGATTTAAATAGAGATGACTAGTGGCAAGAAGTTCAACAAAGTACGAAAATCAAAAGTACCCATAGTTCCAGAGGCGTCGTTGCCACCGTAGAAAGTAGCGTGGGCAGTCTCCCACGGACCGCCGGTGAAAACGCCCGGGATTCTAGCGTTAGCCACTCCGAGAAGCAAGAGAAGGGAAGGAATGCCGAGCAGACTCGGTGTAGCCATGGCGTGTGGGCTTAGGGCGAGTGGGATAGTGCGTGTCAGTGAGGGAAACAGAAAGGAATCAGGGAGTTGAGGACGAGTGTTGGGAAGTGGGAAGAACGACGGGTACTTATGGAGGGACGGGTGGCCCGGCAAGGGGAGCTGGGATGGAATTATTACCGCGGAATCAATGACCTTTGTCCCTTTTGTGTCTCTTTTCACACGCACATTTATTTATTTTCCATGGATTACTATCAGGGAAAAAGGATAATTTATAAAATTAAAGTATCATATTTTAAATAAGTAATAATATACATTATATTATCTTTTTATTTTTATCTTAATAAATAAAATATAGCATATTAATTACTATTAAATAATATAAATATATATAATAAATAATAATTTAATAATAATAAATATACCATATCTTTTTTAATAAAATGAATGTGAAATGGTAATATATAAGTAATTTTATAAGAAAATTGTTATGGATACAAAAAAAAATTATATAAAAATAAATCTATAAATTGACGTAATATTATATAATGCATTAAAATTATTTTTTATTAATATAATTTTACAATATGATATACTGTATCAAGTAATTTAAAATAAAATATACTTTTTTTTAAAAAATTTTCTGAAAGAAATTGTATTACTACCCCTACTTGAATTGATGAGAATGATTTTCATCCATGTGCATCACACATGGGCATGTCATGTTGATTTTATTACGTCACGTGAGAGAGCAGAGCAACTTGGATTTCATATTCTAAATAATGCGGCGATCGGATAAGTAGAGTGGATCAAATTGAGAATTCTTAAGCTTTTTTTTTTATTCTTATTATTCTTATTATTATTGTTAAGATGTAAGAACAATTATGGTGATTTTATTGTTAGGAAAAGCGTAAGGTGAAGCCACGTAATTGAGGTGAAGGGCTGCAACATTGATCATTAATAGTTGTTGATCATAAATGCTTGGCCACGGACATCAACTTGCGGTAATAGGGTGGGATAAATTCAAACATTATTTTAGCAATAATAATATTCAAAATTATTTATATATATAAATATATGTCCCAATATTGAAGTCCAGTTTTGCTATAAAAAAAAATAATGCTTTTTCACAAAAAAATTTAAAAAATAATAATAATTTACAAATTGACTACTTGATATGATATATTAAATTATAAAATAAATTTAATATTAATATAAAACTATCTATTATGACATCTGTCTTTATAATTATAGGACTTTTTACAAAGGAAAAGAGAAAGCTGGGAATGTAAATAAGAAGGGCCGCTAGAAAATGGGGGTAATAGAATTTGGTGGGTGCAACTAGGAAATTTCTTGAATAAAAGTTAAGGAAGGGAAGATGAGTCTGACAGTAAAAAAAAAGAGTTGGGAAGGGAACGCGTAAACAGAGGGAGGGACCATTGTCCGTATGCTAACGCGGGAATGGCTATGAGCTTTAACTGTGAGTGGGACCCTACTTCTCGGTCATCCCGCCCTCACTTTTTCTCTCTTTCTCTCTCTCTCTCTCTCTCCGAAAATGTTATTCGTCTACATTACTGCTATACAGTAATGAATAATGTCAGTGACAATTACAAACAAAATTCAACTATTTAAAATTATATAAGATTTATCTATTTATAATTTATATAAATGTTAAACCACGAGATTTTCAACCATTTCGACTGTGAATTTTTATTTTTTATTTTTATTTAATGAGTAAGGATGTGTTTCCTAATGATATTATAATTTTTTTATTTTTAAAATGTGAAAAATACTTTAAAAAAAATAACACTAGACATGATTCAGTCTAAATCCCCAGCATATATAAGTGTAGAAGCACAGTGCTCATAATATATTAAAGAGCAATGATAACCGTTTAATATTCTTTCTAATATTTTTAAAATACATAATTGTAAAGTGATGTAAGATGAGAGAATTTTTATAAATTTTTATTTTTATAATATATTTTATCATAATATTGTTAATTTTAAAATAAAAAATTATATATATTATATTATAATTTTACTTTTATCATATTAGATAAAATGTGCCACATTTGCCATTATTATATAATCTTTTATTAGATAATTTTTTATTATCTAATAATAATAAATATTCCACATCTTATATAGTGAGATGAAAATAAAATAAGAGTATGAAACATAATATTACTCTTTTAAACTATAGTTGTAAAATGTATTGTAAAAATTATTATTTTTTATATTAAATACAACACGTGTATTTAGTAATTACAATATGTATAATATAGTTGTGTGTTTTTTTAATGTTTGTTGAATGAAAAGAGTAGAATAGGGCAATTAGAGGTGGCTTTTTTTAGTTTGTGTATGGTCATAATAACTTCAAGAACCAAATAGATCACGTCTGAAAGTCGCATGTGCTCCGTTAAATAAGGTTTGAGCCATGATATAGATTTCATTATAATCCCACCAAATTTTTTTTAAAAGTTTGTTAAACCTTTGAGTAATTGAATGAGGAAGTAGTGAGAGATGTAATCTCCTACCCATTATGATGAGTTAGAAGGGTATCTATAGCTGGTTGACTTCTAGTAATCCTCACAGTATATGTTGGTATGACTTGGAGGATAATTTTTAAAAGAATTTCTTTTCCTGCGACTAATAAATATTTGGTTTTCCAATTTGATATTCTAGCTCTAATCCTATCAATGAGTGAATGAAACACAACCACTTTTGATCTTCTCACCACTGCTGGAAATCTCAAGTACTTCTCAATTAAGCCCTTCGATTTAACCTCAACTATCTTAACTAAATTATCTAGTACTTCAGCTATAGTGTTTCTACTAAAGAAAGTTGAAATCTTATGATCTTTATTCAACATTTGCCTAGATGCTTTCTTATAGTAAGAATTTGGATAACTCAACTCCACTCTAAGGAATTTGTTTTGCAAAATAAAATACTACCATCTGTAAAGAATAAGTGAATAATCTTGATGGGGCCTTTACCGATTAGAATACTAAAAATATTGCCTTTAATTGTGACTTGGTTAAAGAGAGATGTTTGTCTTTGCATAAATGATAAATAGATGTGATCTCCTTCTCTAAGACCTCTAGAATGAGTAAAAAATTCTTGAGACTCTCTATTAATTAGAATGAAATAAGAAACAGAAGTGACATATTTCATGATAAGTGAGATAAACTTGACATCAAAACCCAGTTAGCTCGTAAGTATTTCAAGAAAGCTCCACTCTATAGGACCATAGGTCTTGTCCATATCAAGTTTAATGGCTATATAACCTAATTATCCCATCACTTGTGAGCTCAAAGCATGGATTGTTTCATATACCATCAAGATATCATCAAAAATTAACATGTTAGGGACAAAAGTACTTTGATCAAGTGAAATAAAATCAGGAAAAAGCCTTTAACCATAATATCTGTTGGGAAATAGCCAATGAAACAAACAACAAGTATATGAAATAAACCGCAGCGGATGCAACAATGAGAAATAAAACAGTAAATAAAGAAAGAACACAGCGATTTAAGTGGTTCAGCTTAAAATGAGCTTACATCTATTGTGTGGTTGGTTTCAAAACTTCACTAGATCAAATGGAGGTTATAGAGAGAGCATCAGAAGATTCTTATAAAAGGAAACACTCACCTCACGTGTATATACTCAATCCTCACAAATTTCACTCAATATAGTGGAGAAATAAATAAGAAATGATCAAAGGAGAAACTCTGTTCGTCGGCGTCAAAAACAGAGCTGCTGCGTTCTGCTTCGTCCGTTCGCGCGAAATGACTTCGAGATATTTATATTATGCAATCTCGCTCGAGCGAAACTTAAACTCGCTCGAGCGAGGACTTCTAGGTCAAACTCGCTCAACCAGCAAACGGACACCTGGCAACACGTGGCACTTCGCTCGAGCGGGAAGTCGAGCGACTGTCGAGTGAAGTCACTGCCAGATCCTTGCTCGAGCTGGAGGTGGAGCGAGGGTCGAGCAAACTCTCGGGTTGAAGTAAGTCTAGAAGTCTGGAAGTCTGGAAGTCTCGCTCGAGCGAGGGTCGAGCGAGACAGGGTTGAGGCATGTATTCACAAGCCATACTCAACAAATCTCCACCTTGGCTTGAATACCTAAGAGCCTCATACAATCCAGATCAACCCAAGAATGTAAAATGCAGCAACTGAAGAAATCAACCCCATCTGAGTTCCCTAAGGAACCTGGAAACCCCGAACCCCTATCAAGTCCAAATAAAATTTGAACTTGTATACTGCAACTGGCTTGGTCATTATATCTGCTGGATTCTCTGAAGTAGCAATCTTCTGAATACTAACTGTACCATCTGCAACTACTCCTCTGATAAAATGAAACCTGACATCAATGTGCTTCGTCCTCTCATGATACATTTGATTTTTAGTCAAATGTATAGCACTCTGGCTGTCACAAAATACTGTCATCTCTGTCTGTTGAAGACCTAAGTCACTGATCAACCCCTTCATCCAAATGGCCTCCTTAACAGCCTCAGCTACTGCTATGTATTCTGCCTCTGTAGTTGATAAAGCAACAGTTGATTGAAGTGTTGCTTTCTAACTAATAACAGAACCACACAATATGAAAATATAGCCTGTCAATAATCTTCTCTTGTCTAAATCTCCAGCATAGTCAGAATCAATAAAACCAACAACAACAGAACTGAGATCTATATCTCTATCAAATATTAAGCCCACATGCGAAGTTCCCTTCAAGTACTTCAAAATCTATTTCACTGCCTGCCAGTGAGTTCTACTAGGTTTAGCCATATATCTGCTAATCACACTCACTGCCTGTGAAATATCTGGACGAGTACACACCATGGCATACATAATGCTACCTACAGCATTAGAGTAAAGAACATTTGTCATGGTCTGTTCCTCCTCATCTGTCTGGGGAGATAGGGAAGTTGAAAGTTTAAAATGCAACGCCAGAGGCATTTTGCTGTGGAGTGTACCTGACTGTACAGTATCAGACAATTCCTTCATTCTTGCAGAACTCATCAAAGTCACTGCCACAAAATTCCATCCCGTTGTCAGTCCGAAGCCATTTAACCTTCTTACCGGTCTGATTCTCTATCAAAACTTTCCACTGCTTGAAGTTCTTGAAGACATCACTTTTCTGTTTCAAAAAATAAACCCACACTTTCCG
This sequence comes from Platycarya longipes, assembly GCA_036559045.1. Lineage (NCBI taxonomy): Eukaryota > Viridiplantae > Streptophyta > Magnoliopsida > Fagales > Juglandaceae > Platycarya > Platycarya longipes. The sequence continues at coordinate 40,223,441 of CM071797.1, forward strand.
TGAGTAATCATCAATAAGCGTAAGCAAGTAATTAGCTCCACCTTTCGATGGAACTAAAGATGGATCCCAAAAGTCGGAATGAATGTAGCCCACTGTACCTTTTGTTCTGTAGACCCCTATTGCAAACTGAACTCTGCTCTGCTTGCCAAATACACAGTGCTCGCACAGGTCTAGTTTGCCCAAATTCTGATTCCTTAACAACCCTTGCTTACTTAGGATAGACATCACCTTCTCACTCATATGGCCCAATCTCATGTGCCATAGACGAGTAACATCTAACTCTAACTGATCGGATACTGAAACTACAGCTTCACCACTGACAGTACTGCCCTGGAGGAAATAGAGACCATCTTTCAGGTCTCCCTTCATAATAATCATGAAGCCTTTGCTGACCTTCAAAACTCCACCTTGTCCCGTGTACTTCAAACTCAAAGATTAAGGGCTCCCATAGAGATAAGATTCTTTTTCAAGTCTGGAATGTGCCGGACATTAGTCAATGTCCTAACTATCCCATCGAACATCTTGATCTTCACAGAGCCCATTCCCGCAATCTTGCAGGCTGTGTCGTTCCCTAACAAAACAGAACCACTGTTGACTGGTTCATAAGACATGAACCAGTCCCTTTTGGGACACATATGGAACGTGCAAGCTGAGCCCATAACTCACTTATCACTGAACCGACTATTCGAATCACTGATTGCAAGAACCACATCAGAGCCTTCAGATTCATCAACAGCACTGACGGCATTAGAGGAACTTGTGGATTCCTCCTTCTTCTTCAGCTTCGTACACTCACTCTTGTAGCGTCCAAACTTCTGACAGTAATAGCATTTTACATTTTTCTTATTGGACTTGGACTTTGATTTCCCCCGGGACTTTCCTATGCCCTTCTCAGAACCCTTCTCACTGGATCTTCCTCTGTCGGAGATATCTTTGACAAACAAACCACTGGCTTGTGCTTCACTACCCTTATCATACTTACTCCTCAACTCCTTCGAGTTCAAAGCTGACTTCACATCTGCTAAGGAAATAGTATCTCTACCATACAGCATAGAATTTACAAAATTCTCAAATGAGGCAGGTAATGAACACAACACAATTAAAGCTTGATCTTCATCATCAAGCTTGATGTCAATATTTCTAAGATCCATAACAATCTTGTTAAACTTATCTAGGTGTTCAGTAACTGACGAACCATCAGTCATTTTGAGTGTATATAACCGTTGTTTTAAATACAACCGGTTAGTAAGAGACTTCTTAATATACAAGCTCTCAAGCTTGTTCCAGAGGCCCTCAGCCATCTCCTCCTCCGCTACCTCTCTTAACACTCCATCAGACAATGACAGTAAAATAGTACTATGTACCTTTTCTTCATCGTCCTTAGACGGTACAGGAGAATTTACCGTCATTTCTTCTAGAACTTTGAATAACCCCTGCTGGCGCAACAATGCCTTCATCTTCAGGCGCCATAAGCTGAAACTGTTCTGACCGTCAAATTTCTCAACTTCAAATCTTGCTGTAGCCATCCCTTCAAATATTTACAGAGCCTGAATGCTCTGATACCAGTTTGTTGGGAAATAGCCAATGAAACAAACAACAAGTATATGAAATAAACCGCAGCGGATGCAACAATGAAAAATAAAACAGTAAACAAAGAAAGAACACAGCGATTTAAGTGGTTCAGCTCAAAATGAGCTTACATCCACTGTGGGGTTGGTTTCAAAGCTTCACTAGATCAAATAGAGGTTACAGAGAGAGAATCAGAAGATTCTTACAAAAGGAAACACTCACATCACGTGTATACACTCAATCCTCACAAATTTCAATCAATATAGTAGAGAAATGGAGAAGAAATGATCAAAGGAGAAACTCTGTTCGTCGGCGTCAAAAACAGAGCTATTGCGTTCTGCTTCGTCCGTTCGCGGGAAATGACTTCGCGATATTTATATTATGCAATCTCGCTCGAGCTAAACTTAAACTCGCTCAAGCGAGGACTTCTAGGTCAAACTCGCTCAACTAGAAAACGGACACCTGGCAACACGTGACACTTCGCTCGAGCGGGAGGTCGAGCGAACTCTCGGGTTGAAGTAAGTCTGGAAGTCTCGCTCGAGCGAGGGTCGAGCGAGACAGGGCTGAGGCGTGTATTCACAAGCCATACTCAACAATATCAAGAAGAAGCCTTTAGCCTATTTGCTATAACCTTAGCAATTATCTTATATATGACATTGCATAGGCTTACAGGTCGATAATCAACAATATTCTTTGATTCCTTTATCTTGGGGACAAGGATGATTAAAGTATCTTTGAAAAAATTGGACAGAAAATACATTAGGCCTAGATGAGCTAAAAGGAGGCATTTGAAAGACTGCATATTTCACTTCCATTCACAGAATTTCATCAGCAGCTTTGAGTTCATATCAGTTGTAACTTTGGTATTCACGCCACATAGACAACTTTCAATAGCAAATGGGTTAGAGGAAGTAAAAAATGCAACAAAAAAATCCATAAATACATCACCTATTTGAGCCTTGATCAGATTTCCATTTGGATCCACAATCTTACTGATTGAATTGGTTTTCTTTCTTAGATTTACATACATGTGGTATAATTATGTGTTTCTATTACCATGTAGCAACCAATGCTGCTTGTTGCTTCCACCTTAAATCTTCTTTTGCTAGTTGGACCTCCACTTCCTCTTGAAGCTGATTAACATTGCTTATGTGATCTCCATTTCCTTCTTCCTGCAAGTTTGTGCTCCAGTAGCTTTTCCTTGATCATTGCATCTGAATGAACACCTTCCATCGTTTGACTCCAAGTTTCCTTCATTTTTATTATACAAAGAAGTAATGTTAATTATGAGTGTCATTATTTTAACTGTAACTATCAATTGTAAAGGATACTTAGTATCATCACATGAATCAGTTCTCAAGTCTCAATTTATGTAGTGCCACACATGTAAATGGTAAATCGGAAAAATCAATCTAATATTACAAATTTTCAATTTCACTGTTAGTGATTTAGTATTGATGTTAAAATTTTCAAAATCGGTCTATATCAATTCGATTTCAAATTTTATTCAAAATCAGACTGATTACATGATTTACACCTACCACATTTGTTTCATTCTCTTATATTAGAAGTTTCTAGACGAGCCCCCATTCCTCCAACTTTATTATATAGAGAAATGAAATCTTCCTTCCCTAAATGAATATGGGGTAAAAAAAAAGAAAAAAAAACTAATATATGATACGTGTCATACAGGGGACATATCTATTCCTTTCACATTGACCAATCTAAACTAGTAATATTCTTGTTGAAATATATAAATACTATTGTAAAGTTGAATGTTCTGTCCTCGGGATAAATGGACTGACTCACATTTGTTGCAACTTTTAAAAAAATATATATATTTATGTAACTTATATCACATTTCTGGAACTTTATTTCTCTAAAATTGGACAAATGTGCCCTACTCTGTTCAATGTGATATAAGATGTTGTTGATTTATATCTAGGGATTTCTACGTCATAACATATTTAGACCCTAGAGATTTGCAGAGGGTGTTGTATGTGTCTGGGTTCAAAGGATAAAAAGTTACAGGACATTGGGCTTAAAAACGTTTTAAAGGAGTTTCAAATCACCGACCAACCAGATCTGGCGAATCCGACACATAAGCAAAAGCAATGAAGTGTGCTTCAACCACACAGCACCAACCATGTATGCATTGCCCATTTGCAGAGACATGTGAACGTGACCCATACCCAATCTTCCCCATGTGATTGCCATGTGATTACTCGGCAAATGTTTTAGGAGATTAAATTGCAAAATTATTTTTTGTTATAAAATATATTTAATATAGCATATAAAACTACATTAATTTGTGAATATATTTTTATAAAGCTTCTTTATCCATAATCATTTTTCTTTAATAATCTTTTTTTATTTCAATATAAACAGAAGGAGATTTAGAATCAGCTTTTGAAATTTTGAAAGGCAAAACTTTTATTTCTTCTCATTTAATTAAAATAAGAATTGTTTTAAAATGGAGATGGCTAGTTTTGATAATAACTCCGCCTTCATCTTTTGTAAAACTAGTTTGTAGAACATTTAAAATAATTTTTTGAAACATAATGGTTTTCAAAGAAATCAAAGAAAAGTATATGCTTGTGGGATGCATACATTTTTTCTTTCCAATTTCTTCTTACTTTAACCTTTTCAGTCTTTTCATTTTCATAAAATATTAATTTTTTTATGTTTGTTCTGATCCTCTAAATGATTTTTGGCATAGAAAAAAGCATATTGTTTCTCTTCCTTACATTAAAAATTTTATTTTTACAAAATTCCTTTAGAATTTTAAGGAATTTTGCAAAAATGAAATTTTAGATCTTCTTTCCAAAGGTATTACCAGGTATAGTAAGTCACTCTGATCATTTGCTACATTTTATGTCCAGAAAAATTTTGAAATTTAGAGAGAGGAGTACCGCAACTAATTATTAATTACAAGCCTTTAAACAAATTCTTAGAGTGGATTAGGTATCATATTCTCAATAAAAATGACTTGGTTCATAAGTTAAGTGATGCAGTTATATTTTTTAAATTTGACCTTAAGTCTAGATTTTGATAAATCCAAATTAGAGAGTCAGACAGCTACAAAACTGCTTTCACTACTCCTTTTGAGTCACTATGAGTAGAATGTAATGCATTTTGATCTCAAATAGGCTCATAGTGAATTTCAAAATATTATGAATAATATTTTCAACTCATTCACTCATTTTACCATTGTCTACATTGATATATTCTCATATTTTTTAAATCTATTGATGAACATTGGAAACATTTGTATTCTTTCCTTGATGTCGTTAAACAAAATGGACTAGTTATTTCAATAAAAAAGATTAAAATATTCCAAATCAAGATTAGATTTTTTTGTTATGATATTTCTGAAAACAAAATCAAACTAATCTAGAAAGCCATTGATTTTGTTGACAAATTCCCAGAGACTATTCTAGATAAGAATTCAAAAGCCAAGAACCTTTCATCTTTGAACTCTCCTACTCTCCATATTTTTCAAGTTCCTCTTATAATTTTGTAAGTATTATTTTCAACGAAGAATCCTTTAATTCAAAATTGTTTACATTAATTATTTTAGCATTTTTAGTATTTTACATATAACTGTTTAATTGCATTTGGCTGGCCTTGTCGCTATCTTCATTTCATCACTTCATTTCAAAAAATTTATAAAACATGACTGCTATGGTGGTAACTTTTTATATTTCTTATATCAATTGATAATATTTGATGTCACATTAGAAAATGACAATTTAAGTAGTAATAATTAACACTTTTTATTAATATAGAACGTCGTTTGTAACAAATATTGCAATGGCAACTTAACCTAAAACAATGTGATTCTAGATCATATTTGAATTTTATCATTTCTAATCATATCAGTTGATGTGTCACATTTTAATTGATTCTTTATTTTTGTTATCATTGAGGATTGGGGTTAATAAAATTCATGACGAAAATATATCACTTCAGTTTAATACTAAGTTTTCAAATCTATTATGGTGTATATTTAAATAGAGCTTGTGCCATCAAACTTTACAAAAGACGCCCATAAGTTGATTTCTTGAAGACTTTAGTATAAATAGCCTCAATTAGGAATATAATGATCAACTATGGTAAAAAATACAGAAAAAAAAAAAAAATCTTAATTTATTTTTTAAAAGAACTATGTACAGAGTTCAGAGTCGACGATAAGATCAAATTATGTCCTTTTCCAATTCCATTGCAAGAAAAATATTTATTTATTGCTAATCATATTTTATTAAAATATTATTTTTTTGTCAAAATAAATCTATTTTCATTATAAATAACTGTTCATTAATACTCATTTTCTTTTATTAAATTTTCTATATCATATTTGAGATGATTGAAACTTTTTTGAAGGATTTGACTTTGCAAGCATAATTAAACGCTTCTGGAGGTCCAAACTCACATGGGATTGATTAATTCTATGATTAAAATTTGTAAACTCCTCTGATCTGCACTTTGAAAGTCGGTGAGTATAATGCTACAGAACATTCAGGAATAATAAGATATTAATAGCCTTTTGAATTTCAGATTCTAGTTATCTCAATATAATTTTTTTTTATAAATAAAAATATATCTTATATTTAGTATCGATCGAAAAAATAAAGATGTAGTGTTTGAAAGTCTTTTTTTTTTTTTTTTATCTCTCTCTTTTCTTTTATCTTTTATTTATATTATATTTTACTCTCTCTCCGTCTGTGAACATGTAGGTAATTAAGAGTTGGCCGGCCTGAGGCCAACAAAAAATGTCATCATACAACTTACGTAGATTGTAGGAGGGTAATAAATCTATCATTATCCTTAAAGATGTCATATAACTCCATTTGACTTTGTGATTATCGTTGTGTAAACACGTACACATGATATTATATAACCATGAATCTTACTGCAAGCCCTTCAAGTTAAGAAAAGTAGTTCAATTATTATAGGAGCAAAAAAATTTCCATTTCTTATGCATCACTTCATGTCCTCTTGCTTGCATTTGCATTCTTCAAAAGCTAAATTTATTTTCATTTTCATATGATTCAACTACTAATTAATTATTTATTCATTACAAAATTAATTCATTCCCATGTGTTAGGCAGCATCCCAATGATTTTCGCCCACACTACTCCACGTAATGTTGTGGTTCTAAATATATCAAAATATCAAAATATTTTGAAATTTAAATTTTACAAATTAAATTATATCATCTGGATAGTTGTATTGTGTGGTATAAAAGCTTTAGAAATAGTTATTCATATATTTTAATTTAAGATGTACTTGGACTTCCCGCTTAACTTCCTCTCTTTGCGAAAAAGAGTCTTGCTCTTTCGAGACTGATCCAGGCGAAAAACCAACCAAAGTTCTAAGTCAACGTCGGCACCACCATCCCCCAGCCCAACCGCTTGCTTTGGCTCATTAGCAGTATAGGTTATCTGGGGAATGAAGGGAATCCCAAATATCCAAGCAAAGAGAATACAGATTCTTACTTAGATAGTGAAAATGTTGAGGTCAAGACGAAGGTTCACGATCTGTGGATAATTGAACCACATTGTGAACTTGCTCATTTCACTCTAACTATTTGCTTGTTGCAAGTTCTTCCTTGCTCTTGTTTTGAAGTCTAGCAGTAATCCCTTGATTCACTATAATTATCTCAATACTTTGCCTCGGAGGTTCTTACATTTTTGTTAAGGATTACTTTTCTTTTCTTTTTCCATCCATAAGAGTCCACAATGAGCATCATTTATTCTATCGAGTGAGAATTGATCCCTTTAGGCAAAGGTTGCCTTCTCAACCCTCTTTGGATCAATCCAGTTCAATTCTTTGTAGCCTATTCGGCTTGTATATTCATATTTTAAAATACACTATCAAAATCTATTTTTTCTATTTTACATACTCATTTTTACAATATGTCATCCATCAACTAATATATATTTTTCTATTTCATCTAAATATTCTTATTTTATTATAATTAAAATAGGAACTCATGCAACACTTAACACCAAAACCCATTTTTGGATTTAGAGTCTCCGACCAAGAGGGGAGGAGAGAGGCCGAGTTTGGTGGTTGGGGGTGGTTGCTGGTGTAGTAACGTGGCCAGTAGTGGCTGGTGATGGTTGGGTTGAAGAAAGAAGCAGTGGATACACATTTCATGTTTAGAGCTCGCATGGGGGAGGGTGGAGGAGTTGTCAGAGCTAGAGTCATCGGAAGTTGGGTGTCAAATAAAGACCGAAGACAGATAAATGAGTTAAAAATGTCTACATTCGTGAATATTATCATGCTGTAGTAAGTGAAGGTAACACTATAGCAAACTTCAAAATACCAATTGAAGTAAAGTATTGATTAATATTGGACGTGCATTTTGAGTGAGAAACTTCAAAGTTTACAAATAGATGGATTTTAAATTATCCATTGTGAGTGTTCTTACAAATACAATCGTATTTGAGCATAAATAGCTTGATCAAAATAATCATTGACATGTCCAAAAACTTGCTTGTAGTTAAAGCTTGAAGAAATCGTCCCATGTGAGAGAAGATCATGAGAGATTTGATTTATGTTTGGAGCAAAAGTGAATGGTGATGGGTCTCATGACAAAGAAAGATCATAAAGGCATGTGGGCGACATTAATCTCCATGAGCTTTCATTTATCACAATTCTGCATATTTCTACCTTCATATGATCATGACCTCTCAACTTCTCTTCATCAGTACTTCATTTGTCCAGATTTATATTTGGTCTTTGGCCATGTTTATTACCTTTGACAAACTATAACTTTCTCATGGTTCCTTTTCATCATATATATTGAATTGCATTAATACTAGCTAGGTCAATATTTAATGTTCGTTGCATGCTGTTTTTTGGGATCGGTTTGTTATTAATATTGGGGGAAATGTTCAGTGTTGTTTACGTCACATGTTTGTGTTTTAATGCATGTGTGTGTGAGAATATATAAATATATATATATATATATATACATATATACATATACATACACACACACAAACATACACGACTGCTTAGTGATTATTTTGCAACAGATATTCCAAATTGTGATGAATGGAGGTGTGTGAAATTTTGAGTTTTGTGGGTTACGAAGGCGGCCATCACTAGAAAAATATACCCCTCAAGTAACATTCTTTCTTATTATAAGTTAGATTCTCTTTTAATTAAATAGGGGTAGAATCAAGTTATAATTGATCATGATCACCTCTACTTTAATATTATATTAAATAATCATTTATTCTAAAGATAAAAAGATGCAAATTTAAATCATATATGTTGAAATATTGGAACGTCTAACATGTGGAAAAAGGAATTTCACGTTGCCAAAAAAGTATGGAAGTGAATTGCTCCCAAGTTAGTATATCAAATGATTAAAAGGGAATTTGTATGTTTCAATTATGAATATTAAACTATTAATAAAATTAGTTGCAAAATCATGCGAAAATACTTACAGTTTTAATTAATTTATGAGATTTGTTAGCATGTCATAATTTGTAATATACAGAATGTTGTGCTTAGTTTTTTTTTTTTTTTTTCAAATCACAAAATGTCTTTACAAATCTATGGGAAAGCATCAACAGAATATTAATCAAAGTGTTTATATTTTTAGGTTTAGAAGTTATATATGTGGGTAGGTGACCAACAAAACTTTGGGAAGCGTTATTAGTGTACCCTAGTGTACGTGCAAATAGTAACGCTGAAACCTCACGTTACAACGCCTATATATATACCAACCAACTACGACCAATAGCAATTAATATCATAAATTATATGCTTTTTGTAGACCTTTGAGATTTTGCTTCTTTTTATTAATTAGCTGCATCCAGAACAGCATCAATGAAACTTGTTATATACATGTGCATGTATATATGCGTTTGCAAGTTTTTTTCTTTTTAAATAAAAAAGATGGAAATTATATACACATGATCATATGTACTGATGTGTCAGTAATTGAAATGATAAAAACTTGAAATTCAAAATTCAAATTCAAAGAGAAAAAATTGATAAATCATGACAAATACTTAATATGTGTAATCTTGTGCATGGGGCTTGGTGGCGGGGTACCGTCACCCCGTCCGACCCTCGCTGAGTCAAGCGAGAGGTGTGCTGGTGGATGCCCACACGCTTTTGGTTGTTGTGCTGGCCGATCCAAGTCTGCTCGGGACTTACCTCGTCTGGACGACCCAAAGTTATATATCTACACACTAACACACACATATATATAGATATTATATATAAACAAATTTGTAAGTATGAAACGAACGTTATTTTGATGTTTGGCTGAGTACTATATAAAATCCTATATGTCAATCTATTTCGCTCATCTCCTCTCATCTTCTTCTCCTCCTCCTCTTCTTCTCCCCCTCCTCTTTTTCTTCTCCTCCTCCTCCTCTTCCTCCTCCTTCTCATCCAATTTTTCTTCTTGAAACTTGTGACTACGAGATATGAATGTTGAGCAAAATCCAACACACAACCGTGCTGAGTATTTCTTCTATATATAGTCAATTACAATGTGCATCAGAATAATTATAAATCAAAGTTATAAATGATAATTACAATAAAAATGAAAAGAATGAATAAATCTTTACAAATGAATCTCCTAATATTAAGATTAATATGACAAGCCGGGTATTAAGGTAACGTATCCTTGACACGAGATACCCACGGGCTACAGCATGGCCGTGGATCTAAGGCCACTAATGATTGTGGGTTTGTGAAGAGACCCACAGACTTAATATATGGTCGTGATTTTTCACTTCGACCCACTATCACATCTTGGTCTTGTTGAAGCAAGTTCAAGAAGGTTGCGGTTTTTCTAAGATAAAATTTTATCAATATGTGTTTGTAACTTCGTGTATTCGTTGTTGGATCATTTATCCTTGGTTTTTGGGAGAGCGATGTTGATTTGGTGAAAAATTTAGGTTGATTTTAGATTTTGTTGTATTTTTTTATTGCTTTAAGAATTTTCTTTTGTTGTTTTTTTGATTGTGTTCATAATAGGTGGGTGGTGGCAGAATAGAGTGAATGATTGTGAGGTTCAATCCACTCCCGATATCTGGACAGAGGTACCTACTCACAATGGTTGATGTCGAGGTTCGGGAGCCCAAACTATCGCCTGCCTATGCTAAGGGTGGGGGCATGATAGGACACCCCACCCTGAGATACGGGTAGCGTCCCTAATTATGAACATGAAAAGTGCACGATGTATGTATAGAGTAGTTTTTTTTTTAAATATTGTACATATAATTAATTATAATAGTACATACATTATCCCTAAGAAAAAAAAAGGACAATAACGTAACAGGAACCAATCGTCATCTATTATAATTTTTTAAAAGTCTGCGTGAATATTAATAAATAGCACCAACAACCTAATGCTTTTAATTTTACAATATTGTACAAATAATTCCCAACCTAGCAATCTTGTCCCCTCTTGAGTTAATTATGATCTGTCTATATTTCACTTCCTAAACCTCACATTACAATTCCTACTAATTTCCTAGTCTTATTTTTCACATGAGAACGTTAGAATCACGAAAAGATATACAAAACGGGGGTGATTGGGAGATTCTTCTCTGCAGAATCAGGAGGTAGCTATGCTAGCTAGGCGCTACTCCTATTGGAAGGCCAGGAAGCACATCTACCAAGCTAACTACCTTTCATGGTAGCTGCATGCCTAACAATTAAAGCAGTTGCAAATTACTACTTATTTCATAGGCTGCAAAAGATAAAAAGATCATGTAAATTTAATTATTTATATTTGTTTTGATATTATATCTCAATTAAGTACAGGTCAGACTTTTTGAGACTAATACGTGAATATTTGCTGGATTTGGAAATAAGAGTTTTTTAAATATTTTTTATTGTTATTTATTATTTTATTATTATTTTTTACTTACTTTTATTATTATTCATTATTTTTCTTTTATTATTCAGTATTTTATTATTACTTTTTACCTACTTTTTATTATTATTTATAAATACTCTCAAATATTCTTAATATCTAAACGCAACTTTAAGTAGACAGGTAAAGTATATATCTAAAATTTAAACTCAAGATTTTTTATTCTGCCATCACATGCACGTTAAATTGTTATTTATCTCAAAAATTTAAATGTAAGAGAAAAAAAAATAGATTTAATAATTTGCAAAATGGTGGCAAAGAAGTAGTGCAGTGCAGTACTTTGGTGACCACTGGATTCATTCATGTTCTACATCAACAGCATGCATGCATGATCAGCACTAATGAATAATGATCATCTATTGCACCCTTTGATGCTACTTCAAAGTTCAAAACCATGTGACGCCCTAAAGGATTATTAACTAGAATTTTGTTTTCTTTTTAATTTCCTCAAGACTGATATTGTGAATTAGTGAGTCTCGTGACCATGTTAAATTGTGGGCCTGCAAATTTCCACTATCATTATGTAATACCCAAATTTGCAGCATCTCAAGTTCCCAGAAAGTGGGCGGAATTTTAACTGCCGCTCTAATTTGTTACGTCCACTAGCTTTGTCTGCTTCGACACGATTCAGGAAGGCAAATAGAAGAAAATCTAGTGACATTTCCCAGATAACTAAATTCCCCATATTTCATTGCTTTACCTCCTCGTATGGTAGTTTTCAATCCGCATTATGTACCAAAAATCTCCTCGTGTTGGCAACTCTTTTTTTTTTCTTTTTTTAATCCTTTCTTTTAACTTCCGTTACTTTTATGTGTAAATTCCAGTTCCAAAGCAAAGCTGAGTGTCATCGGTACTCACACCATAAAGATTCTCTTCTCTTGTTAGCCTATCCGATTACGAAATAAAGTTAGTAAAGTGTTCGAGAATAAATTCTATATTATTAGTAGATATATTTATATAGAATGAGCAATCTTTTAAAAAAAAAAATTAGTTTTATGAAATGAATTAAGTCCATAATTTTTTTCATGATATAAAAGTCTTCCACAGAATAAATGGGAGTCTATATTACTTATTTCATGATAAGGATAAAAAAAAATATTGGTATGCACATGACGGAAGGTGTTGAAGAATAAATCCCGTATTACCTGTGGACAAAATCTTAAACATGTTTATATAGAATGAGCAATTCTCTATTCTAAAATTAATTTTATGAGATGAATTAGACTTATAAATTTCTTCATAAAGTTTCCAATCTTCGCCACACATATGACGACAACTGGATTTCTCAACCTTGCTTCTGCGAGCTTACACATGGAATGATACCAAATAAGCTCCAACTTAATGGCTGAAGAAATATCTTTAAAATTGGACTAATCATTCTTGTTCTCTCTCTCTCTCTCTGCTCTCACGGAAACTTTCGTTCTCTTAGGGTTTCTTAAACACGTTTGTGGCCAGGGGGGAGGCAGAGCTTCAGCTCCATTTCCTCCTCCATTTCTCTTTTTTTTCTTCTTCTCTTTCTCTTATTCTCCTCTTTCCCTGCCACCGTGTCTTGAATAATGGAGTTTTTGATAGTTTTCGAGGTGTTTTGTGTCCAGCAGTTGTTGTATAGGTTTCACGAGAGACAGAGATTCAAAGACCACCACGCGCAGTCTTATCGCTTCCCTAATCGGTAGATCCTGGTGTTGACCGGCGGTTTTTTTCGAACGACAGAGCGCGTGATTGTAACGCACTCGGATTTGTTTTGAAAAGGCTCAGGGTTTTGGTGAATCCCTATTACCGGTGGTCTAACCGATGGTTTTCAAACGGATTGACGGTCTTCTTAATTTCGGTGAAGCTGTTGTGGTGAATGCTTAGTATGGCGCATGGAACCAACGCGCCACCACTGCAAGCCGCATCTTTCGGTGGTTGTTTTAGTTTAGTTAGGTTGTGGTTTTTGTTTTCCTTGTGTCATTTGTATAGAAAAAACTTGTAAAAAGAAGAAAGTGTCCCAAACATTTTCGTCTATGAAATTTTAGTACTCTCCTCCATTGGAGGATGAGATCTTAATTAACTGTCTTTTGATAGTTCTTAATCTCTCAGACTCTGTCTGAAGAAATGTAGAAGTTGAGTGCCAAATGTAATTTAGTTGTCTTGTGATTTGAGTTTGTCAGTCATAAGTCATATTGTAAACTTCGTTCATCTGAGTTTCAATATAATGAAACTATTTCTTCAAAAAAAAAATCTCTAAAGTTGGTGACAGATAGTAGATTGGGTATGAGTTTGCAGACTATGAGATTTGATACTACACAACCATTTCTATAACAATTCATACATCTTTAAAAGGTTGTGGATAACATCACTTACTAACTCCAGATTATGACTTTCTATAATTTTCTAGCCTGAAAATATTTATCAATTTAAAGAGAGAAATAATCCGTGTTTTATTGTATTAGAGCACTCATAAATGGACTAGTCAAATTCATTATTGAGCTAAATAATAGCTAAGAAACACTAAACCCCTAATGTAACAGCCTCAACAATTCTAAAAATAAAATAGTTTTCTCTCTCCTGGCTCTTCAAATATAGCCAGCAGTGAGAGCTTGTCAAATTAATTTTATGAACTAAAATATTTATGTTCATCTTAATTTCTTATTTTTTTGCCCAGCCAAATGGTACAATTTATAATAAAAATTTGTATAAAATTAAATTAACAACTTTATCGGATTTTTAGATTCTCACTTGAAAATAATAAATATTGAAAATATAAGAAAAAATGTATTTTAATTAGAATAAAAGAAATTACAGTTACGTGTGAAAAAAAAAATATGTCAAAAAAGTGTGTTATAAATTATGCTCATTAAAATAATATATATTTTATTTAATTAAAAAAATTAAATAAATAAAATATAACTTGTAAATGATTTAATCTTTTAAATCCGAAGAAAAAGAATTATAGTTGATATAGGCTATTGTTATAATTCATCAAAATTATAGTTCAACTTCATATAGTTGATAAATTACTACAAAATGTAACACATTTAACATGCAAAACTTATTTCTATAAACTATGTACACACACAAAAAAAAAAAAAGTCTAACATGCAATACTTATTTCTTTAAAAAAATATTACTATTGTAAAAGAAAAATCGTTAAAAAATTATGTCTCTTAAGAATAATTTAAATATTAGAAAACTAATGTATATTTTATAATAACAAATAAATATTCAAATTACAATTATGATTAAAATAAATGAAAAGTTAAAAATTAATGTTTTAATAGAATAATTATTGATTTATTGAGTCTGTTAATTGGTATAGTAAAAAATTACTAGTCAAAATTTGTAAAAATATAATTTCTAATCAAAATTTAACTAAATAATAATTAGGCTATCATGAGTGCTCTTAGATGCTACTCATTGACAATGTAAATTCTAACATTACTTACAATATAATTCAAAATTATTCAAATGTTGTACATGTGGTATTAAATTATAAAGTGTTTAAATGAAAATATTGTAAAGAAAATAATTATCCAGAGTCCCCAAGTTCCACTTCTAATCGAAGCACTAAAATATTTAAAATTCTCTCATTGAAGCACTTCAAATATTTTCCTGGCCATATCGTCTTGATTTTGAGTGATGCTGGGATCGATCGGAATGTCCCTGATCGGAATGTCCCTAATGTTGAAAGTAGCCCAATTCTTTTGGGCTGCTGTTTAACAATAAATATAATAAAATGAAAAAAATATAATAAGAAATCTAATAAGAAAATAAGATGAAGAAAACATAAAAATAAAAAATAAAAAAAATACAATAAAAAATACAATAAAAAAATAAAATAAATATGAATTTTAAGGAGATTCGGCCCTCAGCCGAAAGGAGCCACCACGGGTAGCAGTGGGCGACACCGCCCATACCATCGGGACCGGCGAGCACGAACCCATTTCGAGTTTAAGACTGTCGAGGTTTTATCGGAGGTCGCCGGTGGTCGCCGTTGCAGGGGTGAACTCTCTAGAGCCCGCCGATCCCGATGACATGGGTGGTGTCGCCCACCGCTGCCTCCAACGGCGAGCTACTTTTCTTCAGGGAGTCGGTCGACCCCACATAATTCCCTTGATTTTTGTTAGCAACTTGGTCCATGTTCCACAATTTTCAATGATAGACCCAATAACAAGTTTGATTTGAATTATAAATCAAATGTTATGCATTTAGTTTAAATTATGGAATATCCTGGGGGGCAGACCATCTGCCCCCCCCACACAAAGCAGCTCCCGCCGCCCCCAGTGGCGGTGTACTGGTCTGAAACAGGTTTAAGGCTGCCGGGGACACACCAGAGCTCACCGGAGCTCGCCGTCGTAAGGGTGAGGTCGCCTGAGTCCGCCGGTCCCGATGGCGTGGGCGGTGTCGCCCACCGCCACCGGCGGCGGCTCCGTTCGCTCCATGGCCAAATTCCCTTAAATTCATCTTCATTTTATTTTTTTATTGTATTTTTTATTATGTTTTTATTTTTTTATTGTGTTTTTTATTATATTTTGTTCTTTTTAATTTTTAATTATATTTTTAATCTTCATTTTTTTATTTAATCATATTTTTTATTTTATTTTAATATGTTTTTCATCATAAAGCAGCCCAATTAACGTTGGGCTGCTTTAGACGCTGGGGACAGTCGGACCAGTCCCCAGCGTCTCCCTTAAATTATAACGTGCTTACATGAAAATACTGTTAAATATTAGGTCTAATTTGAATAATAAGACAAGATAAGATAATCTAGAAATTATTATAAAATGAATAGTAAATAATAATAAATAGTTTGAATTAAAATAGTTTATAGAATTTTTTTAAATGAGAGAAAAAGTTTAACAAAAATATTATAAAATTAAAATATATTTTTTAATATTAATTTTATTTTAAAATTTAAAAAACTAAATTGTTTTTATATTTTATATAGAAATTCGAAATATTATATTAATTAAATAATAATTAGATAAAAAAGTTAAAAATTATAAGTTAAAAAATATTTATTAATATTGAGATAAAAGGAAAAGGAAGACTTCAAAGACTTTCCACACCATATCGTCTTGATTTTTGTAGCAATTTGGCCCATGTTCCACAATTTCCAACGAGAGACCCAGTTACCAGTTTGACTTGGTTGCCCTTGAAGAGCTACATCTCTAATATCACAACAGTCCGGCTGCGGGTACTGAGAATTGTTACGGAAAGTTGTGACTAGGGCGGTAAAATAAATAAGTTATTCGATAGGTAATTGGAACTCGACTCCATAATATTTGAGATTGGATTGAATTATATATTAAATGGACCGATCATGAATATAAAATTAAGCTCGATAATTAAACAATACAATTCGTATAAAACTCATCCGATTCGATTAATATTCGAGAACAAACTCGAATGTAGCTCGTTTGACTCGAGTTCGACTCGACTCGTTTAATGTTCGTGAACAAACTCGTATAAAATTCGAACGACTAGTATAAACGCATAAACTCAACTCGTATATATTTTTACACATATAATACAATATATATTTTTTATAATATACATAATGATGTATATAGACTAATATGCATAATTTATAAATCAATATATAGACATAATTATGTATATAGTAATTAATATATACTAATATATGAAAGAAAGATGGTGGTCTTAGTATACTAATAATATTATAATTTAAAGAGTCATATTGTGAGATCCCAGATTTACGTGTATGTTTACAAGTTATTTTATTCTCGGTGTTAATTATTTTAATTAATTAAATAATATTATTAGTTATATTTTATTTGTTTAAGATATTTATTTGAGTTATTAATTAGTTAATATTGAGTTATGTTGCTTTTCTTATTTATTTTAATGTGAGTTAATTATTTTAATGATTGGAATTTAATTCCTTTATTTTATTATATAAGTTTATTTGATCTGCTTTCGTTATATTAATTATTGTTTTATTTTAATATTGCGCTTGGGTTTAATTTATTTCTATTGTTGGGTTTTAAATATTTTATTTTATTGATATTAGATTGTAGTATTTCAAGTCGGCTTTTATTTAATTTATTGTGTTTCTTTTTCTAGTTAGTCTTTTTCTTTTTTCTCTTTTTTCTTTCCTTTTCTTTTCTTTCTTTTTCTTTCCTTTTTCTTTCTTTTTCTTCCTTCCTCTGCTTCCCCAGACTCCCTCGCGTGCGACCCCTCCCCTGTTCTCCTCTCTTCCTCGCCATTCCTCTCCCTCAACCCAGGGCCGCCGCCAGCCACCCACCGGCGACACCGCCCAGTCCAACTTCACCCCCACATGCCGGCGAGTTCAACGGCACCAGTGGTGTCCCCTCCGGCCATCCCACCGCTCATCCACGGCCACAAACCCGAAATGGGTATTTTGCATTCCCTTACATTTTCCGGCCACCACCGGCCATCCCTTGGCACCGGCGACCTACCACTAGACTCTCCACCCTCCGGCGAGCATAACCCACCACCCAAAGCCACCCATCGCCACCGGTTACCCTCTCTATCCGAAATGGGTCTTAAACGGGTTGTTCTTCGCCGCGCCGCCGTCTGGCCACCGTAGGCCTCACCACCGCCACCAAAAGACTCCCCTCGCCCAGCCGGTCATCCCCCTAGCTCAGTTCCTCCAACCGTTGCCTCACCTTCCCAGTACAACCTTAAACCCGAAAATGAGTTTTCACCCATTTTGACCCCGATCCGCCACCTTCCGGTAGTTGTGCCGCCACACCACCACCTCCATGAGATTCCCCACCTTTCAATGAGTATCTCCCTAAATTTTGGTGTCAAACCGAGCATTTTAACCTAACATACATGTGACCGCTACAAACGCTGCAAATTGACGTTGTTCAAGGATTTACGTTTTTACCGCTATAAGTACTTTCAAACGAGTTTTAAGATTTAAATATATTTTTGGCATCAACAGTTATTGTGTTTGATTATTGTTGCTATGTGTTGGTTGATGTTAGTATTTGTTGGTTAATTGGATTAATTAAATGTTGGATAATTGCTGCATAGTTGTCTACATTGGGTATTTACGCGCATGCTCATGAAAATATTTGGAAATTGGATTTTTGCAGGATTTCAGACATTCATGTGTTGGAATTGGAAACTGGGATTTAAATTGAGTTTAATGGATTTTAATGGTTTTGTGCTGAGTCATAACGGGGACAGCGATACGTAACGCCCGTTGTGATCAGCGTGTGTGTGTAGATGACATAATGGAGACGGCGATACGTAATGCCTATTATGGTATCGGGGACGGCGATACGTAACGCCCGGTATGAAATGAGTGTGTGTGGATCGTAATGGGGACGGCGATACGTAACGCCCATTATGATTTCGGGTGTCTGTGTATATCATATCGGGGACGGCGATACGTAACACCCGGTATGATTGGTTTTGATGATTTTATTTTATGGAATATGATGGGTGATTTTATTGGGATTTTATTGTGGATTAAATTGGGATTTTGGCGCGTGTGGTTATTTCATTGACTTTGAGGAAGTTGATTTTAAGCGTCATGCATATGGTAATTGTTCATGGTTGTTGTTGTGGCATTAATGTATTTCTGTCTTTTGATTTGGTTGGGTTGTACTTACCTGCGATGCCATCTTGGCGTCGTAGGTTTTTTGGATGCAGACTTTGGAGAGACTGAGCCTAAGGAGACGGCTCCGCTATTGATGTGATATTAATATTAATTGTTATCTCGGAAAATTTTATTTTCCCCTTTTTATAAATATGTATTTGTTTAATTTGTATTTCGGATGACTGTATTAAATCTTCTGTTGGAGAATTTTTATTAAAATGGTTTGTAAAATATTTCTAAAAATTCTGGTACTTTGATAATAATTTATTTTTCGCTGCGACCTATCATGTATGTCACGCGTGTACACATGTTTGACACTTGTCGTTGGGATGTATGACCCGTGTTGTCATCATCCTGACGCCTCAATTCCTGTGTTTATTTTATGGGGAATTTGGGGGCGTCACACATATACTAAAATTATAGACTATAGAATATAAATCTATAATATAATTTATAATAATATAGACTATTAATAATATATCATTAATTATTAAGCTTAATTCTTATTACTTTATGTATAATTAATCACTTATAACTAAATTTTAGTTTTATTTTATTCATAAGAGTAGTATTAGTATTAGTACCATACCATATAGTAGTAGTATTAGTATTAGTACTATATAGTAATAGTGAAACTATAATTATTAATACTACACTATATATTATACTATATTAATAGTATATTAATATAGTATATGCTATATACTATATTAATAGTATTACTAATTTACTAATAGTATTTAATAGTATATATAATTAGTATATTATTATATATAAATTACCATTACTAATACTGCTACATAATTACGTTACTATTACTAGCATAATTATAGTCTATATTACAATTATCGTTAGTCTATTATTATTATATTATATATTATTTATAAGTCTATACTCTATACTAAGAATTAGTAACTTTTATGTAACTATTAATTTTACTATATAGTTACTATTAGTACCTATAGTTATAGTGATACATTAGTTAGAATGATCTAGTTATAGTGATAGTATTATTAGAATGTCTATTATTAAACAATAAGTTCATATAAATTATAAGTATTAATATTATAATCTATATTATATACTTATGTTGGTTTATTAATAAATATATAGACTAATATATTATTATAAATTATTAGTTTATTAGTATTAATTTATGAAGTAGTATAGTCTTATATTTATAGTATACTAGTATTGTAAATGTATAATTAAATTTAGAGTCATATATTATTTATTAATAGCTTATATTATGCATATAATTATAGACTAATAGTATTGAAAATATACATAATTTAAATATAAATAGTATTATAAACTTATAGGCTAGGTCTATAGATTATTAATATACATATATCATAAATTATAATCAGAGACAAATCTGAGCTATTGGATCATGAAAACGAGATCCAAGCCGTTGATTTTAAATACCACAGCTTTCATTTTATAGCCGTTCGATCTATCTAAAATTTGATCTCATCCATTGATTCAAAAAGGTCAATGCCTAAATCTGTGTCATTGGATCTAAACCCTAGGATTAATCTCGGTCGTTCATCTAACTTATATAAATACCCTACTTTTCTCTCTTCACCCTCGTGTTACGCCGTCTCGGTCTCTCACAATCCACTCACTTCTCACTTTTGTGATATCCTTTTCGAAACCCTAGCTCCATACACGATCTCACTGACTTTGGTTGATTAATCCATGAAATGCTTTGAATAAAGCCTTGAATCAAGGCTTGATTCTTGATTCTTGAGGGCTTGTTCTGTGTCTGGGACTCTAAGATTCTGCAAGACAATCGACATTTTCGATTGCTCAAAACCCTCACAATTGTATATGTCAACTTCGGCCGATTTTGTTGACTGCAATCTCACTCTCAGATATAGCAGTTAGCTTTGACAAAGGGGTTCATAAATGCTGGCATTTTTGACTCCCAACCAACTATATCTGATTTCGTGGTTCATGTTTCTCTAGTTTTATGTTTGGTTTGTCCATCAGTCGATTAGGCATGTTATTTTCATGTTTCTGTCGATTTCGTTGGGAAGTTTGGAGATTTGGTCCTTGACTCCTTTAAACCTTCAACCATTCAAATAGGGTTTTCCTATTCTTATTCATGTTTCTAATTATTAGAGTATTTTTTAATTTCTAGTTCCCTCCTAACTATTTCTGGTCTCTAATATTGTAGATCTAATCATGTTTTTAGATGATAGTAATTTTGTAATTGTATTTGTAAACCCTAGTAGGTCGAAATGGTGTGACATCTTGATTATCTCTGTAACTCTGTCTTTGTTTATGTCTTCAATCTATAATATCTATGTCTGGTAGATCTAATCATGTTTTTTCATGTTTGTAAACCCTATTGCACTTGCACTATACTATCTATTTCGAGCTTTATTAATTATAGCTGTCATATTGGAAATTACAAAATTGAGGGAAAAACATTTTGACTTAGAGAGAACTTACAACGCAAACCGTATCTTGCTTTTGAAATTTGAAGCAAAACTTGCAGTCCACAACGCTGTGAGCCTGTGAGTTATACTTATTGTTACTTGATTTGGTTCTTGCTTTATGTTTGTTGAAAATATGTAAACATGCTTTTCTTTAACATGTTTATGTAATTATGTGTTTATAATTTGTTATGTTCCGTGTTTATAAATTGTTATGTTCTGTGCTTATGTGTTTATGAAATGGTGTTTTGTGTTTATATGACTATTTTCTATTATGTGTTTATGTGCTTTTTTGAAACTTTTTGGTTGATTTTAAATGATTATTCATGGTTATTGCTTCAACTATTTAACCTTACTCAACCTATCATTTGTTTATGTTCTTGCTTCAAAACTTAAAGCATGCTTTCTTGAAACTGTTTTGGTTCATTTTAAATTATTATTCATGGTTCTTGCTTCAATTATTTAATAATGCCTCTTTAACATGAGTTGGTTGATTAATCTTATTCAACCTGTCCTCTATTTATGTTCTTGCTTCAAGACTTAAAGCATGCTTTCTTGAAACTATTTTGGTTGATTTTAAATTATTATTCATGGTTCTTGTTTCAACTATTTAATCACGACTTCTTTAACATGAGTTTGTTGATTAATCTTATTCAACCTGTCATCTATTTATGTTTTTGCTTCATGACTTAAAAGCATACTTTCTTGAAACTATTTTGGTTGATTTTAAATTATTATTCATGATTCTTGCTTCAACTATTTAATCATGCCCTCTTTAACATGTCTTGCTTGGTTAATCTTATCCAATCTGTCTTCTGTTTATGTTCTTGCTTCAAGTATGAAATATACGAGTATTTAATATGTCTTGGTTGATAAATGTTATACAATTTGTTCTGTGTTTATGTTGTTGAGGTGCCTTGCTTCTGGAGGCACATCGAGCCACGAAGGCAAGATTGTATACTAAAATTGTTCGAGTCAAATTAGTTTGACTTTAACATCTGTTTAAGTTGATTTTAATCAATTATATCAGCCTTGCCTTCTGGAGGTACATTGAGCCACCAAAATAAAGCTGTATAACAAAACTGTTGGAGTCATATTATTTTGACTTTAATATCTTTTAGTATCATTGCCTTATGGAGGCACATTAAGCCACCAAGACAAAGTTGTTTTGATTTTTGGTCAATGTTTATATGCTTATTATATGTTTCTGGTTTTGTGTTTACAAAATATTAGACCCTAGCAAATGGGTGATCCAGTAAATGAAGTTGATTCACTAGAGGAGTATGAAAATGAAAACTCGATTGGGATTAGCTTAGTAGAACCCATATCTGATAATGATGGAGTTGAGTCAACTACTCAGGCACCTAATACTGTGTCTACTGAAAGCCCTTCCACAGAAGTTCAAACAGTAACCTATAAAAGAAAGAAAAGAAAAAGGACTTCTAATGTATGGAATGATTTTGTCGAGGTTGATAGAGATGGGGTTAAATAGCCTCAATGTAAGTGGTGTAAAACATTGTTTAAAGCTTCTCGATCAAGTTCTACAACTACACTATGTAGGCACTTAATAACCTGTTTGCCATACATGGGGTCTAAGAAAAAACAAAAAGTTTTAGTAGTTGAGTCTAAGGAGGCAAGTGGTGACTTCACTGTCTTAAACTTTACCTAGGATCGTAGTAGGATCCAAGAACTTACCTCTCATATGATACTTTACCATAAATATCCATTCTCTTTAATGGAGCATGTGTTATTTAATAAATTCATAAGTGCAAATACTCTATATAGGAAAAAAATGTCTTAGGCTACTGCAAAGAAAAAATGCACGATAACTTATGAGAATGAAAAAACAAAGCTAAGGGTTTTGCTTAAGCCCTTTAATAAAGTTCATATCACAACTGACATGTGGATTTCTTGTCAAAAATTTTCATATATGGTAGTGACATATCATTTTATAGATGCTGATTGGCATTTTCAGAGGCATGTTTTGAAAATGTTTCCAAAATGTTTTGAAAATGTTCAGACATATCATTTCTTATTGTTGATGCTTTACAAAAATGTTTCCAAAATTGGGGGATTGAGAATAAAATTAGTAGCATTACTGTTGACAATGCTAGTTATAATGATGTTGCCATTCGGATTTTGAAAGATGATTTTGGGTTGAAGAAAACATTGTTTGTAGGTGGGAAATTGTTTCATGTACGTTGATGTCCGCATATAACAAATCTACTTGTACAATATGGACTAGGGAGATTAGGGATATTGTTGATTGTGTTAGAGATGGTATAAAATATCTGGTAGCATCAGAGAGTAGGCTAAAACGGTTTAGTGAAATTGCAAAACAGTTGCAATTGCCCTCAAAGAAACTGATTTTAGGATGTGCATACAAGATGGAACAACACTTAATTAATGTTGGATGTTGCATCTTAGTTCAAAGAAGTTTTTCCTAGATATAGTGATAGAAATAGATGTTTTGAATGGATTCCAACTATTGAAGAGTGGGGGCAAGTTGAAAATGTTTGTCAACTACTAACTATTTTCAATAAAGTCACCAATGTTGTATCCGGAAGTGATCACCCAACAGCAAACTTATTTCTTTCTAAAGTTTGGAGAATAAAAGACATCTTAGGTAAAAAAATAGTAGAGATGAGAATGAGTTCATGAAATCAATGGTAAGGAAAATGAGTACTAAGTTTGACAAATATTGGGGGGAGTGTAATCTATTGATGTCAATTGCTGCGATGTTAGACCCCGATTCAAAATGGTCCTGACCCATTTTTGTTTTCCTTTAATTTATTACGGGCCGGACATTTCTAAGAATATTGATCATGTCTCTCAAGTGTTGCATGAGTTATATGAGAAGTATGTTAATAAACACAATTCAACTCTTGAGGCACAAAGAGAGCAGGATAATGCTTGAATAAATGTATCTGGTTCTTTCTCAAGTGTTGGGACTGGGAGAAGCATGCAAAGTGGCTAGTTATTATTTGTCTTTTGTTAGAAGTGTTGATACTGTGTAGCCTAGTAAATCAGAAATGGACAATTATTTAGAAGAGAGTATCTATATTTGTGAAGAGAGTTTAGATGCAAGTTTCGATAACTTGGACTGGTGGGAAACAAGTAGTCTCAAGTTTCAAACTTTGTCCAAATTGCCCAAGATATATTGGCTACACCGATTACCACTGTTAGCTCATAATCAACATTCAGCGCAGGAGGCAAAGTCATAAATCCGCATCGAGCTTCATTGTCATCTGAAACTGTCCAGATGTTGTTATGTGGGTCTGATTGGGTTAGAGCATTATATGGGCTTAAAAGATCATCAACAAATTCTGTAAGTGTAATCTATTTATTTTAATTGACTATTGTTATTTTACTATTTTATACTTACTATTATTAATTTATTTACAAAAATACTAACTACTATTTTTTTCTTGTTAATAGACGGAGGCTCCATCAGAAACTCAGATTCTCTTACCATAGCCATAGGCCCATACAGACTCAGATTCTATCTTTTTAGCATGTTTAATCTATTTTGCATTTGGGCAATTCTCTACTTTTACTTGGTCTATTTTGGTTAATCTATATGATTTGCTATCTCAACGCAGTACAATTTACTTTGTAATATTTGGACAGTTTGATTGTTCTATCTAAATCTATTTGGGATTATATGAGTCATGATAATTCAGGTAATTTCTAAGTTCTAACTCCTCAGCATCTAGATTTCCTAAATTTCTTTAAATGGCAGTTTAAATTTTGTATTGCAAACATCCCTTAACAATATTACTAAGTTAAAAGTACTTGAGTAATTTTACAAGGAAAAAAAAATTATATTAATGTTTTTTACTGTATTAATGTGTGCAAGTTGTCATGGTGATTAACTTCAAGTTTGGGAACTTGTTGACCTCAGTCATGGTGAACTCAAATTTTGTATAAGTTTGGTAATTTCTAGTCATTGTGTATTTTGTTGGTAATTAAACTAATTTTGTTTAACAAAAATTAGTGAACTTTTGTATGCTTATTACTACTGCAGCCTGCTGCTTTATATATGACTTATTGTGTCATATTGATTTTATTTTGGTGACTGCATTAGAACTTATTAGTGTATTTCGAACTTTTGTAAGCTGCATGCTAGTTGGCAGATTCAATTCTTCTTGTGTGACTTGTGTCATGTTGTTTTGGTAACTTGACTAAACCTGTTTGAAATATAATTTTGTTGTCAACTTGTCTGGCTATTTTGGTAACTCTGTTAATAGCTGCCTCTCTGCCTGTGGTATTACAGTATGCTAGTTCTAACTTTTTGCAAATTAAGTTTTGCATTCTTATTAGACATCCATTGATAGTATACTAAGATAACAGTACTTAAGTAAGGGATTAAAAATCTATTAACAATTTTTTTAGTGTATTAGTGTATACAAGTAGCAAGGCAACAATATATATGGTTCTGACCTACATTCATGAAGACTGAGAACTTTACTGATTTAACTTTTAGAGCCTTTTCTTTTTGTTTTGAAGTTTAATGTACTAAGTTTCATTTCTTATTGTTGTAAAGTTATTTTTCATTCACTAGTTCTATTAGGAAGTAAATGTTATTTAATGTAATAATGCACAGGATATCTCTAGAAGGCTTCGTGATGTAAATTTAAATTTAAGTTGCTATTATTCTCCTTGAAAAAAAAATTAGTTAATTGAAGTTGCTAACAACAGCGACAACTTTAAGTTACTATTATTTATTTTATTTTAGTTGGATTAAATTGAGAGTTTGAATTCCTAATCTAAGACGTTTTCATTTTGTAAAGTCACATAAAAATATGCATATCAGGAAAGGGAGGATGGTAAACAAGCCGAGCTCGATTCAAGCTTGGACTCGCGTTTTGGTTTGTTGTAACTTTGTCGAGCTCGAGCATTAGCTTTGGCTCAGCCCATAAACGAGCCAAGCTTGAGCTCAACTTGGGATCAAAATGAGTCGAGCTCGCACACCGAAGTTCGCCCGAGCTCGACTCGTTTACCGTCCTAGTTGTGACCCATAGTATTGTGTTTTAAAAAAAAAAAATTACAAAACACAGCAAAAAGTACTATCGGTCACAATCTCGGTAACAATTCTCGGGCAACATAGAAGAAATCACTTGGCAAAAACGAGTATATCTGCTCCCTAATTTATTTTGTGTGAAAATATTTTCATGAATATATCTCTGCTCTCTCATTTTGAGATAAATGAGAAGAATGTGACATGTTACATTCAGTAGAGCAACGCTTACGGAATCTATTATGTTGTACATTACTCTAAGAACAAAATCGACATACGTAGATGCTGGCCCCAAAAATTGCACGACCAACCCAATGTGAGCCATCTATGGAATAATGCCATGAGCCAAGTGAAACGAGAAGCAACGCCTTGAAACAAAGTGAGCCTCAAAATGGCACACTTTCAAGCAGTGTTGCAATCACACTTCTACAGAAGGTATCCATTAGGAACATTCTTTTTGAAAATTGATGTTTTGGCTGCTTTACTGTCTGAGCTTAGGAGCACCTATAAGGTAGGCGTAGGTAGCACACGAAAATCAGTGTCACATATTAAATATGAAGCTGTGAAGTTAAAATCGAATTCTACAAAAATGTCAAGAAAGACCAACTTTGGGTTAGTTAGGGTTAACTAATACCGTTCATACCAGCATGAGTGAAAAAACCTTTTCCTGATAAGTACCAGTTGAAAAATCTCCTTGTATCCCTCATATAACCTCCTTAAGTTCAAGATAATCATCACGAGGATGAGCTTCTTCCACCCGAACTTCTATTTCATCTCCAATATGTAATCCCACAGACACCGACGCGGAACCTTGAAACCCTACCTGCAAAATTTGAAGATTGGTTCAGCAATTTTAATCAACATAGTTGCAAGATGATCAATGATATGCCAGTGATGGAAACCACCCAATCTTTAGAACGTCAAATCAAATAAACGAACTAAGAAGAAGGGAAGGAAAGGGGCATCATATTATTCATTTTCACTGCTTTGAATAAAAAAGCCAGCATGTCCCATCAATGACAACAGTGTTATCTCCCCATACTCTTTGCACTCCAATCACTAACCAAATCACAAAGGCACTACTTATCATAATCTATGAGAAATATTGCTTCAGTACGGAACCACCGAAAAAAACAAAAGCCTACCTCAATTAACAATAGTGCTGCAATCCGATCTTTAATGAATCTAAGGATCAATGCACGATATCTTCTTTCTTTTGCTTGCCTCCTCAGGTATTCTAATATCCAATACCGAAGACTGCTGCCAAATAGCCTCTTGGCTAATCTAGTATGCATGTTCACAATTGATGCCATCCCTTCTAGCTGACCCGCTGAGAAAGGAAGAGAATCACCTCTAAGATACGCTTTAACCTGCAGAAAGACAAAAAAAAAAGATAAAAAAGTTAACGAAAAGACTTGTCAGGATACATGCATGGGACATTCGTACAACACGACAGTAACAAAAAATATCAGACCTGATAATGAGCAAGAAGATCCATATATCTGCGAATAGGAGATGTAAACTGAACATAACCAGGAAGTCCCAAGATCCCATGGCGTATAGGCTTCCTGAAATCAATTTCAGCAGCACGCATTACTTTAACAATGGCAGAGCTCCTAATGGGTCCTTCTGGAAGATGTGCAAATGCAGATATATCAATGTTTGATTGGGGCTGTCCTCTGTAGGGTAACGGAATGTTATTGCAAGAACCGTAAGTGGCTATAACTTCCCCACAGAGTATCATCATCTCAGAGACCAGTCGCATTGCAGGGTCAGCTTGGTTTTCGACATAAAGATTAATAGAAGGCTCTGGATCCTCAGGGTTAGCCACCTTGATGCGTGCTTCTAATGAGCCCATGTCAACTGCACCCTGAAAAATGCATAAAAAGACAATGCCATAGAAGAACAAGGGGTCAATGGACAAATTACATCCCACCAAAGAAAAACCTATCCAAAGTGTACGTATAGACAAAATAAATTATTTGATCTCATTTATATTAGAAACTCAATTTATTTGATCTCATTTATCTCGCTTTCAGGAACCCTTGGATGACAAAAAGGTTTCTTTTGGAGAATAAGGTAGCTCTCTCAACAACAACAATCCCATTTCTATACATTTCTTTAAACTAAAAGAAAATAATTTGCAGTAGACATTCATATCTTGATAGATAATGTTCGTGAGATTTTAAGCATGCTCATTCTGGAATGTCTCTTATTGTTAATTCATCAAAACAATAAGCAAAATCCAAATTATGTTATGCAAGCTTACGCGATTCCAGATTTTAATTCAAAACTGTGAGATCCATTTTTGTTTTAATAAGGAGATTGTATAACATGATTTTTCTTCTTAATTATTTTACTTTCTGATTATTTACGAGCTTCTTTGGATCCTACAAGCATTTCCTATTCATTTTCTTTGAAATTCATTCCAAACACGGTAAGTCTCCTCAGGGTTCTTGGATATGAATATTTGGAAACACTAGCAAATTCCTTAGAACTTCGACTAACAGTGGTTGATTTTAGAGTTGAAATTTATAACCTGTTCTAGCCGCCACTGTAACCGCAAAGCTGCTGCCTCAGCTAGAATTTTCAGTTCTACCTCCTCTTCCAAGTTCAGATGAAGCAGTTCAGATGCACTCTCGTATGTCAGCATATAGGTGGGTTTGATCGATGAGTTGTCCACCGAGTATTCTGCAATGCTAAAAGAAGCATGTAGGGTGTGATGCAGATTTCATTTAATCAATGAGGGCTGCAAACGAACAGAGTTGTTCATGAACAATTCAAGTTCGACTCGTATAAACTTGATTCGGATTCGGTTCATTTAATAAATGAATTTTTCGTAAACACTAATATTGGATCGAATATTAAATGAGCAAAACTCATATAATCTCGGCTCAATTCGGTTTAGACTCGTGAAAAATATTTGTATAAACTCGATTCGACTTGTTTTGAGCTCGTCACAATACTCGATTCAATTGATATATATATGTATATTTATATATACTTTTACCTATATTCTTTTATTATATATATTTTATAAGTTATGCATATTATTTTTGATATTTTTTATAAATAATATATATTATTATTTTAAGTTTATTTATAAGTAACATATTTTATTACTTTACAATAATAATGTATGAAGTTCACAAAATAATTATTGAGTCAAATATAAGAGAAAATCTTGGAAGTATCTATTATTTGGGAGTATTCATTGCACTCATGAAGTGATTTAAACAAATTTACCATTTTATCCTTGAACAAATGGTCATGAGTGCAATGGATACTTCCAAATAATGGATGCTCTCTAGTATTACTCTAGTAGTGAAATTATATAATTTTTAATTTTTTTTAATAATTCAAAATAATAAAAATACTTAAATAAATAATAAAAAAATAAAAATCTCAATTACATTATAATTTATAGTTTATGACTATATAGAATAATAAAATCTCAAATATACAAATTTTTTGAAAAAAATTTCAGATGTTCCTACAATTGTTTTCGTTTCCTTTTATATTGTTTAGTTTGTACTTATACAGTTTCACTGGTTACTTGTACAGTTCCATTAGTCTTTTGGTGGGACGTTTGAAAAGATGTAGCCTGTAGCCATCCGGCTTCTCAAAAGCTAGAATGCATGCCCGATATGGTGATACCCATTCCCCTTTGTCTAATCTGTTCCACTGTCATTCACAGAGACTCAGAGAGCTAATACACTCATACACTACCATACTGATAAGCTAAGGCACGAAACTAAAACCCTAGTTTTCAAAGGAGTGAATTTCGCGCACGCAAACGGCAAACATTGAAGAGAAGAGAAGAATCAGACTCTCTCGACTCGAAGGAACTTGAACTAGTGGAGAAACCATAGTTTTTGTAGGAGCAGCGAGCCTACGGGGGTTATTCTAATTTTCAAAAACCCCAAATTTCGATTTACATTTTGGGTATGGACCATTCATCCTTCGTCTTCTGAAAACCCTAAATTTTGAAAGCCTAGTTATCTTCTCTGTTATATGTTTCAAAAACTCTAAATTTTGTAGACCTAGTCATTAAATATTCAGTTCTTATTTTTTGAATATTGCTTTGGTGCTCTGTTTCTTCGGTAGTTTTCTCACATGGATCGATAAGAGGTAAGCCATAAGATGTTGAATGCTTGGGTTTTGTTTTGGTGATTTGTTTTGGACAACGTATCACCTAGAGAAATATTGGTTTTGGTGCTCTGTTCTTGTTCCCTTTAGGTACCAAGTGTTCAGGCTTCAATTTTGTGAAATGATTGGTGATTTTAGTGAGATTTCATTAGGTTTTCTCTTCAAATCCTACGGAATGTGTCCAGATTTTCTATATGTGCTCTGTTTAGGTTTTCCCTTTAGGTTTTGGTGCTGTGTGGGAAAAAACAACAGCTTCCATTATCTATATTCTACTTAGAAATGCAGGTTTGGTGACCTTTTCTTGGATTCTAAGTTGAAAAGCTTATCCTTGCAGCTTGATGGGCATCCTTGTACTTGACTTTTTATCTCTTTTCTCGAGTTGTAGTGGGATTGATATTGTTTGTTCTCAACAAAGCTTATTTATTTGTTGAATGGTGAATTTGCTTGTGTGAATTTGCTAAAGCTTATTTATGTTGTGGATTGAATGGTTTCATTTCTATGCATTAATTAACAATAAAGAATGCCCTTGAAGTTTTACAGTCTTTTCTTGAAAGGACTAAATGAACTGAATGATTTCATTGCTTATGTGAATTTGCTAAAGCTTATTAATGGCATGGACTGAATGGTTTCTATATGTTTTAGAATTTTTTTTTATAAGTTAAAGTTTTATAATCATATGATTATTGGTGTATATTAGTACATTGAAGTTTGTATTAGGACTCTAAGAGTTGACTTTTAGTGTATGTAGTGGAGTTTATTTTATTTGTAATGGGATATATTTGTTGGTTTGTAATTTTGAATTGGGTTATATTTGTAATGGGCTTTGAAGCTACTAAGTTTATTATTTTTGTAAGTTTGCTAGAAATTCTTGTAATGGACTTTGAAACTTAGAAGTTGGAATGACCATAAGTTCATAACTGTGAAAATCAGATAATTCATTGCGAGTCTTATCATGAGTTGGTAGTATCAAAAGAAGTATTCTTTTGATAGGCTGTGGATTGGAATGAGATGTGACATATGTAATCGTGAACAATGAGATGTCAGATATGTAATTTTGATAGGCTGTAAGCCTGTAACTTTCATGCGTGCTTATAAATCTTGGCATGGTAATGTAGTCTTAAAATAACAAATTATATCTGATCATGTTTCATTTAGATATTGCCAACATCTTTGTCTTAGCATTGCAGAATCATGAAAATGGACATTTTTAATTTATCTTAACAATGCTTTCCAGTTTCCAGCTTGCAAGAATGCTATGTAAATTTGTAATGTACTAAAACCCTTTGTTATGTACAGATTACATAACAAAGGGTTTTAGTAATTATTTGTAATTACTATGTAAATTTGTATAGCTGAAATGGTAGCAACCCTTTGCAGGAATGCTATGTAAATTTGTAATGTTCAAATTACAAATTTGTAATTTGTAAGAAACGGATGAGTTATATTTGTAATTTTCGTCCAAATGATTCTATTTTTTTTTCTTTTTACATGCGTTCACTGAAGGATTTATGATGAACTTTGAGTTCCATTCATACCAAAATTTAATATATATTATCATAATTTTAGTTAAAATTAATTGAGAGAAATAATTTTATTAGTGCTTTAGCCAACCAAAAGAAGAAAAAAAAAAAAGATTTTTGTGCATCAAATTAAACCAAGCTCGAGTTGAGCTACTCGAGCTTGTATCAGCTTGAGTATTTTTTATACTCAAATTCGAGTCGAGTTCGATCATAATATATGTTAGACGAATCGAGCTCGATCAAAAATTTCTAATATTTTTCGAGTTCGAGTCGAGTTCGAATAGTAAAATATGCTAAACGAGCTTTTAACCCCATGTTCGAATTCAACTCGATTCGGATCATTTGCAGCCCTAGAAATCATATATAGAAGCAAGCAACTTCCATCTGCATATCTGCAGTTCCACCATGAGTAAAACACCTCAATTGTAAAAAAAAAAAAGAGTATTAAATAATTGTGTTGACTAGACTAGATGCCCTCTACATTTGCAAATCAGGCCAGCTGTCCCAAAAATCTAAGATCAAATTTGGACATACAAGAAGTTCATATCTATTGTGTTCCAAACAATAAATTTTAAACAAAGGTTCCAACTTCCATAATATCCCATTCAGAAGAATGAAAGAAGCTTTGAACATCGTGAGCGGTCAATAGATGAGCTTAGAACTTTCTTTTCGAATACTTTATTCCATTAGTCAATTGTAATTAAATTTAATGGCATGAACTTTCATGAAAAGGCTAGGCTTGTTAAGCTTGGGGAGATGTCTCTCAGGCTCGTCCACTCTAAGTGGGGGCTAAGGAACCATATTGGGCCCAAGAGTCATCTGTCTTGGGCTCGAGAAACTCACAGACCTTAGTGGCCGCACCGTCCAACTCACCTACGACACAAAAAGAACAGCCGGCCGCCAGCAATCCTACGAGCCCAAGTAAGGGGCAGTTATAGTATTTGACATGGATGACCAAAATCATGGAGGAGACGATATTAGCTGGATTGGTCCAAAATGAAGCCGCCAGCAGTTTATAGGCCTCTGGGAACTTGTCCTCAATACAAAAAGGGCCACCGACTGCCAGTGACCTTACGGTACCTAATTTGGAGCAACTCTCAGCCTCAGAGGGGACGAATAGTGGCAATGAGGTGTTGGCCTCAACTGGGATGCCTTGGTTTGAAGCTCTCGCTGGTTCTTAGCACATCAGCGGTCCCTCACAACCTTTGGAAGCTCCATCTGGGGTTCAGGGCACTCAATCAATGACCCATGAAGCCTCTAATGTCAGGGGGTCACTCACAAGGGTAGTTGCTGAGTTGTGAATTCTGCTTTCGAAAGCACTTTGTGTAGTTGGGCCAAAGCTTTTGAAATGGAAGAAATATTCAGAATCCTACTTTTGTTTTTTATTTAGTTTCTCTTCTTGTTTTTGGAAAGATTTAGGTATTTCCTTTGTATACTCCTTGTGTACTTGGGCTTATGCCTATTTCTTTGGGAATGAAGTCTTTTATTACTTAACAAAAAGGATGAGACTATCTCAGATGATGAGGTGCTCTTGGATGATGGGTCATCAATCAGGTCCGATTTACAATTAGTTTGCAAGGAGTCCGGAGATGTTGCTTCCTTTAATGATCTAGGGGATCCCAAAGACGAGCCCAGTCCTATTTGTTCTCTACCTCTAGCGCCTCTATGGGCTGGCCCACAAGCAGATTGGGTTTTGCAGAAGGTAGAAGAAATTTGCCATTCCATAGGGATTTCCTATGAGGATTTCGAGGATCAATTTCAAGCACTTCTTACAATCATCGAAGCAGAACAGCCCCTCCCAAATCTGCCTCTAAAAAAGAAAGGAAGCTTAAGAGGCTTTCTTGTTCCATAAACTATGATGCAAGGGAAGGAAGTGGTATCAAAGGAAAACTAGGGTTTTCCTTTGATAAGTGGTAGGGGAGGCACAATGATAGGGTGAACCTCTGCGTCCCATAAGCCCAAGATCCTTTCATGGAATGTTCAAAGATTGAATGACCCAAACAAGTGCCTTAGAGTGAAGAACTTAATACAAGAATGGAAGGCATATGAAATTTGTTTGCAGGAGACCAAGCAGAAGTTTATTGGCAGGAATATAATAAGAAGTTTGTGGAATTGCTCTTATGCAGGATTGACCGCCCTTGCTTCCAACAATGCTTCGAGGGGCATTATAGTGATATGGGACAAGAGAGTAGTTAATTTGGTGGAGTATAACAACGAATTTCAGTAGCTTGTTCCTTCATGAATGTGGAAGATAGTTTCAGGTGGAGGTTCGTAGGAGTATATGGGCCTAATGATGACAGTAATAGAAAGCGCCTTTGGGATGAGATTGCTGGTTTGTGTAGCTAGTGGGTCGGGAGACTCTAGCTCGAGTTCAGCCATGGCTGACTTCTTAGCTATAATTTTTGAGTTGGACTTGGTTGATCTACCTTTAGCTGGGGGTGATTTCACTTGGTCTAACAAGGGGGCTTGGTCTAAGCTGGACAGATTCATTGTGTCTCCTCCTTGGGAGGCCCACTTTCCCAACCTATGCCAAAAATGACTCCCTAGGCTTTGCTCAAATCCCTTCTCTCTCTTATTGGATTGTGGGAGTCTTCACGAGGGACGAAACTATTTTAAATTCGAGAACATGTGGCTAAAGGTAGATGGGTTCACAAACAAAGTTAGATCGTGGGGGTCCTCATATCAATAATCAGGTACTCCCAATTTTGTTTTAGAGGGAAACTTAAAGCCTTGAAAAACGATCTGAGAAAATGAAATACAAAAGTCTTTGGAAACATCCATGACCAGCAGAACAATCTATTTCAAGAGCTACAACGTTTAGATGAAAAAGAGGTGGATGGGGCCCTCTCCTCCCCTTATGGGGGAGATCTACTGGAGGCAAAAATCTCGGGTCCTTAGATTAAAGGAAGGAGATAAGCACAAAGTTTTTCCATACAGTAGCACTCTCAAAGAAGAAACAACAACGCCATTGAAGTTCTCCATTTGGAAGGGATGGTTCTTTCGGACAGAGTCTCTATCAGGATTACATTGTTCACTTTTATGATAAGCTTCTGAAGGAGCAACATCATTAGGCCCAAGGTAGACGAGCTAGTCTTTGACTTGATTTATTGACCAAGTGCGGCTTGGTTAGAGAGACTATTTGAAGAGGATGGGTGCTTAGCATGCTAAAAGGGATGGACAAAGACAAAGTACCAAGACCAAATGGTTTCACAATGGCTTTCTTTTAGGCTAGTTGGGACATTGTCAATGAAGACATCATGAAGGTTTTTTTCAATGATATTTGGGAAAGCCTAACGCCTCATTTATCGCCCTTATTCCAAAAAAGGTGAGGTTGGTGGAGGTGTAAGACTTTCGTCCCATAAACTTGGTAAGCAGGGTTTACAAGATCCTCCCAAAAGTTCTAACCAAACGGTTGAGCGAAGTCATGGAGAAGATAATCTTGAAGTCACAAAACGCCTTTGTAAAAAGAAGACAAATACTAGACTCGGTCATCATTGCTAACAAATGCTTTGAGAGTAAAATCAAAGCTGGCATTCTAGGTATCTTATATAAATTGGATATGAAGAAGGCTTTTGATCATGTAAATTGGGATGTCTTGGTGTATATTCTTGCTAGGTATGGCTTTGGGAAAGATGAAGTCAGTGGATGAAACATTGCAACACAACTGTCAAATTCTCAATTTTGGTTAATGGCACCCCTGAAGGCTTCTTTAATAGCTCTCGGGGTTTGAGACAAGAGCATACTTATACCCTTTTCTATTCATTTCAGTAATGGATGTACTGAGTATAATGTTGAAGATAGGGGTTTCATCTCAAGTTTCTCAGTAGGTGGTTCATTGCATGGTAGTCTATTATCAATCTCTCACCTACTTCGTCGACGACACGCTAATTTTTTGTGTGATCTGGACCCCAATCATATTTGTTCCTTGAGAGCCCTCCTACTTTACTTCAAAGCTATCTCCGATCTTAGGTAAATCTATCAAAATTTGTAATGGTTCTAGTTGGCTTGGTTAATAGTTTAAGCGATGTGGAGTATCTTGGGCTGCAAGGTGTCATCCTTGCCCATTAAGTATCTTAGACTTCCTTTGGGGGCCCCTCACAAATCCAAGGCAATGTGGGATAGGATTGTTTTTATAAGTAATGTGAAACAGGATTGTTGAGAAGATAGAATGTAAATTGGTGGGTTGGAAGAGAATTTACTTGTTTAAAGGCAGTAGAATCACGCTAATCAAGAACATGTTATCCAGTCTCCCAATATACTTTCTATTTTTATTTCTTTTGCCTACAGGGGTGGCAAATAGACTAGTGAAAAATTTCCATTTTATTAAGTGGGATAAAGCTTGTGCACCTTTAACTTATGGCAAATTGGAGGTTAGAAAATTAAAAACCTTCAATAAGGCCCTTCTAGGAAATTGGTTATGGCAATATCATCGAGAAAATGATGCTCTTTGGAGGAATATTATTGATGTTGAGTATGGGAACATTCGGAGTGGCTAGTGCTCTAATGAAGTGGGGCTTACGGCGTAGGAGTTTGGAAATTTATTCGTAATGGTTGGGAAGATTTACTCGTGAATTGCAGATTTGAGGTGGGTAGGGGCAAACAAATAAGATTTTGGCACGATATTTGGTGTGGTGTGGTGCTATTGCTTTGAAGAACACTTCCCCTCTTTATAGAATTGTGTAAGATAAGGGTGTCTCACCCGCTGATAACATGGACATCTCTACTAATTCTTCTCAATGGTCAGTGAGATTCCTTAAGAGCTGCACATGATTGGGAGGTGGGAGACATTGCTGAATTTTACAGCGCAATATACGCACTTAATTTACAGGCAGAAAGGGATGACACATTGCCTCGGACACCTACGGGGAACAAGAACTTCTAAGTCAGATCCGACTACAAGGTAATGTTGACTTACTCTTCCAATGCTTTACCATGGAAATGCATTTGGAGGACAAATGCTCCCCTCAAAGGTTGCTTTCTTCGGCTGGTTGGCATCTCATAGGAAAATATTGACTATTGACAAGCTAAGAAAGCGTGGCCTCTACATAATAGATTGGATCTTCATGTGCAAAACACAATAGTGAATCAGCGAATCACCTCCTTCTGCATTGCAAAGTAGTCCAAGCTTTGTGGGATGAAACTTCACTAGAATCGGTATTGCATGGGTAATGCCTAGGAAGGTGATAGATTTCTTGTTATGCTAGAGAGGAATTCACAGAAATCATCATATCACGACTGTTTGGAAGGTGGTGCATCTATACTTAATGTGGTGCATCTGGAACAAGAGAAATGGTCGTCGTTTTGAGGATAGGGCACACTCATCAGAAGGGTTTAGGGACTTTTTCTTTCATACAATGAATTGAATGGAACGAGTTTTAATGACTTTTATGCTGCCTTTTGCAGAGCTTAGCTCTTGCCTATTGTTTTTCTCAATAAAATATCTAATGCTAAGATTTTCTGGTCTGCTGAAATAAACAGATAAACAAAAAATGGCGAATCCCTCTACATGATTGGGAAGATATTGAAGTTTCAGATTTTTTGGCACGACTGTATGCAAAGAAGATCAATCACTGCAGGGATGATATGTTGCTTCGGTCTCACCTAAACAATTCCAGATTTTCTGTGTGTTCCTATTACAAGGCTCTTATCAATCATGGGCTTGAAGATAACCCATGGCGAAGTATTTGGAAAGCTAAAGTTCCTAGTAGAATCTCTTTTTTCAACTGGCTGGTTTCCTTGGGAAAAATTCTGACCATTGACAATTTGAAGAATGAGAGGTGTTCAGGTGGCTAATTGGTCTTTTATGTGCAAAAAGAATAACGAATCCATCAATCACCTCTTTCTTCATTGTGAGGTGGCAACAATGCTTTGGAACGAGATCTCTACAAAGGCTGGTTTTTTCTGGGCAATCCCTCTACATGTGCTGGATCTTTTTTCTACCTGGCCACTCATTGTGGGGAAAGACATTAGTGCCGCTGCCATGAAGATGATCCCTTTGCATTTATTTTGGTGTTTATGGGTCGAAAGAAATAGAAGATGTTTTGATAACTGTGAACGTTCTCTTGGGGAAATTAGGAATTTTTTTCTTAGTACTCTTAGTTTTTGGGTGAAAAATCTTGTAAGCAATGAAGATGATTGTACTGTTTTGTTCTAGCTTTTTTGTCCCTACTTGTAAGTAGGTGTTCTCAATTGTATACTTCCTGTGTACTTGGACAATGCCTCTTCTTTTGGAATAAAATTCCTCTTATTACTTATCAAAAAAAAAAAAAAAAACTTTAAGCTCAATCCACATATGGATATAGCACTTTACTGCAGCAACTAAACTTAAACAAAAAGCCCACAAACTAATAGTTTACCTGCCATCAGAACGCAGCACGACAGATACAGAGACCGCATTGCATATTTCTCCCTGTTTCAAGCTCATTCCCTCCATGGCAAGTTTTTCCGGAAACATGGGATATGTGGCGGTTGGCAAGAATATAGAAGTTCCTCTTCTCATTGCTTCCCTACACAGATTGAACTAACTATATCAAACACAACTATAGCACAGGAATTAATTCTATATCTTAAAATATCTTGAAAGCTACCGGTCTACTAAGCTCCCAGGTTGCACAAATCTAGATGGATCTGCAACATGTATCCAAACTTTAAGCCGGCCATCTTGCAACCTTTCTGCACTCAGGGCATCATCAAGCTACATAATTGCTTAGTTAGACCACTATTTTTTATAGTAACTTCAAAGAGTAGAAAGTATGGATCACCTCATCAGCCTCATCAACATCAATGGCATAAACCTTCAAGTGAGTGAGATCTTTTCTGTCAATCTAAGACACAGACGATCATCAATAAGCATATGGCACAAAGAGATCTTGAAATTCTAATAATAGAACCCATGTATTTCCCAATCCCTGAACTTTTTCCCACAAGGTTTAGTTAGGGAAACATCAAGCAAAGTTAGTTGGACTGCACGTAAGAATTGATTGACTACAGTGAGTATCATTTCCATAGGTTTTTTTCCTTTTTTGGGATGCGGGGGGCGGGGGGCGGGGGGGGGGGATTGGAAATAGGATCTCAAACTCAAAATGATGGTACTAGGGTCATTCTTAAAAACTGGATACTCCTGCCAGCCAAAGATAAACGAAGTTCACAAGTTACACATTTTAATGAACCAAAATAAATATAGATCTTTGAAAACTACCCTTAGGTGTGGACGCATGTTATGGTCATAGAATAAATGTTGGATTTACAAGAGAGATCCGTGGATAATCTTTTACTCTCTGCTAGTGCTATGAGGTTTTTTTTTTAATGGCAAGGTCAAGGCCTCTTATTATAAAAACACCCTCACTAAGGTGGAGGAACAACCATAATTACAATGTTCAAGCACAAAAATAAAAATTACATCAATGTCGAATATAAGTTATTTCCAATTTATCGAAACGGACTAAGCTCCAAAAACAACCTTGCACCAATACTTCTCTAATAAAATCCGATACCTTTAGTACCTTCTTTTGCTAGTGCTATGAGATGGCAAGCATTATGGCAAGCCGTTTTTAGTCTTTTGGGGCTATATGGGTGATGCCTACAAGGGTGTTAGATATTTTATTCGTATTAATCATATTAATTTTTTCTTTTATAAGTCAAGGGTGGAAGATTTGTTTTTTGATAAGTAATAAGATAAATTTTATTCCAAGTAATTAGGCGGGCCCATGTACACAGGCAGTATACAAATGAGAAACACTTATTTACTAGCTAAAGCCAAAAAACTAAATCAAAACATTACAATCATTCCCATTCCTTGCAAGATTTTTCACCCAAAAGCAAAAAGTGCTATAAAAAAAGGGTGGAAGATTTATTCATGTGCTGAAAACGCAGTTTGATAGTTATCATGGTGAAAACTTGTGGAAAATAATCTTGATTCATTTGATATGGGACATGGAGGGAAGAAATGAAAGTTTTGAAGACGACAAAAGCACCCAACAGATCTCAAGGCTTTCATTTCCAATCCACATTCCATTGGATAACTGCCGACCTATGTCTCTCTAGCTTTAGCTTCCAAGACTGTCCTGGTCTCTTTTCTTTCACTAATTAAGTGTATATGATTTAGTTCAACAATGCATTTGTTTCTTTTCTCTTGATCATTAATAAAACTGTATTATTTAATAAAAAAGGTGGATTAGTATTTGAATAAATACGGGTTCAAAACTTTCTAATGCATAAAAATGATGAGGGGGAGACCCTAGGTAGAGGTGTAGGCATAACTATAGTAGCCTCCCATTCCCATTGGGCCGTGGGGAGCCGTAGCTGCTATCTTAAAAAGGACTTGAGTCATACCCTATCTCCAACCCCACCAAGGCAAAATAGTACTAAGCCGGAATGCAAGGAATGGCCATGACTCTTATCTCCTTAACATCTTGTCCGTCAAGACTCAAACCCATGACCTCTTATCTACCAAGCTATTTGAGAGTAAGTCACTTACCATAGGCCAATACCCCCAGTGGCAAGATGGATTCAAAATTAATGGTAATATGAGAACTTTAACTGCATAAATCCTTCCAGTTTTGGAAACTTGCATATATTTTAGGACAGCCCAAAAAGAAAAGCAGGCTATATATAAAGGAACAAAGGGAGTATTTACTATATAAATCTTTGCATAATTTTTTTCCAACCAGGAAACATGCTTACATCTGGATCAGATGACTCCGACAGAAGGCTTTCCGCTGCTGATATTATCTCATCTGAATGATCAGTACGAATGTTGAGCTTTAAGAGATCAAGATTGACGTGTACAGGGAAATAACCAATATCTATTAGGAGATTTACAGCCGATGATGCTGTTTTTGTCAATCCCATTGCCTTAAGTATCTGAGAAAAAGAATGACATGTTAAGTAAAGAATAAAAAATTGGTATATAGTGGATAAAAAGGAATAACATGATTGACAATTGTGATTAGCTTTTAACTCTAGAACAGAATCCTAATATCACTGCTTCAAACTAAAACGCAAAACTCATTGTGATCAGCTACCTACTCCAGGAAGAAGAAATATAAATTCACATGCCAAACTAAAACTAACTTGTTTAAGTTAGAAAGGTTACCACCCCAGCTGTTTTCTTCTGCTCATCATTTTTGCAAGCATCAATGGCATAAGATTCGAGAGATTCAATTATGAGCCTAATTTTATCTTCAACAATCCAACAAGATTTGGGAGGTTTAGCCTCTAAAGGCATTGCCTTAGCAGCTTTCAGCAGCTGTACAATCTCCTGAAGTTCTTTCTCAGCAGCCTCCCTTGCAAGTTTCCTTTGTAAAAGTTCTTCTACCTAGATTTTCCCACAAATGGGATTCAATCTCATCAAAATTACATGTACATGAAAGGAAGCAATAAAGCATTGTATAAAAAGTTCCAAAATTTCTAATACATGTCAAACGACTATCAGTCAAGTATTCATAAACAAAAAGCATTACACAGTGCTAAGTATCATTAATATGACACGAGACCTGGTTTCAGCACATTGTATAATAGCAAACACAATGATGAAAAGCAGGATAGACAAAGAGAGAAGAAAATGAATTGAACAGGATGAAAGGGTAGTTTTTTCACTCAAAGGCTGGAAGTCCATTTCTTTAAGCATTGTAAGATGTATGGTTATGCTAAATAATTAAACTTCCACAATTTCTTATATATGGAGAAATATCAGTCAAGAGTTTATAAACATAAGACATTACATAGTAGCCAGTGCAAAGAATCATTTTTAAAGCACCAGACCTGGTTTCAGTATGTTATCTAATAGCAAACACAATGATGAAAAGCAGACGAGAAAGAGAGAAGAAAATCAATTAAATTGGATAAATGAAGTATTAGGTAACCAGAATCATACCCAGCTAGCTAATTTAAATTTGAGATTTTGGTATGAATATATGAGAATCTCAGTGTCTTTAGACTGGCTAACAGACGACTTAAAATCATAACATAAGTCTCAGGTACTAAGATTATCACATTGGGAAAGGGTTTCCAATTCCGCTGGAAAGGCATAGTATGTCCAGCTGCTCAAAATGGAGTGACCTCAAGAAGTGGCAAAAGGAACAAAAATGTGATAAGTCTGGTCCTTAAATATTGCAGATATTCGTATTGTTGATTTGACAAATTTTACCTACTTCTGATCTATGTATGCATGCATGTGTGTGTGTTTGTGTTAAAGAAAAATCTAAGATGTACCTGCACAGTAGGTCGAGGCCCATATAGAGAACGTGAACCTTTAGTCTCAAGTACACTGAAGTACAATTCATCTTTTGACAGCAAAAGGTGCGCACAATAGCTTTCAAGAGGCTCAGCGCTACCAAAAATCATCTGTAAAATAAGCTGAAAGGTCATTGGAGAGCATCGGGCAATGAGACATATGTTGGACACGTAAAATTTATACCTCTGCTAATTCCTCAGTTGTCACTGATTTATTTTTTTCTAGAAGCTCAATCCAAGCAAACTCTAGAAGTGCCGGATCCTGCAGCACAACATTAATTACTGATTTTTTTTTTTCTCCTTTAACATCAACCACGGAGAAAAGAGTAGAAACAAATTCTCTTTTTTTACTGATCAAAACAAGAGAGAGAGGAAAGAAAAGAAAATTTTGTCTCCATCCTTCCACAAGCAAGAACCAACCAAGTTATCCTGTGCTTTACGAATAAAATCTGAAATCCCCGCGTGATCAAAATTCTCAACGCCTGGAACAATATACGTAATTTGTTGTGGTTTGATGGAGGATGTGGCACCATTCTGCCATTGGAAAACGAAGTATTGGTTACACTAGCTGGAAAGCCTACAATTTCTGATGCATTTAGAAAAAGAAACAATGAGTTCCATAACCTAGCAACCTATTGATCAACATGCCGCATTAGTTGTTTCTACTAGAACCTGATCGTACACCATCCAATTCTTTTTGCCGTCAGGTCTCTGTGCAACTGCCAGCAAGACCCTGTCAGAATCCTTCTTGAACTCCAGCAGCAACCCTTTCTCCATCGCTCTGTTCACAAGCTTATCTTCGAGAAGCTTTCCACTGCTCGTTAAGCCAACCCTGCAGAAGATCCATTTTCGTCATACATGACTCTCAAATTTAAGCTCGGAAACTACCAACGGCTTAAAACATTTGAGCTGATTGAAATTGATGAATATAAACGACCTACAAATGTTTTTTCCTTTATTTTTTCTGCAGGTTCTTGGATACAAACAGTTGGTATTTAGAGCTCCTCTGGAATCCAAATTAAACAACGTCAAAAGGAAAATTAAAATTACAAGTTGTCAGAAAACCTACTTTGAGGTAGCGCAAACTCTCTTCCTCTTGCGCAAATACTTTAGCTCTTCCATGACGATGTCTACGAGACTGTGAACCGAACAACTCCAA
This sequence comes from Platycarya longipes, assembly GCA_036559045.1. Taxonomy (NCBI): domain Eukaryota; kingdom Viridiplantae; phylum Streptophyta; class Magnoliopsida; order Fagales; family Juglandaceae; genus Platycarya; species Platycarya longipes. The sequence goes on from CM071797.1 coordinate 40,267,027, forward strand.
ACAGTGCCATGGCTGAAAAACTTTTGCTCGGGCCGGAGTACAGGAAACCGGAACCCCAATTTGGGGTGGCGGCGTAACGAAGAGCTTCTGAAAGTGAAAAATGGGCACCGGACAGCGGAGATAGGAGGAGACGAAGCGGAGCGAAAGATGGAGCAGCTGTTAACGGCTCGAACCGCCATCACAATCCAATGGAAGACAAGCTCAGTCCTCGGAGTTTCATGCGGTGAAAGAAGATTGAGAAAAGGAAACCCTGGAACAGTTCGTAAAGGAGCAGCCGGATTTGTCGCTCTGAGGTTTCAAAGGGATGAAGCAAATGCGCGAGAGTTCAAGCGCTCGTGTCGACGATGATAGAGCTAAGCTGGCGTTGGAGATTTTGTTGATTTGTTTTTACCGAATTAACCCCCGGGAAATCGTTGAAATGCTGATGGGCGGACCGAGGGTCCAATTTGCTTGATCAGTAGTACCGTACCGAGTAATGGGTGGATTTTATTTTCCATAAATTCTAAGTAGAAATCTCACGCCCGCAGGCCGCAGACTCCACGTTGGCAATGAACACAATAATGTTTTTTGGGCTTTGCTATAAACAAGCCCATACACTATATATTATATTTTTTTTAATTTTTATAAAACAAATTAATTTAATCTTCTTAAATTAATTAAATTCTCTACTCATTACTTATATATCAAATATTTTATAAAAGTTAAAAAAAATATAATGTGTAATGTATAGACTAATATTTAGAATTTTTCATGTTTTTATCCTCAAGAATTTTACTCATGGTTCCTATATTATGTATTATACATTTTTTTTATTTTTTTATTTTTTTCCTAATAAAAATGCAGTATCCAGATGATGAATAGAAGAATTTAAATAATTAATAACAATAAAATCTAAATAAATAAAAAACAGATATAATATCTTATGTGTAGAATGATAAATAACAAAACTCATTTACCCTTATCATCTTAAACGGATGTCGTTTATGGTCTGGGGAGAAAAGAGTTATTCTACATTGTCGGTTACCCTTTTCTCCTTTAGTTACGGTTCAACACTTTCTCCTTCAATTCGTCGCTCAAGGATGATGGTCGTTCTTAGGGGCTGGTCCATCTATTCTGGTCCATCTATTTTTGGCCCAGATACCATTCTATATAATTACCTAAATGAAATAAAGCTTGTTAAAGCATAGAATATAAAATTCTATGTTTTTACTATTAAATTAGTAACTTTTAAATTGTAACTAATAACTGTAAACTATTACAATAATAAAAATTAATCTAGAATTATTATAAATTAATCTAAAATTATAATAAATTAATCTAAAAATATTACAAACTATAAAATAATTTTAATAAATAAGAAATTGTAGCTAGATGACTTATGACTCTTTCCAAAATTGGCATAAGTATCAATTTTTTACTGCTCACGTGCAATCTCGTGAAAGGCAGCTCGTGGTTGTATATTGCTAGTAAAGATTACCATTTGCTTAAATTTTATCTCACCTCATTTTATTTAATTATTATAATTTTTTTAAATTCTCAGATAAAGCATGATATACAATTCATATTTTTTAAGTTTTAAAATAATAATAATATTAAAAAATAATATTCTAATAATATTTTATTCAACTTTTATCTCATTTTAATTCATTGTCCAAACCGTACCTTAATTTAGTTTCTAGATCCTACTCTCTTCATTTGATCAACCTCCCGCTCGCTCAGTATCTCCATATGCTTAAATATTAAAAATATCTCAAACATTGAATATTTTGGATATAAAATATGTCATGTAAATGTGTAATATTTGATCTTACATGTCTATTTCGATAATTTTGTGTTTAAGTGAGTTTGTAATTTAATGGTTTACGAAGAAACCACGTGGCATGATCTAAGCATCTAGGATTTCTTATAATTTTTTGTTACTATCGGCCATATAAATGCTTCTACTTTCTCATTTCTGCTATCAAAGAGAGAGAATATGAGTTGGGTTTGAGAGACGATTCTTGTTCTTTGAAGCTAGGGCACAAATCGAGATTAAATGTGAGAGAAGCTTGTATTGAGAAAGCTAAAGCTGTTGAAACTTGAATCGCCACCTTGTAATCTATGATTTTGATCAATAAAAAGACCTCTAAGCTAGTTCCCACGATAGACGTAGATCCAATAGGGATTGAACCACGTAAATACTTGTATATTGTTTCTTGTTTTATTTTTTTCTGTTATTTTGTTCTTGGTTGATTTATTTTCATTCACTGGTACTAATCTTGGTCGTGAGCCATTTGGAGTGGAATTAGGGTTTACTCGACACCAACAAGTGGTATCAAGAGTCACGTCGAGATGAGGTCAACCAAGTTCGATGTGGAGAAGTTCAAGGGCAAGAATGACTTTGATCTATGAAAAATCAAAATGAAAGCTCTCTTGGTTCAGAATGGACTTCAAGACACACTTCTTGGAAACAAGAAACTAACTGCCACATCACCTAAGGAGAAAGCCAGGTCCTCCATAACTGAGAAGGTAAAATCCAAAATTCTTCAAAAGGCACACAGTGCCATTATTTTGTCTTTGGGTGATAAGGTTCTTAGATAGGTAGCTAGTGAGGAGACAACAGCAGGGATTTGGTTAAAACTAGAGTCACTCTATATGACCAAGTCCCTGATAAATCGTCTCCATAAAAAGACTAAGTTATACACCTTCAAGATGAGTCCAGGGTGTCTTTGGAAGATCACCTTGATGACTTTAATAAAATCATTTTAGATCTTGTCAATATTGACACAACTATTGAGGATGAAGATCAAGCCATTTTGTTACTAAGTTCTTTAGATAATACATATTCTAATCTCAAGGAGACCATCATGTATGGTCAAGAGAGTTTGACACCGGATGAAGTCCAATCTATACTACATTGCTAAAGAATTACAAGTAAATGTTAAGTCTAAACCTGAAGGTGGTAAATGTCTAATTGCTTAGGAAAATTTTGAAAAACCTGTGAATAAGGAAAAGAAAAACAAGGGTAAAACAAAATCTAAGGGGAAACAATTAAAATGCTTTCTTTGTCACAAAGAATGACACTTTAAGAAAGATTGTTCTGAAAGAAAATCAAATGGTGGGAATAAATCAGAAAACGAGGGAAATGCATCTGTTGCATTTGATGGCTATAAGAGTATTGAAGTTTTAAGTGTCTTTGAAATAGAATCTGAGAAAGAATGGATCCTAGATTCTAACTGTTCTTTTCATATGTGTCCTTCTAAGTCCTGGTTTGAAACATTTAAGAACTTAGATGGAGGACATGTAATGCTAGGAAATAAGAAGTTTTGCAAAGTTCTTGGTATTGGTACAATAAGATTGAAATTGCATGATAGTATGGAAAGAATACTTAAGGATGTTAGATACATACCTAAACTAATTGAATTTAATTTCTCTTGGTATGTTTGATCAATCTAGTTGTATCTTTAAATCTGAGGTAGAAGCTTTGAGAGTAATGAAAGGGTTCTTAATTGTCCTGAAAGGGTTTATAAATAATGGTCTTTATATCCTTAAAGGTAAAACTGTTATAGGAGAGGCTTTATTTACTCAAAATTTTGATGAATGCAAATATGTGCTATGACAAAGAAGATTAGCATATGTGAGTATGAGAGGACTTCAAGAACTCCCTGTTTTTGGAGTTCTTGGTGATACTATCCGAGGGGACTTGCCTTTCTGTGAAGACTACATATTGGGTAAATTAACTAGGGTTAGCTTTAAAACTAGTTCTCATAATACAAAACAATGTCGTGATTATGTGCATTCTAATTCGTAAGGACCTGCAAGGGTCAGTTCATATGGTGGGGGAAACTATTTTTTGTCCATTATTGATGACTTTTCAAGGAAAGTCTGGGTGTATATCATTAAGCACAAAAGTGACACTTTTGAGATGTTCAAAGAACGAAAAACTCTAGTTGAAAATCCGGTTGGGAGTAAGGTTAAAAAACTTAGAACTGACAATAGGCTGAAATATCTGTCTAATGAGTTTAATAACTTTTGCCTAAAAGAATGGATAGCAAGGCATAGGACAGTAAGAGAAACCCCAAAGTAGAATGGCCTGGCTGAGAGGATGAATAGGACAATCCTTGAAAGGGTTAGATGTATGCTATTAGATGCCAAGTTACCTAAAATCTTCTGAGTTGAGGTAGTTAACACTACTGTTTATCTAATTAATGGGAGTTCATCTTCTGCTATTAACTTCAAAACACCTCAAGAATTATGGTCTGGTAAACCCTCAGATTATAGTAACCCGACGGTATTCGATTGTGTAGCCTATGCATATATAAAAACTGACAAATTAAAACCCAGGGCAGTCAAATGTGTATTTGTTGGATACCCTAAAAGAATTAAATGGTATAAACTATGGGTTCTAGAACCAGGAAAAAAAAAGTACATAATTAGTAGGGATGTGATTTGTAATGAGTCACACATGGCTATGACATCACTAGACACTAAAAGTCCAGGAAATAAATCTGTCCTTGAGAGAGTACAAATTGAGGTGGAGCCATCCAACTTGCCCACTAAAGAGACTGACCAAACTTCTGAGAAAAATACAAAAACTAACATGAAACAAGCTGGGCCGACTAGTCCTAGGTCTTATAACCTTATAAGGGATAAACCTAGAAGGACTATTAAACCACCACTTAGATATGCACAAGCTAACCTCATTGCTTTTGCATTCTCTGTTGCCCAAGAAATAGAGGATATGGAATCAAGGTCCTATAAATAGGCAATGAGTAGTAAAGAATCTCATAAATGGCTTCTTGCTGTGCAAGAAGAGATGAAATCTTTTAATATGAATAAAACTTAGGACTGGGTTGTTAAACTTAAAAAAATAAAATTTCTAAGTTCTAAATGGATTTATAAGAAAAATGATAGTATACTAGGGGTAGAGGAACCTAGGTACAAGACTAGGTTAGTAGCTAAAGGTTTTACTCAAAGAAAGAAGGTTTGATTTAAATTAAATGTTTTCTTCAGTAGTAAAATATAGCTCAATTAAACTCATTCTGATATACACAGGTTATCATGATTTGTTTCTGGAACAATTAGATGTAAAAACTATTTTCTTACATGGTGAGTTGGAAGAAATTTTATATATGCAATCACTCGAGGGGTTTGTGGGTAAATGTGATAAAAATCATGTGTATTTGCTTAAGAAATCTTTATATGGTTTAAAACAATCACTAAGGTAATGGTATATAAGATTTGATACTCACATGATTGAAAATGGTTTTGAAATGAGCAATTTTAATAATTATGTTTATTTTAAGAATTCTGATAGTTGTATTGTTTATCTTTTACTATATGTTGATGATATGTTTATTGCTTGCAAAGATAAAATGTTAATTGATCATGTTAAAGGAATTCTTAAATCAGAGTTTGAAATGAAAGACCTTGAACCTGCTAGGAGAATTTTGGGTATGGAGATAATTAGAGATAGGAATAAAAGGCTACTCTATTTGTCTCAAAAATCATAGATTTTAAAAGTTTTTAAAAAGTTTGGTATGGAGTCTGTCAAAACTATGTACTCCCCTAGGATAACATTATAAACTATCCATTACTCAATTCTCAAAAACTGATGAAGATAAAGAGTTTATGATAAAAATACTATATTCAAATATGGTAGGTAGTCTTATGTATGTCATGGTCTGCACTAGACCATAACTACTTATGTTGTTAGCATTGTTAGTAGATTTATGTCTCGAGTTCTTCAAGTTTAAGTTTAAGATTTGGTAAAAATGTTGTTAAGGGAAATGAAATATGTGGCTATATGGATTCTGACTTTGCTAGTAATATAGATGCTAGAAAGTCTTTAACTGGTTATGTTTTTATTACCTTTGGTAATGCAATAAGTTGGAAAGCCAACTTTCAATCAGTTGTAGCTTTGTCTACAGCTGAAGCTAAATATATGGTCTTAACTGAGGTCACAAAAGAGATAATTTGGCTAAAAGGAATGTCTAACGAATTAAGTATCTTTAAGGGCAATATCATTGTTTACTGTGATAGTCAAAGTTGCATTTATTTAGCTAAAAACTAAGTTTTTCATGAAAGGTCAAAACACATAGACATCAGGCTACATTTTGTAAGGGACATCATAGCAAGTGGAGAGATCAATGTGGAGAAAATCCAAACTGAAGATAACCCATCTAATATGACGACCAAGTCCTTACCAAATTAGAAGTTTAATCACTATCTAGACCTTATCAACATGGAAGGGAGCTGAAACAAAAAATTAGAAGTGGGAATTGGTTTAGGAAGGAAGCTATCTAGCTAAAGAAGGAATCTACCTGATTAGGGAGAATGCTACTTGACTTAGAAGGGAGCTGCTATAAAGATCAAGTTAAATACAAGGTGGAGATTGTTATATAAATGTGTAGTGAATTGATCTTACATGTCTATTTCGATAATTTTATGTTTAAGTGGGTTTGTAATCTAATGGTCTACAAAAATACCCCGTGGCATGATCTGAGCATCTAGGGTTTCTTATAACTTTTTGTTATTGCCGACCATATAAATAACTACTACTTTCTCATTTCTTCTATTGAAGAAAGAGAATCTGAGTTAGGATTTGAGAGGCGATTCTTGTTATTTGAAGCTAGGGCACAAATCGAGATTGAGTGTGAAAGAAGCTTGTATTGAGAAAGCTGAAGTTGTTGAAGCTTGAATCAACACCTTGTAATATGTGATTTTGATTAATAAGAAAACCTCTAAACCAATTTCTACATTGGACGTAGATTTAATAGGGATCGAAACCACATAAATATTTGTGTACTGTTTTTTTCTTTTCTTTTGTTTTGTTATTTTGTTCTTGATTGCTTTATTTTCATTCACTAGAACTAATCTTGGTTGTGAGCAGTTCGGAGTGGAACTAGGGTTTACTCGACACCAACAAAATATCTATAAATAATGGTAAAATAGTTTCTAAATAATAGTGAAGTAATTTGTGAATGGTAATAAAATAATAACAAATAAAAAAAATTTAAAAACATCTACAAATAGTTGTGTTCTCAAACGAGTTCAACTTCTCTTCTTCATCACTTTCTCTCGCCATCCTGATGCCAAGCTGATGTTAGCATTGCTTTTCTCTCTCTTCTCTTAATTAGCTATTTAGTTGCGAACTTGTAATATTTATCCAAAATGTTAGTTTGCTCTTGGATTTGACCAACACTGCGTTTTAATCTTGTTCTTTAAAATGTTTTAAAAATATTTAAAGAAAAAAAAAAAGGAAAGAGGAATGAACTAACTGTCGCGGCCAGCACTAAGAGCTGGGTGGCCGACTAGCATGGTCCGTAACCCAAAAACCAACTCAGGCATCCAAACCTTAGCACAAAAACACAAACACAGAAGAAAATTAAAACAATAATTCATATTAATATTTCTATGTAAAGGTCAATGTACAATATAATTTTAATACAAGGAGATGAGCAGTCGTGATAACTGAGACGTATCAACATAATAGCAATTCAAATGTCTGTAGATAAAAAAATATGCAACGAGAAGTTTATACATCTAAAGTAGCTCATGCCAACTTTCATCATCTTCTGCATAAATCAACTGCAAAGGTCAACACACAATCCTTGGATCTGCGAACTGGATGCATCTGGCAATATATATACACCGGATTTCCCATTGGTCGAGCATGTTATGTTTAACTGGTTGCCTATCTGGATTGTCTGCAATAATAACATTAAATATATAGAATCAATCAAACCACCATCTTGTTTAATCCTAAGTTCTATGGATGCCAAATATGCATCGCCTTAACTCATGCTTACAATAATTTAACTTTTTTCATCAATTCCATTTTGGCATTTATGGAAATTGCAAAACCAGAACCACCTGATGGTCACACCTCCATAGGTGCATTGCCCTCAAAACCCATGCTTTCATCCCAATGGGAAGCAAGGCCTGCTTTATTGGGTGTGTATTACACATTTCTATTCTAATTTGCTTACTTTCTTAAGTTTTATTTTCTTAACATTTCAGTCAGTAATATTATTAAATTTTTACATTTGGAATAATAAGCGAGCCCTTCACTTCATCAAGAAGAGTTTTTGACACCATACCATGGGAAAGAAGAAATTAATTCATTTCCATTACAGTATCTTCAACTTCATTTGACTTCATATATTTTTCACACAAACCAAAAAAAGCAGTGTTAGCATGGTTACCGAGCAAGAAGCAGGCTGTGTGTTGCAACTCCAGCTTGAAGTTGGGACACAACTCAAATAATGACACCAAGAACAATGATCATTTGCATCGACTCCACGGAGCAGCATAACCAGGCCAACAGTAAGCCTGCCACATATTGTGATTTAGTGCTGATTGCCAAGTTAAATAGAATTTAGAATCACAATGAAATATCGGTCTTCATTCAACAAATACTGGAAAAAAATCAGAATGTCAAGAAGAAGACAATGACCCCAGACAAAGTTACACAAGTTAAGAAGAAGACAATGACCCCAGACAAAGTTACACAAGTTCCATCACCAGAACTTTCGTTGTTTTCAAGCATTACCAGCAGAACCATCATCTGTTCCTACTATTATACTATTTGCATCTATGAAAAGACATATATTGTAACCAAGCAAAAATTGGGAGTTTCACATTTATGGGATACTACAGGTTTAAGCAAATCTCTTAAGGTAAACAGGGTTAGTATGTTTTAATCAACCTTTTTTTCTTTTTCTTTTTTGCGATCTTATGATGATATATTTTTCCCGGTGTAATCTTATAAAAGAAGCAGGAACTACTGAAAAAATAGAGAAACTGATGTCAGGCTTACCCAATAATCAAAAGGATCAGAGAAACAACCCATAATATGCACTGATACATCTTGAATTTAGGTTTATCCGCAGCAGCAGGAGTATATCTTTGACTAACCCATCCAAATTGGGGACGTATCAAAAACACGAATCCAAGAAGAAAACCCGAAAGGAACCCACCAATATGAGCAAAGTTGTCCACATGTGGGAGGATTCCGACTGCCAAGTTGACCGCGATGATGACCAGGAGAGTTAATAATGCTGCAAACTGGACATTGACAGAAGTTGTGAGATAACAAGGGTAAAGAATGTTATTAGCCAGAATGACAGAATTATTTTACAATCCCATAACTCAAGCAAAAGAAGTTCAATAAATACCTTATTGGAATATAATGTCCAATTCGTGATGAGTTCAGAAAGCATTGCTCCAAGTAAGCCAAAAAGTGCACCAGAGGCACCAACAGAGATATTTGTCTGGATGAAAAGGCCAGACAAAATACTGCCCCCAAACCCAGAGATGACGTATAGCAACCCAATCCGTACTGTAATATAAGCACACAAGCATCAGGCAAGTATTTTGAGCTACAAATTTTGTATATAAATACAAACATGGCTTGTTCAATTCCTACCAGGACTCACAGATCAATCAGAGACAAGGAATAGAGTGATCTTAATCTTTCAGCAAGTGAGAACGAATGGAAGAAACACTCTGACCTACACAGTCTTAGCTATATGCATCAATCAGAAGACCAACAATCCAAGATTTATCACTCAATACCTAAGCATTTGAGGTCGTGTTGGTCTTCATCAGTTTGTTCAGTTTATCCATCTAATATATTTTCAACTCTCTTATGAACTTTTAGCTCCCCCTGGTTGATCAACAGTTATTCTAGATCTGTTGGGTACCCTCTCAAAATTAGATAACATGGATGATTAAGTCTGGCACCAATCCACAGCAACTAAGTCAAGAAATATCATTTCCTGATGTCAATCATCCGGAAGCTAACCTAAACGCTTCAGTTTAAAGAGTTATTATTGTAAAAAAAGGGGTAAAATTTTAACTCAAAAGCACAAAGATGCAAGGACCCTAAAGTTTCTCAATTTAAAGAGTGACGCTGATGTTTCAGAATATATAGAGCGTTCTAAGAATCTTGAACATTGAATAATTAAGTCCATGCTACACAGCAATACATATAAAATATAAAATTAATTAAATTTTAGGATACCTACCAAACCCAAATTCACGCTCAAGCCGAATTCCAATCACCAAAAGGCTCAGCATGTTTGCCAATAAATGGAAAACCCCAGCATGCAACCAATTGCTAGTTATGAGGCGCCATCCCTGGTCCTTGTCCACCACTTTACTCACATCCATACCCCCCATCTTCTGCAGCCTGAAGCCATAAACACCCAACAGTTGCTTAATTACCATAACGTAGGGGTTTAAATTGCAGCCAACCAAGAAAAACAAATCGATAAACGTAGCTAAACTCAGTCAATTTGGCTCTAGGAAGAAAAAAAAAGAAGGTAAAAGTAAAAGTAAAAGAACTTACGTATAGGAGGAAGGCCCAAGAAGAGGGTTCTCCTTGAAAGGCTGGAAAGAGAAGCGACCCAAGAACTTGGCAATGCAAGAAACAGAGTTCTTGGGACAGTTGTTGACATACATGGTGATTATAAACACGATGGTATTGGCGACCACAAACAAAGGGATCAACCAGGGCACCCATTTCTTGAAATGCTTGATCTCCACCGCGTTAACGCTCGGGCTTGCAGCAGCTGATGCCGGAGGTGGGGATGACTGTAGTGGGTGAATCACGCCACTGTGACGTTTGGAGTTGATCCTTACTTGGACTTGCGAGGGACGCGATTCTCTCTCCATTGTAGACGAAGAGTTCAGAAACAAATTAGCACTAACTGGATCAACTCAACGAAGAAGGAGATTTGGTCAGAAATTGATTTTGGTTTTGGACAACCAAACGGAAATATGAATGCGGCAAGGCCGTAACGTCCATTTAGTCAACGCCCACCAATATTAGCTGTTGGGCTGGCGAGCCGTTCAAGCGAAATGCGATTTTATATGTTTATTATTTTAAAACTAATATTATACGTCGTTTTATTATCTCAAATTTTATTTTATATATGTCATATTTTATATAATAAGATAAAAGTGTGATAGTGATATCGTATATAAAAATTTCTTTATTTTACTAAGAGTTGCTTTATTTACTAGAAGTTGTAATTTTGTATTTAATAATTTAATTAAAAAATAAAATTGAAAAATGAGTAGATCCAAACAAGTATAGACACTGTTAAAATTATATATTTGTATTTCTGAGTTCATATAATTATCTTGAGAATGAATGGTTGAACAGATGCAATAAGAGTTGTTCATATGGGTTACATGTGATGTGACAAACGGAATAAGTGGAATATATTGAATTTCAATCAGGATTGCCTTTCCTTAAAGTCAGCCTAATAAAGATTTTTTAATTTATAATTTTTCTAAGAATTAGGCCACCTATTTTGCAAGGGTGACCACACTTGTCACCTGCTCAAATTTTAAGGAATATGTCAAAGAACAGGTAGGAAAGAATATATGCTTAAAATAAAAGAAAAGTAGGGAATTTCGTTTCTCCAAGGCCAAAGTTGAGATGAAAATCTTATAAACTTTTACTAAATTATGCGTCCTACCTTGAAATAATACATTTTTAATAATATTTGTGAAAGTGTGAGTCCCACTTTAAATTGATATGTTTTTCTATTAAAATAATTATTTTCAATGAAAAAGTAAAATATATATATATATATATATATATTGAAAACAAAAATTTGTATGTAGAAAGAAGATGAGAACTTTCTGCTGTAGATGAAAAACTACTCTACTGTATATCAAACATTTTATAATTTTTAGTTTAAATGAGTTTAAATGTATTTAAATACTAAAATAAATTAAATATATTTATAAAACGTTAAAAAAGATTATTAATTTTACGTATAAAGAAGTGTTCAATTGAAAAAATTATAAATCTCATATGGAAAAAGGTTTTGAATTGAAATAAGTTTAATAATTTGATAATTAAATATTTAAATATTAAATACAATTTAAAATTAGATTATACCGAATTAATCTCAATTCAGTCTTAATTCAACCAAAATTCCAAATGGCACGTCGGCAAGTGTTTTTTTTTTTTCTTTTTTTGGTTATAAACTGAAAAATCTTTATATTGATGGGAAAATGCAAAGACAGAGAAGTCTGTCAACATTACATAGATTGTTCAAAAAGAACAGAGGATATATTTGCATTGAACCATCCTCAATCCATACATGCTCACTTTCATACAACATACCCAATTTGGCTAGTTGGTGGGCTACATTGTTGGCATCTCGATGTACAAATTGCACACTCCAACCTGGTCGATCTAGCTTCAGGCTTAATATATCTGGTATGAGGGTGCCATAGTTAGCATTTGATATCTTAGCCTTATTAGTAGAGTTGACAATTGTTTGACAATCTCCCTAAAAATTGATTCGTGCAAACCCCAAATTGGTACAAAGTTTCATTGCTTTTCTCAGTGTCTATGCTTATGCAGTAGCAACTTTCATACTGGCTTTAATACAGGTAGATGCACATTCCATAATCTCCCCACTGTCATCCCTCAGAATCATACCCAGATCACAATTTTTCTACTGAGTACAAATGAAAGCATCCCAATTAGCTTTCAGAAAATTGGTTCCTGGTTTGTTCCATGTCTTTCTTATGCTACTAGTAGTAGAATTATTGCCACCTGATCGTGATTGTATCTGAGAAGTTAAGAAAAGTTCTCAATCTGTTGTGGCAGCAGATATAACGTGTTGTGGACTTTCTAAATCTTTCCCATGCATAAGATAGTTCCTCCTCATCCATAGCCTGCACAGGATGAAGCAAGCCAAGTGAAGGTCCCCCTCCGTTAATTTATTGCTCATATCAATCCATAATGCACTAAAACCTTGAAAAAAGCTTGGCCACTTAGACACAGGACATTTAGTAGCAGCCCACACATTATTAGCACATGGGCAATTCCATGTTAGGTGTATGACAGATTCAATCTCAATTTGACATATCTTGCACACACTAGCTTCAATAACTTTCCTCTTGGCTAAATTCTGTAGGGAGGGTAGTATGTTATGTAGGCCTTTTCCACATAAACATTTCGACCTTCATTGGAAGGTTGAGAAACCACAAGTGTTGCGAATCAATAATCCGAGAAAAGCCACTGGAACATTCTCCCTTATGTTGTCTGCGAAGAGATTATTGTAGATAATATGCATTTCGAACATTAAACATCCCATATGCAGTTGATCCCCATGTCAGTTGGTCTGGTGCATCTCGTATACTAATTGGGATATTACTGATTATGTACACTTCCTCTTGTGTAAATAATTGTTGCAGTAGCTCTGTTTTCCATTTAGCTTCCTCATGATTAATCAATTCAGAAACAATTATAGAGGAATTGAACCTGGTATGAGAAGGACTAAGCAATAAAGGGTTTGAACTTGACATCCATTTGTCCTGGCAAACTTGAATAGAATTTCCATTGCCCATTCTCCATTTACATCCTTCTTTTATTAGGTCAATGGAGGACCACAAACTTTGCCAAACAAAAGAAGAGTGTATGCCTTTTTTTGCTTCGAGCATAGAAGAGTTTTTGAAGTATTTCTGCTGCAGGATTTTTGAAACTAGAGCAGTTGGATTCTAATAAACTCCCCAAATTTGCTTGGCTAGAAAAGGTTTATTGAAGTGTTCTAAGTCTCTAAAGCCCAAACCACCTTCTCTTTTTTATACTCCCATGGTCCCATCTTTTTTATACTCCCATGGTTTTACAGATTTCCAATGGATCTTTTTATGCTCATTGCTACCTCCCCATCAAAAGGTGCACATCATTGAATTTATCTCCCTATGCAAGTTTTTTGGTAGCAAAAACACATTCATTGTATGCGTTGGTATGTTTTGTGATTATCACAGCTATTAATAACACTTCCTTACCTGCCTGTGACGTAAAGCTGTTTTTCCAGTTAGCTAGTTTGGATCAAATTCTTTCTTTTATAACTCTGAAAGCTTGGTATTTGGATCTTCCACCATAGAAGGGAAGAGCCAAATTTAATAAAAAAAAAGGTTGACCTGTCAAATATCCTCGACGGTCGACGAAATACTGTATCATATTTTTTTATGCATAAATTAATATAATATATATCAACAAAATATTATTTTTTTAAAAATTCGAACACATCAAGATTAAATCAAGAGTCAAAGAACATTTCTAAAAATTAACTATATTTTCTTTATTTTGCTTCTTAACTATTTTAAAGCCAAATTACAATGTTTTGTCGTTTGGTCTAAAACCTTCAATATTAATGTGGAACAACAATACAACCAAAACCAGAAAAAGCTACACTTCAAAACTCATTCCCTGAAGATATCTGCCAAACTTGGAACACTCCTGATTTTATCACCCAGTTCTCTCTTATTCATGGCGTCCTCGAAATGCAATTCTTGAAAAAATGATGCTTCAGATCGACAGCTCAGATTTGGAGACAAGGATGCCATCACTATCTGCATAAAGCCATTCCCCATCACGAATCATGGTCCCTGCAATGTTTACAGTGACATACTTTTCACCAATGCCCTTTTTATTGGATTTCACAGGATTAGGTCCCAAAGCTCTTACCCCAATATCACATTCATTAATCTCATCAACATCTCTAATGCAGCCGTTTATTACAAGACCAACCCACCCCATATTTTGAGCCAATTGTCCCATATTCCCTCCCACCAAAGCACATCTCATGCTTCCTCCACCATCTACAACCAGAACTCTTCCTTCACCCTTGGTTTCAAGAAGCTCCCTCACCAATACGTTGTCCTCAAACACCTTGAGAGTGATGACCGGGCCTGAGAATGTTCGACGCTGCCCATAACTCTGGAAGATTGGTTGCAGCACACGCAGATCACCATTTGCCAAATATGATCCATTTGTGTCACAAACTTCTGCAGTTGCTATGGCAGCCATGTTTCTTTCCTGCACATGTAACTGTCTGATATCAAAAGATGCAATACCACAATTAACAACAACAGGAGAATAATCTCATCAAGATTTTTTTAATGTTTTCACTTTCCTTGACCGATTAGGTACATGTTTTCCAGGGATGTGCATCGAGCGGCTAAAACAAATATTAGGGATGACGCCATTTAAATACAAAAACAGTTGCAGCTCATTTCATAATTTTTTAAAATTTTCATACAAGTTATAATAAATATTTCGACTTCTTCAATTTCAAAATAATTAATACTAACTCTTTGGTTGGATCCGATAATAATATTTATTCAATTTTTAACTTTCATTTTAAATCATCTCATCTCGTTATCCAAACGGAACCATCCAACTGAATCAGTAATTGAACCAAATTGGTAGATCGTTCTATCAAAACTTGGGGCAAATTCCTAGAATTCTCTTACAAGCAGGTGGTGGTAACAAGAGGAGAAAAGGATTGCAGTCTAGAGCATACAATTAAGGATGATTCCAAACCCAGGCAAAATTATTGAAAATACATTCAGCTCTGTTTCTGAGGTTTTTTTTTTTTTTGAAGGAAACACTATTGCAGAATCAATGGATTTACATCAAGAAAGATCTTATCCGTAATCCAACTCAAATATATAATCCTTCAATTAGATCATCAATAATTTACTAACTGCGGCCAAGACGAGAGAGAGCTACAAACAGAAAACTTGGACTGAAAAGAAAGAGAGCTGAGTAGAAAAGGAAATTTGCTTCAGGAAAAGAGAAACAACAAACGAAAAGCTATACTTACCGGGATCAGGAGGACAAAGGAAAGCCGGATGTCGTCTAATTAATTCTCGCTAGCAGAGTGTGTTGTTCTTCTGTATGAATTTTACGAGATAGCTGTTAATAAAAATTATCGCCGACGTGGTCTTCTTGGCTCGCGTGCCCTCCCCATCTTCCTCAACCAAATTATCCATTCATTCTCTATCTTACGTATTTTTTTTTTAATTTTTTTTTTATCCTTTTTCTTATTACCAAAAACACGAAAATCAAATTTCCTTTTTTTTTTTCAAAGAAAATGGTAGTTTATTCATTTAATTTGATGTTTTATACATATTGTTTTATTTTCTAATTAGGAAAGTAATTATTAATATTTTCATATTTTTTTATATTTTTAAAAAATATTTTAAAATAATATAAAAAATAATATAAAAAATTTAAATAAGAAAATTTAAAAAAATTAGAAAGATAAAATTTACCTAATGATAACTTTTGAGTAGTAATATTTGAGCAACATAGTGGCAGCGTCCTTTTCTCGAATTGTCTTTTTCAATGAATAATGGTAGTTAGAGCATTCTTATTTACTTGGTCATTTGGATAAAATTTGAATGATTTAAATAATAATAAAAAAGTCATATTAGCTTAAGCATTTTTAAAAATATTTAAATTTTTTTGTATAGTAAGTAGCCAAATATAAAAAGTTATAGTTGTTTGGATAAAGATTAAAATAATATTTTTCACTCTAATAAATATAGAAGGCTACAATTGCTTGGATAATAAAAATAATATTTTTTACTCTCATAATAATATTTTATTATTATATAGAAAATAAATAACTAATTCAATATGTACCTTGAATTTAAATTATTTGGAAAAATATAAAAAAAAGTAGAATATTAACTAAAATTTGAAAATAAACTTATCTAAACTAATAAAAATGCTCTTAGTCACGATCGTTTTTATCCCTCAAAGTTACTATCATATATTTAATTTTTTATTGTAAATTTGTATTTATTTATTTTTAAAGAGATTGCACATACTTACCTATTTTCAAATTATAAATATCATTTCTCATATTTTATTTTTTTAAAATAGTTAAAAAAATATTACTATTAGTGCATTTGTATGTTTTTTCTTTAACATTTTAAAAAATAAAAATACAAAATACAGAAAAATCAATTTGAATTTGTGGCAACTTTGAAACATTTGTATGTTTTTTTCTATAACATTTAAAAAATTAAAACACAAAATGATGAGTCTAAATAGCAGCACCTTTTTGCAATCTTTAGAATTGAGTGAAGCTATTATGTTCGTCTTTTATCGAGCGTGCTCGCCTGTGCGATCAATCTTTTTGTTTCAAGAGCTGTAAGAGTGAAACTGAATGGCATTCGGAGCAATACTACATATCACATCAATATTGTTGTAAAGCAATAATTGGCCTTCAGATGCTCACGTTCTCCCTCTATTAACATTTAAAAGGGTAGAGACATGTGGCCCTCAAATTAGATATAAATAAAACCTATGACAAAGTGAGATGGTTGATTGTGAAAAGAGTGATGACTAGAATGGGGTTTCCCACTCGTTGGGTTGATGTAATACAAAGATTCATTCGATTAGTTTCATATTCCATATTGGTTAATGGAGAGCTACAAAAGACTTTCAAACCATCAAGATGCATTAGACAGGTAGATCTCCTATCTCCTTATTTGTTCATTTTATGTGCTGAGGTCCTGAAGGGGCTCTTAAATACTGCTAAAAGCCGGGGTGAAATAACTAGTGTCCCTATTGGTTACGAACCCACAAAGGTTAAACATATGTTCTTTGAGGATGATAGCCTACTTTTCTGCAAAACATCCATTCTTGAGCTGGAAAAAATCCTGGATATTCTAAGTTCCTATAAGCAGGCCTCCGGACAGGTACTAAACAAGGCCAAATCCTCGATCTTTTTTAGTAAGAACACCAATTCCCAAACCATATATGACCTCCTTAGCATAGCTGGTATTAAATCAACAGACACGATGGAGAAGTACTTGGGCCTACCAGCCATGATAAGAAGAGGAAATGTGGCTGCTTTCCATTCACTTATAAATAAAACATGGGCTAAAGTGGTGAACTGAAGTACCAAACAACTTTCAACAGCTGGTAAAGAAACTCCCCTAAAGGCGGTTTTCCAAGCAATCTCGAATTATTCTTTGGGCATTTTTCTTTTACCTCAATCCATCACACAAAAGCTAAATCAATTGTTAAAAAAGTTTTGGTGGGGTTTCAATAAAGATCACACGAAGATGCAATGGGTACCCTATGATCAAATCAACTCAAACAAAGATGAAGGAGGCGTCGGCTTTAGGGATTTCAGGATCTTCAACATTGCAATACTAGCAAAACAAGGGTGGCAAATCCTCCAAGACCTGTAAGCTCTTGTTTCAAAGGTCCTAAAACAGAAATACTTTCCCAATAGCAACTTGTTAGATGCACACAAAGGATCTAGCCCCTCCTTTGCTTGGAGGAGTATACATACAGGTTTAAGTATACTGAAAAGTGGGCTAACCTGGAAAGTTGGCAATAGGAAACGCATTAATATTTGGAGCGACAGGTGGATCCCATCATTACACTCGCAAGGCATCACTTCCCCAAGGGCTACTAAGTGTTGGTGCGAAAGGGTGGAAGACATTATGGATCCGGAGTCAAGAAGATGGAGGCTCAATTTGATGGCTGAGATGTTTTCGATGGCTGAAATTCAAGTAATTGAGAAAATACCAATAAGTTTGGGATCTAGAAAAGACAAGCTGACCTGGTTACATACCTCTAATGGCATATACTCCGTGAGAAGCGGGTACCACCACAAAAAACAGCTTGAGTCCATTGAGGAGGGTGAGTATTCCAGTAAAAGAACAGAATCATTAGTATGGAAACACGTGGAAGATGCAAGTACCCCCGGCAGTAAAGACTTTCATTTGGAGGGCCTGTAATGAGTCTCTTCCAGTGTTTTAATTTTTAAGAGATAAAAACTCTATAAATAGCAAAATTTGGATTAAGTGGCATGACAGAGTAGGTAAGGATTTAAAAATGGTGTTTTTCTTTTAATCTAAACTTTTAGTGAATTATTTGAATGAGATTTTTAACAAGTATGGTAAGTTTAGGAATTTCAATATACTAGGAGGATTTTTAAGAATTATTATACTAAAAAGATAAAATAATAATAAAAAAATTATATATAAGAGAAATATTCAAAAAAACTTATAAATATGTTTAAGTTGTGTAATTATGTAAATCTTGGTTTAAGTTAAATAAGTTAAATAAATAAATAATTAAGATTAAGTTTCTCATGCAATTCAGTCAGCCTAATTTAATAAGATTATTATATTTTATTTAATTGCGTATGTATTAGTTGTTAATCTTTGACATTACGAAATTTAGGTGACGTATGTGCATGTAGGTTTTTGTGATATATTTTTATACGTTATATGATTTATGAAAACATAAAACATGCATGTCATAAGTCTAAATTTATGCGTACGTTAAATTTCGTCACATGTATGTGTCGTCATAAATCATGAAGTATGTTTTAAGAAAATACGTTAAGAAAATTTTAAAAGAACATGATAAGACTTAAGTCACGTCATGACGGGGATGACAATACGTAATGCCCGGAAGATTAACGTAATTTGATAAATCAAGAGTCGTGTCACGATGGGAACGATGATATGTAACACCCGGAAGATTGACATGACTAGAGGGGACGGTGATACGTAACGCCCGCTATGTTAAGTATTTTTCGTGTCACAACGGGTACAGCGATACGTAACGTCCGGAAGACTGACACGAGACTCATCACGACAGGGACAGTAATACATAATGCCCAGACGACTGATGAGTTATATGTATAAATAAGCTGATACGTCATACTAAGTACGTCAGATGGTGACGGCGATACGTAACGTCCATCGAAGATAAGAAACAAGTAAGATCCAATAGGGACGGCGATACGTAACGCCTGTCGAGGATAAGTATTAAGTAAGACCCACAAGATAAAAAAATAAGATAGGAAGTATAAGTTTTAAGTATAAAATAGTGGGTTCAAATAAAGTATAAGTTTGTATGGGTAAAGTGGTCATTGATATGCATAAGTCTCATAAAACATTTTCATAAGCTATAGATCTGTGATTATTGATATGTATGATAATTTATGATGTTATCTACTCCTTATTTTGTTAATTGTGTACTTATTTTTATTTTTTAGAAATCTCACTCTTTTAAATTTGATTTCTTAAATTTTATCTAATCCTGAGACTCAGACAGCATATGAGATTCTGAAGTACTCAGAGAGTTCTACAGAATACTCATCTCTAGTTAGAATGATCTCTCATGTACGTGATCATGTAGAATAGTAAGATTACTGAACGACAGTGGGATACGATATTTTGTTTTAAGAAAACTAACTGGATTCTGTAAGTCTTAGATACAATATGTTTTTATAAATATGGAGTTATGAAGGTTATAGTTTTACCATGTCATGTGATCTATTTATGCAAGAGTTAGATCTCTTTGCATGTACTGGAGATTTACCTATTTTCGCTGTGTTTCGCATTGCATTTAATTAATAAGTTTAGATGCATGCATTCTATTCCTTACATTTATGTAGGATAAGTAGTCTTATATTACTTGTCTAGACACTTCGATTTACGTCTTAATCGAGGCAAAAAATTAGGGCGTTACAGCGTGACTTTGCGGGGTGGGGAGGTGGCAGAAGTGCTCCCAATGTTGCTACCAGTCGGCGACACTCCCGTCAGTGAAAAACAATGCCAACGACCCTTATGGTGGGCACTGGCTTGCTCCCCCTCCTCCGGCATGTTGGGGCCGGTTTATGCCACCCAACTAGCGTTGATGCCATGAGTGGTCCTAAAGCATTGTTCATGACCTCCGAAAAGGGGGTCGTGCTCTCTAACGAGACAAAAATCATCGGTGGTCATGGAGGTGACCGTCGGCAGCTATCCCGAGGTCAGGACACTGGGTGATGCGAGTCAGGCACCTTCCGGCATGGTCTCGAGCCCTATGGTGCACGTCCAATGCATGCACTGTGCATGCATGAGATGTACATTCATTGCGTGGATGTGCAATGCATGTCCGATGCATGCACAGTGGACGCGTACTGTGCTTAAATGCACTGTGCACTTAAGTGCACAATGTTGTCCCGTGTGCATAAGTGCCATATGCATGCTCTAAGGGGCGAGCCCAATTCTTGCAATGCTAAAAATAATAATAATACTAGAAGTACTTAGCCTACATGCTCAGGAGTGTAAGTGTTTGAGTGAAGGAAATACTATAAAATTATCTTTATGGTGAGACATTTTCCCATCTTTGCATATTTTGTAATTATAAGAATGAACAAGAATTGAAAACACTTATTTGGGGGAGCTAATTGCACGTCTGCTGATCTATTCAGTGCGCCGATAAATCATTATTTCCCACCTCCGAATCAGAAAGTATTCATATCCCACAGACAGCAGCACTATTGATATCGTAAAAATCAGTCAGCATGCCAGGGCGAGAGATATAGTCTTTCTTTGCCCACTGAGGCTATCTGGCCTTCGTTCGTGTTATTTGGGGCCCCCAATGAGGTTCCAGTGCGGCCAACGCATACATTAATAATATGTGAAATAATATATATAGACATGAGATTTACGTTATTCAAGACCTACGTCCAGGAGTGTTTGGGGGAGGGGAATCTATTATAATAAATATTTTACAGTCTCTCATATCTCACTATACAAGAAAAAATATAAATATTTATGGAGGACATTCCTCTAGTCAGAGCTCCCGAAGGCCTCTGAGAAGAAAAAGGAAACTGAAAGAAAGAATGGGTTAGAGAGTTTTCATCTGTTTGAGGTCCTTTTATAAGCCCTTGGAGTGTGTCCATTACTTTTTTGTTTGGTGTGCTTCCTTTTTCTCGTGTTTTCCACGTCTTCCATTCTGCACTTCCTTTAATTCCTGCACACTGCCCTAGCACCTGCACTTGCCAACCTTCCCCCATTTTCTTGACAACTCCATGCTTTTTGTCCCATCGTTTTTCTTTTTATTATTGTCCTTTAGTGCAGTAAATAATAGGCATGGGTTCTAGTTTTTTTTCCCTCACACATCTTAACTCATTTAATCTCATTATTAAATTTTTTAAATTTTAAAACAAAATACAATAAATAATTTAATTTTTATAAATCTCAAAATAAAATAATATTAAAAAACTATATTATAATGATAATTTATTTAACCATTACCATCTAAACCTCCGCTAAATGTGTCACGTTGCTTCTTCTCAGATAAACATTTTTCCTTTCAAGTTGAGATCTCATTCTTGCCTTTCATTACCTTCCACAAATTACATTCAAATTTCATGTTTAAGTACAGAAAAATGATATATAAAAGTTCCCAAATACACTATCAAAAAGTGCAAAAAAACTCACTTTTTTCTTGATGTAATTCACATTATTACTAAAAAATTGTACAAATATGATATTTTTAAGGTTCGTACCTAACCTTACTCTTTAGTAAAATGGCATTATGACCCTTGACATTTAGCTATCCTATAGAAAATAGTGAAAGATTCTTTTGATATTATTACATATATGTCTCAGTCCCTTAGTTAAGTCATGGCTGGCGGGTTTTTGGACCGATATTTTTCCTGGACTTGATCCCTTTGGACTCCTTAATTTTTATTTCTTAAAAAAAAAACAATTAGACTTTGCATCTTGTGTTCGGCTTAATTGTTCTAATAGAGTACTTAATTTATTTATTACATAAATTGTTATGTTGTTTTAAATTGGGTAGACCTTAACATTTAAGTTGGTCTTAGTTTTAAATTAAATAAAGATATTTGTCTAGAAACTTTGTTTCAATGGAAAATATTCAAAGGATATTGTAAGGGGAGGCCCTCTTATTGAGGTATGGGCCTAGGGCACAATATTCCGCCAGCTATGGGTGAAAGGGGAAGGGCCTAGGCCCGCGAGATGTAATCCCAACAAAAGGGGCAAGAGGGTGATGACCGGAGTCTTGGGCGAGAGGAGGCCGGCGAGGGACCCTGCATGTGGAGGCCAATATAGAAAGTCAGGCCATCCCCCTATCAATCAGAAGACCAGACTCGCCCATTCCGCATTTAATGCAAAAGTCTGTCATGGCTACAATGCATTAAATGCTGCATTCGACAGGGGTGTTTGGAGTTCCTAGCACGTAAACTTCAAGTAAGTCTTCCCCCACCGCATTAAATGCAAGTCAGAAGTCCGGACATGCCCCTGTCAAAAGGAAAGGACACCATGCTAAGGCAGGGCCCGAAGGACGGGAAGATCTACTCGAATTTAGCAAGAGGGATGGCAATCTGATCAGGACGGAAGAACAACTTCCACCATGCACGAGCAGATTGGTCAGAGCTGGCCAAATCCTATAAATAGCCAAAAATTCCATCACCAAGGAGGTAGGCCTTCTTTCCCTACCATATCTTCACACACAAGTTGACTTAAGTATCGGAGCTATCTCAAGGCGTTACAACCCCACCAACCAGCCCTTTGCAGAAGTACGAGTAGTTTAGGTCTCACCAAGTAGATCAGGCCGCGAAACACAACAACAACAGATATAAGGCATATTACTAAGTATTAATTTATGACTAGCCTGTATTATGGAGTCTATTTTACAAAGTTAATATAAATTAGTTATTTTTTTAGATTTTGATAAAGTTATTATGTTATACTTTAAAAAATAAAATTAAAGAATATGTTATGAGTTTTAACTAATATTACTATTTATTAATCTTAGTATTATTGAATATTTATTAGATTATTTTCATGGTATTATTTAAATTAATTAGAGTGCTACAAGTTCCTAGAAATTTACTTCACATGTGTAACAAATTGTGGAATGAAACTTTGAAAGCAACACTAAGTGATAAGTATCATAATCATAATCTTTATGTGTGCTGTAATTATGGGAAATGATCTTTGCAGTCGTGGAATGCGCAATAATCATGTAATTGTTTTAGAAAAAGTGAGTAAATACAGATCCCACATGAAAAAAAAAAGTTTTTTAATAATGAACTCCACTCTTTTTCAAAGCGTTTGCATGGTATTTACGCACTCCACGATTATATATAGCATTGTTGTGTAATTATTCTATTATGCATAAAAAATTACGTTTACTTAAACTATGTACAACTATTTTCAGGTTAGCCCCTTTTTATGAACCCTCGATAAATTATAATGCTATCCTTTTTAATGAAATTATGTATGTTATGCCGATTAACTAATTGATTAAATGGATGTTATTCTATGCTATTATATGATGTTATGAAAGTTATGTTATGTTATGTGATACTTATGTTAATATGCCATGATCAATGTTATGCCATGCTTATTTGTAAGATATGTCATAAGGTAATTATGTTCAAATGCATTATAGAAAGATAAGTAAGAAGTCATTAGTGATAAGTAAGCTTTTAAACTGGCCTTATGTTATGGGTGGATGTGCAAGTTACGAACTTAAGTATTGTCTGCCATAAGTATGTTATGATATATTTAGTGACACAGATATAAACGTGCTTCTTTATATGCTATTGCTATGCTATAATGTATGTAGTAACATGAACCTAAGCGTGTTTTATCATATTCGATGCTATGATTTATGCAGTGCCACATATTTTAATGTGGTTCACCATATGTAATGATATGATATATGAGATGCAGTGGACCTAAACGTAGTTTACTATATGTTATGCTATAATTTATGCGGTCAACGACAATTGGACCGAAGCACATATGTTATGATAACCACTAAGCAAGTAAAAGACAAAATGAATAAGTTATACTAGAATGAGAGAAAATGCATGGAGTTAGTCTTTCATGTATGCATGTTACATGTATTGTCATGATTATGTTTAATTCTACTTTTATCATTGATGAATGATCTATATGCTATGTGTATGGATGACGAAGGATGCAAGTTTTTATAGTTGAGCATAAGGTTAAGTTAAGGTCTTGTTTGTTTTTCAAATAATTTCATCTTATCTCATTACATTTTAAATTCATCACTATATTTTTTAAATTTTCATATAAAATAAATTAAACAATTCAATTTTTTCAAATCTCAAAACAAAACTAATATTAAAAAAATATATTATAACATTATTTTATTCTTTTTTTAACTTTAATTTAATCTCATATATGAAAACAAGTCAGACCAAGTTAAGTTTATAGTATGATGTGCTATTACTAAGTATTCAACTTATTTTTATATTTTTTTTTTATATTTTTGCGGGTGAGCTTCACGAGCGTCGTGCCTAGACAACTCAGTCGGCTACATGTGTCGTACCAACATATTTCTCACCTCCCGATCTTTCAAATTGGCCTCACCTCCCGATCTTTCAAATTGGCCTCACCTCACATTCAAACTACCATCACGTGGCCCACACGTACTACTATAAAGGTGCAGGAAGACTTGCTATGTCACATATTTGCCATTCCGATGCTAGTTTTTAGATTATGTTATCGTTTTCTCTAACTGATGATTTTGAAGAAGAGATTACAAATATCTCCATAAAATATTTTAAAATAACTTATTGCAGTGCACCTATTTACATTGCTTTCAACGATGGCTTACCAAATGACAGTCTTTGAAGATGGAATCCTCTTTGTGGGATATGGGTAGAGATCGTGAAATTGGTACAAAAATATTTTTTTTCTTATTTTCATCACTTTTGCACTACGTATCATCATTTTCACTTCGAGTGAAGTTTAATTGCTTGTTTAGAAAAAAAAAATAGTAATAATAATAATAATAAATGAGTAATATGAAGTTATAATGGTGCATCTTTATAATTGAGTATTGATGTAGTTATGATCTGTTTGGATTAAAATTGAACTCATTTTAATTTATTTTAAATCATTATTACATTTTTTTAAATTTTTATGCAAAATAATAATTTTAATACAGTCTTTTCAAATTTTAATACAATTTTTTCAAATCTCAAAATAATAATAATAATAATAATATTTTATTCAATTTTTAAAATTTATCTCAATTTATTTCATCTCGACTTTAAATCTAAATGAGGCCTACGTTGTCCAGCTTTCATCGACGATATTGCTAGCTAGTGCGATCAGCCTTTTTATTCCAAACATTTTTTTAAAAATTTGCAAATATTTAAAATAAAATACATAAATCATTAGATATTACTAGCTAAGGGTTAGTATACATTTTTTAAATTCTAATTAAATTTTTTTAAAGTTTAAAATAATAATAAAATTAAAAAATAAATTAAACTCATCTTTATCTCTTAATCTAAACTCAAAACTTATATTATGTATAACTTTTTGTGCCGTGCATCGGTGCATGCATGAATGTATATTTCCTATGTGTATAGAGTATGTTATTCCTGTAAATGCAACTGTACATGACTTCCTTTAAAGCTGATAATTTATTGAAGCTACCCAGAATGACAGAGATGATCAGCAAGATTCCTGTGAGAAAAAAGGAAAAAAAAAAAAGAATAACAAAGTGGGTGGAACGGGGCCATCTCGTGGCATGATTAAGACTACGACAGAGGTGCGAACAAGAAAAAAATAACAGTTGTTACTTTTCCCTCACTTTTGTAGACCATAAATCCTGGGGTGGAGAAGCTGCCCTTCACCTCACTCCATTTTCTGCTTTTTCCATCATGCCAAACAGCCTTTTTCCCTCACAATTCTGATGACCATTATAATCATTATCATCGCATCCATCCACGCATCCCACATCATGGCATGCATCATCCATTGTAGAGCTAATTAAGGTATTTGAGTTTACATATTTACCAGAAAGTTCTTTTTTTTTTCTACATATATATATTTTAAAAATATTTTCATGGGGGTAATGTACGAAAAAAAAAACCAAATATTAAATTCGAGGGTCATTCCTACACCTTTCTCATTAATTAGTCACAATCGAATCAAACGAGAAATAAACCAAAAGAAAATCAAATCAAACGAGAAATCCAATGTTCACTTCTTCAGAACTCAGTTCTCTTATTAATGGCGTAAATTGATGAAATGCAAATCTTTGAAATTTGAATAGTGATTCATCAGATATAGAGCTCATATTTGGATACAACGATGCCATCGCTATCTGCATATAACCACTCACCATCACGAATCAAAGTTCCTGCTACGTAAACTGGGACATGTTTTTCACCAATGCCTTGTTTACTTGATCTGGCAGGCATGGATGCCAAGGCTCTCACTCCAATATCACATCCATTAATCTCCTCAACATCTCTAATGCATCCATTTACTACAATACCAACCCACCCCATTTCATGAGCCGACCGTGCCAATTGTCCCCCCACCATCGCACGTCTCATACTTCCTCCACCATCTATAACCAAAACTCTCCCTTCACCTCTTGTAGTTCGTAGAAGATCCACGACAAACTGATTGTCCTCAAACAGCTTCAGACTGACGATGGGGCCTGAGAATGCTCTACGCTGCCCATAACTCCGGAATATTGGTTCCAATACCCGCAAATCACCATTTTCTAGAGCTGCTGCATTTGCATCACAAGCTTCTGCAGTTGCTATAGCACCTGCCATATTTTTCCTGCAAATGAAATAGCTCACGTCTAGATATCACCAAAAATTTAAAAAAAAAAAAAAAAAAAAAAAGGCAGAAAAAACGACGCACCTAATGCATTATCTGCATGAATCATGATAGTATGTATAGTGATCAGAGCAACAACAGATAGAAAATGAGCTGGATAGGTATAAGAAAAAGAAAAATTCTCCGCAACTTCTTATTATTTATATAATTTTCACACATTACATTTTATTTTATTTTATTTTATATTTTATTAAATATTTAATATATAGATAATAAATAGAAAAAATTAAATTAGTTTAAAAAGAATAAATTTAAAATAAAAATATTAAAAAATTAAAAAATAATAATATATGAAAATTAAAAAAGTTGTATAAAACTTCCCTAAAAATAATAGAAGGAATAGAAAGCTAGATTAACATTACCAGAATGAGGGGAGAAAGAAAGGATCCTGCTTGATTTGTTTTGTGAATGGACAGACGTGTTTGTCTGTATAAATGTTAAGGCTGGGTTTGGAAACCCAGCTCAGTAGATTTCATTTTAGAGTGGATTTGATACCCAAACGCACAATATAAATATAGTTTAATAGAATTCACATGTGAACTCAGAGAGCCACCACATGGTCTGACAGAATATATATATTTTTTTCCTTCTACTTGATTTCAGCCTGACTGACAGGTTTTTTTTTTTACTTCTACTTGGGTTTCTTGCTTTCTCCTTCTCTGTCTCTCTCTCTGCCTGCTTCCGCTGTATAAGTCAACATAATTTATTTTTATTTCACTGCGCGTTTCGCGTGCGTGGGGATAGAGTCACTTTCAATAAATAGTACTTAAGTCCCATAAATTTTATAATTTTTTATAAATATTTTTTAATTCATTTTAACAATTAAACATATTTAAATTTATAAATATATATTTAAATTTATATATTTAAATTTATCTAAGTAGATTTTATAAAACTTCTTTAACCATTTCAACTCATTATTCACAAAAAATTCAGATCAACTTTATTTAATTTGATATTCAAACGCAATATCAAATTCAGATAAACTTAATTTAATTTGATATTCAAACGCAATATCAAAATTTAGAGCATTGACATTGGATCCATCTAATAATCTATCAAACATAAATATGAATTTTATTAAAAAAATTTCACATTAGATTCATCTAATCTCTTAATGTATAATTTTGAATTACAGTAAATTTTTACAATCCTTCATATTTGAAAGATTAATATTCACACTCTAAGCACATACTTTAATATATTTTATTCTCCTACTTTATTTTTATAATATTTTCTTTTTTATTTTCTTATTTGGTTAAAAAATAATTATTTAAGTAATTATTTGGTTGCAAAATTTTGGTTGAAAAAAATTAATTTTTTAACAAGGAATTAAAAATTATTTTTTTAAAATTTGGTTGAAAAATAATTATTTAAGTATTAAATTATATTATTGATATACATATGGTTAGTGTAATTACAAATTATAAAAAAATATTATTTTATTATTATTTTAATGGATCTAATGATAAATCCAATATGGAGTTATAGACTTACAGCACTCTTATTGGCTTGGCCAAATGAGCTGCTTGACTAAAATTTAAAGGATTTCAACAAAGAAAGGGCTACATTGAATTAGTCAAGTTCAAAAATATTTAACTAATGTGATGCAAGAAGGATGAGGCCAGTTTCAACTGTGTGGCGTTGTTACGTTGAAGAGTATTTTTATTAGGTTGTCTAAAGTTAAAAAATAATTTTAATTATTAAGAAGAATTTGGTTTTTGTTATGAATTATTATCGTTGCCCCCAATAATTTTGTGAATGATCCCACTACCATTATTTTAAATCTTGTACAGTAACTTGAATACTAATTTCAATAACTATAAATATGAGTTTCAATCATTTTGAAATTTATAAGAAAATTTATATAGAATGAAGAAAACTTCAGTTCTTAAGAGTTTTAAATAGTTTCTTTTATATTTATCTTACAATAGTAGTAGTTTCCTTTTTAGTTTTATAACACGTTATCAGCACGAAATTCTACCGATATTGAAGATAATGGTCTTCTACTTCAAGTAAGTTTTTTAATATATTATTTGCAATCTTTGAGATTAATATAAAATATAATATTAATGAATATTACTTGATAAAACTTTGTTTTTATTCTCATGATTATGTGAATATTTCTTAGATACATATATTTATTTTTGTAATTCATATATGTAGAAAATGTCAAATATTATAAAATTGAGATTTATTACTATTGACATTTCTAGAAAAAGTTATTTATCTAGAATCCTTGATGAGATCTATTTGGATATGATGAACTTGGGAGATACAATCTGTTGCTCAGATGACTAACATAAGAGAGGGGTGAATTGGGTTATATTATAAAAATTAACACTTATAAATCAAATACACAATATAAAATATAAACAGAATATAAAGCAGCAAGAAATGTAAAGAGTACAGTAAGAAAAACCAAACTCAGTATTTTTACGAGGTTTAGCCCCACTGCCTACGTCCTCGCCTCAAGTTACCCCTTGAGGATCCCAAATTCACTATCTCCTTTAGGTAGAGATAGAAACTTATTACACATTTGAGCAGCACCACTCCAAAGAATCCGTGTAAAACACCATCTACATTTCCAATCACCTCACACTTGATGATTCAACTATTCCCTGTGTAGAACACTTTCTACACACAAGGGTTGTACTCACCCTCTTATTGATACAAGAATTGATAGTGGGTAGACTATTAAAGTACACTCCTCAATGAGTGAGATAGAAACAATACAGCGCAACCTATATCTCTCTAAAAAAAAACAAGAATTAAGGCTCAAAACTTTAGAAAAGAAAGAAAGAGAGTTTTGAAAAAATGATGCAAAACTTAGCAATAGATGTGTAAGCTCTTGTTGTGATTTTTGCAAAACTCAAGTGAGCTATTTATAGGTAAATGAGTATTCAATTTCAAATTTGAAAAAATTCACATGTCAAATAAGAGCACTATTTACTTTTCAAAAAATTCAAATAAAAGTATTTCTTTTTTACATTTGTCAAAGATAACTCCATTCATTTTTCAAAAAAATCAAACCTAATATTTTACTTTTCATACATGACAAAATAAGCATGATTTATTTTTCAAACCAAACATCTTCTTTTTGCATATGTCAAAAAAACACACAACCACCTTTCAAGATTTTCAAACAAATTATCTATCTTTTGTATTTGTCAAAAAAATACACAACCACCCTTCAAGATTTTCAAACAAATCATCTATCTTTTGTATTTGTAAAAAAAAAAAACACAAAACCACCCTTCAAGATTTTCAAACAACATATGCACATATTAAAGATGACAATCAATCATCTTACAAATTCAAATCTTTATACATATGTGAAAAAAATAATAATTTTCGAAATTAATATTTTAATAAAGTTATGTAAATGTAAAAAATGTAATTTGATGCTTTATGAGAAAATATTAATTTTGAGCCTTAATCCAATTTCAAATTTTAAGAGATGTACAAAATTACTCTATAAGTTTCATTTGTAGACTTGATCTTCTTTTTGCTCATACTTGATTTCTTGATGTACTTAGCTCTCTTCATGCGTAGACAACTTGAGTTTGAGTTTTAAATATTATTTGTTATCATCAAAATCTATACGTAGATACGAGACTTGAAACCTTGGGTTCAACAATCTCCCCCTTTTTGATGATGACAAATACTTAAACTCTCCCTGAAAATATGGGTTTGTTTTTCAAGTAAAATATAGACATGATTCTAGCATATATAACAGGGTAGTATAATACTAGTATAAGACTTCTTCCCCTTTTGGCATCATTAAAAAGGAATCGCAATTGGCTTCAATAAGATTTCTTCCCGCAATAACCAATAACCAAATAAAACGGTGCGTTAGTAGAAACTATAGAGAGTTGAATAATTGGAGCCACCCGTTTTCGATAAAAGCTATAAAAACTGAGACCTAACTTTATCGTTTCGGTGCAGAAGAAGACTCAAATTCGCTTAATGTTGTTGAAAAATTAAATATTATCGAGATTTGTTGTGGAATGAGATTTTGTAGAGAGTTGAAAAATTAGAGTCACCCGTGTCCGACAAAACCTGCAAACGCTGGAGCCGAACTTTATCGTTTCGGTGCGGAAGAAGATTTAAATCTGCTTAATGTTATTGACAAATTAGATGTTGCAGAGATTTGGAGTTGAATAAGTGAAGTTATCCGTGTCCGACAAAGGTTGCAAAAGTTACAGGCTTAGCTCTGGCAATTCGGTGCGAAAGAATATTCAAATCCGCTTGACATTATTGACAAGCAAGATATTGTAGAGATTTGAAGTTGTGATAGTTTGTTTTATTCTTATTCCCATCTCTATAAGAGCAATCCTTAGCTTTATCTATTTCGCATCAAATCTTCTTCTCATCTTTGCAATTCGTCTGCATTTTCATTCTACAATTTTGTAATGGCTCATCAATTTCCCTTCAGTACTTCTCGTGATCAATCTATTTTTGCTTCTATCGTAGGTGCCATGAAGTAATAAGAGACTGATTTAGCTAATAAATCAGATCATGATGCTATTTATAAGCTTGTGGGTCTCGGGACTCGATACTCATCATCCATTGTTGCTTTTTTCGCTCGGTTGCAGTCCAAAACCCGCGAAATAGAGAAGCTTAATGAGAAGATCGATGTTCTTCAACGACTTATTCAAGAGTCTAACAGAAAAATAGTAAACTTAAAGCAACAGAATAAGGATTTACAATCCTTACTTGCCTCTTCATTTCGATTGCCTAATCTTTTAGATAAGGATGGCATGATGATCTATGAGAAGCAAATGCATTTGAATGATAAGGCTAAACGTCTCAATTTTCTGTAATTCATTTGAGATAATGGAATAAAAATATCTAACAGATATTCATGGCATGCATCATTCCTATTTCTCTTTTAATCATGCATAGTCTATCTTCTGGTAGGGGTTTTGTGAAAATGTCTGCCAATTGATCGTGTGTGCTTGTGAATTTTATTACAATATCATTTTTCTGTACATGATCTCTAAGAAAATGATATCTAATTTCAATATGTGTGGTCCTAGAATATTGTATTGGATTCTTTGAAAAATTTATAGCACTAGTATTATCACATTTAATAGGAATATGATTGTACATAAGTTTAAAATCCTCAAGTTGTTGTTTCATATAAAAAACTTGAGCACAACAACTACTTGCAGCAACATACTCTGCCTCAGCAGTAGATAATATAACAGAATTTTACTTTTTACTAAACCATGAAACAAGTGCATGACCTAAAAAATGACATGTTCCACTAGTATTTTTTCGATCAACTTTGCAACCAGCATAATCCGCATCTGAATAACTGATAAGATCGAAAGAAGTGTGCTTATGATACCATAACCCTAGGTCAATAGTACCAGCAAGATATCTAAAAATACGCTTGACTGCAATCAAATGAGATTGCTTTGGAGATGATTGAAAATGTGTACTTAAATATACACTGAACATAATATCAGGTCTACTAGCTGTCAAATATAATAAACTATTAATCATACCTCGATATACTTTTGAGTCAACTGGCTTACTACTTTCATCATTATCAAGTTTGGTGGTTGGACTCATTGGTGTTCCAATTACCTTCGCACATTCCATATCAAATTTTTTGAGTAACTCTTTGATATATTCTGACTGATTAATGAATGTTCCACTTTTTTCTTGTTTGATTTGCAATCCAAGAAAGAAATTAAGTTCTCCCATCATGCTCATTTCAAATTCTTCCTGCATGCTCTTAGCAAAATCTTGGCACATATTTTCATTAGTAGCACTAAATATTATATCATCAACATAAATTTGAACTAGAAGAATATCATCATGTTCATATTTGATGAAAAGAGTTGTATCGATCTTTCATCTTGAAAAACCTTTTTCAATCAAGAAACCACTAAGCCTCTCATACCAAGCTCTAGGAGCTTGTTTGAGTCCATATAATGCTTTTGCGAGCTTAAAAATATGATTAAAAGAAATATGATTTTCAAAACCTAGAGATTACTCAACATATACCTCTTCATTTATAAAACCATTTAAAAAAGCACTTTTAACATCCATTTGAAAAAGTTTAAAATTTTTATAACATGCATATGCAAGTAATATTCGAATAGCTTCTAATTTTGCGACAGGTGCATACGTTTCATCATAATCGATTCCTTTCTCTTGATTGAAACCTTGGGCTACAAGTCGAACCTTATTTCTAGTGATGATTCCAGACTCATCTTTCTTATTTCTAAAAACTCATTTTGTTCTAATAACAAAATGATTTTTGGGTCTAGAAACAAGTGTCCATACATTATTTCTTTCAAATTAATTTAGCTCTTCTTGCATAGCTAGAATCCATGATTCATCAATAAGTGCTTCATCAATATTTTTGGGTTCAATTTGAGATAGAAAAGCAGTGTGATTACAAATATTTCTAAGAGATGATCGAGTACTTACACCTCGTGAAGATTCTCCTAAAATTTGTTCCACTGGATGATCTTTCACATGTTTCCACTGTTTGGTTGCATTTTGTACTAAATCTTGATGATCTTTCCTGATATCTCCATATTGGACTTATTCCATTGTATTCTCTTTGTCGAAATTGAGATTATTTGTGTTATTTGTACATTCTGATTTTTCATCAATAGATTTCTTGGAGAGTAGAGGGTTAGATTTATCAAATACTATTCCCACGATCTTCCTTTTTGAATTGTCTCTAAATGTCACTTGTCCTTCTTCTTTAGGAGTGAGATCAATGAACTTAGTTTCATCTCTTGTCATGTGTCTTGAGCATCCGCTATCTAAAAACCATATTGTTTTACTTACGGAAGACTTCATGCATACTTACAAAAACAATTAAAATAATTTTTCTTGGTACCTATATTCTTTGAATCCTTTATTTATTAGTATTAGAATAAATAAGATTCTTTGGTACCCATATGGGCCTAATAGTCATTGTATGTTTTCTTTTAATAGGGCAAACATGATAGTTATAACTATTTTTATTATAAAAATTACAAATAACATGTAACATACTTGAAGAACTTGAGTGATTGTAATAATGTCTTTCTTTGACAAATTTATTTTTAAGAAAAAAATTTTGAAAATCTGGTTTTGATTTAATGGGTTTATCAAAGAAATTTTTATAGGGTTTGAGTTTTTCTTTTGGCAAGTATCCCAAGTCTACCTTATTAGAAACACATCTTTGATTACCAAGAAGTTTTTCAAAATTTCTTTTTCCATTTGTGAAATTTTCAACAATATTTTCTAAATCAGCTACTTTCTTTTTCAGTTCATCATTTTCATCTTTTGAAACTATATTTTCTTTTTTTAAAACATCAATTTCATTTATTAAAGAAGAATTTTTCTTTTTCAAAGCAATATACTTAATACTTAATTTTTCAAATTCCTCATATACCTCTTCCAAAGCATTTTGCAATTATTCATAAGAGAGATTTTCAATATTTGTTACCTCAAGATCATCTTTAGTCATAAGACAAAAATTTGCAGATTCTTCATTACTTGCGTCGCTGTTTGAACTACTTAAATCATCATCCCATGTAATTTTCATTGCTTTTTTGCCTTTGTATCGATCTTTCTTTAGTAGGGGACAATCTACCTTGATATGTCCTGACTTTTTACATTTATAACAAATTAATGAATCATTTTTACCTGTATCTTTGTTGGAAGATTTTTTGAAAGGTTTTCTTGGAGGAGCTTTATTTTTCAAGAATCTCTTAAATCTTATTGTGATCATTGCAATCTCTTCGTCATCGCTTTCTTCATCTTCATCGCTTTCACTTTCATGAGGAACGGCTTTGAGTGCCAAGCTCTTCTTTTACTTTCCTTCTTCTTCTCATCTTTTCAATGCGTACTCATGGGTAATAAGTGACCCAATGAGTTTATTTATTTCGAGTTTTTTAAGATCTCTATCTTCAAGAATCGCCGTTACTTTTAATTCCCAACGTTTTGGCAAGGAGTTGAAAATTTTCCTTACTATCTCCAAGCTGGAATAAACTTTACTAAGAGATGTCAAACTATTTATAATATTAGTAAAATGAGTATACATAAAAGAGATAGATTCATCATTATTCATTTTAAACAATTCATATTCATGCGTAAGAACATAAATTTTTGATTTTTTGATTTGCGAAGTTCCTTCATAGGTTACTTCCAAGTTGTCCCAAATTTCCTTTGCTGTCTTGCAAGTCATTATTCTGTTAAATTCATTACCATTGAGAGCATTATATAGAAAATTCATAACCATTACATTTACAGTATAAAATTTATTGTCTTCGCGATCAAACTCTTCATCTTCTTTTTTGACCTTTACTCCATCAACAGTTTTTGTTGGAATATAAGGTTCATTTACAATACATTTACAGATTTCTCGACCTTGAGACTGAAGAAATATTCTCATTTTAGCTTTCCAGAAAGTATAATTATTTCCACAAAATAGCAGAGGTCGACTACTAGATTGACATTCAGCAAAAGTAGTTGCAATGTTAGCCATATGATCTTAATTCAACAGATAGTTAATCTTATAACAGAGCCCTTACTCTAATACCAATTGTTACCCAGATGACTAACACAAGAGGGAGGGTGAATTGGGTTATATTATAAAAATTAACACTTATAAATCAAATATACTTTATAAACTATAAACAGAATATAAAGCAGTAAGAAATGTAAAGAGTAGGGTAAGAAAAAGCAAACTTAGTATTTTTACGAGGTTCAGCCACACTACCTATGTCTTCGCCTCAAGTTACCCCTTGAGGATCCCAAATTCACTAGTCAATCTCCTTTAGGTGAAGATAGAAACCTATTACACATTTGAGCAGCACCACTTCAAAGAATCCGTGTAGAACACCCTCTATACTTCCAATCACCTCACACTTGGTCATTCAACTATTCCCTGTGTAGAACACCTTCTACACACACAAGGGTTATACTCACCTTCTTACTGATACAAGAATTGATAGTGGGTAGACTATCAAAGTACACTTCTCAATGAGTGAGATAGAAACAATACAGCGCAACCTATATCTCTCTAAAAAAGAACAATAATTAAAGTTCAAAACTTTAGAAAAGAGAGAATGAGAGTTTTGAAAAAATGATGCAAAACTTAGCAATAGATGTGTAAGCTCTTGTTGTGATTTTTACAAAACTTAAGTGAGCTATTTATAGGCAAATGAGTTTTTAATTTCAAATTTGAAAAGATTCACATGTCAAATAAGAGCACTATTCACTTTTCAAAAAATTCAAATAAAAGCATTTCCTTTTTGCATTTGTCAAAGACAACTCCATTCATTTTTCAAAGAAATCAAACCTAATATTTTACTTTTCATACATGACAAAATGAGCATGATTTATTTTTCAAACCAAACATCTTCTTTTTGCATATGTCAAAAAAATACACAACCACTTTTCAAGATTTTCAAACAAATTATCTATCTTTTGTATTTGTCAAAAAAACACACAACCACCCTTCAAGATTTTCAAACAAATCATCCATCTTTTGTATTTGTCAAAAAAAAAAACATAAAACCACACTTCAAGATTTTTAAAAAATATATGCACATATTAAAGATGACAATCAATCATCTTACAAATTCAAATCTTTATGCATATGTGAAAAAAATAATAATTTTCAAAATTAATATTTTAATAAAGTTTTACAAATGTAAAAAATGCAATTTGATGCTTTATAAGAAAATATTAATTTTGAGCCTTAATCTAATTTCAAATTTTAAGAGATGTACAAAATTACTATATAAACTTCATTTGTAGACTTGATTTTCTTTTTGCTCATGCTTGATTTCTTGATGTGCTTAGCTCTCTTCATGCGTAGACAACTTGAGCTTGAGTCTTAAATATTATTTGTTATCATCAAAATCTATACGTAGATGCGAGACTTGAAACCTTGAGTTCAACACAATCAAAGAAGAAAATCACGTGTTCCTGTAGGATTGTGCTGTGTATCTCACGGTGAAAAATCTTCTTATTGTGTGAAATGATTTAAGAGAGAGATATGAACACCAGAAGATGTAATCCTCCCAAAATATCATTATAACTTATTGCACTTGAAGTTGTAAGATTTTAAGAGTGGTAGTGAATATAACTCTGCACTATTTAAAATCAGCTCAATATTAAAATTATGCAGTGAGAATGTTACTGATGATGATATTTTTAAAAGAAGACATATATTATTTTTCATATTTCGAATGTGCTCCTGCGGCAGCAATATCGAAAGCGAAAGTTCAACAAATATTCTAAATTTTATTTTATCTTCTAGTGATTGAACTAAATAATGAATTTTTGTTAATAAATTATCATTTACGTCCTATTAGTTTCACATTATTTTCTGAAGTAAATGATACTGGATTTATATCATTCCTAGAAGTGAACGGTACATCTTTCAAATGAACTAAAGGCGTAGACATGGTAGAGAAATTATAAAACTGTGAGTTCCAGAAAGCAACAACACTAAAGAGGATAATAATACAAATATATCGTATCACCAGAAGTGATCCAATTCAGAGAAGGATAAAGGCCCTTAAAATAATTTTTCATAAAACGATGAAGATGTTTGTCATAGATATGGTATGACTGAACATTAGTCACATACCTGTTGTACAGCCAAACACTTGATTTACTTATACTGAGTTTTTATATATTATAGTAAAGCTTTTAATATTTTATCATGTTTTGAAATAATGAAAAGTCAGTGCCTGAAGCACGACAATAAATTATTTGGGATAATAAATCTCTGTCTAAATTTGATCCTCTTACAAATGAATGTGAACCAGAAGTTCAGAGGATTACTTATTTGTAAAGTGTTGCAAATCAATTACTGGATGTATTTACTGACACTAAAGATGTTGTAAAAACTGTTGTTAATGCTTAAGTAAGAATTGAGGTTCCTGAATGATAAGTTGTTAAAACAGCAATAGATGAGTCTAAGACACACATGAAGTTTAGAAGACCTATTGATGCAAAAGAGAAAAGCAAAATGAAAATAAAATGGTGCTCCTGAAGAGACCGTACCTACAAAATAAATAATAAGATTTATCCAAACTTTCTGTATAAAATACAAACCTCCTGAAGAGGAAACTCCTAAAGAGTACAAACATCCTGAAAAGGAATCTTTTGAAGAGGAAACTCCTGAAGAAATACAAATCTCTTGAAGAAAAAACTCTTAAAGAGAAAAACTTTTGAAGAATACAAACCTCTTGAAGAAGAACCTCTTGAAAAGGAAACTCCTGAAAAATACCTCCTGAAAAGGTGTTTCATAAAATGTTTTCCCCTGGAGAGGAATAGGTATATGAAAATAATGAGATCTCAATACATTTTATGAATACTGGAAAAATTATGGATAGAAATAAAACTGTTGTCAACAACACATTTTCATATAAAATGACTATTGACATTACCAGAAGTAATGAAAAAAGTGAACCAATAATTGTCGAAAAATATCGACATAGAAATAATTGGCCAAAATGAAAAGCAGCTATTGAAACTGAATCAAACTCGCTAGTAAAACGAGATGTATTTTGTCCAAATACTAAATGGTGTAATACCTGTCAAATATAAATGAGTAGTTATACGAAAGCGTAATGAGAAAAATGAAATTGTGCGGTACAAAGCACGATTTTTCACACAAGGTTTCCTGCAGAAACTCGAGATTAGTTATGAGGAAACATATTTCCTTGTTATGAATGCAATCACATTCAGATTTTTAATCGGCTTGATTATTACAAAAGGATTAGATATGTGGTTGATGGATGTGGTCACTGTATATTTATAAGGATCATTAGATCATGACATATATAAATATATACAATACTTAAAGCATCTAATCCAAGTACATTTAGGAGTATATACTTTATAAAGGTTCAAAAATCTTTATATGGGTTAAAGCAATCTTGACGCATGTAATATAATTGAATCAACGAGTATCTATTGAAAGAAAGATTTGAGAATAATCTTCTATGCTCATGTGTTTTTATTAAAACCTGGATTTGTCATTATTGCAGTTTACGTTGATGATTTATCTTGTTAGAACTCTTGAAGAGATCACAATGATTGCTATAAATTCAAAGAATGCATTTAAAACAAAAAATTCTTATTATTCAAATGTTAGATGAGTTACAAAAATTTGAGACTTCTAGCCTCATCTCTCAAATGCATTTGCTCTTCATAAAGCAACATGTCATCCTTATCTAAAGGATTAGGCAGTCGAAATGAAGAGACAAGTAAGGATTTTAAATCCTTATTCTCTTACTTTAAGTCCACTATTTTTCTATTAGACTCTTGAACGGGTTATTGAAGTATGAAAATCTTCTGGTTAAGCTCATCAATCTCACGATTTTTGGATTGTAATCAGTCGGGAAACCCAACAATAGAGGAGGAGTATCAAGCACCGAGAGTCACCAACTCATAAACAGCTTCACGATCTGACTTATTAGCCAGATTATTCGCTTGCTGTAACATAGCACCAGTAAAAGATGCAGGAACAACTTGTAATTAAGGTAAATGATACCTCATATGTTGATCATGAGAAATATTGAAAGGAAATTGATGAGCCATTGAAAATTTATAAAATAAAAATACAAATGCAGATGAATTATATATATGAGAAGAAGATTTGATGCAAACTAAACGAAGTTAAAGATGGTTCTTATAGAGATGGAAATAAGAACAAGACAAATCATCATATCTTCAAATCTCACTTAGTCAAGATTATAAGATATGCTGGATGCATAATTTTAAAAACCAGCGAGATTAATTGCAGCCATCTCTATTTTCTTGTAAACGCTGAATCTCTGCCGTTAGCTACTGTTATTGACTTTGTATTTAATCTCTCTCTTGTTCCAACTCTTCTATTTGTGTTTTCAAATCACGAGAATACTAGTCGATAAATTTCTTCAACTCCTTATTTTCTTGTTTTAAATTTTATTTTTTCTATCTTTAGTTGCAAGCGTTTGATACAATTCAGATATTTGATTTTTAAGATGATCAACCTCACTTGTTCTCGCTAGTAACCTCTGAGACATGGTTGTAAGAGAGACAACATATTAAGCACTAAGGGTTCTTGATGCTGCAACAATTTCAGGATCAGTTTTACTAAAAAGATATATCTTTGCTCCTATTATGGTGTTTACAGCCTCAAGAGAAAAAATGAGTGATTGAGGTATAAAATGTTCATGGTTCAAATCTGGGACATTAATAAAAGAATTTCTATCAGACATAATATCGCTCTAGATGAATAACAACTGGGATCTATGAAGAATGTGAGATTTGTTTTGCTAGAGTAAATCAATAGTAAAATAATTATATTTAAATAGCAATTCGAAACCTTCAAATCTCTTCAAGATCTCGTTTGTCAATAATGTCAAGCGGATTTGATTTTCTGTCGAATCGATAAAATTAGACCTCAAGCTTTTACAGCTTTTATCATATATGGATGGTTTCCAATGCTCTTTCCACCGTATATAAACAAATTCTCCCTAATAACGCCGAATGAGGAGGATAAAATTTTAGATGAGAATATTATCATGTTCTCTCTAATACATTATTTAGATGAAAATTATATTTGAATTCTTAACCCTGTTATATATGCTGAAACCATGTTTACTTATTACTTAAAACACTAATGCATATTATTAAGGAGAGTTTAAGTATTACTGCAGATCTCAAATTTCTATTAAATCTATTAACCAGACATTATCTTCCATATTTTCAAATCACTCAGAGATCATTGCAATTCATTAAACAAATTTAGAGTATATTTGACTGAGATTAGTGATTCTACATATTCAAGAAAATTGTGGTCTTCCCGTCATCAATGACAGCCCAACAATTTTATATGAAGATAATACTGCTTATATCAGAGGAGGATATATCAAATATATGATCAAGTGATAATCTGACAGATTTATTCACGAAGGCATTATCAACTGCAACATTCAAGAAAATTGTGCAAAACATTGGAATGCGAAAACTTAAAAATCTATCGTCATACACTTTTTCAGGGGAGTAAATGTACTGAAGACTTGTGCTGATTGTACTATTTTTCCTTCGCTATTGGTTTTTCTTCCTATTGGATTTTTCTTTGATAAGGTTTTAACAAGACAGATTCTTTATGGGTAATCATTCAAGGGGGAGTGTTATGAATTATTGCCACCGCCCCCAATAATTTTGTGAATAACCCCACTACCATTATTTTAAATCTTGCGCAGTAACTTGCATAGTAATTTTAAGGCCTATAAATATGAGTTTCAATCATTCTGAAATTCATAAGAAAATTTATATAGAACGAAAAAAAAAACTTCAGTTTTTAAGAGTTTTAAATAGTTTCTTTTATATATTTTTTACAATAGTAGTAGTTTCCTTTTTACTTTTATAACAGTTTTTAATTATTTTATTAAATTTTTTTGTTTAGGAAATAAGTTTACTTCATTGAAATCATGGAACTTGAAGCATACAATACAACCTATAACTGAGAAAACTCAATATACAAGTCAACTAAGTACAATTAAAACTTGGCTTCTAACTCTAATCAAACAAAATGGCTGAGAGACTAAATACTGCCAAATAAGGCAATGACTACAATCTCATCCTCCAAAAGAGGAGAGAACTCAGATTCCACAAATATAAGTCCGGGACATTATTTCTTCATTTTACAATCTTCTCTATACAAACAAAAAATAAGAAAACACAAACCAACAAACAATACAGAACAACTCCTCAAAATAAGGCCGTCTATGGTGGCGCGTGGACACCACGCACTAGGAGAGAAACATCGCAAGTCAGAGGAACATGACAACCCCAGATTCACACCACTGACAAGAAGGAACACCACTAACGAAAAAGATCCACCATTAATGAGGCGCTTAGAATTGCACGTTAGGAACGCACGCTGCTTCATTTGACAAAAGACGCCGAACGACCTAACGATCGGTAGACGGAGGGAATGGCGGCGAGGCACGTGGTTGTCTTTGGCCCTCAGACAACCTCAAACCTGCACTGGCCGAAACCAAAATAATGAAACCGAAAACCACCATAAAAAACAACAAGGTGGCCAGAAAAAGAAATGGAAAAATGGAAGAGGAAGGAAAGGAAAAAGAGACAGCAGGGAGGGGAGGATGGAGCCAGAGCCCTGCCCCCAAAAAGTTAAGACGGTATCGAAGGATTTTTCAGAGAGGGGAAGGAGAATTTTTGCGGGAGGAAGACAACTAATATTGCAAAGTAACTATTTTTTATTATATAATAATAAAATAATATAATAATAATTTGATTTTGATTATTCACATTAAATCATCATATTATATTATTTATTTTTCATTATATAATAATTAAGAATATATTTAATTATTTGTAATTATTAACTCATTTTATTTATATTTTACTATTCTACTTATTATATATTAATTAATAATTATA
Source organism: Platycarya longipes (assembly GCA_036559045.1). Lineage (NCBI taxonomy): Eukaryota > Viridiplantae > Streptophyta > Magnoliopsida > Fagales > Juglandaceae > Platycarya > Platycarya longipes. The sequence goes on from CM071797.1 coordinate 40,309,732, forward strand.
TTCTAATTAAATTATGAATTAAAAAAATTAATTAATAATTATATTCTATTTAAATTAAACTTGGCTATGAAAAAAATGGAGATAAGAAAATGCTACATGACTATGAACTAAGCTCATCGAGACCATTTCCTTATGGTGATCAGAAACCTCATTATTCTCTTCATTTCCTAATGTTGTACCCGAAAGGAGAAAAAGAAAAAAAAAAATCAACTTTCCATACGAAAACCAGATCCCCAATCATCAGTTAAAACTCATTTTTTAACCTTACTGAATGTCAGATTACCGGATTAACAAGAAAATTTTGATAAAAGAAAAGAAAAGAAATTCCAGAGCAAAAGGGTAGAGAAAAGATAAAAGGAGGGAACAAAAGGGTAGATTAAAAGAGTTTGCTAAGGAATGAAAGAAATAGAAAAATTAATAAAATAAGAGTTTAGTAATTATTTTGAAACTGTTAAATTTGGAGTTTTATTTAGTATTATGTTCATTTTAGTTAGAGTTTATGGCTTTTAGATAAGAGTAATCTTGGGGGTTGGTCAGACCGACCTCTTTAACAAAAACAACCGGCAATGCCACCGGTTATTGGTGGCGTCACCGCTTTCCTCCGGCGATCTCACCCCTGCAACGACAACCCCCGACGACTTCTCACCTTCTCCCGGCAGCCTTAAACCCGAAATGGGTCCGTTAATGTGAGTTTGCTGGAGGAAGGCGGTCCCGATGGTATGGGCGGTGTCACCCCTGGTAGTTGGCGGCGGCTCTGTCTGGGCTGAGGCCGAACGCCTCCCTACCGAAATCATCTTCATTTTATTTTTTTTTTATGTTTTTTTCCTTTTATTTTTTTATTGTATTTTTTATTATGTTTTTTAAATTTTATTTTTTTATTGTATTTTCTAAAATTTTTTGTTGTGTTTTTATTAGGGACTACTTTTTACACTGGGGGCAACCGGATCGACCCCCCAACGTCACTCTTTAGATAATTCAATGTAAGCTTCTTTTAAGTCATAATGACTAAATTCTTAATAGATTTGACTTTTAGTCAATTCAATATATTTTTAGCCAATAGACCTTAAAATAAGGCCACATTAAATCGATTAAAGTCTAAAAAAATTTGGTTTTAGCTAGTGCTAAAACTTATTCATCTTTGACATTCGCTTTATATTAGCCAAATGTATATTATATTAATTTCTTCTCTCTTATTCATACAAATGTCTATTTTATTAGTTTCTTTAGCATGAAGTAAATGTTTATATTCATGCAAATGTTTATTTTATTAAGTAGATATTTTTAAAATTATTAACTTAATTTAATTTAAATAGAATATCATGATTATGAATTAATTTTTTAATTCATAATTTAATTAGAATATTATCATTAATTGATATATAATAGGTAGAATGGTAAAATATGATAAAATAAAATAAATTAATAATTACAAAAAGTTAAGTATTTTTTTAATTTTTAATTATTTATTACTAAATAATGAATAAATGGATAATTCAATATGAATATTTGATGTGAATAATTAAAATCAAAATTTTATTATATAATGAAAAAATAGCTAATCTAATGTAGGAATTTATGTAAATGGAATAACCAAAAGTCAAATTCATCTTTCATTAGTTAAAATTATCATCTAGTTTTGGACAATCTAATAAAAGTATTCTAATAGATCCATTCTATTGATGCGAATGAGAGCAACCAAGTGTGTGAGAAATGCCAAAGCATTGAAATAAAGGGTAAAGTTTGTGAAATTCACCATCCCAATCGGATTGTAGGAACTTAATGGGTCGATCAAAATATTTTTTAACTTGAGTTTTGAACATTAAAAAATAGTAAAAATAGAAGATTTGAAAGACAGGAAATAATCAGACATATTTACAGAAATCATCCACAAAATTGATATAAAAATTCTAATTACTTGAAACGTGGGAGAAGCCATAAATCTGTAAACAAAAGTTCTAAAGGTGCTTTCGAAACAGATAGTGATAAATAGAATAGAAGTCGACGGCTAGGTTTAATTTGACTGGAGTAGCAGAGTATAGTAGTTTTATTCGAGAGTGGCCAGATTGTGATGAGACGAAACTTGATGATGAACAATGTGAAGTGGGAGATGATCAAGGCAGGAGTAACTTTATTGGAGAGAAGAGTAAAGTAATGTTTTAATTTGTTATTCATCCTTTAAATTCTTATAATCTTTTTATTATTTTATAATATAATATTAAATAATTTGATACTCTTTATTGTATTTCACTTTTGAATTAATTATCTAATACTATATCATAAAATAATAAAAAAATGATGAGAAATATAATGATGAATAAATTTAGTGTCGAGAGAATGGCCTAATTTAGAACCCGAGATGAGAAGAAAGATAAGCATCAGAGTTGAAAGATAAGGGTTTTTGGATTGATATATTTCGTGGATTGATCCCTTTGGAAGGGCTTAAGTTTTATTTCTTACAAAAAAAAAAAAACAATAAGTTATCTAACGTTGGGCTGGGCTTGATTTTATATTAGACTTTGCATCTTACGTTCGGCTTAATTAATTGTTCTAATAGACTTAATTTATTTATTACGGAAATTGTTATGTTGTTTTGAGTTGGGTTGGCCTTAACATTTAAGATGGGGTTAGTTTTGAATTAAATAAAAAGATTAGTCTAAAAACTCTATTTTTACGGAAATTATTCAAAAACACTTATAATATATTACGCTAAGTAATAATTTATGATTAGCCTGTATTATGGAGTCTATTTTACGAAGTTAATATTTTCATTTTTTTTTTTTGAGAATTTGATAAAATTATTATGTTATATTTTAATTAGAAAATCAAGGAATATGTTATGATTTTTAACTAATATTACTATTTATTAATCTTAGTATTATTGAATAATTATTTGATTATTTTCATGGTAGGATTTAAATTAATTAGAGTGCTCTGGTACGTTTTCCTAGAAATTTAGTAATGCTTAATGCTTTGTATAGTTAACAAACTGTGAAGTAAAATTTTGAAAACAAACACTAAAAGGCAAGGGTACTTGCGATAATTTTACTAAAATTTTCTTTTAAAAAGTATAAATTTATACACTTTTAAAAAAAATTCGTTATATTTGACTATTTGTAAGGAGAAGAAAGTAGAAAGAAAGGAATAAAAAGATATTGTTACACTTTTTTTTCCAATTGTGAATAGTAACCCTCCAAATTTAGAGAATTTTAAAAGAATATTATTCACAAGTGAAAAAAAAAATACATTTATTCTCTTCTCTCCACCTTTTTCTCTCCACTATTAATTAAATATGATCAAATTTTTTTTATAGGTATACAAATTTATACTTTTTGAAAGAAAATTTTAGCAAGATCATTGCTAGTACTCTAAATAGTATGATCATAACCTTTAAGCGTGCCGTAATTATTCTATTATGCATAAAAAGGATGTTTACTTAAAACTATGTATAACCATTTCCAAGTTAGCCCCCTTTTTATGAACCTTTTGTAAATTACAATGCTATGCTTGTAAATGAAATTATGTATGTCATGCCGATTAACTATTTGATTAAATGGATATTATGTTATGCTATATAATACTTATGTGATGTTATAGAAGTTATGTTATGCTATGTGATACTCATGTTAATATGCCATGATCAATGTAATGCCAATGCTTATAACTGAGATATGTCATAAGGTCAACATGTTCACATGCATAATAAAAAAATAAGTAAGAAGTCATGAGTGATTGGTAAGCTTTAAAATTGACCTTCTGTTATGGATAGATGCGCAAACCACAAACCTAAATGTGATCTACCATAAATATGCTATGATGTACTTAGTGACATGGAAATAAACGTGCTTCTTACTTAGTGAGATATGTCATAAGGTCAACATATTCACATACATACCATAAGTATGCTATGCTACGACGTATGTTACACCTATGCTACGATGTATGTGATGACATGAAATTAAGCGTGTTTCACCATATGTTATGCTATGATTTATGTAGTGTCACATACCTTAGCATGGTTAACCATATATATGTATGCCATGATATACAAGGTGCCATAGACCTAAGTATGGTTTATCATATGTTATGCTACGATTTATGTGGTCAATGACAATTGGGCTGATGCACATATAATATGATGACCACTAATCAAGTGAAAGACAAAATGAATAAGTCATGTACGAATGATAGGTGAAATTCTCAAGTTACCCTTGAGTATCAACATTATGCTTCACAAAAATACTCAATATTAATTAGTAACTAACAATATCATGCATGAATATAAATTAAAATAAACACGATATTAGTTATTGACGTGGTTAGAATTTTTCAAAGTACATAATTATTACAATTAACCATAATATCGAAATACAAATTAAAAAATTAGTTTTCTCTACTGGTCGCTTATGCCTCTGTACACCAATTTCTAGGCGATGTCTACCTGTTTGGATGTCCAACGAGGCTTGCATCTTACAAAATTCATTTTTTAGTCGGTTTATTGTCTTTTGTCCATATGCTAATATTTTTGGATCATACAAAAAAAAACTGCAATTTTGGCTAACCTACACAAGTGACAATTAATCAACTCAAAGGACAAACATAAACATGTAATCAACAAGAATAATTACTCTACATATCAAAGTAACCATGACATGGAAAATTGTCAAACTAACCTCATAGTTTTGGCAACTGAAAAATTTCCGTCCCTCGTTCTCGTCAGTGTGAGCAGTTTGTCGATATACTTTAATACCACAATAACATACTAGATATTCATTACGATAATTGTCTTTTGATCTTGAGATATTGGTATTGCTGCCACTTAACCCAGACATTAGGGTGATATTATTGTTTGGTTTGCTTCAAATTTGTAGACAAACAAAAATAAAAATACAAATGAAATCTATGCTTCTAGACAACTTAAAGTATAAGGCCGTAATCAAGCTGAGTTTTGACTTGCCGAGTCTAGCTCGATTCAAAATATTCGAACTCGAGCCTGATGTCAAGTTTTTTATTTATTTTTTGTTCGAGTTCGACTCAATAAGTTAAACTTCCAACTCAAACTCTAACTCGAGCTTGTTCCATAAACGAACTCAAGTCGAGCCTAACTTGAGCTCGAACTCGAATTCTTTTTTAATTTTTTGAATAAAATTTAACATTAAATAAATAAAAAATTAATATTTAATATCTAATTAGTTTATATTTATTCATAATAAAAATATGTTATATGTTTACATATATTATTAATAAATACACATAATATGATAATATCTATGTATTTCATATATGGTTCCTACGTACTACTATATGAAATTATTAAATTTTATAAACTAATTATTGTACAAATTATAAAATATAGCTATGAACTATATTCATTATATAGACATAAATAATTAAATTACATATTTGATTATAAAAGTTCTATGTTTATATTATTAACAATACACATATATAATATATATACATATATATGTATATATTTATCAATATATGAATGAACTTTAATCGAGTCAAGCTAACGAGTCGACTCGAGTATAAACGAACCAGCATTAACGAGTCTTAGCTGAATCAAATCGAGTTTTGTTGGGTGTGTGTCATTTACTAATCGAGCGAGTATCTGCTTTCATGAACAATTTTTTTTTTTTTTTAATAAATTGAGTTCGATTTGAGTTTAACTGAATGCGTACTGAGCAGGCTGTCGAGTAGATTGGTTCATTTACAGCCTTACTAAAGTATGTAGACTGAACACTATGGCTCAGAGTGATATTATTTTAACATAACAACAATTATATGACAAAAGGTACGCTTAAATGGCTGCAGAATCGTGAACCATAATTTCCAAATGGTGGTCATTCGGGTTTTACAGATTACTTCGCCATATCAATGGCGCCCCATACTTGAACACTCTTGAATAAAAGCCACTCATCATAACCTAACACTAGACATCCATCCTGAGAAACATCATGGTAAAAAGTACATAATCACCCATAAATCACAAAGTCGAGCAATGAAAACATGTAAGAGACAAAAAGTAACAAATAAGGTGAATGTAAATTATGAAAGAGCAATGGCAGCCAGAGACATACATCATCTACACCAACTAGATCAATAGGCATTCCTAAGTCTGAAAAAAGGATCGAAAAGAGCAATAGCATCTAGACACACACATCATCTGCACTAACTAGAGCATTGGGCATCTCTAGTATAAAAAAAGACCTAAAAGGGTAATGACAACAACACACACAAAGAGCACCAACATGAGCAATGGACATTCCTAAATATATATATAAAAAATGACCTAAAAGAGTAATGACAGCAAAACACACGTAAAAAATGCACATAACAAAACAATGAGCATTTCCAAGTAATGAAAAAGGACCTCAATGAGCAATGACGGTAAAATAATTACACAGAAAACACAAAATCCAGCAATGGAAATTTCTAAGTATAAAAAATCACCAAAAAAAGCATTTGCAGCAATATAATGATCTAAATTCAAAAATCTGAAATGCTTAATGTACATGAACAATAGATATCAGTTTGAATGACTGTAATGGACATTTTCAAGTGATATAAAAGACCTCAACGAACAATTACAGCAAAATAATTACAGAAAAAGCACCAAGTCTAGCAATGGGATTTATAAGTATCTATATAAAAAAAACAACAATGGCAACAACATAATAATCCAAACTCAAGAATCCAAAACCCTCACTAAACTTATTATGGGCATTAGTGTGAATGATTGCAATGTTATTAGATGAGGGTGAACACGAGTACCAAAAGTTAGATTCTCAAAACTCTAAAATGTACATGAATAAACCAATGTCATATTCGCATACATGACATGAACGAAACAAGCAAGTATTGGGATTCACAAATAGTAATGGTAATGCAAGAGAGAGAGAGAGAGAGAGAGAGAGAGAGAGAGAGAGAGAGAGAGAGTCATATAGGTGAAATTTAGGATTCGTGAATCACTTACTGGAGATGAGGATGACGAAGAGATGACAAAAGATGAAGGGCGAGCAAAGGATGGAAGTCGAATCGCGGGGCTCGGGTTGACGAATGGCGCAACATCGTAACGGGCAAGAGAGGAGGGGATGTACAATGGCCCCCATATCCCATATGTGGGGGCTACTATAGCACTCACAAAATCCTTTCCGATTTCGGGAAAGTGGATGTGGGCCAAAATCCTCTCTCGTTTCTGGCTTCAAATAATAAGAGGCTTTCTAATCTAAGAGCGTTGATGGTTAGAAAGCCTAATGTTTATGCTCTTAAAGATTTATAAAATATATTAAGAGTCTATTTAGATTATATTTTAAAATTTAAAAAGTATTTTTAAACAGTTAATAATATTTTTAAAGAAAAAATGATATATTTAATAATTTTATAAAAAATATTTTAATTGATTAAAAAAATTAAAAATCAATTTTTTTTAAAAACAACAAATTGGAGTTTTTTGATAAAAGATTATGAAGATAATTATATATTTTTAAAAAATTGTTGTAATTAATTCTAAAAATGTTTAAATATATGGATTCTAAATAATAAATAATTTTTAATAATAAAATTTATTATATTAAATTTTAAATTATAATCTTTAAATTAAAACTAATGTTTTTTTATCGCAATTGAAACATGTTTTGAAAAGTAACTTAGTTCACCGGAGTTTAATTTAGATATTTTGACGATGAAATGAGTTTATAAAGTAGATTGTATTGGTTACACTCTGTGAAACAAACGGGGCATAACGTTCTAAAACTGAATCTTGTCTGATTCTGCAGTTTCCTTTGTTTAACTGCTCCAAGTTCTTTGAGGGAGCAGCTGTGACTAGGGTTCCTGAAATGGCTTCTACGGATCGGAAGCAAGGTAGTGGGTTTTTGTCGTCCATCGCTACTAGTCTGACGAATCTCGGTTCCGCCATGACTAAATCAGTCAACGGGTAAATCATCGCTCTAATTTGATCTTTAGCTAGATTTTTTTTTTCTTTCAATTCTTGATTGATTTGCTATGATCAACTTAGTAGTGTGCCTTGAATTTTCTGTACCAGTCCTTTCATTTTCGTCGTCATTCTTATAATTTCTCTGTTAACAATTTAAGAATATCGATAGAGCCTCTTAAACAAGCGCTAATCCTTAGTAGTTTGAATGCCTCTTTTATCATTTGTATACCTAATCCTGGACGTGCAAGGAATCGAGACGGGGAGTGGTGACCCCTAATCAGCTTGAGCCCCCTAGGTCTTGCTCCTAAAAAATGAAGATGAAATAATTGTTACATAGACTTATGAGTGCTTTAAGTAGCACTCTGATTATGGGAGAATGACTATTACATGTCTATTTCTTTTGGAATCACACACTTTGTGGGTCGTTTCCTTATTTTGTCCTTTCACTTCACGCCCCTTCTTTCTTACCTGTTTATGTAGTGCGATTTGGCTTTTAATAAGTTCGTGTTGATAATGGTGAAAGGATTTATTATTTTGGTTTGCTAATGTGTGAGTAGAAAAGCTAACCATGTGCATCGACCACACAACTTCCATTTGTTGAACCCATTTTTTGATAAGATATTATTGTCTATATGCTATACAGGTTACTGGGTCATGAAGGCCTAGAAGTTGTTAATCCAGAAGGAGGCACTGAAGATTCTGAAGAAGAAGCAAAAAGAGGCAGATGGAGACAGGAGGTACACTGCTTTCTGCATTATGCTGGTCCCATCTTGCATATATTCAGTAGAAAATAGAGAAGCCAATTCCCAAGTGCATTGGTTATAATATGGTGTTGACTATATGTGGTAATATTTAACTTCGAAATCTTAAGTAAAGCTACCATTGCGTGTGGTGGACTTTTTGGCAAGCTGGAATGGTTCTGTGGGTAGTGGAGGCAATGCAGATTTCTGGAGGGTGGTGATGCCTTTGTGCTTGTTTGGTGTTTATGGTTAGAAAGAAATGGGAGATGTTTTGACAACCGTGAATGAACCTTGGGAGAGAATTCAGGGATTTTTTCTTTAATACTCTCAGTTTTTGGGTGCAAAACCTTGTAAGGGATGGAGATTCTTATGATGTTTTGCTTTAGTTTTATCTTTCTTTAGTTCGTATCTAGGTATTTTCTCTTATATATTTCCTGTGTATTTGGTTATACCGTTTTACATGGAATAAAATTTCTTATTACCCATCAAAAAGATATATATATATATATATATATATATTAAGTAAAGCGGCAGCTTGTTGCATTTGAGACCTTCTAAGCAGCTAAAAAATATGGAGTTATGTTTTTTGATAATTATGTGATGTAATAATGAAATAGTTAATTTAATAACGGAATTTCGAGTAGTCTTTTTCATGTTGGTTATGTTTAGGCATACATCTCATTTCTCAACATTGTTTTTTTAATAGGATCAGGATGGTTATTGGAAAATGATGCAAAAGTATGTAGGCGCTGATGTCACATCATTGGTGACTCTTCCAGTACTTATTTTTGAGCCAATGTCCATGCTGCAGAAAATGGCAGAGGTTTGTGTTAAATGTGTTTAAGCTGCATTGCCGGAAGCTTTTTCTTTATTTCATGCTGTTGATGAAAATGAAATTTTTTTGATGTTCATTACAGCTTATGGAATACTCCTATCTGTTAGATCTGGCAGATGAATGTGAGGATCCCTACATGCGATTGGTGTATGCAGGTAAGCATTCTTTTGCGTATTTCACTCTGGAAATGTGTGCATGCGCATATGTGATCTGGGACTTATATTTCATTGGTTGCAGCATCATGGTTTATTTCTGTCTATTATTCAATCCAAAGAACCTGGAAGCCATTTAATCCAATCCTTGGTGAGACTTACGAAATGGTTAATCATGGCGGCATTACATTTATAGCAGAACAGGTGAGTTTTCTGAGTATTTTGTCATGATGCTTTCTGGAAGTAGAAGTTTTTTAATCTACGATTGATGTGTGGATATTATTGATTAGTGGATATTGATGGGTGACGGGTATTTTTACAGTTCTCATCTAGTTAGAGCTGCAATGTCTATGCTACCTAGTTTTAATATGCTTCACAAATTAATTTTCCTTTCAGGTTAGTCATCACCCTCCAATAAGTGCTGGACATGCTGAGAATGAACATTTCATTTATGACATAACTTCGAAGGTGAAAACCAAATTTTTAGGGAACTCGCTTGACATCTATCCTCTTGGAAGGTAAGCATCTTTGCTTTGTTAGCTATATTGCCATAATTTTGCTTCGAAAGTTCTAATATCTTATGCCAGTTTGTCAAAGTCGATAATATAAAATGCTTTGTGTTACTGCAACAAATTTGAGGTTGTTTTCACTGTACTTACTATGCTTTTAAAAAAGGTTGGGTATAAACATCACCCCTTGAGTACTTTGTGTTCAAGTGGGAGTTATTGTCCTAGTTTTCACTTCGCCAGGAACTGAAAACATGTTCCATTTGACTGTCAAGTGGAACTGTGCGATTGTATGTTGTACAATTCTGTTGGGTAAATCTTTTCATAGTGGTTACATTTTTTGTTCTTATTATCAAGCTAGCATTATCTTAAGCAATGACTTCTTCTCAACATATTAATTTGTGTAAAAAACTCCGTGACAAGTATGCTTAACTTGTACTACATGTTTGGATGCAGGACACGAGTGACACTCAAAAGAGATGGTGTAGTACTAGGTTTGGTGCCTCCTCCAACAAAAGTCAACAACTTAATCTTTGGGCGAACTTGGGTTGACTCAGCAGGGGAGATGATCTTGACAAATTTTACCACCGGAGACAAAGTTGTGCTGTATTTTCAACCATGTGGCTGGTTTGGGTATAATTTATTTTCTTTCAAGTGGTTTTGATTTCTCCTGCTGGCATACATATAGTGCAGATACAGCATGCTGAATGTCTGTGCTACAAACTGGCCTTATGTGAATGGTTTTCCATGCAAGTGGCAGGAGTTGTTTTTCTTTTTTGTTGCCAGTAGTACGCTTGTCTCCCTACTTCCGTAGCAGCGTGTCTCTCAAGAAATGCCATATGGGCCTACTTGCATTATTTATTTCCTGTGTGCTAATAGTCTCTCCAAATCATGCCTGGATACACTTAGTACACACAGGATGGGTTGACCGGTATAGAAGTTTGATTGTTGCTTTAAAAATTCTTTGACTGGGATTATGTATTATATCTGTAGTTCATCACTCAATGTGGGCACTTTGTTTTTCATTCCTATCCTGACTGACATTTTCTGCAGAGCTGGTCGCTACGAAGTGGATGGATATGTATATAATGCTGCTGAGGATCCCAAGATTCTGATGACTGGAAAGTGGAATGAGTCAATGAGTTATCAACCCTGCGACCTGGAAGGGGAGCCGCTTCCTGGCACCGAACTGAAAGAGGTTGGCTCTTCAAATATTCATGGCTCTGATCTAAAATATATTCTTGGCTTTTTGTTATCTGTTGATGATTTCATGGATTCCTTGCTATGCCCCTTTAACTATGTAGTTGTATTTTTCAATACGTGTGCAAAGTCTCTGGACTGTAACACCTTTTTGGAGCTTCTTGCCTTGCTAGACCTTGAGCTTGTTTTCTTGTTTTAGATAGAAGTATGAAAAACACGGCTAGTCATTGAGGCAGATATTGATCGTTCTTTGGTGGTGTCAACGTGGGGTTTTATATCTTTTCAAAGGTTTTACCTCTAAAAGAACACTGACTATATATCTTTTGATTCTTTTGTTACCTATTAGAAAACAAAAAAGTAAAAAAATGCTTTCAGTGCTGCCGTGGCCATTAGCTTGGCCTCAAGGTGTTGATAATTATTGGTGGCTATGATGTTCTTATTGCCTGTATATTTTATAAGGCTATTGAAGTTGTCTAGATGCAAATAATTTGTTATTCTGATTTGTGTGCTGCTAAAATCTTGAGGTTTTAAACCACATGCACATGCACGGGAACACACACAATATAATTTATTAAATTGAAACGAAACGGTACCTTTAAAAAACGAATCAGGCATAGTTCTCTTACTTAGTCTAACATGCAATTCTGTCGTGGTTTTGAGAATCTGTTGATTGTGAGACTTAGCCATATAGGTGCTAGCTGAGTGCTGTTGAACTTGTTATTGTGACCTATTGATGAGCTTCATTTTTATTGGGGCTTGATCTGCTTCAGAGTTCTTGTCAGTCCTAAAAAAAAGAATAGATTACAAAGAAAAGCAAATGTTTTTTTTTCCCAAAGGGAAGCAGAATATCTTGCACCTAATCATCTTCGTACTTCATTTTCCTTATGAACAGGATTGCAATGTTTTGGATGTGTATTTATATTTAAAATTTTTGGGAGGACCTGTATATACTTTATTTGCTTTCATGACCCAGGGTTTTGAATCAAATACTGAGATGATCGTACTGTATAATCACCTACTGATTTATTTTGCAGATACTCTGCATTCTGCCATTTTGATTAGGTCAAGAGATTTTCACTCTAATGACATATATATAGTTCGTTGGGATGATTTTTTTAATATGTAAATCTCCCTTAATTCTTGGCAGTTATTTCTAATAAGCTTTTCTGGTAGAAGTAGCATGCAAATCATTTTGTGACTAATCTTATCGGGATTATGCATCTGTTCCATTCTGCAGGCTTGGAGAGTTGCTGATGCTCCGGAAAATGACAAATTCCAGTATACGCATTTTGCACACAAGTTAAACAGCTTTGACACTGCTCCCAATAAGGTATTGGAATCAGATTCTCGTCTGCGTCCTGATAGATATGCACTCGAGAAGGGTGACCTATCAAAAGCTGGTTTTGAAAAGAGCAGGTCAGATCCTCTCTCTCTCTCTCTCCCTCACACACACACACACACACACACAAATAGTTTAGGAAAATACTACTTACCACTAGTTGTTACCGCTGTGATTTTATATTTTAATCATTAATTCTTTATTTACTTAATAATTGAAGGAAGAAAGAATATTGGCTAGTGATTGTGAGGCCCCAATTCTTGACTGGAGGGGATATCAAATAATATTGTTTTTTTTAATTTTTTTAAATATTTAAAAATGTTAAAAAAATACATGTAAAAAAAAAAGCAAAAGAAAAAAAAATATATGCATTAGCGGGAGCTCCTAGCGGTGGGTGTAGACCCACCCAATAGTTTATAGGCTACTAATGATAATTGTGGACTGTGTCTTCTCAGAATAAGGAAAAAAATTTGGAGTCTACCAGTGTTCACCAATGGCGGTGCTGTGCTAATGTGTAGGGTCCTCTAATTTTAGACCTGCACAACACATGCACTTACACCGTTGGGCATCCTCACTATGCTTGGTGCCCTTTGTTAAGCGACTGACTGACAGTCATTCACGTGGATCCAGTTGCTAGGGTGTAATTCACGGACAGTAGGGACAGAGAATGGCAAGAACTGTTATGTCAACTGTTACCCATTGTAGGGTGAGAGACATGCTTTTTTTTTTTTGTTGGGAAATCTACCTATTCTCCACTCATTGAAACCATGGGATCTCAATAGAAATGTTTTCATTGAAAATTATTGGAAGAGAGTGAGAATTCTATACTCATGGGGTGAAGTTTTTTATTGGTGAATGGATTATGTATTTATTCTTTCAAGCTGAGAGGGGAAAATAATTGTATTCATTTTTTGTTTGGCTGTTCTTTCTTCAGACTGGAGGAGAGGCAAAGGAGTGAAAAGAGAAACAGAGAGGCTAATGGGCATGAGTTCACTCCAAGATGGTTTGACCTCACCAATGAAATCAGTCCTACACCTTGGGGTGACTTGGAAGTGTACAGTTTCAATGGCAAATACGCTGAACACCGGGCTCCTGTTGTTGATAGCCTCCATGAGACTGACATTACATCAACAGAGTTCAACCCCTGGCAATACCAAAATTTGGCCAATAAATGAATGCTATATTTTATTATATGTATTCCTCTTGTGTGTTTAGTGGCTGCTGCTGCTGCTAAAATTGTGGCAGAACAATTTCAAAATTTTATATGCACTGTCGCTTTATCCAATATTTTTGTTTTTGTTTTTTATTTTCCTTCAGTTTTCATTACCCTGGCCTTTTGTTGCCATGATCTGAATTCTGAAGTCAGAGATAAAGATATATTACACTTGGAAACATTATATCTTTCTTCGCGAGTTATATCTATTTGGAACATGTCTTCTTTCTGTTTTTTATTTATTTTCATTTTATTTTATTTTATCTGCAATATGTATTATATGATACAAAAAATTATAATTTACATTTTCAGCTATTAAAAGTTTTGTGAAAGTTAAACTTTACTAATAAAAAATTCGTAATGTAGATCTTTTAATAAGATTTCAGTAAACAAAAGGGTAGAAGAAAATAACTTGACACAAAACTCTAATAAAATGGCGATAGTCCTATTTTAACGTAGAGGACACAAATCTTTAAATGAGATGGATACTTTTATCGTTATCACTGATTTCCTTTCCCTCTTTCCCTAGTTTCCCCCTTTCACAAGGTCGCTCTCCCTTCTCTGCCGCTCGACTCTTTCTTTTTATATTGTCCGAAAAAATCCCAACTACGACGCCAGAAGCTGCCGCAAGCCACTTCAAATAGCGTCGGATGCCACTCCACAAACACCCATTGATCCACTGCACCACCCCTTTTGTGAAAAGGTCTCGAAGGTCTTAATCTTTGTATAAATTTAATTTCTTTTTTTTCTTTTTTTTACAAAGAGTTAGGATCACATATTCAAGAATTTCTCAAATTTATTAATAAAGCCTCACTTGTGATAGAAGAATACCGTAATTACAATCTTGACACTTGGGATTACAAGAATAATCAATATAACCAAACCCAAGTATCCAAAGAAAGGCCTCAACCAACTATAACCAACAACCAGAAATAAAAAGGTCTTCTCCCTTCTCTATCTTTCTGCGCATTAGCAGCAAGACCAGGAAGACATGGCCATCAGATAGAAGCCATTGAAGAGAGAGGTAACTGAGAATGTGGAGAATGTGGAGAATGTGAGCTAGCTGAGAATTGGTGCCAGGTTGGATGGCTTTCTGGCTAGCTGAAGAAACAATGGAGTTGCATGGAGAGAGAAAAAGAGAGATTGGTATGTTGATGCATGCAATTCTCAGCGTGCAATGCTTCTGCAGCCGCCAATTCGAATAAATAAAATAATATAATTATTAATATAAATAGAATAAATTGATTAATAATAGTTTAATATATTTTAACAATAGCATGCTACGCTGTAATATTATGTATAATAACACTAGTGTAATAACATGTAACTAAGCAGTATGGGACCAGTTTATAATAGGAATAAGTTAGACACTAGTATAAATACTACTAAATAGTATAATGAGTTAATAACATGTAGTATAATAACATGTACTCATCAATAATCAATAATCAATAATCAATGGATGATGATAGATTTACTATCTTACGACTACTTATTTATTATTTTCTTATATATATATTTTTTTATTTTACTTAATAATTAAAAAAGTGATTAATTAATAAAATTATATATATTTCTAATCATTAAAGACGTTAAAACAATATTTAAAAGAAAAGAATAAAAATATATAAATTTCAAATATATTACAAAAGATTACATAAAAATAAATTTACAAATTGATATAATTTGATATGGTACATTAAATTATAAAATTAATTTTATTATAAATTAAATCTAACAAATTCTATTGAATCCATGTCAATTTGTGAATTTAATTTCTATAAACGTATCTTAATATCATTATCCATATGCAAAACTTGCAGGCTGCAAAGTTGAAAAAGTTCAAAAAGCCCACATCCCAAGGACGAAACCAGGATTTAATATTTAAGGAAACAATTAATAAAATGTATAGTACATATAAGTATAAATAATGTGTGTTTTTTACACGTGATTACATATAAAAATGTAATTATACGTCATAAAATTATATATAAAAATAAATATCTATAAATCATCTTATAAGATAATTTTCATCAAAATTTTCATAATTTGTTAGAGACTATTACGAGATCTCGTTTATATCACACTAGATTGCGATAACAAATTTTTTAATTAGAATTAAAATGATTGTGAGAGTAGGTCATGAGTTAAAAATTTAGATGTTAGTGAAATTAAAATTTATAATAGAATGAGATGAATATTTGAATTTAAGAGATGATTTTAATAAAAATTTTGAGGGGTGTAATTTTTATTTTTATTTTTAATATGAGGGCAATCTTAATTATATATATGAAAAATTATATATAATTATATAATAAATAGATTTTTTGAAAATTTTTGGGGGGCTACCGCCCCTACGCACCCCAATGTTGTTGGCGAGCGCTTTCCGAAAGGGAAGAGGCCAGACCGCCACGGGGACCCACCGTCGACGTGATAGTTACTCAGTACGAAACCTTTTACAGTGGGCCAGCCGCGCGGCATCAACCTTTCGCCATCCATCGGTCTCCGACTCTCACTCTCTATGCATGCTGTCGTCCTCTGATCACCACACAAACAAATCCACACTTATCCACCCTCCAAGGTCTTATGTCCATTAATGCCCTGTCTTCGGGTTTCCCTTCGTTATCTTTACGACACACCTACACTGCTACAGATTCGTCTGCATCTTTCTTGCACTTTGGGTTCGGACTGCTTTATAATGTGGGACGTGATCTTCAACCACTTGTCCTTGTCACATTGACGCTAGAACATGTTTTCGTCCTCTTCACTCAGATTCATCCAACATGTTTATTGGAGAAGGTTTAGGATTCTGTATTATATCCACCCATATTCGTAACTTAGAGAAGGGAAGTTAATTGGGAATTGCAATTTCTTGTATAATCAACGACATTCCTGTCCAATATAATAATAATAATAATAATAATGGGCTACCGATTCGAAATTTTCAAACAAATGATGTTGGCTTACTCAATTGTGAGCTGCATTGATTTGAAATATACCAAATTCACCTACCTATTTCCAATGAAAATTAGTGGGAGGAGAATGGTATCATGAAATTAACAAACATTATATGTACTTTGTGAATCATATAATGTTAGGCCATATATGTGATCCCTCAAAGAACGTGATCTGCCCAGATGCTTTATTTTGTGCAATCCAAACTTGCAATAAAGTTTACATTTTTAGCATACCGATACGGTATCGGGTATACAGGTACTAGAAAAAAGTTAAAAAGACGGGGGAAAAAGGGAGGAATAATTGCTTGTCCTAAAAACTCCTTCCAAAAGTTTCTCAATTCGAAACCCAAATTACCCGGTGTATATTTCCGTGAACGAGATAAGATGGACCCAAAATGTGTGGAGAGAGTTCCACGTGGCGGACGTAGAACTCATACGGAGAGGAGTGGATCACCCAAAACGGAGGAACTGGTCCAAGTGTAGCCGGTAAAACGTACACCAAGCCAAGTTACCGGTTAGGGCCAGTTATAGTTACGAGGATCAAATTTAAAAGGCGTTGGGGGTTTAAGCTTTGAGAGGTTGGGTGGTTTTCTGGGTTTTTTTTCTATGATCAGACAGAACCCAGTTTGATCGGTGAGAATTTTATTTATTTTTCGCTCCGATGGAAAACTTTGATGAATCTGGCAGGCGTTCCTTCTTCAAGTTCGGACCCAGATCATACCTTTTGTTTTTACATTTGTTTTTTGGTCTTCAAGTTCCACCCACCAATTTCATCGTTATCTTGGGTCATATCTCATTTTGTTTTCTGAAATTGTTGCAATAGTCTTCTTCTTCCATTTTAATGGGAAGACTCAGGCTTTAGTCATCCCCCCCCTCTCTCTCTCTCTCTCTCTCTCTCTCTCTCTATGAGTAACACGAAACTTTTAAAATGTCTGATTTCGTCAGAAGTTGTTCCCGCAAGGGTTTAGGGTATCCCAAAACCCGTTTTACGAAAAAAAAAATGAAGTATCATTTTACTGCCATTATTTTTTTATGTGCTTGAGGTTCTCCTAGGGTATTTACTGATATGTTTTGGCATTCTTTTTCTCTTTCGTATTTTTTTGAATATAATTGTTAATGCAGTTTCTGTGTGGATTTACAGAGACTGAGGTATATATGTCCTTGGCTCAGGTGGGCATAAATTGTCCTCGATGATGGGGTGAAGTGGGGTTGCTCGAATACCTATTTAAATGTAAGTCTTTTTGTCTGCTTCCAACGGACCGTGTAAGATATTAATTTTCTTTTGTTTATTATGCAATCACTAGCATAAATTTTTTAGTAGTACTATTCTATGATGCAGCTCTATCTCTGGTTATTTTTTTTTTCAACTTTGCTTGGATCATCATCCTAAGATGGTGATGATTTGAGCGAATTTCTTATTCTCTTTTTGTTTCAAGAGTAAAGCAGCATTTGGCTGCACAAATTTTTTGTTGCAAATATTTATTTGCTTGGACTTGGAGATTTTCTAAATTTATTGGTGAATGATGAATTTAAATGAAATTTGGATTGGAACTGGTCCAAGATGTCAAGATGATATTTGCATCTTGCATCCGAGACTGATAACTGTTATCGTGAACCTTTATAGTACATAGCATTTTTTATCTTGCTCTTTTTTTCATGGATTAGAAGTCCAAATATTTGAGTTCAAATTGTTTCTGAGTCAAAAAGTTTCTAGTGATTAAGTGTTCTTTTTTAATGATTGGGATGCCTTTTTAAGTTTTTTTATATTTGTTTTGGTTTTGTTGACTGTCATGCCCTTACTGAAGTAGTGTGTCTTGAACCTTTTGTGTTGACGGGATATACTATTCATTGCTATTTTCAAAATATTGATGTATTTTTTGACATAGAAAATGCTTCTAGCATCAATTTTGTTCCCTAGTTAACATCGTTGAAAATTTCTTCTAGTTTTTGTCATGTTGCTATCGGCATTGTTTTTATATTCAGTGTCTTACTGGCCCTGATGGTGTCTTTTGTTCCACAGAGTCTCATTCGGGTTGTCTGCAAATTCAGAATGCTCTTCATTTTTATGTAATGAGGAGTTTGGAGTACAATTTCACAGGCTACCTTCCAGTGATTCCTCGAGCTTCAAGATCAGCAAGGGTAAACAATTGCTACCATTTCAAGTTGCCTATTCGCCTATTTTTTGCATTGAAATGGTCAGTTTCCTGATTTTATAAACGTTTTTAATCCCTGGTTTTAGGGTAGGGGACCAATCAGAAAGAAGCGTGGGGGCAATCAGATACGAGCGTTTGAAATTTTAGCTAGTGTAGCGGGCAATTTATTGCAAGAGAGTGAAAGCTCTGTTCCAACTAATGCTGCTTGTGTAAAGGATTCACCCCACATTCTGTATCCCAACTCTAAGAGAGAGAGAGGCGATGAAGGAGAATCTTTAAAAAAAGACCCTTGTCATCATGGAAATTGCAGTGATAAATCCTTTGCCCATGCTCCAGGTTTGCAAGAACACCATAAAAGCTACAGAGTGCATGGGTTTTCCCGTGCTCAGGACAATCATATGCTTGAGATTGATTCTACATCAAATACTTATGGCCAGTCAGAGATGATATTCTTTGCTGAGAAATGGGCTACGGTGAGTAGCAGAAGTAACTATGGATGTTCCTCAAGCAGTATACTCAGTGATTCCCCTTGCTTTGGGGAACATTTTGAAGACAAAGTAGGATGCATGTTTGATGGGAAGTTAGGAGCTGAATCATATAAAAGTAAAGGTAAAAAAGATGGAACTCCATGTGTTATTGGCAGTTCAGAGGGTCTGATAAAAGTGGACATGGAACCTCATGCCCGGGTTGGTTCAGAAAGTGATGCCAAGGCATCTTTGTTGAGGGACTGCATAAGTCATGGTCCTTTTCCAAAGCATTGTGATAATGTGGAAGTAGTTAGTAGAGATGATGACGAAAACTTGGTTGAGTGTACTCAGCCCAGCACCATATCAAAGTTCTCTAGGGCACCACCAGATATTGGAGAAAGGAGAATAAAGAAACTTTCTGCTTCTAGACAGTGGAGACAATTTCAAAATCTGAAGGGTAGGGGTTTATTTTGGAATTTGTAATTTGCTTAATGTTATGGCCTATGCACCGTTAGCATGAAATTTAGGTCTTATGATACAGTCCATTTGCATTCCATGTTGTAATAGGACTTTTTATGTGAAGTTTATGAGGATGGGAATTCCATTTTCGTACATGTCATTGAAGTTAATGACTAAGTAACAGTAGTGTTCAATTCTGTGATGACATACCAGGTGGAAAAATGAAGCCCATGTATTGCAACGGGACCTACTATCATATAGATGAAAGATCTCAGAATGTCTTTCCTTTCAAGAAGAGGAAGTTCTATAGTCAAAGCCCACTATGCCCATCTGATGGCGGATTCCACCATGAAGACACGAGCAGTTTTCCAAAAAAGAGAAATTGTAACAACCGTTCTGCAGGTGCAACAATGCATTTTAAATCTCCGTATGTGTTTAGGCTTTTGTTATATAGACAGTTTTAACTGAATATGCATGGCTCTTATATGCAGCAATTGGAGAATCATCCTCTGTAACAGGTCAAGTACATCCTGAGTCCAAGGGTTGTAATGGTAGGAAATCTTATCATGTAGTGAACTATAGGATCTGCTCCCCCGTACGAGGTTCTTATACATTTGTATTTGTTGTTCAGTGAAGCTCAGCATCAAGTCTTTCAAGGTCCCAGAGCTCTTTATAGAGATTCCTGCAACTGCAACTATTGGTTCATTGAAGGTATGCCATATTGCTCCATATCATTGTGATTACTTAAGAGGCAAACAAAGGATATTGTCACAAATTCAGTAAGTGCCAAACTACACCTGGAGTTTGAGGCGCTCATTTTTGGGGTGTGCTTGGGGCTTACACTTAATGGGGACAAATTTGGGAATCAGTATTTAATATTAATATTTTGTGCATTCTTTCTCACTTTATTTTATTTGTCTTCTGCATCTCATGTCAGGTCTTTTTTTGGGGGTATTAGAATTTGTTGTCAGCACGAGAGGATTAGTGCCTTTGTACCTGTCGAGAGACAATGCATTTTTTCTTTTATAAAACTTATTGTGGGAATCAAACTGACTATGGATGTTTCATTGAGCTCTGGTTGTTCATGAATTAACAGCATTGCATAACAGGATGCTGATTAGCATCATCTAACAACAATAATGCGCATCTTATAGTTGAACGGCTGGTTCTTTGGTTTAGTAGATTGCTTGGGGCATTTCCTGTAACAATTAGGTTGGAGGCAAAAAAAAATCCATGTCGGTGATATGTTTCCATTTGATTGTTTTTTAATTTGATTTCTATTTTTTTCTTTAGAGGTCAGTTATGGAGGCAATGACTGCTGTACTTGGAAATGGACTGCATGTTGGAATCTTGCTTCAGGGAAAGATGGTCAGAGACGACAACAAAACCCTACTTCAGACTGGGATCTCTCAAGATCAGAAGCGTCAGAACTTGTGCTTTATATTGGAGCCCAGACACACCCAAATTACACCACCTGCGTGTACTAAAGATCCTTCTTTGCCATCAGGTGGCACATCTCATGGGATTTCCAGGTAACAACATCGGATCGCTCAACTTTATGAATAACACCATCTTTTGTTGCCCTTTTCTGTTTTCTGTTTTTGTTTTTGTTTTTGTTTTTGTTTTTTGTTTTTTGTTTTTTGTTTTTTGTTTTTTGTTTTTTTGTTTTTTTGTTTTTGTTTTTGCATCTTGTAAGTTTGTGAATTAGAGAGTTTATATTGTCAATTTATGATTGCCTCCCCAGATCTGGAACATCTTATGTCTCCCCAGATCCTCTGTTGAGTTTGAGCAGTTGTGTTGAAAGCAACCTCAACATAGTTCCTTCCCTTGCTGATATTTTGACTGGCAATAACTTGCCAGAGACCGAGGCCTTAGTTGCAGTTCCACCAAGCAGCACAGGGGCTTTGGCTGTGGTTCCCTTTCATAGGAAATCACATTCTGAATATGTACAGCGCCGAATCAGGAGACCTTTTTCTGTTTCAGAAGTAGAAGCATTGGTTCAGGCAGTTGAGAATCTTGGAACTGGAAGGTTTGTTCATGGTTACCCTTGTTGCTGTTGTTCAGAATGTGTGTTGCATCTCATTGAGTTAAGCACTTCACTTGGGTTGCAGGTGGCGTGATGTTAAATTGCGAGCTTTTGATAGTGCAACTCATCGGACTTATGTGGATTTGAAGGTTAGTGATTCATCTGAGTTTGTAGACTTGGATGAGCGGTTCATTTGAAAGTTCTACCACATCTGGTGTGTTTTTCGGTTTTGTTTTGTTAATATTGTAGTGGTAAAATGCCCTTTAGGGAGCGCGACTGTGTTTAACCATTTGATGATGCAATCCTCGCATCTCACCCTCCTCCATCCCCTCTTGTCTTCATTCTACCATTTTATATGTGGGTTTCTTTTAGTTTCAGATCTATTATTTTCCTGTTTATTCTTTGTAATATTGTAGCACTTTCTAGATGAGATGCCAAGATATTGCCACTTTTGGGGTTAGTATTTTGCTATAACCTATCTAATTTTTGCCAAATTTTCCGATGTGGGAGTTAAAACTTAGCTTAGTTGTGCAGTTGTTGAGCTACCGACAAGGCTTTGATTACATCATTCTATGCTACTGTAAATTTATTGCATATTACTGTGCCAATGATATGTCGGTATAACGATGCAGGATAAATGGAAGACATTAGTGCACACAGCAAGAATCTCCCCTCAGCAGAGGAGGGGAGAGCCTGTTCCACAACAACTTTTAGACAGGGTGCTAGCTGCTCATGCCTACTGGTCACAGCATCAGACTAGGCTACAGCTCAAAACAGATTTCTGAGGGCTTGGCTTCTTCAGAAATACAAAAAAGGAGCGTGTAGACTGTAGAGAAGAAAGGTTAAGAGTTAGATCTCTTGTTATTTGTTCATTACTTATGTAAAAGATCAATTATATATCCTTCTCCATGCGAAGGGATTGGTCCTCTCTGTACATGATTTGTTGAAGAAATGCCAACATGCCTAAGAGAAATGACTAAAGTACAACGTTAATCTCTGGGATGTCTTGCTGCAATTATGTTGTAGATTCTCAAGTGTGTGGCGTTCTTTATTGTATATAAAGTTGTTGATCACTAGGGATATTATACTATTTTAAGTCCATGTCCATGTCCATGTTAAAGGAACTGTATTTTCACTAATCTGAAATCTTTTGGTGTGATTGTTGATGGATGCCTATGAAACAGAACAAAATTGAGAAAGTTAAAAACTCAACTCCTGTAAATCATAAAAAAAAAAAAAATTACATAAAAAAAAATAAAGTATTTCTCTTATTTAAAACCATGAATCCACCACCGACCACGGTTTCCTCATTGCAGGGAAAATAGCCCACAGATTAACACGAGGACTCATAATCAAACGTCTCCTAGGATTCCTAGCTAGTCTCTGTAATCACGTGTATTACTTGTCCTTAGTCTTCCAGACATGCACGTCCACGCGTTGAACCTTCTCGTTGCCCCCCAGGCCCCAGCCGGCTATCATGTGCATTATTTTGTACAAGAACAGTTATAGTTATAAAAATTTATAAAATTTTATGGGATTTTTTTAGATTTATTTTTTAATAAAATTAATTTTGTAATATGATAAATTATATAAAATTATATTAGATTGTGAAATTCTTTTTGTGTATTGCTAAAGTATTTCTCATTTTGTAATGAAGAGTGATATTTATAGTTTTAATTTTTTAGATTGAAAAATAATATTTGCAAGAAATTTTGTGCAGAAAATTGATTGTAATTCATTTTTAACTGTGTTTTGCATTTTAACTTTTTTAATTTTCAGTTTCATTTATGTTAAAAAAATGGTTATTTTTGTTTTTTATTTTAACTTTTTATTTTTAATTATAGTTGATATAGAATTTTAAACTTGTTCTTACATAATTTTTGCGTGACATTTCTTGTATGTAATAGAATTCTTTTAAATTATGTACTTTTTGCATAATTTTTTTAAAAGAATAATGAAATATAAAATTTATATAAAAAAATAGTTTTTTAATAATGAACGACTCGTGTTTGTTGAATTTGTATATATTTGCGTGAAGGTAAAAAAGAAATACTCAAAGAAATAACTCTGGTGCTTGGTCGGTGAGATCGCCAGATATTCAAAATTTCAAACCATGCGGCACGCGGGGGTTAAATGTTTATATAAAATAATTAATCAGAAGTCATTTTTATCCTTTCTAACGAATTATATTCTGTACCAATATATAAGTTTGAGGTAATTAATGCTTAGCATATTTTACTTTATTTTAACTATTTTTGTTCATATATTAAGTTCCAATAAAATTCTTAAATTTATCTTGTCACCCAAAATTTACAAGATTCAAACTATTATTATTATATTAAAAAGGTAGAAGTTTTGTCATATAGTTGTATACCATTCTTATGAACTGATCTTTTGGAACCATAGTATTTGATTAAATTTGATCGTATCTTAAAAAATAAATAAGTTTCGTCAAGATTATTTACATTAGATGGCATAAGGATTGACCAAATGAGATAATTAAGTTCACGTTTAGAATTACGGTAAAAAATATTACTTTTAATTTAAAGTTTAATGTAATAATCTCTACTATTATAAAGTCATATACTGTTTGAGATTTATATGTCTAAAGTATTTTTTAGAATTAGTTACGGTAGTTTTTTAAAATATATAGTTATTTATAAGAATTTTTTGATAAAAACTCTAATTTAGTGATTTTTGAAAAAATTGATTTTTAACTTTTCTAATTGCTTAAATTATTTTTTATAAAATTATTAAACATATCATTTTTTTAAAGTACTTTTAATTATTTAAAAGTATTTTTTAAGACTAGAAACACAATTCTGAAAAGGCTAGTTCGAATCTCTGTACCCATTATCAAAATAATAAAAGATAAGTATCAATGCTACAAAATCTTGAAATTTAATATAAAAATAAGAAGGCATTATATAAATAAATATATTAGATGATATACACCTAATCAAGAGCCTTATGAATTATATTAGACAGAACAAGGTCATGTTCTGTTTTTCAATTAGCATAAGTAGATGCAAACTCAACATCAACGAAACAAAAATATTCTGCTTACTTGAAAAATAGGATTTGGTTTTCGATTCTTAATTAAAAATAATTATTTAACTTTTGATGGATTCGGTTTAATTGGCTAATTGTCGGAACCAAATTAATTTGGTTTGTTTATTTATTTAATTATCTATTATAAATATCGTTTGCATATAGAAGATAGGTAGACAAAATTACGTACAACAACCTCATATTATAATCATAATACTATAAACTAGAACAAACTAATATTCTTTAAAAAAAAAAAAAAAACTAATATTGTTAAATAAACAATTTCAACCCAC
The DNA here is from genome assembly GCA_036559045.1 of Platycarya longipes. Taxonomy (NCBI): domain Eukaryota; kingdom Viridiplantae; phylum Streptophyta; class Magnoliopsida; order Fagales; family Juglandaceae; genus Platycarya; species Platycarya longipes. The sequence goes on from CM071797.1 coordinate 40,335,059, forward strand.
GAAGGCAATTTAACGTGCGAGTGGGAAGCATCACTATCTTGCTTCCATGTGCGATGATGTGTCGATATCTTGTTTGGTCAAGTCAAACGAGTGATTGGTTGAGATTCGCCTGATTCTAAGACAATGCAATCTCTAAAAATAAGAAACAATTTATGTGAGGATTATGTGAGGAAACTTGCGTCTACGTTCACTTACATAAAAAAAATATTTTTATTGTTTATATAACCAGTAAAAATATTATTCATATAAGTAGGTGTGCGTGCAAGTCTGCTTGCACCTAGTATTACCCTTAAAAATAATGATATATTTATAATTATAACTTTTTTATGTCTATTTTATTATTTATTAAATAATAAAATAATATAATCATGTCATGTAATTAAAATTATTTTATTTATATATAATTATTATTCATTTAAAATAGTGTTTTAAAAATAATAATAAAAGAGTGGTAAGTTTATTATTATTTTTCTTTTTGTAGAGTAGCTAATATTTTTCTATCGGCTAAAATCATATACGCGGCAGAGTTTGAAAATAGGCAATAAAAAGAAATCGATATGACAAATATGATGCTAATGTGATAACGTTTAATTTATAAAAATTAAGTTTTTAAATTTGGAATATTATTTATAGTTTTAGAATGTATAAATTTTATGTAATTTTTATATAAAAAATGATAAATCTAGGATTCAGATGAAAACAATATTTTTTTTATTAATAAGCTTTCACTCTGTTTTTTAAAAAAAAGACGAAATTTGTAGATTTTAAAATTTTATTTTCATTCTCTATTTTTAATTTTTTAATGAAATTCGACAATGAAAAATGGAGAGTGCTGATTTCTTAAAGAGAATTTATAGGGTTCGATCCGATCGAACCAAACTCTCTCATTGCAGTTTCCATCGTCTCCGACGGCAGTGGCCGACACTATCTATTCTATTAGGATTGGAGAGAGTCAGTGACCCCACCCCTGCGACGGCGAGCCCCGACGACCTCCGGTATGCCCTCGACAGCCTTAAACTCAAAATGGGTCCGTTTAGATGGTATGGGTGGTGTCGTCTACTGCCAACGACAACGACGGGATTTGAGCTTAGGCCGAATTCTCTTAAAAATTTATCTTCATTTTATTTTTTTTTGTATTTTTTATTATGTTTTATTTATTTTATTATTTTATTATATGTGTTATTGTATTTTTTAAATTGTATTTTTTTATTATATTTTTTTATAAATTATAAGAATTTAAGAGTGGGCTCCATTCACGCAGCGTCAACTTTTTTTTTAAGTCAAGACGACTGTCCAATGAGACAAATTCGTTGTTTCGAGATGGAAACGCGTCGTTCAGGTAATGGCTTGTGGCTCTCTAGGGGTCTAGAGACTAGAGCAAAGACTCCACAGTCCACAGTGCCATTATCAAGAGTAGGACAAGACTCCCAGTCAGGTTTTGAGACTTTGACGGGCTATAGCCGGTAATCGATATGCTCGACAGCAAGTCCACGGCTGTAGCCTGTAATCGATCCACTTACCTCGGACTGAGCTCACTTTTACTTGCAGAAACTAGCACTAAGCCAATAACTACAAAGTTGCTCCACTGTTCTCTCTCTCTCTCTCTCTCTCTCTCTGTCTCATCTAGGGTTTCTCTGAGGTACGCTTTACCCTTTTATGCTTCACTGTAAGGGAAGTCTAATGCGCCACTTATCATCTTCTAGGTTTTTAGAAGCTGTTCCGTATTAAATTTTCCTACAATGCTTTCAAGCTTAAGAAAGAGTGGCTATTTCTTCTTGGATTTTGATGTATATTCTCTTCCTAGCTCTGCAAATTCCATGGTTTGGTTTTGAATCCAGAGAACAGAAAGTTTGTTGATTTGCTTTTGGAGGTGTTAAGGTTTGTTTTAATATTTTTCTAGGATTGAAGGAAGCGCCTTTTGTTTGGTTGGGGATCAAAGCAACCAGAGGTCATTTGGAACAGAAACCTCGGGTTTAGTTTTGAAAATCAAATTTATTGAGCTTTCCATCCCGATTCTTGAGGCAGAGTTCTGATTGAAGCTCTGGAAAATATATTACAATGGATTCGCGTGCTACTCATGGAATGGGATTGGTAAATCAATCTTCTAGGGTTCATTCTAATCAAAACCTTGTTTCTGGACCCAGATTCGAAAATCCCTTTCTAGATCACAAGCCTATGGGTTTTCATTACCTTCAACCAGATCAGGCACCGAGTTATACAGCCCCGAGCTTGGATGAGGCCCAGGGGGAGGATTCCCCGGAGGACTGTGACTTTTCCGATGCTGTTTTGGGATTCATAAGTCAGATACTAATGGAAGAAGGCGTGGAGGACAAGACTTGCATGCTTCAGGATTCTTTGGAACTTCAAGCTGCCGAGAAATCCTTCTATGATTTGCTTGGGAAAAAATACCCCCCTTCCCCGCTTCATAGCACAAATGATACCATTGGAAATAGTGAGAGCCCAGATAATGATCGCGATACATATCACGGTAATTATGGCAGTAGTAGTAATAGTAGTAGCTGTTTTAGTGAGAATTCCGTGATTAAAAATCACGGAGAATACACCTCCCAATTACAGAACTCGTGTAGAAATTCAGATGGTATGAGCACTAGTGTGGATGGATTTGTAGATTTTCCCAGTAGTACGCTTCAGGTGCCTGATTCAAATAGTGAGAATCATTCGGTTTGGCAATTCAGGAAAGGGGTTGAAGATGCTAGTAAGTTTCTTCTCCCAGGAAGTGATTTCTTTTTAAACTTGGAGGCAAATGAGTTGTTATTACAGAAGCCCAAGGCAGTGAGTGGCAAGGAGGAGGTCAAGGTGGAGATGAAGGAGGGGGAATACTCACCGACTGGGTCAAGAGGAAAGAAGCATCCTCATGGAGGGAGGGAGGACAATAATACAGAAGATGAGAGGAGTAGTAAGCTAGCCGCTGTGTATATTGAATCAACTCTACGGTCTAAGATGTTTGATATGGTGTTGTTGTGTAGTGTGGAAGGTAAGGCCAAGTTGATAGCCCTCCAGGAGACATTGCAGAATGGGAAAAGCAAAAATGTACAGCAAAATGGAATAAGCAAAACTGTGCCTCGGAACGGGCAATTGAAAGGGTCTAACGGTGGAAGAAGACGTGGTAAGAAACAAAGAGGCAACAAGGAGGTGGTGGATTTGAGAACTCTACTTATTCATTGTTCCCAAGCTGTTGCAGCTGATGATCAGAGGAGTGCAAATGAATTGCTAAAGCAGATCAGGCAGCACTCTTCTCCTTTTGGGGATGGAAATCAAAGATTGGCCCATATCTTTGCTGATGGTCTTGAGGCACGCTTGGCTGGAACTGGCAGCCAGATATATAAAGGTCTAGTTAATAAAAGAACATCTGCTGCTGACGTGTTGAAAGCTTACCATCTTTACCTTGCTGCATGCCCATTTAGGAAGATATCTAATTTTATAGCAAATAAGACGATACAGATTGAAGCATTGGAGGCAACAAGTCTCCATGTCATAGACTTTGGTATCCTTTATGGTTTCCAATGGCCCACCCTTATTCAGCGGCTCTCAATGAGGCCTGGTGGACCCCCAAAGCTTCGGATTACTGGAATAGATTTTCCCCAACCTGGATTTCGGCCAGCAGAGCGAGTTGAGGAAACTGGACGTCGCTTGGCAACTTATGCTGAGAGTTTCAATGTGGCATTTGAGTATCATGCCATAGCAAAGAAATGGGAAACCATTCGAATCGAGGAACTTAAAATTAACAAGGATCAGTTCATTGTTGTAAACTGCTTGTATCGAGGTAAAAACTTGCATGATGAATCCGTGTCAGTTGACAGTTCAAGAGATATCTTCCTCAATTTGGTGAGGAAGATCAATCCAGATATTTTCATCCACGGGGTTGTTAATGGTGCATTCAATGCCCCCTTTTTCGTTACCCGGTTTCGAGAAGCATTGTTTTACTATTCTGCACAGTTTGATATGCTCGAAGCTGTTGTACCTCATGAGGATCGCGAAAGGATGCTTATTGAGAAAGAGATATTTGGTAGGGAGGCTTTGAATGTCATAGCATGTGAAGGCTGGGAGAGAGTGGAGAGGCCTGAGACATACAAGCAATGGCAAGTCCGGAACCTAAGGGCTGGGTTTGCCCAGCTGCCTTTTGACCGGGAGCCTGTGAAGATGGCAATGAATAGGGTGAGGTCCAACTACCACAAGGATTTTGTCATTGATGAAGATAGTCGGTGGCTGTTGCAAGGATGGAAGGGGCGAACCACCTATGCCCTTTCTTGTTGGAAACCAGCTTAGCGAACTGGACAGACACACTTACTAATTGACCTTCCTCTCGTCTCCTTGGCATTTGAAACCGGTGATGTAGCTCTCAAGACAATACTGCTAGTTGATTTATTTTATTTTATTTTTTATGTTTTACCAATATGCTTGCTGTCATATGTGATTTATCTGCTTACTTTATAATTGAGTAATTGGTAACCTGGCAGTTAAATGTGGTCAGACTGGAGCGAAGGTTGTTGTGTAAAGCCAGGGGTACGCAGTCACGTGTAGAAAGACCTGCAGATTTAAGGCCTAGCCCTTTGTCACCACAAATGCTGTATTTTAACTACGCTATCTGAGTCTTCCAGTCGGCTATCGAATGTTATCTAATGCACATGGTCAACTTCACATTTACATGTAAGGGATGAAACTGATGCAACAGTGTTATTAATGAAATAATAGTTAAGTTTGCTCTGGGAGGGGGCTCTTGTGTGCTGCTGATAATTGTTAAGAACCCTCCCTTCCCTTCTTTCTGTCATGAGCAAAATTGTTAGCTGTTGTTTTGAAATAAATTATCATTGTGATGCGAGAAAATGGGTTTTAGTCATTGCACAAAGGAAAAGATTAAAAATACTTACTTGACTCTAAAGTAAGCAAGCGATGTCTTCATCTATATTTATAAATAAATAATCATTGGGGTGCAAGAAAGTTGGGTTAATTTTTTTAATCATTACACAAAGGCAAAGAGTGAGAAATTTTTTATACTCAAAATGGGAAAAGGAAAGGATTTGTGTGACTAAAAAAAAATTATTTGATACTTAGGAGCAAAGGAAACGAGTTATCTCAAACTCAATTATATATATATATATATATATTCCACGGGCAAAGCACAATGTTTTTATCGCTTATGAAAAAGAAAAACACATTATGTTTGTCTCTATATAAATAGGTATCTTCTGCAGTGGACCTCCACCATGATTACTCCAACTTAGTGCTAAATCATAGCCAACTGGCTGCAAAGATTTCAACTTCTGAATCATACTATATACAGTATAATAAACAGCATTAGTGACAAAGACGTCTGAGCGAGGCAGGCAAATTAATAAGAGCAGGCTTGAAAGATGAAAGTCGTTGCTTCCATTTGGTTCTCAGCAATTGTACCTAATGGAAGTGATGTGCATGATTTCCTTTCCTCAACTTTGAGCACCTAGAATGTATTTAGACATTTTCATTTGTGTACTCTCCGTGTGATTTGGTTATGCCTTTTTATATTCACATAAATAAAATTACTTACTTATAAAAAAAAAAAAAAAAAAAAGATGAAAGTCGTGTTCAGCAGGGCAAGTCTTTTTGTTTCCGGTCTTGTGACAAAACTATTTCAACAGGGCAAGTTTCGATTGACTCCTCCCTCTGTTTCGGACAGCATTTCCTCAAACTTAAAAAAATGAAGTTCCTGTGCAAAACCTACAGATCATAAGAATCATCCCTTTTCTTTCAGAATTAGATTGTCTTCTCCACGCTGTTTGCGTTTTCGTCTTTGTAATGGCATATATTATTATATAGCCATGGAAATTGAGAAAACAGAGCATAACCCACTTCTGGTAGATTCATCCCTTGGCTTTCTGAATTATACTATTTCAGTTTTCCATCATGTATATCCCACCCTGTAATACATTTTCGTCTTTGTTATGCATAGATAGCCATGTTAATTGAGAAAAAAAGGGGGGGAAAAAGAGAGCATAATTCACATCTTCTAGTACTGCATTGGGATCCAACAATGATACGAATTCTAGTTGTTCTGTCCCATTTTTTACTTTATTTAGCACCCAAACTCCATAGAGATGCAAAAGTTAAAACCCAATTCACTAGTTGGCGTAAGAAAGAAGCCTTTAAACCATTCAAAATATGGTGATTGACACATAACCTCACTTCATTAATTATCATTTAACAGCTTTTAAATATTTTAAGCAGCCGACACCCAACTTCAGTTTCTGCACTTTCTATGTACTAAACCACCTTTTCAAATATTTTATTTGTTCTGCCCCACACTCCTCCGACTGGTTCCACCGATCGAAGAATAGGTAAGTCGCAGAAAGCGCATGGTTTCTGTAGTCATTTGTCCACTTACCTCGGATGGAGTTTTTTTTTTTTTGGGTTTCGAAGGCACATTAACTAGGAAACAAACATAGGACGTCCTTGTCTCTGTCAGTTGCTCTCGCTCTCTCTCTCTCTCTCTCCGTGGCTAGGGTTTCCCCGAGGTACGGAATACCCAACTTTTCATTTTATAGTTTTTTGTTTTTGTTTTGAAGCTGTTTCTCTTCTCGGATTGAATTTGAATACAGTGCATTCAAGCTTTAAGAAAGCGTGATAATTTTTTATTTTTATTTTTATTTTTAATTCATCTACTCTGCTAAATTCTGCTACTTTTTAAGGTTTGATCGTGAAACCCGAAAAAGTTAGGACTCGTTGGTTTGCTGAGGTGTTCATGTAAAAGCCCGCCTTTTTTTTTTTCTTGAGTTGGGGGCCAAAAGCAAGACTAAAGTCATATGGAAAAGAAACTTGGTGTTTAGTTTTGAAATTCAATTCATTGAGGTTAGTATTTGAATTCTTGAAGCAGAGTTCTGATGAAGGTCTTGGAAAAAAGATGACTTCTGATTGAGGTTTTACAAAGGAGACGACAATGGATCCACATCCTAGGGGATTTTCGGGTTCCACTGATGCAATCCAATTGGGCAATCAAACATTCTCGGCTCTTTCTAATCAAAACCCTGTTTCTGGACCCAGATTTGGAAACTCCTTTTTTGATAACGAGTATAGGGGGTTTCATTTCCATCAACCGGATGAGGCACCAAGTCATATGGCCCCGTCCTCAGCTGAGGTCCAGGGTGAGGATTACACGGAGGACTGTGACTTTTCCGATACTGTTTTGGGGTTTATCAGTCAGATACTCATGGAAGAGGGCGTGGAGGATAAGTCTTGCATGCTTCACGATTCTCTGGAACTTCAAGCTGCCGAGAAATCCTTCTATGAGTTGCTTGGGAAAGAATACCCCCCTTCCCTGATTCACAGTACAAATCACATCAATGGAAATGGTGAGAACACAGATGATAATCACTATGTATATCACAGTAATTATGACAGTAGTACTAATAGTAGTAGCTATTTAGGTGATAATTCGTCGATTCAAAATCACAGAGAACATACCTCCCAATTTCGAGGTCTTCCCCTTGATATTGTTTCTCAGTCCTCGAATATCTATTTAAATAGTGAGATGAGTAGTGTGGATGGCTTGGTGGGTTTTCCAAGTAGTACTTTTCAGGTGCATGATTCAAATAGCAAGAACCAATCTGTTTCGCACTTCAGAAAGGGGGTTGAAGAGGCTAGTGAGTTTCTTCCGTCCAGAAGTAAGTTGTTTGTTAACTTAGAGGCAGATGGGTTGTTATTTCAGAAGCCCGAGGCAGGAAGGGGCGAGATGGAGGTTAAGGTGGAGATGGAGGATGAGGGCAAGGACTCACCTACTGGCTCAAGGGGAAAGAAGCATCCTCATCGAGGGGAGGATAGAGATACAGAAGATGAGAGGCGTAGTAAGCAAGCCAGTGTGTATATCGAATCAACTCTACGGTCTAAGATGTTTGATATGGTGTTGCTATCTAGCGCAGGTGAAGGTAAGGCCCAGTTGACAGCCCTTCAGGAGACATTGCAGAACGGCAAAAGCAACAATGTACAGCAGAATGGAATAAGCAAAACTGTGCCTCGGAATGGGAAATCAAAAGGATATAATGGTGGAAGGGGACGCGGTAAGAAACAGAATAGAAACAAGGAGGTGGTGGATTTGAGAACTCTCCTTATTCGTTGTTCCCAAGCTGTTGCAGCTGATGATCAGAGGAGTGCAAATGAATTGCTAAAGCAGATCAGGCAGCACTCTACTCCTTTTGGGGATGGAAATCAGAGATTGGCCCATATCTTTGCTGATGGCCTTGAGGCACGCTTGGCTGGAACTGGCAGCCAGATATATAAAGGTCTAGTTAATAAAAGAACATCTGCTGCTGACGTGTTGAAAGCTTACCATCTTTACCTTGCTGCATGCCCATTTAGGAAGATATCTAATTTTATAGCAAATAAGACGATAAAGATTGAAGCATTGGAGGCAACAAGTCTCCATATCATAGACTTTGGTATCCTTTATGGTTTCCAATGGCCCACCCTTATTCAGCGGCTCTCATGGAGACCTGGTGGGCCCCCAAAGCTTCGGATTACTGGAATAGATTTTCCGCAACCTGGATTTCGGCCAGCAGAGCGAGTTGAGGAAACCGGACGTCGCTTGGCAACTTATGCCGAGAGTTTCAACGTGGCATTTGAGTATCATGCCATAGCAAAGAAATGGGAAACCATTCAAATCGAGGAACTTAAAATTAACAAGGATGAGGTCCTTGTAGTAAACTGCTTGTATCGTGGTAGGAACTTGCGCGATGAATCCCTGTTGGTTGAAGGTTCAAGAGATGCCTTCCTCAATTTGGTGAGGAAGATTAATCCAGTTATTTTCGTCCATGGGGTTGTTAGTGGTGCGTTCAATGCCCCTTTCTTTGTAACCCGGCTCCGAGAGGCATTGTTTCACTATTCAGCATTGTTTGATATGCTTGACACTATTGTACCTCGAGAGGATCGAGAAAGAATGCTGATTGAGAGAGAGATCTTTGGTTGGGAGGCTTTGAATGTTATAGCTTGTGAAGGCTGGGAGAGAGTGGAGAGGCCCGAAACATACAAGCAATGGCAAGTCCGAAACCTAAGAGCTGGGCTTGCCCAGCTACATTTCGACCGGGAGCTTGTGAAGGCAGCAATGGTTAAGGTGAGGTCCCGCTACCACAAGGATTTTGTCATTGATGAAGATAGCCGGTGGCTGTTGCAAGGATGGAAGGGGCGAACCATCTTAGCCCTTTCTTGTTGGAAACCTGCCTAACGAGCTTGACAGGCACACTTTGTCTGATTGGGCCTGCCTCTCATCTCCTTGGCATTTGAAAATCATGATTGAGGACCCAAGGTAATGCTGCTACTTGTTTCTGCTTTTGTTTTATCAAAATTCCTCCTCCTTGCAGTTGCTCTCATCTATGATTATCGGCTTCTTACTCTATAGTTAGGTTAATCAGTAACCTGGCAATTAAAAGTGGTCAGACTGGAGAGAAGATTGTTGGGTAAAGTAGTGGTATGTAGTTATCTTGTAGAGGACTTGAATATTCAAGTTATAGCCCTTTTCTCACCCTAAATTCTTAAGTCAGTCCATTAGGTTTTTGAAATGTTGCCTAATGCACAGAGTCAACTTAATATTAGCATGTAAAAGAGGAAACTCATGCAACAGGGTTATAACGAAAATTATAGTATCTTTCCCCAGATGGAGGGAGCTCTGGTTTGCTGCTGATGTTGTGAGGAAATCTCTCGTCCTCTCTTTCTTTAATGAGAAACTTTGTTAGTTGTTTGCTGAATTGGAATACTTTTTATCCAATTATAAGCTCCTCTCGTCTTATTTGGCGGAATGTGATTGACCTTTTGTTCTTCGCCATAGGCCATTGTGCTCAACATTTTACTCATGCTTCGTATCATTGCAATATGCTTTCGTACCGTCTGCTCCATTTGGAACATTCTTTCTCAAGTCATGTTCGTTATAGGTCGGTTCTGTCTCAAGTTCCCCAGCTGAATTTCAAAGATGGTATTGGTAATGGAACACAGCGAAAGAACAAAACTAAAGAAAAATAAGCAATCAGAATAGAAAATTTGTCCCATAAAACGAATGACATCATTTTAGGAAGCTAATTCATCGTTGCATCTCACTTGTCACTAGGATATACCAATGAGCGACAAGAACCTTAATTGAAAAATCATATTCTTATTTCTATTCACAGACAGAAAGATGTTAGAAAAAAACAAATGCCCACATCAGTTTAGACGTGCGCAGTTCATACGCACATCAAATCTATTGTGCAACTGTAGACAAAAAATGCTGGTAATGATAAAATTATCCTCAAAGAAACCAAGTACTTCTCAATTAGCCGCATGCAGATGAACCAAGACTCAGTCATTCTTCAGGTAGACTTCTCTCGTCAAACCACCGAGGAGGATCAAATCCAGACCCACCTGATAAATCATAAAAGTGATAGAAAAATTTATATTACAACAAATATATATATATATATATGTATATATTAAAGAACACAGAAATATATGTTGGGATTGATTACCAAGGGGATTGCAACGACATAGACGCCAAGCAGTCAAGACGGTGCCCTTAACGACTCCATATTTTTTGTAAGCTTCCATGGAGTACTCACTACAAGTTGGAACGTAACGACAACTTTTCGGCAACAACGGCGAGATTTCCCCTGCTTAGTCATTACAAAGTTTCTAGCTTGAAAATATATAAAATAACAACAGATGAACATTACACAGTTTAGAAATTAAGTGATATAAGTTAAAAAAAAAAAAAAAAAGAACCAACTTTTGTAAAATCTGAGCATAGAAAGAGCAGCTTTAACCCCTAAATCGTTCACTTCGCGGTCTGCAACTTCTTCTTGCGCATTTTCTGGGTTTGAGTCTTCTTTGTTCGATATATTGTTGAGGAATGGTTGTCGGTGGCCTGGGATCCTGATGGGAGCGAAATAAATGGAATTGCGTTTACGAATAGGGCCAGAACGATGATTAAGAGATGAGAGAGGGAGGACCGGGAAGGGTTTATGGGTGTTAAGGCAAAGAACAATGGCCATGTCAGGCGTCGGTATAGCAAAAGTAGGCAGACAATCTTCGCCCTCCAATTTTCGTCCTCCCCAAAGCCACGCCTACCCATTTTATTTGTTCTTTTTTAAATAATTAGATTATCTATTATTTAATCAATTATCTCTTATTATATTTTGGATTATCTAATGGGTGTGGCTCATGATTTTACTCCTTAAAGTTATAATTAGTGTAATTATATTTTTTAAAAATATTTTAAACATTAAAAAAGATAAAAAAATTTATTAATAATTACTTCTTTATATTAAAATAAAATAAATTAAATTAAATTAAATATGCAAGCGAAAGCTATCAAAATAAGGAAGCAAAATGCAAAACCACGAGATGTCGTTATCTAATTAATTGTATTCTTTACAGTATATAGGCTTATATAATATATAAAAATTCTGGATGATAATTTTAAAATAAAATATAATTTAAGATGTAAATTTGGAAACTGATAACTAATAATTTGGGAAAGTCTAAATATTCTTATAATTTGTGTTCCAGACATATAAAGCCCGAGAGAGATTTATTTATGTAAAATGGTATCCATTATTTTTTAAATGATCGTTCTTTCATCCTTTTTTATGTTAATGTAAATGAATAATAAATAAGTTTTCAATAAATTGGCGAGACAATAAAAAAAAAAAAAAGATTAAACAGATGATAAATAACATATGATGTGAAAATTCATAAAATCTATAGCGTTCACTGCATGATCACTGTTTTACAAGCAGGAATATCATATAATATAACGGTACATAAATTTGGGATCATTAGACATTAACACTCTTGAATTATAAAGTATTGGAATGCTTTAGGAATCTCAGCAGATAGAGCTGATAAACAATATTTTGAAGAAAATAATACCCTCCTCCCTAGAGTTAGACCAATTTTAATGGCCATTAACAGTTCAGAAACGGGCAGTGATGTGGGAAAAGAGCGCCTTATAATCCTTTGTGGGCGTACCAACTCCATCCGGCTTTGAGGCCAAGTCGAACGCCTTGAATTTGGCCTCCTCAAACTGTAGTGCCTGTTGAAATGAAAGAGCCGCTTAGTAAAGGCAATTGCCCCCCCAAAACAAAATGTTCAAATGCTGCTTTGCAGCTTACTCCCTATAAAAAAAAAAAAAATCCAATAAAACATCACTTGCAGCACAACTTTAAGCACTCACCTGAATGCATACTTCCGCAACGTCTTCCCTGGAAATGGTTTTTGTATCCGTCTGAAGAAGCTCATCATCCTTCCCAACAAGAAGTTCTCGGATTCCTCCTTCTCTATCTTGCAGGCCTCCGGCTCTAACTCAACCAGCAAGGCGGTGAATGTCAATGGGCAATTGACCATAGTATTATTAACATAGGAATAGAATTCTCAATAGAATTACTATAACACGGAAGAGTATCTAGTTCATTCAATTAAAGTTTGAAGATAAATTTGACCCTTGGGAAACCATTCTAAGTTAAACAAAATATTCAATTAACTTCAAATATTTGTGCTTGGACAAAACTTGCAGCCGAAAAGGCACTACTGAGAGAGACATCATGGCCATTCGGTACAAAGCCGCTCATCTTTGAGGCATGGAGTCCATACATTGACATTTGTTACAGATTGCCGGTGCTATATCCTTAAAACAGATAGTGGAATGCAAAGCGCAACGTCCTATCTGCTATACTTTCAAGAGAGAGATTCTCAGACAGAAGACAACGGGTAATAAATTGATGTAGGCATATAACGTCCTGATATGGAGGTAATCAAATGCAGGTATGGTTATTGAATGGAGTCTACACTAGTTTTCTAATCTCTTTTTTTTTAAAAAAAAAAACAGAAAAAACGGGGCAGCATGATGCTGGTTGTCCCCAGAAGCATAATGTTGGAAAGAAACGGACCCCCAAGGGCATAAAACACGATTTAGACTACTGATAATTGATCCCACAAACATGAAATTCATATCTTCATTCATCATCCAAGCACCATCTAGGTGAACAGTTAAAAAACATTGTTCAGTGTGAGAAATTAAGTAGGCATGGAAATGGGTCTACCTTATAATTGTATAGGGAATACCAGAGTCGGCCAAATATTGCTCAGCCTTCCTCTTCCATATCTGTAATATATATATAGAACATAAGATACAATACCCAAGAGAGAACCACAGGCAAACAAGTAATTTAATATTAATTTTATAAAGGGATTACGAACCAAGATATTGCCGTTACCCAAGCGGTTCAATGGATGATTCGGGTTTGTTCCCCCCATAGATCCAACCAACACAATATGCTTCACTCCAGCAGCCTTAGCTGTCACATGGATCATATCATTCAGAGAAACAAAAAGGGCAGCAAACACAATTTAACTAAAGTGGACAGGAGAAAAACAAATGCTCACCAGCATCTATTTGATTTTTCTGCCCAATCCAATCAACCTAATAAGCAAAGATATTGCGTCAACATTAAGCTATAAATTAGCAGTAACCCAAAATAGAAAAAAGAGAAAACTTGAAGCTGATACGAATGTTGAAAAAACATAACGCCCTCCAAATATCAGCAAATGTGAGCAACAGTAAATACCTGTTCAGGGTAAGCTCCGTCTTCGAAATAGAACTCGGGCCGTTCACCCTTAATTGGATCAAACCCAGGTTTCATCATGGGCACAGCGCTCGTGAGAATTACGAGAGAATCAATACCTTGGATTGCAGGAACTATGGTGCTGGAATCCCTTATATCCCCAACAAAAACATCATCCGCTCCACCAATTTTCCCCTTGCTCTCTTCGGTTCGAACGAGACCTCTTGCAACATACTGATCTGACCTCTCCTTTAATTTCCTATAAACTATCTGGCCTGCCGAAGCCAACCCATAAAAACCCATGTAAATACGAAACTCGTCCTTAAATAAAGCAGAGAAGAAACGAACTAAATAGAAAATTGAAGACAAGGAGAGGCACCTGTTCTGCCACCAGCTCCGGTGACAAGGACCGTGCTCCGAGCCAACTCCGCCATTGCTGATGATACTACTCCAACTCGTCGATATCCCTCTGTTTCCGAAGAAATGGGTACCAAGAAAGAAGCAGGGAAATAAAGAGGGGGAAGCGGGGGTCGAAGTTACTGGAACCCTTATCAAGAGTGAGCCGTGTTTATGACAATGACCGAATTCATTATGAGAAGGGTTGGTAGTTGTGGACTAGGATGCCAATGGGACACGTGTAAAGAAGGCCATTGAGGAAAGACCAGTAGGATGGGACGTCCATTCGTCCGACCGTCGGTAAGATATTCGATCGGAGACGTTATCTGTGTACCTTCCTTCGTTCCGGAGCTTTGGTTGATCCATCGGATCTCTTCGCTCTTCGAATTCTCCGTTCCTTTCTTGAGCGTGAACATTGCGTTCAGATCAGTTAATCTAGTACCTATCAAACCAATTGAAAAGGAATTTTTAAAATATATATATATATATATTTTATATATATATAATTTATAAAGAGAATCGATATTTCTAAGATAGGAGATTTACGTAGAAAAGAAATTTTAATTTTTAATAGTGAAGCTTATTTTTTTTTTAAATAATTATATAACATTAAGTATTTTATGACTGTAATTTAATATGATGTATTATATTACAAAATTATTTTTATTTTTATAAATAAAAATATTTCTCTTTTTATATTTTTTTGAATAATTTTTTTTGAAATCTATATTTAATAGACTCTATTGTAAATCTAATTAAAATGCTCATGTTTGATAGATAAATGAAATGAATTTTTTTTTTTAATTTTTGAAATTTTTGTTTTTATAAATAAGGATATTCTAATTAATTTTATTCTAAAATTAAAATTTTTATGTTTGTTTATTATTTAGACTATAAAAGAGTCTATAAAAATAAACTATACCTAAGATTGTCCAAAATTTTCAGTTTGATTAGGTCCGGTTTGTTCTTAAAAATGAGATGAAATGAGATTAGATAAAAATAAAAAAAAGAATAAGATATTTTTATAAGATATTTTTTTAATATTAATTTTATATAAGAATTTAAAAAAGTAGTATGAAAATTTGAAAAAGTTAAATTTTTTATTATATTTTATATAAGAATTTAAAAAAATATAATAATATATTTTAAATATATTTTAAATTTTATCTTCCAAAATAAAGAAGATGAACCCACCACTTTAATCTTTCCCATTGCTATAAGCCTATAAAATAAGGACACACATTAATTGTATTTACTTTTCAATAGACATAGTTCATAATTTCAAGCTCTCCTAACAAAAATATAATCAATGCACCTAAATTTTAGTTATTTGTCATTCTCACCATAATTATTTTCCCACTTCCACAAATCAATCAATGCATGATTTGAAACAATAACAAAAAGCTGTCGGTGGTGAATACACATTAAAGAAAGCACCGACGCAATCCTTGCTCGTCTTCTAATGTAAACAAGAAAAAAAAAAAAAAAAAAAAATCTGTCACGTTAATCAGTATTAGAGATAAAATTAAATTAAAGCTGTCGGTGATTATAATAACGTACAGTTCTTTTGAAAAATAAAAATAAAAAATTGAGACCTATGTTTTAATTCGTTTTCTCATGATAAATCTCACATTTTAATTTTTATGTTTTACATGAACTGAAGTTCTGGGCCCAACTATGGTTGACTCTGAAGGCCCACAAATTTTGGGCCACTTCTGAAGGCCCGTTCCTTTTGTTCTAGCCTACTCATGGCTCTGCATCCACATGAGGGGCTCATTCTTGATAGCTTGCATTGTGAAAACTTAGGGTGTAATTTAATCTCAGTAATTTAAGGTGCAAATTGGGGAAAAAAAATTATGGCAAGAACATTATCGGATTTAGATTATTCTATGGAAAATATACAGACTAGTTTTTTTTTTTTTTCCTAAATAACTTTGTGTATCATTATTTTTTAGTATTTTAAAAAAATAAAAAATAACTTAGAAAATAAAAAATAAAAAATGGCAATGTTGGTGTCAAATTGTTACATTTTATCGGTGTCTAGCAGCATCCTTATTCTATTTCAATTTTCAACTCACACAAACTCCTTTGCATCAGCCACCGATGCCATAATCACTTTGATATGCTTTTGTTTTCTTGTGGAGTGAATGCTAGGGTGCCGTCAGTAGAGATAGCTGGGCTAGCCTTTAGGCAAAATTCAATTTTTTTTAATATTTTTAATTTTTAATTTGTATTTTCTTAACATTTTTTAATTTTTTTTTTAAAAAAAAAAAAAAAACTACCAATAATTAGTAAGTAAAAAAACTTAAAAAATTAAATATATGAGTAATCAAAATAATAAAATAAAATAAAATAAAATAGAGAAACATATCACGATTATATTATGAGAGATGCTAAATCACCCTATAGAATTCAGACTAAATTTTTCCATGTAATTTTTTTATAATTTTTTTTACTTAGTGATCAAAAAAGTATTTTTAATGATATTGGAATTTTTTTATTTTTTAAAAAATATTTAAGAATAGAAAAAATGAATTAAAAAAAAAAAAACCCTTCTTGAGACAAATTCAGGATCATGTATCACTAGTCTTATGTTATTCTTTCTTATCAGCAACTCCAACTCAAACAGATCATGTAGTCATGTTCAGCAGCTTGTGCCAACTCATATTTTATGTTAAACCAACATCAAGTGATAAATGGGCCCACTTTCTTGCATTCATTGATGCAATTTGCAAACAGTAGGCCCAGCTTCTCCTATAATCACAATATTGTTGTCTACCCTATTCATCTTTCCTACATATCTGTGATTCACTGTTAACAATATTCCACTCTATCGTATTGGCAAAGCTTTTTTCCTTCTTTTTCTTATTTTTTTTAATAAAAATATCATATGAAACAATCGTATTCCGTCGACCCAACCCAGTTTGGATTAAGAACACTTTCAGATTTTCAATCCATCTCATTTCATTCTATTTTATTATTATAATTTAAAAAAGAAATCTTAAAAATATAATAAATAATTTAATTTTTTCAAAATTTAAAACAATAATAATATAACAAAATAATATTTTATTTAATTTTCTACAAAAACCATCTCATCTCATTTTACTATTCAAACTGCATCTAATTGTGTGCACGTATACGGTATATGACTTCAATAACTTGTACAACTCTTTCTGTACCAGGTCTTGTACATTGAATATCAGGATAAATAACAGTATTTTTCTCATTCTACTGTCTTATTACGAAATGATTGAACGAGTCAAAGTACTCTGCTTAAGTTGGCGTGTATTTCATAAATCATATTATACTTGTAAAGGTCAAAGCATTCCCAGTCTTGCATGTTAAATTATAAGACACAAAGTAGCACGAAACTCCAACCCTTTGATCAGTGATTACATGTTGATTATGACTCCAGTCACAAAGATCATGTCCAATGAAACACGAACTGAAATCTGAACACTGAGTTGGAGCCAAAAGAAAATGACAACTTGTGGGGGATAAAATAATTAATCAGAAAGAAACATCTACATCATCTACAGAATCATGAGATTGGGGGATGGGAAGGTTAGGATCCCAATTCCAAATACATGATCTCTTTAATTTGTCTAAAATATGAACTAAGCTGTCACAGAAGTCTCCACTGCAACCTTGCCGGAGTAGGCAACTTCTGATTTCATCTCAGCCTCCAATAACTCTGGTATGGCCTCCCTAATGTTGTGGATGCTTTCTAAAGCGTAATCTGCGCCTTTAACTCTCTGGGAATTGCCAACCTGCGTAACAGAGTTGACACAATAGGATATGGGGTTAGTTGTTGCAACAACAAAGCAAAGATTCATCTTGTTAAGGGTAGAGAATTCTCAATGACATACCAACACAGTGTGAAGACCCACACGTTTTCCGGCTTGAATGTTTCGAACACTGTCCTCAAAGAACAACTGAAAGAGCAAGAATATCAAATGATAAAGGAAATGTTAGTAAGGAGTTCACCGAAAGAAAATCGAAAGATAGATCCTCAAGTTCTTAAAGATAGTCTTCTTACAGTTCTCTGAGCATTTATGTTGGCTATTTTGAGAGCTTTTTCTATGGCGTCTTCTGATGGTTTGCAGACAATGGGTGATTTAGGTAATGCCAAACCATGGTTAGGCTGAGCAAAATGCCCAAGGATGTCAAAGATATCAGAGCTACTGCTAGTGTTTGCGGAAGGAACAGCAGCAGCAGTAGCAGTAGCAGCAGCAGAAGTATTGTTTAATCCCACAAACTCAATGTCATCTTCATCATCTGAAACAGCACTTTTATGAATGGGATTCAAAGTTTCAAAGCAGATGATCCCCTCAAAACAGTCTTCTAATCCAAGCCTGCGGAGTACTTTGGCTGCATGGACTCTGTCTGCATTTGTGAAAATCTATTTGCAAAACAGAAAGAAAGATCAATAAGAATACAGTCACACTAATTTCCTTTGCTAGGCTACCCATTTGGTTAATTAGTTACTTACAACTTTGCGGTAAGGTAGGCTCAGCAAACGATTTCTCAGAACAGAGTCGGGTTTTATGTTCTCATATGGTAATCTCCCATGAACGAAACTGTCACAGATGAAAGTGAAAGGTCAATCACCTTTATAAGAACACACACCAGTGGCACCACACAGTAAAAGATGACAATCCTTCAGCATCAACACCACAGGAGACCAACAGGTAAAAAGAAAGGGAGACAAGAAAAACCAAAGAAGAGGAATTTCCATACCTGTGATATTCATCATAGTCAAAATCATAGCCAATTGCCTGCAAAAAGAGAATTCCATAAAACACAATTTATCGGTATGCTCAAGTTATTCCAATAATAAAATTTCTCAATAAATCAAATCCTTACCCTAAGACCAGCCATTGTTGTTCCATAGTTCTTGTACAGAAGGTTGCACAAATCAGGGATTTTGCCCTTATCTATGCCAAGTTTTTCCACCATATAATCTACAACAAGGGCATCATCCATATACACATTAGCAATGCATAATCGACATGTATAAGAGAGAAATCAAAGCCATCAACTACCCTTTGGACTTACCTTTTATATTCTGGAGGCATGCTGAGGCAATACCAGAACTAAGAGGATACAAAGTGTCATCCAGATCTGCAAGTTTCAAACATATAGTTACAAAATCATTTCAAGAGCCAATAGAGACTAGAACTCAAGATCTGCAGTATAAGATAGCATACCAAACAGAAGGCATTCATATTTGGGCCTCTGACCCTGTCTGTAGCAGTCCTCAAATTCCATTTTTTATCAGAAGACCTTGAGCAAAGAACAAAAACAAGTGAACACTAAGCTCCACGATAACTTAAACCCACCAAAGTTCAAATGCAAATTTATTTTGAGTTTCGAACGACAAACTTTCATTGCTTTAAACCAACTAAAGGCTCATATTGACTCAGATTACCACAATGTGAAGAAAAGTCAATTCAGGATAAGAATTTGTTAAGTTTCTGAATGAACAAGCCACAGCCACTAGTACATCTTGAATCAAGAACAGGTGGACCAGCGAATTTATGTGGTTATAAAAATTAAATGGAACATCCAAAAGCTCAAGTTCCATCAACAAACAACTAGCTGGCAACAAATATTTCCTCTGCCAAACAAAGACAAAGCCGCAAAGGCATAAATACATCATCGGGTTTTCTGAACAAAGTTCATGTGATTTAGCAAACCCTTTCCACCGTGTGTTTTACCTTTATGAACCAAATACAACTCACAAGACACAAACTCTTCCGGCCCAACTAAAAAGAGGTTGCATATTAAAACAAAAAACTAGTTCACTTTCTTCCACGAGACTCAAGTGTTCATTTGCGTAAAGTCGAAGATGCATCAAAGAAAATGGAAATTAGAAAAGGAACTTGAACGAAACGTTTCTTTTTCAATGAATGAATCACAATATCACTTTCCGGGCCTAAAAAACTGTTATAAGAATAAAACTAAACAACCTTTAATTACATTAGATAGATTAAAATGGGTTCACTTGCAAAGCAAATCAAAGTGAAGTTCACTTTGCAGCAAAGCATAAACTTTTTGCCCTTTGATTTCGAGACAAAACCCAGCATTAACAAAAGTTGAAAGCGCTGAAATTGGAACTGTAACACAAGGACAAAATACAAAACAAAGCAAAACAAAACAAAACTCTTTAAACCAAAAGAAGACAACATGGCCTAGATAACCAACCATTCATTGCATTTGCTACAGAATTCAAAGACCCCAGAAACCAAAACTACGCACACCAACTTACATTAATAACCCAAAATGAATATGCTTTCATGCATTGTGATAATGCCAGAGGAAACTAAAATGCAAGAAAAAGAAAAACATCACGGAGTCCAAAGAAAGACTTACCAAAAACTCGAAATGATCAGAGGAAGAGAAAAAATGGAAAAGAGGGGGTATTCTTGAAGGGCAAAGAGAATGTGAAGGAGGAAAAAGGAGGAAGTGGGAGGAGGAAGAATTTAGAGGAGAGGTGGGTTTAAATAGGCAGAAACCGGTGGCCTCTGAATTGAAAATTAATTAATTAGTTATTTAACCACGTTTAATTAAAATTCAAAACAAATAATTTAGGAAAGTGACAGGAAGGCCACTGTTTCAAACTTCAAAAAATTCGTACCACCGTGTAAAATTGTACTTTTGTACAACGATTGGCTGTGCCTATAAAATTCCCCGTCTGGCCCAACTTTACAGCGCCTGTTCACATTGTATTTTTAATCCAATCCCAATTAAATTTTTTTTTTTTTTAATTTTCTGAAAATGACTCTCTAAAATTTTAAAAGGGGCAATCATTGTTTATATTAATGAAGGTACACGTTTTATTATGTTAATACTTATGTCTTTTTATAAGATAAAGATAAAAATTAAAAAAAAATGAAATATTATTTTAATATATTTTTTTAATATAAATTTTGTTTTAAGATTTAAAAAAGTAATTTTAAAATTTTAAAAAGTTGAACTTTTTATTATATTTTATATAAAAATTTAAAAAAATGTAATAATAAGTCTGAAAAAAATTTGAAATTTTTGATTTTATCTCCCAAAATAAATCAAGCCTCAGAGCATTAATATTGGTCTCATAAAAAAATATTAAAATTTGATGAAAAATACAACACCAAAATAATCTTACATTGGATTTATAAAAAAATATTTTCATCATATTTAATCAAAAATAAAGAAAAAAAAAGTAGAAAGAATAAAATAAAAATATTTTTTATTTAACTTTTAAATAATAAATTATTAATTTTTTTTTATTAAATTTTAATAATTGTTTTTATAAAACCAATGCTAATGCTTTTATCAGGCATAAAATATCATTCACGTGTAACTTATTCTTTTTATATTTTTCCCCATGCCAAAGATATTTGTATTATATAAATAATTCAAGGTACAAATGATGGAGTTTAGAGGTCCCACGATCAAAATAAAACACAAATGAGATGTACATATAATCATAGATAACGTAAATACAACACATTCCTTTAAAAAAAAAAAAAAAAAAAGAGTGAGATCTATAGTGTAAAAATCTTTTTTTTTTTTTTATGTGTACATCATGTTTACTCATTTTTTATAAAAAAGAATATGACCCTTGCCTATTTTATAATTGTAAATATCATTTTGCGAGAAGTCTTCTGATTTCAAGTTTTCTGAACCAATTAATTTTTAAGAACATTTTTATTGGATTGTCCAAAATTAAATAATGATTTTAGTTATTATGAAGAAAAAATTGACTTTTGATTTTGTTTATTCTGTTAACATAAGTCCCTATATTAGAATAGTTATTTTTCATTATACCATAATAAAATAAAATAATAATAATTTAATTTTGACTATTCACATATAATCCTTATATTAGATTTATTCATTTATTCATTATATTGTAACGAGTAATTAATAATTAAAATATATAATTATTTGTAATTCTTAGTTTATTTTAATATATTATATTTTACCATTCTACCTATTATATATGAATTAATAATCGTATTCCAATAAAATATGAGTTAAAAAAATGAATTAATAATTATATTCTATTTAAATTAAATTAATAATTCATAATTTCCTATGCATTGAAAAAGGCAATAAAATCAAATAGAAGTAACAAAGATAGGAAAAATGGTTATATTGTGAGAAAGAAAGCGAGATAAGAGTTAATAGAATAAAGATTTGGCATGTGAATGGTGATATTCAAAAATAGAATAAATTTTGGCAATACGGTAACAAAGTCTACAACTTTTTAGATTTTAATAAATTCAATGTGTGGCCTTATTTTAAGATTTAATAGTTAAAAGCATATTGAATTTGACTTTTAATATAGAGATCGTTTTTATTTTATTTAAATATAATTGTAAATATAATAGAGATCCACGGACCTCATCCATTACGTGATATGGTGTATAAATGATCTCGACTGCATAAATTGGAGACAATAAATTAAAGAAGGGGGGAAATATTTAAATATTTGAAAGAAACAAGAAGGGATGGACTAGAGAAGGTAAATATGCCTATATTGATGTAATTTCAAAAGAACTTAAAAAGAATTAAGAGAAATGTTGGATAAATAAAAGGGAGGTCGTGATCAGGGGAGGGGCATTATGGTCCTCAGATGAATAGCTTTGGGTTCCAAACCTAAAACATCTGGACACAACTGGAAACATGAGGGATGTAGATAGGGATCTAGCATATGATATTTTGATCAAATCTTTTATATTATAAGGACAAAAATCAGCATTAATGTGCCAAAGAAGAGGAGGCTTAGTTGGTGTGGGTGACAGAGGATAAAAGTGAAAGAAAAAAAAGAAAGAAAGAAAGAAAGGAAGAAAGAAAGAATGAATGTGGTTAATTGGTAAGAGGTTCACCAAACAAAGAAACGTGTCAACATTGAATTTGCTTTTAAGTACAGTTCAAACATCCAATGGCATTCCAAAGACAAAATGATGACAGCATATCCTCTGATCATATCTTAAAGCTATGTGATATAAAAATAAATAAATAAATAAATAAATAAATAAATAAATTATGTTTGTTATTTCTAATAAAATTATTTCATTTCATTATTATATATATATATTTTTTTAATTTTTTAATATAAAATATAATAAATAAATCAAAATTTTCAAAATTTAAAATTATAATAATATTATAATAATATTTTATTTAATTTTAAATTTATATTTAAAAATATCTCATTTTATCTTATTATGAAAACCACATCTTAGGTAATTGCTAGCTAGCTAGCCTGATTGTAAATGACAAAATATTTTATATAATTATTTGTTTAAATAAGTTTGTTTTGTGTTTATTACTCATTGAATTACTTATTATATTAAAAATAAATAAATTTAAGTTGATGGTGTTAATTCAACACTTTGTCAATATATATATATTAACATTTTTCAATGATGGATATCTTGGATTTTCAAGAACTCTGTATGGTGCCAAATATTCAATTATTAATATGATTTTAATTTGCTTCTTTTTTTTTTTTCTCCCTTAGTTGCTACATACAGCTAGCACTGTACGTATTTGTTTTCTTCTTAGGTCCGTATTTTGAATTATTGTCTATCCATTAAAAGGAATATGCTATCGGAGCTAAGAATCCCTATTTTTCTCAGAATGCCCACAAAATCAATAAATATCTAACAAATTATATCATAATTATGAACGGACAATAATGAAACTGACTTCTCAAGAATAAAATATATACATATTAATGATCTCATTTCATTTCTATCAACTTGCCAATTTAATATTATAAATTATGCACTCAAGACTCCAAGAGTCAAGACCAGTACTCTTTCCAATGTTGTGGGTACGTAATTGGTGTTTTCATTACTATATAATAATAATAATAATTAAAATTATTATTATATTGATTGTTTATAATTAATTAGCTGGTGTGACAAATTAAGCTAATTATTTATAATTAATTAACTAATGCATGACATATATTATGTCGTTCCGTTTTAAAGAAGTACTCTTGCTCAAAAGAGATCAGTTCCAGATATTTATATATTATTCATGAATAAAGTCATCGACAGACTCGTACTATTGATGCCACTTGGCATCTATCAATTTTGCCACGCCTCCACTCGTTGTGAATATATATTCTGTTGTGGATGGTAATGCATATTGTATTTATATATGTAGATGCATATATAAGATATTAAGATATATAGAAACATATATACATATATATATATATATATATAATTGGAGCCACTTCCCACTATTATAGTGAAAATGACTAACCTTACCTAATGTAGATTCAAGATTGTAGACCACAGCACAACTGGATTTTCATTATATAATAAAACTTTGGAAGAAATAATTGGAGCCCTGCATGAGACCATGCACCAGTTAGTGGAAAAAAAAGGGATCACGAGTTTCTATAATTTTCTGTAGTAAATATTTTTCTACAATTCGATTAGAGCGCCTAGACACAACAAGTAGTTATCAATATTATAATCATAATTCTGATTTGTTTTTATAGATAAAATAAGATGAATTAAAATTAAAAATAAAATAAATTATTATTGGAATATATATTTTTAATATTATTTTTGTTTTAAGATTTAAACGAAAATTAAATTATTTCTTTTATTTTATATAAAAATTTTAGAAAATTATTATTATTAAATGACATGACATGAGATAAATTAAAATAAATTATGAAAACAAACGAAACCGTTGAATTTCATATTGCCTGATATAGACAACATTATATGTCATGCAATTCACATATTATATTTATTTATTTTTTGTAGAACCCAAAGTTTCAAGTCTCGTATCTACCTATAGATTTTAATGATAACAAATAAATTCAAAATTCAAGCTCAAGTTATCTACACATGAAGAGAGCTAAGCACATCAAGAAATCAAGCACGAGCAAAAAGAAGAACAAGTCTACAAATGAAACTCATAGAGTAATTTTATACATTTCTTAAAATTTGAAATTGGATTAAAACTCAAACTTAATATTTTCTCATAAAGTATCAAATTGTATTTTTTACATTTGCATAACTTTATTAAAATATTTAATTTAAAAAATTATTATTATTTTTCCACATATGCATATAGATTTGAATTTGTAAGATGATTGATTGTTATCTTTAACATGTGCATGTGTTGTTTGAAAATCTTGAAGGGTGGTTGTGTGTTTTTTTGACAAATAAAAAAGATAGATGATTTTGTTTGAAAATATTAAAGGGTGGTTGTGTGTTTTTTTGACAAATGTAAAAAATAGATGATTTGTTTGAAAATCTTAAAAAGTGGTTGTGTGTTTTTTTTTACATATGCAAAAAGAAGATTTAGTTTGAAAAATAAATCATGCTCATTTTGTCATGTATGAAAAGTAAACGATTAGGTTTAATTTTTTTGAAAAATGAATAGAGTTGTCTTTGACAAATATAAAAAGGAGATATTTTTACTTGAATCTTTTGAAAAGTAAATAGTACTCTTATTTGACATGTGAACCTTTTCAAATTTGAATATGAAGACTCATTTGTCTATAAATAGCTCACTTGAGTTTTACAAAAATCACAACAAGAGCTTACACATCAATTGTTAAGTTTTGCATCATTTTCTTAAAACCCTCATTCTCTCTTCTCTAGCTTTTGTACCTTAATCCTTATTCATTTTGAGAGAGATATAGGTTGTGTTGTATTGTTCTTATTTCACTCATTGAGGAGTGTAATCTGATAATCTACCCACTATCAGCTCTTGTATTTGTAAGAGGGTGCGTATAACCCTTATGTATGTAGAAGGTATTCTACACTGGAAATAGTTGAATCACCAAGTGTGAGGTGATTGCAAGTGTAGAGGGTGTTCTACACGGATTCTTTGTAGCGGTATTATTCAAAGGTGTAATAAGTTTCTATCTCCACCTGAAGAAGATTGAATGGTGAATTTGGGATTCTCAAGAGGTAGCTTGAGGCGAGGATGTAGGCAGTGGGATTGAACCTCGTTAAAATACTGAGTTTACTTTTTCTTACCCTTACTCTTTATATTTCCTGCTGCTTCATATTTGTTTATGTTTTATATTGTATATTTGGTTTATAAGTATAATTTTTTAATATAACCCAATTCACCCATCCTCTTGTGTTAGTCATCTAGGCAACAATTGATATTCGAGCGAGAACTCTGTTATAAGGTTAATTATCTGTTGAGTTAAGATCATATGACTAACATTGCAGCTACATTCGCTGAAGGTCAATCTAGTAATTGGCCTCCGCTATTTTGTGGAAACAATTATACTTTCTGGAAAGTTAAAATGAGAATATTTCTTCAATCTCAAGGTCGAGAAATCTGGAAATGTATTGTAGATAGGTCTTGTATTCCAACAAAAATTATTGATGGAGTAAAAGTTATCAAGGAAGAAGAAGAGTTTGATCGTGAAGATGATAGATTTTATACATTGAATGTAATGGCTATGAATCTTCTGTATAATGATCTCAATGGCAATGAATTTAACAGAATAATGACTTGCAAGACAGTAAAAAAAATAAAGGATAACTTTGAAGTAACTTATGAAAGAATTTCGCAAGTCAAAAAATCAAAAATTTATATTCTTACTCATGAATATTAAATGTTTAAAATAATTGATGATGAATCTATTTCTTCTATGTATACTCGTTTTACTAATATTATAAATAGCTTGACAGCTCTTGGAAAAGTTTATTCTAGTTTAGAGATAATAAGAAAAATTTTCAACTCTCTTCCAAGACGTTGGGAATCAAAAGTGACGGCGATTCTTGAAGTTAAAAACCTCAAAAAACTTGAAGTAAATGAACTCATTGGGTCACTTATTACTCATGAGTACACATTGAAAAGATGAGAAAAAGAAGGAAAGCAAAAGAAGAGCTTGGCACTCAAAGCTGCTTCCCATAAAAGTGAAAGCGATGAAGATGAGGAAAGCAATAACAAAGATGAAGAAATTGTAATGATCACAAGAAGATTTCAGAAATTCTTAAAGAAAAATAAAGCTCCTTCAAGAAAATATTTCAAAAAGTTTTCCAACAAAGATACAGGTAAAAACGACTTATTAACTTATTATAAATGCAAAAAGCCAGGACATATTAAGACAGATTGTCTCATGCTAAAGAAAGATCGATACAAAGGCAAGAAAGCAATGAAAACTACATGAGAAGATGATTCAAGTAGCTCAGACAGCGACACAAGTAATGAAAAATCTACAAATCTTTATCTTATGGCTAAAGATGATCTTAAGGTAACGAATTTCGAAAATATTGAAAATTTTTCTTATGAAGAATTGTAAAATATTTTGGAAGATGAATATGCAAAATTTAAAAAATTGGGTATCAAGTATACCGCTTTGAAAAAGAAAAATTCTTCTTTAACAAATGAAATTAATGTTTTAAGAAAAGAAAACATAGTTTCAAAAAATAAAAATAATGAGCTGAAAAAGAAAGTGACTGATTTAGAAAAAATTATTGAAAACTTTAAAAATGGAAAAAGAAATTTTGAAAAACTTCTTCGAAGTCAAAGATGTGTTTTTGATAAGGTAGATTTAGGATACATGCCAAAAGAAAAACTCAAACCCTATAAATTGTTTTTTGATAAATTGACTAAATTAAAATCAGATTTTCAAAATTCTTTTCATAAAAATCATTTTAAAAAAAAAAAATATTATCACTCAAGATTTTCAAATATGTCACAAGTTATTTGTAATTTTTGCAATAAAAATGATCATAATTATCATACTTGTCTTATTAGAAAAGACATACAATGACTATTAGGGCCATATAGGTACCAAAGAATCTTGTTTATTCTAATACTAATAAATAAATGACTCAAAGAACTTCGGTATTAAGAAAAATTATTTTAATTGCTTTTACATGTATGCATGAAGTCCTCCATAGGTAAAAGTAAATGTTTTTTAGATAGCGGATGCTCAAGACATATGACAGGAGATAAAACTAAATTCATTGACCTCACTTCTAAAGAAGAAGGACATGTGATATTTGGAGACAATTCAAAAGGGAATATCATGGGAATAGGTAAAGTTGGTAAGAAGTTTTCTCTCATAATTGAAGATATTCTACTTGTTGATGGTCTAAAGCATAATCTTTTGAGTATAAGTCAATTATGTGATAAAGGATTTACAGTTACTTTCAAAAATGATAAGTGCATTATTTTGAATAATCATGATTGCAATGTTTGTTTTATTACTCTTAGAAATAATAATGTATATATAATCAAATTTGAAAAAATTGTCTCACAAGATGCTATTTGTTTATTAGCTCAATATTGAAATAGTTGGTTATGGCATAAAAGGTTAAGTCATGCAAACATGAAACTTATTTCCAAACTTTCAAAAAATGATCCTGTGAGAGGTTTGCCAAAAACAAACTTTTTTAAAGATAAAATCTGTGATGCATGCTAATTTGGTAAACAAACAAAAACTTCTTTCAAAATCAAAAAACATATTTTCACTACTAGACCTTTGCAACTAATACACATGAACCTTTTTGGAACAAACAGAGTTGCGAGTCTGGGAGGAAAATATTATGCATTTGTTGTTGTTGATGATTTCTCTAGATATACTTAGGTCATCTTTCTCGCTCATAAAGATGGGGTACATAATGCCTTTACCAAGTTATGCAAGAGAATTCAAAATGAAAATTATATACTATTTCAAACATTCGAAGTGACAGAAGGAAATAAATTTTCAATAAAGATATTGAGTTTTTTTGTGATAAAAATGATTTTCTACATAATTTATTTGCTGTTCGAGCTCTTCAACAAAATGGGGTAGTAGAGAGGAAGAATATATCTCTTCAAGAAATGAAAAGAACAATGCTTAATGAAAATAGTTTACCTAGTTATTTTTTGGCCGAAGCGGTAAGTACTGCATGTTATGTTATAAATAGAGTTATATTAAAGTCTAAATTAGATAAAATCCCTTATGAGCTTTGGAACGAGAAAAAGTCAAACATTGGTTACTTTCATGTATTTTGATGCAAATGTTTTATACTCAATGACAGAGATAATTTAGGAAAGTTTGATGCAAAATTTGATAATTGTATCTTTTTTGGGTATTCAATAAATAGTAAAACTTATAGAGTATTCAATAAAAAGACTTTGACTATATAAGAATCTATGCATGTAGTATTTGATGAATCTAACCCTCTCTTCTCCAAGAAATCTATTGATGAAGAATCAGAAGGTACAAATAATACAAATAGTCTCAATCTCGACAAAGAGAATACAATGGAAGAAGTCCAACATGAAGACATCATGAAAGATCATCAAGATTTAGTACAAGATGCAACCAAACAGTGGAAACATGTAAAAGATCATCCAGTGGACCAAATTCTAGGAAAACTTTCACGAGGTGTAAGTACTCGATCATCTCTTAGAAATATTTGTAATCACACTGCTTTTCTATCTCAAATTGAATCTAAAAATATTGATGAAGCACTTATTGATAAATCATGGATTCTAACTATGCAATAAGAGTTAAATCAATTTGAAAGAAATAATATATGGATACTTGTTGCTAAACCAAAAAATCATGCTGTTATTAGAACAAAATGAGCTTTTAGAAATAAAAAATATGAGTCTAGAATCATAACTAGAAACAAGACTCGACTTGTAGCCCAAGATTTCAATCAAGAGGAAGGAATCGATTATGATGAAACGTATGCACTTGTCGCAAGATTAGAAGCTATTCGAATGTTACTTGCATATGCATGTTATAAAAATTTCAAACTTTTTCAAATGGATGTTAAAAGTGCTTTCTTAAATGTTTTTATAAATGAAGATGTATATGTTGAGTAACCTCTAGATTTCGAAAATCATATTTCTCCTAATCATGATTTTAAGTTCGCAAAAGTATTATATGGATTCAAACAAGCTCCTAGAGCTTGGAATTAAAGGTTTAGTGGTTTTTTGATTGAAAAAGGTTTTTCAAGAGGAAATATCGATACAATTCTTTTCATCAAATATGAATATGATGATATTCTTCTAGTTCAAATTTATGTGGATGATATAATATTTGGTACTACTAATGAAAATATGTATCAAGATTTTACTAAGAGTATGCAGGAAGAATTTAAAATGTGCATGATGGAAAAACTTAATTCCTTTCTCGAATTACAAATCAAGTAAGCAAAAAGTAGAACATTTATTAATCAGTCAAAATATATCAAAGAGTTACTCAAAAAGTTTAAGATAGAATGTGCGAAGTAATTGGAACACTAATGAATCCAATCATTAAACTTGATAAAGATGAAAACGGTAAGCCGGTTGACTCAAAGGTATATCGAGGTATGATTGGTAGTTTATTATATTTGACGGCTAGTAGACCTGATATTATATTCAATGTATGTTTATGCGCACGTTTTCAATCATTTCCAAAACAATCTCATTTGATTGCAGTCAAGCGGATTTTTAGATATCTTGTCGGTACCATTAATCTCGGATTATGGTATCCTAAGCACACTTCTTTCGATCTTATTAGTTATTTAGATGCAGATTATGCTGGTTGCAAAGTTGATTGAAAAAGTACTAGTGGAACATGTCATTTTTTAGGTCATGCAGTCGTTTCATGGTTTAGTAAAAAATAAAATTCTGTTGCATTATCTACTGCTGAGGCAGAGTATGTTGCTGCAGGTAATTGTTGTGTTCAAGTTCTTTATATGAAATAACAGCTTGAGAATTTTAAACTTATATACAATCACATTCCAATTAAATGTGATAATACAAGTGCTATAAATCTTTCAAAGAACCCAATACAACATTCTAGGACTAAGCATATTGAAATTAGATATCATTTTCTTAAAGATCGTGTACAGAAATGTGATATTGTACTAGAATTCACAAGCACATATGATCAATTAGCAGACATTTTCACAAAACCCCTACTAGAAGATAGATTATGCATGATTAGAAGAGAAATAGGAATGATGCATATCATGAATATCTGTTAAATATTTTTATTCCATTATCTCAAATGACTTACAAAAATTTGTGACTTCTAACCTTATCTTTCAACTGCATTTGCTCTTCATAGATCGATATGTTATTCTCATCTAAAAGATTAGGCAGTCGAAATGAAGAGGCAAGTAAGGATTTTAAATCCTTATTTTGTTGTTTTAACTCTACTATTTTTTTGTTTGACTCATTAACAAGTCATTGAAGTACAGAGACAGTCTCGCTAAGTTTTTCAATTTCATGAGTTTTGGACTGCAACCGAGCGGAAAAAACAACAATGGATGATGAGTATCGAGTTTCAAGACCCACAAACTCATAAATGGCATCATAATCTGATTTATTAGCTAAATCAGTCTCTTGTTACTTCATGACACCTACGATAGAAGCAGAAATAGATTGATCACGAGAAGTACTGAAGGAAAATTGACGAGCCATTACAAAATTGTAGAATGAAAATGCAGACAAATTGCAAAGATGAGAAGAATATTTGATGCGAAATAGATAAAATTAAGGATTGCTCTTATAGAGATGAGAATAAGAATAAGACAAACTATCACAACTTCAAATCTCTACAATATCTTGTTTGTCAATAACGTCAAGCGGATTTGAATCTCCTTCCACATCGAATTGCTAGAGCAAGGCTACAGCCTTTGCAGGTTTTGTCGATACGGGTGACTCTAATTTTTCAACTCTCTACAAAATCTCATTCTGTACCAAATTGCTAGAGATATGCCTCTAGACTTTGCAGGTTTTGTCGGACACGGATGCGGGAAGAAATCTCCTTCCGCACCAAATCTCGATAATATTTTATTTGTCAACAATATCAAGCGGATCTCTGCACCAAGACGATAAAGTTAAGTCTTAGCCTTTACAGCTTTTGTCGAACACGGACGGGGGAAGAAATTTTACTGAAACCAATTGCGGTTCTTTTTTAATGATGTCAAAAGGGGGAGAAATCTTATACTAGTATTATACTATCCTGTTATATATGCTAGAATCATATCTATATCTTATTTAAAAAACTAACGCATATTTTCAGAGGGAGCTTAAGTATTAACTGCAGGTTGCAGATTTCTACTAAGTATTTGTCATCATAAAAAATAGGGAGATTGTAGAACCCAAGGTTTCAAGTCTCGTATCTACGTATATATTTTGATGATAACAAATAAATTCAATCCTCAAGCTCAAATTATCTACGCATGAAGAGAGTTAAGCACATCAAGAAATTAAGCATGAGCAAAAAGAAGAACAAGTATACAAATGAAGCTCATAGAGTAATTTTGTATATTTCTTAAAATTTGAAATTGGATTAAGGTTCAAAATTTATATTTTCTCATAAAGCATCAAATTGCATTTTTTACATTTGCATAACTTTATTAAAATATTCAATTTCAAAAATTATTATTATTTTTCCACATATGCATATAGATTTGAATTTGTAAGATGATTGATTGTCATCTTTAACAAGTGCATGTGTTGTTTAAAAATTTTAAAGGGTAGTTAGGGTGGTTGTGTGTTTTTTTGACAAATACAAAAGATAGATGATTTTGTTTGAAAATCTTGAAGAGTGGTTGTGTGTTTTGACAAATGTAAAAAATAGATGATTTGTTTGAAAATCTTGAAAGGCGGTTGTTAGTTTTTTTGACATATGCAAAAAGAAGATGATTTGATTTGAAAAATAAATCATGCTCATTTTGTCATGTATGAAAAGTAAAAGATTAGATTTGATTTCTTTAAAAAATGAATGGAGTTGTCTTTGACAAATATAAAAAGGAGATGTTTTTATTTGAATCTTTTGAAAAGTGAATAGGCTCTTATTTGACATATGAGCCTTTTCAAATTTGAATATGAAGACTCATTTACTTATAAATAGCTCACTTGAGTTTTGCAAAAATCACAACAAGAGCTTACATATCAATTGCAAAGTTTTGCATCATTTTCTCAAAACTCTCATTCTCTCTTCTCTAGATTTGTACCTTAATGCTTATTCATTTTGAAAGAGATATAGGTTGTGTTGTATTGTTCTTATTGCATTAATTGAGGAGTGTAATATGATAATCTACCCACTATCAGCTCTTGTATTTGTAAGATGGTGTGTATAATCCTTATGTGTGTAGAAGGTGTTCTACACTGGGAATAGTTGAATCATCAAGTGTGAGGTGATTGTAAGTGTAGAGGGTGTTCTACACGGATTCTTTGTAGCGGTGCTGCTCAAATGTGCAATATGTTTTTATCTCCACCTGAAGGAGATTAAATAGTGAATTTGGGATCCTCAAGGGGTAGCTTAAGGCAAGGACGTAGGCAGTGGGGCTGAACCTCGTTAAAATACTGAGTTTGCTTCTTCTTACTCTTACTTTTTATATTTCCTGCTGCTTCATATTCTGTTTATATTTTATATTGTATATTTGGTTTATAAGTATTAATTTTTTAATATAACCCAATTCATCCCCCCCTCTTGTATTAGTCATCTGGACAATATTTTTAAATCATATAAAAAAATGTTTGGACGAAAAATTATATGAAATAAAAAAGGTAATAGAAGATGATGATGGCTAGAAAGGAAAATGAAGGGGATGCATATTCTAAGTTGTTTAAGCATTCTTTCTCGTTCACAGACCCTTAGATTTGTTTAGATAGTAAAAATGCTTCATTTCATTTTATTTTATTATTATAATTTTTTTTTAAAATTTTCATATAAAATATAATAAATAATTTAACTTTTAAATTTTAAAATAATAATAATTTTTTAATAATAATTTTTTTCAACTTTAAACTTTTATTTAAAATTAAATATATTAGTAGTGCTACAAACAGTCTATAACAAACGAGAGACAAACGTCTAGCGTGATACTATGTCATGTCAGATTTAAAAAAAAAAAAAAAAAAAAAAAAAAGAGAAACGTGAAATAAAAAACATACTTGATTTTCATTTCTTTCATTTCTCATTTTCCCGTTTGGAGAGCCCACTTTGCATCATCGGCTCCTCATCGTTATATCATCATTGACTTCTCATCGTCACCATCGTCTGCTCCTGTTTGTCCCTTTCTACATTTCTTTTGAAAGTAATATTTGTGTTTCCTTCTGGTCCTGTTTTTCATTGCATGTTCCTTCTGGTCATGTTTTTCAATTTATTTTGTTGGATCTACTTTATTAATATTTTTCTCCATCTTCTAGTCTTCATCTGTGTCAGATAATGCAAAAATGTAAGCTATGTTGAACTGCCACCAATACTTCGGGGTTAAAAAATTTATTATATTGAATGTTTATAATTAATTAGCTGGTGTGACAAAAGGGATCAGTTCCAGATATTTATAATATTCATGAATAAAGTCATCGACAGACTCGTAATATTGATGCCACTTGGCATCTATCAATTTTGCCACGCCTCCACTCGTTGTGAATATATATTCTGCATGTTGTGGAATGTGGATGCTAATGCATATTGTATTTATATATGTAGATGCATATATAAGATATTAAGATATATAGAAACATATATATATATATATATATATATATATAATTGGAGCCACTTTCCACTATTATAGTGAAAATGACTAACCTTACCTAATATTGTAGATTGTAGACCACAGCACAACTGGATTTTCATTATATAATAAAATTTTGGAAGAAATAATTGGAGCCCTGCATGAGACCATGCACCAGCTAGTGGAAAAAAAAGGGTTCACGAGTTTCTATAATTTTCTGTAGTAAATATTTTTCTACAATTCGATTAGAGCGCCTAGACACAACAAGTAGTTACTAATATTATAATCATAATTTTGGTTTTTTTTTTTATAGATGAAATGAGATGAATTAAAATTAAAATTTAAAGTAAAATAAATTATTATTAGAATATATATTTTTAATATTATTTTTGTTTTAAGATTTAAAAGAAAATTAAATTATTTCTTTTATTTTATATAAAATTTTTAGAAAATTATCATTATTAGATTACATGACATGAGATAAATTGAGATAAATTATGAAATCAAATGAAGCCGTTGAATTTCATATTGCCTTATATAGACAACATTAATTAAAAGGAAAGATGGTTTCGTATTCGGAGAAAGCAAATAAAAACATTATGGTGGTAAATTAGGTGGGCGAGGTGAGAGTATGGGAAAGCACCATTTCTCTTTCCTTCAATTATTTCAGTTTTCAAACACCATGGGCTGGCTATGACTATGACCCATATATTATTATATTCTATAATAATCAATTATTATTATTACAATACTCCAATTGTTTTTTGGGAATCCTCCCCTGCAGATTCATCAGTGGGGGGGTTGGTTTACTGGGAAAGCTACACGAACGGAGATTGTACAGTCTCTGATCTGGCAAACCAGTCAGGTTGGCTTTAAAATAGTCTCTCTCTTTTTTTTTTTTTTTTTTTTATCAGTTTCTGCCATTTTTGTTGGTTTCTTGAAGAAAATCTTTATTTTTTCTTTATATATATATATATATATATATGAATAAGTATATTATAATTACTCATTTTAACACCTCATATATATATATTTTGAATTTTTTTATTTAATAATTAAGAAAATAATTATTAGTGTATTGATTATTTTTTTAATATTTTTTAAAATATTTAAAAATAATAATAAAATTTTAAATAATAAAATAAAATAAAAAATACACTAACGATATACTTGGACGGTGCTACTCAGACGGCAGAATAGCACCGCCCTATATATATATATAAAATAAATTGGTTATTTGGCATCCAAATGTTGTCAATTTTGCCACCATATAAAGTATGAAACAATGGCTCCTTTAAACAAATACCAACTAAAGGCTCTCTCTAATTTAAAGTTGATTTTAATTCATCTTATTTAATTATTATAAATTTTTTTGAATTCTTATACATTATAATAAATAATTCAAATTTAAATTCAATAATAATAATATTATAAAATAATAATTTATTTAATTTTAATTTTTATCTCATTTCATGTGAGTATCTAAACGTTTCTTAAGATTAAAAAGCCAACAACAAAGGTCAGCCTCAATTTATTGTAAGAGAAGCATCGTTGGCAACTTTGAGGCTTGGCTTCGTTTCTCGCATATGAATTATATTATACATTAATGCACCCTCGATTTATTTTTGTTACATTATGTTAATACAATATTATTTATTATCAACTATTTACAAGATTTTAAAAAAAGATAACAAATTTAACCGTTAATGTTATACAGTCCTATCATATCAATTCACTATTATTAGACTAAAAAAAAAAAATTCACTACTATTAGAATAAGATAATAATATATTATAGAGCAATAGCATTTTTCTTTTGCAGTAGAAACATTCAATAATATCCTAGCATGACTTCTCCTTGATGATGGTCGGACATTCAATAATTTTTTTTTTTGTTTGGCTATTAGATGTTCAGAAACAGTATTTCGACTAATTTTGAATTATACATACTTTCGATAAGGAGTTTTTTGATTAAAAAAAAAACACTTCAGATAATCTAAAGAATAAAATAATCCGATCCACTAATATTTATATTATTTAGTAAAATTTGGACCACCTTAATTAGACCTAAAAGTAACATATATACTTCCAAGCCTAATCGACAAATTCAAGATTGTCGATTAGTTAGCACTCTCTAGATATTACCCAGCTAGCTCGTGTTTGCTTTCCAGCAAGGAGGCCAATAATGCTTGATTTCATGGGAAAGTTTTTACAATCAAAAGAAGGTGAAATTTGGTCGGATTGATTTTACAGGCTGTGCGCTGAATGACTGATCCCATTGTCAAACAAAAATGTAGTCCCATGGCCCATCGGCATCATTCCCTCACAAGTAAGTTGGCAGTACATGTGTAGAGTCAGCATCCAACCAATTTCAAGTTTGCTTAAAAAGAATTAGTGCACCTTTGATAATGGAAGTTGGTGAATTGGGATTAAATTGTAACGATGGAGCAGGTGTTCGGTGACTATAGCTTATAGGTAAGAACAAAATCTTGGTAATTTCTTCGAAAACCATAAACAAAAGCTATTTATTTGTACTTTTATCGTTTTGAGCTGGCAATTTTTTTACGCGATAAGTACTATAAAAATGTTACAAGTAATTCATTAATGAAGATATTTTCAACAGGATTGACAATTTTTTAATAGACCAGCATAATCGATACGGTTACGGTTACGGTTACGACACTCAATAACAATAATAATAATAATAAATCTTAACGTTGATATATATCATTAGATTCGAAATAATTAAGGTTGACTTGAATCTAACCTGATTAATAATCGACTAGTCAATATTAAGCCATTCTATAAATCGACTATCCGAGTGACCCAATAAGAAAAAAAAAGAGGCATTTTGATTACTTGCGTGACCCAAATGACCTAATGAATTGAAAAATCATCACTTGATTTTAAGTTGAAAATTGTGAATTGACAAACATAACTAGCACTTATTTAAGTTATGTTTGGATGTCAAGAAGTGAGATGAATTTAGTTGATCTAAATTTTATATGAATGATAATAAATTAAAATGATTGAGTGAGTTTTGTGAGATCTATTTAAATAAATTTAAAATGTATTTTAAGGATTAAATAAATTTAAATATATTTATAAAATGTTATAAAATATGTAAGACCTACTACTATTGCATGCCAAGTACTGTCTTCTATGCATGCGACAACCTGTAGGGAGAGGAAAAAAAAAATTAATTGCTTGTCAAGCCGAAGCTGTTGGGGCTCAGAGAGAGACAGAGAGTGGCGATAACAGAAAAAAAAAAAAAGAGAAAACAAATGAGGATGACTTGACTAAAACAAAAAGTAGTGATACAGTAACCTTATTAAATATTATAGTGTGCTACAGTAATCTACAGTGCATTAAATTTTCTTTTAACTAGGTTAAATTTGTGTATTTGGATGGTTAAATGAATTTAAAATAGAAAGTATTAAGTTGAGTCTAAAAACCAAATATTGGAACCTTAAAAGTCTTTTGTTGAAATTCTCTTGTATAGCTTTTGCCATGTCTTCCAACATTAGGAGGGATCAATTAGTATTTGTGAATATTATTTATTTTTAAGGGTTAAATACATCGTGTTGTGAATGAATACATAAATGAGTCGTGTCAAGTCAACTCATGAAATAAGTGTACTGTAATATTGTTTGAGTTAAGATAATTGACCTATTTAATTATCTGAGTTAGGTTTTGTATTGACATAAAATTTAGGTTTGGTTTATTTTTAGAGATGAGATAAAAAAAAATAAAAAGTAAAATAAAATATTATTATAAGATATTTTTTTAATATTAATTTTATATGGAGATTTAAAAAAGTGGTATAAAAATTTGAAAAAATTAAAATTTTTATTATATTTTATATAAAAATTAAAAAAAAAATAATGATAAATTTGATATGCATCCTTATAAATAAACAAGACCTCAATTACAAAACATTCGTGCGCGCGTACACACATATATGTTAAACTATCATAGAATGTCTAAACAAAGTGAACTGATCTCTCCTTAGTAATGCCGAACAAATATTAGCAGAAGTTTTTCTTTTTTCCCGAAGAAATACTAGCAGAAGTTGCTATAGATAATAAATGAGTAATCCTATAGTCCCCAGATCGGGATTTTCAATCGGGAATTCCGCCTGCGTAATTTTTTTTTATCATTTAATTTCATCTATTTTTTCTAATACTTCTAAATTTTTTAAAAAAAATTTAAAAATCAGAATATCATTATAAAACATATTTTTAATCTTTAAACAAAAAATAAAAATAAAAATAAAAATAAAAAAATTCTAAAGCCACAGTTGAGATTCTAAGTCGAGAATCCCGTATGTGTCTTTGGCATTTCTGATAATAAATTGCCATAACATTTTGAGCCCTTATTTTTTTTTTTAATAAATGGCTATATATCTTTCCTTGTCAATTGGATTTTACTTCCTTAATTGTCAACTTTCCTGATCAACGTCCAATGTCCATCATCAACTACAACTCCTTATAAATTTATGGTTTGTACGTAGTTTCTGCTACTAAATGCATGCATGCAGCTTTGAAATTCATCAAAAACTTTTTTGTTCAGTACTGCTTCCTTCAATGGTTGCTTAATTCCATTAATTACCAACAATTGTACCAGCCAGCTCAATTGCCAAACAGCTCATTCCATATTAATCAAGTGTTGACTTCTTTTCTGATATGATCAGATCACTACTTGTCGATTTTCTTGGCAAATTGGAGAGAGTTGATTTTGGTCTAGTTGTTTTGGAAAGTGGGTTCAATTCATCTCATTTCATTTCATACTTTCAACTCATTTCAACCATTCATTTTAAATTTCAATTCATCTCAACCACTCATTTTATTACTATTCATAATCATCTCATCTCATCTCTGAATCCAAGCGGACTTGATTTTATATAAAAATTAAATTTTAATGAAATATTATTTTATTTTTAAATTATTTATTATATTTTATATAAAAAAATTAAAAAATTATCATAAAAAGATGAAATAATTCGAGATGAAATACTTTGTACTGCCAAACGGACCAAATATTTATTTTCCTCGAATATTCCAGGAACAGATCGAATCCAATAATCCAATCTGTACATGATACATGCACCATCCTCAAAAGTTTTCGCATGTTTTTCATAAGATCAGTGCGTCTCTTGTCGGGACTT
Source organism: Platycarya longipes (assembly GCA_036559045.1). Classification (NCBI taxonomy): domain Eukaryota; kingdom Viridiplantae; phylum Streptophyta; class Magnoliopsida; order Fagales; family Juglandaceae; genus Platycarya; species Platycarya longipes. The sequence goes on from CM071797.1 coordinate 40,374,663, forward strand.
GGGTTTTACACCGTCCAAACCTAAGCAGCCACCCAATTCTTTCTATTATAAGCTAAACCACACCTGATTAAAATTTATTAACCGGAAAAGTACCGAATTAATTTCTTTTAGGGGTTTGATTTTTTTTTTTTTTATCGTACGAGATATTTATATAAAATAAAAAAAATATATATTATAAAATTATAAAATATATATAAAACTAAATCTTGATAATTTGTCAAATATCATAGAAATAGAATTTTTTAAATACAACTTAATGTCTGTTTCAGATTTTTGACGATAAAATTTCATAGAATACTATTCATTTATTCTTATTTTTGTAAATATGAAATATTTGAAAATTATTTTTTATGTAGAAACCATTAAGTGATTTTTTAGAATGTCATCTAATTTCATTCTAATATCTAAGCTAGTTTATCAACTTTCATGTAAAATCTTTCTAATTTGATGTCACATGCATAGAATATTATAATTGAGACCTTAAAAAACCTTTTTCTTTATCAACAAAATTTAGAAGATAAATTATCTCTATAATTTTTTTAATATTAATAATATTATTATTATTATTTTGAGATTTAAAAAAATCAAATTATTTATTATATTTTGTGTAAAAATTTTAAAAAATTTTAATAATAAGATGATATAAGATAATTTCTAAACATAAACGGAATAAGATTAATTGCTGCTCTTTGGAATAGTTAGGGGTGTCAAACATGTCGAGTTATTTGGTTTTGGGTCAATTTTGAATCAATCCAAACCCGATATGAATAATGACCTTGTTTGTTTTCATAGATAAAATAAGATAAGATGAGAGAAAAATTAAAAATTGAATAAAATATTATTATAATATATCTATTTTAAGATTAGTTTTGTTCTGAAATTTGAAAAAATTATTTTGAGATTTGAAATGAAAAAATATTATAAAATTATAAAGTATATATAAAACTAAATCTCGCAAATTTGTCAAATAACGTAGAAATATAATTTTATAAATACAACTCAAAGTCTATTTCAGATTTTTGATGATAATATTTTATAAAATAATATTAATTTATTATTATATTGTAAATATGAAATATTTGGAAATTATTTTATGAGTATAAACTATTAAGTAATTTTTTAGAATGTCATCTAATTCCATTCTAATATTTAAGCTCGTTTATCAAATTTTATGTAAAATCTTTGTAATATGATGTCACATGCATAGAATACTACAAATGAAATCTTATATAAACTTTTTTTCTTCTCAACAAAATTTAGAAGATAAATCATCTCTATTATTTTTTATAAAATCATCAATTTTAAATAATCTTTTGGTATTTCGCTTTAATAGTTTATTATTTCTCCTAATCTTAGTTTTAATTTAATTTTAATGTAGTCACATCCTTGAAAATAAATAATATATTGACATAAAACAAAATCAAGGAATTATAGAAAAAAAAAAATCAAAGAGAGACGCTTCTATATATATTGAAATTTTACAAAATTTTAAAAAACATATAGTAATAAGGAAATTATAAATTATTTTGCAGCGGCCCTTTATAGAGAATTATGAATAAAATTTATGGATTACTTTAAATTTTGAAAAAAATTTGAGGGCCATGCTCCCGTTAAGAAATATGTAGACTACCACCTGAGAAATGGTCTTCACAAAATGCAATTATTTTTATTTATTGATGTTAAGATTTCATTTTGGTTGAGAGATGAGATGAAATAAGTTAAAATAAAAATTAAAAGTTAAATAAAATATTAATAAAATATTATTTTTAATATTATTATTATTTTAAGATTGAAAAAAATTGAATTATTTATTATATTTTTTGTAAAAATTTTAAAAAGTTAATAATAAGATGAGATAAATTTTAAATATAAATGAGATAGGATTAGTTGTTGCTCCTTGGCAAAGTTAGGAGTGTCAAACATGTCCAGTCATTTGATTTCGGGTTAATTTAGTTTGCTTTCAAGAGAAAAGTTAAAAATTGAATAAAATATTATTATAATATATTCTTTTAATATTAATTTTGTTTTAAAATTTAAAAAATTGTTTTAAGATTTAAAAAAATTGAATTATTTATTTTATTTTATATGAAAATTTAAAAAAATAGTAATGATAAAACGAGATGAGTTGAACTCATCTCAACTCACTTCTATTTCATCATTACATTTTTATAATTTTTTATACAAAACACAAATTCCTATATACCTTTTTTAAATCCTAATACATATTTTTCAAATTCTAATACATATTTTTCAAATCCTAAAATAATAATAATATTAAAAATTAAACTAAACTTATCTCAATTCATCTCATCTCATCTTTAAATCCAAGCAAGGCCTAAAGTATTTGTAAAAATGTACAAAGCTAAACGGGTCAGACACCATGACTCGAATCCAACACAATTATTTTTAGGGTTGATCCAATACAACTTGTTTAACTTATTTTTTATTTAGGTCATGTCGGGTCAACCCAATAAGATCCGGCATTTGACTTATTTAATAAGAAAACAAAGAAAAAGATGTTCACAAATCTTTGATCACTCCAACAATTATGGAACAAGACGATACAAGAAAATTTGTAAAAAATAATTAAAACAAATGCTGTGTTTTTCAATTTAAAATTCATATGTAATTAAAAATATGTGGCGGGTTAATCGGGTCACAGATTGATGTGACTGGCCCATGACTCGATTAACCCGATTAGTCATTTCCCCTTTTTGCGATTGGATCAACCTGTTAACTCGCAGAATGACTCGACATGACTCAAATCTGTAAACTCACAGATTGGGTCAAATTCGGGTTGATTTGAATTAATCCAAATTTGATCATACCCAATCCTAACCCTATTATTACGTATCGAGTTCACAACTCGTGTAAAAAATTTACGTAAAAATCTGACAATTCTACTGGTGCCTAATTGGTACCTCCCAACATCACTGCCTGCGAATCAGGCATATCCGTCCTAGCTACCGGCCACCCCCGTAGGTGGTGGGACGGTGCAACACCTTCACAATGGAGAGCTAATATATCAATAAAACAGGTCATGATTGAAGTTCTTTTTTCTCCCTCCCCCACCCCCCAAAAAAAAAAAACAACGAAAAAGACAAAAATAGTGTTAGCCACACGATTTATAGAGATGAAAGTGGACAGATTCAATGATCCAAAAAACATTTACATTAAAGGCCGGGACGAAATAGGATTTTGAGGTCGAAGAGACTTACAAGCAGTGGGAGTTTTGTTGGGTTGTATAGCAAATCACATCTTCACTTTTAGGGCCTCATTTTGTGTGACAAAGACCTTTATGGAATTATATGCTTGCACCACATATTTGCTCTTCACATCTTCTCTGGAGTCTGGACGGTTGAGCTTAATTTAAGAGAGTAATTTAATGACCACACCACACCCATCACTTGTTAGGGACCTTAACATATCATGTGACAAGAAATGTTAAGGTCCACTCCTGCATTCACAATAAAACAATAGTGACCACACATACTTTCAAATTTCATACACCATGAGTTACTAAATGGCCTTTACCAAATCTTCAGAAGACTAAAAACAGAGCAACTGCAATAGGCGTAACTATATGCACATAAAATTAGGGCAACAATCAAACTAGTTTAAGAGAGAATATTATTCATCATCCTTTTTATCATTTGATGCTGATCATCCCACATCAACCGCTTAGGGTAATGGCGAAAATATCTACCAATTACCTTGAGGGCAGGTGGATTGAAGCTGCTGAGACAGGTCATCCCACCGTAGAGTTCCCTGGATCCGTTCCTTGTGGTTCCTTAGCCTCTATTATTTTCTTGGAACCCTTGCCTAAACCTATCATAATCTGTGGGCGTGTTTGACTTGAATGGGTCGCTCTCCTAATACTCACAAGTCATCTTGATGAAAGACCTCCTTTCCAACCAAACAGCTTTGCAATCTCTGATACGTGCCTCTTTGTGCTCCACTATCAGCTGAGCAGTAACTGTTGCAAGCCTTAGCCACCCATCCTCTAACTTCTCTGTCAATAATTGCACCAGTCCTGCACTTTAGGTTTTAGTCGTCTTAAATGCATCATCCATTTGAGGTAAAGAAAGAAGACCCCACCTTATCTCTGAAACCATTGACTGCAACTTGGGCATAGGTCGTCTTGGTCACTTTCTCTAAGTCTCCAGTCGGGATCTTCCTCAGCAATACCTGATCCAAGAGAAAAACCAAAATGACATTATTAATTGACTCAATCAGAAGTCTACATCATGGCCAAACATAACCTAGTTTTCATCCAGGCTTGGCACCACCCCTCACCATACTGCTTTTCTCTTTGGTGAGGAAAAACTCGCATATTTAGCTCAATATTTGAAGAACCACAATGCTATTCACTACTCGAAGTAAGCTCGTTGCCAAAAACTACATTCTAAGTAAGCTCGTTGCTAAAAACTGCATCAAATGATATTTTCCAAAAAGATTTCCTCTCTGATGTATTAAAAGATTTTCTTAAAAAAACTCATTTAATAAAAGATTTGTTTTCTCTCTTTAAATTTAATTAATTCAAATAGTTTAGCATTTTAAAAATGTGTAAGAAAGTTTAGCAATAGATTGGTTGGTTAACCCCGCCCATTTTATCCTAACATGTATGGTTGTTCCAAAAATCTTCTCGACAAGGAAAATAAATTTTGTTGCAGGAATTGGCAGTTCCCTGATATATTACACGAGGCTGCCCCATAATTTGTTGCAAAGTTCCAATTAACTAAATCTAAAGAAGTTAAGTGAAACAAAGGGATCTAGTCTTCTTTCATTTAAACTTTGGATTTACTTTGAAATGAGCAATCAAATTCTGATGCTACTTCACATTCTACAAACGCATCTTTCTTTTATACTGTAATTATGAGTTCTAGGTTCAGGGGCTTTTACAAGTCACAGAATGGCAAAACAAGTAGTTGGGGAGAGTACTAGCATACAAAGTAAGAACAGAAACAAAGCCGTTTGAAATATAGTTTGAAGATTAGTGAAACATTTACACCCAGAGCAGCTCTTTTTATTCATCATGCATCAATCACACCAATTATATGCATGACAAATTAGTATTGTTCTATTTTTTTTTTTTAAAGTGCAAGACTGAGATAAACTTTGCCTAGTTCTTCTTCAAAAAACCTTTGACCCTATCTATAGCTACTCAAAATGATCAATAGGGACCTTTGCACTCTCATTCCTCGCAAAAAATCAAAGCAATTTCATTGCAAATATTTGCAATGTATGCTCCAGTAAATCCAGGTGTAGGAGCAGCAAGTCTTTGAGAGTAAAGCGAATGTTCACAATTCAGTTTTAGCTTCCTCAAGTAAACTTGAAAAACCTGATTATGATCTTTGATATCAGGTTTGTCAGTTGCAGTTTGATAATCAAACTGGCCAGGCCTCAACACGGATTTGTCCAAAATGTCAGGCCTATTAGTGTAAGTAAGTATAAGTCCAGATGTGGTTCCACAATCGTCCATTTCTACAAGCAATTGATTAGTGTTCTTCCATGCTCATCATTACCACCTAAGAAACCTCCATGGACCCTAGCCCAACCAATTGCATCAATCTCATTAATAAATATGATTATGAATAATTCTATTGCCACTTGAAAGAATCTTCTTACCATTGTTGCCAAACGCAAATAAAAGTTACAATTCTTTTAAGGCCAACAAACATAAAAAATAAAATAAAATCAGACCAAAATATAGATAAAAAAGGAACTCCAGTTTCACCTGCAGTTGCCTTTGCAACAAGCGTCTTCCCAATGCCTGGAGGACCTGCAAGCAGTGCAACTTTGGAATTCTTGCTTCCAACTCATTTTTCTTTGGATTCTTGGGGAAGTGAATAAACTCCTACCTCATCACACCCAGCTACACCTGTAAAATATACCTATGTGTCTCAAGTAAACCGGTTCCAAGACTTGATGAGGTTTGCACCAACTTATTGCTTTGAAAAACCCTCTGGTGATCCTGGTGGAAAAGGAGGCCATAGAATATTTGATACAGGGAAGCTAACTTTACAAAACTGGATAATAATCAAAAAACACGGTTAGCCCTGTTTTCATTACTTTGCTCTGGGTTAGTATGCTGCTTTTGTCACAGTCACATCAACATGCAATTTAGCATAGTTCATGAGGACCACCATCCCATTTTGAATCATTGATGTCCTATATGGTATCCAGTACAACTCATTTTTGTTTTTTTACAGCGTCGTGATCACCAGACCAGGTTCAAGTTTATTATCGAACTCTTACAAACTAATCTGAGGAATGCATTAACCAGTGAAAGAAAAATTACAAAGTAGAAAATAATAATATGCAAGAAAAAGACATCAGGAATCATAATTAATTTATCCTTAATAGGAATGGCAAGACCAAAGAGATCCAAGACCATAAAGTTTCCATCTTCACCAAATAAATAATCTTGAAATATTCAAGACACTAGCAGCAAGACATGAGAGACAAGTAGATGCCAGACCAGAAACTATATATATATATATATATATATATATATTAATCAGTAAGCAGAACCTAGACTCAAATGTACATCATTGGAAATCCAAACACCAAACTTACTAACACACTTCTTTTTACATGGAAGAAAGTATGAAGGCATCAATACTCTGGCTGTTACATAGTGCAACTGTGTCTGTAATACAATAAATTGAAAAAATATTGTAGCCTTATGGCAAGTCACCAAAGGTAGCAACGTAAGACGAACCACGTATCTATTAGAAACCAATACATCAACTGCTCCAAGAGTGCTGAAAACTTATGACCTGATTCTGATCATGAGGACCGCAAAATGTGATGAAAAGATAAAAAGGAATTGATTTCTAATGGGTCGAGTGAATTGCGGGGCATATTCCCCAAGAAAAAGAAAAAGAACATCAACAAACTGTAATTGATACTTTAGAATCTAAATTAAAACTTAAAATTAAAAATTGAAAAAAGCGACCAACCCTAGGGTTTGCGAGGGCGGATTTGAACTTCGACAAATATGAATTCAAAACGAGCTGCTTCCAGTCCAACCGGACGTCCCATAACCTCTCAAAAGTTGTAACCCGCTATCGACAAATGCACGCATTTTCGGTCGAGTGCAAGATCAATTTATTCGGTAACACAATCCTCTCATCGGAGATTAAATTCTGCTCAGCCAGAAAATTATATATCTAATTAATCATTAGAAAAGGTATAAAAACTCGTTTAAAAATTTGACGAAGGCGTGGCCCTTTGGTATGTGTAACGAGCCGAGCTATGCAGATCATCTGGTTATTGAGAAGATCATTGTATGGGCGATCGGAACATGAATTGGTTGATGGTAGCGAGAAAAGAGTAGCGGAACCTGTTTGGTTGATGAGAAAGTTTCTAGAATTGTGTTGGCGCTCCGGATATCGAAATTATAACTGGAACCAGTTTAATCGTCATCCCCGTCTGAGTTCCGGAGCTGAGAAGGGGAAAAGCCGAAAAGGTAAACTTGGGAGCGACCGACATTGCAGACCGTTGTAGGTTTCCTAGTTTCTCCCCTTTCAAATACTGGAACTGGTAGTCTTGAGTGTTCGCATCGAGATTTAAGCTAGATGGGCCCAGAGAATGAAATTGCTTTGATATGGGCTTTTAGGGCCCGCTTCTGCCCGATATTATACTGACCCTCGTGAAGTTCAACCCGCAAAGGAACGGTATGGAGAAAAAGGATAAGGGTCCTTTCCAAATTAACTCGATTATGTAAGTGTTATATAATCGTTTTTACGAAAAAAAAGATTTAATATTTAAAAATTAATTTTTTTTTTAGGTAGATATGATATTTATTTGTCTTTTTGAAAGAGATTATTCAGTACTTTGATTATTATGATTACAAATATCATTTCTCTTTTAAATTATACATTAAATATAGAGATCGATGAAATAATATATTTTATATATATTTTATTTAATATTTTAAAAAAAGGCAAAATGCACTCTCAGTAATATGCATCGATCCAATAAATACTTTCCTTCCAAATTAACCGCAAAATTAGTGGAAGAAATCGAATAAATGAAGTGTATTATTTCCTTCAGCAGGCTCTCGTTATCTCAAGATATAATAATAAATGATTAGAAAAATATTATGTTTAATTTAATTGTCTCTCAATTACAAATTAACATCAAAGGAGGTTAAAAGAACGAAAAATAATATTTTCATAAATAAATAAAAGCTCAACAAGACGTTTTAAGTCTTACATAATCATGCATGATATGCTAAAATGATCTAAAAATAAAAAATAAAAAATAAAAAATAAAAAATAAAAAATAAAAAATAATATCATGTGTTTTTGTTAAAACGTACGTGAATAGACGATCGAGATCAACTAATTATTTATTATGACAATTAATCAATGTGACAAGATCAGATGTTGCTAGCTAGAGTACTTGTAGCTCTTCTAGTTCAATAGTGTGAATTAAGGCCAATTGTAGAAACCGGCCTTGGTACAATATTAATGAGTAACCTTCATGGGTAGCCTGATCGTCATGTCCCGCAAAAGATTGAGATCTTAAAAAAATAAGAAAGTAAAAAACAACTCATATATTAATAAAGTCAAAATAAACTAAAAAAAGAAAAGATAAATAAATTATTCCTTGCTTTATATTATAACGGCTATAAAAAACAAAGTGCATATATATTATCCTAACATAATGATCAATGTCTTGTACCTAAACCGAAATTATTAAATACATGATATATGATTGGAAGCTAGCAAACCACGCAGAAATTAAGGTTTAATATTGGGCTAATTTCCACCCATGCATACACCTAATATGCCTATCTAGCTAGCTAGCTAGCTAGAAGCCTATATCAAAACATGTAGCATGAGAATAAGCAGCATACCAAGATAGAGAATTAGAAGGTGAAGTACTACTTGGAGTAGGTGAGCGGTAAGAGGAGCAAGAAGAGGAGTTTGAGGATGCAATATTGTTAATATTAATATTATTGTTGGGAGCTGGATTTCTAATCATGAATGGCACCACATCTTGAAGCAACCCTTGTGTAGCCATTCCTTGATCAGCTTGATGATCTGGGTGCCATGAATACTGATCTTGTGGCGGACAGACTACCTCAGATGGGCTTGCTACAGCTATAGTAAGATCTGATGGAGGGCTCTGATCTAGATGATGATGATATTGTTCTTCATGTACTGCTTCCTGAGGTTGTTGGGTTTCTTGGTCTTGTGCTAATTTTGAGGTTGTCTTCTTCGACTTCTTGATTGTTGGAGTGGTACTGGGAGGAGGAGCTTGGTTTTGGCCATTCAAGAAGTAAGGGAAAGCAAAGTGTAAGTGGAGCCCTTCGTAGGTTATGATGAGTGTCTCTGGGTCCTCCAACGACCTCTCTACCTGCTTCTTTGCACTGCATCTTGGATTTGTACACCTATAGTAGCTTCTGTATTCCATCAAGAACATTTATAAAGATTAAGATAACAAGTGATTTGCAGTAATTCTTATGCTAATCAAGTGATAGATCAGTTCTTAAAATGTTAACAATGATATATTAATTTCACGACCGGATTGAAATACTCTTAGCTAGGCTTAAATTATTTTACTATTATTCATAACCAGTTTATTATTATTTATTTATTTTTTTTTACCACTATTTACAGATGATTTGAAATCACTTTAGTAACCAAGCGTAGGCTTAAACTGATCTGGGTGAAAATTACGTGCTTCAGATACCTATTAATCACTTAGAGGCCTATTTAAGTGAAGCAAAAATTAGAAAAGGCATGCCATATTTGAAGGAAAAACGTCTGAAATAAGGACATTCCCTTTATCATCTCCCACCGACCTATTACTACTTTTATTGAATAATGTGGCGATGTGCTAAAAGAAAAGGCAAGAAAGCGGCACTGAATTGACAATGAAAATGACAGTAATAGATTTTATTTGGTAAAATTTTCTGCATTCCAATTTATTATTGAATAAAAGTAATTTTCTAATACGTCACTAGAAAAAGTACTTTCTTTCTGAGCATTATATATATATATATATATGAACTAAACCAATTAAAAGAGTATTCGATATATCACATGTTTGGCCATGGTGATCGATCATTATTTTTAGCAATAGAAAATGGTCTAATAACACAAATTAATTGCTCCATCTTTCACAGGTCGAAAATCTAAGTTCATGACAATTAGACTTTGTAGCGCTAGCTAGCTTAATTATAATATTTATATGAGCCTCAATATTGCAAATTATGATCAGAAAAAGACTGCCTATTTTGGCCACAACATATCATCATATTAATTTTATTTAAAAAAAAAAATGATCAATCACGTAACTCTCGACATCTTTTATCCGTTTGGCCGCCAAGAAAATGGCAAGGAAAATAGATCATGAAGCGCAGGAAAAAAGTTACGTACCTAGGATTAGGACTATTCTTAATGGCTTTCTGTCCATATTTCCTCCATTTATATCCGTCATCAGCTATCCCATTGCCGTAATTCTTGATTCTCAGAGTGTACTTGTGCTCAACCTTGTTTATACCTCTTTCCAACAAAGATGTTCTGCAACAGACAGCATACTATAAGTAAACCTATCAAAACAATACCATAAAATTCCATACTTTTACAGCCATGCATGCATCTGCCTTCTATTTAAAAAAAGAAGAAGAAAAGAAAAGGGTACTTCTATTAAAACGAGTTCAAATTAACCTGGCTTGTGATGAAAGTTCTTGGTGGCCGGGCTGATCCTCCGAGGTGGTCAGTGACAAAACATTCTCAATATCTTCAATTGTTGGCCCGGAATAGACATTGGAGATGAGCCTGTTAACAGCCTCTTCGTGCTGATGATGATCATTATAAGGATCATGAGTGGTAGTACTGCGACTGTTGGCCGGTTCCGTACCAATACTGATCTTCTCTACAGGTAGCACAAAGAAAGGAGACTGATTGTCTAAAAGCTCTCTAACCAGCTCGTCTTCCAACCTATCTGTCGTCCACATAGCCGCCATTACTTCCTCCATTGTTATCTCTAAATCATAAGCACCAAAGTCAACCTTGAAATAATATTAGATCAAGAAGAATAGAAGGTACAAATATTTAGCTGTCAAGCAAGATGATCAAGATAAGGGGCTAGTTAGCTAGCTTATAATGATATATATATATATATATATATATATGTTTAAAAGATGGAGAGAGGCCGGAGAGTGGAGCAGATATTGAAGGAGGAGAGATTAATGTGAGATATCATGTCTACGTGTTTGCCTCTTGACTTTAAAGTAAAGAGTCGGTGTGCTTCTGTTTTGTATGTATTCGACTTTGACTTTAAAGTTCAGAATTCCATCCGTGTCAAACGGTAACATCGATAGTTTGTTATGTACTGTTCAGTGGGGGTAAAACAATCCCTTTTTTAAAAAGAGTAATGTAAGGAATTCTTACCTATCTTAATTTAAAAAAAAATTATTGGTTTTTTAGATGATTTTTAGATGATTTTTCAAGAACAATCCCCCTTTTTATATATTTTAAATAATATTGTGATTTTTTTATATTTTAAAATGTTAAAAAATTGACTGTAAATAAAATATAAAAATCATGTAAAAAAAAAAAAAATCTCAAAAGCGAGACAAGTAGAAATTCCTAACATTTTTCGTTCCAAGAAATTGATAATGCTTATATATGGAGATTCTTTGCATATTATATACATGAAGCTGGGTAAGTTTGGTAATTAAGTTCTTTGCCAATTAGATATTTAATAAACCTAGGGCTTTGCGAGGCTGGGTGGAGTCCAAAAGTTGCAGATATGATAATGTTCTGTCAATTTTTTATTTTTTGTTTTTTTAAAATAATATAGCTTTTAGCTGCTACTTTGTTTCATTCTCTGTATTTTCATGCAGTGTGTCTCTGTCTTCTTATTTGGTTCTAATGGTATAGATGCATCAAGGTGGACCAAAGCCACCTGATCCAGACCCGATCATTATTAAACCATATAGCAACGGTCAACCACTAAAGAATTGATAAAAAAGAAATTCCTTGAAATTACTTTTTTTTTGTAAGTGATTCTCATTGGTATATATCAGCCCCCCTCCCCTCTCCCCCTCCTCTCTAAATTAAATTAACTCATATTGCAATTAAAATTAATTAATAGTTGATCAGGAGGGCTGGATAGATTATATTATGTGTATGTGTGTGTGTGTGTGTGTGTGTGTGTGTATATATATATATATATATATATATATAATTGTTGAAGCATATGTTTAAAACGCAGATTTAACATAGAAAAGGGATAGACTGGAAATGCGTGCATGGGAATTTTTCCCTGGCTGATCTCTCTCCCTGTCTGAAAACAGCTTTTACAACATTTAAAGTACTGTGGCATTTGAGAACAAAATCTAAATTAAGAAAGTTTAGGAAAATAGTATTATTAGATATAATTTTAAGCTGGTATGCGTGCAAGCTCGCATGTTTTTTTTTTTTTGAAAAAATAAAAAATAAAAATAAAAAATAAAAAAAGCACAGTTTTAAGTTGTAATATTATACGTATCTGTCATGACTAGAACTACATTTGTAAGTTATATTTCACTAAATAGTAAAACATGACCCACCCCACCCAGTTGATGTTTTAAAAAGGAAACTAATTAAAAGCATAGCCTGGACAAATGTAACACCTTAATTGACACGATGAGGATTCGGTATGGATCCCAGAATGGACGTAGAATTACCAAAATTTGCAGTGAATTAATTAGGGCCATCCACTCTGTTAATTAGATATATATATATATATATATGCAACATTAGTACATGGATGCACGACCACTTTCTTTTTACTTTTACAATTCTATCTTGATCATGAGCATCAGGGATGCATGGAATATTTATATATCAATATGCAGGGTGGGGTGGTTAATTGCTTCAAAGTCAGGGAACTTTCGTGAGGGCTTTGACTTCGTGAATCCTAGAAATCCGCAAGCTATCTTGCTAGGATGCCCTCCAGCTTAAGGACAACCGGAGTTGACTGTCAGAGTGGGCTTAGGTTAGCTGCTGAGCCGTCGCTTAGCGAAGTGGGCACAGGTTAAAACAGTACTGCCCTCCCTCTCTAAAAAAATGTCAACCCTGCTAGCTCTATGTGGGGGCCGGCCAAGTGGCTTGTGAATGGGGGCGGCACGTGTTTGTGAGAATAAGGGTCCCATGCACATGGTGTCGAGGATCACGTGTGTGGGTTGGAGCTGTCCACGTCGATGGATGGACCGGCCCCACCCATGCATGCACTAGCTAGCTTGCACGAGAAGAGACGGTGCAACTACACATGAATCGATCGGGTCTTTTAGGGCAGAGACAAAAAAAAAAAAAAGGGCTAAGATCGATCATGCAATATGGGACCCTAATTATCCCTTTGGAAATTATGGGGTATTTCACTGTTGCTTAGAGGCACTTTCCGCCTGCCTCATGGCTCCTTTGGCATCTTCGAAAATAGACTACATCAGCAATATGCAGCGTGAATTAATCATTGACTCAGCTTAGATCTCTTTCCTTAATTCTAAATATTTAAACATATGTCAAAGGGTGTTGTCCCTATTGACACTAACAAATCAGGTAAACTAGCTGCTTACTTTACATGACTACTTGTAATATTAGTAGTACTGTGCAATAAAAAGCATAAAAACCAAAGTTGCTTAATTAACCAAGTCGGAGAAAGCCGGAGATGTTTCCAGATCCAGGCACAGTCCATTTCGTTAGGTTACATCATTTTGTTTGTATTCCCATAAACATTTTTCCTTTTGTCAATAGACTGACTTAGAACCCATTTGATACAAAGATGAGATGAAACTATCTCACATTTTCTCATATCATCCCATTTCAATTAGAAGTCTCAGTGCTACGTACTATTATATATTTACAAACCATCTTAACTCATATAATCTCATCTCATTATCCAAATGAGCCTTAGTATAATTGTTTCACATTTTTCCTATAAATTACACGTTATTAAAACTTCTTCGTTAATCCTCGAACCATTCTAGACGATACATCATTTATAATTCCGATAGGTTCAGAAAGATCTAAATTGTAAAAAAAGGTTAATTTAAAAAATAAAAATAAAATCAAACCGTGTTACGTTAATGGTACATCAAATGTGTACATGTTCGACCTCCATAGTAGCTTATAAACACAAATTTTATTTTTCTTTGCCTCGGTCTTTTTTTTTTATTTTCAATTTAAAGTTTACACATCTATCAAATATGTTTGACTTTTGTTGAATCAAGCAAAACAAAGAAGGATATAAGGTATTTGTGTAAATGCCATAGTGAGGTGCAGAACAGATAATGATTGTGAAAATGATATTTTATTTTCCATATTTCTTTTGTACAGTCTGTTGCCGTATATATAGGCACATTACATAACAACCTCAAAGCCTTTGGCCAATCATAAAACAACATCTAGCTACCATTTGGTAATTTAATAGATTCTAGAAGGTTAGAATTTTCATTGGTCCTAAATATTCTCATTCGAGGTGGACAACTAAGATTGAACTGGAAAAGTAGTGACAATGGCCTTAATATCCTCTCAGGAGTCAAGCGACACTTAGGCCTGTTCATCCGAGCCGGGTTGTACCCGGCCCGGTTTGAAATTTTAATATATTTCTTAATATTTTAATTTTTTTTTTAAAAAGATTGAAGAAAATTTTAAATCTGGGTTCCGGATTTGAGAATCCGAAACGCGGATGAACACCCCTAGCGACACTGACATGACGGTAAATCTTGATCGAAGTTAAAGAAACCGTGTAGAGGACAAGGGCTTAGCGAGTATGTCCGCAATTTGGTCTTTACTGGAAATGAAGGATACCTACAGTGAATTGGCTACAACACGATCATGCATAAAATAATAATCGAGTTCAACATGCTTCATACGTGAGTGAAGAACTAGATTTACAGCTAAGTAAGTGGCACCTAAATTGTCACACCAAAGAATAAGGGGATGAGGAATTGGAGGAGTACTATGCCGAGTTTTTGCAATAAAGATGGTATCCAAAGAAGTTCACATGTGGTATTGGCCATTGTTTTGTACTTAGTCTCTGTTGAGGACCGAGCAATGGTGGACTGTTTCTTTCATCCCAAGAAATAAGATGCTAGCCAAAATAGAGACAAAACCTAATTGTTGGTATGCAATCATCAGAGCATCCAGCCCAGTCAGAATTGACGAACGCAGAGAGATTAAATAAAGAGGATGGAAAATGATTCCGACTAAAGGACTTTGTAATATTTAAGTAAAGCAATATATGCTTTACAACTTACTAGTGGAATAGTTGAGGAGAATGCATGTGTTGGTAGACCCTATTGACAACAAAACAAATGTCGGGACGTGTAAAGACTAGGCATTGTAAGTTGCCAATCACACTTCGATAAAGAAGGGATCCTCAAAGGAACACCCATTGACAACAAACAATTTAAGTAAGGATGACATAGGTGAAAACAAGGGTTTAGACCAGTGCATATTGGTGCACAATAAGAGGTCTATGATGCATTTGGATTGAGATAAGTATAAACCAAAGGTAGAACGTAGGGACTACATCCTAGGTGTGGTTGGTAAGGAGGGCGTGAAAATATTAGGTCATGGATAATCTTCATCGGGCTTTTTAGATGCTTCAAAAAATGAGGATGGTTCCTCAAGTATCAGTGGAGATGTAGGAACTAGGAGAAGTGGTGGTAGTGGTGGGAGATAGGGTCAGTTTCGATGGTGCTATCAAGAAGGATGCGGGGGAAATGAATGTTGGATTTGGATCGAATTATCATAGGATGAGCTGATGGTGGAGGAGGTGGATTAAGGGTTCATGAGGTGATGAAAGGAGAAGCAAGGTCTATAATAGAGGGATTTTGTTGGGGAGAAGTAGAGTGTGTGGAGGAAAGTAAAGTCCTAGGAGTGTTAGTAGAAAATGAGGTGGACTTGACAGGAGTTGGGCTTTCAGAAGAGTCATTTGGCAAGGAGGCTAAGGTGGGCATGATATATGAGAAACTCAAGAAAGGGACAAGCCCAGAAGAGGAGGGGGAGAGAGAGGTCTCAAGTGGGTTGGGTTTTGGTTCAAATGGGAAGAGAGTCTCATTAAAGTGATGTCTCTTGATATGTGGGTCAGGCCCGAGGGGTTGTGTAGACAAAGGTAATGCTTATGATCTAGCTTGTAGCCCATGAATACACAAAGGAGAGACCTAAAATCAAGTTTATGTTTATTATAGGGCCGCAAGTTGGGCCAACAAATGGACCTAAAAACATGTGGAAATGCGCAATCAAGTGCACAACCCATTAAAGTCTCATAAAGAGATTTTTTATGAAGTAAAGGAGTGGGCATCCGATTTATTAAAAATGTGGCTGGTTGAAAGACGCCTTCGATCGAATACCGCTAGGGCATGGATGCGTGGGTTAAAAGAGAAAGACGGCCCGTCTCGACTATGTGTTGTGACATCTTTCAACACTCCCATTTATGGAATGGAAGTAAGGACATGTAATTCAATGAGTAATTTCAAAATTTTGACAAATTAGGTGAAGTGGTTGAAATTATCCACCCCAATCAATATGAACTGAAATGACATTTGTGGAGAAATTATTAGTAACAAAACGTAAAAAGGTTAAAACTAAAGAAGACACATTGGATTTGGTCTAAATCGGGAAAAGCAAAATATACTTTGTATTGAATCCAAGATTTCAAATTTAGTATCTACGTGTAGATTTTGATGATAACAAATAAATTCAAATCTCAAGCTCAAATTATTTACGCAATGGAGCGAATCGCACATCAAGTATAAAAGAACAAGTCTACAAATGAAGCTTATAGATTATTTTTGTACATCTCTTGATAAAATTCAAAATTGGATTAAGACTCCAAATTACTCTTTTTTCTCATAAAACATCAAATTACTTTTTTCACATATGTAAGACATTTTTAAATGTCTTAGTTTTGAAAATTATGTTCTTCATATGTGCATAACATCATCAAACAAAATAATTTCAAAAATTATATTTTTTTATATTTTATATTGTGTATTTGATTTATAAGTGTTAATTTTTATAATGTAACCCAATTTACCCCCCTCTTGTGTTAGTCATCTGGGCAACAATTAGTATCAGAGCAAGGGCTCTATTATAAGATTAATTATCTATTGAGTTAAGATTATATGGCTAACGTTGCAGCTACATTCGCTGAAGGTCAATCCAGTAGTCGGCCTCCGCTATTTTGTGGAGACAATTATACTTTCTGGAAAGCTAAAATGAGAATATTCCTTCAGTCTCAAGGTCGTGAAATATGGAAATGTATTGTAAATGGGCCTTATATTCCAACAAAAACTGTTGATGGAGTAAAGGTTAAAAAGGAAGAGGAAGAGTTTAATCGCGAAGACGATAGACTTAATACTGTGAATGTAATGGCTATGATAAAAATGATATATTAATTTGTTATAAATGTAAAAAACTAGGACATATCAAGGTAGATTGTCCCCTGCTAAAGAAAGATCGATACAAAGGTAAGAAAGTAATGAAAGCTACATGGGATGATGATTCAAGTAGTTCAGACAGCGACGCAAGTAATGAAGAATATGCAAATCTTTGTCTTATGGTTAAAGATGATCTTGATGTAACAAATCTTGAAAATCTCTCTTTTGAAGAATTGCAAAATGCTTTGGAAGAGGTATATGAGGAATTTGAAAAATTGGGTATTAAGTATACCGCTTTGAAAAAGAAAAATTATTCTTTAATAAATGAAATTGATGTTTTAAGAAAAGAAAATATAGTTTTAAAAGATGACAATGATGAACTGAAAAAGAAAGTAACTGATTTAGAAAAGATTGTTGAAAATTTCATAAATGGAAAAAGAAATTTCGAAAAATTTCTTGGTAATCAAATATGTGTTTTTTATAAAGTAGGCTTGTGATACATGTCAAAAGAAAAACTCAAACCCTATAAAAATTTTTTTGATAAACCCATTAAATCAAAACTGAACTTTCAAAATTTTTTTTCTAAAAATAGATTTGTCAAAGAAAGACATTATTACAATCACTCAAGTTCTTCAAGTATGTTACATGTTATTTATAATTTTTGCAATAGAAATGATCATAACTATCATGCTTGTCCTATTAGAAGAAAACATACAATGACTATTAAGGCCATATGGGTACTAAAAAATCTTATTTCTTCTAATACTAATAAATAAAGGACCCAAAGAATATGGGTACCAAAAAAAAAATTATTTTAATTATTTTTGTAGGTATGCATGAAGTCTTCTGTAAGTTAAACAAGACGATTTTTAGATAGTAGATGCTCAAGACACATGAAAGGAGATAAAACTAAGTTCATTGATCTCACTCCTAAAGAAGAAGGACACGTGACATTTGGAGACAATTCAAAAGGGAAGATCGTGGGAATAGGTAAAGTTGGTAATAAGTCTTCTTTCATAATTGAAGATGTTCTACTTGTTGAAGGTCTAAAATATAGTCTTTTAAGCATAAGTTAATTATGTGATAAAGGATTTACAGTTACCTTCAAAAAGGATAAGTGCATTATTTTAAATAACCATGATTGTAATGTTTGTTTTATTGCTCTTAGAAACAATAACGTTTATACAATTGAATTTGAAGAAATTGCCTCACAAGATACTGTTTGTTTATCAGCTCAACATGAAAATAGTTGGTTATGACATATAAGGTTAGGTCATGCAAACATGGAATTTATTTCCAAATTTTCAAAAAATGATTTTGTGAGAGGTTGGCCAAAAGCAGACTTTTTTAAAAACAAAATCTGTGATGCATGCCAGTTTGGTAAACAAACAAAAACTTCTTTCAAAATCAAGAAACATATTTCTACTACTAGACCTTTGCAACTAATACACATAGACTTTTTTGGACCAAACATAGTTGCGAGTCTGGGAGGAAAATATTATGCATTTGTTATTGTTGATGATTTCTCTAGATATACTTGGGTTATCTTTCTCGCTCATAAAGATAAGATACATAATACCTTTACCAAGTTGTGCAAGAGAATTCAAAATAAAAATGGCTATACTATTTCAAACATCCGAAGTGACAGGGGAAAATAGTTTGTCAATAAAGATATTAAGTTTTTTTGTGATAAAAATAGTTTTCTGTATAATTTTTCTGCTACTTGAACTCCTCAACAAAATGGGGTAGTAGAGAGGAAAAATAGATCTCTTCAAGAAATGACAAGAACAATGCTTAATGAAAATAGTTTACCTAGTTATTTTTTGGCCGAAGCGGTAAGTACTGCATGTTATGTTATAAATAGAGTTATGTTAAGGTCTAAATTAGATAAAACCCCTTATAAGTTTTGGAATGAAAAAAAACCCAACATTGGTTACTTTCTGTATTTTGATGCAAATGTTTTATACTCAATGACAGAGATAATTTAGGAAAGTTTGATGCAAAATTTGATGAATGTATCTTTCTTGGGTATTCAACAAGTAGTAAAACTTATAGAGTATTCAATAAAAAGATTTTGACTGTACAAGAATCTATGCATATAGTATTTGATGAATCTAACCCTCTACTTTCCAAGAAATTTATTGATGAAGAATCAGAAGGTACAAATAACACAAATAGTCTCAATCTCGACAAAAAGAATACAATGAAAGAAGTCCAACATGGAGATATCAGGAAAGATCATCAAGATTTAGAACAAGATGTAACCAAACAGTGGAAACATGTGAAAGATCATCCAGTGGAACAAATTTTATGAGAACCTTCACGAGGTATAAGTACTCGATCATCTCTTAGAAATATTTGTAATCATACTACTTTTCTATCTCAGATTGAACTCAAAAATATTGATGAAACACTTATTGATGAATCATGGATTCTAGTTATGCAAGAAGAGTTAAATCAATTTGAAAGAAATAATGTATGGATACTTATTCCTATACCCAAAAATCATGCTGTTATTGGAACAAAATGAGTTTTTAGAAATAAGAAAGATGAGTCTGGAATCATTACTAGAAACAAGGCTCGATTTGTAATCAAAGGTTTCAATGAAGAGGAAGGAATCGATTATGATGAAACATATGCACCTGTTGCAAGATTAGAAGCTATTCGAATGTTACTTGCATATGCATGTTATAAAAATTTCAAACTTTTTCAAATGGATGTTAAAAGTGTTTTCTTAAATGGTTTTATAAATGAAGAGGTATATGTTGAGCAACTTCTAGGTTTTGAAAATCATATTTCTCCTAACCCTATTTTTAAGCTCGCAAAAGCATTATATGGACTCAAACAAGCTCCTAGAGTTTGGTATGAGAGATTTAGTGGTTTCTTGATTGAAAAAGGTTTTTTAAGAGGAAAAATCGATACAACTCTTTTCATCAAATATGAACAAAATGATATTCTTCTAGTTCAAATTTATGTTGATGATATAATATTTGGTACTACTAATAAAAATATGTGTCAAGATTTTGCTAAGAGCATACAGGAAGAATTTGAAATAAGCATGATGGGAGAACTTAATTTCTTTTTTGGATTGCAAATCAAGTAAGTAAAAAGTAGAACATTAATTAATCAGTCAAAATATATCAAAGAATTACTCAAAAAGTTTGAGATGGAAGGTGCAAAGGTAATTGGAACACCAATGAGTCTAACCACCAAACTTGATAAAGATGAAAGCGGTAAACTAGTTGACTCAAATGTATATCGAGGTATGATTGGTAGTTTATTATATTTGACATCTAGTAGACCTGATATTATGTTTAGTGTATGTTTATGTGCACGTTTTCAATCATCTCCAAAGCAATCTCATTTGATTGCAGTCAAGTGTATTTTTAAATATCTTGCCGATACCATTGACCTAGGGTTATGGTATCCTAAGCACACTTCTTTCGATCTTATTAGTTATTCAGATGCGGATTATGCTGGTTGCAAAATTGATCGAAAAAGTACTAGTGGAGCATGTCATTTTTTAGGTCATGCACTTGTTTCATGGTTTAGTAAAAAATAAAATTCTGTTGCATTATCTACTATTGAGGTAGAATATGTTGCTGCAGGCAGTTATTGTGCTCAAGTTCTTTACATGAAGCAACAACTTGAGGATTTTAAACTTATGTACAATCATATTCCAATCAAATGTGATAATACAAGTGCTATAAATCTTTCAAAGAATCCAATACAATATTCTCGGACCAAACATATTGAAATTAGATATCATTTTCTTAGAGATCATGTGCAGAAGGACGATATTGTATTAGAATTCACTAGTACACATAATCAATTGGCAGACATTTTCACAAAACCCCTACTAAAAGATAGATTATGCATGATTAGAAGAGAAATAGAAATGATGCATGCCATGAATATTTGCTAGATACTTTTATTCCATTATCTCAAATGACCTACAGAAACTTGAGACGTTTAGCCTCATCATTCAAATGCATTTGCTACTTATAAATCATCATGCCATCATTGTCTAAAGGATTAGGCAATCAAAATGCAGAGGCAAGTAAGGATTTTAAATCCTTATTCTGTTGTTTTAAGTCTAATATTTTTTTGTTAGACTCTTGAACAAGTCGTTGAAGAACATCGATCTTCTCATTAAGCTTCTCTGTCTTCTGGGTTTTGGACTGCAACCGAGCGGAAAAAGCGACAATGGACCATGAGTATCGAGTTCCGAGACTCACAAGCTCGTAAATGGCATCATGATCTGATTTATTAGCCAAATCAGTATTTTGTTGTTTCATGGCGCCTACAACAGATGCAGAAATAGCTTGAGGTGAGGAATACCTCATATCTTGATCACGAGAAGCACTGAAAGAAAATTGATGAGCCATTGAAATTTTGTAGAGTGAGAATGAAAATGAACTACAGAGATGAGAAGAAAATTTGATGCGAATTAGATAAAACTAATGATTGTTTTATAAAGATGGAAATAAGTACAAGACAAACTGTCATCTCTTCAAATTTTACTTAGTCAAGTTTACAAGATATGCCGGATGCATATTGTCAAAAGTTATCAAACTAAGCCAGCGAGATTTATTGCAGATTGTCTCTATTTCTCTCGTGAAACGTTGCCATTATCTGCTGATGTTGACTCTGTGCTTGAACTCTCATTCGTTCCGATTCCTTTATTCGAAGTTTCAGAACACGAGCTAATTCTGCCAAATCTTTATTTTCTTGCTTTAACCTCTTGTTCTTTCTACCTTTATTTGCAAGCTTTTGATGCAGAATAGATATTTGATTGTCAAGTCGATCAACCTCATTTGCCCTTGCTAGTAATCTCCGAGACATAGTTGTAATAGAGGCAGCATATTGAGCACTATGAGTTTTTAATGCTACAACAACCTTAGAATCAGTCCTACCAGAAAAATGCATATCTGCTTCTATCATGGTGTTGACAACCTCATGAGATAAAATGACTGGTTGAGACGGTTCCTGATTCAAATCCGGAATATTAGACGAAATTTTCTCCACCATTCTATTTTTTTGAATAAACAGAAACTAGATCAATGAGTGGTGTGAAAGTTTATTTGAGTATCCAACAGGTGAAAATGATATTTTAAATAGCAACTTTCAAATCTCGATAATATTTAATTTTTCAACAACATCACGCGGATTTGAATTTGCTTCCGTACCGACTGTTAGAGCTAGACCTCTAACCTTTGCAGGTTTTGTCGGACACGCGTGGCTCCACACCGAATTGCCAGAGTTATACCTCCAACCTTTGCTGTATTTGTCGGACACGGATAACTTCACTTATTCAACTTCAAATCTCTGCAACATCTAATTCGTCAATAACATCAAGCAGATTTAAATCTTTTTCCGCACCGAGAAAATATAGTTCGGCTCTAGTTTTTGCAGTTTTTGTCGGGCACGGGTGGTTCCCGCACCGTTTTATTTGGTTATCGCTTATTGTGAAAAAAAAAAATCTTACTGAATCTAATTGCGATTCCTTTTTAATGATGCCAAAAAGGGGGAGAAGTTTTAGACGTAAATATTTAGATTTTTAACTCTGTTATATATGTTGAAATTATGTGTATTTATTACTTGAAAAACTAACGCATATTTTCAAGGGGAGCTTAAGCATTACTGCAAGTCTCAAAATTCCACTAAGTATTTGTCATCATCAAAAAGGAGGAGATTGTTGAATCCAAGGTTTTAAATTTCGTATCTACCTGTAGATTTTGATGATAACAAATAAATTCAAGTCTCAAGCTCAAATTATTTATGCAATGGAGAGAAGCGCACATCAAGCATAAAAGAACAAGTCTACAAATGAAGTTCATAGATTATTTTTGAACATCTCTTGATAAAATTCAAAATTAGATTAAAGCTCCAAATTATTCTTTTTTTCTCATAAAACATTAAATTATTTTTTTCACCTATGTAAGACATTTTTAAATGTCTTAGTTTTGAAAATTATGTTTTTCACATGTGCATAACATCATCAAACAAAATAATTTTGAAAATTATATTTTTTTATATTTTATATTGTGTATTTGATTTATAAGTGTTAATTTTTATAATATAACCCAATTCACCCCCCCTCTTATGTTAGTCATCTGGGCAACACTTTGAAAAACCATCAATAATAGAAAAATAATATCTCCTACCATTAGTTGATAAAATTGGGGTCAGACCCATACATCAAGAAATAGTAAATTAAAGGGCTTATTGGACCTAATAGGATAACTAGGATAAGGTAAGGCATGGGCCTTGGCCTAAGAACACGTAGAACAGTTGGAAAGCCCATGACTAGTAATTGGCAGGTTGAAACAACAAAGAGCAAGTACAATGATACTGGGAGAAGGATATTCCATATGAAGGTGCCAAAGATAATGTGAGCTACGGACTCCAATGCAGGCTTGAGATGAAGATGGTGACTGAAAGGAGGTCGAGGTCTCGATGGATGGAAGGACATACAATCCGTCTTCAACGGTTCCTTGAAGAAGAACAGCTAGGGAACGACAATCCTTCATAAGAAAGAATTATGGTGAAATTCAAAGAAAACTATATTATCTTGCTGAAATTGCCGAATCGAAAGAAGATTGCGGGAAATTAATAGAAAATGAAAGAGATTCTGTAAGAGAAAATTGCCAAAAGTTGTGCTGAGTTGTGCCGAGCCTTGGTTCTATATGGAAAAGGGTACTACCATCTCTGATACTCACTTGTTCAGACTCTTGATAAGGCACAAAATCGAGGTGTAGGTTAGAAAACTCAGAGGTGAAATGATGAGTTGTTGCTGTGTTTGGAAACCATGCAGAACTTAGGGAGTGTGGAAAAGGTACTGAAAGTGTAATTTGCTACCAAGGATGCTGGAGCAGAGATATGATATGCATGATCGAATTGATGGTAGCATGAAACAGTAGAGTGTCCAAGCTTATGACACACTTGACGGATAATGTTGGAGTGATTGTTGAAGTAGTTAGAGGAATGAGTTGCATCGTCCACAAGCCACCATGGAAGAAAGAAAGAGGCACAACCTCATCCTGAGGAAGGAGCAATAGTGGGCCTAATAGTTGTATTGTGAGCTACAAGGTTAGTGCCAAAAAATAAAGAGTGTGTTTGATAAGAAAGTCGGGACTCGTGGTTAAGCAAGTAATTATAGCGTTGATATGGGGAAGTGAGATCTTGTCTAGTAGTAAGGGAAGTAACAAGGGACTCATAATTAAACCCAAAACCTGTGAACAAGTAAATAGAAAATTTTTGGTCAGACAAGGAGTGACCCACCACACTAAGAGTGGAGTCTAGTGTTTTGGACTTATTGTAATACTCAAAAATCAACTTAGATCCCTTTTGAGTGTTAAGTTGAAATTGAGTATGCATTACATGAGTTGTGGATTGGGCATTGAACAAATTTTGCAGTGTATGCCAAACTTCATGTGAGGTTTAGCAATCCAAGACCTGTGTTAAAACATAATCAAAGAGTGAAGAATTTATAGTAGGGATTATTAGTTGATCTTGAAGCATCCGCTGTGTGTGTGTTGGATTAATATTACCACCAAGAATGGCATCTGGTTTGGGTAAGGATCCATCAACATGGCTAAAAAGTTGATGACCCTTGATAAAAGACACAATTTGGATTTTTCAAAGTAGATAGTTGTCTATTGTAAATTTAACAGGGATTTGATGGGCGGCAAAGGTAACAATGGAAGGGTTAAAGGGAGGAGGGTTGGTTTTTACAGAAGAATCTAAATGATTAGACGTGGATCACTACAACTCTGAATACCATGTTGAATCAAGCAAAACAGAGAAGCATATAAGATGTTTGTGTAAATGCTATAGTGTGGTGCAGAACAAATGATGACAGTGAAAATATATTTGCTTTCTATATTTCTTTAGTATAATCTAAAACTATATATATAGGCACATTGCATAACAACCTCAAGGCTTTTTGCCATTCATAAAACAACACTATATTTCTTTTGTACATTCTATTGATGTCTATATAGGCACATTGCATAACAACCTCAAGGCCTTTGGCCAATCATAAAACAACACCTAGCTACCATTCTATTATGTACGTATTCTATAATGTTACAATTCATTAGTCCTGGATATTCTCATTCAAGGTGGACAAGTGAGGCTGAGTTGGAGTAGTGGTGATTACAAGAAAAATGTATTTTTGTGACTAATTAATTACGATAAGAAGATTAATATTTATGATTAATTTTAACTATAAATAATTATTTTGATAGAATTAGTTGATTGTAAATAAACTGTTTTCTTGTAGTGAGTGATAGTGGCCTTAATAACCTTTATGAACATGATCAACTATTACGATGTTTTAATTAGTAGTTATCACGTAGATCATATTATGACTGATTATGAACATCTAGTTACTTGTTAGGAATCATTATTCTAGATAAATCGTACAATAAAGTACGTATTTTGTTTGCGTAGAATTACATCCTAAGAATTGTTTTTTCCAACTTACATAAATCTGGAAATGTAACTTATTTACATATAAAATTAATATATATATACAATATATATATATATATATATACACATAGAATAATGCTACTTTAACATCTCATTTTGACATAATGTATTTAATTTTTTTATTTAATAGTTAAAGAAGTAATTATTAGTACATTGATAATTTTTTTAAATATTTTAAAATGATAAAAAAATATCAATAATAAAATTGAAAAAAATTAAGAAGATGATTTTAGCGTAAGTGTAAATTGCAGTGGTGCTTGAGTAACATCGCTCATATACATATATTTTGTGGTAGCTGAGTAACTCATGTATATTAAGGTTTAGCCTATACCAAGCTCCGTGCATGTTATATGGCTCTCATGATTCCTATGGGATCAATATTAATTAAAAAAGTGATAAAACCCATTTTGAAAAGAGAGTTATAGGTGAGAAGACAATCATCTAATTGGTAATTTAATTCCTTGTATCGTTTCTACGGCCCTATCTTTTCTATGTTTTTAGAGTACTTCATTGATCTTGATTTGCTTATGTGAGCTTTTGCGTAAGAATGGGGGAACCATCTTTGTAATACTTGAGTGTATACAGCAGGATGTAGTAATAGCATGCATTCTTGTCACGACGTGTAAAATAAAATATAATAAAGAAATATTAAAAAAATTCCTTGGGTGTATACATGAGCAGGCTGCAGTAGTAGCAGGCATCATTCCCATTCTCATGATAAGTAAAATAAAAAAGAAAAAATTGATTGCAAGTGATTTTGTGCATTGATATGCGTATTCATTGATCAACATGATTAGTAAGAAAGTGAAACTTAAAAATAGTGCATATTTAAATTTTTAATATGGAGATAATGATATTGTTATGCAGATGAGGTCTTAAATTTGTTTGTACGTAACAAATTTTAATAAAAAAATTTAATTTTTTTTAAACAATTTGGCCTAATGTTTAGATAATTCAATGAGATAGAGGATGCTTAGATAATGAGTTGAGATGAAAGTTAAAAGTTAAATAAAATATTTTTTTCTAATATTATTATTATATTGAGATTTGAAAATGTTGAATTATTTATTATTAATATTATATTTTATACGAGAATTAAAAAAAATTATAACGATTAAATAAAATGAGTTAAAAGAATTTTTTAATCCAAACTAGTCATAAAATAACCAAGATGTCATGTTTATAAGAAAAAACTTATATAGAATTATGCTTAATCTGATGTCAACACTCTTATGGATATTGGTTATTTTGTTGCATATGATATATTGATGCAACAAAATGATTGAAAAATGAATAAAACAATAACAAATAATTTTATTATCATTTGATAATATCACAAATAATCTCTTCTCATCTCATTATTATTATACTTTTAAATTTTTATATAAAATAAAATAAATAATTCAACTTTTTCAAATTCTAAAATAACATTTTCATATTTTGAAATAAAATTAATATTAAAAAAATATTATAATAATATTTCATTTAATTTTTAATTTATTTTATTTCATCTTATCTATAAAAATAAATCAAAACTTCATATTATCATAATGAATTTTTTGAGTAATATTATGAACGCTATACGAATAAAAAGAAATAATTTATTTATGTTTGTCGGATAAAATATTAAAGATGTTAATCATGAAATCAATGACTAGTGAGTAATGGTATTATTATATAGTTTCAAAATACATATACGGGGAACCAACTAATTTTTGTACACTTCAGAACCAGCTACTTCCTCGAAAGGACCAAAAGAATTCTAGTTTCCCGCGCAACAACGAGCCACATGTTCATACGACGCCTGGTTTGAAAAAACGAGGAAAACGAAAAACACGGTTTAAAGCGGGCCACGTGTAATAGGAGCAAGTCGGTGACCAACTCATGCTTAGCTGTCATTGTTGCCCACCGCACGATCAAGACTAGCTCAGCTTCGTGGATCCTTCCCTGAGAAGATTTCTCACCGCCTTCGGGACAATAATTTGAATTTCAAAACTTTCCACACAAGCTTTATGTCGTGTGTGTGTGTATATATATTCTTGATTTCCCTATTGCATGAATATTTTCTGACTTCAAAATCTTAGGAGCTGAACTTCGTTGGAACCGCGATTTATTGACTGCTGAGAATGGAGGTGGACGAGAGATCTGAGGACGGGTGTATGACGCCGAGGCAGAGTCAATATCAGATTCCGGCAATCTCCGTTTGTCCGCCGCCGCCTCCGAAGAAAAAATCGCCAAGCAGAACGCTGCAGGACCCACCGAAGAATGGGTATTTCCAACCGCCCGATCTCGATTCCCTGTTCGCTGCTATATTTGCCTCTTAGAGCAAGAAAGGAAGCCTGCGCTGGGCAAACTGTCATGTTTTGCTTTTGCTTTTGTTGACTCAAGATGAGAATAGAACTGTTTTGTGAGGTAGAGTGAGCATTTAATTACTTTGTATATTTGTAGTAGTTTTCGTAGGGAGCAAAACGAATTGCTTGCGTAGATGAATTACCAGCAAAAATATAACCAGTAATTCTATATAGATCGTGGATTCGTTCCTTAGTTTGAGCTCTTGTTGTTCTTATGTGATTTCTTCTTATTTTGGGGGGTTGATTTAAGGAGGAGCGCTGGTTTCCAGTTGCAAACAGAGCTGAAGCATCAGAGGAACTGCATTGGGTGACGGGTCTTGTGAAATGGATTGTTTCCTAAAATTTAAGGCGGGGTGCTATTCAAATTAATTTTAAATGTAAAAAATTTGTCGGTCCTATTTATCTAAATATCTGGAAAATGAATGGTATTATATGATTTGTATCCCTTTTTGGTATTTTTCAAGAAGTTTGAAATTTTTATTTAGAATGTTTAAAAAAATTTTGAATTTGAAATTTAGATTTCTAAATCTCGAATGATGAACATTCTTATGTTAAATTTTGAATAGTCAAATTAAAAAATGAAATAAAATTATTTGTAAAAACAAATTAGACCTAATTTTTGATTATTTGTGAAAATAAATTAAACTTATTTTTCTTTTTGATAGAAAAATTCTGTTGTAAGATCACTCTTCAAGTTTGTTTCTAGAACTTTTACAGTTAAGTAGTTTGAGAAAATCTGAAAATATGTTTCTAAAGAGATTTATAAGAGTATTCTTATTAGATTTATAATCATTTTTAAAAAAATATAAATTTATATATTTATTAAAAAAATTTAGTCATATTTAATCAAAAATGAAAAGATAAAAATGAGAAAAATAAATAAAAATATTTTTTATGAATAGTAAAATTAAAATTTTGTTTAAAATTTATAAAAAGTATTTTTATTTTCTTCTCTCATTTTTATCTTTTTCACTTTTGCTCAAAATATGATCAATTTTTTTAATAAATATATAAATTTATATTTTTAAAAAAATAATTTTAAATAATCTAATAAAAATGTTTTAAACGAACTCTTTATAAAAGAAAAACGATTATATATTGCAGTGTTGCAATCTCATTTATATATAATATGATACCATTATATTTAGTTTAGATTTTTGTTGCAAAAATAGGAAAAATAGGGTCATGACTAGAGTTTGTCCCTAAAAGAACCAGGTGAAGGTGAACTCGCTGTCTAAGAGAGAATTATGTTGGAAATTGGAAGCCATTGACTTTGACGTTCTAGCTGATCACCGTCATCACCGTCATCACCTTACCTTTCGGTCTTTTTTCGCTGAATTGGTAGACCTTTTGGTCTTTCAATTCAATACAAAGAATTCTCGGTGAAGTTGTTCAATTAAAATCTATGATTCTATACAGTAGGATGAGTAAAGAGGTTTTTCAAAAGTGATCAACATTTCGCCTTTAGACTTTCAATAAGTAATAGTTATCTTTCTTTTGGAATGAAAATTTTTAGAACCTCATAAAATAAATCACATTTATCCATTGAATAGTTGTATAAATACAAAAATTTCTATTTTAAAAAAATATTAATGCTTTTTTAATTTTAATTTTAAAGATCATTTTCTAATCAACTTATAAAAAGAGTTATATAAGTTTCATTATCCTATCTGTTTAAGTTTATCACCGGAGATTTAGACATGAATGCTAGGAATCTATCATATCAAATGATGCCGGGTACAGTAGCTTACACCATAAAGACAATCGCAAGGTAGTTGTTTGTGAAAATGTCTCAAACAGCACCAAAGCATGGAAACTCGGCACTTGATTTTGTCAACACGTAAAAACACCATTGTCATTAGATAGTTCACCCAGAAATTGGTATATAGGATCAGATGCAAAGTGTCGGCTCTAGTACTGAAACTTTTGGCTGTGGTACTAAAAGTTGTCCTTTTGGAGAAAACATATTTATAAGTCAATATTGGAAATTAAGCACACACTTGTGGGCCAAAACACTTTAGTTTGTTTTATTTTATTTTCTTCCTTACAAATCAAATTATACAAACAAAAGTACTCTTCTATGGTCACTTTGCCAGCATGTGGGTTGGGGCTCTGAGCCTCTGACCCTAACCGAGTCATACTCCAAAGACTGCAAGCTCTTCTCAATGCAATTATGGCGCCTCCAAACCCTTACTGATCTTGTGATGTAGCCTGATGTATGTGATTGGGCTTTGGCCCAAATGTCATCCTTTCTCCTGAATGAGTCGTTTTATTTGGTAAGACATATCCGTATACATATTGGAAAAAGTTTTTTTGAAGTTTGTTTTTAAAATTGGAAGATTTTAAATACGATAGAGATAAATACATAAAATATTTATTATTTTTTGGATAGACTAAATGTATCCTAAATGTACAATAGTGTATCAATTTTCATCCCACTTTATAAAGGAGCTTG
Organism: Platycarya longipes; assembly: GCA_036559045.1. Lineage (NCBI taxonomy): Eukaryota > Viridiplantae > Streptophyta > Magnoliopsida > Fagales > Juglandaceae > Platycarya > Platycarya longipes. Next base: position 40,405,360 of record CM071797.1, read on the forward strand.
CATGTTCTAAACTAAGACAATAAATGAACCAAATCGTATGATTGCTTGTTTGACATTTATTCAGCTAAATTCAAATTGAACTCAAGTTGTGAAAAACATCTTGATTATGAATGCAGAAATTGGTTTGATGTGTAAATAATACATACCTATTAAAATTCAACACGGCTTGGTTGCTTGTTAAGGTCTGTTTGGTTTATATTTGACTCTACTGATTAACTCAATTTTATTAGAGTTTGTCCAAACATTAGTGGATATATATAATATGTATAACTTATTCTTATATATAAAGATATGCTGCTATATATATTAAATTTAATAATAAAGTATGGTAACTTTATAGTTAAATATGTACTATATAATCTAGCAATTTAAATCTAATCATTTATGTCTATATATTGAATATAATACATAGTTATACATTACTTAATCAAGAACTTAAGTGGTTAAATTATAGTAGCTATTTTATAATATATATATATATATATATATATATATAATAGTTAGTATGCAGGGCTTTGTAGTTTTATCTATTGCAATGTAAGAACCATATAAAAATGTATTCATAAATTTTATAAACTTATAATTCAATTTAATATTTTCTTCGTATTTTTCATTATTCAACTCATTTATATACAAATAAAACAATATTTAAAAGAGTGTGAGTATAACTCAAAAACTCAAGCAATAACTTAACTCAGCTTAGGCTCATTAAAGAGCATGAGCAAAGATAAAAATAGCTCGACTCAAATTGAGCTCTTATTTGAGATAAACGCAAAGATTGACCCAACTCGAATTGATGATTATAACCCTAGTCTAACTTTATATAGCATAAATACTTGTTTTTTTTTTCTCCCATTTGAAGACACCCTAAGATGAGAAAATCTTGGTCCCTTGATGGGTCCTTCGGTATTGATTGTTTCCTAATGAACCACACAAACATTTTCAAAAGCTTTGACCAATCAATTAAGGCAATTCCTTGGGGGTTAGGTGGACATGAGCTTTTCTAATTACAAACATTTTGATTACATGGGTCTACAGTGGTATGACATCTCAACCCTTGGTACCGTTCACTTAAAGGGGCAGATATGAATCCTTTTCATAACTGGAATGGATCCGGTGGTGCATCACTCTCCCCTCCCCGAGCAGTTGTCACTTCTGCAGAAACAGATCAATGTTCACCAACTTATAGACCAGAAAATCCAACGGCTATCTTTTCGTTTCAGCTGCATCTGATTTCTACACTTCTCTAATATATCGGTCAGCTTCCCACGCTATGTTTTTCATGCACCATCAGACTAGATTGGGGATGACATGAGGGAGAAGAGACCAGGAAAAATCATCATTTGGACAAGCAAATGTAAGCGTGGAAAAATCCAAGCCTCTGAATTATCATGATATTCTAATTAATTCTAGCTAGCTGTTTGCTTTCTTCAAACTGATCATTTAAATTATATGTGATTAAAATTAATCTAGCTAGCCAGCTCGATATATTAATTGCAGGACTTAGATCTCTTATATATTCCTTCGTTTCAAAGACAAAACAGTTGAAAAAGAGGCCCATGGGATTATTCCATTTGAAGGGAAGTAGGAAATACTCATATTACCTCCCTCTAGATAACTCGTACGAACCAAGATCAGGCAATTCAACTACCCATCTCCTTCTATAAGCTACATGCATTTCCATTCTAATGCATGCAGTTTTCCTACCAATATTTGTACTATTGGGAATACATATATATACATACATATACATATATATGTAGATGGGAGAATTTTGGAATAGTGTGGTGCTGTGTGGATCGAAATGATGATGAGTAGCTCATTATCAATTGTGTTATGATTTGCCCCGAAAATTTTGGAGTGTCCTAATTAAACTAACCTCTATCTGATCAAAATAACTAAGAGTGTGATGAGACAAATAATAAGCACTAAACTTTTTCCCCTTTTATCTTGCAATAACCGTTAACCAGCTTATGATGAATAATCAATTACAAAAATACTGTTTATTTGAGATCAATTATTTCAAACGAAATGTTTATTTTCAATTAAAATGAATTAGTTTTCATCGTAAATAATCTTTCTTCATCGTATATGATTGATTACAAATGCTTATATGTTTTTGTAGTGACATGTGATCGCAACTAAAATTGGAAAATTAGCGTACGTGGGACCGTGGGTATTGTCACTTAATGGAAGTATCAATCTGCATATATGTCTTGTTTACCTCTGGATTTTCGTATTTTTGTTTCGAAAAAAATCCTATTTTTGCATGTCGAAAAGAGCACCCTTTTTTAGACCCACTGAGTTCAGACATCATATTTACCAACCCTTTAGAGACAGATAACATTGATAATTGAAGCATAAACAAAAATGAAATAAATATTTATGTGTGCACAGATATACACACACACACACACACACACGATCGATCAACATCATGTACACGTTGATATTGATAATTTAGGCCGTGTACATGTAGGAGGCGATAATAATTAGACATCTAGAACGCCGGTGGGGATTGATTAATTGACTTTTTAACTGCATATAACTATGACAATTTACAACAATTATCTATAATATTTTGTCTCCGTTTGGTTTTGGTGATTGAACTCTAGCAATAAGAAGAAGGTCTCGAAGGTAATCAAATCCCATTAAGATGGCATAGCAAAAGTTTTACTTTATCAACACTCTACAATTCAACTTGACCAACAGCGCTTAATTACGCGGGCAGACCATGTGACCATGACAAAGTACGAAACCCGGCCCATGAAAACCCCTTCTCTTTTCTTTCAGCCACCTAATTCTCCGCATATATATTATAATGACCCTCACAGGGTACGTAACAGGGTATCCTACTGATCTTTGCACCCAAAGAATTCCGACCTTTCAGACAACACCTAAAGATCAGAAACACAGACAGATCAAAGGGATGACCTTTACAACTTCCCCGAATGTTCCTTCATTTGCTTCAATGGCGGTTCTGCTGATCTTCGGTCTCTTTGTGCTGTCGGCATTGCCAGAATTTGCAGAAGGGATAACGAGGCACTACACATTCAATGTACATTACTAATTTGCAGCCTCGAGCCTTCTTTTTGCATATAATATAAACTGTTTGTAAATTGAAACAGATGTTTTCTAACTTTTTAAGTTGCCATGATGCATGTAAAATATTAAAGATCAAGTACCACAACATGACGAGGTTGTGTCATACAAGGAGCATTATCAGTGTCAACGGGCAGTGTCCGGGGCCGCGGGTGGTGGCGAGGGAAGGAGATCGAGTCATTGTTAAGGTGGTTAATCATGTTAAAGAAAATGTTACGATACATTGGTATGTAACTTAATTACGTTTTATTTTTCTGTTTATGAACATATAATATATATCCAACTTATAATAAATAATAATTACTACGTGAATATTGTATGCTAACTAATAATTGTCTAATTGTTTGTAAAATTATATGCGGTTTTTTTTTGTTTTTTTATGTTGTTATGAGAGAACTACAGGCATGGAGTTAGGCAGCTTAGAAGCGCGTGGGCAGATGGACCAGCTTATATCACGCAGTGTCCTATACAAACTGGACAGACCTACACATACAATTTCACCATTATTGGACAAAGAGGAACTCTCTTATGGCATGCTCACATCTCATGGCTAAGATGCACCATTTATGGACCCATCATCATCCTCCCCAGGCGCAATGAATCTTATCCCTTTGTCAAACCATACAGGGAAATTCCCATCCTATTTGGTAACTCCATCCCTACTTGTATATATAACAATATTTCTGGAGAATATTTCTGGTTATGATCTGAAATGATTCTCGTTTCTGCATGGCTTTTTGGATTTTTCAGGAGAATGGTTTAACGTAGACCCGGAGGCTGTGATTAAACAGGCTCTCCAGACAGGATCAGGTCCCAATGTCTCAGATGCATACACCATTAATGGTCTTCCGGGGCCATTGTACAACTGCTCTTCTAAAGGTATCTAAAAAGCTCATGCACTCTTTTTTAAAAGAGTTTATTAAGAAACTTTTAGTTGTAAATAGTTATTTGAATGAAATTAACTGACTATAAAAAGTTAATTTTTTTGTAGTAAAAATGAGATAATGTCTTATATAAAATTTAGGATAATTCTTAGATAACGTGAGATTTTCCTTTATTCTCTTTTACTTGTGGGCCGATCTTTATCGTACTCCTACAAATAAATCTCGTTAGATCAATGGGTGAAGCGTATTAATGAAATGTTTGACTCCAATACTATAAAAATACTTATATACCATTTTCTGATATTAAACTCACGACGATCTCTTTCTAAGTCCAACGAATTTGCGAATCGATCTACATATCAATATCATTGCATTTCTATCTAAATTTTAAATCTGCATCATTTTTATTAAAGTTCAACTTTCAGACAATCACGTTGGATAGATGCTTGTGAGCCAGAATCGCTTATAATTAACCAATTTTTTCTAAAAATTTTCAGTATCTAATTAGTACATAGGTTCAAGAGTTAATGTCAAACGTCGGAGCATGATTTGTTGGGGGGTTTTGCAGATACATACAAGCTAAAGGTGAAGCCGGGGAAGACGTATCTACTCCGCTTGATCAACGCTGCACTCAACGACGAGCTCTTCTTCAGTATCGCCAACCACACTCTCACCGTCGTCGATGCCGACGCTGTGTACGTTAAGCCTTTCGAAACAGACAAGCTCCTCATTACCCCAGGCCAAACCACAAACGTTCTCCTGAAAACCAAGCCTAGCAACCCCAATGCCACATTCCTCATGGCCGCCAGGCCCTACTTCAGCGGCAGGGGCGCATTTGACAACTCCACCGTTGCCGGATTTCTCCAATACGAACACCCTTCACACCGATCATCCTCTTCCATTAAAAATATTACTCTTTTTAAACCAACTCTCCCTGCCATCAATGCCACAAACTTCGTCACAGATTTCGCCAGAAAATTCCGTAGCTTGGCCAATGCCCAGTTCCCTGCCAACGTTCCCCAAACTGTGGACAGGAAGTTTTTCTTCACTGTCGGACTTGGGACCCACCCGTGCCCTTCAAACACAACCTGTCAAGGACCCAGCAACGTCACAAAATTCGCGGCTTCAGTTAACAACGTATCTTTCGTGCTCCCGTCGGTGGCCATGCTCCAAGCCTACTTTTTCGGACAGTCGAATGGGGTTTACACCACTGATTTTCCGGCGAACCCACCGGTGACATTCAACTATACGGGAACACCGCCGAATAACACTAACGTGAGCAACGGCACGCGTGCGGTGGTGCTACAGTTCAACACGAGTGTGGAGCTGGTACTGCAAGACACGAGCATTCTTGGCGCCGAGAGCCACCCTCTCCATCTACATGGTTTTAATTTCTTTGTTGTCGGACAAGGTTTGGGGAACTATGATCCAAACAAGGACCCTGCTAAATTCAATCTGGTCGACCCTGTTGAGAGGAACACCGCCGGTGTTCCTGCCGGTGGTTGGCTGGCTATTCGCTTCCTAGCAGACAACCCAGGTACAGTACGTTGATCTATATATTTAAGTTTTTAAATTTATAAAACAAATTAGATTATATTATATAATTGTTATTGACTCGTGTCATGAACAGGGGTGTGGTTCATGCATTGTCATCTAGATGTTCACACGAGTTGGGGGCTGAGAATGGCGTGGATTGTGTTGGATGGACCGCAACCGAACCAGAAGTTACCACCGCCACCATCTGATCTTCCAATGTGTTAAAGACAATAATAATTTGCCATTGTTCCGATCGGGATAAGCGGCTAGGCATCCGATTTCGTTTTTCTTATTGTGATTCCCCAAAAAGGCACCGAGTGATTCATGTTTTTTCGTCAAGTTTTTGAACTTTTTAACTGTTATAAATCACTTTTGTTTATTCTTTAGGACCAAGTGCATGCTTTCCCTTAATTTCATGTATTGATCCGCACTCTGCTTGCTATGCTGCTGCTTTTGTTTTGAATTTTGTTAATTCAGTTCTTTACAAGGGATCACATATTTTATTTATACGCATTGATTTTATTTATTTATTTTGTTTTTAAGATTATTTAAGAGAGTAATGCTACTTTTTATTTTATTTATTATTCTCTCTACATCTCCTAAAATTACATTGAAAAATTATTTATTATATTTTATTTATCTATCATCATTTTATATCACGTTAAGAAATATTAAAAAGATAATAATTAAACACTACAAAGAAAAAAAGTATTCGTAACAAATTATTTATGACGAATATAGAATCATTTTGACAGATAATAATTATTTTGATAGAAAACAATTAATCGCGAATAAGCATTTTTCTTGTTATGAAAATTATAATGATGAATATAACCTTTTAATAAAATTTAACGATTAAAATGATAAAATTTAAGGTAAGTAACAATTCTAATAAGATTTTATTTGTTTGAGAGACAAAATCCAAGCTTACCATGATGTGTAATCAGAATTGAAGCTAGATCATCTCTGAATGCGATTTCTGCTCCATATGAATGGCCATTGTACTTTTGCTTCCAACTAAAGTATGGTTCGATTACTTATGAAATGTTTGATAGTCGAGGAAGAGATTTGAAAAAAAATAAATTAATAAAAACTCGACACAAGTACTACTGGATGGGGCTGAGAAATTAAGAAAAAAAGTACTACCGGATGGTGCATGCATCCTGTCACAGAGTTTTGGAACTTAAGCATCATAATTACTCATATTTTAATGACTAATACCCGTCACTTTAATTTCTAGGTCTACCTGCGTGAGCTTAAATTAAGGAAAATGAGTTTTAAACACTTTCTTAAGAAGATTATTATTATTATTATTATTATTTTAAATTTAAGTCAAGTTCAACAGTAGCACTCTGGCAAGTGAGATTATTATTAACTTTGGGGATCAGGGGTGTGTTACAGGTAATGCCTCCAACAATCACTTAAAAACAACTCAAATGACATATTATAAATAAATAAATAAATAAAAGAGAGGAAATGAGTAGCTAGCCTCGGACATCCCATGATTTATTGAATAATGAGACTGGTTTCTTAACCAAGAAAATAGCCATTTTCATAGACAATGTTACCAGCATAGTTTGGGGAGCATTATAGTCCATGAAGTGAACTGTAAAGCATCATGTGTAAAATCTAGCAAAATTTAATGTTGCATGCAACAAAAGTTGTTGAAATATGTGACTTATATTTAATGTGTGTACACCAACAAAAAGCAGATACTAGATTAAGCAAATAGTTGCGTAGCGAGTGAGAGTTAGTATAAATACATCCGTATAGTTAAGAAAATTTTTATATAGTGAAAATTTTGACGCTCACTCATATAGATGTAGACACACCGCCAAACCACGTTAAATTTATATTATTTTTTCTTACTTTCTCTTTTGATTATTCTGTATATTTATTATAATTGCCGTATAGTAATAACAAGAGTGAACTATATTCTTAATTGGATTGGAGCGGCCAGAGAATATCTCGAATTAAGAAAAAATAGACTTGACTCCCTTTTATATAGAGTAGAAAATACGACATCAACTATTCAAGATTTTTGGAGGTTGGGTCTGCAGTACACACCTAGAATCTGGCTGGGAAGTATCAAATTTGGAGGTTGAGTATGATGGACTAAAATGGTAGGTGCAGTAATGTATAGTAGTAGAAGAAGGTAGTTGATAGGAAAGAGAGAAATGGAGCTAATAAAGAATAAAACGTTAGTTAAGGCCCGGTTTATTTATGGGATTGAAATCAACAATTCAAAACATATTTTAAATTCATTATTATAATTTTTCAAATTCTTATACAAAATATAATAAAAAATTTAACTTTTTCAAATTTTAAAACACATTTTCAAATTTCAAAATAAAACTAATATTAAATAAATATATTACAACAATATTTTATTTTATTTTTAATTTTTATCTCATCTCATCTTATCTCTGAAAATAAACCCAACCTTGATGTTTGTGTATATAGGGAAAGATGAAGACAAAATGAGAAGAAAAAAAAAATAGGTGAGAAGATCCTTTCCTTCATCTGTACCTTCTTCACGAAATAAGCTAGAGGAAAGGTAAAAGTGGGTATTTTGGAGAGGAAGGAGGAGAAAGGAGAGAGCTTCTCTACTCTCTCTCTCTCCTAACAATCTTATTGATTTTTATAATTTATCTCAATTCATCTCATCTCATCTCATCTCTTCTTGTATTATCATTATAATTTTTTCAAATTTTCATATATAATAAAAATAAATAACTCAACTTTTTAAAATTTCAAAACAAAATAATATTAACAAATTATATTCTAATAATATTTTATTCAACTTTAATCTCAACTCAACTTATCTCATCTTATTTGCAAAAACAAACAAAACAAGACTTCGTTTGGATGTTGAGATGGCCTCATCACATCTGATTTCATCTTAATATCTAAATACCACTCAAATACAAATTATTTTCAATTTTAAAAATTCAACTTTCATCTAATCATTATAATTTTTTCAAACTTTTAAACAAAACAAAAAAAATAATTCAACTTTTTAAAACCAAAAAATAAAAATACTATTAATATTTATATTCTAAAATATTTTAACTTTATAATATTTTCATTCAAATTTTATTTTCTACTTTGCCAAAACCTCATAAGATATTTTAGCTCAAATTATTTTATTATTATTTATATATTTCTCATCTCATTTCAATATTTAAATTAAGTTTAAAAATTCTTTTTGTTAGCGATGATAAATAAAAAAAGAGTAAACAAAAAGTAAAATCAATCATTCACATCATAAAACTTGTGGTTAAGCAACGCGGTAAATCCTAGTTAGTAGGTTGTGTCAGATCAAGAGCCAAAACGGGTAAAATAATTTTTCGGCCCAAGTCTAGCTAATTGAAAATTTACCCCCCAAAAAGAGCACCGGATCCTTGTCGGGTCCGGTCATCAACCGGGCTGCCACAAACAGACTCCACACAAAGAAGCCCAACACTCTTCACCCATACAAAATAGTAAATACTCCATCCACCCCGGAAAAAAGGGGGGAAACAAATGTTAGAGATAGCTGCTGTTCCAGGACTCCTCTTGCACCAGATTCAGCCGAATCAAGTCAAACTGATTTTGTTGCTTAATTTGTTATTCATTTAGTCTGTTTAGTCTATTATCCTTTTTCAAATTTCTGTTTAGATACTTAGTTAGATATTTAAACATTTGAATTCTTGATCTTATCTGCAAATGTAATTCAAACCTCCTGTACACGTCTATATATATCAATATACATGAGAGTGCTGGCAACACAAAAACCAGACTTTATTTTCATTCTGACTTGGTATCAGAGCAACCATTGCTCACGCAAATTGATCCATATGGCCTCATACAATTCCACTCCTGCTTCCGCTTTCATTATTCCAAATGTTACCTCACTAGTTTCTGTCAAACTCGATGGAACAAATTACTTGAATTGGATCACCCAATTCACCCCTGTGCTTAGAAGCCATGACTTGCTAGGCATTGTTGATGGGTCTGAAAAATGCCCTATTCAATATCTTGTTGATTCCACTGGGAAATCTACCTCTGATCTCAATCCAGATTATCTGGTTTGGCAGAAGAAAGATCAATTTATTTTGGCATGGTTAAACGCCACTCTCAGTGAAAAAATTCTGTCCACAGTTTATGGGCTTACAACCTCTAAGATGGTTTGGAACACCCTAGCCACCAGATTTGCTCCTCAATCCAGATCTCGCATTTCACACCTCAAAAGACAGCTTCAAACCCTGCAACAGGGTACTCGATCCTGTTCTGATTATTTACTTCTGGCCAAGAGTTGGTCTGACCAGCTTACAGCAGCAGGTAAACCTGTAGATGAGGAAGACTTAATTTCTTATGTTATTGGTGGTCTCAACTCTGCCTATAACCCCTTTATTACCTCTCTCAATTTTGCCACTAGAGACAAACCCATATCTTTTGATGACTTCCAAACTGAATTACTCAACTTTGAGCAGCTGCTTGAATCTCAGACCAAAACACTTCCCAGTGATGGCACTCAATTTGCCTTTTTCACCAACAAACCAAAGGTTCCATATGGCAAGAAACCAAAATATTCCAACCAGCAAGCCAAGCCTTCCTCATACTCTCAACCCACCTCCAACTCCAACTCTGGCCAAAACTCTTCCAAACCACCATCCTCTGGCAGTCCCTTCTCTTCCAATAAATTCCCACCGTGTCAAATCTGTGGTAAGACCAACCATCAGGCATTAGATTGCTATCATAGAATGGATTTTACTTATCAAGGTCGACATCCACCAGCTCAACTAGCAGCCATGGCAGCACATACTCATGGCACACAAGAAGTTGAACAACCATGGTACCTTGACAGTGGAGCAAACAATCATATCACATCTCAACTAGACAATCTGACTTTACAGCAGCAGCCCTATCAAGGCAATGACAAGGTCACAGTAGGGAATGGAGGAGGCTTGGTCATCACAAACACTGGTTCCTCTATGCTTCTAAACCTTAACAAACAATTTCTTTTGCATAATATCTTACACTGCCCTCATGCATCCTCAAATCTGTTGTCCATACAAAAATTTTGCAGTGACAATAGCTGCTACTTTGTCCTAACAGCTTCTCATTTCTTTGTCAAGGACCTACAGACCAGGAAAATTCTCCTTCAAGGGCAGAGTGAAGCTGGCTTATATCCTATGTATCTCAAGCAGATGAAGCTCAACACATCAATTCCAAAAACTGCGCACATTTCATCCTTCACTGCATTACAAGGGGTCAGAGCTCCAATTCATATCTGGCATTCCAGACTTGCTCATGCCTCGGAGTCTATAGTGTCTAGAGTTGTTAGAGAGTCTCTTCTTCCTATTTCTGGTCCTGTAAAGCACAATAATGTTTGTGAATCGTGCCAAGTTGCCAAAAGTCACAAACTCTCTTTTCCCGAGTCCAATAACAGATCAAAACATCCTCTTGAGTTAATACACTCAGATGTTTGGATTTCCCCTGTTTCCTCAGTCAGTGGTTGTAAACTTTATGTTTTATTCATTGATGATTTTTCAAGATTTACATGGCTGTTTCCCTTAAAGCATAAATCTGATGTATTCTCTTGTTTCATCAAGTTTAAACAGTTAGTTGAAAACCAGTTCTCACAAAATATCAAACAATTACTCACTGATAATGGTGGAGAATACATTTCCACTGCATTCCAAAGTTTTCTGTCAGCCAATGGCATTCTCCATAAGCAAACTTGCCCTCACACATCGGAGCAAAATGGAATTTCTGAAAGAAAACACAGACATATCACTGAAACAGGTCTATCTCTCTTAGCTCAATCTCAACTTCCATCTTGTTACTGGGTTGATTCTTTCCTCACAGCAGTGTATGTCATCAATAGACTTCCTACACCAGTACTAAGCAATCAATCTCCCTTTTTCACTTTGTTTAACAAGCAACCCGATTACACATTCCTCAAGACTTTTGGTTGCACCTGTTATCCTCTACTCAGACCATATAATCCCCACAAATTAATCTTTAGGAGCACCAAGTGTGTCTTTCTCGGGTATAGCTCAAATCAAAAGGGTTATCGTTGTCTGGACTTAAAAACAAAGAAGGTTTATATCTCTAGGCATGTTATATTTGATGAAATGAGCTTCCCTGCTTCTGCTACACAGGATCAAGCTGCTGCCACTTCCACCTTGCAGGGAAATTCTCACTCTTCTATCAATCCTCCACAATCAGGTTCATCTTCCAATCCCTTACCACCTATTTCAGTTCCTTCATTTATTAATTGTGAAACCCCAAACTTTTCCACTTCTGTCTTACCTACATCAACATTATCTGAACCTGTTCCCTCACATTTTAGCCCACTTCCCGTGATCAATACACCCACTTCTAATACACCATCTGAGCCAAATCCTAGTGAATCATCCCAGCTATTTCCTACTTCACATCCTTCCACAACCACACCTATCCCTGACCTCTCCTCAAATCAAATTATTACACGCTCCAAAACCAATTCCTCCAAACCAAAACAGTTTCCAGATTATCAACTATACTATTCTACCAAATACCCATTACAAGCCCTTTCTGCCATTACATTACCTCTTGAACCAAAAACCTATAAAGAAGCAGTGAAGGACCAGCGATGGTTTGATGCTATGCAAGCTGAATACCAGGCTTTACTAGACAATCAAACTTGGACTTTATGTCCTCGGCCTTTACACAAGAAAGTTGTGAGAAATAAGTGGGTGTTTAAACTGAAACAGAAATCAGATGGAACTATTGATCGATACAAGGCCAGACTAGTGGCTAAAGGCTTTGATCAAATTGATGGGGTGGATTTCACCGAGACCTTTAGTCCTGTCATTAAACCAGCAACAATTAGATTAGTGTTGGCCCTAGCTGTCCATCACAATTGGTCTATTAGACAACTTGATATCTCTAATGCCTTTTTGCATGGTTATCTTGAAGAGGAGGTGTATATGGAGCAGCCTAAAGGGTTTGAGGATCCTAATTTTCCTAATTATGTGTGCAGATTACACAAGTCCATCTATGGACTAAAGCAAGCTCCTCGAGCTTGGTTCTTGAGATTGTCCCAAGCATTACTTGCTCTCGGGTTCAATGGCTCAAAGGTTGATTCATCACTTTTCACATTTCACCACAACAACATTTCTATTTTTGTGCTTCTCTATGTTGATGATATCATACTTGTAAGCAACACAGCCTCATCCATTGATCATCTCATCAATCACCTTGGTGCTGACTTTGCTGTGAAGGATCTCGGACCTTTATCTTATTTTCTAGGCATTCAGGTCACCAGCACCTCAGAAGGGCTCCATCTCAGTCAAGCAAAATATGCTATTGACTTATTACATCGCACCAAAATGGCTGGGGCTAAACCAGCTCCTACACCTTGCACCTCTGGAGCTAAACTCTCAAGATTTTCAGGGGACCCTCTCACTGATCCCGCGGAGTACAGAACATTGGTGGGTTCCTTACAATATCTCACGCTTACTCGACCTGATCTCTCATATAGTGTGAATCAACTTTGTCAATTTCTCCATTGTCCAACCACTGACCATTTGGTGGCAGCTAAACGAGTCTTGAGATACATAAAGGGTACTTTACACTTTGGCCTCAAACTCAGCAAGGGCACACTTCATCTTAATGGTTTTTGTGACTCCGATTGGGCTGGTTCCCCCGATGATAGGAAGTCTACCTCTGGCTACTGTATATATCTTGGACCATGTCTCATATCCTGGTCAGCTAAGAAACAACCAGTGGTAGCCAGGTCGAGCACAGAAGCAGAGTACAGATCGATGGCTTTCACAGTAGCTGAACTTTACTGGCTCAGGATGCTTCTACGGGAACTTCACATTCCAATCATGACGACTCCCTGTTTATGGGTGGACAATGTTGGTGCTTTGGCGCTCTCTTCCAATCCAGTCTTCCATGCTCGTACTAAACACATTGAAGTAGACTACCACTTCATTCGAGAAAAGGTTTTCAATAGAGATATCCAAGCTCGATATATTCCTACAGCTGCACAACCGTCTGATATCTTCACCAAAGGCTTAACTTCATCTCGGTTCCTGTTCCTTCGTGACAAGTTGATGCTTTGTGACCTCCCCATCAACTTGAAGGGGGATGTTAGAGATAGCTGCTGTTCCAGGACTCCTCTTGCACCAGATTCAGCCGAATCAAGTCAAACTGATTTTGTTGCTTAATTTGTTATTCATTTAGTCTGTTTAGTCTATTATCCTTTTTCAAATTTCTGTTTAGATACTTAGTTAGATATTTAAACATTTGAATTCTTGATCTTATCTGCAAATGTAATTCAAACCTCCTGTACACGTCTATATATATCAATATACATGAGAGTGCTGGCAACACAAAAACCAGACTTTATTTTCATTCTGACTCAAAGAGGGAGAATATCTACTTCTACCGTACGTAATATAAGGAATCATGATAAAGTTGAAGGATTACCAGGACTAGGAGAAGGGGAAAAGCTGACTAGAGTAGTCTCACGTTGTTTGCTGCAGAGGATGGTTAGGACGGGATTATCAGAAATAAAAAGTTTTAGATCTTCATAATATATCAACACACTTGCATTCGACACAAAAACCCGGAAATATACATGTTAGCTACTAATATTTGATACATCAATGCTACAGCATAAGCTTGGAAAAGTACTGCTCGAATTCTTGATCGATGGTTGGTTTCCTAGTTCCTGATGGAGCCTCTGCATACAAAACATTAAAATTATTTCTCCATCCAGTAAATGATAAAATAACAAGCCAACCAATTAGAGGTATAGATTATAGCAAAATCGATTCACAGAAGAAGATGATTTATCTTAAAAATCCTATTTTTCCACATCCACATCCACTTCCTATCTAATCCTAAATTACCTTGGTTTACAGTCCATCTTCCCGATGAAAGAACGTACATACTCGAGTTAACACCATTGGAAAAGAGAACATCTTCAATATCCTTATCCGTAAGTTGTTCAAAGCTGTCATTTCGATATTCTGAGCAAGAGTAATCGACTTCATCACTGATGTCTAGGAGGTTCTCATCAAGGTTCTGAAATGCTCGTGATCCATCATCAAGGGTAGAACTCTCTCCAATCAGAAGTGCGAGGTTATCTTTACTTAAACCAGAAGAGAAGTCAGTAATATCGTTTAAGTCACCATTGTCAAAATTACCAGATGAAGGGGAAGGTCCCTCGAACAGGTTCTCTGTTGCATACTCTAGTTGGACTTTAGCTCCACCAAAACTGCTGCTATCGTTTGCTGATTCAGGTTCCGACTCATCATCCATGGCTGCTCCCTCTGTTTTTTCAGTTTTTATGTTTGTAAATATGATCTCCACTCCAGGATTTGTTTCGAACATAGGGACTGGTTCACAAGCAAAGCTCCGAGCCCATAATTTATGCTTTGGTTTAGGCAAATCCAATTGCTCTGCCTGTAATTTTCTTTTCTTGTTCAAGTTAACAATGTTGTCCTTGAGCCTCTTTTTGAGATGGAAGCTGAAGTGTAACAAGGAAATATTTATAGGAAACAAGAAAGGCCTGAGAGGAATGCTGCATGTCGCAATAATTTAAGTCAAATATTTAAAAGGAATGTGCATAGCATGACCGCCTTTTGTCTTTGCTAGCTCAAAATAAAGAGAGAAACATGAAGCTCACTTTTCAAAATTGCCAAGTTTAACCTCAAATTTGGTTTAGAACTACACAAAAGAACATTTGTTGAAAAATCCAGCAGAAACATTCACTACCAAAAATCAAATGACATGGACAAAAAATGAATGAGATAATCCTTACTGCCAAGAACCTTCAGTTATAGGCACCAAGAAGATAATAGCTACAATACAGAAGATATGAACACAACAGCATTTGAACCTGAAATACAAAATAAAAGACACTATCTTTGGTTCCTTTGGTTGATGTGTATTAGTGGTGAGTCTACTGTACGGCACATGGTCAACCATATAGAGGTTCTTAAAACATGGCATCAGGATATGACATTGTTGAACAAGGAACAACAAAAAATCCCCTGTTTGAGGTCATCTTAATATCGAAACCTAAATATATCTCTATCTTCCGTTAGCCTACTAACTAGGGCTGTAAAAAGACTGGATCGAACCGGTGGACCGGACCGGACCGGACCGGACCGGTTGTCCCGGATCGAGACCGGACCGCACCGAATGAAATTCGGTCTGGTCCGGTCCAAATTTTACATGAACTGATTAATTCTGGTCCGGTCCGGTCCAAAGGATTTCTCCCCTTGGACCAGACCGAACCGAACCCTACATATATATATATTTATATATGTATATATAAAAATAGTATATAAATTATAATATTAATATTAATATAAATTAATATATTAATATATAATATATATTAACATATTAATATATAATATATACTTTTATAATATTAACATATTATTATTTATAGTGTTATTAGTTATAATTTACTAACATACCTAATATATAATATATACTAATATATTAATATATAATATATACTCTTATAATATTAACATATTATAATTTATCGTAGTTAAATTTGAGCCAAAAAAAAAATTTGATCATTATAGAATTTTAAATTAAATTTGGCCCATTAAATCATATAGGATACCCCTGGACCGGACCGGACCGCCCCTGGACCAAATTGGACCAGACCGGTATGGACCGAACTCCTGTTTGGTCCGGTCCAGGGTGAGAGAATTCTTGGACCGAATGGAATTGGTCCACAAATTTTCTGGACCGGACCGGACCGGACCATTTACACCTCTACTACTAACACATAACTTGTTTATAATAACCCGATTTATCAACGAAATTCTTCTTGACAGCTTACAGTTATGCTCTGACAAGAAGGTGAACACCTACTAATCAAATAAGGAAGCTGCTGTAGATCACAAACTATGTAAGCTATCCAATAACCATATGGCATACATGCAATTAAACTGTTCCTTCTACTAGCATCCTTCAAAGTGGTAATAATTCCCAAGCATCTGATCATGCTTCTTTTTTATTGGCCTAAAATAAGATTGAATCATGCTTCAAAACAATCGGTTTTGTGCTGCTGGTTGGGACCAAATGTGGTGGGGTTGAGGCAGTTAGAATAAACATGGTAAAACCCCTGAAATCTCAACCTTAAATTTTCCCAAGAAAATGTTCCTTCCATTTATCTGGCCTCACTAAATTGTTAAAGCAAACTCAACTCATCTTAAACCAATCATTGATGGGACCTACTATTTTTTATACTTCCCATAAAAAAAAAGTTAAAACTCATTCAACCTACTTCATATTGTAAAATCATCAATTGTCCTAAAAGCTTAAACTGATGGGAAGAGGTAGATTTTATTATTTTATATCTTAACGCTTCCCTCACTTGTGGGCTGGACCTCCCCTCAATTAATAGGTCCAATAAGTGGAATATTTAATTAAATGGGGTAGAGTGTAGAATCAGGATTCGAACTCAGGATTTCTGCTATGATACTATATGAAATCATCACTTGTTCCAAAAACTTAAACTAATGGGAGGAGGTAGTTTTTATTATTTTATATCTTAACACATATATTTTAACCTAAAAAGTTAAACCGATCTCAACCTAAAAAAGTTAAACTCATCTCAATGGAACCCACAAAATACTATTATTTACAACTCAATTCAACTCATCTCAATATCCAAATGTAGCAGCCAGTAAACAGTAAGTTGGTATGAAAAGAACAACTAATTGGTCCCTGCTGAAACACCCCAAAGAAGAAAAGTAATCGAGCTCAAACTCTTTTGGCTAACTATGCCAGTAGTAGTAGATCCTTGCTAGGTTACCGCCTAACTGATTGTGTAAGAGTCCTTTGTACAGCAAAGAATTAAGGGTCTTTCCTTCTCATGGGTACACGAAAGTGACGAAGTTACCCCCATGATGTGGTAAAGGGAGGATATTGGGGGAAGCAATGAGTGGAGATCACTATCTTCAGAAACCAAAGCAAGAATGATAGGTTTATATGAGTAACCTTGGCCCCTTAGCAACACACAGGGTTTTAACTTATGCTGCAAATTGTCCTCTTAACACCTTATCAATAGCCAAAGCTTTTAAATAGAACATCGAACATCCAGTAAGATAACCTTTTTGGGTTGAAAACTAACTTCACTGCTGACCACAGACAAAGCAACGAAAAAACTGTACACACACTCCAAATTTAGCGACTTTTAGGCTGATATTCAACAATATATAGACATCTAAACAAACTTTAATCATTAAAGCTTCACTAAGTCAAAAAGAAAAGGACTAGCTTAATCAAGAAAAAAAAAAGAGCTTTAATGATTAAAAAACCAATAAATGAGAGACAAACAATTAAGAAACTAGAAATCTGACCTGAAAATCTCATCTGGGTTGTCCGTAGCTTCGTTCATGTCGACCCAGAAGAGGAGGGCGAATCAATGAGTCGTCACTGAAACCCAGAGGGAGGAGAGTCTTACGTTCGAGGAAAATCTGAGCACAAAGAAAGGGGGTATAGGAGCTAACTTTCTGTCTTCGTCTCTTTCCTGCTTCCCTGTTGCTTTGGTATCGAAACTATAAGCGGCTCAACAACGCGTGTGAATCGTGATCGCCGTTGCATATGTTTTAGTTTAGAGCACTCTCATTCTGTTGATTAAAAAACATCTTTAAAAAATATATTTATATACAAATATCAAAAATATAAATATTCCATTTAATTAAATATGACAATAAAATATATAAAAAAAATTAAAACTAAAGCTTCATTCAAAAAGTTAAAACAATTATCAAATTATTTTAACTTTTTGATAATTATTTTAACTTTATTATTTATAAAAAATATTTTTTTAAATATTTTTTAATATATTTTATTATCATATTTAATCAAATATGATATTTATTTTTTAATATTTATATAAAAATATATTTTTTTAAAGATAATTTTTAATCTATCTAATGAGAGTGTTCTTAATGCTCAAAACCTTAAAATAACTAAAATAAAAATTTTAGAGATCGATCAGACCAATTTCCTTTATAAAAATAGTGTTTATCGTCGTCGGCTATCGATGGTAAATCTGTTTGAACTGAGATTGAATGTCTTTTTATTCATAATGTAAAATTATTTTTATTTTATTTTTTTATTATATTTTTTATACAATATTTTAAAATATTTTATTATATTTTTATTAAAGACTATTTTTTATACTGGAGAGCCGGATCGACTCAGGCCCTGCTTGGATTCAGAGGTGAGCTCAGCTCATCTCAACTCATCTCAACTCATCTTCATTTCATTATTATATTTTTATAATTTTTTATATAAAACACAAATTTCTATACACATTTTTCAATTCCCAATACACCTTTTTCAATTTTCAATACACCTTTTTCAATTCCCAATATACCTTTTTCAAATTCTAAAATAATAATAATATTAAAAAATAAACTAAACTTATCTAAACTCATCTCAACTCATCTCATCTCTGAATCCAAGCGGGACCTCAGTGTCACCCTAACTAAAAATGGCTGACGCGTGCTCTACACGCCTATGAAGGGCTCGTGAGTTTGTGCTGACTCAGATTTAGCCATCCCTCGCCCACGTGAATTCGGCGCCAGGACCCGTAGTTATGCGGGGCCCATTTCTACCTCCTCCTACATATTCTCTATTTGATTAAGGTTTCCTTTAATATCTATAGGACGAAAAAAATAAAAATAAAAACTTTTTTAAATTTAAAGTTAAGATTAGGAGAATAATCGATTCGGTACATTAGATAAAATTTAAAATTGAACTGATATTATTAATTTTTCATTTTTTAATATCGAGTACGTATTAGTTATTATCTAAAATCGTTAGTATTGATTTTATCGATTTTAATCTAACTCGATCCAATTTTTTAATTTTAAATTAATCTATATTAATTTATTAGATTATTAATATATATATTAGAATTATTTATAGTGATTAAAATAATTATATATTAATATTTGTTATAATAAATTTAATTTTTTTATAATTATATTATTGATAGTTATAACTAATATATTTAATATTAGCTCAAAAGAAAAATTATATTAGTATTATTATATCATTATTTCATGTGTAATTATTTAATATTATATAGACTTAAAATATATTTCTAATAATAATATAGTATTATACTATTAGTATTAGGCCATAAAATATAAATTATAACTAATTTATATTATAAACTAATGTCTAACATATTATATATAATTAAAAAATATTTTATATTCTGTATCATATTAAAAAAAATTAATTTAAAATATATATTATATTGAACCGGTCCGATCCAGTTCTAAATTTTTTAGCACCGGAACCAAATTGGTACCTATTGATTTTAACATTATGAAAATCGATTCCGAATCGGTGCCTACCGAAAACATGACCAATTCCACCAGTTCGATCCGATCTGGTCCGATTTATCGGTTCACCGATTTTTTCTTACACCCCTAGTTAAGATAAGGCGATTTTAAATGATAGTTAAAAATTAAATAAAATATTATTTTTTAATAATATTATTATTTTAATATTTTAAAAAATTGAATTATTTATTATATTTTATATTGAAATTTGAAAAAAAATTATAATAATGAAATCAGATAAGATGTGATGAGTTAATTCCTGAATCCAAACCAAAGCTAAAAAATTATTTAAACTCATATCAATTCATTTGGTTTAATCATTATAAATTTTATAAATATTTTATTATAAATATTTAATTTCATTAAATCTTAAAATAAAAAATCTAGTTTAATAATATTTTATTTATTTTTTTAAATCTCATCTAATTTTTTTTCATCTCAAATAATTGTTCAATTTTTCAGAGAATTCACTTTATCATAACGTTTAAAAATATATAATCAAAACTCATTTATTCTATTTTACATATTAACTTTTACAATATATTGTACATCAACTTTTATTTATTTATTTTTCTCCTCATTCTTTAAAATGCATTATCAAATTTTTTTTTTTTTTTTACTTATTTTATATACTAACTTTTATAATATATCACACATTAACTTATCTATTTTTTCTTCATATTATTTAAAGAGTTTTTTTTTATTCTTTTTAAACAGTTTCTCTAACTACCAATAAATACAAAATCCATATTTTGATATATTTGCAATATGTACAACATAATATAATTTAGTCATGTACACACAAAATAAAATATATATAATCCAAATAAGAATGAAAAATATGAAAACATTAGATAAAAAATATTTCCAATATAAATTTTGAGAAAAACTGAAGTAGAGCTGTTTTAATGATGAAAAGTAAGAAGAATTTGCCTAGTTGGTGAAAATCTTGGTAATAAAAAATGAGGGAGTAAAATTATAAATAATAAAAAAGTATATACAGAATGAACAGTATCTACTACATGCAGTGAGTTTACTGTTGATGGACGTGAAATAAAGAAGTTTTACATTATCCCTTAGGTCTAGTTTTTAGACAAAAATTTACATTTTTAAATTCTATGTATTTTAAAGGATCCATTAAGAGTACTCTAAACTTAACATAATAATTATTTTTGAGGCTAAAATATAAAACATCCCCCTCTGAAAAATAAAAATACACTGGATATAATTTTATTTCTTGACAAGTAATATTAAATATAATTATAGATTGTATAAGCGCTGCATATTTTTTTTTAAAATTATGAGAGTGACGAGTAATATTAGATACAATTATAAATTGTAAAAGCATTACATGCTCTTTTTTAAAATGAGTAGCATACGTTGTTAAGAATAAAATTGGATTTATTGATAGTACGATTCCACGACTGAAGGATACAGATCCTTCTTACATTGCTTGATTACGTTGTAATACTTTAGTTCTTTCTTAGAATTTTAATACCGTCTCTAAAGACATTGCTTCAAGGATAATTTACAAGGCCAAGGAAAAGTGGCAAGAGTCTCAAGATCGTTTCTCACAAAGTAATGGCAAAAAATTTATCAATTAGAAAAAGATATTTTTTTTTTTTTTTAATATCATAATGATCTTTTACTCAATCTTTACTATATTAAGTTCAAAATGTAAAATGAATAGACGTAAAATTGAAATAAATCTTAACTTTAGTTTTTAGGAATTTTAATATCTTGACTATCATGATTTTCACAAACATAAAGAATATAAATTCATAGCAATTTCTTCAATTAATCTTGATCCAAAAATAAATTCTCCAGAAAATAAGTTTTTCTCTCTAGTCCTTTATCTAAAATGAAAAGTCGCCCATACACTTATGGAAATGGTACCTTTTTTAAGGAATGGGTAGAGAGAGAATTTGTTTCCTTTTTGGTAACTGTTAATTCTTTAATAACTGCCACTCTACTTCTCACCAAAGTAGGAGTAGAAGTAGAAATTGCATCTCTCATGCATATCAACTAATATTCTAGATATTGGATTGAATTCATGTTATTATGAGTCTAAATGTCACACATGTGTCATGTGGGATATTAAATATCTAACATTCTCCTGTTTGACCCATATGACTAACCTTATTTTAGGCTCAATGAAGTCAACATTATGCACGTAAAATACTAATTCATCTTTAATTTAAATTGGTCATCATAAATATTATATTAAATGAATCACTAAAGTGAGGCATAGTTTTTGTACATCAATAAGACGACATAGTCCCTTTGATGTACAACAATACCATCAATCCAATCAATCATGATTCATAAATGAGAAGTATCCAAAATTAGTTCAACAAAAATTGTCCTTGTCAAAGATTTTCTATTATCATTTATCCAATCTCATAAATGTACATACATAATAAAAAAGAAAAAAAAAATAGAAACATAATTAATAATTCTCAAAATGTTTAATAACATAAACAAATATTTGTAATCCAAAAACATAATAGAAATTAAGGGTTACAATCAAGACCTATCCTCCTAACATATTCTTTAAATGTCTTTGGTGATAACACTTTAGTTAATGAATCTACTACCATAAGTTCAATATCAATATATTTTATAGATAATTGTTGTTTCTGAATTTCCTCCTTAACGAAAAAATATTTTAAGTCCATGTGTTTAGCACTATTAGAGTATTTGTTGTTCTTGGAGAAAAATATAGATGCAAAATTATCACAATAAATTCTCAGTGACTTCTCAATAGTGTCGACAATTTCAAGTTTTGAGATAAAATTTTATAGCCATAAACCATAAATTGTGACCTCAAAACATGCCACAAATTCAGCTTTTATTGTAGATGCAGTAATAATTATCTATTTTGTGCTTTCCATGAGATTGTTGCTTCCACCAATAGATATACTTAACCAAAAGTTGATTTTCTACTATTAACACATCCAGTAAAGTGTGAATTAGTGTAAGCAATTACCTCCAAATTATCAGTTCTATTAAAAGTGAGCATACAATCATTTAGGGGTGGGTAGGCAAGGCCCACTCTTGTTCGGCTGGCATGGGAGACCCCTAGTGGGGGTGGGTTGACCCTAGTGGGGCTTTGCCCCACACCCCGCTCCGCACACTCCTATATTTAATAAAAAAATATGGTTTTTAATATTTATATAAATATATTGTATATAAACCTATGCAATTTGTTAAAAACTTGAAGTTGATTTAAATTAATAGATTGTCTTGATCTTTTAGGCCAACCTTTATATAAGAGGCCAAACTAATACAATGGTCATTCTTAAGCAAGTCCCACATTGCTTAAGTATGACTATTATATTACCTTGATCTCCTATATAAAGGTTGGCCTAAAAGGCCAAAATAATCCAAAGCATAACTTTAATGAGTTTATATTTTTTTGAATATATAAATTTTAATTATATTTTAATTTATAGACCCAGTGGATCATTGGGTTGAATGGGGGGCAGGACGGGGTGCAATTTCAACCCCACCACCGACGGGGAATGGGGGAGTGCAGGATTGAAACCTTCCCCTATGACTGTTCATCTGACCCGACCTGAACCAACAAATTCCGACTCGACTCGATAACTTATCTATTCCGCTCACTCGATACCCGATTAACCGATAACCTGTTTTCCTCATCTTCTTCCTCAACGACTTCAGAATCAAAAGCTTAATAAATGCTTAATTAGCCTGTTCGGCAGTTCCCAAATCACTCAACGACTTCATAAATGCAAAAGCTTCATTCACAAGTTGCAAGAATAATCCTTCAAAAAACCCAAACTCAAATGCTTAATTCGTACCAAAAATCAAAAAAATCAAATCACAATCAAGCCCTATCCAGTATCCCTTCATTTTAAAAAAACCCTAACCCTTCTGAAAACCAAAATCCAACATAAAAAAAAATACCCAAACATTTTTCCTGAATCGGTTTTGGTCTCTGTGCGTGATTGGGTGACAATGCGTGCGTGCATGTGAGTTGAGGTGGACGCGGGCGACGGGAAGCTTGTTCCGGCAGAAGAGACTTCAAACTTAGCGGAAGATGTGTGTTTGCAAAAGAGTGAAAGAGATCAAGCGAAAACCCTTTAGAATACCCGTCAAGCTCAGCGGCAGAGACCTCAATGTCGAATGTTTAAGGTGGATGTCGGCGACGGGAAGCTTGGTCTGACAGGGTTTGGAGGTGGATGTCGGCGATTTGAGGTGGCGGCTAGGGTGGAGAGAGAGAAGAGCAGAGAAGAGAGAGAGAGAGAGAGAGAGACGATTGAAAAATGGAGGATTTGAAATATGTAAAATTGAACGATTGTCGGTAACGGGTAATAATGTTTCCGACATTTCAGGTTATCGGATCGGGTTAATCGGGTCGGAAAGATTTGGAAAAACGGTCAGTTATCGGTAACGGTTTGTTATCAGTAACGGTTTATTTGTTTAGCCCTACCCTCACCCCACATGGTGTGGGGCGGGGTGCAGGGGTGAGTTCATCCCGACCCGCACCATGTGATTAGCACTCCTACAATCATTTGTTCTATTTAAGTATCTCATCGTTTTCTTTCCAATTTTCTAATGATCCATTTCAGGATTACTTCGGTATTTGCTCAACATACCAATTGCTCAATACAATAATTATTTCTCAAGGCCAAAATATAGAATGCTCTCCTTCGAAAAATAAAAATATACCGGACATAATTTTATTTTAGTGACAAATAATATTAAATACAGTCATAGAGTGTATAAGCGCTATGTACTCCTTTTTAAAATGAGAGTGACAAATAATGTTAGATACATGTATAAATTGTATTAGTGCTACTTACTTTTTAAAAAAAATGAGTGGCATATGGATATGAGGAGATGGTACTCATCGTTAAGAATAAAATTGAATTTGTCGATGGTATGATTCCACAACTGATGGATACAGATCCTTCTTACATTGCCTGGTTCTGTTGTAATACTTTAAATTAGTTTTTGGATTATTAATTCTGTCTGTAAGGACATTGCTTCAATTAAGCATAATATATAAGGCTAAGAAAATGTGGCAAGAGTTTCGAGATCTTCTCACAAAGCAATGGGCAAAGATTTATCAATAATTTTCTTCTTTATCTCATAATGATTTTTAAGTCAATTTTTACTATAGTAAGTTCAAAGCTGTTTGGGATGAATTTCTTAATTGTAGTCCAATTCTTACTTGTTCTTGTGGTACTGTTCAAGTTCTACTCGAGTGCTGGGAACTCCATATTCTTATGAAGTTTCTCATGCTCGTGAACAGATTTTACTCCTAGATTTTTTACCCACTACGAGAAAAGTTCTTTCTTTAGTCTAGCAAGCTAAAAGAAAAATAGCTTGAACTTGCCTCAGCTAATTCTCATGCCATTGAAACTGCTACTTTTCTTAGCAAGAAAACAGAACCTTCGAGATCTCTTTACAATAGATCTCTGTGCAAGAAGCTCGTTTTCTCTCATTGTGGACTTACTAGTGAAACTATTGACTAGTGTTATAAGCTCCATGGTTATCCATTCGGCTTCAGGACTACAGGCAAATCATCAACTGCCAATCAATTCTCTACTTTGACATCTCCTATTAATTGACTTAGTTGTGTTAGGAATCCAACTAAGGGAGGGACGAAATGATTGTTCCTCTGTTTCCGTAGATGATCCTAGAATGGACGTTGTTCTGCAGGGCAGTGCATGTATAGTTAAAAGAAATGTTTGGATTGCTAGGAAAATGGGCAGTGTAAACGACATCTGATTGTCCAAAGTAGTGTGCTTGGAGAAGGGCTAAATCTGGAAGTGGGAAGGATATATTATTGATCGAAGCTGCGAACTTTGTCCCATTGGGTCCTTGACATGTTTGGATTTTTTGGGCAAGGGTTTATTCCAAACCCTACTATGAAGAAGAAGCTCTTGTCCAAACTTTATGGAACATTTACTGGGTATTGAGCACTGACCAAGCTACGAAGTCTGCTTGTATAGCTTGTAGCAAAGGAATTATCAGTGAGTTGAGGTAGAGCTGATTTGAAGAGAGAGAACTTCTGAGTTGAGGTTATGGAAAGAGCTAATCAGATAAAAATTCGTATTCAAAGAGACCTGCCACAGTGGAGTTGTCAAAGGTGCCAAGGCGTGTGGCATATGGCCCAGCACAGCCATGAGAAAAGTTTAATTTCATTTTGGAAGTGAGGTTTAGTTTTGAGAAGAACGCTTGTGGTTTGTTGTTTAGGGGCTATGAGAATTGTATCAATCTCAAATGGTTTGACATAAACTATTGAGGGTGTGGTTTGCAATACTGAAGAAGAGCTCACCGTTGAGTGCAACATTTAATTAAATGGAGAAGATAAGTTTTCCCATCTTCCAAAGAGCATTTTGTTTACATGCAGTTGATCTGTATAATCTTATATGCAAAATCAAAGAACAAAAAACCAAAGCAAACTCAATTTAATAACAAAATATATTATCTCAACCAAAATAGTTTAGTATTGAAGAAAATAAAAACGAAACCTTCTGATCCGACATTAATATCCTTGTAATGTTTGGAGAATGGCTACAAAATGCCCATGCTTAGGTAAAATGAAAGTGGGGCCATAAAGTCAGTCTGCCATGAAATATGGGCATGCCAAAGCAAAGTCCCTCTTTGTCCTACAATTCCGTAGTCGTAGATATAGATTTGTCCAGGTCGTATGGGGCACTGAGTTATGTATGCAGGCCTATCTGCCCACCCACTTTTGAGCTGTTGAACTCCATGCCTGTTCCAAATTACAAAGCTTTATGTCACTAACCTTATGGTCTGTTCATAATCCTAATTTCTGATACCTATTTGATATTAGAGGGTATATACCAATGAATAGTGATATTCCTTACGACATGGTTGAAGACTTGAATAAGAAGATGGTCACCATCCATAGCCACAATGCGAGGCCCTAGAATGTCCTTTTACAGTAACCATGCTTTTGGCGTGGCATAGATGGGTGGCATTTTGCATTATGATCTACACAATATATTGTTCAGATCTTTCAAGAAACTTGAAGAAGAAAATAACATATAACTACATAATATGTACACATATAGGTGGAAGGTAACAAATATGGCAGTGGCACATAAATATAATGTGTGGTGCCTGGTTGTGCCTTCTGCAAGTCGAGGAGGACATGAAAGGCTGTGAATGTGAAAAAACAAAATCTCAAGTCTGCAGTGAAAAATTAAACCATTTGTCTCCCTTTCTCCCTTTCTCCCTTTCTCTTTTGATAAAGTGAGGGAGTTATATAATAAACCATTTGTGAATGTTTGCAATAAAAGATATGCTGTTTTATATATATATATATATATATATATATATATATATAAGAGATTGAAATCTAGTTGAAGAACAATTTTAAAGTGTTGTCCAAGAAAAACTCACACGTTGATCGATAAACATGTTCAAAATATTTCTGGAAAACCAAAACCTGAAGATCAAGAATCATAATGCATCCAAACAAAGTAGCAAGTCACGTTATCTCGACCAACCTTCATGTACTGCATGCAAACAAAGCTGTCATCTTGCCTTTTATTTCGATTTTAGCTTCAAGTTTTAGTACGATGCAGTCTGATAGACTGTAAATAGGTTTTGCTACTTATCATCCTCACACACACACACACACACCCCACATGACTTAATATAATTTAAAAAATAATGTTAGGTATGTAGTGTGTAGGGATGATGAGTATAATTTTTCCAATCCTGTACACATAGAACAAGGGAGTCGTGTCTCATTTAGTTTAAGATACAAATAAATATGGAAAATGGAGTACAACCTTAATGAGTAAAAAGAAAAAAATTTGGGTCTTGAAAAGGAGTATATATGTTGGATGATTTCTTTAATCATATGGCTATTTGGTAGCGTACTCATTATATTGTTGTTGTTAGCTTAGTATAATCTTGGAAGAAATTGGGCAACGACCCCCTAGCTGGAGCCATTCAGCACTGGGACGACGTGTGTATCTAAGGGCCAAATAGTTCGGGTATTACATTAATTACCCTATTGCGCCTTGAAATAATATGATAAAAACAAAGAAAATATCAGTTCTTTTATAGTAGGCCGGTTTCATTGAACATCTTGTGATAATAATATTGCTGCTTTGTTACAAAGGTCGAGATTAATATTAGAAGAAAAATTCTATTTAACATCATGTTTAGTGTCATTCTCTCAATACTTCTTGAGGAAACATCAAATGATTGACCCACAAATAATACATAACAAAAAATCTCAGACAAATTAATACTATATCATAGAATGGTTGGATGATAATAGTAAAATCAATTGTAAATAACATTACTCATATTAGAATGTTCTCAAAAGAAAGATGAGATTTAAATAGGAGGGAATGGAGTTATATTCTTTTTATTGATGTTTAAAGTAAATAGCATAATACTAATCAATAATGCCTAATTCCCAGTCTAATTTCACCATACGTATCAATTTGTAATATAATTGTAAGACCTTTCACTGCAAGTAAAGCAAATCAAGAAGGTGGTGTTTATGGTCAAGCATCAGTAACACTAGGTTTGTTCACGACTTTCATGGACACTGTTAAAGTTGATGACAGAGAGAGAGAGAGAGATCAAATACGTAGGTTGGTTAAAGAGGAGTTGTTTAAGGAGTTTCTAAGCAAGCAATCGATTGATCAGGTTGGTCCTTAATTATATATTATTATATAACTTTTATTTCTAAAACCAAGCTTATATAATTCATCCAAGTCAAGGTTGGTTATAAGGATTACATAAAAATAAAATGTGATTTGATATGATTCATTAGATGATAAAGTTACTTTTATTATAAAATATATCTAACAAATTAGGTGAAATTACGCTAGTTTATGGTTATTTTTATATAATATATAGCAGTACTTTACATTTAATGGAATACTGAATTTTTAGCTGCACCAACTGTAATGAATGGTCCTTCTAGAAGACTATAACTAATGGCCCTATTTTAACCCACTCCCATGATCAAAGTTGGCTTAGGGGGAGCAACCCGATGCAATAGCCATTAAAACAAAAGCCCTGATGATCTCTACACTATTAAAGTTTTCCTTCAGTTTCTAGGCTCTTTTTTTTTTTCCAAGTTTTTCATTGTTGCTCAGATTTACGCCTTCCTAGCATCCATTATCACTCACCCCAACCTGACAGTAACCTTTTCTTTGTTTTCTTTTTGGTGAACCAAGCCCCAACCCCATCATGTGGGCGCATGAAACTCAAGCACCCATTTAAAAAACTCCCCAAACCAATACGTGTGCCAATAATATACATACATAAACAGAGCAAACCAACACTTGCAATCAATTTGCAACTTGCAATCTGAAACAGTGTTAAAAATTGATTTAGTTATGAAAGGGGTGTTATAGCACATGCCTTATGAATCTATGATGAAGTGTGTTGTACCTGCAACTTCATAGTCATTCATTAATGCACCTTTGCTTAGGCGTCTGGGAATAATGATGCCAGATTATTGCTTATCATAATGATGTACTTCAAACAGGAATACTACAGAGCAGAGATTTTCAACTTGCAGAACATAATAAAAAGCAAGACACCAATATAGAACTTGGAGTCCATAGATGCAGATAACTTATGTGGTGTGGAAGTTGGCATATCTTCCTTTTCTAATATTCTTTTAAAAAAATTATAGGTTTATTCAATAAAGAATCAGGATCAGATGTTTGTGGTCTCTGGTATGAGGTCACACCAGTAAAAATGCTCATTGACAGCCTGCACATATTCAATTAAAGATGTTGAATAAGATTTTCTGCTTTAAGGGTAGATGATAGACAAATAAAATCAACCATGCAAGTGACACTTTTGAGATAATCCAAAGTTATGACCGTTATGTTAGTTTGTCGATGTCTTCTCCGTGATTCTTTTTTACCCCTTCCGGTTGGTGATATTTGATGAAGTTTCAACTGTTATTCTTTGTGATTCTATGGAAGTTAGGTTGCCAAGGGCCGAGTAAATCATGTTTGGTTGGAATATCTCAAGGGATCACATAGCAGCTCTATTATGTGGTCAAGGAAGAAACGAGAACATAGGCAGCTCATTATGCAGATAAAAGTGATTTACATACACACACACGAAAGATTTTGGAGGCCATTGGGTTCCTATCATCATGGTCACTAAAACCGTGCATTCCAGAGTCCAAATAATACAAAGATAAACAAATAATTGGAGGGAATAAATAAGGGAAGGGAGATATACATCATCATTATATTGCTTACAACCCTGCAAATACATGATTTCTAAGGAGGGACCTCAAAGCTTATAAGAGCAAATGTTGTGGTTGAATTACAGAGCGAATAAAAAGAGAGGGTATATATATAAACAGTAGAGTGGTCATCTACTTGTCAATTTGGTTGAGTTTTCCAAGGCCATTGCAACGAACGCACACGATTTGTTTCTGGTCCTTCCGTGCCGCATTTGCCCTCAGTATCGCTCCTCCCTGCCGGACAAACCCCGCTCCATCGCATTCAGGACACCTGTTATATAAAAGAGCACCAATATCAAAGGATGTCGGGAACAAAACTGAACGAGTAGTAATTTTAGGTTGTCATTTTTAGTCACTAAATGTCTTCACATTTCAATTGCTCAAACGATAATCATTTAAAATATGATGCGACATTTCGTTAATCGAAGAGTGAATTATATACCACACAAAAGCAAAAAACAAATAATGTAATGCTGTTGGAATACCAGTATGTAATTTTAAGTAATAACAGCAAAATCAATCAATAATATACAACTTTATTATGTAAAATCCGTTGGCTACCCAACTTTCAAACATCTTTTACCCTAGTTTGGTCCCATTTTTGCAATAAGTGTATTGATTAAGATTTACAAGTTTGGAATCAATTCAAGAAACCAGCAATATCAGACCTCAATACAAGGGAAATCCTTTCCCAAAAAGTAAAGCAATGAGAGAGGAAGGTGTAGAAGTTACAAGTCTTTGCGGGAAAAGAGGAGAGGGAAGGCAGTTCCGAGGAGGGCAACAGCAACAGCACCAGCAATAAGGTAGGTGGTGCCATCTGCGGACACGTCTCCAACAGCAGCAACCACAGTTGATAATCCCCTTTTCTTGTTATTTATGTCACTGCTTTTCCAAGATATGGCTGTTGAGCCACCTTGTGCGGGTGGTGCACAAAAGCCAGGGCGAGAAGGGCTAGCACCAAATGCTAATTGACTCTGCACTTTTGTGGGAAAATTGGGCCTAAGAGCAGCTACCGATGCCATCTTCTTTAACTCTAATAAATATTCTGCACTGTTGAAAGGGAAGAGATGGGAGAGTTGGGAGTTGTTGGATGTCAAAATGATACGCTGCAAGGTTTTTTTTATACAAAGGGTTTGGCTGACTTGCTGTGTTTCACAGGGTTTTGCTTGCTACGACTTGGATAAGGCCACGTCAGACAGAAGTCAAGATTCTTGCTGTTTTGTGGATAAGGCTGGTCCCATTAACTGATCCAAGAAAACCCATTTCTCATTTTTTGCAAAGTGCTTGTAAAGTTTTTCCCCATTACCTTTAAGAAATGAACTAAATGTTTTGGCGCTTTAATTTGCAAAAATCCTAAACATGCTGTGATTCAACCATGGGAGCGTGACTGGAGCTCAAACATCCATGGCCAAAACATCCACAACTTCGGAAAATTTCACAAACTGGTATTTAGAGCATTAGCATACTTTTGCTTATGCAGACAAAGGGAAAACTCAAATCAATATCTGTTAAACTCGAAAGAGCCAAGAAAAACAGAGTCCATACATCAAGATTCCTGTTTTTAGAGAAAGCTTGATAATTGAGGTACATGGAACATAGACAGGATAAGAGGAAGGGCATACAAAAGTCTGGTGTAATGCAGGTATTACAAGTTATGCTACGCGGAAGCCTGCACACCAATGATTTTAAGTGTAAAATTAAAGAGGGTAAAAATGTAAAATCACATTTTAAAGTAAGTATGTAGAGTGTACAGATTTCTGTTTAGAATTTTTTTGATTCATATGCCTCGCTCCCATTAATTTTGTTTTTTGTTTTTTTTTGTTGTTTTTATCATAACTCATCAAAGGAACTGGTTTTTACCAGCTGCATATTGTGCTGCTCGGTGTTATTAGCATTCTCAATTTCCAATGTTTCTCTTCCTACAACTTAAAAAGAAACATGATGTTTTATGCATTAAACAACGGTATGCTATCAACTAATTATCACAAATGGGTGCATCTGCCAAATATTCAAATGTACCCAAAATACAGACACGAGCAGGGCACATATAGACAGAGGCTGCTGCATACCAACAAAAGAGACAGAACCTCAAGCTCGGTCCAGCGTTTATCTGGTTGCACAAAATGGCATCAACTGCTTGCAATTCACGACGCCCTCATATTTAATGCACTTTTTTTGTATGGATGAGCTAACCGTAGCTTTAAGAAGAAAGCACAAAGATAAGAATATTTGAACTCGAATCTCTTCGCAATATGAACTGACGGAAAACACCTGTCACAAACCATATGCAGAACAACAGCATATATCCGTATTTGGTATATTATTTTCTTGTAATGTTCATAATGTAAACAACAATATGTTGCCTTTTCATATACACAGAAAGGCACTCGTCTTTCTTATACCACCCTAAGAATATGCTAAGAGATGGGCTCACAAGTTCGACCTTTCCTAATACATGATTCCATAAGACGTTTCAAATGATGAACATTGTCACTTGCTCAATAACAACATTTTTATGAAGAAGAAGAGCAAGCTGATATGTATTATTGGGAGACATACTACAGAATAACTATAAGCTCCAACTGAAGGCTGACTCTTAACTGCATAGCTATCCTCTTCTCCTCCTAAACATCCTAAGAGTAAATAATTACTAATTTAAAAATTGTACTTTATAATTGATTGAATCTAAGGAAGTTTCAAACTGATTTTTTTTTTTAGGTTATAACATAGATGCGACTAGTGCTTTCTATTTGTTGCAACATATGGAACTAGAGCCACCTTATAAAAACAGTCAAGCGATATTAGAGCAGTGTAGGACATGGCACCAACGAAGATGAGAAAAATTTACGGGAAGTTTTTAACACCTCAACCACACATTGAGAAGAGGAATAACTTGCGTAAAGTGAGTAGTAGGTTCTAACAATAGTCACAACTAAATCCCACATTAGACATGAACTGGGTGAACTAAACTTTAT
This sequence comes from Platycarya longipes, assembly GCA_036559045.1. NCBI lineage: Eukaryota > Viridiplantae > Streptophyta > Magnoliopsida > Fagales > Juglandaceae > Platycarya > Platycarya longipes. The sequence continues at coordinate 40,438,478 of CM071797.1, forward strand.
AATTGATAAGAAAAATTTTAAATTGACTATTCTTTTGGGGTTATGACTAGCCACTCGAATCCAGACTGCATAGCATTAAAAAGGGGAGAAGCTTAACAGCATATTCTATCATTTATTGCAAGAACATAGAATGACCCGCATGAGTCATGCCATATTTCTTGAATAGAGTAACAATAGCTTTAAGGGTAAAAACAAAAGTTTTTATCACGAGTTCTCCACATCAATAGGCTATGGAAACTGACCTGTGGCAACCGGCTAAGGTGCCGAATTATTGCAGCAGCCCCTGGTTTCTAGCACTTCTGCTGCTTAACATCAGTTAAGAAGAACTTTCAAAATGAAAGTAGAAGAATTTGGAATAGTTTGATAGAATTAACCAAAGTTCTTCACCATAAGAATAGGTTTAAAGAAACAAATAAAAGATACCCAACTAGTCTCAGGGTATTCAAGAACATTTTCTTATGAATGTACTGCAAGCCGTCTATGCAAGCAATAAGCTATGAGTGCATTCTACCCAACACCTGTTTCCAGAAAACTACTGAGTTGAATATAATCAACAAGGTCTTCTTGTTAACTCTCATTCAGTGGCACTGCAATCCCTAAGAGTAATAATGACCAAGGTCCCATCCTTAACCATCCGTTTGTGAGCCAAACACCTATAATAATACACTTTAGACACGAAAGAACCAATCACATGGACCAAGGAAATCAAAACCTGAAAATCCCAGCAAGTAGTTCCTTTGTTATTGAGGATTGGCATATTGAGTCAAGTACACCCAAAAGCAGACAAGACCACCAGAACAGACCATGTTGCGTATGAAAATGTCAAGAACTTCAGTATGAAAAATATTACATACCAATCTGTTTCTAACGATACATTAAGAGAAAAAGGTAACTGTTCACGATTGTAACAAAACCAGCGATAGGACTATATGGGGATTAAAAGTAGTACAAGAACAGATACACGGCCTAGCACCTCTTCAACGTCCGAAGGCCTACTCTAACTGCATAACTATCTTCTTCTCCCTGCATCAGTCAGAAATCTAATGGCCAGCCAATTCCAAAATTCTCTATTTGACGGAATTGTGAACAGAGAGATTCCTCAACTCTTCTTCAAAGTATTGCTATGTACAGCAAGTAAGATCATACAACATACAAGTTTTGAAAAATTCTCTTACTGCAACAATTTAGGTAACTCAATAGATAAACTTAACAAAGAATACAACATTAAAGAATCAAGATTCACCGAGTGGAATCATCCAAAGCCACAGGATGGCCGCGGCGCCGCCTCCACGAACGATTAAACACCGCATTAGAGCCACTCCTCCTACGAGTTAGCCCCGGTTCAGAACTCGGACGAGAGGATGATGAAGAAGGTCTAAGCCGCCCGAAAAATGAGAAAAAGCTTCGAAACGCACGTCGCAGTCCACCGGTTTCCCTTGAGCTTCTTACACTCGTCTCCCACGAAATCCTTCTGGGAACACCACCAGTGTTGAACCCACCATCCACCTCCGTGTAAACGACAGGTAGCTCACGCTCCGCGGCTCTTATCCCCCCAGTAAACCTACCGACGGCAAACCCACCACCAGGAAGTCTCCAAATCGTCAATCCCACGGCCTCTTCGTCTCGAGCTCCGTCGGGCTCCGGTGAATTCCTACCGCTCCCACCCGCACGCACATCCGTGGGCAACTCGTGCCGACACACCGGACAAGAATTCCTCATGGTGAGCCACGGTAGTATACAATCAGAGTGGTAAATGTGCTTACAAGGCATCTCCCGTGCCTCCGAATCGAGCTCGAATTGTTCCTTACAGACAGCGCAATGGGACTCCGTCGAAACGTGGGTCGCGACGATCTTGATAATAGGCATCGACTCAATAGCAGCCTTTGACGCGGGTGGGTGCTCTAACCGCCCGACTCCATTTACCTCCAACTGCGCCAATTGGTCGAGGAGGCGGTCGAATCCGGAGCCCATCAAGAACTCCGACATGCTAGTGGGTAGAGGCCGGAGCCCCGAACCAGCTCCATCGTCGTAATAGAGCTCAAAATTCCCTCTTTCGGGTTCATTTCGGCCGCCTCCATCTGCTGGCCCACGGAGGACGATGACGGGGTTGAAAGGCGAGCGATCCCCACCATTCCTACGGCTGCGCTGGAGCCTCGGAATGGCGTTGTGTTCGGGAATGGGCGGGTCATCGATGTACACAGAGGCAGCAGGGAACCGGTGGGGCGGAGATCGAGTCGGTGTCTGGATTTCTTCGACAAATCCACCACCGCAGTCGGGGCAGAGGAAGGTATCATTGGCACGGACCCGAACCAGTATGAATCGGCTGCATCTGTAGCACCAGTAGGAGGAGCCCATCGAAGCCATCGGGGAAATCCGCTGGGAAAGAAAGAAACTGCAAGAAACGAAACCCAAAGTCCCCTCTCTCTCAAATCTCAAATCTCTAATAAGAGGAAAAAGGCCAGCAATTTCTTGGTCAAATCCGAGAAAAACAGATCAGGATTAAACTTTCAAGTAAACTTCGGGAAAAAGAAATCAAGAAATGGAATGAGATGAGATGGTAAGCGAACACGGGAAAAGCGTCACTTCTTTGTCTTCAGAGATCGGATAGTGAAGAAAACAAAGAAATTGAATTCAGGCTAATTGAGGAGGAATTGAGAAGCACCGAAAACCTAATTTCTAGGAGGTGTACTGAAAAAGCAGAGAGAGAGAGAGAGAGATGTGGAAAAATAAAATGAGAATATGAGAAGGATATGCTAAAAGGTTAAGCGTGGAAATCTCCCTCAACGCGTTACAATTCAAGCGTGTTGCCCACGCTTTATCATTTTTATATTTTTAATCATTTTATATTTTTTAAAATTAAAACTAATATTTTCCGTATAGATTAGTATTAAAAAATTAATTTATTCATACGGACTTCGTATTTTAATATATATTTTTTAAATTATTATGTAGTATTTATATAATTCAAGATTACAAATATAATTTAAAAAATTATAATAAATAGTTTAGTTTTTTTAAATTTAAAAAAAAATTATAATATAAAAAAATAATATTTGAATAAATTTTATTTAACTTTTATTTCAATTCATCTTATCTCAAATATCTAATAGTACCTAAACTTATCATAACTTTAAATTTCTTGTTTAATAATTAACATTATATTATTTATATTTTTATCTACAAATCTTTACAAATAAAATTTAGTTTTGATAATAATTTAATAAGATCTTACATATAAAAATTTAAATAATTATATATAAAATATGAGAAAATATTTATATAATCGTGAATTGAATAACCGTCATGTAATTATTTGAAAAAAAGTAAATAAAATATGAGATCTATATAAAAAAAGTAATTTTTTTTTACAATAAATCTTACTTTTTTTAAAATAATTATGCGATAATTATATAGTATTTACGTACCTTACAATTATATATAAAATTTCTCATAAAACATTATATACTATATTCTCATTTTTTTTATTATTACAATGAGATAAAAAAATGTGATATAAATGTCATATATGGTATAATTCAATTATAAAAGAACTTAACTTCTTGATCTTTTTAGGTCTCGTTTGGATTGAAAATGAGATAAGTTGAAGTGAATTTAATTTATTTTTTAATATTATTATTATTTTAAAATTTAAAAAAGTATATTGAGGTTTAAAAAATATGTATTGAAATTTAATAAAAGTATATAAGAATTTATATTTTATATAAAAAATTATAAAAATATAATAATAAAATGAAGATAAATTAAATGAATTAAACTGAATTATAAATACAAACGAGAACTTAATATTTATAAATCTTAAAATAAAAGTTGATAGGTCACATTTGGTTTCATTCTTTTCATGATTTTTATAAATCTTTCAAATTTGATCCATATATCTTTTAAAATGAATAAAAAAATATCTCGTATATTTTTTATTATTTAACTTTTTTGGCTCATTCGTTTCCACTGTGCATATTTTTTTCTTTTTTTCAGCTGGTTTGTGACGTTCGCATGCGCATATGTCACAGGCCGGGCCTTAATTGGGCCCTAAAACCATAGACGAGTCAAGCCCACTAACTTTTACCGTTCTGATCTCAAATCTCGACTCTCCACCGCTCTCTCGCAATCTCGATCTTTCCTGAACCCTCTATTTGCTGCATATATATACCACGCTCTATTTCCAATTCAAGGATTTCTTCTCTACATTTCAGCTTTCCTCGCTAACCAAGCTAAGAACGAAGCAGGAAAAGAAAGGGTGTCGCATTTTTTTAATTTTAGGGTTCTAGGTTGTAGTAATAATGGCTAAAGACGGACCCAACTGGGACGGATTGCTCAAATGGAGCCTCGCTCACGCCGATGGTACTCAGCCCCCTCGTAATTTGAGGTATCCCTCGTGGTCCCTTTGATCGATTCAAGTAAACTAGTCTATGAATTAAATATCATTTCTGGCTGTTTTCTGAACTTTTATTAGAAACAAATTTCTCCGTGTAACTGGAAATCTAAGGTTCTTATAGATAATCTTGTTAGGTGCTCGAACAGTATTTAACTTTAATGAAATGGGCGTTGTTAATTTGTGTTTGTCAGTGAGGAGGATCGAAGATGGTTCATGGAGGCTATGCAATCACAGACTGTTGATGTCATTAAGCGCATGAAGGAGATAACTCTTGTTATGCAAACTCCTGAGCAAGTCTTAGAGGCTCAAGGAGTGACTCCCGCAGATATTGAAGGTGACAATCACGAAAGCCTAGTTTTATTTGTCCTTTTTCTCCCAATTTTCATGCTGGTTTTATGGAATATTGATTTGGGCTTCTGTTCGTGGTCTTGTCTTCTGGTAGATATATTGGATGAGTTACAAGAGCACGTGGAGTCTATTGACATGGCCAACGGTATGTTCTTACATCTGGCGGATGTTTATATTGTTTTGTAAAGCTTGTCCAATGGTGGTATTACATTGGCGGATTTGGTAGTTGTTTCTTAGGGTACTTGCTTTTAGTTGTCATATGCGAATGAGTGCTTGTTAATGACTATCATCTTGATGGTTGATATCATGTCCATGTATCGCACTATATAATCATATGTTCTCCAGGTCTTTTGGATGCTTGACACTAAATTATCTAGTCATTTGCCTGCTGCTATATTCTTATAAGGGTTTTCATTATTAATCCTATCTGCTTATTACAAAGAAAGTTTATTAGCTGTTACTTCAATCACTCGAGAGAGCGAAAATGTTGCTGAAGTGTTTGGCTTGCTCTTCTTGAAAATATTTTCAAAATATAACCATAAAATGCCATGCCATTGACTGATTTTGGTGAATTGAGGAATTGATCCAATTTGAATTGATGTTTTATGATAATAGGATGTTGTCGTTGGTCTATTATATGGAAAATACTATGTACCCCGATTTTGGGGTCCCTATGGGACCCCGATTTTCTTTTTCTTTTTTTTTTTAATTTAATTTTTTTTACATGATTTTTAATTAAGTGTTTTTAAAAAATATTGTTATTTTTTTGTATTTTTTAAAAATATTTTAAGATGTTAAAAAAATCATACAAAATTTATTTTTAAAAAATATTTTAAGATGTTAAAAAAATCATACAAAAAAATAAAAATTTTGTATGATTTTTTTAATATCTTAAAATATTTTTTAAAAATACAAAAAAATAACAATATTATTTAAAAACACTTAATTAAAAATCATATAAAAAAAACTAAAAAAAAAAAAAAAAAAAAGAAAATCGGGGGTCTCATAGGAACCCCAAAATCGGGTTACGTAGCACTCCCCCTATTATATATAGCATCAGTTGCAATAATTTTGAACATATATAACCGTAGTGTGCACTTTGTTTTTCCTTGATAGTAATACTGCTTTAGTTATGTTCAAGAGTTTGCCTCATCTTTTTCGCTGCTAATGCATTTGTGCCAGACCTGCACTCAATCGGTGGTTTGGTCCCTCTTCTTGGTTACCTGAAAAACTCCCATGCAAATATTCGGGCAAAGGCTGCTGAAGTTGTAGCAACTATTGTCCAGAATAATCCCCGCAGTCAACAACTAGTCATGGAAGCAAATGGCTTAGAACCTCTCCTCTACAATTTTACTTCAGACCCTGATGTGACTGTACGAACTAAAGCACTTGGGGCACTATCTTGTAAGCACTGACTTTAGTTCTGTAACGAACATCTTTTGTGCTTAAATTATAGTTGCTCAGGCTGTGACTGATATATGTGAATTTTGCTTTGGGTTGACTCTTTAGCTTTAATCCGGCACAACAAACCGGGTATCACGGCATTCCGTCTGGCAAATGGTTATGCAGCTTTGAGAGATGCTTTAGGTTCTGATAGTGTGAGATTTCAAAGGTAATGCGTGGGAACTATTTAGTGATGTTTTCATATTCTTTTTCCATTGGAAATGAATGAAAACTTGAAAAGCAAATTGAGAAAAAAAGGCCGGATTTGAATATATTTGGTTTTAGTATTTTTAGGTGCATACATAGTTTACCATATGTGTTAGATTAACTTCCTTAATCTAGATTTCTAACAAGACTAACAACTTTTCAGGAAGGCCCTCAATTTGATCCATTACCTACTGCGTGAGAATAATTCAGATTGCAATGTGGTAAGTGAGCTAGGGTTTCCTCGCATGATGATGCACCTAGCTTCAAGTGAAGATGCAGAGGTACGAGAAGCTGCCTTTCGGGGCCTTCTTGAGATTTCACGGGACAAGACAGAGGGAGCCAATGGCAGTCTAGGTGAGGAAGATGAAAAATTGAAGCAGCTTCTCCAAGAACGTATTAAGGGTATCAGCTTGATGTCTCCTGAAGATCTTGCGGCTGCTAAGGAGGAGAGACAGCTTGTAGACTCCCTGTGGAATACTTGTTACAACGAGCCATCTTCTCTGCGAGAGAAGGGGCTTCTTGTACTTCCTGGTGAAGATGCACTTCCACCTGATGTTGCCAGCAAGCATTTTGAACCACCGCTTAGAGCTTGGGCTGCAAACCCGTCTGCTAAAAGCCCCAGTTCTGAAAAGAAACAAACTCCTTTGCTTTTAGGATCAGGTCCACCACCTGATGCTGCAGATGGCGGCCTGAATAACTCAGGTGAAGGAGAGGATGCCAATGGACAGTTGGATGGGTAAACCTAGAGAGAATATGGTGCCAGAGCAAGCCTTCAGAGCGTGGGTTTTTTATTGCCCTAATGTATCATGTCTTTCGTTATGTATTTTTTCAGCACATCGATCCCCTGCCTTGTTCTCACATCCGAATCTTAGGAATGTTGCCAGAAGTTCCCATTTCCTTAGTTTGATGCTAAATTGTGAAGTTTGGTAGCCAAAATGATGTGACATAGGGATTGTTGCATAAAAATATGTAGTAAATATGCTTTGCAACGTATGAGACCTTAATGAGTTAATGTGCTGTAGAATCTAGTGTTTCTCGAACTTTTTGTCTTTCCCTACTCTTATTTTAGATTGGTATTTTATTTTGCTCATAATATACAGTTTGTGCAATGAACAGCATAGACATTTGAGTTCAATCATCTCCCATAAATTTATATATGGTGGTCTTCATTGTACAAAGTATGTAAAAGCTATGGTGGAGAAGAAAAATGCAAGAAATAACGTTACATGGAAACAGAGTATGTCAAATTATCGATCTTTCAGTTTGCCCTCTACTTAAAAGAGTCCATTTTTGCGAAGGCAGTGTGGGCCTTTCCATCCATTTTCCTCTTCATAGATTGCCTTAGATAATCTCCAACCCTGACTTTCTTGTACATCTTACTGGACCTTTCGATATCCGACACATAACCCAATGGCTCAATTTCTACATCATCGTGTGGGATGACAAATGTTGCATAAGATATCCTTGCTTTGCTCTCGTTTGTCACAGCCCTGTGCTCAATGCTTTTGTACTTCCCATTGCTCCATATCTGATATTACAACACATCGAGCCAAATCTTGAGTTCCAGGAATAGATATATAATTTGATGGAAAATGCTATATATCCGCTAGATTTTTTTAATTAAATTTTTTTTTTCACTTTGTGATTAAGCGTTTGTTTTTTTTTTAAATGTTTAAAGATGTTAAGAAAATAGTAAAAGAATAAAGAAAAAATGCATTAGCGGGAACTCCCAGCGAGTGCTCCCTGCGGTGGGAGTAGCATTCTCCAATTTAGATTCCATATATCCATAGAATTCTTATTCCAACTCTATGGCTAAAAGTAGAAAAGAGATAGACATATAAAAAAAGAAAAAAATACTTTAGTTAAAGAGATTATATAAAAGTAAATCTACAAATTGATGTGACTTAATGTGGTACATTAAATTGTAAAGTTACTTTTATTATAAAATAAATCTAATGAATTTTATGAAAGCACGTCAGTTTGTGAGGTTTACTTTGTGTAACTCTTTATGTCGGTAACAATTTTCAAAAAAAGAGATAGACATATAAAGTGGGTTTCACATAGTATTAAATATTCGATAATTATCATGACTTACTTTGTGTCTATCTTTCTTCCATTTTAAAACTTAAGAGTTATGCATGAACTCTATTATTTGCTATAAGGACATCGGTATCCCTGATCTCTAGTGGGAGAGAGATGCATGTAAAGTGAGTTTTTCAAATATTTAGTAAGAAAAACAATGAATATTTTAGGATGTTATAGGGCATTCTTCATGTGCCTACTTTTCTTCTACTTGGGCCTTTCAAGTTTAGAAAAAATTATATCCACACAAAAATTTTACAAAAATATTCTACACACTAAAATGGCGCATTCTCATGCCTCTGGGTTTTCTTCAAATGATGACATGACACTACCAAATGCGGATGCCATGTATGTGAATAGAATAACTTTTGTAAAATTCGTGTAGATTAGCATTTTTTCCTATGCTATTATGGGAATTCCTTCTGGAATATGCTTTTATTAAAGGACAAAATCGAGACTTGGGGATCAATAACCCTAGACAACAAGAGCATTGGGGATGGGCTTGATGGGGACCCATGCTCCTCCATGTCTAACTTGTAACCCACATACATCATCCTTTTGCATGAGTATGGTTATGGTGCTTACGTCCGAGTGTGGATTAAAACCTAGTACTTTGTCGGGAGTGCGGCAAGGAGGATAGTAGTTTACACGCAAACATTGTACCAACTCTTTGTGCAGACCAAGCAGAGCATCCTTCTCTGTCCCCATAATCAGAGACACTGAACCTAGGAGCTCTACCATGATTCTTCTAACTTCACTCGAGTACATCTCAATGGCTTCCCTGCATTTGTGGCATAATTTTAGTTCTCAAATTGCATAACCCTCCAGTTTTCTTCAACTTAAAATAGAGAATTGGTTCAAGCATAAAGAGATTATGCAAAATAAATCTATAATCTGACCTAGTTTTATAGAATCTGTTAGATCTAATTTATATAAATTATATTAATTTATAGATTTAATTTTATATAATGTCTTTGTAGGTAAAGTATTTTCTCTTAAGATATATTGGAAACGTATGTACCTGATTCCCTCGGGTTGGTTTGGCCAAAGTTGTAGCTTACGATATTGGGTTGGATAAACGACGAGAATAAGTGCATCGGACCAGTCGAGTTTCTGCTCTTCAGAAATCACATAAGCATGTCCGTAACCTTGTATGTCATCCGATGGCATTGAATACCTGTTCTTCTCTTCTAGTGGAAGATCAAAAAACTCATCAATCACGTCCTTTGTTTTCTGCAGCACTTCGCTTGCTACTCCGTGATTTATCACCTGAAAATGCGTTTTCAATGTGAAATGAGGTTTTATGCTAAAGACTCTCAACCTCATCCAAGATGCAAAATCCCGCAAAGTAATTATATAAAAATGATCTTACAAAATAATTACATGCGAGTCGTTAGATTTGCATTACAATAAAAATAATTTTAGATAGATTAATACATAAATATTAGAAAATTATTTTTATGTAATTATTTGCGATTAAAATGAATATAATTACCTGAAAGAAGCCCCAGTGTTTGCATGCAAGATCCAGCTTCTTAAGCTCCTCTGCGTATCCTTTTGACAGCAATGATAAATCAAGGACAGGAATCTCAGAGTAAAGATGAGGCTGAACTGTGTCGTTTTGCATGTCGTCATGGTTCCTTGCGTATCTTTCAGGAACCTGAAAGGGGTCAGACTTCATCATTTCTTGGACATTTGGAGCTGGAAGAGATGGCGCATAAGTGGGAACATAAGTCTCTTCTGCAAATTCCTCAAGGTTGGAATCCATGTTTACTATGCCTGAAAGAGTTGGGCTTTGAGATTTTAGTCATCAAGTTCTTCAATGCTCCCATGAATTTATAGCCATAGATTATCACTTCAATCTTCTGATATTGAATTCCCCAGAAGTGACGATTAAATTGGTGAATAATTCCTTTGGTTCCCTATAACCAAGCTGACTTATTCCTTTGTTTTTCACGAGGCCGCAGCCGTGCAAGAGACTTAAATTAGAAGACTACTAGTGGCACCGACTGCAAAAGAGAGTTCTAGCCCCGCTTGGATTCGGAGATGAGATGAGTTAAGATGAGTTTAGATGAGTTTAGTTTATTTTTTAATATTATTATTATTTTAAAATTTGAAAAAGGTGTGTTGGAATTTGAAAAAGGTGTATTGGGATTTGAAAAAGGTGTATTGGAATTTGTGTTTTGTATAAAAAATTATAAAAATATAATGATGAAATGGAAGTGAGTTGAGATGAGCTCAACCCACTTCCGAATCCAAGCAGGGCCTATCTCGCATGAATTTAAAAATGAAAAAGAATTGAAATAAGTTTAATTTATTTTTTAATATTATTGTTATTTTAAAATTTAAAAAAATTAAATTAAAATTTTAAAAATGTATATTAAGATTTGAAAAAAATGTATAAAAATATATATTTTATATAAAAAATTAAAAAAATATGATGATAAAATAAAGATGAATTGAGATAAATTTTGAATGTAAACTGGATCTTTTAAGTTTCTTAATTAGATTAGGTAAAATCAATTGTCAGATTTTAAGTCTTTTTAAAAAAATTTATTTGTGTTGTTTTTTTATTTTAATTTTTTCATTCGAGAATTCGATTTTTTTTTTTTTTTTGTAATTAATTCACAGAAAAGTTAAATAATTTTAGTTAAAAAACTTTACATGACAGATCATCAGCATAATTTAATTTGGATAGATTATATACAAAATTAAGATTGATTTAGAAAAGAATTAATCCTACATTTATGTGAGGAGGGTCCCATGTCCGAAGTAGGACGAAAAGAAATAGATGAGAAGCAGTAAAATGATTAATTTTGTGGTTGGTGGTTTGTGATTTGGATTTTTTTGTAACTCTATTTTCGTTAATGCATGAACGTTTGCCTAGTGGCATCCCGCCTTCTTATACATATGGAGGTAGCCAATTGCGGCAGAACGTTGGAAACATTAATCCAAGCCTTGCACCATCGACACCAATGATCATTAAGGTATAGACCCAGAATATACATATCCATCACGTCTTGTTACCTAGCTTGCACAATGACAAGTGTATCATCCGGTTAGCCCTCGTTTGGATTGACAGAATATCTTATCTTATGTCATTTTATTAAATGATCTCATTATTATAATTGTCAATTTTTCAAATATTAAAATAAAAATTATATTATAATAATATTTTATTTAATTTTTAACTTTTATCTCATTTAATTTCAACTCAATCCACTATCCAAATCTCTCCTTAGAGTCAAAACGGATAGATCATTTGAAGATAATTGTCAAAATTGATAACAAAAATAGAAAGAAGTTTATTGCAGTGGAGTACTTTTGAGGATAAAAATGGGATAAAAAGGCACCTTAATAAAGAGATGGATTTAAGGATTTTATCATTAGTTTGGTTATTCAGTAATCTGGTAGCACTCGCCTTGATTTCAGGATGGTATCAAAAGTGTTGGGATTAAGCTGGGACTGCTTTATTTGAAGGTTCTGTATCAAATGATAGAATGTTTATTGATCTGAATAGTGAATGATATTACAATCACTCAAGAAATAGTTTAGGTTGAAGGGAGGGAAGAGATTAAATGACATAAACAATGGTTCACAATGGGAGAAGAGGAATACGGATGTAAGTTTTTTAATGAATGAATGAACGATAACAGTTTCCTTAAACAAAAAAAAAAAAAAGAGGTCACAATTGGAGAAGGAAGAGGAAGATGGAACAATAGTACTCAACTTAATTTCTATAAATATTCTTCACAAGGGATATATAGAGTACTTCTAAGTCTAACATTAACTCATTTAACTCTAGGTAGTCCGAGTACATTTCCAAAACACAACTTATTACCAGACAATACAATGTATAACTAAACAAACATTAATATAAACTGCAAATCTAAATACATTCCCTGTTCCCAAAGCCAAAACAAGCTCTTGGTTTTCAATTATAACCATGATCTAACAATATTCCAAAATACTACTAATTGGCACCACATTCAACATCCTTGTACAGCAAACCTTAACTTGGTATATCCTCTCACTTGGGAGGGCAGAAAGTGATGACATACCTTGTGGCCCTGCATTTGTTAAGACTGGTAGAGTCATCAAAAGCATAGCTATAAGCCTTGGGGCAAATAGCCTTAAATAAATTTGCAAAAAGGGTGGGCTTGCAATTCTTTGGGTTTGAATAGTCCCCTGTGCAGCAATACTTTGCAGATTGCATAGCCAAGCAGGCACTCTTGCACCCCACCACCTTGCCTCCTACCTTCATTTCCAATGCAGATGGGCAGCAAATGTTCAAATCAACCTCGCACGATGCAACACCACACCCAATGCCACCCCCGACCGGTTTCATCGAAACAGGCAAATTGAAGCCATCCACCAAGCTGACATCATAGTAATGCAAGGGAGAAGCGGAGGTGCCGAGTGTCATCTCGACTACTGTCGCCGGCGGCACGCCTCCTGTGCCTTGGCAATGTAGTTTGCCTGAACAATCTCCAGTGTTGCACGAGCCTTTTCCATTGTTGTCAAAGCTACAGCCTTGTCTGCCCCAGATTCTGCCAGACCATTTCTCAGCCACGTCGAGGACAACTTCCTCCCCACTTCCTAGATGGAATCCACCATCTTTTGGGGTCTGCTGCCCTGCACCCCCAAGTATTCCTGGCCATATACTTTCATTACAATTGTTCACAACAATCAGTTGTGCCCCATCTACAAAAACACAAAACAAATAAGTAAGAACAACAAAGAAAATATCAGAGAAAAATGTACAAAACATCAGATAAAGATAGCAGAAGAATTACTTGTGAATGAGATAGAGGCGACCAGATAGATAAGAAGGGGCCGAAGAAATAGGGAAGTAGACATTGTTTTTTTTTGTTCTTCTTATACAGAGTTTGATTTAAGAGATGGATGGTTGTGTAGAGAGATGCAAGGGAAGTAGCTTAGGTTAGGGGAAGGACTTCCAGCTATGTTGTCACAAGTATAGATTTCGACATCTGCGACCTTTTTAAGGAAGTTCGTTGAGAGATCACTAGTGGAGCTCAGTGAGTATGCCATTCTCTTTTGCTTTATCTGCTTCTTTTTTCACTTTTGAGTTTGATTATGGGCATATGCATTGCTTCCTTTGGAGGCTTTCGTCCTTGTGCGCACTGTAAATCAAAGTTTCTCTAATTGTTTAATGTTTTTTTTATTTTTTTTCGTTCCAACAAGATTTTTTAAGTTTATTTTGGCATGAAGTTCAAAGTTTAAAGTGAGAAAAATATAAACAGAGAGCAGATAATATACAAAATCTATATAAAGATCATGAAATAATTCTTATATAATAATGTACAAAAAAGCTAGAAGAACCTTAGAAAAGCTTGTTTTGTCATTTTATTAATATTATTTTTGTTAAATATGAAAGAAAAAAGTAAAAGAGAGAGTTGAACTTTAGTTAATTAAGTAAAATCATAAAGCAAGATTTAATTGGCGGAGCAAAGTAATGCTCGTACCCTTCCACTATAAGCTTGATCTGCTCTTTTGCATTCCCAGATAAACAAATTGAGAAATTAAACTTGCTGATCTGTGGGTGTCGGTGGTGGAGAAAAACATAATAAGGATGATGTGTCACTGATTCCATTAGACGGTGAAAGGTTGAGCCTTGTGTAATTGGCTCAAGTTAGAATTATCTTAGTTAAATATTAGGGATTCTTAAGCATTCATAATAAAGAGTAATAGAATAAAGTTTATTATTAGAAAAATATATAATTTTTTTTTATATAACTCTCATATTTATTTATTTAAAAAAAAAATACAGGATACTTACATTTTTTATAACTGTAAACATTTGTTTTTTTTTTTTGTTAAAAAAAGATAAAATTAACGTCTGAATGTTGGAACTAATTAATATGGGCTTATGCCACATCCAAAAAAAAATAAAAAATAGATAGTATGGCATAGGCCTGTTCAGACCGGTTTTGTCCGGCCCAATTTTGATTTTTTTTTTTATTTTTTAATAATTTTGACATTTTATTTTAAAAAATTCAAGAAAATTTTAGATCTAGAATCTGGATGAACATGCATAATATGGCATATAAGGCCACTCACATATTGGTAGACGTAAGTTGCCAAATGATAAAAAAAATAATAATAATAATTGTAACAAGAAAGCTAATAAAATAAGCATCACATGTGCCATTGCAAGTCTGCACTAATTAAAAGAAAAGCTTGCGTAATTGAAATGCCAAGAAAATAATTTTTTGTATTGTAGAATTTGAATTTACATTGAGAAATTTGTCCGATATATATAGATACAAGAGACAAATCTATCTAAGGTAATTAATTCTAGTATGGTATAATTTTACAATTACAAAAATAATGCTAATTTCCTAAAATTATGGTGCTATAAATTTGGAGAGGATCTTTGCTTGATTTGTGGAGAAGAATTTGTCAATATGCCCCCTCAAAATCATAGAGATTCGTACTGTCCAACTTGCAAAGAAAATGGTAGAAGAGATTGTTGCCTAATACTTTGGTGAAGATGTTGACAACCTGTTCACAAAAGGAAGTGTGGACGGCAGTAAGAAGTTCGGACCGAATTTTATCATGAACGATATAACAGTCAATCTCAATATGTTTGGTTTGCTCATAGAACACAGAATTGTGGGTAATATGAAGCGCAAACTGATTGTCACAATATAAGCTCATAGGCTTAGAGTGAGAGACACCAAGATCACTAAGAACATGTTTCAATCATGTGAGTTCGCAGGTGGTAACGGCTATGGCGCGATACTCAACTTCAGCAAATAAACGGGCCACTGTGATCTATTTCTTGGTATGTGATGAAATAGGACTAGCGCCAAACTAGATGAAGTAACCTGTGGTAGATCAACAAGTAGTGGAACAACTTGCCCTATCAGAATCTGTGTAGGCAACGACATGGAGAGTGTTGGAGGAAGAGAAAAAAATGCCTTGTCTGGGACTACCTTTGAGGCACAAGGAGTGTGCATAGACTGATTAAAGATATTCACTACAAAAATAATATCAGGATGGGTGATAGTAAGATATATGAGATGACCAACAAGTCTTCGATAAGAGCATGGATCATCAAGGAGCATGCCATTATGATCAATGAGTTTTAGGATTTGCTCTATGGGGAAGGAAGCAGTTTAGATACCAAATTGGCCACTTTCACATAAGATGTCAAGAGGATACTTGCATTGGTTGAGGAAGATGACTTGAGATGAGTGAGCAACTTCAAGATTAAGAAAATATTTGAGAGGGTCGAGATCTTTAGTTTTGAAGTGTGTGGAGATGACGCTTTTGAAGACTTCAAATTGTAATGGATCATTGTTGGCAATTAGAATGTTATCGACGTAAACAAGAACCAAAATGATGCTGGAAAAAGTAACCAAGGTGAATAAAGAGTGATCCGCCTGAGATTGAGAAAAGCTTGCATTAAGAAGCACAATCGTTAATTTAAAAAATCAATTGTAGGAAGCTTGCTTAATGCCATAGAGAGATTTGTAGAGACGGCAAACTTAGGTTTCTCCTGTCGAACAATAACCAGGAGGAAGGATCATGTAGACTTCCTCAACAAGGTCTTTATGGAGAAAAACATTATTGACATCAAGTTGATAGATAATCCATTGTCGAGAAGCAGCAATAGCCAATGAGCATTGAATAGTGGTCATCTTGGCAATGAGAGAAAATGTCTCATGGTAGTTGAGGCCTTTAACTTGAGTATAGCCTTTGGCAACTATGCAAGCTTTGTATCTTTGACGGAGCCATCTGCTTTGAGCTTAGTTTTGAACATCCATTTGCAACCAATGAGTCTCTTTCTAAGGGAAGGGGCTCAAATGTCCAAGTAAAATTAGCTTCACGAGCACTGTGTTCAGTAAACATGGTGTCTCACCAATGAGTGTGTTAAATGGCAACAAAATAATAGGAAGGATCAGCATAAACATGAATGCATGTAATAAAATAAGGTGAGAAGGTGAAAAATGAGAACAAGAAAGAAAAACAAATAAAGGATGAGCAATTCTACCTGAGTTCGATATAACGGATGAAGATGCAATGTCTCTATGTGTATGGTTGAGCATATATAGTTTTAGAGATAGACAAGTTGGGTAATGGTGCGGCGAGGTCGAGGACGAGTGGTAGGAGGGGGAGAAGAAGAAGAAGGAGAAGGATCGAAAATATTAATAGAGAAGTAAAAGGTGGTAAGATGGGTTCAGAGACGGGGAGGGGAATAATCGGGGGAGATGGAGGTGCGGTTTGAGGAACGTCCTGGAAAAAGAACTGATTTTGTGAAAGATGACGTCACGAGAATAAAAGACAACTTGAGTATCTAGATTATAGAGTTTGTAAGCCTTATGAGTGATAGGATAACCAAGAAAAATATATTTAGAGGCATGGGGAGAAAATTTGTCACGGGAGCATGGAAGGTTTATGCATAACAAAGACAATCGAACACTCGTAGATGATCATATTTTAGGGGAGTATCAAAGAGAAGTTCAAAAGGAGATTTATTTTAAAGAATGCAATTAGGAGTGCGATTGATGGAATAGGCAATGGTGAGGACACAGCCACCCCAAAATTTCAATGGTATGTAAGTTTGAAAACGGTGACTTCGAGCAATATTCAGGAGGTGCCGATGTTTACACTTTGCAACATCATTTTGTTCTGGAATTTCAACACAGGTATGTTCATGAATAATGTGATTGTAAAGGTAATTTTGAAATTTGGGGGAGATGAATTCTTGGTTATTATCAGTTTTAATAGTTTTAACCGTAGTGTCAAACTGATTTTGGATAAGTGCAGAAAAATGCATGAGATGAGTATATATTTCATATCTATGGTGCATAAGATAGAGCCAAGTAGTGCAAGAAATATCATCGACAATATTAAGAAAATAATGAGCACCACAAATAGAAGAAGTATAGTAACCACCCCATATATCACAAAAATTCGATTGAAAACCACAATATTTTTATTAGCATGAAGAGAAAAAGAAAGTCTAGTGTGCTTATAATGAGTTCAAATGTCAGAATCAGAGATAACACAATAATTATTTGAAAGATTGAGAATAACTAAGCGGGAGGGATGCCTAGGAGTTTGTGCCACAGAATTTTATTGAAGGTGATCTGAGTAGAAAGAATCATGGTGGGTGGTAAACGGTACACATAAAATCCATTGTAAAGTTTACCCACTCTAATCACTCTTGTCGAATGTGGGTCCTGAAAATAAATAGTGAAAAAAGAGAAACTGAGGGACAAATAGGACATTGTGCAAGGTGAGGTGTTCGGTTATTCTACATATGCCGACACCATCTATTTGATTTAAATGACCATTTGATAAAGTGACCATCTGGTCATAAGATAGAGCAACCAGGGATGAGAATAAGGTTCAGTCATGATAGAGGTGATTGGTGGCACCACTATCCACCACCTAGCCACAAAGGCTGTCAAAGAGAGGTGAGGAGAAGACATTACCCACGAAGTTAGCCGTTGGGTATGGGGATGGATGAGATTTGACTTGATACTATGTCAAGAAAATAATTCTTTTTATTGTGAAACTAAAATTGATATTGAGAAATTTGTCCAATATATAGATACAAGAGACAAATCTATATAAGGTAACTAATCCTAGTATGGTATAATTTTACAATTACAAAAATAATGCCAATTTTCTAAAATCAAGGTGTTGCAAATTTGGAAGGGATCTTTACTTGATTTGTGGAGAAGAATCTGTCAATATGAAATGAGGCGTGAATTTTTTCGGTTTAGAAATCTAAAGAGGTGGGTGTGGTGAGTTTAGAGAGAGACAAAAAAAAAGACAAACTTTTTAAATTAGCAGATTCCATGATTTAATTTATCAAATTCAATTTGTATATCAGAGAGTTATATGCTGTGTTTGAGAATGATAAATTGCCCATAAAAAAGAATCTATTGATTTGTTTAGATCAATGGTGTCTCGTTCAATATTTCCTAACCCCCCACTTAGATAGCTAGCATAATTTCTTACATGGTATTAAGAGGCATCTTGGTTCATGGATATGGTATTAAGCTTTTAGAATGACCTTACCTCTTTTTCTTGGTTGCATTCTAGTTTAGGGAATCACTTTGTAATTTGTATTGAAAGAGACCTACTATAGAGTTAGACAAGTCTGCAATAGTTAAACTGACTCTCAATGCTCTTTAACCACTTAATCACATGTTCCTTATTCTGCATGAACACCTCGTGCATTTGGTTCATTAAGAATGACGCTGACATATAAAAGGAGAATAATTAGTTAAAGAAAATGACGAATAACGAACTTAAGACATCAAGTTCACATATCAATTTTGTTGAGATCAGTGTTTATTTTTGGGAGTTGGCTTAGGGATAATGAATTCAATTTACACTTATCGACTCATAATATTGAATTACTATTAATGAGTCATAAATTTCTCCTGAAATTCCATATTTTTATCATAATCCTCTTCCTCCTCCTCCTCATCTTCTTTATTATTTTTAAAAAAAAATTATGACATCTCTATTTATACGCTTTTCGCATTTATTGGTGGTTTTCATGATTTTACTCTTTTACAGGTAACGAAATTAGTGGCAGAGTCAGGGGTTTGTTTTAGGTGGGCTAAGCAAAACTATAGCAAAATATATAAAAATTTTTTTTGTTATATTTCTATATAATTTTTTATGCGATATAGAACAATCTGATAATAAGATCTATAATAAAAATAAAATACATTTAATACAACATACTAAAAAGGCATATGATATGCCAAGAACGTGTCATCTTAATAAAAATATATTAAAAATATGTTAAGAATCATTCAACTTCTTTTTCATTTTTATTTTTATCTATAATAAAAGCATGTCATCATGTTATTATATCATTTTACTTTATATAAGACGAATTTTTTTTTTAAATTAGATTAAATTTCGTGGAGGGGAGCCGATATAATTTTTAGAGAATGGGCCAATAGAAACTAAAATTAATATTATTTTACTAATTAAATCATAAAAACTCAACATATTTGATTTTTTCTTTAAAAAAGACATATTATTTTTAGTTTTATTTTTTTAGGGGGGGGATGGTCATTTAGTTTTATTAATGTTTGGAATTTTGTTTTTGGTTTTTACCATTTTTAGTGAACCTTGATGATTGGTATTTTCATCATTTTATGTTATATTGAATCTTGATAAGTAATTCCCTATATTCTAAACTAAATATAATTTACATGTTTCGATTAGGGAGATGCTACAGACACCAATATTTGAGTCCCCGTCATAGTTCTGTTATAGGTGGCACTGTGGCAAATCATTTGAGGTGAAGTCCCCATCGATGCCCTTCTCTTAAACAACTCTGCCTCAGTTTTTTTCCAAATCCCCCAAATCTGTGCCCCTTCCCATCCTACCCTGACCGTATGTGAGCCTCCATTGGACTCATCACCAACAAGCGCTAGAAAACCAGCGTCCGTCCATCCATCTAACTGCAACTCCAGCATCTCCTTCACGGTTCTTTTCCTTCATGGCATCTCCTTGCGCCCTTGTGAAAATTTATGTTTTCCTTCGCCGCCTCCACCTGTAAATAGTTGGGCTTGTGACGCTAGACAACTAGTGAGCATTGAGTTGCATTGTGGGAATGAAACCGAGATATCAGGTAAAATCTTCAACTGAACTCTTAATTTTGTTATTGTTCTTTAGCATTTGCATGTTTTCATTATTTTTTTTTTCACTTCTTAATCTCTAATTAACATCGTATTTACATATAAAAAAAATAAATTTAGTTACCACCATGTAAGGGATGAGAATTTGTTTCTTTGAGATTGTGTAGACCAAGTACTCGACATTTGGACTATGTAGCATTGAATAGCCCAAGTGATGGGAGAGTCAATCTCTCAAGCTTGAAATGGGATCATGAGTAGCTATCTAATTAGGATTTTCACCATTATTCGAGTCAGTCGTGATATTAGCTTGCCAGATTGGGAGGGTCACATTTCTATTTTGTAAGGAGCTTTTAGAATCTTCTTTCATTCATGATAAAGAAAGAAAAAATGACGTTTTTTGCAAAAGTGCTAAGGGAGTAAAGAAATTGCAACAGTGAATTAATTCTCTTTTCTCTCTTCCCATCAAGAAAAGGAATTAAGAAAAAATGCCAAGAAAAGTATAGAAATCGCAACAGTGAAAAAAGTCAAGTGATTTGTCAGTATTTACCAGTCAGTTAATCAAGCATATTAAATATTTCAATTTATATTTAAGTATTGTTATGGGTTGGTATATTGTCTAAATCATCTAGATTGGTGTCTTGTCGTTTGCTTTCCCACTTTTATACAACAAGGTAAGGTCAAATTATACCGCAACTCTACTCCAATTAGCTCTACTACATATAAATTATAAAGCACATCCAACAAATGGAAAATAACAAAATAAAATTGCAAACCCAATAGACAAGAAACTAAGCAAAATAATAGAATTGTCATCTGGAATGCCAATAACATATCTGCTTTACATTTTGTCATTTGCTAAAAAAATGTATAACATATATGCTTCACATAAATCATATTGCACCTATGTTGGTCCCATGGTGTCTATAAATGAAAACAAAAGTCAATGTCTAAATACAAAATCACAATACTATCTTTTCACGCATGGCATCTACCAAGAGCCAAAATCCTGGTGAAAAGTAGTTGTAGTGTATGCACTTCGATCATTCTTGTTCTATTGTGGCATAAAAAAATGTTTAAAAATGTTTCTATCACTAAAAATGTTACAAAAATAATTACTAAAAATGTTACAAAAATAATTTAATTTTACATTACCTGTGACTAAGGAGTAGTATATGTACCAATGCTAAGATGATTCATATCAGCCAAAGGAGTTGCAAAAAAATATGGGACGTGTGTTCAAACTTGACTTTGTTGATCCTAGTATTAAAAATATAATTTATAAATAAATAAAATAAGAAAAAATAAAAGTATAGCATCAAGTAGTGTGATTGCGCCCAACAAATAAAATTACCTGAGTTTGACGAGCCTCGTGTTGTGTGCTACTTTCAAGGGTTGTATCTGGAGTGTGACTGCTCTCTGTGCATTAGAATGAAGATAATAATGTAGCCTTATACGTTTATAATATATTGAACTGTAAATTTAGTATACAATATTAATATAAAAAAACCTCATTTTCGTTTGAGTGTAATCGTCTTTTCGTTTTAAATTTTCCTAGACTCTTCTCAACATGGTGCACTTTTATCTTCGACAGTGGACTTCCCTTACTCCGAGCTACCAATAGGCTAAGAACTTTATTTGTCGTGCCCTCCATGGAAGTAGATGAATCAACTGTGCTGCTAATATCATGATTAGGGATACTAGGGTACTGTGACTTCAACTGTTTTATCTGGCTAATCAATTTAACACAACTACTGTCGGCCTTTGAAGCATTGGAACACAGTTCATAGAAGTGGTTATGGATCCTATCATACCTCTGTGCATCGTCAATGCTACTATTATCATAACCACTTTACGAATGTGTATTTTCGCTTAACATCCTTCTTCCACCGATCCAAGATGTATTATGATGGTATTGTATGTTAACCCATTTTAGCTAAGATACGGAAAGTGTGTCTGCACAATATGCCCCTAAACTCAAATAGCTTACAACTATATTTCACATCTATGAGATCTTGATTGATTTTCACAGTAAAAGTTATACGTTTTAAAAAATCATCAGTAACTTGAACCTCTTCCACAAAAACAGACGTATTACTACCACCCTCAAATGATCCTAATGGGGTAATCAAATATATAAATCCTTGCAAATCCTCTTATACTTCTTTAAACTTAGCAAGAGTATATGCTTTTTAAAACTACTTCTCAAGAGGATATCGAGTGATGCAAGGGATATCCATATTAAATGAACTGAAGTTAGCAATTTTCTCATTCTCTACCTTTCTCCTGAGGGCTGAATCATACTAGTTAACAAATTGCTTCAGAATAGTTTTAGAGTGAATGTAGCCATCGAAAAAATCATTCATTCCTTCATTCCGCTGTGTAGTTGACATTCTTGCCCAAAATGTGTTTTTAACGTTGGCCGGGACCCAAAAACGCCTATTACTATACAATGATACCAACCATGCATTCTCATACAAATCATACGTCTCAAGCATAGCACTCTAATGTTCCTCAAATTCATGCTAATTGAAGGAGTCATATATGCACTTATGTAAAGAACTCTTGATTTTCTCATATCGACAATGTGATTCAAGCTTTTCAAGAATATTTTTTATTATATGCCACAAGTAGAAGCGATGCCTAGATGTTGGAAAAACTTTTGAAATTGCAATTTTCACGGCCACATCTTGGTCTGTGATGGTTGCATTTGGCTGTTAGTCATTCATACACTATAACCATAACTGAAATAACCACTCGAATATATTTGCGTCCTCACTGAAAATCAATCCATACCTGAGTAGGATTGACTACCCATAGTCGTTTACACCTACAAATGGTGCAAAATATATTTTAAACGCATTAGTCAAATATGTTGTATCAAATGTAATAACATCTATGAATGATTCATATGTAGCTCTATTTTGGGCGTTTGCCCAAAACATATTCTTTAAACGATTCTTATTGTTAACATCTATCTTATAATAAAATTCTAGATTTCCATTTTGCATATATTCGAAATAGTTACATAGAGCTACACCACCTCTAACCTCGATGCGAAGTTATCGTGCTTTGGCAATGTAGTTTCCACATTCCTTCTCCCCGAATAGTATATTCTTGTAATCCCCTGCTTCAACAACCACAGACTTGTAATTTTTGGCCATCTATATTCCTACAACGTCATTTATCTTAAGCCTCTTAGTGACATGAGTGTCAACATTCTTAAAGCATTTGAAATGTTTTGACTTTTCAGGATTATAAGCGTGTGTGTGATCATGTATCACTTTAGATATAGTATATCAATCTTTATTATTAAATATTGCATTAATCGTAGCTTTACATGCCATCTTCTTTGTTTGTCTTGGTTTCATGATATTGACAGACCAACCTCTTGATTTATCTCCTCGCGTATATGCCAAGCAAAACCGTTTTACTGTCTCATCGTTATCATGTTTAGAATTTCTTTTGCATATCCCCATACCCCTTCTTCTTACCATACTTCAACTAGTAAACCTGCACTTCTTCTACAGATGAAAATCTCATTCCATGTAAATTCTTCAATAGTTTCATCACCTCTAATCTTGTTATCAATTTCGATCTCATTACACTTGTTATCAATTTCAACCTCATCACAGTCATTATTTGAATATTCTATGTCGGCATTTATGGCAATGCTCGAATTGTCTACAAAGATACAGGCCAATATTAGCTTGAACTGAACACAAGCAACGGTGATATAAAAAAAAACCGCCAAGTAAAAATGCAAAAAAAATGAAAAAATAGTAGCTTGAACTTGACGTGTAATTCAAATAATATGAAGGCATCATGGTTTCTGGTCTGGTCCATGCATATCTCGTTCTTTGTCTGGAGTGGTAAACAAATACATCTAAATCTCAATTCCACTTTCAGATGACTAAATGAGACATTGTACACAAGTCAACCATCAAACACAATGGTTTCTTAAAAATCTTTGATATGAAGGCACGTGAAAATGGTAAAACCAATTTTATGTGACAGTAATTCAAATAATAAAGGCTATGGAAATAAATTGACGAGCTCAAGCCATGAGTGTGGAGAATCCAGAAGATTTTTGGGGGGTGGGGGAGGGATTTATTGTGAAGGCCGAACGCAAGCCGAACTCAGAATGAACTTAGAAAAGAAGATGGATGCGGAGATTTACCATGTAGGAGATGCCGAATTTGCAGTTGGATGAAGGAGATTCCAATGCCATTGGTGATAGGTCTATTAGAGGGGCAGAGACATGCCACCTCAAAAAATGAAGGCGGGGGCATGAATTTGTGAAAAGAATAAGGGCAAGGGGTAGGAGTTGGGTCTTCTTTATTTTAAACAGGAAAGAATTAGATGAAAGAAAAAATTAGTAATAAATGCAGCCACAATGGGCTGACAAATCAAACAAGATTAAAACGAGACTGAAATTACGGTGTCCTTAAACTTTTCTTTCTAGTAGAAAAAAAAAAATCTACATGTTTTAAATGAGATGGGAAATCCTTTCATATAAGTGAAAATTTTGGTTTATATTTTAATTAAAAAATTACATCAAATTATCAAATTATTTTTATTATAAAATAAATATCAGATAAATGAATATCTGTTTATCAGTATTACTTTCTTTTCTCTCTTTTGTTGGCTCACTTGGGATCCACCGACACACAACTCATATCAGTTATTATTTAAAAATAAATAAATAAATAAATAAATGTGGCGACCAGGGGGACAAGGCACGTCAAAGAGAGTGAAGATTTTACCCCTCCGAAAACCCCTTCCCAACAGTTCCATGATTCCATCCGCTTCATTCAGCTTCAGGGTTTTGCTTTTGCAGCGATGATTCGCGTCGCAGTTAAACTCTGTAGAGCGGCTACCTCCGTCGCCTCTTTACCAACTTCCCACACAACTGGACGTCTCTCTTTTTCATTACCACCACCGTTCAGATTACTCCACGATGGAATCAACGGCGCGGATGCGAATCCAGTTGCTCTTCAGATGATCAACTACGCCATCTCTCATGCCAGGTCCCAAAAATC
Organism: Platycarya longipes; assembly: GCA_036559045.1. Taxonomy (NCBI): domain Eukaryota; kingdom Viridiplantae; phylum Streptophyta; class Magnoliopsida; order Fagales; family Juglandaceae; genus Platycarya; species Platycarya longipes. The sequence goes on from CM071797.1 coordinate 40,463,635, forward strand.
AGGTTCTTCTATAATCATTTTATCCGTGAAAAAACTCAGATATTTATTTGAATTTTTATTTGATGATATGATTTTCTTTGTTCGCAATTTTTCAGATGAATCCTACGCACAAGGTCTACTGATACTGGAACAGTGTCTTTCCACTCAGTCAAGTGAGGTCCCAGATGCTGAAAATTCAAGGGGATTGGTTTTTCTGGCCATGTCTACCTTATTATCTGAAAGGTTTCCCTTTTCCTTCTATTTTTCTGTGAAATTTCTAGTTTCAGAAAATTGTAATAAGTTTGACTTTGGTCGATTTTAGAGGGGATTTTGGCGAGGCAATCGGAAAACTTCAGAGAATCCAAGATTTAAAGCACTCTTCTTTGGGCGTTAAAGGTAGACATTTGCGTTTTTTAAGTCTAATTTCTTGCATTATCATTGAATTTGTGAAACTAGATTCAAATGGCGAAAAGGGTATTAACCAGAACTTCTGTTCGGGTCCTTAATACAGTTGCTGCAATGGAAGCTCTTGTTGGGCTTCATCTAGAGTTGGGACAGGTCAGTCTCAACAAGCATCCACTACGGTGTTTTCTATTTTTTTTCATATATTTATTTATTTTCAATTTTCTATTCCTGAATTTTGAAATTTATCTGGAGTTGGTTCGCGCTATATAGGATGATACTTCAACAGTGATCGCAGATAAATGCTTAGAACTGGTTGAGAAAGATGTACCCAAAGCTGGTGGTGGAAACTCCTTGGTCTTAAGCGTCCGTGCCAAAGCAACTAAAGGGCTGGTTGAGCTTGTCCGTGGTGACCTGCAATTAGGTATCTCAAAGCCCTGTTTCCTTTTTCTGGGTCATTGTAACGGCTTACTGAAAGTACTGTATGTTTCGAATTCAATGCAGCAGAGCAATTTTTGCAAGGACGTGAGGAAAATGAAGAAAGTACCGGTGAGGTTCGCGTTATTAATCACTGTGGAAGATATTTATAGTGCGTTGCATTGATGCTTTGGTTTATAGGTAGTGCTGTTCTATCATATGGAGAATTCTTGCATGCCACTCAGAATCTTTCCTTGGCAAAAGAGATTTACCAAAAAGTTATTCAAGGGGTAGCTGAGAACAAAGATTTTAGCGACTTAAATGCCTTAGCAGCTTGTAATATGTCATCTGCGGAAGTATTTTTGGCAGCCACGTGTGCTTTAGGACAGCTTGAGGCACACATGGGGTAGGTTCAAGATTCTCTTTCTTGTGGTATGATATTCTTGCAACATGAATCTAACTTTTTTGTTTTTTAATATTTAGAAACTTTGGCGACGCAGAAGAGATATTGACAAGGGCATTGTCTACAGCAGAGGACCACTTTGGTATGTTAGTTTGACTTTCCTCATTTGTATTTTTATATACTTTCCTCATTTATAATTTTTTTTATTGGCATTGGATGTTCGAGAACAAAGTCCCGACTAATCCTAGGGATGCATAGGCCATCGCCAAGGAGAGTTTCTCTCAAGTGCCCTCATTTAATTTAACGATATACAAATTGTCTCTGCAGTTTTTATTTGCAACTGTCTCTGCATATCTTAGTATGTGCTGAGCTTTTGTTTGTGTGGTACAGGCTCTCACCATCCTAAGGTTGGGGCTGTCTTAACCTGCATAGCTCTCATGTTTAGGCATAAGGCAATGCAGGAACGTTCAAGTTCCCTTTTGATTCAAGAGGTCAGTACTTGTACAAGACCTGATTTAGTTATTATGGAAAACTTCCAATTTTTAACATTTATTGTTCGCACTTGTATATGTCTAGTATACTTGGGCTTGTGCTTGTTCTTATGATCAATAAAATTTTGTTTACCAATAAAAAAAAAAATATTATTTGCTCTTGGGCTCTTAAGAACCGGATATTGTGGAAAGAATTCTGGAAGTGAAGGGTCAAGGATAATCGTTGTCTTCGTCTCATTACCAACTAATTTCTCTCGGCAGTTGATTGAATGGTCAATTCAGATAGGTTATTCTATTAGGGTTGCAAGATGTATTCTCATTACGAATGGGAAATTTGATTTTACTGAGACATCAATTACTGAGTAGTTTGCCTAGGGTCCCCTCAATCCCATTCATATGCAAGAGATTTTCCAGCACATTACTTTGTCAATGCATTAATTCTCTTTAATGTGATGGAGTTTGTTTATGGGAATGTTTTCTTATTTCAATGTTTTAAATGATTCTGTTAGGGACTATACAGAAAGGCAATAGAGTTGCTGAAAGCTCCACAGTTGGAGCCTGATGGTATAGTGAACAACTCATTCACTGTCTTTAGTCATATTCGATTGAATGATTATTTTTTTTTGGACTTTTATGTCACATGTTGCCCCTTTTCGGCAGATCGAGAAGCAAAGGTAGATAGAAGTGATATTGTGACCCTGGCAAGAGGTAATGATTGCTGTGAATCATCCTTTTTTGTACTGCATACAGTTTGGCATGGGGTATGAAGTATGAACCATGAACATTAAAGAGTTGTAAAGCTTGTTTGTGATTGCGTTTCAAGGTTCAAAAAATGTTTTTAAGTAGTTAAAAATACTTTTAAAGAAAAAATGACATGTTTGGTAACTTTATAAAAAATGCTTTAGTCTATTAGAAAAACTATAAATCAATTTTTTCAAAAAGTACTAAATTGAAGATTTTATCAAAAAATCCTGCAGATAACTAGATATTTTAAAAAACTACCATAACTAATTCTAAAAAATGGTTTAAACATATAGATCTCAAACAATAAATGACTTTTAGTAATAGAACTTATTACATTAAACTTTAAGCTATAAGCCTTAAATTAAAAGTAATATTTTTCACTACAACTCCAAACATACACATAATTAACCTCTACTCTCCAACTTTAAGTAGAAGATCAACACCGTGCTCTTTTTGTTGTGGTTTGCTTTACTATGATGACGCTTGGTAGGATTTCTGCATTGATATCGTTTGTTGATTACGTAGGTGGGTATGCAGAAGCACTCTGTGTCCAACAGAACAGAAAGGCCGAAGGAGAAAAAATGAAGACTTGGGCTGAGGCTGCATGGAGGAACAGGAGGCTGTCACTGGCTGAGGCGCTAGAAATATCGGAGTCTTCTTCCAAATTGCCAGTTATAGATGCTCGAACCTGCAGAGCCATTTAGTTTCTCTTTTATCCAGGTTCTGCAGCAAGAGTTCACATTACCTGTTCTTGATACCTCAAAGAAGTGTGAAACTCGCTCCTAACCCGCATGCCCTCTACCTCCGGCCCATGCAAGACGAATGTCTCATGTCTATTAATTTGTGCAGAGACATAATCCAGGCAGTTGCAATGCCGCAAAGTCGGTCTGGTGTAACTTAAGCTGGTTGAGCGATGAATGAGCCTTAGATTGATCTTTGATGAGCTCTTACGATTACTGATCTATTGTCGATATGAGCCTCAGCTTAGTTCGAGATTGGTAACTTTAGTGACCCCGAGACAATGAAATTGAGTATGAGAAATGCTAGGTGAACCAAAGAGCTTTCGAGTGTGTAACAGCTATCAATTTTCAAACACTCAACAGATTGATTCTTCTTCCAATACCAGGTTTCACTTTAGCTTTTTATCGTTTGGCATTCAAGGAAAACAAGTCCTTTCCAAGGCAAGTTTGCTATTCCTGATAGAAAGCGCAGATTTTGCTTTACAATTTTTTTACTTGGTTGTTGCTAATGCTGGCAAACCGAGTAGGACTGCGCATTGTCCAATACGGATGTGATTATGAACACTGTCCAAAGGTGTAACACCGTCAAATTACATTTAGGCCCGGTTCGAATTTCGTACTCTTTTCAACTCATCTCTATTTTATCATTATATTTTTCAATTTTTCAACAAAATACAAATCTATATATACCTTTTTAAAATCTAAATACACATTTTTTAAATTTTAATACATTTTTTTTAAATTTTAAAATAATAATAATAATATTAGAAAATAAATTAAACTCATCTTAACATATCTCACCTCCGAATCTAAACGAGACCTTTAGTTAAAAAGACTGATTCTTCAAACAAATTAAAATTGCAGTGGAATATCAAGACCTTTCCCACCCATATCCACCCCAATAACCTGTAGTATATTTCCTTCGTCAAATTACATTATTGAAAAGCGTAGGTTTTAGGTTTCGACAATTTAAGGGGAGAAGAGAAGATGAATAATCTGGAGACTGGAAGAAGAAGTCTCCATTGTTTTGGTTTTACGACCATAGCCACCTTCTCCTCTACCTGTCTCATGAAAGTGATAATATTTTATTATTATTCTTTTATGTTTATGACTATTAATTTAATTTAATTTAATTTACTTCCTAGCTGGTGGGTACTGAGTGGGCGTGGACATTCGAATGTTGTTGCATTATATCGTGTCTCGCAGTATAGACAGAACTGGGTCGTCGTATTGAGCTCACTTCTTTTTCAATCCAAAGGTAAAAGTTAAAAGCTGTGCATGCCTCCAAACTCGCTAAGCTGGATTGCTGTTGGGCTCCGCTTCCCTAAAACGAACCCAAATCTTATTTTACGGGGTTATAAATTGTTTTTATTTTTTAGTTTTTTAGCCGATAACTTTTGATTGAATAAATCACTCGTCTAGGGGATATAGAAGAAATTGTTAAGTATTTTAAAATATGAATGAGGTGGTATTCTTCATATCTATTCGCATCGGAATTAAAATTAGTATATATATATATATATATATATATATGTAATAGAATGAGAATACCACATCTTATTACATTCTATAATAGAAGAGTGATGCTAGAGTGAATCCACACTCAGCACACTCACACTCATAGTGTACTGTTCATGTGAACAGTGCACTGTGAGTGTGAGTATGCTGAGTGTGGATTCACTCAATAATTTTTCATAATAGAATGAAAGTACCACACCAATTATCTAACAAATGCTTGGAAATATAGAGAATTTGATATTTTTAATTTTTACAAGAAGTAAAAGATGAGTTTGCAATGAATGTACTCTCGTCATGCACTGAAAGGGAATTTGAATATTGGAAGTGGTGCATCATGCATCTCATACACAGTAGAGGTGAAAATTCGATTAAATTATAAATTAAGAGTAATGACAATTACAATGCTTTAACCCACCATGTTTTAATTGAGTATTTCTTATAAAATGATGTTATTTTTATAATATTTTATAAAAGAATGATGCTAGTGGTACCGCTGCAGTGTACTACTGCTAAATTTTCTTTTTTATTATTTTTAAATATTTTAAAAAAATATATATCAATATATTAATAATCAATCATTAATCATTAAGTAAAATAAAAAATTAAAAAAAATATATCAGATGTCAAACTTGATAGACATATTAGCATTTTTCTTTATACAAATATCTCTCGTTTAAAACATAATTGCATAGAAGATTGGAAAAAAGGTGGTGTACGGCCTATAATTTTCTATGAGATGAAAATGAAGAGGGTGGAGCCCAATTATAAAAGAGAAAATGAAAAGGGTACTTGACCCAATTAATTTGATACGTTACTTAAACGTAAATTATTGTTCTGATCTTTTTTCATTAAAAGATTTTCAGTTGTATAGTGTCTAATATATATATATATATATATAATGTATATAAAATTAATGATATATAAAGACCACTTCCAATATTTTATTAAGAAGAAAGGCATGGTATTTATAGATGTTTACCAAACTCATGTTTAGTTTTAACTTCAAGGGAAGTCAAGTGATAATTAATTAGTAAAATGATCATCTCAATAAGCATAAATCTGATGTAGTATTTAAGGACAAAATTTATTATTAGAGAAAAGATATAGTTATTGTTTTGTAAGTCCAAGTTATACTTCTGGGGACATGAAATATTAAAGGATTAATCAAACCATCCTACAGTTGTACAGTAATGTCTAGATACAGCTACAGCCACCGAGAACATGAACGTTAATATTATAGTACAGTAGTATGTAAAGATGAAGGCATTTTATTGCTGAGATTGACAGCCCCCAAGCAGGAGTTAGGGAGATGACCAATCAGTACTGATCTTAGGCTGATTATGGTCATTTGTTAGTACCATTTTTCCTTAAATATTACTGTCCTTCGTACAAACATGAGTTACAAACGTAGAGAAATATCGACCGTGAAGATTTTTTTTTTTTTTTTTTTGAGAACAGTTTTTACCTACTGTTCTTGATCTCTCTTTCTTTTTTTCGTACTTGATTCGTGATAAATGCTGTTTGGACCAGCACTACCCGTCTTTAAGAAACAGAAATCGACATGGCAGTACTCATATATGTCAATGGGCTGCTTCTGCAATACTGTTGTGGGGCTTGGAGGGCAGTCATAATATTGTATTAAGTTGTGCAGAGGACCATGCTTTTGAGCTTCCATCACCCTATGGCACTTGACCAAATCATCCTAGTAAATTATTGAGAACCGGCCCTGTCAACAAAACATATATACTTGCATCGCATTGAGAAAGTGGAGGTATAAATTTTCATTAAAAATTTTACCTTTTGAGCTTGATTAAGGAGTCTTGTAATACTAAAGGAAAGGTGAGCATCCGATTTTGATGGAAGTAACTCGTCTAGGCTGCAACAAATAGCAGATGCTGCAACAACACTTGGCCTAAACTCCAGAAATCTTGAATCTGGAGGGTTATGTTTCAATTATTAGTGGAAAATGATCAAAACATTAATTGGGCCTAGCAATGCTACCAATTGTCTGCATATATAGATACCATCAACTAAACTTTTAGAGTGGCAAGAAGAGAAGTTTATTAATTAACCCATGATAACTTTCCTCCACCTCTTCTTTGTATATAATATACAATTGAGAAATACTAATTTAGCCACACACACAAAAAAAAAAAAAAAAATCTCGTGTGATTTATAAGATTATAAAATTACTTTCGTTATAAAATAGATTTGACGTATTATATTATACGAGTCATGTCAGCTTGCAGAATTATTTTTATTCAATTCCTGTACTGTGACTGTAGAACTCCTCTAATACAATATGTAAGCTTTAAAAGCTGCTGCACAATATGTTGATGATAATTATGAGGATACCTGCAACAGCTGCAACAAGCAACTTAGTGACTAAGGTAATACACTCCTGATGAAGCTGAGGTTTCAAGGAGTCAATACTGCACAGCAACAGTTCTGTGCACGAATAAGCCGTAGTAGAGCCAAGGCACCATCCCAGGGCCTCTAACAGCGCCAATTCCATTCGCTGGATTGTGCTTGACTCAAATGAATGCCCCAAATCCTCCTGCATCTTTGATAACAACACTAAGTGTTGATCAATTAGAAATCCAAAAATAATAGAAGGATATATATATATATATATGTATATTAATAACTGTAACAATAATAACAAACAGTCACCTGAATTTCATGCAAGGTTGGAGTGCAGGTTTCACTGAACTTGGAGGCAACAGAAAAGCACGCAACCGACAACAACTCAACCATCCAATCTTCTTTCCATCCCTTAAAAAAGTTTTGTTAAGAGTTAGTACTGAATCCATTTATAATTTTGATCAAGAACTAGAGAACTTATATATGCATTCAAAATTCTTTACATTGCACTGATTCATAGATAGGGCTCGATCAAGGTAATTCACAGCAAGGAAAGCAGTTCCAAAAGAGAGATTCAAGCGACTTCTGGTCTGGAAACAAACAAACAAACAAGAGCATAGATCAGAGACTGAAGAGTGTATATATATATATATATATATATCTTAAAGATTTTGTTGTAGTTCTTATCAAGATTTAAACCTATAGACAGAAACTAAGACGAGAAAGTGGTGTAACAATCATGAGAAACTGACCCTAAAAAGCCATTGAGTAGCTCTAAACCTAGCAGTTATCAAGTTTTTGGAGCGGAGATGGTCAACATAATTAGGTGCGGGTATGAAACTGATCTCCTTGTCAAGGTATGTTGAAAGGGCCTGCTTAGAGTCTTCCTTGGTCGTATAAAACGAACCACCACATGAGGAGTAGTTCTCGAAACTGCAAAGCTTGGTTGCATGATGATCATGATGAACGGCTGTTACAGGGCTGCAAACCCACGTCTCCTCACAAAGCAAGTTAATTTCCATAACGACTACCCAGAATAACTGCAGAAGTTGAATGGTTAGATCAGAAAACTTACGTACTTTTTGATGAAATTGTAAAGGTTCTGACAATGATAATCATATTATATTATATATAAAGTGAATGGGTGGGGGGTGATGCATGGGGTAGTTAAAAACTTAAAGGCAGATCGTGAAATAAAAAGAGGGACACGACCCTCATGAAATGGGGTAAATGCTACAGTGGGGGCGTTTTATTTTGATCCCAGCAATAAGCAAAGCAATTGTGTGAGAGCACGAGGATGACTGTGTGCGTTGCATGAAATAAATGAACAGCATGCTCTTTCCTTCAATATCGGGTTAAGGATCAACTAACTGTTCGTGGGTTTCGGTCTTGTTTTGAGTCTTTGAGTTGGTGGGCCCTGTTTCGTTGGTTTGGTCGCTTTCCCAGTTGGGTGTGGGGTCACGTTCTGATCATATTCTCCTCATGATCATGAGCCCCCTCATAACTGCGAGTTCAATCGGCCAGTCTCGTACGGGCAAAATATATTTTTTATTTTATTCATGTTTTTCTATTTAATTTTATGTATACCCAGTTTAATGTCATTAAAAAAGGACTTGCTAGCTCATTGTTCAAAGAGTGATCAAATTAAGAATTCAAGTCGAAAAACGCTATCTTGGATTGTTGTCCTACATCCACGAGATCACTCCCAAGTCCCAAGACTACTCTAAAAACAGGTCGACAATTCACGAGCGACCAAGGAGCCTCAGAATAAGAAGAATTGTAATACTTATGATGCAAGTATTTTACAACCAAAACTACTATGTAAATTTTCTTTTTATAAAGAAATGTTTTAAGAAAACCGTGTTTACCGTACCAATGGTTCTGGTTGCAATGGCTACGTATATTTTCAGCTGAGATTGACTATTAGTCCTATAATACTCCGACTTCCCAAAACCTGGGAGGAGTATTTTGCTTTTGGGTAATTTTGCGACAAGAAGCATTGAAATAAACATTGGCTGAATATTTTTCAAAGATAAAAGAGTAATGACAGAAACCAGTTAAAACATTAATGAATCAATTAAGCACTGCGCGCATCAAACTTACCCTGTGCTAACTAATCTCTACTTCACCCTAATATGCACACACATATTGAGACCTTTCCCATCGGCTCGAAACCGGGCATCCCCTTTTCACCCCCACCATCGCCACCAGTCACCCACAGCACCAACATCTGCAGTGGGGCACATAAGGTTCTAAACATCCGCTGCAACTTACAGTCGCTAGCAGAGTTCCCACCTTGGTTATTTTGGAGATCAAGGATCATGATTCTTGAAGCAATCTATATAATTAGGATGACTGATGGTGAGTGCTGACAAGAATTAGATAGATTGACAATTGTTTGCAGGCCACACCATAGCTGCTACGATCCTCTAAATTTAAAAAGCTAGCACAACTTTGGCTGGACTTGCATGTTTTAACTTGAATTCACATACATTAAGTATTCCTTCAATGTAGTTCTTGACTAGCACCTAACGCATAAAAAGAGATGCATATCACTTGTCAATTTTAATAAGATATACATCACATTGCTAGAACAACTTTCAACTTTCACTGAGCTTCTCGCATAATCTCCCTAGTTTTTCCAAGATGTAAATCAAGCAATTCACATGACCAAGAGTAGTTCAATATGCTGATAACCTAAAAATCAAATGCTTGTTCGTCCATTCATTGCAACTCGTACGATGAAAAACTGAAACCTGATCTTCCCTCATTGGTCGATTTTAACTCAAGCTTCTGAAATGGGCTGCAGGTTGTTTCAAGTATATTTTATTCATCAGAGACTTCTTTTTTGGGGAGAGGGGGAGGGGTAACTAGTTAGGAGTAGCTAACAGAAATGACGAACAAAAAAATAGAAATGACGAACATTTCCATTGGAAGGAGAAAATTTTGCATACCAGATTTTGAAAACAGGATGGGAAAAAATACCTGCTATTAGGATCATAATAGAAGCCACTGATGGAGCCATCACTACAAGAGAAACAAACATAGTAAAACCCAGCTATAGTTAACCCACAGTCTGTCCCAACATTCACAAAGTACTGCTCTTTCCATCTCTGTGCCAGCAGATAAAAGAAATAGGTATGTTATTGATTCACATATAGTGAGTTCTTTCACCAAATGGCTAAAACAACTGAGGGTTGGTTACCATAAATATATAGGGATAGTTACTCAGGTCTAAAGATTTGCCACCATCAACCTTCACTTGACTCTAAAAAGAATAGAGTTAGTTAAGACAGCAAATAGTGCACATGTGAAAGAAAAGGTTCCAACTCTTTACCACAAGGGGAGAAAAGGATGGAAACTTGGTCCAGTGCCTTATATCATCCTCTGGCCTGTAGCAAGAGATCATCCAAATGAGAATGGATTGCTTTGTAGACCATCACGGTTTTTCACAGTCTCCATGATAAAATAAATGGAATAAGAAAGGAACATACATTGCTTCCCATTTTCCAGTGAAGAAAGTATAATTCTTTGTATCAACAATCTCACCTTCCCAGAAGGTTACTACCTGATATAATCATAAATGATATGAAAATGTGGTTGTGAAACCTTAGCAGCTTTTTGAATGAAATCCAAGTTTGGATGCCGAGCATGATACTGAGGATATATACTAAACAAAAAATTAGCCTTGCATTATATTTTATTGAACAAAAAAATCATATCCTCTTTTTTACAAAATATCGAAGAACTCAGTAAGAAACACAAAGAGAAATGATATATACAAGCCCCAAATGTGCAAGTCTTGTACAAGCATTTTGTAAAAATGTAAACCCCATCAAGAAAAAGTGATGGGGGTCCTCAAATGTCCCCCAATGTCCACTTGAGATCCTCAAATGCCTATCATTCAATTCTCTCCAAATGCACCACAAAGCATCCTGAATAATACTTTTTTTTTATAAGTGCATCCTGAATAAAATTGCTAATAGAATAGGCTATGAAATAAAGCTAACAGAATAGGCTATGAAATAAAGCTAACAGAATAGGCTATGATATAAAGCTAACAGAATAGGCTATGAAACAGAGTAAGAATGAAAGCTTGGGCCGCTTAAAGTTATGGCTGCTGTAATCAGAGACAATGAACTAGGTATGTATGAAAAACAATGAACTAGGTGGATATGGAAAAAAAAAATACAACCATGCAAGCAAGTATTACAGTCTCGTACAACCATGATAACATTGGAAACGCCAGTGGATATAGACCTTTTGATCAGGTACTTCATAACAGCATCACGTTAGACCCGTCGGGAAATAAGGCCAATACACACAAGTTCTAAAAAACCAAGTAGCTGCTTCATTTGTTCATAGGAACATTGAGAGCTAAGACATTTGTGTTCTATACATAAAACAACTCAGAACAAAGAAAAGAAATTTGCAATTTCTGATGATTAAATGAAAAACAGAAAATGCTAACCGGTGTGTCTGCCATAGGAACATTGAGAGCTTCCATGGTGCCACATAGATATCCATGTTCGAGGTCACATCCCTGTATTCGTACATTAACTCTCCACGCTTCATCTTTCTGTAGACTAGATACATTTTGAGTACCAGAGAAGGCCTGTGACAAATTTACGTAGTGAGGGTCAGGGGAGGATGACCCAAAATTCACAAGCTAATGCAGAAAGGACAAGCTTCCTAATATGATTTGAATTATGAATACATTATGCATCTTTCGAGAAGTGCTACAGCTATAAAGAAATTTCACAAAAATAAACTTACAACCTGATATGGTTTCATATGATATGTTAGATCTAATTTACAATAAAATTAACTTTACAATTTAACGTATCACGTCAAGTCACGATAGTTTATAGGTTTACTTTTGGTGGATGCTAATTGCTAAAGTATTTCTTGCATCTTTATTATCACTTCAAATAACCAAAATCCTCACGTCTCCCTTCAAACCATAAAGTGATATGATCATCTTGCAATGGCATAAGAGGCTGTAATCTTTGTGTTAAACTACATAACCTCATGAGACTATAGGATTAATGTCTATTATCCAACTAATCATATCCAGCCATATACGCGGCACGGCCAATATAGGAACCGATATAAACAAATACACGAAGATTAACCTGTCCCACACTCAAAAGCGTGCATGCTGGCGGCGATGTCTGTCCAGAATTTGCACCTTCACAAGTAAACATATACATATGAATTAGAACTACGCAAAAAACCAAAATTCTTTACAAGGCCAAACAAGTAGAGAGCAAAACACGGAACAACATAAATGACGGTTTCCAGAATCGGGAAAATGAACCTAAATTTTCAGCAAGGAAATGAGATGAACAGAAAAAAGACGAAGCCCTAACTCCGGCACTGAACATCATTCTAATGCAAATCGACAGGACGGCCAAATACCTGAAACTTGAGAAGGTGCGGAAGCCTCCACTACTCTCACCGGCATTTCTTTGATTGAAGATCGAATCCCAATTCCAAAAAGAAGCGTACCCAAATGTAGTAGACGAAGTGTCTGCTTCGATTGTGGACTTTTAGCGCATCTATTCCGTTACCTCTTCTTAATTATTCAATTTTTTCTTTTTAAATATTTTTTTTTCCAAACAGATAAACGAAGGAGAAAGAATATCCTCGTACCCGGCTCCATTTGGCATGTCGGATATTATATAGTTGTAAACGAAGGAACCACGGGTAAATAATTTGAGTTTGGTTTGTATAAATTTAATTTCGATTCGATTTATTTAATAAATGAATTATTCGTAATCACTAATATTAATTTGAATATTAAATGAGTAAAACTTGTATAATCTCGAGTTGATTTAATTTAAATTCGTGAACAAAATTCGTATAAATTCGATTTGACTCGTTTTAATTTCGTCACAATACTTATAATATATATATATATATATATTTTTACATATATTCTTATATTATATATATTTTATGTGTTATATATATTATTTTTGATATTTTGTATATATAATATATGTTGTTAATTTATGTAGAAGTAATCTACTTTACAATAATAATATATTAAGTTCACAAAAAAATTATTGAATCAAATTTAAGTAACTCTAATTTGATTGCACACTTTCTTATCTAATTTTATTTTGAATATTTGGCCATATTTAATATTTAATATTATATCGAGAATAATTGAATACTTTAATATTAAATTAATAACTTTATTATATAATTTTTAAAATGATTTTAATATACTAGACATATCCTAGAATTTATTCAAATAAAATGTTCTGTTATAGACTAAAATTAATTACTGTTAATTTCATATAAATTTATAATTATTAGAATAATAACATCACATCTAGTCTTGATAAGGAATATATATTTAAATTAATATGTAGTTCATAAATTAGATTTAATAAAATTAAATATTAAAATTTCTTATAAACAATTATTATAGTCTACTAATAATTTAACACTTACAAACATGTATTTTAAATCTCTTAATTATTTCTATAGATTGATACATTAAGCAAGTTATCAATATATATGGTCCAACGCATAAGATTATAAACCCAAATAATCATGGCTTAATAGTTAATGACATAATTGTTATAAACTTTAAAAATTGGACACGTTTTACGAAGACTGCAAAAGTTAAAGAGCAATTAAATCACTTTAAAATAATCCATGCGTGTAGCAGTTTTTTTTTAAGTAATGTTTTAAATATCGTATTGACGAGCGTATTGATTAAGTACTAGAATGAAATATTTCAATACTAATATCGTTTCGTATATCGTTTCAAAATAGTCTATACATAAAAAAAAAAAATTATATATATAAAAATATATAAATTATATTTGAAAATAATAGTCAATATATGAATAAATTATATATATATGTAAATAATCTAGTTTAAATTAAGATAAAAAAAATAGAAAGAAATGAAAAGAAAAAAAAAAGTAAAATTCCAAAATCCGGTACAGGCCAGTACACATGGCCGATACGGCCGAAATACCGGCCGGTACGGCCGAAATCTTGGCTGGTACGAAACAGACCCAATTTTTATAACGGTCACTGTTTCGATACGGTATATACCGGCCAGTACGGTAAGAAATTCAAAACAATGTTCTTGAGTTAGAAGGAAGGGGGTTGATTGGTCGCAGTCACTGTATTGTTGCATACCTGCACAACCCTTTCACATCAATTTTTATTATTATTACTTTTTTCACTTCAAACAGTCGGTGTGCAAAATTTTTTTTATTATTATTTTTTTTACTTTAAAAGCACTCCAACGATTACTTTTCATTTTTCTAGGAAAAATAGTTAGGCTTCTAAAGTTAAAATCACTGCAAAGCAAAATATACTAGTGTCTTCGAGAAGAAGATTTACGAAGCAGGTGTTTCAAAACTTAGGAGACAAAAGACTCCGTGCAATAAATTTGGACTGGGATTTGATGAAGATGCCGGTGAGAACTAGAGTTTTCCAAGGAGGAAAGATTGTGTGTGGTGGATCTGGTGGCCAGAGTCAAATATCTGTATTTCAACTTTTGGATTTAGTTTTTATGACCATTCTATGATTTTCTTGTGTCTGAGTGTGGAAGAAAATGTGTAAAGATTGTTGTGATATATACATATATATAATATTTATTTCTCTTCCGACTGATAGATTACATTGAGAAATTTGTGGAAGAAAATTTACTTATCTGCTCGGTATGTTCTTCATCTTTGTACACTGCATTTGCTTCATCTCAAAATCTCAATAGTTTGTGGTTTGTGCATCAGATTTATATCGAGCTCGAGCTACTTAAGCTCGTATCAACTCGAGTATTTTTGGCATTCGAGTCGAGTTTGATCTTAATATATGTTAGACAAGTCGAGCTCGAGTAGAGATTTCAAATATTTTTCACCTCGAGTTGAGTTCGAGTAGAGATATATGCTAAACGAACTCTTGACCCCCTTTTCGATTTCGACTCAATTTGGTTCGTTTGTAGTCCTAGATATTTATATACAATATAGGGACGATAAATATATATATATATATATATTATATAAAAAAAGATAGTGATAGGAATATTACTTTATTACTATTCATTTCTTACTTGTATTATATTTCAAATTATTTATTTATTTTTTTTATCATTTTCTTTTAAATATTTTTTAACATTCTTAATTATTAAGAAAAAATCAAAAATATATATAATTTTATTAATAAACACTTTCTTAATCATAAAATAAAATAAAATATTAAAAAAAATTCAAATATAAAAAGAATAGTAAAAAAATTGTAATCCTATCATTTTCCAAAAAAAAAATAATATCAAAAACCAATACTAGTAAATGAGTTGTTATTGTGAAGAGTCCTCTCCTTTTGAAAGGTGAGATATTGTCTATGCGTGTAGCAAAGAAAGTCTCCTAGACTTTGTTTGAAGAGGGTTTGCTCGAGATAGAGGTGGAGAGATTATGACTAAGAATCATGTTAACTGGACAAGAAAAGCAAGAAGTTGTAGTTTCAATGACAAGTTGACAAGATAGCGTGTAAAGAGAGATTGTGTATTTTGGATTTCGTCATCTCTGATAAAATGATCAATAAAAGCTTTTCATGTAACCATGTCAAAGGTATGGAAAACTGTGGGATGGATTCAATTTAGAGAGATGGAGACCAATAGGTTTATGGTAGAATTCCAATGCGAACAAGATAAAAAGAAAGTCCTTATGGAGAGATCTTAAACATAGGCCCCTGATCCAAGGTAGGTTTATGAAGATTGTTCAAAAACAAATATGGTTGTTAGTTAAGTATGAAAGGCAACCATCTTGTTGCTTCTAGCGTGAAGTCATCAAGCATAAGGAGGGTGGTTGCACCAAGCTGTCTCGGGGTAGCAGTGATAGTAACCAATCTGAGTATGGTTCTTGGCTAAGAGTTAACCTATCAAAGGCTAGTAGCACTTCCACTAAGAGATACGATGATGGTGGTTGGATATTCGAACAGGCTTATCAGAAAGCAAGAGCAATCAGAGAAGGAAGTTATTTTAGAAAATGAAAAATAGTGTCATGATGTTCAGGAACTATCTTTAATTAAGTCAAGAGGCTTAAATACTAAAGAGGATCATGTGCAGAAAATGAAAGTTAACCTATGTAATGAAAAGTCTCTTGGGGCCAAGAATGGTAAGAATCTCTATTTAGTACAATTAAATGAGTAGGTCATATTTAGTGGGACCCTAACTAAGAAAGAAATTGGAATAGTCGAAGTTCAGGATGGATATGTGAAGATTCTAAATGTCTTTTAAAAGGAAAGTGACCACTTGGATAAATGCTAATGTGAAAATGGAATTTAAGTGTCAGAAAAAGAGTCTTCCCAAGGATGTAATAGGTCCTTTGATTGCATCTCAGGAAAACTATCTTAACGAATTTATTTCTAACCAAATCTAGCATCTGCCATCCTCAAAAAAGCAATCAAAGTAGAATAGAAGAGTTAGAGAGCACCATTTACAACTGTTGGACAATGACAATGAGGATAAAAAGAATGGGACTGAATTAACTCTTTTGAAGAGGGAGGTGGGAAATGTGCAATCTATAGCTAGTATATCAGCTCCCCATAAGAAGCAGAAGTAAAATTTTTGTTCCTGGTGTGGTTGTTAAGCAAGAACAGTTGGTCATGACTACTAGGCAACACTACTAACAGCCATGAATTGCATAAGTTGGAACGTCGAGAGTTTGGGAACCCTCAAACAGTTAACTTCACCTATACTAAGTTCCCTAGTCTCATTTTCTTAATTGAGACAGAGTCTAGCAGGTATAAGGTGGAAAAATTGAAAACCAAGTTAAGAATGCCTAATTATTTGTTGTTGACAATAGAGGTTTAAGTGGAGATTTGACCTTCTTGTAGAATGACTCTATGAATGTGGTGTTGGAATCCTACTCATGATATCACATCTCTCTCAAGATTAATCTGTGAGTGAGAAAGATGAGTGGTGAGAAAGATGAGTGGCTACTAACATATTTTTATAGTCACCAATGGTCTTGAAAAGGAAACATAGCTAGGGTCTATGACCCTTGGTTTTGCATAGGAAATTTTAAATGAGATATTGCATAATTGTGAGAAATTTGAAGGTAGAATAAGACCTTACTCTCAAATGGAAGAATCAATACCAACTTTAGTAGACAGTGGTATAAGTGATTTGGGTTACTATTGTGTTATTCACTTGTTGTAACAATAGGGAAGAAGCTCACTTCACAAAAGAAAAGCTTGATAGGCATGTGCAAATATTAAATGGATCGATATGTTCTCTAGGGCTTTAGTGAAGACTGAAGCAGCTCATAGCTCTGATCACATACCAGTTGTAATATCAATTACTTTAGGTTGATAGGATTTTGTAAGGGGTGAGAGACCTTTTAGATATGAGGTATGTTGGGCCCACAGAGAGGAGTATCATAAAGTGGTGGAAGAGGCATGGAGAAGGCCTTGGTTGGCCTGAAAGACATGGAGATGGCTATAGAAGGATTGAAAAGATGCAAAGATAAACTAAGAAGCTGGAGCAAAACAGTGGGAAACTCCAAAAAAGTGATATGAGAAAGGTTTTTTCAGACTTTTAACATATAAAATGTTGATAAGGATAATCTAAAAGTAGTGATTAAGGCCCCTAAAAAAGAAGTTGACTAGCTCTTAGAGAAATAAGACACAAAATGGAGACAAAGGGCGAAGCAAAGATAATTAAGACAAGAAGACAAGAACACTTTTTCCACCAATGTGCAAATCAAAAAGGGAAAAATAATACTATCAGAAAAGTTGCAGATGAAACTAGTGCAGTGGCAGTAACCCCTGGAGACATTAGTGCAAAGTTCTAGAGTTATTTCAAAGATCTTTCCACTATCTTTTGTCCTAATAAAATCACAGATTGTTTAAAGCAGCTGGAAAGAAAGGTGATATTTGAAATCGAACACAAAGATGCTAAGGAAATTCATAAAATAGGAAGTAGAGGAAGCAATTTTTAATATGAACTCTCTCAACTCCCCTAGGTCAGATAGTTTCCTCTAGCCTTCTATCAAAATTATTAGAATTTTATTGGCAATAAAGTATACAAAGCTACCCTATTTATTCTTAACTTTGATGGCTTGGTTGATGACACTAATGCTAATAATATAGCCCTTATTCCTAAGATTAAATGCCCCTATAAAATTTCTAACTTTAGACCTATTAACTTGTGTAATATCATGTATAAGATTGTATCCAAAGCAATTGCAAATATACTAAAGTTAATCCTTCTAGACAACATTTCTATTACACAATTAGCTTCTATCCCAAACAGGCAAATATCATATAACATCATTGTGGCTTTTGCACTCCATGAACAGTAGGTTGATTGGAAGAGAGAGTTACATGGCATTAAAGTTAGAAATAAGTAAGGCGTATGACAAGATTGAATGAGATTTTCTAAGGTAGGCAATGAGAAAAGTGGGGTTTAAACAGGATTGGATTAAACCTGTAATGAAATTTGTAGAATCAGTGTCTTACTCCATCTTGCTTAATAGCATCCCACAAGAACCTTTCAAGGTATCTAGAGGTATTAGACAAGGAAATTATTTATCATTTTACCTATTTATTCTATGTGCAGGAGTTTCGAGCTCAATGCTTAACCATGCTAAAAGATCAAAGGCAATATCTAGAGTCCTTATTGATAGAGGCAAAGTCCACATTGACCACCTTTTCTTTGCAGAACATCCTATTATTCTGCAAAACTTACTCCCTTGAATCGAGTTGTATGATATTTATGCTTAATACATATGAAAGAGTCTCAGTTCAGAGATTAAACAAAGATAAGACCTAATCTAGTTCAACGGAAACACTCCTAAAGAAAACCAAAAGATCATTCAAGTATTGCAGGAATGAGGTCCAATCAACCTTATGAAAAATATCTTGATCTTCCAATTTTAATAGGGAGATCTCAAACTTCTAAATACATTTTGGACAAAATTCGACATAAGATAAGCAACAATAAAGTTAAATTGCTATCTCAGACAGGCAAAGAGATTTTGCTTAAACAGTGGTGTAGGCTATGCCTAATTATAGCATTGAGCATTTTCAAACTCCCTCGGTCCCTTCTGAAAGAAATTAATAAATTGATGACGTGTATGAGTAGGGTCAACTTGAAATGAATGGATGAAGAATGACAAAAAAAAAAATATCTTCGTCTATTGGGTTTCTTGGATGGTACTATGGGTAAGGCTAAAATGTTGAGGGACTAGGATTTCGAGACTTTAATAGTTTCAACTTAGCTATGTTGGCAAACAATGGTGGAGACTGCAACAATATCTTCATTCTTTGGCTTCTAAAGTCTTGAAAGAATAATATTTTCTAAAGGTACCGTTTTCTTAGGCTAAACTAGGAAGCTTCCTTTATATGGAGAATCATACTAGAAGCTAAAATAATTTTGGAAAAATGAACATGATATAGGGTAAGAAATGGTGCTGAGATTAAGATCTAGAAGAATAGGTAGATTCTAAGGCCTTACACATATAGAGTTCAAAGTTCAGTGAGATTAGTGGAACTTGATGCTACTATCAGTGAATTATTTGATCAAGACAAAAGGCAATGGAAGGCTAATGTGGTGGAGTAGCTATTTTCATTGGAAAAGGGAGATCTGATCTAGTAGATCTCTATCAACTATAATAATAGTACTGATAAGCTTATATGGATAGAGTCAGCTCAAGGCTCCTTTTCAATGAGAAGTGCATTTCATATGCATAAGGACTAATAGAAATTAAAAAAGGGAGGGTATCAAATAGCATTCAGAAAGGAAAATTTTGGTCAAGTTTATAGAAGCTACAGATCCCACTTGCAGATAAGATCTTTATGTGGAGAGCCTACACAGAAATGTTGCCAACATACCATAATCTTTTTAAGAAGAAAATAGTGGAGAAGCCTCTATATCCGATTTGTTTGAAGGAGGAGGAATTTGTTATTCATGCAATATGGAATTGCCCAGGCTCACAAGATGTATGGCACCAGTGTTCAAGATAAATCTAGAAAAGCTCTACCAACAAAAACTTATTCAGGGATTTTATTGAGGAAATGGACTTAATAGATGAAATAAAGTTATGAAGGAGATAGCAGTTGTTGCCAAAAGAATATGGCTGAGGAGAAATATGTTTCTCTTTCAAAAAGGGTTTAAGTGTCCAATTTCAATAGCAAAATAGGCTAAGGAGATATTGCAGAAAATGAGAAACTCCAAGACTAAGGCAACATATCTATCTAGAGTACAACAGCAGGTGGTCTCTACTTGGACGACTCCTCTTGCAAATGTTTACAAGATCAACTGGTATGCTGGAGTTGATAAATCTCAGTGCAAGATTGGAATAGGCATCATAATTAGATATTAGAATTAGATCGTTTTGGCAACCTTGAGATTAAACAGATCTCTTTTTCCAAACCCTTTACTTGCTGAAGATGTTGGGGCAATGGAAACTACTTGTTTCAGGATTTAGATGGAACTCAAGAGTGTCATCTTAGGGGATAATTATCAACTATTCATCAAGGGATGAAAACTGGTCTACAACAGGTATGAAATGCTCTTTTGCTTTCTAGTACTAGGGCGCGTACCCTATTGTATTCATGACCAGATTTGATTTTAATGATATATGGATAAGTTTCATTTTAAAAAAAATATTACTATGTGATTATATATTCTTAGATATGTGTATTAATATGTAGAGTAATACTTCTTTCATCTAGATCTTCTCATTTCCGCTCACAATAATGATGTGCCATATTTCAAGTGAACGCTATTTAAATGAGTTATAGAAGAGATCACTTAAAACATTAAATATTATCATATGAGATTGAAGATGAAAAAAATTTAAGATGAAAAAAAAGTCATAAAATATAAACAAATAAAAAATTTTAAATAGGATAATGATAGGTTTACTATCTCCTACTCTCAGTTAATTAATACTTTTTTTTATTTATTTTAATATATTTTAAGAGAATGACTATTAACATCCCAAATAAAATTTTCAAAAGACTATAAAATAGTAAACAGATAGTAAGAATGGTAAACAGGTGTGTTTTTTTATTTGTTTTGCATAGTAAACAGGTGGTTGTAAACGGGTTAATTTTTTTTTCCAAATAAATCAGGCAAGCGGGAGATGAGATACTCATTTCATGGATTTAGCTCACTCATCTTGTACTAAAATCGTGGGCCTGGTAGGGCTGTGGAGAGAAATAGCTAGTACTTCAACACGGGGGTGATTTAGCGAGGTAACTATCCACCCATCTAGGATGGTCGGGTTCAATAAGTTTGAAAATTTAAGGTAAAAGATTTTTATTGAGATTTTTTTTATTAAAGTAAAATTTAATTAATGAATTTTAATTTTTACAATATATCTTTATTTAAAAATAATGCCTATCATTTGTCAAGTAAAATTACTAATTAAGATTTATACTACTTTTTCAATTAATAACCAACTTAATTTTTACTAAAAAATTCGATTTAAAAAAGATTTTATAAAATTTAATTTTATAAAATGTTTTTTTGAGTTTTAGGAGTTGTTTTGGAAATACAGCTATTTTTATGTACTCTCAAATATTTTTAAATTCAATTTTTTTTTCTCACTCAAAATCCAATATAATATTTCAAATTCAATTTTTTTCTCACTCAAAATCCAATAAAATATCTTAACTCAAATTATTTCACTATTATTCTAGATATTCTAAAGTATTCTTAATATCTAAAAGAGATTTAAAAATAATTATAATAATCATCATTAATAAAGTTCTATAAAAATAGTGGGCCCTTACCTCTTTAAAGGATCATACAATATTTTTTATGAACATTCAGAAATTAGATTCTGTTATATATAATTCTTACATTATATATTAAACTAATAATGATAAAAGAGAAGTGTATTCTTATAAAGAGAGTACTTAAAATAATTATTATGTAGAATACTTCTAAAACTAATAATAACATATATAATATCTATTTAATAATTTTATTCTTTTATTGAATTAATTAATTTTTTAATTAGATTTTTTTTAAAAGAATTATACTTTAAAATCTTTGAAAATGAGCTTCTCGTCACTAGGAGACATTAAGCAATTATCTAACTTGCCTAAGACAAGAACTGGTCTTGCATTTAGGATTGAGACTCGTGGAGCATTTCTAATAGATTCTTTATTCTATCTTTTAAAATATATTATTAAAATATTTTTTTAATTTTATTTTACATATTAATTTTTATAATATGTCAACTATCAACTTATCTATTTTTTCTCTATGTCATTTAAATATTTTTTTTTATTCTTTTTAAACATTTATTTTCTATCAATAAATTTGTAATATCCACATATCTTTTTATATTTGTAATATATTATTATATAATATAAGATAATTCAGTCTTATACACATAACATAAAAATATATAAGCCAAACAAAAATTAAAAATAAAATCAAAGTATGAAGAAATTGAATAAATATATTTTCAAGATATTTTTTAGAAAAAAAATAAAATAGAGGTATTTTAAATGATGAACAATAAATGGATTTGTGTTAAACTGTAAACATAAATAGAAATGAAGAAGTAAATGAAGTATAAATAATTAAAAAATTATTTGAAAGATGAATAGAAGTAAAAGTATTACTGTAGCCATTTTTGTATTTTATATGTTCATTTATATAATCAGATGAAGCTCACTTTATGAGCAATTCTTCAAATAATTTATATAGCTGTGATGTTATTTGATGTTAAATTATAAAATGATTATATTATAACATAAATCTTATATATCAAACGAAATACATTAAATTTTTATGACTATAATGCTTCTACTAAAATAGTTTACGTTATATTAAATTTTTGTCAGAATTAACACTTCTCTAATTTCTATCATTCAATAATGCACCGTTAATGGTGTTATATCAGGCACCAAAGACTGGACCTCATATGTAATCTACCGATTAACAACGTAAATTAAAACAAAAATTTAAAAACGATTTGAAGAGAATACTATATAGAGTTGCATTACAATATTGAGATGAGTTCTAATAATGGTATTTTATGAATCTTGCTAAAATGAGTTTTAAGTTTTTAAATTGAAATATACTTTGAGATAAGTTTATTTCTTTTACAAAAAATTAAAAAAATAATAAATCTCATCAATAATTAATTTGAAATAAACTGAATTTGATTCAACAACAAAACACCTTTTAAGAGCATGTTAAAAGTAGAACAGAGGAACCAATTTGTCCAAAGATAAATAACAGGAATTGTGTTGCACCCAGTATTCGTTTTTCACGACAACGATTTACAACAGATTGCAAAAAGTCACGACTGCTCACATACCCAAAACAAAAGAGAATTTATATTAAAAAAAAAAACCAAAAGTGAATTTGAATCAGCGACCACCCGAGAGACGAGAGTCTGTAACAGAAGAAGAGGGATGCGAAAACGCCTTGCTCATAGAAGATGGATAGGACATGCCGAAATCAGTGAAACCTCCCACCTTGTGTGCAAATGTCAAGCCGTTGGCACATATACCAATCGATGACAACTCTGGAGGACCAATATCACCTTCCAAGTACTGCACAACTTGGCGCATGCTTGGCCTTACTGCAGGCTCTGAATGCGAACACATCAACCCAAGTTTCAATACCAACTCCACCTCCTTTTCCACATAATCTTCGCCTAAATTTGGATCCCTTGCCTCAAGAATCTCCCCTCTATTCCAATAAGAAAAAACATGATCCACTAAAAAGGCATCATCGACTTTTTGCTCTATTGGTCTTCTTCCACAAGCAACCTCAAGCAAAAATGCCCCAAAAGCAAACACATCTGTGTTTGTTGTGGCCTTGCCACTTCGAGTATACTCTGGGGCAAGATATCCAAGAGTTCCAACCAAGAGTTCTAACAACACATTGCTGGCCTTCACATCTCTATGCACTATAACTTGCTCCCATTCTTCATGTAGATATAACAAACCTGATGCCACACCTTTTATGACTCGAAATCTCTGGCCCCAATTGAGTGTGCTTTTGGGTTCATTAAATATGTATTTGTCTAGGCTTCTGTTGGGCATATAGTCGTACACTAAGAGCAGCTCTCCCTTGCGCCGGCAATAGCCCAAAAATGGCACTAAATTCCTGTGGCGAAGTCGACCTATACTTACAATTTCTGCAACAAATTCTCTCATTCCCTGTCTTGATTCACGAGAGACTTTCTTTACTGCAATCTCAAGTTTAGAGGTGGGTAATATACCTTTATAAACCCTACCAAATCCACCAACACCCAATAGTTCTTTATCCTTGAATCCGTTTGTGGCAATATAAAGATCTTTGTATTTGAATCTATGAGGCCCATAGTCAAGCTCCCAGTCTTCTACCAATTCTGCAAACTTCCTCTTCCTTTCTATGACATAAATTGCAGCTGAAATTGCCATCAAGACTAAACTAACAATCATTATAGGTAATCCAATTGTCAAAAGTTTAGATCTTTTTTTACCTCCAATCCGAGGCAACTTGGGAAGTCGAGAGAGGACAAGTAGTGGAGCCTGGCCATTCATCTTAAAACTCCAACCCAAAACATAATGGTTTGCTAGAACTGAGCCAGTCGAGGAAGAGAACCCAACATACATACTATCGTAAATGAAAGGTGAAAGATCAATAGACAAAGATAAGAGAGGGATTTTGGGTTTATCGACCTTGATAGGAGCTAAAGTGACATTGATTTGCTTCTCCAAACCATCATAATCCACCCAAACTTGCATTTGGTGGCCGCTAAAAAGGCTCATGTTCTTAAGCCCACCATTATTATCAGCAAAGTATCCTGCAGGAGCAGATTTTTCTGACTTCAACCCATTTATATCAATCCTAACATGATTGTCGTTTATGTCAGCAAACTCGTTGCTCTGGATTGTATCGAGTTCTATGGCAACCACATGATTGTTGGAATTACCATTGTTGGTCTCATTGAAAAGGCCAAGGTATTGGCTTGGAAGTGCTCCTGGGATCCCTTTTGTTGGAGCAATCACGAAAGCAATTCCATGGCCGCTCAAAGCGGGATATTGGGAAATGATGGAGAACACAAAAGTCGTAGAGAAGGACGAAGAGTTACCATTTAAGGAACTCTTGAAGCTTATTGGATTGGGATAGAAAGCATGACCCTTCTGCTGTTTGGTGTCATTGGTGAGCTTCAAAAGGCCATTTGCAGTGATTTCGGCTATGCCGTCTAGGCTTAGATTTGCCGATCTAAACCCATTGAATGTGAAGCTGAAATCTTTTGAAGCTACTAAGCCTACCAGTAGAGACAACAACATTCCAATCTTGGAAAACATGACTATATTTTTCATACACCTCTCTCTTTTTCTCACGGTTTCTCAATTTCAGTTCCTAAATATCAAGTAAATGCAACGTTTGGTTACATATTCTTCATTATAAGATTTTTTGCATTCTCACCCACTTTGTGAATATCCCATAATCATCATGGAATATCTACTTAAATTCCGCTCAAGTTTCCAGGACCTCCATAAAATACGAAAGATACAACTAAATTTTTTTCAGAATCTCTCATGTTCCACGACAAAAATAGGGAGAAAAGTCTAGATTCATGCATATTGGAGTCTCATGACAAACCTAAATAATCTTCATTTTCAAACTTGTAAACATGTGGACATGCAAGCCTGATATGGTCTATAGTCTTCATTTTCAAACCTAAATAATCTTCATTTTCAAACTTGTAAACATGTGGACATGCAAGCGTAATATGGTCTATAGTCTCTGTATAATGTGGATGGACAGTGATATCAAACTGTAGCAGCCAATCACAACAGCCGCCATTCCAGAACACGTGGGAAGATAATTTCGAATGTGTCAATTTTAGACAATTTTCATGTCACATGCATGCTGGAGAGTGGAAAAAATCCAGTGCCCAACTGCCCGTTACTCATCCAGACCTGTGGTAGCTAGATTTTTTTTTTTTTGCACTACCAATCATATCTTTTGACACGTATCACATACTTACGTACTTGTATTTATTTTTTTGTTGATATATACTTTTATTTGTTTAGTATATAACGAATAGACAGGTACTTAATATATGTCGTATTAATATAATGAATAACAATGAGTCAGATTAATTTACGAGATTGTATTTATGTAATTTTTTTATAGAATATTTCTCAATTAAAAATAATACGATTTAAAAGAGCATCATTATATTATATTTAATTAAAATAAAGAAACCCAAGTGGCAAGGTCAAGGATTGCACCGTTATATTACTAGGCAATTTCCTAAGCAAATTAATCACAGCTCCAAAGCAAAGATAAAAGAAGAAAGTTCCCTAATATTTGTAACCGATAGATCCACTAGAATGTTTTTACATGCGAGTCTTAACTAAATTGCCATTTCCGATAGGTTAACATTTTTTGATGAGGTGCCTTGGTGCAAGAGTAAAGTGAATTTCTTGCCATACAAAATCGATTATTAATAAAATATATTAATATAGCACTAATTTAGGCCTAATTTAGATTGAGAGATGAGATGAATTGAAATAAATTTTGGAGATTTAATAAAATATTATTAAAAATTATTTTTTAATATTATTATTATTTTAAAATTTAAAAATTTTGAATTAAGATTTGAAAAAATTGAATTGTTTATTATATATTATATGGAGTTTTGAAAAAATATAATGATAATTTTGGAAGTTGAGAGAAGCTCATCTCAACTCTCAATCCAAATCTGGCCTTAATCATATTCTTCCATCAATTATTCTCTATATTTCAAATGCATTTTCAGCGCCAAAGTATTGATTCATGTGAATTAGGAGGTAAGTCTTCAAGAGATGCTTAGAAATGTTTGGGTATATTCTGGGATTCTTATGGGTAACCTTATTGTCAATGTCAATGACGAAATATGAATTTCACTGCAATGGATCAGCTATATACGCTACCTTTTACAACATTCGAATAATTTAACACACAGACACACAGAGAAATGGAAAAATGGATAGGCTACTTGTTCTGTGAAGTCTACAAAGAATCTTGGATAAGAATAAATACAAGATCAGTGGACCATGTCTTCTGGAAGCCCCCATCAAATTTATTGTAGTACTGGAGTGTCTTAATTCGTCGTTTCGGTAAAAATCAAAATTAGAGTATTCATTTTCAGTCCGTTCCACTAATTAATAAAACTCTCTCTTTGATATCGATGATCAGTATTTGTTCAGATATCAGTTTCGATTATGATCATAGATGCAACCTATCGTCCAATTAGTTCCTTATTTCTAGCTCATGGAAGCTTAAGATCAATCCTAACATAATATTTTGCTTATGCAATTAAAATGTAGGGGACAATATTTGAATACCATTCATTATCATTTATAGTACTCTACATATTCAACTTACTCGATTCCTTTTGATAGGATAGATCATGGGTGTATCAGAAATTATATTTACAATTCCCACTTGAGGACTACACTTGCAGGTGCTTTATTATTATTAATGGAAAAATCGATCATTTCGTTGCAACAAGGCATAAGTCTTAAACCTGATTACATGATTGTTTATCTATAAAGACAATATTTTCAATGAAAGCAGTTCCCAAATACTAGTAAATCAGAAAAATATATTATTGTAATTTTAAAAAGTTTTAAAAATAAAATTATCTAATCTTGCATGAGTATTTCCCAAATAGAGATTATATGTAATATTATTCATTTAGTAATTATATGATAAACAAGATCATATGATTAATATATTAGAGAAAAATAATTAATGATTTTTTAATAATTTAATACTATATTATGAGATGATAAAAGTATATTATAATTAATAGAATGATGAATAAAGAATTCTTATTCAAAATCATTTGTGCAATAACGCAACCCACACCCAAAAGTCCCAGCCCACTGTCTTTTTTTTTTTTTCTTCCTTTCTTTCCTTCTCTTCCTGTAAGTTTCCCCCTTCTCTCTCTCTTACAACTCCCCTCCCCACCGTACATATATATATATCTCTCTCTCTCTCTCTCTCTCTCTCTCTCTCTCTCTCTCTCTCTCTCAATGTGTAACCTTAACCCACAACCACTACTACTTGCTATTTTATTTGTCGGAAAATATAATTACTAGCAAAATTAAATCTAATATCCAAATAAATAACTAAAAGGATTAAAGAAGCAAATAATAATCAAAGCAAAACACAATAGATTTTATGTGAAAAAAAAACTCCAATATAGAAGAAAAAATTACTAGACAACTCTGATCAAATTCACTATAATCATAAAGAGTTCGCAATACTCAAATTTATGCTTAAAACTTGAGTTCTCAACAAATTGAAAAATAGAATAATTATCAATCTTTAAAAAAACAATAATCTCACCTCTAACCACCAGCTTGATAATATCTCTGAGATTCCTACTTTAAATACTACAATTATTTCAAATATCCAAAACATCACCTCTTAAAGAAATCCCAATTTATACTGTATAAAAAAATACCTATGTGAAATCCCAATTTGATAAAATCGTTTTCGTTTTTCACGACAATGATTTACAACAGATTTTAAAAAGTCACGACTACTCACATACCTAAAACAAAAGCAAACTTATATTAAAAAAAAAAAAAAAACCAAAAGTGAATTTGAATCAGCGCCCCCCTGAGAGAAGCGAGGCTGAAACAGAAGAAGAGGGATGTGAAAATGCCTTGCTTATAGAAGACGGATAGGACATGCCGAAATCAGTGAAACCTCCCACCTTGTGCGCAAATGTCAACCCACTGGCACATATACCAATTGATGACAAATCTGGAAGATCAATATCACCCTCTAGGTACTGCATAACTTGGTGCATGCTTGGCCTTGCTACAGGCTCTGAATGCGAACACATTAACCCAAGTTTCAATACCAACTCCACTTCCTTTTCCACATAATCTTCCCTTAGATTTGGATCCCTTGCCTCAAGAATCTCCCCTCTATTCCAATAAGAAAAAACCCGATCTACTAAAAGGGCGTCCTCGGCTCTTTGCTCTATTGGTCTTCTTCCACAAGCTACCTCAAGCAAAAATGCCCCAAAAGCAAACACATCTGTGCTTGATGTGGCCTTGCCACTTCGAGTATGCTCTGGGGCAAGATACCCAAGAGTTCCTACCACATGAGTAGTTTGAGGATCAGTTCCATGATCATACAATCTTGCTAGACCAAAGTCTCCTAATCTACCATTCATTGCACCATCTAACAACACATTACTCGCCTTCACATCTCTGTGCACTACAACTTGCTCCCATTCTTCATGTAGATATAACAAACCCGATGCCACACCTTTTATAACTCGAAATCTCTGGCCCCAATTAAGGGTGCTTTTGGGTTTATCGAATAGGTATTTGTCTAGGCTTCTGTTGGGCATATAGTCGTACACCAAGAGCAGCTCTCTCTTGCGTCGACAATAGCCCAAAAGTGACACTAAATTCCTGTGACGAAGTCGACCTATACTTACAATTTCTGCAACAAATTCTCTCATTCCCTGTCTTGATTCATGGGAGACTTTCTTCACTGCAATCTCAAGTTTAGAGGTGGGTAATATACCTCTATAAACCCTACCAAATCCACCTACGCCCAATAGTTCTTTATCCTTGAATCCGTTTGTGGCAATATAAAGATCTTTGTATTTGAATCTGTGAGGCCCATAGTCAAGCTCCCAGTCTTCTACCAATTCTGCAAGCTTCCTCTTCCTTTCTATGACATAAACTGCAACTGAAATTGCCACCGAGACTAAACCAACCATCATTATAGGTAACCCAATTGTCAAAAGTTTAGATCTATTTTTACCTCCAATTCGAGGCAGCTTGGGAAGTTGAGAGAGGACAAGTGCTGGAGCCTGACCATTAATCTTAAAACTCCAACCCAAAACATAATGGTTTGATAAAACAGAGCCAGTCGAGGAAGAGAACCCAACATACATACTATCGTAAATGATAGGTGAAAGATCAAGAGACAGAGACAAAAGAGGGATTTTGGGTTTATCGACCTTGATAGGAGCTAAAGTGACATCGATTCGCTTCTCCAAACCATCATAATCCACCCAAACTTGCATTTGGTGGCCGCTAATAAGGCTCATGTTCTTAAACCCACCATTATTATCAGCAAAGAATCCTGCAGGAGCAGATTTCTCAGACTTCAACCCATTTATATCAATCCCAACATGATTGTCGTTTATGTCAGCAAACTCGCTGCTCTGGATTGTATCGAGTTCTATGGCAACCACATGATTGGTGGAATTACCATTGTTGGTCTCATTGAAAAGGCCAAAGTATTGGCTTGGAAGTGCTCCTGAGATCCCTTTTGTTGGAGCAATCACGAAAGCAATTCCATGGCCGCTCAAAGTGGGATATTGGGAAATGATGGAGAACACAAAAGTCGTAGAGAAGGAAGAAGAGTTACCATTTAAGGAACTCTTGAAGCTTATTGGATTGGGATAGAAAGCATGACCCTTCCGTTGTTTGGTGTCATTGGTGAGCTTCAAAAGGCCATTTGTAGTGATTTCGGCTATGCCGTCTAGGCTTAGATTCGCCGATCTAAACCCATTGAAGAAGCTAATATCTTCTGAAGCTACTAAGCCAACAAGTAGAGAAAACAATATTCCAATTTTCGAAAACATGGCTCTATTTTGCATACACCTCTATCTTATTCTCACGGTTTCTTAGTTTCAATACTTAAATATGAAGAGAACTTTTGAGTTTTTGCATTCCCACCCACCTTGTGAATGTCCCATAATCACCCTGAAATATCTATCCAGTTAAATTCCACCCAAGTTTCCAGGGCCCCCATGAAATACGAAAGAAACAACCGAATTTTTTACAGAATCTCTCATTTCCAATGACAAAAATAGGGGATAAAGTCTAGATTCATGCATATTGGAGTCTCAGGACAAACCTAAATAATCTTCATTTTCAAACTTGTAAACATGTGGACATGCAAGATTAATATGGTCTATAGTCTCTGAACAAAATATAGGAACTATCTTTGCTTTGGAGCTGTGACTTGCTTAGAAATTGCCAGGTAATATAACGGTGCAATCCTTGACCTTGCCACTTGGGTTTCTTTATTTTAATGAAATATAATTGAATGATGCTCTTTATCTTATATCTTATTATTTTTAGTTGACAAATATTTGGTGGGTTCCTAATAGAATGGTGCTCTTTATCTTAAATCTTGTCATTCTATTTGAAATCGATATGTCCACTTGGATTCTAATATTTGTAATCGATACGTCCACTAGAACGTTTTTACATGTGAATCTTAACTAAATTGCCATTTCCGATAGGTAACCAATTTTTGATGAGGTGCCTTGGTGCAAGAGTAAAGTGAATTTCTTTTCATACAAAACTGAAACACCCAAAGGAGAACTTTTAATTCGTTAGCGTCAAAAGGGATATCAGATTTGACAGAATACTACATCAAATTAAAAAATTTCTTTTTAGTGTGAGATAGATTTAACATATTATATTAAATTATATTTTATTTCCTAATTTTCTTTAGAGATTTAACACTAATTTAGACTCGATTTAGATAGGAAGATAAATTAAGATGAATTAAAATAAATTTTAAAGATTGAATAAAATATTATTGAAATATTAATTTTTAATATTATTATTATTTTAGAATTTAAAATTTTTGAATTGAGATTTAAAAAAGTTGAATTGTTTATTATATTTTGTATAAAAATTTTAAAAAAATATAATAATAATTTTGAGATGAGTTGAGATGAAATTTCAACATCCAAAGAATAATCATATTATTCCATCGATTATTCCCTATATTTCAAATGCAATTTCAGCGCCGAAGTGTTGATTCATGTGAATTAAGAGGTAAGTCTTCAAGAGATGCTTAGAAATGTTTGGGTATATTCTGGGATTCTTATGGGTTCTCTCAGGTCTTAACAGTCATCAAGCGCGTCACCATCGATGGAGTAGAACTGTAGAATTGCAAAACGAAATGAGTGGGGGCGGTCCTTTCTGTGATCTTCTACAGCCTGCCTTGTCATAAACCTCGAATAAATGTCTTCGTAATTACCAAAGGGAGAAAAAATGAAATAGAGAAATTATTTATATAGCTTACTTTATGCTTTCTTATATATATATATATATATTATATATAAGTAAAAAAAAAAAAAATTATGGAATGATTATAAAGACAAAAAATATAAAAGAGCAGAGAGAATTTAGTTTCAAAAAATTTTACTTATCATTTTTTTCACTATCCTTTTATCATCTGGCTGCAATGACCATTTATGTTTTCAGCTGAGTTCGAACTATTGATTAGTCCTCTGATACTCCGACTTCCCTAAAACTAGGAGAGGAGTATTTTGCTTTTGGATAATTTTGCGACAATAAACTTTGGATGAATTTTTTTCAAAGATAAAAAGAGTAATGACAGCAATCAGTTAAACATTGAACCAAAGCACTGCGCGCAGCAAACTTACCCTGTGCTAACTAATCTCTACTTCCACCCCATATGCACACGCATATTGAGACCTTTCCCATTGCCTTGCATTCGGGCATCCCATTCACCCCCACCATCGCCACCAATCGCCCACAGCACCAATATCTGCAGTGGGGCACCTAAGGTTCCAAATATCCGCCGCAACTTACAGTCGCTAGCAGAGTCTCACCTTGGTTATTATGAAGCAATCTATATATAATTAGGATGACTAATGGTGAGTGCTGACAAGAATTAGATAGATTGACAATTGTTTGAAGGCCATACGTAGCTGCAATGATCCTCAAAATTTAAAAAACTAGCAGAACTTTGGCTGGACTTGCATGTTTTAACTTGAATTCACATACAATAAGTATTCCTTCAATGTAGTTCTTGACTAGCACCTAACACATACAAAGAGATGCATAACACTTTTCAATTTTTACAACATCACATGTTTTTACAACATCACATGGCTAGAACAAATTTCACTGAGCTTCTTGCATAATCTCCCTAGTTTTTCCAAGATGTAAATCAAGCAATTCACCTGACCAAGGGTGGTTCAATATAGAGATAACCTAAAAATCAAATGCTTGTTCGTCCATTTATTGCAACTCGTACGAAGAAAAACTGAAACCTGATCTTCCCTAATTGGTCGATTTTAACTCAAGCTTCTGAAATGGGCTGCAGGTTGTTTCAAGTATATTCTAATCATCAGTGACTTATTTTTTGGGGAGAAGGGGAGGGGATTACTGGTTAGAAGTAGCTAACAGAAATAAGAACAAACATAAATTAGCATATGAGCATATGCACATTTCCAATGGAAGGAGAAAATTCTGCATACCAGATTTTGAAAACAGGATGGGAAAAAATACCTGCTATTTGGATCATAATAGAAGCCACTGATGGAGCCATCACTACAAGAGAAACAAACATAGTAAAACCCAGCCATAGTTAACCCACAGTCTGTCCCAACATTCACAAAGTACTGCTCTTTCCATCTCTGTGCCAGCAGATTAAAGAATTTGGCATGTTATTGATTCACATATAGTGAGTTCTTTCAGCAAATGGCTAAAACAACTGAGGGTTGGTTACCATAAATATACAGGGATGGTTACTCAGGTCTAAAGATTTGCCACCATCAACCTTCACTTGACTCTAAAAAGAACAGAGTCAGTTAAGACAGCAAATGGTGCACATGTGAAAGAAAAGGTTCCAACCCTTTACCACAAGGGGAGAAAAGGATGGAAACTTGGTCCAGTGCCTTATATCATCCTCTGGCCTGTAGCAAGAGATCATCCAAATGAGAATGGATTGCTTTGTCGACCATCACGGTTTTTCAAAGTCTCCATGATAAAATAAATGGAATAAGAAAGGAACATACGATGCTTCCCATTTTCCAGTGAAGAAAGTATAATTCTTTGTATCAACAATCTCACCTTCCCAGAACGTTACTACCTGATATAATCATAAATGATATGAAAATGTGGTTGTGAAACCTTAGCAGCTTTTTGAATGAAATCCAAGTTGCGTGCCAAGCATGATACTGAGGATATATACTAAATGAAAAATTAGCGTTGCATTATATTTTAGTGAACAAAAAAAAATCATATCCTCTTTTTGACAAAATTATCAAAGAATTTATTTAGAAACACAAAGAGAAATGATATATACAAGCTCCAAATGTGTAACTCTTGTACAAGCCTTTTGTAAAAATGTGGACCCCATCAAGAAAATGGGGGTCCTCCAATGTCCCCCAATGTCCACTCGAGATCCTCAAATGCCTATCATTCAATTCTCTCCAAATGCGCCACACATCCTGAATAATATTTTTTTTTTTATAAGTGCATCCTGAATAATATTGCTAATAAAATAGGCTATGAAACAGAGTAAGAATGAAAACTTGGGCCCCTTAAATTTATGGCTGCTGTAATCAGAGACGATGAACTAGGTATGTATGAAAAACAATGAACTAGGTGGATATGGAAAAAAAAATAAAAAAATACAACCATGCAAGCAAGTATTACAGTCTCATACAACCATGATAACATTGGAAACGCCAGTGGAGATGGACCACTTGATCAGGTGCTTCATAACAGCATCACCTTAGACCATTTGGAAAATAAGGCCAGCACACACAACTTCTAAAAAAACAAGTAGCTGCTTCATTTGTTCATAGGAACATTGAGAGCTTAGAGATTTGTGTTCTATACATAAAACAACTCAGAACAAAGAAAAGAAATTTGCAATTTCTGATGATTAAATGGAAAACAGAAAATGCTAACTGGTGTGTCTGCCATAGGAACATTGAGAGCTTCCATGGTGCCACATAGATATCCATGTTTGAGGTCACATCCCTGTATTCGTACATTAACTCTCCATGCTTCATCTTTCTGTAGACTAGATACATTCTGAGTACCGGAGAAGGCCTGTGACAAATTTACGTGGTGAGGGTCAGGTGAGGATGACCCAAAATTCACAAGCTAATGCAGAAAGGACAAGCTTCCTGATATGATTTGAATCATGAATACATTATGCATCTTTCAAAAAGTGCTACAGCTATAAAGAGATTTCACAAAAATAAATCCACAACCTGATATAATTTCATATGATACATTACATCTAGTTTACAAGAAAATTAACTTTACAATTTAACGAACCACGTCAAGTCATGTTAGTTTATATGTTTACTTTTGGTGGATGCTAAAGTATTTCTTGCATCTTTACTATCACTTCAAATGACCAAAATCCTCACGTCTCCCTTCAAACCATAAAGTGATATGATCATCTTGCAATGACATAGGAGGCTATAATCTTCTTTGTTAAACTACATAACCTCGTGAGACTACAGAAAGAAGAATCGCACACCCAAATACCTACGGTTCCACCAGACAATAAAACACATATTTCCAATTCTGTTTTCCATTTCTGTTAGGTTTGTTAGTGCATAGTGCAGAATATTCTTTATTCATTTTGTCCTATTCATTCTTGTAATCTATATATATAGAGTGGTACAAATCATGTATATGATACATAATACAAAAAGATAACTTTTCTCCAATTTATGCATTTTGTTCTTCATCTTCAACCCTGCATTCGTCCATCTCTCAGCTCTGCTCTGCGCCATTCTTAATATGGTATCAGAGATATGACAGAATCACCGTCCAATACAGATTCAAACATGTCGAGAAATCCTGAAGCCAACCCCCATCACCCCGCCAGCCCCTACTTCATCCAACCAGGTGAAGGAGCCTCCTCCCCATTGGTACCAGACCTTCTAACAACTGAGAATTATGTTACATGGGCTAGAACCATGCGTCGGGCACTCAATATCAAAAACAAATTAGGATTCATTGATGGTAAGATTCCCAAGCCAACCAATGATTCCCACCCACTCTACGCACCTTGGGAGCGTTGTAACGATATGATTATCGCCTGGATCCAACACTCAGTTAGTTTGGACAATAGATCGAGTATCGCTCATGCGAACACTGCTGCAGACGTTTGGAACGATCTCCGTGAAAAAATGCTCCACGCATTTTTCAACTCACCAAATCTATTTCATCTCTTACACAGGATGATCTCTCGGTCAGTCAATACTACAATCAACTCAAAGGCTACTGGGACGAGCTTGAAATCTATGAACCAATGCCCACCTGTTCTTGCGATGCCGTAAAGACCTTGCTGGGATATTCGCATAGGAGCAGAGTTATGCAGTTCCTTATGGGACTTGACATCTCTTATGACTCAGTCCGTGCCCAAATACTGCTACTCGATCCAGTTCCACCATTGAATCGCGTTCTCTCACTCGTTCAACAGGGAGGAACGACGTCGACAACTGCACTCTCCTCCAGCTCCTCTTGCGATGGCAGTCAAGGGACCTGACCAGCGCCCTCAACATTCGTCTCGCAAGGAACGTCTATTTTGTTCCCATTGTAACATATCTGGACATTCCTTGGAGCGGTGTTTTAAAGCAAATCCAAACCTTCCTGTTTGCTCACACTGTCGCATACCGGGGCACACCAAAGAGAAGCGCTACAAACTTCACGGTTTTCCTCCCGACCGTAAGAATAGTTTTAAATCTAATTTTGCTGCTAATCAATCTGCTCTTGAGCAGGATAAAATGGGCCATGGACCACCTATTACTCAGGAGCAATATAGCCATCTTCTTGCCTTACTTCATCCAGCAGTAACACCTTCAGCCAATCAAGTCAACACAACTCTCTCCCCTGTGTCTGGTATTTCCTCCCGTTACTCAACTCGCACACACAACACCACTTCTTGGATCCTTGATAGCGGTGCTACAGATCATAGATCACATGATCTGTAACCCCCATTTTTTCACCCAAAACATCACTCTTGTTTCGCACACAATAAAATTACCAAATGGAACCAACACCACAGCCACTCATATCGGTGATGTTCAACTTCTTCCCTTAATTCTCAAAAATGTATTGTGTGCCTGCTTTTTCCTTCAATTTAATATCTGCAAAATCCTTAGCCACTCATTCTAATTATTCTCTAATTTTCTTCTCTGATTCTTGTTATATCCAGGACCTTTCATCTTGAATGACGATTGGACAGGGAAGGTGCTTAATGGCCTATACCATTTGCACCCAATCCCACTACATTACACTCTATCTTAACTGCTTTACGTTCTACTGCTGTAAACATTTCTACAGTTTCAAAACTTGATGAATTTCAGTTATGGCATTGCCGTTTTGGGCATACTTCAATGACTCAACATATTTTGAATGACATTTACAAAAATAGTTCTAAACCTACGGGTTCCACCAGCGAACCGTGTGAGATTTGCCCAATTGCAAAGCATCACAAATTGCTTTTCCCATCCTCCAATATCACGTCCACCAAACCTTTTGAAATAATTTCAGTTGACATCTGGGGTCCTAACCAAACTTTTGCTTACAATGGTGCCAAATACTTTCTTACCATTGTTGGCCAATTTTCAAGATGTACTTGGATATACATGCTACAAGCAAAATCACAAGCTCGCACATCACTACAAAATTATTTTTCCCTCATTGAAACATAATTTGACACAATCATTAAAATAATTCGTTCCGACAATGGTGCCGAGTTTAATATGCACATCCTTTTATCAATCCAACGGTGTTGTACATCAACTCACTTGTGTTGCAATACCTCAACAAAACGCTTTCGCCGAACACAAACATCAACACATTCTTAATGTCACTCGAGCTTTAAAATTTCAATTCGGACTTTTCATGAAATATTGGACTGATTTTGTGACCATTGCTGTTTATTTAATAAACCGCACACCCACCCCAATTCTAAATCTCAAAAACCATTTGAAATACTTTTTAAAAAACAGCCATCTTATTCACATCTCAGGTCTTCAGATGCCTATGTTTTGCATCTACACTCACTTATGCCCGATCCAAATTCGACCCAAGATCTCGCCGTTGCTTGTTCCTTGGATACCCTTACGGTGTCAAAGGCTACAAGCTACTTGACCTACACACCCAAAAAAAATTTCTATCTCGAGATGTTACATTTCATGAAAACATATTCCCTTTCAAATAGCCTACACAACCGGACTTCCAGCATCACACATTAACTCACACTATCCCTGAAAACAACACCCTCACGTTCCCTTCTTTTTTTCTCGAAAACATCACCTCCTCTCCAACCACAAACACTTCCCCTCCCTCACCCATCATTGACATCTCACCACCACATCAATCCACCAACACCAATCCTCTAACCCCCATCACTTCGCCTACCACACCCCTTCCACGAAAATCAACTCGACCAAAAAGACCTCTAGCCTACCTCAAGGACTTTCACTGCCACTAGGCCATTACACCAGCTCTCATACAATCAACATCCAAGCAGGAAGTCCAGGGTTCTTCTTCTTTGTCAACTTCAAAGGTAAAATTTCCTTTATCCTCTATTTTATTTTACAGTTCTCTCTCACATTCTTTTAAAGTTTTCACCACTTCTCTATCTACCCACGTTGAACCCACCTCTTATTCCCAAGCCATCAAAGAAACTGTTTGGCGTGAGGCAATGGAGCAAGAGCTCACTGCCCTTGAGCTCAATGAAACTTGGTCCATGGTTGATCTACCTCCTGGAAAAAAAACCGATTGCATGCAAATGGATTTATAAGGACAAGTTTAAGGCCGACGGGTTTATTGAACAAGCCAAAGCCCGACTGGTTGCGAAAGGTTTCACACAACGCGCAGGTATCAACTTCCATGATGCATTCTCCCCGGTTGCTAAATTGGTTTCCCTTCGTTGTCTACTTGCAGTTTCTGCCATTAAAGGTTGGGACCTCCAACAGTTAGACATCAATAATGCATTTCTATATGGCAAACTTGATGAAGAGCTCTACATGCAACCCCCTCCCAGACATCCAGCAACCAAGGCAAAGAAAGTATGTTGTTTGCAAAAAAGTCTACAGTTTACGGCAAGCATCTCGCTAGTGGAACACTAAATTGTCTTCCTCGTTGGCCGAATTTGGATTTATCCAGTCTAAGGCGGACTATAGCTTATTCACAAAGCAGACAACTACTTCTTTTGTCGCCCTTCTCATCTATGTTGATGACATAATTTTAATGAGCTCAGATGCTAAATCTAGCGATGAAGTCAAAGTGTTCCTGGGTCTCTCAAAATCAAAACTCTTGGGTCTCTCAAATACTTCCTTGGCATGGAAGTAGCTCGATCCAAAGCCGACATCCAAATTTTTCAACGCAAATACGCACTAGACATTTTGTCTGAGACTGGTCTACTTGCAGCTAAACCATCCCCAATTCCCATGGAGCCTAACCTCAAGTTAACGAAAGATGATGGTGATGACTTTCATGATCCTCCTCTGTATCGAAAATTAGTGGACAAATTGATATATCTTACAAACACTAGACCCAACATTAATTACAGTGTAAACCTCCTCAGTCAATTCATGGAGAAACCAAAGGTACCTCATTACAATGCCATTCCCAAAATCCTTCGTTACGTCAAAGGGACTCCGGGTTAGGGTCTTTTCTTTCCCACAAATTCCAAACTTGAACTCATTGCATATTCAGATGCAAACTGGGCAAATTGCCCTGACACATGCCGCTCGACTATTGGGTTTTGTGTGTTTTCTTGGCCGCTCACTCATCTCTTGAAAGTGCAAGAAACAAACCACCATCTCTAGATCATCTGTTGAGTCTAAATACCAAGCAATGGCTACGGTATTTGTGAACTCACATGGCTGCGTTATTTTCTTCATGATTTGCACGTCAATATTTCCAAGCCTGCTACTCTTTATTGTAATAATTTAGCAGCTCTACACATTGCCGCGAACCCTGTCTTCCATGAGCGAACGAAACACATTGAGCTCGATAGTCATTTAGTTAGAGATCAAATATCAGCTGGAAAAATATCCACGGCACATGTCCCCTCCTCGGCTCAATTGGTAGATCTTCTTACCAAGCCAATTCACTCTCCTACTTTCAATCGTCTATTGCTCAAGATGGGAGTAATTAATATTTACTCTCCATCTTGTAGGGGATTATTGAAGTCACTGCAGAAAGAAGAATTGCACACCCAAATACCTTTGGTTCCACCAGACAATAAAACACATATTTCCAATTTTGTTTTCCAATTTTGTTAGGTTTGTTAGTGCATAGTGGCAGAATATTCTTTATTCATTTTGTCCTATTCATTCTTGTAATCTATATATATAGAGTGGTACAAATCATGTATATGATACATAATACAAAAAGATAACTTTTCTCCAATTTATGCATTCTGTTCTTCATCTTCAACCCTGCATTCGTCCATCTCTCAGCTCTGCTCTGCGCCATTCTTAATAATAGGAACCGAGAAAAACAAACACACGAAGATTAACCTGTCCAACACTCAAAAGCGTGCATGCTGGCGGTGATCTCTGTCCAGAATTTGCACCTTCACAAGTAACCATGTACATATGAATTAGAACTACCCAAAAAACCAAAATTTTTTTACAAGGCCAAACACGTAGAGAGCAAAAACACAGAACAACATAAATGACGGTTTCCAGAATCGTGAAAAAATTCCACCGTGAAAGTAATCCATTATTGTATAGCTATTCTTTGAACCTAAATTTTCAGCAAGGAAACGAGATGAACAGAAAAAAGGCGAAGCCCTAACTCCGGCACTGAACATCATTCTAATGCAAATCGAAAGGACGGCCAAATACCTGAAACTTGAGAAGGTGTGGAAGCCTCCACTTCTCTCACCGGCATTTCTTTGATTGAAGATCGAATCCCAATTCCGAAAAGAAGCGTACCCAAATGTGGAAGACGAAGTATCTGCTTCGGTTGTGGACTTGTAGCGGATCTATTTCATTACCTCCTCTCAATTATTCTTTTTTTTTGTTTTTTTTCCCTTTTGCAAATCAGATATGTATGATATATGCTTGGGGTTGGGTTGCATCCCAGCGTCTTTGCAACTCTCTTAATTTTTTATAAAAATATTAAAAAATATAATAAAAATACAATAAAATAATAAAATGAAAATGAATTTTTAAAGTAAATTCGGCCTCATCCAGCTCTCGCCTCCTTCGCCTGCGGTGGGCGACACCGCCCAACCCATCGGGGCTGGAGGGAGCCGGTGACTCCACCCCTACGATGGCGAGCTCCGGCGACCTCTGGTGTGCCCCAGCGGCCTTAAATCCGTTTCGGACCCAGACCTCTATAGGTTGGGTAGTGTTGCCCACCGCTGCTGGGGGCGACAGGAGCTGCAAACGGGAGGGGTTCGGTCCGACCGAACCCCAGAATTTCTCATAATATATATATTTATATATACTAGGGAAAAGTAATCTGCAAAATATGTTTGTCTAATTTATTTATACGATTATTTTTAAAAAATGATATTATTTCTATGAAAAAATAAATTTCGATTAATAATATAATACATAAAAAAAATATAATTTTAATAAATATTTAACAAATAATCATAGATAAGTAG
Organism: Platycarya longipes; assembly: GCA_036559045.1. Lineage (NCBI taxonomy): Eukaryota > Viridiplantae > Streptophyta > Magnoliopsida > Fagales > Juglandaceae > Platycarya > Platycarya longipes. Next base: position 40,505,107 of record CM071797.1, read on the forward strand.
AGAATAATAATTATGTGCTTTTATAGATTATAACATAAAAGCATTAGTTATAATAGTAAGATACTCTCATAAATAAACATAATTTATAATTTTATCAAACTTGTTTAAAATAAATTTGATAAAAGTTTAACAAAAAAAGTTAGTTTAAGTATGGTTTTTTACAATAATAATAAAACTTATTATAACAACAATTCCTAAAATATTGAGAACATTCCTCCTTTGCAAAGAAAAAGAGATAAAAACTAAAATGTGTTCAAAATAAAATCATGTAGAGCAGCATAAAAACTTAGAATACTAATCAAATGATAATTTTCCAAATGCAGCTGTTCAATTATCTAATAACTCCAACATTTATGACTTGAACTATAAACATGTAGAGTTTTATCTATATTTTAATACTTTCTTCCTGCTCACAAGAAAGATTATACGTTATTTGAAAAATATATATAAATATAATCTGTAATATATTCATCTAGCTTACCTTCTAAATTCCATTTTGCTGTACTTGCAGGGACTTCAACTGGTGGCAATGCCTCCTGCTTCCAGCCATTTAGAGCATCAAATGAATTAAAATAAACTTTTTATGCCACTATTCAAATGTTTAGGAACCAAAGAACTCTTCTCAAAAACCATCTCTGGCAAGTGAGAAGTCTTAAGCTTTTCTTCCCTCCTGAAAGCACAACGTAAAGCATCAATACATAATACCTACCTGAAAACTTAGAAGTCGTATCATATACTATTAACATATAAAGTTTCAAACGCATCTGAAAGATCAAGAGTCCAATATTAAATAACCCCAATATATTTACATGCCAAAAAAAAAATCCTTTTTGTTCCGATCATGACTCTGAAATTCGACCCTAGTTAATTTGATTATTGATAACACCTAATTAACTCCGGAATCTGACTCAACACCTAACCCTTGGTAACACAAAACATACCATCTCATTATAAATACAATGAACGAGGAAAATGCATGCGTGGCATCAGCGTAATTAATATATATTTATATTTATTATTGAACTTAACAGAATATTGACATTTAACGAAATATTCACTGGAATTTAACAGAAAAATAACAAAAATCACTATTCATAGTTAGATAGCCACTTATAATATATAAAAAAAAAAGATATATATATATATATATATATGATGTAGGGATAATAAATAGAATTTTTTATTAAAAAAAATTAGTATTAAAAAGCTAATAGTAATAAATAAGTTGTTAGAGTCCTCTCCTTTTACAGATGAGGTTCTCTTTTTGAAAGGTGGGGTATTGTCTTTGCATGTAGCAAAAAGAGTCTCTTAGACTTCGTCTAAAAAGAGTTTGCTAGAGATAGAGGTGGATAGATTAGACATAGGCCTCTGATCCAAGGTAGGTTTATGAAGATTGATCAAAAGCAGATATAATTGCTAGTCAAGTATGAAAAACTACCATCTTGTTGCTTCTAGTGTAGAGTCATCAAGCATAAGGAGGGTGATTGCACCAAAGTGTCTCGGGGTAGTAGTGATAATAACCAATCTGAATATGGTCATTTGCTAAGAGTTAACCTACCAAAGGCTAGCAACACTTCCACTAAGAGTTACAATGATGGTGGCCTGAGATTTGAACAGGCTCATTAGAAGAAGGAGTAGTCAGAGGAGGAATTTATTTTAGAAAATGGAAATAAGTGTCATGATCTTTAGGAACTATCCTTAATTAAGTCAAGAGACTCAGCTACTAAAGGGGATCTTGTGCAAGAAAGGAAAGTTAACTTATGTAATGAAGAGTCTTTTAGGGCCTAGAATGTTAAGGATCTCTATTTAGTACAATTAGAGGAAGAGGTCATGTTTAGTGGGACCCAAACTAAGAAAGAAATTGGAATAGTCGAAATTCAGGAAGGATTTATGAAGCCTCTAAATGTCTTTGAAAGGAAAGTGACCACTTAAAAAAATGCTGATGTGGAAATGGAATTTAAGTGTCACAAAGAGAGTCTTCACAAAGATGTAATAGGTCCCTCAATTGCATCTTAGGAAAACTATCTTAACCAATTTATTTCTAACCAAATCCAGCATCTATCTACCTCTAAAAAGCAATCAAAATGAAAGAGAAGAGCTAGAGAACACCATTTGTAGCTGTTGGATAATGACAGTGAGGATAAAAAGAAGGGGAGTGGATTAACCCCTTTGAAGAGGGAGGTGAGAAATGTGCAATCTACAGCTAGTATATTAGTTCCCCATAAGAAGCAGAAGTAAAATTTGGTTTTTGGTGTGGATGTTAAGCAAGAACAGTTAGTGGTGGCTATTAGGCAGTACCACTAACAGCCATGAATTGCATAAGTTGGAACATCGAGAGTTTGGGAATTCTTAAACATTTGATTTCACGTATACTAAGTTCCCTAGTCTCATATTCTTAATTGAGACGAAGTGTAATAGGTATAAGGTCGAGAAATTGAAAACCAAGTTAGGAATGCCTAACTGTTTTGTGGTTGACAGTAAAGATTTTAGTGGAAGTTTGGTCTTTTGTAGAATGACTCTGTGAGTCTGGTGTTGGAATCCTACTCATAATATCACATCACTTTGAAGATAAATCTGTGGGTGAGAAGGATGGGGGGCTACTAACAAGTTTTTATAGTCACCAATGGTCTCAAAAAGGAAACATAGCTGGGATCTATGACAAGTAGTTAAACCCGAGGATAATATATAACTCTTGGCTTTGCATAGGAATTTTTAATGAGATATTACATTATTGTGAGAAATTTGGAGGTGGAATCAGGCCTTACTCCCAAATGGAAGAATGCAGAACAGCTTTAGTAGACCTTGGTATAAGTGACATGGGTTACCAATATGATAAGTTCATTTATTGTAACAATAGGGAAGGAGCTCACTTCACAAAAAAAGGCTTTATAGGGCATGTGCAAATGTTAAATGGATCAATATGTTCTCTAGGACTTTAGTGAAGACTGAAGTAACTCATAGCTCTGATCACATACCAATTGTAATATCAATTACTTTAGGTTGACAGGATTTTGTGAGGTATGGGAGACCTTTTAGGTATGAGACATGTTAGGCTCCAAGAGAGGAGTGTCATAAGGTGGTGGAAAAGGCCTTGGTTTGCTAAAAAGAAATTGGAAATGGCTACAGAAGGGTTGAAAAAAATGTAAAGATAAACTAAGAAGTTGGAGCAAAGTAGTGCGAAACTCCAAAAAAGTGATCTAAGAAAAGTTTTCTCAAATTTCTAACATATAAAAAGCTAATAAGGGTAATCTGATAGTAGTGATTAAGGCCCCTAAACAAGAAGTTGACAAGCTCTTATAAGAAGAAGACACAAAATGGAGACAAAGAGCTCAGAAAAGATAACTAAGAGAAGGAGACGATAACACTAAGTTTTTCTACCAATGTGCAAATCAAAAAAGAAAAAATAATACTACTAGAAAAGTTACAAATGATAGTAGTGCAGTGGCAGTAACCCATGAAGACATTAGTGCAAAGTTCCAGAGCTGTTTCAAAGATCTTTTCACTACCACTTGTTCTAATAAAATCACAAATTGTTTAAAGTAGTTGGAAAGAAAGGTGACAGTTGAAATTGAACACAAAGCTGCTTAGCAAATTCATGAAATAGGAAGTAGAGGAAGCCATTTTTAATATGAAATTTCTTAACTCACCTAGGTTGGACGGTTTCCTCTAGCCTTCTATCAAAATTATTGGAATTTTGTTGGCAATGAAGTATGTGAAACTACCCTATTTATTCTTAACTTAGATGACTTGGTTAATGACATTAAATCTATTAATATAGCCCTTATTCCTAAGATTAAATGACCCTCTAAAGTTTATGACTTTAGGCCTATTAACTTGTATAATGTTATGTATAAGATTGTATCCAAAACAATTGCAAATAGATTGAAGTTAATCCTTCCAGATATCATTTTTGCTACACAAATCAGCTTCTGTCCCAAGCAAGCTAGTATCATATAACATCATTGTGGCTTTTGCACTCCATGAACAATAGGCTGAGTGGAAGAGAGGATTACATGGCATTAAAACTAGATATGAGCAAAGAGTATGATAGGATTGAATGATATTTTCTAAAAGAGGCAATGAGGAAAGTGAGGTTTGCACAAGATTAGATCAAACTTGAAAGGAAATGTGTGGAATCAGTGTCTTACTCCATCTTACTTAATGGCATCCCACAAGAACCTTTCAAGCAATCTAGAAGTATTAGACAAGTAAATCCTTTTATCTTTTTACCTATTTATTCTCTGTGCAGAGGTTTCGAGCTCAATGTTTAACCATGCTAAAAGATCAAAGGTAACATCTAGAGTCCTTATTGCTAGAGGCAAAAAACATATTAACCACATTTTCTTTGCAGAACATCATATTATTCTGCAAAACTAACTCACTTAATTGAAGTCATATGATATTCTTGCTTAATATATATGAAAGAGTCTCAACTCAGATATTGAACAACGATAACACCTACTATAGTTCAGTAGAAATACTCCCAAAGAAAACCAAAAGATCATTTTGAGTATTGTAGGAATGAGGTCCATTCAACCTTATGAAAAATATCTTGGTCTTCCAATTTTATTAAGGAGATCAAGATCTCAGACTACCAAATACCTTTTCGACAAAATTCAACATAGGATAAGCGGCAACATGGTTAAATTGCTATCTCAAACAGGCAAAGAGATTTTCCTTAAAGCAATTGTAGGCTATGCCTACCTATAGCATTAGTATTTTTGATCTCTTGGTCCCTTCTAAAAGAAATTAATGAGTTGATGAAGAGTATTGGTAGGGTGAACTTGAAAATGAAAGGATGAAGAATGTCAGAAAGAAAGATATCTTCATCTAATGGGTTTCTAGGTTAGTACTATGGGTAAGGCTAAAAATGCCGAGGAACTAGGATTTCGAGACTTAAATAGTCTCGACTTAGCTATGTTGGCAAACAAGGGTGGAGACTGCAGCAATATCCTCATTCATTGGCTTCTAAAGTCTTGAAAGATAAATATTTTCTAAAGGTACCATTTTCTTAGGCTAAGCTAGGAAGCTGCCTTTATATGTAGAATCATATTGGAAGCTAGAATAATTTTGGAAAAAAGAACAAGATATAGGGTAGGGAATGGTGCTAGAATTAAGATCCCGAAGGATAGATAGATTCTAAGGCCTTACACATATAGAGTTCAAAGTCCAATGAAATGAAACTTGATGCTACTGTTAATGAATTATTTGATCAAGACATAAGGCAATGGAAGGCTAATGTGGTGGAGCAGCTATTTTCATTGGAAAAGGGAGATCTAATCAAGCATATTCCTATAAACTATAATAACAGTGTTCATTCTTAATGAGAAGTGCATATCATATGTATAAGGACTAATAGAAAGTAGAAACTGAAAAAGGCAGGCATTAAATAGCATTAAGAAAGAAAGATTTTAATAAAGTTTATGGAAGTTGCAGATCCCTCCTGCATATAAGATCTTCATGTGGAGAACCTGCACAATATGGTTGCCAACATACCATAATCTTTTTAAGAAGAAAATAGTGGAAAAGCCTCTATGTCCTATTTGTTTAAAGGAGGAGGAGTTTGTTATTCATGCAGTGTGGAATTGCCCAACCTCAAAAGATGTATGGCACCAGTGTTCAAGACAAATTTAGAAAAGCTCTACCAACAAAAACTCATTCAGGATCTTATTGAGGAGGTGGACTTGGTAGGTGGAAATGAAATATGAAGGAGATAATAGTTGTTACCAAAAGAGTATGAATGAGGTGAAATATGTTTCATTTTCAAGAAAAGATTAAGTGTCCAAATTCAATAGCAAAACAAGCTAAGGAGATATTGCAAGAAATGAGAAACTCAAAGACTAAGGCAACATATCGATCTTGAGTACAATAGCAGTTGGTCTCTACTTAGACTCCTCCCTATGCAAATGATTACAAGGTCAACTGGGATGCTGCAGTTGATAAATCTCAGTGCAAGATTGGAATAGACATCATAATTAGATATTAGAATTGAATGGTCTCGGCAACCTTGAGATTAAACAGATCTCTTTTTCCAGATCCTCTACTTGCTGAAGTTGTTAGGGCCATGGAAGCTACTTGTTTCAAGATTCAAATGGAACTCAAGAGTGTCATCTTAGAGGGTAATTCTCAACAAGTCATCAAGGCTATTAATAAGAGGGATCAAAACTGGTCTACAACAAGTATGATAATTAAAGATGTTAAGGTCCAGTTGAGCTAGTTTGAGGCATGGTTAGCTAAACATGTCAAGAGAGAGGGTAATAAGACAACTGATGCACTTGCAAGAAATGCTCTCTTGCTTTCTAATTATTTTGTTGATGTAGGGGGGAGCGTACCCTATTGTATTTATGACTAGATTTGATTTTAACGATATATGGATAAGTTTCCTTTTAAAAAAATTATTACTATGTGATTATATATATTCTTAGATATATGTGTATTAATATGTAGAATAATACTTCTTTCATCACAATAATGATATACCATATTTCAAGTGAGCGCTAATAAATGAGTTATAGAAGACATCACTTAAAACATTAAATATTATCATATGAGATTGAAGATGAAAAATTTTAAGAAGAAAAATAAGTCATAACATATCAACAAATAAGAAAATTTAAAATAGGATAATGATGAGCTTACTATCGCCTATTACTAATTTAATATTCTTTTTATTTACTTTGATTATTTTTTAAGAAAATGACTATAAGTATCCCAAATAAAAACTTCAAAAGATTATAAAATAGTAAACTGATAGTAAGAATAGTAAACAGGTGGTAGTAAACGGGTTAAAAAAAATGGGTTAAAATTTTTTCCAAATAAATCAGGCAATTGGCAGGTGAGATACCCACTTCTTGGATTTAGCTCACTCATCTTGTTTTTTTGGGGTGGGGGAAGTACTTCAACATGGACTTCCAAATCGGTAGTACTAGTTTTACCTATTTTGATCAGTTTCGGTCCAATTTTTCAATTTTAACAAAATGTAAATTTATAAAAACCAAATCAGTTTTTTTTTTTCAAAAAATTGATTTAAAAATATGTTTTAGTAAAAAAATTGTAATACATTACAAAAATATGTTTTAGTAAAAAAATATGTTATATAAAAAAATTGTAATAAAAAAATTGTTATAAAATAAAAAATTTTTTATAAAAAAAAAAAATGTAATAAAAATCTCATTTTACAAGTCCAATAGTCTAATAAATTAAAATCTAATTTCAAAAGTCTAAAGTCTAAAATATATTTTTATTTATTATAATATTATCTTATATCTAATTATAATTTATTATATATATATATATATATCATATCTAATATAAAGCACATTATATAATTATACTTAAAATATATAAAAGAAAAATAAAAGTAAATAGGACCGATTCGGTCCAATCCAGTCTTAAATGACCGGAACCGAAACTGGATCGATTTATATCCAGTTTCTCAATTTGTAAAACTGGTACCGAACCGATTCAAAACTGGAATTTCCTGTCTAGCTCGATCCAGTTCTGATCGATTCTCTGATTTTTCGATTTAAATTTACATTTTTTGTAACTACCCACTCATTTAGAATTGAGACTCGCGGACAACTTTTAATAGGTTGTTCTTTCTATCTTTTAAAATATATCATTAAAATTTATTTATTTATTTATTTTATATAATAATTTTTATAATATATCATCTATCATTGTTGAGGACATATCTCGCCGGCCCCCTGTTTCCGAAACCTGCAAGAAGAATCAAGAGAAGACGGTGGTTTTTCACCCGAGAAAACTCCGATGCTTAAGTTAATAACCACGTATTTACGGGAAAAAATCATGAATGCTCACAGTTGAGGTTTACCTAGTATATATAGGCCTCCGGGGCGATACATATCCTGTGTAACACATTCCGTAATTATCGTGATCGCATATCTGCATGATATATCTTTCTGAGTTTGGCGATATTTCGTATCTGCATAAGATCCCATGAAAGGTGGCCACGAGTTGATACGTATTTTGGACTCTGCAGAGTTGGGCCCGCTATGTGCTTTTCCTTTTTGGTGAGCTTTTATCGCTGGTGGGTTTTTGGGCCAAAACAGATCCTACAGTTATCCCGCAAATTTCCTTCGCCTTGAGGCGTAGGAAATTTGTTGCCCAGATAACTAACACAAGAGGGGGGTGAATTGATTTGTATTTAAAAAAAATAACAATTATAAATCAAATATACAATATAAAATATAAACAAAATATGAAACAACAATAAATATAAAGAGTAAGGGTAAGAGAGAAGCAAACTCAGTATGTTAACGAGGTTCGGCCCCACTGCCTACGTCCTTGCCTCAAGCTACCCCTTGAGAATCCCCAAATCCACTATTCAATCTCCTTTAGGTGGAGATAGAAACCTATTACACCTTTGAGCAGCACTGCTCCAAAGAATCCGTGTAGAACACCCTCTACACTTCCAATCACCTCACACTTGGTGATTTAACTATTCCCCGTGTAGAACACCTTCTATACACACAAGGGTTATACGCACCCTCTTACAAATACAAGAGTTGATAATGGGTAGACTATCAAAGTACACTCCTCAATGAGTGAGATAGAAACAATACAGCGTAAACTATATCTCTCAAAATGAACAAAGTTTAAGGCTCAATGCTTAGAGAAGAGAGAATGAAAGTTTTGAATGAATGTTGTATGCTCTTAGTGTTGTTAATGTGAAGCTCTCAAATGATCTATTTATAGGCATATGAGACTTCATATTCAAATTTAAAAAGATTCACATGTCAAAGACATCATCATTCACTTTTCAAAAATTTCAAACCTAATCTTTTTACTTTTTGCATGTGACAAAAGGAGTACACTTTACTTTTCAAAAATTTCAAACCTAATCTTTTACTTTTTGCATATGACAAAAGGAGCACATTTTACTTTTCAAAATTTTCAAACAAAGACATCTACCTTTTGCATAAGTCAAGAAAAGCATCCATCACTTTTGAAAATATTCAAATAAACATGCACATGTGAAAGATGACAATCAATCATCTTTTAAAATTTTCAAATTTAATTTTCAAAATATTCATGCACATGTGGAAAATGTATTTTAATGCTTTATGATAAAATATTAATTTTGAACCTTAATCCTAATTTCGAATTTTTAAGAGATTTACAACATTACTCTATGACTTTAATGTAAACTTATTCCCTTCTTATTCATGCTTGGTTCCTTGATGTGCTTGATTCTATTGTGTGGACAACTTGAGCTTGAGACTCCTTTATTCTTTGAATTCATTTGTTATTATCAAAATCCATGTATAGATTTATAATTATACGAAACTTGAAACCTTGGGTTCAACAGAATTTAATTCTTTTTTGATTTTGATTTCCCGCGAAGGCAAACTTGGGAATTCGTTCCTTTCTGATCATAGGGTGCGTGCTGTCTTCTCGTCTTCTCATCTGACGGTTACACCTCTGTATTTATGTCAGATCATCATATCTCCGTTTGTTGGAATGCCGCACTTGTTTTCTTTAAATACCTCTTCTCTTTCTCTCTTCATTTTACTTTTCTGTATTCTCTTGTTATTAGGTTCTTTCCGTCTTTGCTTCTTTCCTTTTTCTTGCTTCTTGCTTTCCTCTTATTCTTTCTTCACTACTCCTATGGCAGACCAAGGCAGCAGATCGGCTCAGCCTTTTGACATCCTTAAGGGCACGACCTTCGATAGTTACTTGTGGTGTTCCAGTGTTCGTGAGAAACACTTGGCCGGGATCAGGGAAGAGTTTAAAATCTCGAGCTCAGTTGTGATGAAAGCCCTTGATTCAGGGTGCTGTGATGATGAGGGGTTTTCTGGTTGGGTGGCTATCTACGTCGCCCTGTTATCGCATGGTTTGAAACTCCCATTCTGTCGCCCCATTCGAGATATTCTAGACCTTTTTGAACTTGCTCCTATTCAACTTCACCCTTTCGCCTTGAGGGTGTTATTGTGTGCTTGCATCGTCTTTTGGATGGTACTGGAGCCCTTCCGTGACCCTTATCTTGATCTCACTGCACATGAGTTCTTGGCTTTCTATGATGTGAGGGCGGCCACTAAGGGGTGCGTGGCTTGTTTTCGCAAGAAGGAGAAAGGCCAATCCTTCGCGAGATTTGAGGGAAGGTATTCTAACGCCAAGACGTGAACCGCCAAGTTCTTTTTTATTAGTGGCCAAGGATGGGAATTTCTTGATCAAGAGGAGGTCTTTAAGGATTTCCCTATCAGGGCCATCTGGCGCCCACTTCCTGATGGTCGACGCCTGTGGGCAACCATGCCCCATTTGTCCTGCCGAGAACTTACCCGGATTGATGCTGTCAATACCAGGGCCGCAGACCATCCGGAGGACCTTTGGACTGACAAGCTGCTGACGCCCGCGCATATAGATCGATTCTTGACGTCTCCGAATTGTTCCTTTGTCCAGGGGCGCGACTTTATGATCACAGATGTCATCCCCGCCCCTTTATCAGTTCATTCAGAGAAGACGGCGAGGGGTGCTCTTTCTGTGCGAGGTACCGGGAGTAAGCCTAGGGAAACTGACCGGCCAGAGACTGCCGTGGTGGAGGGCAAAAAGGAAAAGAGGTCCAAGAAGAAGAACGATGAGGGCCAGAGGAAACGAGACCGCCCAGAGGGCTCTTGCGCAAACCCTCCGCCCAAGAAAAGCAGGGCGCCCACTGGGGGTGATCGGGAGTTGGCGCCGGCGGCCCAAATTCTTGAGGGGGGCTTGGCGCCCGAAGTGAGCTCCCCTAAGCCAACGCCTCGAGAATGTGTGGCTTCTCTAGAAGGCGGCGAAGACGTAACGCCAACCCCATTAGAGGGGTCTGGGTCTTCAGGCGTTCGGGTAGTGGCGCCCACTTCACCTGTGGGCACTTCTCCCGCGAGGCCACATTCCGCCAGTTTGGGGGATAGAGAGATGCTGGCTAATATCGCTCTCTTTGAACTGGCCGCCACTTCCAAGCTCACGCCCCTCTTTAGTCGAGTTCCCAGGCGTCCACTCCAGTTTTCCTAGCGCCAATTACTGAAGGACTAGTGAGGGGCGACGAACTTCCTCTTTGTGTGGCAGCCGCCCTCACTTGGAAGGAATTGCAAGGCCTGGTTCATGCCACCAATCGCCCTCCAAGGGTGTTTCTGAGGAGGTGGGCGCTCCACCTTTAGGCACAGAAGGGACGGACCATATCGACGCCCAGCCTTCTGATCAAAGGGGCCTTGTGTCTCCCCCTCTTGGGGGCGCCCGCGATGCCTCGATGGCTGGCCCGCCCAGCTCGGAGACACCTCCCATTACTGTGTCTGGAGGTAAAACTCCATTCTTGGTTGGAAGTGGGGAGCATTTCTCTCCGCCGCCGCTTCACGCCCCCTCATTTAACGAGGGCCCGGAGTCCCTTACCGATGAGGAGTTGGACCAAATGCTCCGTGATGACTCCCACGCCGCGTGGGTAGGGTCTGTTCATCTGGGGCTCCTGCCTGTATCTGGACATGTGGCAGATCCAGTAATGGGCGTGGCTCCCTAGGAAGCCTCCCTTTTGCCTGCCTTTTCCCATGCGGAGACCGCCACCGACGTGGCCAACCAGCTAAGGGAATGGTTTTCCACGGTATTCTTCGGGTTTATACTTTTTGCTGCTATTTCTTGTCTTTGCTTGCCTGTTGTTTCTGCTTTTAGCTTAGGTTGTTTTCCTTTCTCTGCAGGGGGTTGAGGGTTTGGCGGCGTGGCTCGCGACTGACTTCTTGGAACAGGAGGAGAGAATCACCAGGAGGTGGCGAGCCGATAAGGCTGAAATGGAGGCCCTTATTGAGAGGAACCGGGAGCTTGAGCTATGGGTTACCCAAGCGGAGGGTGTGGCCAATTCCCTCCAGGGGGAGCTCGAGTTGCGCGAGGGGGAGGTCCTCGAGCTCCGAGACGCTGTTCGCCTTGCTCAAGAGGCGAAAGTCAGGGATGATTTCTCTCGCCAGGTTTTACAGTCGGAGAGAGACCTAGCTATGGTGCAGTTTCGAGAGGCCCGGCAAGGCTTTGATGCTGAGATTGCCCGCCTAACTTCTGAGTTTTGTGCTACCAGCGGGGAGCTATGCTCAACCCGGGGGGAAGTTGCTGGCCTCAAGGAAAGATGCAACGGGCTGACCAAGGATTTACTGGACACCTTGGAAAAAGCTCGCTTGGCAGCCCAAGAAGTGTCTGTGGCGCAGGGTTCGTTGGCTGAGCTTCGTGAGCGCCATCAAAAATACAAAGCGAGCCACGCAAACACAGATGAGGAGCTCAAGAAAGCCAACCTGATTACTATGGCCAGGGATGAGCACTTGGCCAGAAAAGCTGCTCAACTGTCTGCTGCTCGGGAGGAAAATTCCCGCCTTCAAGCTCAACTGGCCCTAGTTCCTCAGGTCTGAGACACGACCTTCACTTTTGGCCATGGCTCTGGGATCTTACGTCTTCGGAACCGTTTCCTAGCTGATCCGGCGACTAACCTACAAGCACTGGATATGACCTTGTTTTCCCCGGAGATGGCTGCTTGTCGCCGGGCCGACACTTTCGGGCGTAATGAAATCCCTGATGTCTTTGCCGGGGTGCCCCCTTTGCCGCCTCCTGAAGAAAGCGGCGACCCGTGACGAGGAGTCGTTGAATTCTTTGCTATTCTTTTTTTTTTTTGTAAGCTGTAACCATGTTTGTAATCAGACTTTGTTTGTAATCAGACTTCATTGGCAATCAGACTTTGTTTGCTATAGACTTTGTTTGTAATTCGCCATAGGTCTTTCCCTTGGCCTTTGCTACCGCATGCTTATTTTTGCTCTCACGACTGTGTTCGTTTTTTGGGTCGTGTAGCGTGTCTTTTACTCGTCTTAAGTGTTTAAGGGGGGCGGTCAACTGACTCTGCGCCCCTAGTTCGAGTTGAGGTGGCGAGGTCAATTGACTCTACGCCCCTTGCTCGTGTTTGAGGTGGCGAGGTCAATTAACTCTATGCCCCTTGTTAGCATTTGGGTGGCGAGGTCTATTGACTCTGCGCCCCTTACTAGCGTTTGAGGTGGCGATGTCAATTGACTCTGCACCCCTTGCTAGCGTTTGAGGTGACGAGATCAATTGACTCTGCGCCTCTTGCTCGTATTTGAGGTGGCGAGGTCAATTGACTCTGCGCCCCTTATTAGTGTTTGAGGTGGCGAGGTCAATTGCCTCTGCGCCCCTTGTTAGCGTTTGAGGTGGCGATATCAATTGACTCTATGCCCCTTGCTAGCGTTTGAGGTGATGAGGTCAACTGACTCTGCGCCCCTTACTACGTTTGAGGTGGCGAGGTCAATTGACTCTGTGCCCTTTGCTCGTATTTGAAGTGGTGAGGTCAACTGACTCTGCGCCCCTTGTGTTGCATCTATTGGGAGACTAAGAATGAAATACTTCAAGAGTCCAATGGAAATGAGGATGCCGGAACGGAATTTGATTAAACGCAAATTGACAAACATCATAATAAAAGACATTGCTGAAATTACTGCCGAAAAATGTAAATTGATAAAAATCACAATAAAAGCCATTGCTGATATTACTACTGGCAAAACTTCCTCAAGTGCTCCGCGTTCCAGGGCCGGGGCAGCTCTCTCCCTTGACTGTCTTTCAGCCGGTATGATCCCCCTATACTGTTCGTCACTACTATATAAGGTCTCTCCCATTGAGGCTCCATTTTTCCAGAATTTTGGGTGGTCACCCCGCACTTCCTTAGAACCAAATCTCCGACTTTTAAAGTCCGGAGCTTTACTCTTTTGTTGAAGTATCGTTTGGTTTTGGCCTTTTCTTGTAACAGTCTGACTTCTGCCTTTTCCCTTTCTTCCTCCACTAAATCCAGATTTTCTTCGAGCTTGCTGCTGTTTTGGTTAATCGAGAAATGACTTATCCTGCAACTGGGCAGTCCTACCTCCACCTGCGGTATGGCCTCTGTTCCGTATGCTAGGGTGAATGGGGATTCCCCGGTTGGCGTTTTGACTGACGTCCTGTACGCCCAAAGTACTCTCGAAAATTCGTCTGCCCAATCCCCTTTCTTCTCTGTGACTTTCCTTTTTAGGATAGAGAATAGAGGCTTGTTAGTTGATTCGGCTTGCCCGTTAGCTTGGGGGTGACCTGACGAGGAATATTTGGGTTTGATTTTTAGCTCGGTACACCATTTTCTGTATTGATCGGAGTCGAATTGCCGCCCGTTGTCTGTTATTATGCTGTGGGGAATTCCAAATCGACAAATTACGTTCTTCCATAAAAATCGTGTTACCGCTTTGCTGGTAGTGGTCGCTAAGGGTTCGGCTTCCACCCACTTGGTGAAATAGTCCACGGCTACCATCATGAATTTGACGCCACCTTTTCTTGGTGGGAAAGGTCCCACCAGGTCCACACCCCATTGGGCAAAAGGCTAGGGTGCCGTAATGGAGATCAATTCCTCTGGCGGTGCGTGGGGTATGGGCGCATATTCCTGGCACTTAATGCATTTTTTTAAAAATTCCTGTGCATCCTTTATTGCGTTGGGCCAATAATAGCCCGCTCTGATTGCCTTTCTGACCAGGGCTCTCCCCTTTGAATGATTCCCACAGATTCCTTCGTGTATCTCGGCAAGGACATACTGTGCCTCCTAAGGCAAGACGCATCGCAACAAAGGGGCGGAGAGTCCTCTCTTGTAAAGGATCCCTTCGATGAGCACGAATCTTGTCGCTTTCCTCCTTACTTTCCTTGCTTCATCTCGTCCCTCCGAAAGTTTGCCCGATGCTAGGTATTCCACTATTCCATTTGCCAATTCGAGAAAACCACGATCTAACGCTGCTATCTCCGCGAACGGTGGGTATCTCAATGGCTCTCCTTTCTACTTGCCAAGGAAGGAGTGCCATTTCCATCCCCGAAGCTGTTCTGGCCAGCTTTTCCGCCACTTCATTGTCTGTTTGTGGGACCTGGGTTATGGTAAAATATGAGAAAAGGTCTCGTACTTCCCATACCCGTTCCAAATACTTCTTCAATTTTACGCTCTTGGTGGCATACAATCCCAATACTTGGTTGACAATGACTTGTGAATCTGATCTGGCTTCTACTTCTGTCACTCCAATCTGGGCGGCTATTGAGAGATCGGCGATTGGTGCTTCGTATTCTGCTTCGTTATTCGTCACTTTGAACGCAAGTGTAGCCATATAGTGTCTCTCTTCGCCGCTGGGACCTATGAGGTGTATTCCTAGGCCGCCATTGGTCTTGCAGGATGATCCATCTATGTGCATTACCCATGGTGTTCTTGCCGGTATCGTAGCGGTGTCCTGAGCTTCATGGGGGAATCCTGTGAACTCCGCTACAAAATCTGCCAACGCTTGCCCCTTTACTGTCTTTCTGGGCTCGTATCTCAGGTCGAATTCGCTCAATTCGATTGACCAACCTATCAGTCTTCCCGTGTAGTCTGGTTTCCTCAGGGTTTTTGCCAATGGTGCTTCTGTGAGTACCCTTACTGTGTGGGCTTGGAAATGTGGACGTAACTTCCTGACCGCCGTTACCAAGGCAAAGGCTAGCGTTTCGATCTTAGGGTACCTTACTTCTACTCTCCTGAGAGCTCGGCTTACGTAATATATGGGATGTTGGTCGGCTCCGTCTTCTTTTACTAGGACGGTGGACAGCACATGCGGGGAGGCGGCTAAATAAGCGTAGAGCACGTCACCCTTTTCGGGCTGCTTTAGGAGCGGTGGGTTGACCAGATACTGCTTCAGGTTCCTGAATGCCTCGTCACACGCTTCATTCCAAGGATGTGCTTTACTCAATACGTGGAAGAAAGGCATACACTTATCGGTTGACCTGGCTAAGAACCTCCACAGGGCGGCCACTTTCCCTGCTAACCGTTGTGTCTCGTGCAGGTTCTTTGATGGTTTCATATTGATTATAGTCTCTATCTTCTCGAGGGAGGCCTCGATTCCTCTCTCTGAAACGATGAATCCCAGAAACTTCCCTGACTCGACGCCTAAGGCGCATTTGGCAGGGTTCAGTCTCATCTTATACTAGCGCAGCACCTCGAATGCTTCTCTCAGGTCAATAATGTGTTGGGCAGGCTCCTTGCTTTTCACTAAGAGGTCATCTATGTAGACTTCCATGGTTTGCCCCATCTACTTTGCAAACATTCGGTTGACTAACCTTTGATAAGTTGCTCCTGCGTTCTTTAATCCGAATGGCATTACTTGATAACAGTACAACCCTCGGTCGATTATAAACGCCGTCTTTTCCTTGTCCGCCGCGTGCATCTGTATTTGATCGTATCCTGAGTATGCGTCCATGAAACTAAGCGTTCAGTGTCCCGCTGTTGCATCCACGATGAGGTCGATGCGTGGCAATGGGAAACTATCTTTCGGGTAGGCTTTGTTGAGATCGGTAAAGTCTACACACATCTTCCACTTCCCGTTGGTTTTCTTCACCATGACGACATTGGATAACCATTCCGAATAACGGACCTCCTTGATAAAACCGGCGGTGGGCAGCTTCTCGACCTCCAAGCTGATGACGGCATATTTTTCCTCGCTGAAAGACCTCTTTTTTTGGCGTACAGGTTTATGCGCAGGGTTCACGCCCAGTCTGTGTTCGATGATGGTGCTGTCTATGCCTGGCATTTCTTCGTGGCTCCAGGCAAAAATGTCTCTATGCTCCACCAGCAGTTGTTTCAGACTTTCTCTATCGGTAGGAGATGAGTTTGTGCCTACGCGCACGGTTGTTCCCGGGCGGTCTGCAAATAGAGTTATAAGCTCTAAAGGTTCGTTGACCTCGGCATGCTGTTGAATCTGTCCATCTCCGATTTCTACTCCTTGTGATGCCTCAACCATGGTGGGCGGAAGTGGCTGGAGGAAGGTCTCTTCTAGCTCCTCGATGGTGCAAGCCTTGTTTCTATTTTTCTTCAATTCCTGCACATAACACTCCCTAGCCAATGCTTGCTCTGCTTTTAATTCTCCTATCCCGCTGTCGGTTGAGAATTTCATCTTGAGGTGATATGTAGAGGTTATCGCTTTGAGGCGGTTAAGGGTTGATCTCCCTAGTATAACGTTGTAGGAGGAAGGGGCTTTCACTATCAAGAAGTCGGTCATGGTAGTCGCTGTTTGTGCTCCACTCCCGGCGGTAACTGGAAGTGTGATGGCTCCGACTGGCTGGATTGCTTCATCGAGAAAACCCTTCAATGGTGTTGGGGAAGGTCGTAGCTGTCCGGTATCAATGCCCATTCTGTTGAATGCGTCCCAAAACAATATGTCAGCTGAGCTTCCGTTATCAATTAGTACCCGCCTAGTCGTGTAGTTGGTTATAATGAGGGTGACTACCAGGGCGTCGTCATGCGGATATAGTATCTCTTGCCTATCTGCCTCTCCGAAGGATATCACTTCTCGTTCTTGGTTTAGTCTCTGCTGCTTAGGCGCCCTGTCCGTTACATATACTTCCTCGTACCGAGCTCTTCGTGCATGGGCCTTGCGACTGGATGTGGATATCCCGCCTCCAGCGAATCCTCCTACTATTGTCCTGATTTCCCCGATAGGTTCTCTATTATTGCTATTTCTCGGAGGTGACCTATTTCTGCCGTCTCTGGTGGTGGTTCTGTTTCTGCCGACGTTCCCTCGGTTGTTTGCCCAGCTGCCATCGTTCCGAGAGTTGTTACCGCGGTTTCTCCGCTTGGGGCTGAAGCTCCTTTTACCTCTTCGCCCGGTTTCCTGGCGCCTCCTTGGTTTTGATCGCTCTGCAATCATGTGCTCCAATTCGCCTGTTCTTATTAGGTCAGTGACCCTTTTTTTCATGGTAGTACAATCTTCGGTCCAATGTGACGTTGTCTGGTGGTACTTGTAATACCGGTCTCCTGTCTTATGTGGGCGCCCTTCGCCCTTGCTATCCTCTTCCTCCTTGACACTCAGATTGTTATGTATCAATTTGGTGTTTCGATCCGTGTACCTTTCTCGTCTTCTTTCTTGCCGACTTGTTCCTGCTTTCTTATCATCGCGCCCGCTTCACCGTTCGCCCCTTTTGCTTTCTTTACGGGGGTCTACCAACGCTTGCAGCGTGTCTTCGGCGTTGACAAAGTTGTCCACTTGATCCATGAACTCCCTTAGGGTGGAGGGGGTCTTCTTTGCCAGATCGACTACGAAGGGACTCTGAGGCCAGATTCCGCCCAAGAGAGCGGCCAGAGTGATCTTCTCGTCCTGGTCATCCGTTGTTAAGCGTTCCTTGTTGAACCGTGTGAGGTAGGTCTTGAGGTCCTCATCCTCCTTTTGCTTGACTGTTAGCAGGTAGGCGGCTGGACGCCGACGCCTTCTGCTTGGCATAAACTGGGTTAAGAAAAGTTTAGCTAACTCCTCGAAACTGTCGATTGACCTCGACTTGAGGGTCTCGAACCATCCCCTCGTCGTCCCCTTCAGGGTTAAAGGGAAAGTCTGGCAGGCGATCTCGCCTAGGAAGCCGTGAAGCGTGATGTGAGTTTTAAAATTTTTCAAGTGGTCCATTGGGTCTCTAGACCCGTCGTACAGTTCGATTTGGGGAAGTTTGAATTTTGGCGGCAAAGGGATCCCCATGATGCGTTCGCTATATGGTAGGTCGGTCTGGCTCAATAAGCTATCGACCGAGGAAGGTCTCCCCATCTTTTTTGCTATTTCTTCATATTTGCCTGCAAGATCCTTCAATTCGTCATACAGTTTTTGTTTTTCCGTGCGCTTCAGCTCGACCCCAACATTACTGTTCGCCTCCTGCTCTCCTTGCCCGTTGTTAGGTGGTACGGCAGTGTTGCTGGATTCAGCGATCTTTTGCCACAAAGTCTCGTTCTCCTTTTGAAACGCTTCCAAGACTTCCAATGTTGTTTTCAGTCTTTCCTCCGCCACTGCTAACCGCGCTTTCATGGATGCTCCTGTCATTCGGCTTGCTACGGAACGCGTCACAGTTGGCATGCGAGAGCCACGTTAATCGTCTGTAAAGTCAAATCCAACAGACGGTGCCAATGTTGAGGACGTGTCTCGCTGGCCTCTTGTTCCCAAAACCTGCAAGAAGAATCAAGAGAAGACGGTGGTTTTCCACCCGAGAAAATTGCGATGCTTAAGTTAATAACCACGTATTTACGAGGAAAAATCATGAATGCCCACAGTTGAGGTTTGCCTAGTATATATAGGCCTCCGGAGCGATACATATCCTATGTAACACCTTCCGTAATTATCGTGTTCGCGTATCTGTATGAGATATCTTTCTGAGTTTGATGATATTTCGTATCTGCATAAGATCCCATGAAAGGTGGCCACGGGTTGATACGTATTTTGGATTCTGCAGAATTTGGCCCGCTGTGTGCTTTTCTTTTCTGGTGGACTTTTATCACTGGTGGGTTTTTGGGCCAAAACAGATCCTACAGTCATCTGATCTATTTTTCTATACCATTTAAATCTATATATTTCTTTTATTCTTTTTAAACATTTCTTTTCTATCAAGCCAAATAACTCTTCACCCGTATAGGATTGAGACTCGCTGACAGCTTCTAATGGATTGTTCATTCTATCCTTTAAAATATATTATTAAAATTTATTTTTTTATATAGTAATTTTTACAATATGTCATCTACTAACTTATCTATTTTTTTCTTTACGTCATTTAAATATTTTTTTCATTCTTTCTAAACATTTTTTTTTCTATCAATAAATTTGTAATATTCATATATATATATTATATTTGTAATATATTATTATATAATATAAGACAATTCGTCTTATACACATAACATAAAAATATATAAGCCAAATAAAAATTAAAAATAAAATCAAAGTATGAATAAATTGAATAAATATTTTTTCAATAATTTTTTTAGAAAAATAAAATAAAATAGAGGTGTTTTAAATGATGAAAAATAAAAAAAATGTATTAAAATATAAAAATAAATATAAATGAAGGAGTAAAGGAAGTACAAATAATAATAAAAAAGAAATTGTTTGAAAGATGAATAGTAACTAGCTACATGTATAAAATTATTATAGCAATTTGTATTTTACATGTTCTTTTATATAATCGGTTGAAGCTCACTTTATGAATAATTTTTCAAATAATTTACATAGTATATTATTTGATGTTAAATTATAAAATAATTTATATTATAACATAAATCTTATATATCAAACGAAATACATTAAATTTTTATGACTATTAATAATGCTTCTACTAAAATAGTTCACGTTATATTAAATTTTAGTCAGAATGAACACATCTCTAATTTATTCCTTCAATAATGCATCGTTAATGGTGTATATCAGGCACCAATGACTGAACCTCATATGTAATCTACAGATTAAATACATAATTTAAAGCAAAAACTTAAAAACGATTTGAAGAGAATACTATATATAAAGATGCATTTCAATATTGAGATGAGTAGTAAATAATAATATTTTATAAATTTTATTGAAATGAGTTTTATTTTTTAAGATTGAGATGTACTTAACTTTTTAAATTGAAATGTATGAAATATTTTGAGATGAGTTTAATTCTTTTACAAAAAAAAATTAAAAAAATAATAAATCTCATCAATAATTAGTTTGAGATAAATTAAATTTGATTCAATAACCAAACATAACCTTAAGAGCACATGAAAAGAACAGAGGGACTAATCTGTCCAAAGACAAACAACGCTACAACATGAACAATGTTGATATTTAATCTAGTATCCATTTTTCACGACAATGATTTACAACAAATTTAAAAAAAAGTCACGATTGCTCACATACAAAACAAAAGCGAATTTATATCAAAAACAAAAAAACAAAAGCGAATTTGAATCAATGGCCCCCCGAGAGAAGTGAGTATGTAACAGAAGAAGATGGATGCGAAAAACGCCTTGCTCATAGAAGACGAACAGGACATGTCGAAATCAATGAAACCTCCCACCTTGTGCTCAAATGTCAAACCGCTGGCACATATACCAAGCGATGACAACTTTGGAACACCAACATCACCCTCCAAATATTGCACAACTTGGCGCATGCTTGGCCTTGCTGTAGGCTCTGAATGAGAACACATCAACCTAAGTTTCAATACCAACTCCACTTCCTTTCCCACATAATCCTCCCCTAGATTTGGATCCCTTGCCTCAACAATCTCCCCTCTATTCCAATTAGAAAAAATCCAATCCGCCAAAAGAGCATCCTCGACTCTTTGCTCTATTGGTCTTCTTCCACAAGAAACCTCAAGCAAAAATTGTCCCAAAAGCAAACACATATGTGCTTGTTATGGCCTTGCCACTTCGAGTATGCTCTGGGGCAAGATACCCAAGAGTTCCGACCACATGGGTAGTTTGAGGATCAATTCCATGATCATACAATCTTGCTACAAACTTTTAATTCGTTAGCGTCAAAAGGGATATCAGATTTGACAGGATACTACATCATATTATAATATTCCTTTTTAGTGTGAGATAGATTTAACATATTATATTAAATTATATTTTATTTCCTAATTCTCTTTAGAGATTTAGTACTAATTTAGGCTTAATTTGGATATGAAGATGAGATGAGTTGAAATGAATTTTGAAGATTGAATAAAATATTAGTGATATATTATTTATTATTATTATTATTATTATTATTTTAGAATTTAAAATATTTGAATTAGGATTTTAAAAAAATGAATTATTTTTTATATTTTGTATGGAAATTTAAAAAAATGTAATAATGATTTTTAGATGAATTGAGATGAAGTTTCAGCACCCAAAGAATAATCATATTCTTCCATCGATTATTCCCTATATTTCAAATGCAATTTCAGCGCCAAAATGTTGATTCATGTGAATTAGGAGTTAAGTCTTCAAGAGATGCTTAGAAATGTTTGGGTATATTTTGGGATTTTGGGATTCTTAGTACTTACGGGTAACCTTCTTGTCGATGTCAATGACGAAATATGAATTCCACTGCAATGTGTCAGCTATATACGCTACCTTTTACAATATTTGAAGAATTTAACACACATACACACAGAGAAATGGAAAAATGGATGGGCTACTTGTTCTGTGTAGTCTACAAAGTATCTTGGATAAGAATAATACAAGATCGGAGGACCATGTCTTCTGCATGCCCCCATCAAATTTATTGCAGTACTAGAGTTTCTTAATTTGTCGTTTCGGTAAAATAAAAATCAGAGTATTCATTTTCAGTCTGTTCCACTAATTCTTTGATATCGATGATCAGTATTTGTTCAGATATCAGTTTTCTTTTTTTTTTTTTTGTGCAGATATCAGTTTCGATTGTGATGGATGCAACCCATAGTCCAATTAGTTCTTTAATTCTAGCTTGTGGAAACTTACGAATCTTAACATAATATTTTGTTTATGCAACTAAAATGTAGGGGGCAATATTTGAATACCATTCATTATCATTTATAGTCTACATATTCAACTTACTCTATTCTTTTTTCTGGGATAGATCATGGGTGTATCTATTAAGATGCGAATTGTATGTAGTGACCCTTTATTAAATACAAAAAAAAAGTATTATTTTGATAGAGATATTTTTATAATTTTAAAAAATTTTAAAAACAATATTACCTACTCTTGCATGAGTAGTCCTTATATAAAGACTGTATGTAATATTATTCATCTATTAATTATATAATAGATAAGATCGTATGGTTAATAGATTAAAAAAATGATAAATAATTTTTTAATAATTTAATGTTATATTATGGAATGATGAAAGTATATGATTAATAGAATGATGAATAAAGAATTCTTATTTTAAAATCATTTGTGCAATAACCCAATCCGCACCCAAAAGGCCTCGCCCACTCCCTTTTTTTTTTTTTTTCCTTTCCTTCCATTCTCTTTACGTAAGTTTTTCCCTTCTCCGATCTCTCTCACAACTTCCCTCCCTCACCTTGTCTATTTTTTTTCTCTCTCTATCCAAGACCCACTCACTCATTCCTGGCCCCTCTCTCTCTCTTTCTCCCATCCTCCATCATTCTCTTTCTCTCTAGCCCAACGTACGTTATATATATATATATATATATATATACTATCTCAATCCTCCGTATCTCTCTCAATTCCTTTCACCGTACATATATATTTTCTCTCTCTCTCTCTCTCTCTCTCTCTCTCTCTCTATGCGTAACCTTAACCCACAGCCACTGGTACCTTTTTTTTCTCGGTCACAACCACTAAGTACTGGCTGTTTCATTACCACTAACGACAATGTTATATAAATTTTCATCCCTCATAAATGGTATATTTAATAAATTTAAAACATAAAATTTTGTATTATATCCTGTTATGATTGTTGAGAACATACCTAATTGATAAGGCTATTAGGGTGTATTAGAGATGAATTTAATATTCAAGTGCTAATAGTGAGTATTAGCTAGAATAAATTTATGTGTATGCCAATGTTGTATGGTTAACGTTGAGTGTAATCCTTATTTATGTTGAGATAATAAGTGGATAGGGGCTAGCGTAGATGCTGTTCGGCAACATTGTGGTAAATTAGGAATTTGGAATTTATCAATTTTGGAGGATAATAACAAGTCTAAATTTCATTATCAAGGATCGTGTATCATTTTTAGAATAGAAATTGACAAATTATAATGGTCTTGAAATGGGTTTCGAATGACTGTTGGCGAAGAATATCATGACATTTTGACTAGAAATTGGGGTAAGTGACTCTTTAATGAGTTTTTAATAAATAAAAAAAATTGTTGGTTTTGTTTAGAATTGTGTACTTGGATAATATATTTCAAACTTGTGTAGGCTTTGAATTTGTACGCATTCTTATACTATTTTGACTCTACTTGTAGAATTTGTACAAGTTTTGTAATGGATGGAATGTTTAATAAATGCTATGTGACTTATCAAATTTTAAGTTTAAAGAGAGCATGCAATTTATTCTTGAGCCCATGATATAAATGTCTATCTTGTTTGATGTCCCTCGTGGTGTAATGTTTTCAAGGCATGGTATCTTTGTGTTATATGATGCCTCCATGTCTTCGTGTTAAAATATCTTTGTGCTATATTAGTAATTTTCCTATTATTATATGGCCTTGAATATGATATTTGACTGAATATGTTAGTTGAGATAAAATTGTATTCCTCACATTATTTTATCAAAAATCTATTCACTCTCTTAAAGTCAAGAAAATTGTCTACTCTTACACTCCCATTAAATTACTACCTACTGAACATGTGGCAACTCACCGCTTGATTTCACATATTTTGCAGAGTTGTAAAAAGTTCCTTCCTTTGAAGTGATAGCTATTGAGCCAAAGATTTCATAATGGACTTGGTTTAGTCACTTGATGTTGAAAGTTTTGGAGATTGATAATTTTGTTGTGTGAAGATGGTTTTGGTTGTGCAAAGAGTTCTATTATAGCCATATTTTAGTTATTTTTTAGTTTTTATTTGAGTATCGCAATATTTAGAATTTAATGACTCTCTAGTCAACTTTGGAATGGATTTTTTAGCATTATCGTACTCTAGATGTGAATAGTTTGGATGTTGTGTATTTAATATATATTTATAACCAAGAATAAAGTTTTTAAAATATAGGCGGAACATGTCTATTTATTGTTTTGGGTTTGAAGCGTTACATAGTTGGTAGCAGAGCTTAGGCCTATGATTCTATAGACACCTAGGAAAGGAATAAGCATGGTGATTATGGTTGTAGCATAGGTAAAAGACATCGTAGAATTAGGACTTGATCCTCATTAAATTTTGGTTTGAATGCCTATTAATAGTGATAGTTTTTTTATTGTAGTGTGATATCCCAATAAGGGTTGGTGGTGCATGGGATCCTACATTATTTGGGAAGGAGAAATTTTTGCTCTTTATAAGATTCCAATAGGACTCCAATTGTATCACTGACTAATCTTTTTGGAATATCCATGTGGTTTAAACCTTCTATTGAGACATTACAAATATTATCAGAGCCTATTTCAAACAGAAATATGAGATTTGAGTCGTACCACCTATCACGGACAGGCCCGACGAGAGCATCGGACATTTAAAGGGGATAGGTTGTGATCACCGATAAGGTAGGTGGTGTATTGGATCCTATATTACTTAAGAAGAATAAGTTCTTGATCTTTATAAAATTCTAATAGGGTTCTAATTATATCATTGACTAGTCCTTTGTGGTTTAGGCTTTCATTCGAGCATTATAGTAGTCTAAAATTAATTTGAGATTTATTGATTTTTGATAAATTTTGGAATAGTATTATTTGCTGGACCTCTATTATTGTGTTTTTATTTATATAATACATTTTGATGATAAATTAGGTTAAATATGCCTCCAAGGCAAACAAAGTAGTCTTTTGTTGAAATTTTGGCTTCAGAATGTAATTTAGATAAAGAAATGTATATTGTAACCAAGACAGATGAAGTGGGTGATACAATATATTCTAGAATTGCGTAGAGTATTAGGAGACATGAAAATCTAAGAGACGGTTGCCTTTTTGAATAGTTTAAAGTACATAACCCTCCTACCTTATCTGGGGAACCATATCCTATGTTAACAAAAAAATGGTAATTGAGAATGAAAAAACTTTTAAAAGTATTGAATTGCACTGATACACAGAAGGTTTGCTATGCTACTTCATCTTTGAGGATGATACTGAGAGTTGGAGGGATAGTACCTAATTGATATTAGAAGAACAACTTGGCGAAGGTATCATCAATCATCACTACCTAGTATAAATTCAAAGAAGATTTTAATGAAAACTATTATTCTAAAGTGGTAAAGGATCGAAAGAAAAGTGATTTTACAAACTTAGTTCAAGTGTCCATGACCATAAGCAATATGGTGCTAAGTTTATCGAACTCTCCTATTTTGCCCCTCTCTTAATTTCAAATGAAGGAAAAAGAATTTAAAAACTTCAGAGGAGTTTGAGTAATAGATTACATCACCTCATACTGACTCTAGGTGTTAACACGTATACGGAAACAATTTTAGATTGAGAGATGCTATCAATGTATACAGGAAGAGATACTTGTAACATCATGTCCAATCAGGAAATGACCAAGGGCAAGATTTTAAAAAGAGAATTTTTAATAGGTGATAAAAAGGGAAAAACATTCCCAGCAAATGAGTAGAAGATCTTGTTCATGATGTGAAAAATATCATGGACGTGGTTAGAATTAATTAAGGATTATGATTGTATGATCAACTACCAACTTAGTAAGGAGAATGTAGTGGCAGACACACTTAGCAAGAAATCCTTTGGTGCTATTGCTGCTTTAGTGACCACTCAAAGGCAAATCATGTTGGATTTTCTTTTTAGAGAGTTGTGTGATTGAAATTTTAGTGGAGGATGCTTGATCTTACCTAGCTAATATAAGTGTAGAACCTATTCTGATTGAGAAAATTAAAGAGAGACAAGATAAGGATGCAAAGTTACTAAAGACAATGATGGAAGTATCCTGAATTCAACATGTTAGATAATGGTGTTTTGAGATTTTAGAGATAGAACTTGTGTGCCAAATGATCCAAAAATAAAAGGAGAAATTTTAGAAGAGGCCCATGATTCTCTTTATACCATACATCCAATAAGTACTAAAATGTACAAAGATATTCAGAGTACATATAATGGTGGAGTAACATGAAACAATAAATAGTCAGATTTATAAAGCAATGTTTAACGTGTTAATAGGTGAAAGTGGAACACCAACAACCTCTGAGATTATTGCAACCACTTTCTATTCTAGAATAGAAGTAGGAGCATATAACTATAGGTTTCGTGTCAGAATTACCTAAGTCAAATAAAGAATAAGATGCAATTTGGATAGTGGTGAAAATTCTGACGAAATTAGCACATTTTCTTTCAATGAAGTTATCATTTCGACAACTTTGCAGGAATTTATATAGGAGGATTGTAAGGTTACACAGTGTGTTAATGCAATATTTTACCACACAATATTTTTAGAGTAAATTGAAACGAGCCTTAGATACGAAATTAACTTTTAGTACAATATTTTGCCGATAGTCTAAGAGAACTTTCAAAATCTTAAAGAATATGTTAAAGCTTGAGTGATAGATTTTAAATGGAGTTAGACTAACCATCTATCTTTAATGGAGTTTGCTTATAATAATAATTATCAGGCAAGCATTGATATGACACCTTATGAGACTCTTTATAGGAAGACATGTAGATCTCATTTTTGTTAGGATGAGATTGGTGAAAGAAAAATCTTAGGGTTTGAAGTTGTAGAATGGATATGTAAAAAGATAGTAAAATGTTAGAATTTGGGATTGGAGAAAAAATATTTCTACGAGTTGCCCCAATAATAAGTATTATAAGATTTGATAAGCAATGAAAGTTGAGTTCCCGTTATGTAGGACTGTTTGAGATTTCAAAAAAAGTTGGTCTAATTACTTAAGAAGTTGCATTACCTCCTACACTTTTTAAAATAAATAAAATTTTCATGTTTATATGCTACAAAAATATTTATATGATCCTTCACCCATATTGTATTATGAATCATTGCAAATCCAAGAAGATTTGTCATATGAAGAAACCCCAATTCAAATTGTGGATTCTTAGGAGACGTGTTACGCTCCAAAATAAAAAGATTTTAAAAGTTATTTAGAGAAATCAAACTTTACTAGAAGCCTACCTTGCCTTTAGTAAGTGGCCGTACAAATAAAAGGCTATCACATCTCTCTATAATTTTTTATGGTAATTATCTTGAGTTCTTGATCTTGTAGTGTGGAATTATTTTAGGAGAAACTAATAGCCTTCTAAGTGACGTAGCCTTGGACTGTAAAACGAGCAAATATCTGGACTTGTGAAATTCCAGTCATCTTTTTTGTAGAGAAGAGATGAGGCCACTTATAATGGAGGAATACTGTAATTACGATCAGACATTTGGTAATTACAATTATTCAAAAAATCCAAAAAATAAAAAAAAACAAGCATCCAAAAAGAACACATATAACCAAAAAATAAAAACTAAACAAGCCTAAAACCTGCAGCAAGAAGAAAACTAACTCATATTTCCTCCTCAAATATGGTAAACGACCCTTGTCAAGATGCAAAAAAACTCTAGCCATTTGTGGAAGGTCAGAAATAGTAGAATAAACAACATTGCTCTCTTTTGCACCAAATTTTGCCAAAACGTCAGCCACCGCATTGCACTCTCTTTAAATATGCCGATAGGTGAACCAAATTTCATCAAGAAGACCCATGACTTCCGCCTAGAAGGCTTCCAAGTACCATATGCCACACCTATAATTTTTAATCCATTTAACAATCAATTGTGAATCCATCTCAATCTCTATGGCATCAAAGCCCATATGCCGAGCATGACGCAAGCCATAAAGCAAGCCCATAACCTCTACCTGAGTATTAGTACCACAATCAATCAGAGCACAAAAGCCCAATCTCAACTCTTCAAAGTGGTCTTATGACTCCTCCTACTCCAGAAGCACCCGGATTACCCAAAGAACATTTATCAACTTTCAGTTTACACCATCCTATCTTTGGTTTTTCCTACCACACAATATTATCACATCTCTTGTGAACATTAGAGATAGAAAGATGCAGAGATTGAAGAACTTCCTCATCTCTGTTACTAAGATTCTCTTTATCTTTAAATTGTAAAGAGACCCAAGACAACCAGTATTTAATAGAGATTCATACCGTCTCAAGTGAGTCAAGTTGACCTTCCATACGAGCTTTACACCTCCACCACAACTGTCATATAATAATAATAGGTAGAATACCAATAATTTATCCCCTACAAGAGGAGCATTTTGGACGACAAAACAACACTATACCCATTCTTTCTAGGTTCTCCCTAACAAATTCGGCATACCCAAATGAAGGTAGGCCTAACTCCATATTTGGGTAGCTAACTCACCCAAAACAAAAATATAATCCTGGTCCTCATATGTTCCCATGACACAACAATCACATTTTGAGACCAGAGTAATTCTGACTCTTCTCAATCTATCATCCACAGGAAGACAACCCTGCAAAGCTTTCCACATCAAGATTGACATTATCTTGGAATAAAAGGATGTCAAACCCAATCCATCCACAGAAGCTTAGGAGAGTGAATACGAAGACAATCACAAGCATTCCTAGTGAAAAATTTACCATCCACTTAAGGAAGCCAAATAAGAACATCCTCTTCATTTTTTAATCTTCCCAATTTCTCCATCAACATATCTACCAATAGCCAATGTAGCAACTTATTCTCATTCAACGAAATTTCATGATTAGTCTGTTTCTCCTGTGATGCCAACTGAGAACTGACATGCAATGTGTCTTGAACAAAAATATTTTCAACTTGGTTTGCTTGATTATTACCAGAGGTTTGCAGGGCTGGAATAGGGACTTTTGAACCATTAAACACCTCCTCAATCAATAAGGTTTTAGGCTTTCAAACCCATACCTTTCCCACCTTTCCACTCTTTTTAACAGCATTGTCCCAACGTGAGTTTTTTCTTTTGCAAGTCTTCATGTTATGCCCTTGGACCTGATAATTCAGACAATATGCCGGAAGCGTTTCATATACGATTTCTTGATATAGATAGTGAGAGTTCCGCTGTGTGCCAATCCAAATCCCCGTCAGAGGTTCTTTAGAAATGTCTATTTCTACACATACCTTAGCACCGTTAGTACGGGTGACGCATCGTGTAGGGTGGTTTTACTTAAGAAAGCGCCACACTAGTGCAACAATATTTCAAAGGTAGGACTCCTAGTAAGGATTTGGGGGAAACGCCGACAAAGAAACCCAAACTGGAACTCCAGTAGGTTCGATCTCCTCATGGAAGTCTATGGTCCATTGAAACACTTGATAAAGCGCATCATCTATGTCACATGCATCTCGGGCAAAAGGTTTAACAAAATCATCCTCCGAGCAAAGATGTTCTGTGGTTTGCTCATGGAGGAGACAATCGGTTGCGACTTAAGATTCCAGCGAGATGGAATAAATGATTGGATTATGTCCAATGAAGATCTTTGGGGAAGGAATTTGAGGACCAAGGAGTTCTTGAATGGAACCATGAACTGCTCGATTTCTTCCTTAGAGAAAAGCACGCAAATCTTCCCATCCATTGAGATAGGGGCACGAAAAGGTACATAAACTTCAGGGCTCGGTTGTGAAGAATCAACCATCATATTGGTAAAGGTCCTCTGCTGTAGGCCAGTCACCACCCTGCCCATAAGGGCCTTGGTGGCCGCCATCAAGGTCGAAACCAACAAACCCTAGTAGAACTTAAGTTTACGTAAGGAAAGCTTTTTGCATGAAATGTTCGTCCAGCTAGATATTTGGTTTTTTGTGTAAAATTTCAATCCTCTTGAAGTAATTCGAATGAATCCTATTCAACATAAAGACTCATGGATAAAAAAGGACCATGTCTTTTAATAGTCATTGTATTGCTTTTTATCTTCTCACACTACATTTGGATGTTAATATAATTCCAAATGATCTGAATTATTTTGTAAATAACTGTGATTGTGAATCCTATTGAGATGTATTTAAATATAAATAAATTGATATATATGTTTGAATTTATGAAATAGATTGAAATGTGTTTAATTTCTTATGAGAAGTTAAAAAATTAAAAAATATTATTAATAATTAATTTAAAATAAATTGAGATGATATTAACATACAAGTATAGCCTTTGCATTCGCTTGAACTGCATTGCAACGTCAAGTTTCGATCGGTGACAGAAGAAATATGTACCTTCATCAAATTTTGCATCAAACTTGCCTAAATTATTCCTGTCATTTAAAATAAAACATTTGCATCCATATATATGAAAGTAACCAATGTTGCACTTTTTCTCATTCCAAAGCTTATAGGGGATTTTATCTAATTTGGACCTTAGCATAACTCTATTTATAACATAACATGCAGTACTTACCGCTTCGGCCCAAAAATAACTAGGCAAGTTGTTCTTATTGAGCATTGTTCTTGCAATCTCTTGAAGAGATCTATTTTTCCTCTCTACTACCCAATTTTGTTGAGGAGTTCGAGAAGCAGAAAAATTATGCACAAAACCATTTTCATCACAAAATGTTTCAATATTTTTATTAACAAACTCTTTTCCCCTATCACTTCGGATATTTGAAATAGTATAACCCTTTTCATTTTAAATTCTTTTGCATAACTTAGTAAAGGCATTATGTGCCTCATCTTTATGAGCAAGAAAGATGACCCAAGTATATCTAGAGAAATCATCAACAATAACAAATGCATAATATTTTTCACCTAAACTTGCAACTCTATTTGGTCCAAAAAGATCCATGTGTATCAGTTGCAGTGATCTAGTAGTGGAAATATGCTTCTTGGTTTTAAAAGAAGTTTTTGTTTGTTTACCAAATTAGCATGCATCATAAATTTTGTCTTTAAGAAAATTTGCCTTTGGTAAACCTCTCACAAGATCATTTTTTGAAAGTTTGGAAATAAGTTCCATGTTGGCATGACCTAGTCTTCTATGCCATAACCAATTAGTTTCATTTTGAGCTGAAAAACAAATAGTATCTTGTGAGGTAATTTCTTCAAAATCGATTGTATAAATATTGTTACTTCTAAAAGGAATAAAACAAATATTACAATCATGATCATTCAAAATAATGCACTTATCCATTTTGAAAGTAACAGTAAATCTTTTATCACATAATTGACTTATGCTCAAAAGATTATATTTTAGACCTTCAACAAGTAGAACATTTTCAATTATGAGAGAAGACTCATTACCAATTTTACCTATTCCCACGATCTTCCCTTTCAAGTTGTCTCTAAATGTCACGTGTCCTTCTTCTTTAGATCTAAGATCAAAGAACTTAGTCTTGTCTCCCGTCATGTGTTTTGAACATCCACTATCTAAAAACCATTTATTTTTGTTTGTGGAGGACTTCATGCACACCTATAAAAACAATTAAAATAATTTTTCTTGGTACCCAAGTTCTTTGGGTCCTTTATTTATTAGTATTAGAAGAAACAAGATTTTTAGGTACCTATATGGCCCTAATAGTCATTGTATGTTTTCTTCTAATAGGACAAGCATGATAATTATGACCATTTCTATTACAAAAATTGTAAATAGCATGTGACATATATGAAGAACTTGAGTGATTATAATAGTATCCTTTTTTAATAAAATTATTTTTATAAAAAGAATTTTGAATATTGGACTTTGATGTAGAAGGATTATCAAAAAAGTTTTTATAAGGTTTGTATTTTTGTTTTGGCATATATCCCAAACCTGCATTGTCAAAAACACATCTTTGACTACCAAGAAGTTTTTCAAAATTTCTTTTTCCATTCGTAAAGTTTTCAATAATATTTTCTAAATCAGTTTTCTTTTTCTTCAATTCAAGATTTTCATCTTTCAAAACAATACTTTCTTTTTTTAAAATATCAATTTTGTTTGTTATAGAAGAATTTTTTATTTTCAAAGCAATATACTTTATACCCAATTTTTCAAATTCCTCATATACTTCTTCTAAAATATTTTGTAATTCTTCATATGAAGGATCTTCAATATTATCAAGATTTGTTACCTCAATGTCATCTTTAGCCATAAGACAAAAATTTACTGATTCTCCATTGCTTGCTTCATTATCTGAGCTACTTGAATCATCATCCCATGTAACTTTCATTATTTTTTGGCCTTTATTTCGATCTTTCTTTAGCAGAGGACAATCTGACTTGATATGACCAGGCTTATTGCATTTATAACAAATTAAAGTGTCATTTTTACCTGAATCTTTCTTGGAAAATTTTTTGAAGGATTTCCTTGGAGGAGTTTTATTTTTCTTTAAGAACCTTTGAATTCATCTTGTTATCATCGCAACTTCTTCATCTTTGTCGTCATTTTCCTCATCTTCATCACTTTCACTTTCATGTGGAACAGCTTTAAGTGCCAAGCTCTGCTTTGGCTTTCCTTCTTCTTCTCCTCTTTTCAATGTGTACTCGTGGGTGATAAGTGACCCGATGAGTTCATTCACATCGAGCTTCTTGAGGTCTCTAGCTTCAAGAATCGCTGTCACTTTTGATTCCCAACGTTTTGGTAGAGAGTTGAGAATTTTTCTTACTATCTCCACTTTGGAATAAACTTTGCCAAGAGCTGTCAAGCTGTTTATGATGTTAGTAAAACGAGTGTGCATACTAGAAATAGATTCATCATCATTCATCTTAAACATTTCATATTCATGAGTAAGAATATAAATTTTTGATTCCTTGACTTGAGAAGTTCCTTAATAAGTAACTTCCAAGTTATTCCAAATTTCCTTTGCTGTAGCGCAAGTCATTACTCTATTAAACTCATTACCATTGAGAGCATTATATAATAAATTCATAGCAGTTAAATTCAAAGTATAAAGTCTATCGTCTTCACGATCAAACTCTTCTTCTTCCTTTTTGACCTTTACTCCATCAACCACTTTTGTTGGAATATAAGGCCTATTTACAATGCATTTCCAGATTTCTCGACCTTGAGCCTGAAGGAATATTCTCATTCTAACTTTCCAGAATGAGTAATTGTCTCCGCAAAAGAGTGGAGGCCGACTGCTAGATTGACCTTCACCAAATGAAGCAGCAATATTAGCCATAAGATCTTAACTCAAAAGATAGTTAATCTTATAACAGAGCTCTAGCTCTGATACCAATTGTTGCCTAGATGACTAACACAAGAGGGGGAGTGAATTGTGTTGTATTAAAAAAGTAACAATTATAAATCAAATATACAATATAAAATATAGACAAAATATGAAACAACAATAAATATAAAGAGTAAGGGTAAGAGAGAAACAAACTCAGTATGTTAACGAGGTTCGGCCCCACTGCCTACGTCCTCGCCTCAAACTACCCCTTGAGGATCTCCGAATTCACTATTCAATCTCCTTCAATTGGAGATAGAAACCTATTACACCTTTGAACAACACCGCTACAAAGGATCCGTGTAGAACACCCTCTACACTTGCAATCACCTTACACGTGGTAATTCAACTATTCCCTGTGTAGAACACTTTCTACACCCACAAGGGTTATACACACCATTTTACTGATACAAGAATTGATAGTGGATAAGCTATCAGAAAACACTCCTCAATGAGTGAAATAAGAATAATACAGCACAAACTATATCTCTCAAAATGAATAAGAGTTAAGGCTCAATGTTTAGAAAAGAGAGAATGAAAGTTTTGAATGAATGTTGTATGCTCTTGGTGTTGTGAATGTGAAGCTCTCAAATGATATATTTATAGACATATGAGACTTCATATTCAAATTTAAAAAGATTTATATGTCAAAGACATCATCATTCACTTTTCAAAAATTTCAAACCTAATCTTTTTTACTTTTTGCATGTGACAAAAGAAGCACACTTTATTTTTCAAAAATTTCAAACCTAATCTTTTACTTTTTGCATATGATAAAAAGAGCACACTTTACTTTTCAAATTTTTCAAACAAAGACATCTACCTTTTGCATAAGTCAAGAAAAGCATCCATCACTTTTGAAAATATTCAAATAAAACATACACATGTGAAAGATGACAATCAATCATCTTAATATTTTCAAAGTTCAAACCTTTAATCATGTCATGCACATGTGAAAGATGACAATCAATCATCTTTCAAAATTTTCAAATTTAATTTTTCAAATATTCATGCACATGTGGAAAATGTATTTTAATGCTTTATGATAAAATATTAATTTTGAACCTTAATCCTAATTTCGAATTTTTAAGAGATTTACAACATTACTCTATAATTTTAATGAGAACTTGTTCCCTTTTTACTCATGCTTGGTTCCTTAATGTGCTTGATTCTATTGTGTGGACAACTTAAGTTTGAGACTCTTTTACTCTTTGAATTCATTTGTTAACATCAAAATCCATGTGTAGATTTATAATTACACGAAACTTGAAATATTAGGTTCAACAAAACAACATTACATAGTCACAAAAAGTTTAATAGTTTGAGATAGTCAAATACTAATATTATTATCACAATAAAAAAGCATATAATATTAAATATATTTATAAAATTTAAAAATAGAATCTGTTCATGTCGTTATACGATAGATTACGAATTTCGTTTTAAGAATACTAATTTTAACTCAAAATCATTTATATCAAATTCAATATCGCTCGTTTATTTTCTTGATGATATGAAATTGACCAAACGTGACGTGCGTTACCAGCCATACGGGTATGAATTTATCATATATAATATGGTCTATGCGTTTGTTTGTGGAAGTAACCTGTGCTACATGGTTCCTTATAATGGAAAATATGCCAAAGTTCAGTCATGAGATAGATGGCGATGATCATTAGACGGATAGCAAACACTTTTTAAATATTATCAAAACATTTCACTATTATTTATTATTTAATTATTAATTATTATTTTTTTACAATTATTCAATATTCTATTATTATTTTTATATTATTTTATTATTATTCATAACTATTAAATACTTTTCAACACTTCTCATTATCTAACCGACTGTCTTATTATTGTTGAACGTTATAATTGGAAAAATATGTTTTCTTCTCACTTTTTTTTTTTTATTTTTTTATTTTTTTATTTTTTAAATACCAACCCCCAATGTAGCCAAATCATGACTCCATTTACAACTTCAAAATTCAATGGATAATTGAACTGAAAGTTTGGTGAATTATCTTTGATCAATGGAAGAAAAAATCAAAGAGAGAAAATGACTAGCTAGCAACGAAACGATGAACACACGGAGATCAAAAGCCATGATGGGCGCAGCACCACTTAAGTCGTGTTTCATGAGCATGGATCGAGTTGACTTCATTCACTATTTCATTAACATATTAGCCAGAAAATTGGAGATTTTAGTCTAAAATTATCAACGTGTTTTCTCACGAAGATATAGGTAGTTGGCGACATTTTGGTCACAATAATATTAATAATACCGGATTAGATGACAAGACGCAATTACCAATTAGATTAATTGTATGTTTGGTTTGATTTAGCATAAAATAGAACTCTCTCTGCATTTTGGGAGAAAAAATTGGACATGCATCCAACGCAACGAGACAATTTCAACAACACCCACTCACGTACATGAACATGATCATCATCACCTTTCGCAAAGACTCCGCATCGCCAACCACTAGATATTGGAAGCATAAATCCAAAGAAAAGAAGAATTGGTCTACGTGATTTTAAGACTTTTCTAGCTAATTAGCTACCACCCCTATTTCCACGTACGCGCCGGCACGTCAATCTTTCTCGTTGCAAAGGTCGTGTGTGTAGGGAAAGCATTGCTTGAAATGGTGGATTACCACCACATTCGAGGAGATTGGCACTTGATGGAGCCAATGGTGGGGCACGTGTCTGCCCGAAGTCACCAGAAAACAAGAGATAGACTATAGATTATGCTACAGGAGAAGAAAACAAAAAAAATACTAAAATAACCTATGAAAAGCTTAAAAGAAGTGGCCGAAGCCGGCAAAGAGGGGAGGTGGAGTGTGTTGAAACACTAGCCCCCCCTCCCCCCAATGAACGGTCAGAGATTATGGGAGGGACGAGCGTGGCCGAGAGAAATATTCGATGTCTACGGCTTCGGATTTTCTAGATCCAGCTGCTCTCTTCTCTCCAACAATGGCACATGGCCTATACGCGCTACCACCGTCAGTATTGACCCCTCGCCGGCTATTCATTTGTGTTTCCGATTGCTAAATCATCTTACTGTTTTCCTTAATCAAGGATCGAACAAAAGTGAAAGTGGAAGGATCTTACAATCAGCCTAGACTAAAACGATAACGCACACACCTATATGTTGCGATTTCTAGCCGTAGTCTAAAAGTTTGTTTGTCGGACTATTTTAAAATCATCTCTGAGCAGTCTTCCTTTACGAAAATGGGTGGGCGCCATTCATTTGGCCCTAATCATCTTTTGTTTTTTGTTTTTTTCATTTTTTGAAGTTATATTGTGTGTTAGCTTTTTGAAAAAATTATGGGAAACTCCCACTCCATTCAAATTTATATCTTATTATCCTATAGTTTTTAATATATTAAACTCGCTTTATAGATAAAAAAAAATAAAAAAAATAAAAAAAACCCTACCACCCATATTTAATGTCTTCTCAATAATTGGGTGCCACTGCCACGGACAAATTCCTGGCTGGAATTTTGGACCGGATCCTTTCCATTTCAGCATTCATTTACTTTTACTTTTACATAATTCCAAATACTTTTACAGAAATACCATATGTGCCGAATTTGTGTACCAAATTTTCTTTTTAATTTTTAATTTTTTTTTTACTGAATGGTTAAAAAATATTTTTTAATAATACTGTGATTTTTTTTTTAATTATTTAAAATCACCAAAAAAATTATTGAAAATAAGTCAAAAAAAAAAAAACTCCACATTGGATACTATTGCCTAGATGACTAACATAAGATGGAGATGGATTGAGTTATATTAAAAAATTAACATTTATAAATCAAATACACAAAATAAAATATAAATATGTTGAACCCAAGGTTTCAAGTTTCGTGTAATTATAAATCTACACATGGATTTTGATGATAACAAATGAATTCAAAGAATAAAGGAGTCTCAAGCTCAAGTTGTCCATACAATAGAATCAAGCACATCAAGGAACCAAGCATGAGCAAGAAGGGAACAAGTTCACATTGAAATCATAGAGTAATGTTGTAAATCTCTTAAAAATTCGAAATTAGGATTAAGGCTCAAAATTAATATTTTATCATAAAGCATTAAAATACATTTTCCACATGTACATGAATATTTTAAAAATTAAATTTGAAAATTTTGAAAGATGATTGATTGTCATCTTTCACATGTGCATGACATGATTAAAGGTTTGAACTTTGAAAATATTAAGATGATTGATTGTCATCTTTCACATGTGCATGTTTTATTTGAATATTTTTAAAAGTGGTGGATGATTTTCTTGACTTATGCAAAATGTAGATGTCTTTATTTGAAAATTTTAAAAAGTAAAGTGTACTCCTTTTGTCATATGCAAAAAGTAAAATATTAGGTTTGAAATTTTTAAAAAGTAAAGTGTGCTCATTTTGTCACATGCAAAAAGTAAAATTGAAATTTTTGAAAAGTGAATGATGATGTCTTTGATATGGGAATCTTTTCAAATTTAAAATTGAAGACTCATTTGCCTATAAATAGCTCACTTGAGTTTTACAAAAATTACAACAAGAGCTTACACATCTATTGTTAAGTTTTGCATCATTCCTTCAAAGCTCTCATTCTCTCTTTTCTAAAGTTTTGAGCCTTAATTCTTATTCTTGTTGAGAGAGATATAGGTTACGCTATATTGTTTCTATCTCACTCATTGAGGAGTGTACTTTGATAGTCTACCCACTATCAACTCTTGTATTTGTAAGAGGGTGCGTATAACCCTTGTATGTGTAGAAGGTGTTCTACAAGGGGAATAGTTAAATCACCAAGTGTGAGGTGATTGGAAGTGTAGAAGGTGTTCTACACGGGGAATAGTTAAATCACCAAGTGTGAGGTGATTGGAAGTCACTACAGGGAAAGGCAGTATTTACGGCGCATAAGTTCGCCGCAAATACACCTCAAAATCGCCGAAATTTCTCTATTGCGGCGATTCTAGGGCGCCGGCTGTTCGACGCTATCGAAAAGCTACTTATACTATTTTGCGACGAAAGAGCAAAATCGCCGCAAAAATCTGTCTTGTATCAGCGACTTATATCGCCGCTAATAATGAAAGAGCAAAATAACGCTATTTTTTTGCGGCGATTTATGTCGCCGCTGTTGCTATTTTACAGTGGTTTTCCTGGGATTGTTGCTATTTTTTGCGGCGATTTAGGTCGCCTCTATTGCTATTTTACAGTGGTTTTCCTGGGATTGTTGCTATTTTTTTGCGGCGATTTATGTCGCCGCTATTTCTATGTACAGTGATTTTTCTGGGCTTGTTTCTGCTTATTTGCGGCGATTTATGTCGCCGCTATTGCTATGTTACAGTGATTTTTCTGGGCTTGTTTCTGCTTATTTGCGGCGATTTATGTCGCCGCTATTGGTTTTTTGCAGCGATTTTCCTGGGCTCATTTTTGGTTTTAATTTTGCAGCGTCTCGGTTTTGCAGTGTGTGTTTTGGTACCTGATTTCCTGAGCTTGTTAACGACATTTTCAAAGTAATGTACACAAGCAATAATTTTAATTTTTTGATTAAACCAAAAATCCTAATCATCCAATATAAAAACACCAATCATCCAAAAATACCAATCATCCAATAGTACACTGATTATCTAATACTTTTCAATTTTTGATTAAGTTTAATTTCATCTATATGAAATTATAAATCCTAGTCATCCAATAATACATAATTGGCCTGGGTGCATTAATTGAGGCAATTAAATATTACATAAGAGAACTAATGTTTCATTTAATCAAGGCTATTAGTATTTGCGGCAATAAAATATTAATATTAAAATCTTCTCGGCCCGCTATTTCACCAATGCATCTTGCTTGAGGTGAGGAGGTCAAATTCGTAGTGTTTTGCAGTGCATCTTGCTTCTGTCCACAGATTTTTCCAATAGTACTCTGCATCATGATTAAGTGAATCAGTTTCAAAACATAACATGAGAAAACTTTATTCTTATATAAGAATAAGAAGAATAAAGTTTTCTGTCGTCAATGGAGATTAATTGTTAACAGATTTTCTTCCATTCAAATATACAAGGTGCAAAAGCTATAAATCATCCACATCTACTTATCTCAGGCATCTACTTGGTAAAATACTCAAAAAAAAAATGATAAAGGATTGAATTAATATAAAAATAGAAATGATCTAATAGCTATTGAGAAAGTAATACCCAAAATGATCTCAGGCATCCACATTTTTATTTTTATTTTTTTCTTACAACAAGAAAGAATTCATTAAAATGCATTAAGGATCACAAGACATCTTCTCAACCCAAACAATCAGAGCAGCTTAGACGTAGGTACTAAATCCCCCCATACAACCAACTCATCAACATTTCAACCCATGCATGTGGATAATTTATAAGCCCACTAACATATGTTATAGAACCTTCGTTTGAAATAAATTTGTATTAAGCCTGGTCACTTCTAAAATCAAATTTTCAAATCTGGACATCAGCTTGTGAGGTGACTAGTTGCAGATTATCCAACATTAGCATACAATCAGACTCATAATCAGCGTGTTTTGCCAATATGTTACCTTAATTGAATAGCCCAGAAACTCCATGCACTTAAAAAGAATGTATGCACCTCTTGTTTTGTAGTAGTCTTCTGCACATGGTGGATTAGATCGATAGATGAAGAGGACCTAGGGATGTCAAATAAGATTAGTAAATGACATTTTCAGAAAGATATTCTGGAGATGACCAGTACACAATTACCTGTAACAACATCGTCATTCTGCTTAGTACAGATGGAGAGCTACGATCATGAGGTCATGGATAATAAACTAACATGTACGACCGGATTAATGAAAAGTTGTAGTGTTTGTTTTCCAGATTTGGGCTGATCACAATGCTTACAAGGGTCATATATTTTGATAGATGTATTACGGTATCCTAGGAAACACTAGCTACATGTTCAAGCCATGCACACCTGATTTATTACAAGAACTTCAGCGAGGGATTTGGACATTAACCTTGACAAATAAACATATGATTATGAACTAAAACTAGTAGGTTGTACAATATGTTCATTTAGGCTGCCATTTGTACAGCAAATGTTTCTTAACACTTGAATATAGATTTTGTTTATATATCTACCTAATCTAATTATGTGGTCATATAGCATTCTGAACAGGTGATCAACATGGTTGAAGATCTACAAGAATATCTACTGCCTTTATGTTTGCTCTTCACTGTCATTTGTTTAAATTTAAAGGCATATTCACAAACTTTGTCATTAGATGAGGATTACAATACCTGAAATAATGTGTCTAGCAGCAACGGCACATTTATGATTGAAGTTGTCGAACTATTGCATAGAAGATCAACTCCAATGAACCCCATTAGTCGAAGAGATTCAATCGCACAGTATCTCGCACCACCTACATCAATAGATACCACCATCAAAGCAGTCCTTACCACCATCAAAGCAGTCTAGACCATCTACATTTTGAACCGTTTAAATATGACTTGAAAAGTCTATACCACCATCAAAACAGTCCATACCACCATCAAAACAGTCCATACTACCATCAAAACAGTCCAGACCATCTACATTTTGAGTCCATCTTTCAAACACAAGAATAGATCGAAATACTCTATTTGATAACAATATAAAGAGGGCAAAGAAAATATGTGATTAATGTTTTCAAAACTTTCTGAAATCTTAATATACATAGAAATATCTCTTTTTGGCTTTTTTTTCTATTGGCTAAGCTGAAATTATTTAATTTATATATATCATGTAATTTATATGAAATGGCTCCTTCAGAATTGGAATGTTTTGCTCCCAACAGTTCTTTCAATTTGATAGATAAATTCTATACGGTGTTAAAACTAAATAATGCATAAATTAATTATATGAACTCTAAAGCTTATGATATTGATAAAGTGCACAAAAGAATGCATAAAAATCAGTGTACATATGATTTTTCGACACAAAAACCAACAAAGAAGCATGCACATACACAAAAAAATATAAAAAGTGCTTGAAATCTAAAATAGTCTGGTTTGGAAACTTACTTCTATAGAAAAGTCACAAACTAACATCCACCACGTACCTGAATCTCCAACATGATAAGTAGTAGAATTATCCCCTTAAAAATCTTTCATCAAACTACAAAACAGAAAACTTAGATTCAAACACTAGAAAAATTGGAATACCATAGAAAACATGTGCAAAACTTAGATACTTATATTTCTGATATTACCTTCTACTGAGACAATACTCCTGGGAATGGCCCCAAAACCACTTCTTATAACCATTGTCGCTCCCACAAAAAATATATCAGTCCTAGCCTCTCATTGTTGTATATATAGAGATCTATATATATATATATATATATAACTGTCTATTGCCAATAGTATATCAGAACTACACAAAAAATACACCCAAAGACCTCACAAAAAATTTCCCACAAAATATGCTTATTTCTTGGCCATCAGCTCACTGCGTCTCTTGATGAGACGCAGCGATGGACGAACGCTGCCCCAACAACTCTCGCATCAGTCGGTCGGTTTCCTCTTGTCTCTGCTCTATAGCAGCCAACTTCGCCTTAACATTCTCCAACTCACGGGTGGAAGCTTCAGCTACCTGCTTATGCTTCTCAATTGAAGCCAAGTACTCTTTCTCCCTAGCCTGGTCGCGCTGCCTTGTAGACTCTGGGATCACCATCTCTCCCAATCCTCTTGCGTAACCAGGTCTATGACCAAGTACTTCCCTAAATACCCCCGCGGCTACTTCATTTGTTCGTTGCTCCGGTTCTAGAATCTGGAGTTATTCAACCATTTTATTCTGCAATGTAAGATAATGAACAGATTACTTACAATCTAGAGTATTCAAAAAATAACATTAATCATACTTACAGAACCAGCTTGAAAAAACGGCAAATAAATGTGTTTGATAATGTTCGAGAATGTTACTCACATAATTTTCTTCAGTAGCTTCTGTGACAAAAGAATCTTTCTTCACCGACCAGTGGGTAGCCTTATAGAAGTCCACCATAGTTTCCCCGTCATCACGCTACATGTATTCACAATGTGCCCAATAAATGTACATGTTCAAGCAAATAAAAAAGGTCAAACCTACTAGTCATTTCATTTGGACTCTAAACGCTTTGAGTGAAATAAGGAAAGAAAAATATCATTATTCCCTCTACTTGTTATGTAAATTAAGTGACATAGGAAGTTGTGTGTATCGCTGCAAATAGGAAAACCTTCGTGTTTAGAGCTTAGAGCTTATACCTTCTCTGCCAATTTCCTAACAAATGATTTACGACCGGATGTGTGGTTTATTTTTTGCTTTTTTCTGTTCTCTCGATTCTGCTCTGATATTTTCTGGCATGGCAAATATACATTATGAAAAACAATCAATGTTATAAAACACCAAAAACTTGGATACTTAGCATTTTGTTCAAATTCATTGCCGGTTTTGATTGAAGAAAATAACAAGGCATATACCTTGAAGTGCTCGCTGCTCCATCTCATGCAGAGCTTGACCCAGACCATGGGGGTGACCAGACTACACCCAGCCGCCAAAGCTTCATCGTTGTTTGGAAATGAGGTATAGATCTTATGCAGCTCGTGGTGGAATGCATTAAAGCGCTTCCTTAGTTGTTTAGTCACTGCCAGGCGATGGTTCTCTAGTTCCCATTCTAATTCAAAATCACCCTGCACGTCGAAATAATACCGTTATAGGCAATCACCAAACCCATCATTTCCAAGGATTAAAACTAATAGTACTGCCATTTTAATAAAAGTCTTACCCGAATCCGGTCGATTAACTGATCCTTCATTGGTTGGGGTACATCATTCCATCGTGGGTAGCTCATATCACAATGTTGTTTAACTATCCATGTTATACGAGCAGTAAACATGGATGCATTCTCACAGTACGGAGCTGTTTCCCCAGGATTTATCTTTAGGAGCACCCTACCATGCTTGCGCAGTTTCTCAAACTCAGTTAACTTCGCAGGCCCGCGTCCACGCCGAGACGTCTCAGGCTGGGTCGAAGGTGTGTTTGCTGGGACCTCCTCACCTGAATGGTGTGGTGGCAATAAATTAATATTCAAATGCCGAAATGAGTTTAAGTGAGAAGAAGACACTAATCATATTAAACTTTGTTAAAGATCAAAAAGTCTGGATATGTGGACTATACCAATTGGCCCGCTATTAGCCACTTGTTCTTTCATGTTTGCTGCTAGGACCTCCTCACCTGTATGAGAGAATGACAATAAATTAATTTTCAAAGACCTAAATGCATGTAAGCAATAAAAAGACACCAATCATATTAAACTTTGTTTAAGGATGACAATATTGGATATGTGGACTATACCTTGTAAATGCCCGCTATCAGCCACTGGTTCTTGTGTGTTCGTTGGGACATCCTCACCTGAATGAGAGAATGTCAATAAATAAATTGTCCTAGACCATGCACCAACCATATTAAACTTTGTTTAATATTGAAAATATTAGATATGTGGACTATACCGATCGGGAGCTCAGCCTCTTGAACTGGTTCACTATTTGGCTCAGCCTCTTGAACTGGGTCCGCACACGGGAGCTCAAATAATTGACTCGGAGGCTGGGTGGAGTCATTTAACCCGACCTCATCCCTCAGAGCCAATCCTGGCCCTTGTTCAGAGTCACCTATTGGGCAGCCACGTGGCTGCTTGGCGCAAGATCTGGGACGAACCCAACTTGGAAAACCTCGGCCTCGTCTGCGGGGCCGACCACGGACACCGTCCCCCATCTGGTCACCTATATGTAAAAGACATACAATGTTGAAGATTCCGTTAATCATGTATAACATAGCAACAATGTTATGGATGTGGAAAAAGTAATACCTGGACCGTTGATGCTCCGCATGACCTCCTAATGGGGATGCATTTTGAAGTTCTAACTGTCTTTTATCCGATCACCTGAGATGAAACAAAAAGAAAAATCTTAATCTGAGTCGGCACTATTTAAAGGAATTAAATCCAACACATTGAGTGTAGGAAAGAATAATACATGACATGATAATTTTATGCACTTTGAATGCAATACTCTTAAGTAATGTATAGAAGTCATGGTCAATCATGCATAAGTCGATATAACCATAGGTCGGTAAATTAAATCATACATACGCTTATATGTTTAAGTGCATACATAAATAAGTATGCTTTTGTATGTTAGATCCCTCTTAAGTTGCCTATTCTGGCTCAGACTCTTCACTGGTGGATAGGTCGTCATCATCTGAGTTGTCCTCATCATCAGAAGCATCTCCAGAAGCAGATGGAACCAGACCGTCATCAATGAAGTCATCCAACCCTCCTCCATCGCCAAGAGGCGCCTGGATCTCATGTGTAGCAATATGGGT
Organism: Platycarya longipes; assembly: GCA_036559045.1. Lineage (NCBI taxonomy): Eukaryota > Viridiplantae > Streptophyta > Magnoliopsida > Fagales > Juglandaceae > Platycarya > Platycarya longipes. The sequence goes on from CM071797.1 coordinate 40,550,055, forward strand.
AGATTCTATATCAGTCCTACTAAGAGATCCCGACACTGGGCATGCGTCGCAATGCAAAAGTGGATAATCAGATGATTGCTCATTTTCTTGATAGGCATCATCGTCGCTTGATGAATCATCAATATCGTCTGAAGCCCTCGGCACTGTTGGAACATCATAGACATTCCTATTATCATACCTTTGCACAACAAACCAGTTCCCCTTCGCCCTCAAATCTCTAATGTAAAAACACTGAGAAGCTTGGCATGCCAACACAAACGGTTCGTCCTTATACCAAGTCCTGTCCATGTTGACACTAGTCATGTGATCGTCTACTCGGACTCCCCGTTTCTTATCTCCAACATCAAACCAAAAACAACTGAACAAATATACTCTTCGACCACCCATATAACGTAACTTCACAATATCATTGATAACACCATAAAAGTCAACGTTATTAGTAACTTCATCCCCAGTTACCACTACTCCTGAATTTTGTGATCTCCGGCGAAGCTCACGCTGCTTGGTATGGAACCGTTTACCGTTGATAATACATGCAGTATATGAGGTAACCCAACGGTCAGGACCGCAAGATAACGCATACAAATCATCAGACACACTGAGTAGGTTTCTACTACGCTCCTCCTGGACCTACAACATCAAATTGTGTTGAAACCATCAAGCAATAGTGGAAGCAAATTTGATTGACCCCATGGTCAAATTCATTCTACGTAGACAGAACAAACTAGGGAAAACTTACACGTTGCATGAACCAAGTTGGGAACTCAGTTTGGTGCGTGCTCTCAATAGCATTTGGGTTTGACATCTTGCATTTGTCGTAGTGCTCCCTATATTTGGAGAATACAATCAGGCAAACAATTAAATAATAACAAATTTGTAGCGTAGAAGTATCATGGATTGTCTCAAGTCACCAATCATATCCATAAGGAAGTTAGGATTACTTACTCTATATAGCTTCCAATCTCATCGCAGTTGTTTAGCACATACCATATGGCTGAGCTATGAAATTTATCTTCTAATCGCACATTAGTAGCCATGCCCAAAGGACGAAGTTTTTGAGAAAAAATTATGAATTCATCAACATTTTCTTCTCTCCCCGCATCAATGTTGCGTTCCGGACGATTAAACTTTGTCTCAACATCTTGGAGATACATCGAACAAAATGTCAAACACTCTCTGTGGATATAGGCTTCTGCTATTGAACCTTCCGGCCGGGCTTTATTTTTAACATACCGCTTCAACTTACCCAAATATCTCTCAAACGGATACATCCACCTATATTGAACTGGACCTCCAAGCATGGCCTCATGGGGTAAATGGACAGCTAAGTGGACCATAACATCAAAAAAAGATGGAGGGAATATCATTTCTAGTTTGCACAGAACAGTGACTATATCATGTTGAAGTTGTGAAAGGCGGTTGACATCCAGAGTTCGGGCGCACAACTCTTTGAAGAAACTGCTAAACTCAATCAGAGCCAAACCAATATCACTCCTTAAGAGCCCTCCCACAGTAATAGGCAGTAATCTTTGCAAGAAAACATGACAGTTATGGCTTTTGAGACCAGAAATTTTACAATCCTTTATAGACACACAATGCGTGATGTTGGAGGCAAACCCATCTGGAAATTTCACCTTAGCAAGCCACTCGCAAAATTTATTCCTTTCATCCCCATGTAACGTGTATAATGAAGGTGGCATTGTAACACGTTCATTGATCTGCTTTAGATGTAATTCTTTTCTGAAGCCCATGATTTCTAGGTCACGACGGGAATTTATATTATCCTTAGTTTTGCCTGGAATGTTCATTAATGTGCCCAAAATGTTATCAGCAATATTCTTCTCAACATGCATGACATCAAGATTATGTCTCAGCCGTAATGTTGACCAATAAGGTAGGTTGAAGAAGATACTCTTCTTAGTCCAGTTTAACTCCTCTGCAGTCCGTTTTCTCTTCCTACCAGACTTACCAAATTGAACATCTCCAAGCATTTGTAATTGAGTCAAAAGTAACGCTCCATCAACTAAATTTGGTGGCATGCGATGATCCTCTCTACCGTTGAACAATGCTTTTCTAGATCGCCAAACGTGATCGGTTGGTAAAAAAACGTCGATGTCCCATATAACATTGTTTTCTACCATACTTCAACCATAAGGAATCATTGCTAGCATTGCATGAGGGACAAGCCAATTTCCCTTTTGTTGACCAACCTGAAAGATTACCATAAGCAGGAAAATCATTGATTGTCCACAATAAGGCAGCATGAAGCACGAACATTTCCTTAGTGGAAGCATCATATGTAGGTAGACCTTCTTCCCACAATTCAAGTAACTCATCAATCAACGGTTGCAAGTAAACATCAATATCATTCCCCGGCGATTTTGGACCAGGGATAATGAGAGATGTCATGAAGAATTGGTCTTTCATACATAACCACGGCGGCAAATTATATGGGACAAGAATCACCGGCCAAATACTATACGGTTTAGCCATATTGTTAAAGGGATTGAAGCCGTCGCTGGCCAAGCCAAGCCTAACGTTGCGGGCATCCCGTGCAAACCAAGTATGATTTTCGTCAAACGTCTTCCAAGACTTAGAGTCGGCAGGATGTCTCATAATATTATTCTCCCCAGTCACCCGCTGCTCCTTATGCCATCTCATATCATCTGCTATCTTGTCTGACATAAATAGACGCTGCAATCTTGGCTTCAAAGGAAAATGTCGCAGAACTTTTTGAGGGATGACTCGTGAACCGTGGGTATTTGGTACCCAACGTGAAGCACCGCAGATGGGGCACTCATTAAGATTAACATTGTCCTTCCAGAATAAGACACAGTCGTTGGGGCATGCATGGATTTTCTGGTACTTGAAACCCAAACCTTTCTCCAAAGACCGTGCCTCCTGATATGATTGTGGCAATGAAACATCAGGAAAGGCGGATCGTAGAAGGCTTAGGAGCATATCGAAAGACTTGATTGACCATCCACCGATTGTTTTGATGTGTAACAACTTCACAATGAAGGAGAGCTTTGAGAACTTTGTGCAACCTTCGAATAGAGGACGTCGAGCATCCTCGAGCAGTTGCTCAAATGTTGAGTTTGGATTGAGTTGTTGTCTTGATTGCTGGGTGGGGGATGTAGTGTTGTCTTCGGGACATGCCTCGTATGTACCTGCCCGTATATCATCTAACATATGATCCATGTCATCAATGAACCTGTCCTCCACTCCAATCCCAGGATCATCTAATATATCGTCATCAATGACTGGGAGTGTTTCCTCCTCTCCATGAAATATCCATTGAGTGTAGTTTGGATTTATTCCTTTTATGAACAAGTGAGACTCCACCTCAAATATAGATAAGTGGAGATTATTCAAACATCTAAGGCAAGGACACCGAATGCGATCACTTCCGATGGAATGGTTTCGTGCCATTGTGAGGAAATTTCTAACACCTTCAGCATAGGCAGGTGACCCAAGTCTATCTCTCAGATGCATCCAGCTTTTATCCATCTAAGAAGAAGAATCCAAAAAATAAGTCAATTGTAGAAAAATTCCTTTTCGGTAGATGGAGTATAAGTCATGTATAGGGATGAAAATATTTTGCAAATTAGGTGGACACTTCTCTCATAAATGGAAAGCTGATGTACTAGATGTGGAACCAAAGTGGAAGTGGAAGGAGGATGACTCAAACATTTTCCTATTTTTTTTAGCAGAGTTGGAATGAGGGGTTCTCATATAGATCACTTAAGACACCTCCACTTTATGTCTGAAATTTGTCTCAGATTGTTACAAGCAAACTATATATATAGTTGCTAAGAAGCTTATAAAACCATTGTGCCACAAAGCGAGATATTTTTCCAGTTTCACGATTAATATCTCATTCCTTAGTAATTGGATAGCTAGTTACACATTTACGTACTTAACTTTTCAGGGGCACAACAAAAATGCTTATAGTTAGTTCAGACAAAAACTATCAGCTATTGATGTTAGGACTAGCTATGAACAAACAAAATCTTCCTAAAAGAGCACTTAGTAAGTTAGGCGCTAAAAAAAAAGTCCAGATCTAAAAAACAAAGTCTAGAATGTTCAAGCAAAGCACCAACTACAACAACTCCAGGATACTAACCCCATATAAAAGGGAAAAACAAACTAAACAAAAAGAAACAATATTTTCAAAACCTGTATTCATCACCTTTAGGCATTTCTTTCCTTTACACATACATATATAAATGTATAAAAAACACACTTTATATTTGGTGGACTACATTACAATTCTCATTGAAATGCTCATATTTTATAGAAAAAATAAAATAATTTTTTGTAGATTTTTAGAGTTATTGATTTATAAATAAGGTTATATTAATTAATTAAAATCTAAAGTTGGAATTTTCCTATTTGTTTATTGCATGTACAGTATATGAGTCCAATTTTTTAAATAATATGTAGCATCGTCCTTGCAAAAAAAAAAAAAGATAAATAGATACCCACATGCAGCAGTAGCAGTAGCAGTAGCACGACAAGAAGTAATTCTTACTAAACACAGGCTAAATGAGAATTCAAGGAAAAGCTAAAAAAGATTTAAAAAAATAAAACTCCCTCATATTTTCTCATAAAGATGTGCCTTATTTGCAAAAACACAAGCTAAAACATCTAGATGTAAAGAATGGAGTGAAATTTCTCAAATCTAAACAAACAAACTAAAACATGTAGATCAAAAGAACAAGGTTTTCGTGGCTGAAATACCCTGCATCCACCATCCTCCTATATATATATTATAGTGTGTTTGATAATGAACCAATATTGCTCCCAATCGAAATCCAAAATTAATATTTTTTTCCCCATAAATTAATAATTTGAATACTAAATGTTGTGGGGGCAATCACATAGTGAGTGAAACTCATTGGACTGATGTTACATTAGTTTGACAGAAGAGTGGGGAGTGCCAATTTCAGCACAATACTAAAGATTTTAGGGCATTGAAAGACAATCTGTAGTTGTTGGTTTTATTTATATCTTTACTTATTTCATTTTTATTTTATGTACTAGATCATATTATCATGTAATGTATATATTGCTTTTAAATTTCTATTCTCAATTTTCTTTAATATTAGTATGTCTAGATTTAATTTTAAATTACTACGCTTCATATCTTTCTTAAATTAAAATATTTTTTAATTCAATATTTTCTAATTCTCTTTAATATTAATAGGGCCCCGCTAGAGTAAAATCTGAATTTAATTTCTTTATATATTTTTTATTCATATTTTAACCATTTTAAAAGATTTTCAAAAATTAAACAATATCAATAGACTAATAATTAATTCATTCACTATTAAGTAAAAGAAAAACATTTTAATGTATTAAAATACAAAAAAGTATCAAAGTAGCATTATAGTATTTTTTTTTTATGCATTAAAGTTAGCGCATATCTTTAGTGATGATCCAAATGTAAAATCGTTCGAACATCATTGTTACATTCAAATATATATATCGTCTATGTCCAAATACAAAAAAATCAGCACGTCTTTAGTGATGGTTCCAACAAACCATCACAGAAAGTGGATTTTAGTGATAGTTTAGAAACTGTCACAAATTTTAAACCGTGGGTAAGGAGAAGAAGTAAAGTGACAGAAACTCCAGTGGAAAGGGAGTTTGCCTCATAAGAAAATAACTAAAAACCAACAAAAAGAGATAAGTGTGGAGAAGCGGGGTATCGATCCCCGTACCTCTCGCATGCTAAGCGAGCGCTCTACCATCTGAGCTACATCCCCTGACACCAATTATATTTTATTAATTATTAAAAGCAAATAAAGCATCTAACATGAAAATACATTGCATGTGAAGGGTATACCAATTCCGGGGGACATGTTGGTTTTATTAAATAATAGAGGACCAGACTAATGCATACAATAAGAGTAAGCTGACTGATGGATCGTATGCATTAAGTTCCTCTTCCTTCATTAACTTTTTCTCTACTCATATACCAGCAACTCAAGTTGGTCTTAAAGTAGAAGAAATTTTTTGTAGTTTAAAATATGGTATTAGAATTTAGGATGAAATGAGGTTACTCTTTGCTGGTGTTGTTACGTGGTCTTAGTGTAATGAGTTTCATGTGCCAGTGGTATGAGTATTTGAACCTTTTCTTTTTTAAGGTATTAACACCTTTTACCAAATAAATGATGCCTTTGTTACTGTGAATTCTCAACAGGAGAATTTAAACAGAGATGATTTAGCATTTATTTTTTTCACTTAACGTAAGTATTGATCTTTTTTGTTTTGTTTTGCGCTTTTTTTTGGGGCAGGGGGGGCCTGTCATTTATCATTTTTTCTTGTCTTGTCTTGATGATGGGGAGTTCGTTCATGTCTTGAATGAGGGTGGTATTTTTTGTTCTACAATCTTGCATTAAACATATGCCAATTCTTGGTTCATAGCAATGTTTGTTCTTGCTGAATTCATATAATACTATATTTCACTTGTCTAGCTGTGTTACAAAAGTATCAAAGGGAACCAACTATGCTGATTGAGATTTGCTCTCTGTGTTGCAGTGATGAAGATGAACCAAAGACATTACCATATATGCTTTTAATCCTCCATTACCAGACATAGGCATGCTGGTTTGGAAGGTAAGTCAAAAAATATGTATATCTTAATTAACATGCCTTCATTTTCCTACCCAGCCATTACTAGTATCCTATAAAATCATATAATATTAAACAATAGCTGGTATTGTTTAGATTCAACAACTTTGCTCTAATATAAATTAAGTCACTTCTTTTGGTGAAGTAGCATGGCATTGTAAGCGTTAAGAGTAATTAATCAACTAGATACCAGCTTAGATTAAGTCACTGGTTTGTATTTAACTAAGATTAGATTAAGTCAGTCAGCATGGAACCAAAAACATTCATCGGTGAAACAACTAGATAACATTAAGTCAGTCAATAGATACCAATTATATCCTTTAAATGTAAAGTTTAAGTATAAACTGCTAGCTTGTCAACCAACTGTTAGTGTCTGTTTAAACCATCCAACAATAGAATAAAAAAGATAATTGAACATTAGAATAGTGTTTAAGCAAAACCCCAACCTTAAAGCATGTTTATATGCATTAAATCAAAAACCCTAACTTATCCCCACGGGATTGAGTGTTAAAAATTAGGTAGATGCCTCACCACAAGATCGAAGCAGCAGAGCGTTGATCCACAGAAGCCGCAGATGGGGGAGCGATACCCAAATTCAGTCCCGAGTTCCTCAAAATCCAATGTCTCGGCCAAGCTGCGAAACAGAGGTACTCTCTGTGATTAGGAAACAAAAAACAAGTATTTTTGTCTATAAATCGTCGTTTCTAATGAAATAATTGAGAGAAAATTCGGTTACCTAAAAACCCCGAGAATGAGAAGCAGAGTTCCACGGCGCAGAGGGATTTTAGGCCATCGCCAGTTTTCTGGTGGCACCCCTACGTCGCCGGTGGGTTTCTGTGCCGATGAACCTCGAAATCGGTGATGAATCCGGCACCGATTCCCGTAACCCTCTTCGCAGACCAAGGTTTTCGTGGGAGGGAGGGAAAATGCTGGGTGCGGGAAAATGAGAGGGAAATGGGGGATTGGGGGAAATGAAAAGCATAAGAGGGCTGCTGTTTCGGGCGGATTCATTAAAAGGTTTTTTGCGGCGAAAATATTCGCTGCAAAAGTGTACAATGGAAAAATATCGAAATAGCGGCGAATTAAGTCGCCGTAAAAACTGAATGGTACATTGCGGCGAATTAAATCGCCGCAATAATTAATAAACTCGCTGCAATAAACCCAATAGTCACCGATACGTTATAACTTTGCAGCGGTGTCAAATTCGCCGCAAATATAAACCTTACCCAGCGAACTTATTAGCGGCGCCTATAAAATCGCCGGAAAAAATGCATTTTTTTGTAGTGAGTGTAGAGGGTGTTCTACACGGATTCTTTGGAGCGGTGCTGCTCAAAGGTGTAATATGTTTCTATCTCCACCTAAAGGAAATTGAATAGTGGATTTGGGGATCCTCAAGGGGTAGCTTGAGGCGAGGACGTAGGCAGTGGGGCCGAACCTCGTTAACATACTGAGTTTGCTTCTCTCTTACCTTTACTCTTTATATTTATTGTTGTTTCATATTTTGTTTATATTTTATATTGTATACTTGATTTATAATTGTTATTTTTTTTTAATACAACTCAATTCACCCCCCCTCTTGTGTTAGTCATCTGGGCAACAATTGGTATTAAAGCTAGAGCTCTGTTATAAGATTAACTATCTTTTGAGTTAAGATCTTATGACTAACATTGCAGCTTCATTTGGTGAAGGTCAATCTAGCAGTCGGCCTCCACTCTTTTGCGGAGATAATTACTCATTCTGGAAAGTTAGAATGAGAATATTCCTTCAGGCTCAAGGTCGAGAAATCTGGAAACGCATTGTAAATAGACCTTATATTCCAACAAAAGTGATTGATGGAGTAAATGTCAAAAAGGAAGAAGAAGAGTTTGATCGTGAAGACGATAGACTTTATACTTTGAATTTTACTGCTATGAATTTATTATATAATGCTCTCAATGGTAATGAGTTTAATAGAGTAATGACTTGCGCTACAGCAAAAGAAATTTGGGATAACTTGGAAGTTACTTATGAAGGAACTTCTCAAGTCAAGGAATCGAAAATTTATATTCTTACTCATGAATATGAAATGTTTAAGATGAATGATGATGAATCTATTTCTAGTATGCACACTCGTTTTACTAACATCATAAACAGCTTAACAGCTCTTGGCAAAGTTTATTCCAAAGTGGAGATAGTAAGAAAAATTCTCAACTCTCTACCAAAACGTTGGGAATCAAAAGTGACAGCGATTCTTGAAACTGGAGACCTCAAGAATAAAAAATTCTCAACTCTCTACCAAAGTGAATGAACTCATCGGGTCACTTATCACCCATGAGTACACATTGAAAAGAGGAGAAGAAGAAGGAAAGTCAAAAAAGAGCTTAGCACTTAAAGTTATTCCATATGAAAGTGAAAGTAATGAAGATGAGGAAAATGACGACAAAGATGAAGAAGTTTCGATGATAACAAGAAGAATTCAGAGGTTCTTAAAGAAAAATAAAACTCTTCCAAGGAAATCCTTCAAAAAGTTTTCCAAGAAAGATTCAGGTAAAAATGACACTTTAATTTGTTATAAATGCAATAAGCCTGGTCATATCAAGTCAGATTGTCCTCTGCTAAAGAAAGATCGAAACAAAGGCAAAAAAGCAATGAAAGCTACATGGGATGATGATTCAAGTAGCTCAGATAGTGAAGCAAGCAATGGAGAATTAGCAAATTTTTGTCTTATGGCTAAAGATGACATTGAGGTAACAAATCTTGATAATATTGAAAATCATTCATATGAAGAATTGTAAAATGTTTTAGAAGAAGTATATGAGGAATTTGAAAAATTGGGTATCAAGTATACTGCTTTGAAAAAGAAAAATTCTTCTTTAACAAACAAAATTGATATTTTAAGAAAAGAAAGTATTGTTTTGAAAGATGAAAATCTTGAGTTGAAGAAAAAAAAAACTGATTTAGAAAATATTATTGAAAACTTTACGAATAGAAAAAGAAATTTTAAAAAACTTCTTGGTAGTCAAAGATATGTTTTTGACAAGGCAGGCTTGGGATATATGCCAAAACAAAAATACAAATCTTATAAAACTTCTTTGATAATCCTTCTACATCAAAATCCAACATTCAAAATTCTTTTCATAAAAATAATTTTGTTAAAAAATGATACTATTATAATCGCTCAAGTTCTTCATATATGTCACATGCTATTTGCAATTTTTGTAATAGAAATAGTCATAATTATCTTGCTTGTCCTATTAGAAGAAAACATACAATAACTATTAGGGCCATATGGGTACCTAAAAATCTTGTTTCTTCTAATACTAATAAATAAATGACCCAAAGAACTTGGGTACCAAGAATTGTTTTTAATTGCTTTTGTAGTTATGCATAAAGTATTCTACAGGTAAAAATAAATGGTTTTTAGATAGTGGATATTCAAGACACATGACGGGAGACAAGACTAAGTTCTTTGATCTTAGATCTAAAGAAGAATTATACTTGACATTTGGAGACAACTCGAAAGGGAAGATCGTGGGAATAGGTAAAATATGTTGAGCAACCTCCAGGTCTTGAAAATCATATTTTTTTCAAATCATGTTTTCAACTCACAAAAGCACTATATGGATTCAAACAAGCTCCTAGAGCGTGGTACGAGAGACTCAGTGGTTTCTTGATTGAAAAAGGCTTTTGAAGAGGAAAAATTGATACAACTCTTTTCATTAAATATGAAAATGATGATATTCTTTTGATTCAGATTTATGTTGATGATATAATATTTGGTGCTACTAATGAAAATATGTGTCAAGATTTTACTAAGAATATGCAGGAAGAATTTGAAATGAGCATGATGGGAGAACTTAATTTCTTTCTCGGATTGCAAATCAAGTAATTGGAACATCAATGAGTCCAACCACTAAACTTGATAAAGATGAAAGCGGTAAGCCAGTTGACTCAAAGGTATATCGAGGTATGATTGGTAGTTTATTATATTTGATAACTAGTAGACCTGATATTATGTTCAGTGTATGTTTATGTGCACGTTTTTAATCATTTCCAAAACAATCTCATTTGATTGCAGTCAAGCGGATTTTTAGATATTTTGCTAGTACCATTGACTTAGAGTTATGGTATCCTAAACACACTTCTTTCGATCTTATTAGTTATTCAGGTACAAATTATACTGGTTGCAAAGATGATCGAAAAATTTTTAGTAGAACATGTCATTTCTTAGGTCATGCACTTGTTTCATGATTTAGTAAAAAGAAAATTCTATTGCATTATCTATTACTGAAGCAGAGTATGTTGTTGTAGGCAGTTGTTGTGCTCAAGTTCTTTACATGAAGCAACAACTTGAGGAATTTAAACTTATGTGCAATCACATTCCAATCAAATGTGATAATACAAGTGCTATAAATTTCTCAAAGAATCCAATACAACATTCTCAAACCAAACATATTGAAATTAGATATCATTTTCTTCGAGATCATGTGCAGAAAAGCGATATAGTACTAGAGTTCATAAACACACATGATCAGTTAGTAGATATATTCACAAAGCCTTTACCAGAAGATAAATTATGTATGATTAGAAGAGAAATAGGTATGATGCATGTTATGAATATCTCTTAAAAGATAGATCAGAGTTCATAAAAATAAAGAGATATTTTTTAAATACTTTTACATAAACTTGAGGTTCTTAGCCTCATGTTTGAGACGCTCATTCTCTGCATACAATATCATGTCATCTCTATCCATGGGAACTGGCAAGCGGAATGAAGAATCCAATAGAGATTTCAACTGTTTATTCTTCTGTCGAAGGATTCCTTCCCTTATGTGAGACTCTTGAACAATTCGTTGAAGTACAACAATTTGTTCTTTAAGCTTTTCAACCTCATGGTTTTTGACTTGTAGCCGCTGGGAAAAAGCAACAATAGAAGATGAGTAGCGAGTCCCGAGACTCACTAAGTCGTAGATAGCATCGGAGTCTGACTTATTAGCCCAACTATTATTCTCTTGCTGCAACATGGCGCCAATGGTAGCTGCAGAAAGGACATGAGATTGAGGTGTAGAATACCTCATAGATGGATCTAGAGGAATGTTAGAAGAATGAGCCATTAAGAAAATAATTGAAAACTTAAAGCGAGAATATTGAAGGAATGCAGATGAGTTATAGAGATGAGAATAAGATTCGATGCAAATCGGATGAACTTTAAAACTGATTTTATAGAAATAGCATAAAGAACAAGACAAAATATTGTCTCTTCAAATCTTATTTAGTCAAAAGAAATACAAGATATGCTGGACACACATTGTCAAAAGTTTTCTTACTAGAAAAACGATTCTCTGCTCCTATCATGGCATTGACGGCCTCAGGAAAGAAGATTGATGGTTGATGCGTCAAGGGTTCCTGATTCAAGTCTGGAATATTAGTGGAAGAGAATTGTTCGACCATTATATCGTTTTGAATAAACAGAAACTGGATCAATGAGTGAGGTGAAAATTTATTTGAGTATCCAACAGGTGAAAACGGTCTTTTAAACAACAACTTTCAAATCTCGAAAATATTTAATTTTTCAACAATATCACGCGGATTTGAATCTGCTTCCGCACCGACTGCTAGAGCTAGGCCTCCAACCTTTGCAGGTTTTGTCGGACACGCGTGGCTCCGCACTGAATTGCCAGAGTTAGACTTTCCACATTTGCAAGTTTTGTCGAACATGCATGGCTCCACACCGAATTGCTAGAGCTAGGCCTGCAACTTTTGCTGTCTTTGTCGGACACGAATAATTTTAATTATTCAACTTCAAAATCTCTGCAACATCTAATTCGTCAATAACATCAAACAGATTTAAATCTTCTTCCGCACCGAGACAATAAAGTTCGGCTCCAGCCTTTGCAGTTTTTGTCACGCACGGTTGGTTTCAATTATTCAACTCTCTACAGCTTCTACTAACGCACCGTTTTATTTGGTTATTGCTTATTGCGGGAAAAAAATCTTACTGAAACCAATTACGGTTCCTTTTTAATGATGCCAAAAGGGGAAGAAGTCTTATACTAGTATTATACTACCCTGTTATATATGCTAGAATCCTGTTTATATTTTACTTGAAAAACTAACGCACATTCTCAGGGGGAGCTTAAGTATTAATACAGGCTTCAGATTCTATCAAGTATTTGTCATCATCAAAAAGGGGGAGATTGTTGAACCCAAGGTTTCAAGTTTCGTGTAATTATAAATCTACAAATGGATTTTGATGATAACAAATGAATTCAAAGAATAAAAGAGTCTCAAGCTCAAGTTGTCCACACAATAGAATCAAGCACATCAAGGAACCAAGCATGAGCAAGAAGGGAACAAGTTCACATTGAAATCATAGAGTAATGTTGTAAATCTCTTAAAAATTCGAAATTAGGATTAAGACTCAAAATTAATATTTTATCATAAAGCATTAAAATACATTTTCCACATGTGCATGAATATTTTGAAAATTTTGAAAGATCATTGATTGTCATCTTTCACATGTGCATGACATGATTAAAGGTTTGAACTTTGAAAATATTAAGATGATTGATTGTCATCTTTCACATGTGCATGTTTTATTTGAATATTTTCAAAAGTGGTGGATGATTTTCTTGACTTATGCAAAAGGTAGATGTCTTTATTTGAAAATTTTAAAAAGTAAAGTGTACTCCTTTTGTCATATGCAAAAAGTAAAAGATTAGGTTTGAAATTTTTGAAAAGTAAAGTGTGCTCATTTTGTCACATGCAAAAAGTAAAAAGATTAGGTTTGAAATTTTTGAAAAGTGAATGATGATGTCTTTGATATGAGAATCTTTTCAAATTTAAAATTGAAGACTCATTTGCCTATAAATAGCTCACTTGAGTTTTGCAAAAATTACAACAAGAGCTTACACATCTACTGCTAAGTTTTGCATCATTCCTTCAAAGCTCTCATTCTCTCTTTTCTAAAGTTTTGAGCCTTAATTCTTGTTCTTGTTGAGAGAGATATAGGTTGCGCTGTATTGTTTCTATCTCACTCATTGAGGAGTGTACTTTGATAGTCTACCCACTATCAATTCTTGTATTTGTAAGAGGGTGCGTATAACCCTTGTATGTGTAGAAGGTGTTCTACACGGGGAATAGTTAAATCACCAAGTGTGAGGTGATTGGAAGTGTAGAAGGTGTTCTACAAGGGGAATAGTTAAATCACCAAGTGTGAGGTGATTGGAAGTGTAGAGGGTGTTCTACATGGATTCTTTGGAGCGGTGCTGCTCAAATGTGTAATAGGTTTCTATCTCCACCTAAAAGAGATTGAATAGTGGATTTGGGGATCCTCAATAGGTAGCTTGAGGCGAGGACGTAGGCAGTGGGGCCGAACCTCGTTAACATACTGAGTTTGCTTCTCTCTTACCTTTACTCTTTATATTTATTGCTGTTTCATATTTTGTTTATATTTTATATTGTATACTTGATTTATAATTGTTATTTTTTTTTAATACAACTCAATTCACCCCCCCTCTTGTGTTAGTCATCTGGGCAACAAAACAGAATATGAAGCAGTAGGAAATATAAAAAGTAAATGTAAGAAGAAGCAAACTTAGTATTTTAATAAGGTTCAGCTCACTGTCTACGTCCTCGCCTCAAGCTACTCCTTGAGAATTTTCAAATTCACTATTCAATCTTCTTCAAGTGGAGATAGAAATCTATTACACTTTAGAGCAATACCACTATAAAGAGTCCGTATAGAACATACTCTACACTTGCAATCATCTCACACTTGGTGATTCAACTATTTCTTATGTAGAACACTTTCTACACACACAAGAATTATATGCACTCTCTTTCTGATACAAGAGCTGATAATGAGTAGATTATCAGAATACACTCATTAATAAGTGAAATAAGAACAATATAATGCAACCTATATCTCTCTTAAAATGAACAAAAATTAAGACCTAATACTTGAAAAAGAGAGTGAATACTTTGAATGAATGATGCAAAATTTTAATAATTTATGTGTAAGCTCTTGTTATAATTTTGTAAAAATTAAGTGAACTATTTATAGACAAATGAGTCATCATTTTTAAATATGAAAAGATTCATATGTCAAATAAGAGTATTATTTACTTTTTCAAAAATTCAAATAAAAACATCTACTTTTTGTAATTGTCAAAGACAACTTCATTCATTTTTTAAAAAATTAAACCTATTATTTTACTTTTCACATATGAAAAAATAAGTATGATTTATTTGTCAAAATAAATAATTTTCTTTTTACATGTATCAAAAAAGCACTAACCACTTTTCAAGATTTTTAAACTAAATTATCTATCTTTTGTATTTGTCAAAAGTGTATCAATCAAAATTTCAAACAAAACTTGAACATGTCAAAAATGACAATCAATTATCTTACAAATTTTCAAATTTCAAATTTTTAATGATTTCATACATATATAAAAAATACAATTTTCAAAATTAAAACTTTTAATAATGTCATACACATGTGAAAAATGCAATTTGATACTTTATGAAAAAATATTAATTTTGAACCTTAATCTAATTTTAGATTTTATCAAGAGATGTACAAAAGCAATCTATAAGTTTTATTTGTAGACTTATTTTTTTTTTTCATGTTTGATGTGTTTGACTCCAATGCATAGACAACTTGACTTTGAGACTTAAATTTATTTGTTATCATCAAAATTTATATGTAGATATGAAACTTGAAACTTTTAGTTCAACAGATATATTATTTGATTCTTTCAATTAATACTATAATAATATTTTTTACTAAAATAGAGAGAGAAAAAATATGAAAAATAAGTGAGAAAAATAAAATATATTAAATAATTAATTTGGAATGTGAAAAATGAGTTTAAATTACTGTAACTTAGAGTTTGAGACGATGAAATTTGATAAATCTAACGGGAAATATTTTAGATAAAAGTATTAAATTTATATTAGATGGCTCCTTCGATATATCAATGCCAATGCCCATTTGAAATAGATAAAATTTCAAATCCAAATTAAACTTCCCTCCTAGTCCACCCAGCTCATGTGCTTGTAAAGAATTAACGGACATCCCCTATTGCCTTGTCGGCAAAGGATGTCACGCAAATACAAACCATCTGGACCGAACAAAATATCTACTTTGCTCAAATATTGATCTCTAAACTCCATGTGAGGCTAAAATCATGAAAACCAACATCGTCGACAACTAAAGATCATGATCTAATTCACCTCCTTCTGAGGAATTAGGCTTTTGAGATAACTCACAGTGCAATAAGGAAGGAAATTATGAAAAACTATATTAATGAACATTAAGCTAGCCAGTTTCTCCTCTGCCACTGAGAAGGGAGATAGGAGAAGCAGAGAAAGAAGCAAAACTAGCATCCAGCTCTCTGTTCCTTGTGAATATGTCCGAACTCGATCGATCAACGGTCGACGTAGACGGAAACGAGTGGACAAAATTATCGAAACCCTCTACAAGATCATGACCCTTGCCTCCATTAACGTACTCACCTGGCGCCTTCAAGTTGTCCGAGATCTCAACCTCTCCTTCCAAATACCTCACCACTTGCCGCATGCTTGGCCGTTTCATTGGCGTGTTGTTTGAACACATGAGCCCCAACTTCAGCACCATCACAACCTCAGACTCCTCGTACGTCCCATTCAGCTTAGGGTCAATAACATCAAGAATCTTCCCTTCTATGAATCTGTCCCAGACCCAATCCACCAGAACTAACCCCTCCGGCGTTTCCGCGTTCTGCTCAGTCGGCCTCCGAGCACAGGCAACCTCAAGCAATAGTGCACCAAATGCGAACACATCGGAGCTTGTCGTGGCCTTGCCTGTTCTAGTCAGCTCTGGTGCAAGATACCCTAAAGTTCCCACCACCCGAGTCGTGCTGGGGTTCGCGCCGTGCTCGTACAGTCGAGCAAGCCCAAAATCGCCAAGTCTCCCGTTGAGTTCACCGTCGAGCAACACATTGCTAGCCTTTACATCTCTGTGAATCACGACCTGTTCATAGCCCTCGTGTAAGTACAGAAGCCCAGAAGCGACATCCTTTATGATCTTCAACCTTTGCTCCCAATTCAGAACTATTAGCGGCTCATCGAACAAGAACTTGTCTAAGCTCCCATTAGCCATGAAATCATACACTAGAAGAAGATCGCCTCGTCTGCGACACCAGCCCAATAACTGAACCAAATTCCGGTGGCGAAGCCGACCGATGCTGGCTATTTCCGCCACGAATTCCCGCAGACCCTGTTTGGAATCGTGCGAGACTCTCTTCACCGCAACTTGGATCTTCGAATTTGGAAGCGTCCCTTTGTAAACTCGACCGAACCCACCTCGACCAAGTAGCTCTCTGTCTCGGAAACGTTTAGTTGCTTTCTTCAGTTCTTGGTAAGAGTAACGATGTGGCCCAACTTCGAGTTCCCAATCCTCGATTACGTCAGCGTTCTTTATCTTCCTGAACAGGTAAAAGCCAACAGAGATGGCGGATAGTAAAAGAACGACAGCTGAAACATAAACCCCTACTAAAAGACCTGTGTGCTTCTTCTTGGGTCCCGGTAGTGACGGTAGGGAAGAGAGATCAAGGGCTGGTGCTTGGCCGTTGATCTTGAGGCTCCAGCCCAAGATGCTGTGTGAGCTAGCGAGCAAACCCGTCGAAGCAGAGAACCCAACGAACATAAATTCCCGAAGGATCTGCGAGAGATCTACTTCAAGTGACAAGAGTGGCTTACTGGGTTTTGAAGAAAATGGCGAAACCGAAACGTTGAGGACATTTTCAGCTGAATTGTAGTCGATCCAAGCTAGAATAGCACTCCCGCTCTTGAGGTTAAGATCTTGTTTGGTTGAATCGCTAGTGAAATATGCTGCGGCGGCGGAAGCGTTGGATTCTAAGCTGTTGATGTCGACGCCAACATGGTTGTCGTTTATGTCTCCGAACTCGAGGTCTTGGACAGTGTCGAATTCAACAGCGAAGAGATGATTAGAGAAATTGCCGATGTCGCTGGAATTAAGGAGGCCGAGGTACTGCCGGGGCAGAACGCTAGCATTTAGATGCTCGGAGGTGGCGATAGTGAAAGCGAGTCCATGGCCTCCGAGCTTAGGATACTCGGGGACAATAGCAAAAGCAAACGAGGTGGAGAAAGATAGAACTTCACCATTGCTGGTGTTCTTGAACCGCAACGGCGAGTTAAAGAAGGCGTGGCCCATCAACCGACCGGTGTCGTTGGTTAACTGAAGAATACCAGATTTCTGGATCTTGGCGTTGCCGTCTAAGGTAAAGTTGCCGGTGCTCACATCTTTGAATCCCCGAAAGAAGAGCTCGGTTGGCTGGGATGAAACTGGGATGGAAAGGAAGATAACAACAGAGAAAAACCTAAACATCTTGGCCACTGTTTGGTACGAGATTGATAGAGGCATTCGGAAATAGCATTTAAAAGGGCTGGAAATCAAGTCGGAATAATTTCCAGACCAGTAAAGTCGTTGAAGGCAGAGGATTCTCCATCTCGGTGAGGTACTGAACGGTTCACAATTGTGAGGTCTAGATACTTTGGATTTAGTCCCCTTCAAGCATGCATCTTAAATACTTTTTTTTTTTCGAATAATAAAATGTAATGATTTTAAATAAAATTTAAAAATTAAATAAATTATTATTATTATTATTATTTAAGATTTGAAAATCTGAATTATTTATTATATTTATATGAGAATTTAAAAAATAATAATAATAAAATAAGATTATATAAGATCAAACAAATTTTATATTTAAATAAAACTTAAGTTTACTTAATTTTTCTTAAATAAAAGGCATTACAACATAACACATTAATTATATTTTATGGCACATTAGTCTTTTGTTTTTAATGACAAATGGAGTAATTTGGAAATTACAATAATGTATTTTTTTCAAAATTTTTGTAAATTCAAGCTAGCTATGACCCCTTTTCAGAAAAAAAAGCTAGCCATGAATCATGATAAGGTTGAAGCCAAGTTAGACTAGGGTGACATCACGGAAAGACAAGACAAAAACTAGGCTGACCCCACCCTACATGAGTGATAAGCCGTGTAGAAATAAGCACAGCATTAGGTGAAAAGGTGCACGCAAGCGTTGGTATTGTACTCATTGTTAAACTTATTAAATTTAATAGTTTTATTTATATAATTTTATATTAAATTCATTAAAATTTACTAACTCAAATTTTAAATATAATATTATCTTTTATATTTAAAAAATTATTATTTATTTATCAAAATACTATTATTTTTTAATATATTTATTAGATAAATAAATTATAAATATATTTATTAATTTTATAAATTATATATTATATTATTATTTTGATGAATATAATAATAAATTAAATATAAAATTAAGGATGTGGAAGTGTTGATTTCTTCATTAAATTTATACTTTGTATTAAATTTTGATAAAAATTTTGATGTAGTCAATGCTAATACTTAAAAAGCATCCACATTCTTTTATTTTTTTTTCAAATTTTAACTAAAAACTTCATTCTCTATAAATTTTTTTAAAATTTTACTCATATTTACTCATATTTTATTTCTTATATTTTCTCTCATTTATTAAAATAATATTTTTTTACATCTTTAACTATTCTTAATAAAATATGCTTAAATTTCAAATAAAAATTAATAATAATCCCCAAATATAAGGGTTATTGTAACACTATCTAAATCCGTCTCCTATTAAGAGAATCTAATGTAAAATGTGAATTGATTTTCGATAAGAAAAATTATAGAATGAAGCTATATTCATAGTACCCACTCTCACATGTTATTATTCATGTGAACAATAATATATGAAAATGAATATTATGAGTATGGCTTCACTCTAATATTATTTTTTCGATAAAAATCTAAAACAAATTCTATAATTTAAGGAGAAATGGGTCTTGTTGCACCTAATGGATGCTCTTCGTCAAATCCTCGTTGATTAAAGAAGCTCTCCGTAGCCTCCCTCCCTTCTAAAGCCCTCTTTAATGTTGTTTGGGAAAAGTTGAAATCTGGATGTGTGTAAAAGTAGATTTTGCACCAGTCAATCAGAATGTGCCATGTAGGCACGAAACACTCAATGAAACCGCGTGTATATGATCCGTTTCTATTGCCTACAATCAATTTCCCTCTCGAATCTCTGCACTCTAGAGAAACATTGAATGAACCCGCGTGTATGGGTTTCGTACTTGTTTGTTTTCTCGTGTCGATTCGGCTGCTTCTATTCAAAACCGGGTTGATTTATGTCGTGAATAAATAGTGGCTATGAATCGAAGATGGCTTTCATCTTCAGTAGTTTCTCAAAAAAAAAAAATGAGTGGGAGAAGTCATACTTAATATATTCTTTTTTACATGAATAATATTATAAATAGTATATAATATTTTTCATATGAGGGGAGTGTCTTAAGTGGCTACTCCTTAGTATTACTCTTCTTAGAATACTCAAATTCAATAAAAATATTGTATTGATAGGCATAGCAATCAAGTCATTAAAATAAAATATTTTAATACTAATATTATTTTGTATACTATTTTAAAATAATTTATACATAAATAAATTAAATATATAAATATAATTATAAATTATATTTCAAAATAATAATTAATATATGAATAAATTATATATATAAATATATATATAGTTAATTTAGTTTGAAATAAAGTTAAAAAATAGCAAAAAATGAAAAAAAAAAAAAAAAGTGAAAGGCTGAAATTCGATACGGCCGAAACACGAATACCGACCGGTACGACCGAAAAATTATCCGAAACGAAACACATTTTTCTGTAACGGACGAAGGCCGATACGGCTAGTACCGATACGAAATTTAAAACTTTGATTTCAACTCCTTGTCTAGTCTTGAAGACTCTGATTTCACCAACCTTGTCATTGGCAAGAAGCCTAACGACATTGTTCTCTGCCTCAACCCCAACTAGATCGTCGAGGATAACTTTCTCGACATCGTAATAACATGGACCAACGTTGAAAAAATGCTAGAAAAGACTGTAAAAGGTTCACAAATAGGATAAGTAGGGTATAAGAAAAAATTGATGAACCTATAAACCGGGTGGGATCAGATCGAATTGGTAGAATCGATCTGGTTTTGAGTAAGTACCAGTTCAAAATCGATTTTCATAATGTTAAAACCGGTAGGTATCAATTTGATTTTGGTTCTAAATTTTTTATAACCGAAACGAACTGGTTCCGGTTCAATATAATATATATTTTAAATTAATTTTTTTTAATATGATACATAATATAAAATATTTTTTTAATTATATATAATATGTTATATATTAGTATATAATATAAATTATTTACAATTTATATTTTATGGCCTAATATTAATAGTATAATACCATATTACTATTAGTAATATACTTTAAGTCTATATATAAATTATTATACTAAATAATTACACATGAAATAATGATAAAGTAATACTAATACAATTTTTTTTTTAGCTAATACTAATAATATTAGTTACAACTATTAATAATATAATTATAAAAAATTAAACTTATTATAAAAAATATTAATATATAATTATTTTAATCATTATAAAAAATACTAATATATATTAATAGTCTAATAAATTAATATAAACTAATTTAAAATCTAAAAACCGGATCAAGCCGAATCGGACTAAAACCGGTAAAACAGGTATTATTGGTTTTGGAAGATAACCGATACATAATCAGTTTTAAAAATAATTGATAGTATCGATGTGATTTTAAATTTTATTTAAAATTGGGTTGAATCAAGCTGGTTTTACCCCTAAAAATAAGGTCACAGTGGAATCGGGAGTTGGAGAAACAATAATTTTCTCTTCCCAGGTTTGAGTGCATGGATTTGAGAGGGAGAGATTGAAGACAATAGAAACGGATCCCGTACACGCGGCTTTATTCCATTCTTTTTCTGAAACCTACGTGCACATTTTGGTTGGATGGGGCAAAATCTACATTTTAAACCCATTCGGAATCAATTTTTTCCCATGTTGTTTTTATCTTCTCTTACAATTTTTGGGTTGGTTGTTTCTCTCTTAAGCTTGCGCGGTAGTTGGGTTGTTGTCTATAATTTTTTTTCTATTTATATGATGATTTTTTACTCCGATCAATATTTTGCCGTCTGGTCACCAGAATCTATCACGTGTTTAGTCATGCGTCTTCATAGAAAAGTAGAAAAAATGATAAATATGAATTAATTTGTGAATAAATTTAGCGCGTATGGTCTATTCTGTTTAAATATAAGCATGGGAGAGCACACCATCCAAAATTACAGTTAGGAATGTAAATGATTCGATCTAGTCCGATTCAATTTGGAATCGGTCTAAAATTTTTTTCATCTTGGATCGGACCGAATTCCTTTTCAGTCCATATAGGTCTAGTTTAATTCAATTCTGTCCGGTCTAAGAGCACCTGATATGATTTCATTTAATCCAAAATTTTGCAATAATGAAAAATAATTTTTAGCCTAAATTTAATTATTTTCAACCTAATTCATGTATTTATCACAGATTTAAGTCAAATATTATTAAAAAAAACTTACTCTTAAAACAATTGACAAAAGAAAAAATAATCTAAATAAAAAAATTAAAAAAAATTATAAATTATAATTTTTATATTACAACTAGTCAACTATAATAATTATAATATGTTAATATTATAAGAGTATATATTATATATTAATATATTATACTGTCACTTTTAATCTATATTAATATTAGTATTATAATTTATATACTATTATTTATATATACATATATATATATATAAGAGTCATTCGGTTCGGTTTGGTCTGGTCTAGAGGGAAATGCCATGGACTGGACCAGATAAAAAATGTTCGATCCATGCAAAAAATGGACCGAATTTCATTCGGTCTGGTCTGGTCCCGATCCGGTCCATGCAGTCCAGTCCGATTCACCTGTCTAACTCAGTCTTCTTACACCCCTAATTACAACGGCTAATTAAGAATGAACTCAGGAGACATGCATTGTCAACCAAAATCATGATGGTTCTATTTCGGAAGAATATGAATTCTTTTCACGTTGATGATTGTTAATCATGCCACAAATCTCTTAATTGTTGTTCACCTTCCTTAACATCTATCACCTATCAGTGTATCAACACTCAACAGGGCTAGCTCAATAGGTTAGAAAGTTCAAACCTAAAATTTTGATGGATGTACTTTTTTAGAAAGTAAAATTAAATATTTTTTGTTTTTACACGAAACTTTTATTTAAAAATATTTCCTATCATTTGTCAAATAAATTACTACTTTGGGATTTTATACTACATTTTCAATTAATATTTTTAATTAGTAATGACATATAATATCTATTCAATATTTTTGATGTGCTCTTATTCATGAGTTAATTAATATTTTTAATTGGATATTTTTTCTTTTTTAAAAAAAATTATATTTTAGGCTTTTTTTAAGAGGCATGCTTCCATAAGTGGACTTTGAGTAATTGCCTAATTGACTTAATGGAAGAGCTAGCCCTGAGTGTGTGCGACACGTGCCAACTTCAAATGCATGTGTCCACCATATGCCTCCCAATTTCCTCTCCCATAACAATTATCCATCCCCACTTAGTCCAATGTTTCTTGTTCTATTTGTTTATCATATGCTTGTTTGTTTGTGTATTTCTTATCAAACTTCATGGTTGTGAGGGGTTTGATCCATTGTAATTTGTCGTTAACTATCAAACATGCACTCCATATCCAACATTTTAGCCCTCATATCCACCATTCTTTCCATTGCGATTGTCTGTGCTGCCACTTCCTCCAACTTGTTTGTACTTTTAGAAAACTAAAGTCTCACTCATTGTTTCTTTTTATGTAATATTGAATGCTTTTTTGCCCATGATAAGGGACATGAGATTATTGAATATTGTTCATTGAATCTCACATGAAAAATGAGTGGGTGAGAAATGCACTAATGGGCCTATAAAAGGGAGCTTAGTCTCTTTAGTTAATTACACCAGTCAAAAACTTATCTAGTAATTTTTTATTTTAGAAAAATTTTCCTATTGCACTTTTTTGTACGTAAAAAGGAAGATAGGAGAAAGTTAAAATTTTACTAACGGGGAAGTTTTTGTAGGTGTCATTGGAGTGGGGAGAAAAATTGTGTAATTGTAACAATTTTTTACATAGTAGAATTTCTTCTCTGGGTCTGGTGATTTTTCTCCTGTTTTAGAAATTTTTCATGTAAATTCTTGTGTTGTGTTTATTTCTTTATTTTTCTTGATATTCTGTCAAAAGTAGATCTTGATGAAGGAAATTTGGGAGAGCCTAGATTCCCAACAAGTGATATCAGAGCCACTAAGTTCT
Organism: Platycarya longipes; assembly: GCA_036559045.1. Lineage (NCBI taxonomy): Eukaryota > Viridiplantae > Streptophyta > Magnoliopsida > Fagales > Juglandaceae > Platycarya > Platycarya longipes. The sequence continues at coordinate 40,574,026 of CM071797.1, forward strand.
TTTGGCAGGGTGGACTTTTGGTGTGATAGTGTGAATACGTACGGTCTAAGGAGATTCTGTCTAGAAGATTGAAAAATTTTAAGTGTATCCGTTGTGACCCTCCAATCTTTCCTAGGAATCTTGAAATTTTGTTTAGGAAAGATCGATCTTTCCTGGGAATTTACTTAGTGGGTACTATTTATTTCTACGGTAAAATTCATCGAGGCAATATCAAGAATGGAGGTAGAGAAATTTGATGGGAGGATCAATTTTGACTTGTGGCAAGTGCAAGTCAGGGATATTTTGGTTCCATCAATTATACAAGGGCAGACCAACCCATGAAGTTAGCAATTTGCTGGAGGTGTGGATAACCTAAGCACGTCAAGAAAAGTTGTCAGCAAAAGGTGGAGCCGGTTCGGCAAGTAGTTCCAAGTCAGTAAATAGATATATTGGTATTGATACTTGTTGAACCCAAGATTTCAAGTTTCGTGTAATTATAAATCTACATATGGATTTTGATGATAACAAATGAATTCAAAGAATAAAGGAGTCTCAAGTTCAAGTTGTTCACACAATAGAATCAAACACATCAAGGAACCAAGCATGAGAAAGAAGGGAACAAGTTCACATTAAAGTCATAGAGTAATATTGTAAATCTCTTAAAAATTCAAAATTAGGATTAAGGCTCAAAATTAATATTTTATCATAAAACTTAAAATACATTTTCCACATATGCATGAATATTTTGAAAATTAAATTTAAAAATTTTGAAAGATGATTGATTGTCATCTTTCACATTTGCATGATATGATTAAATGTTTGAACTTTGAAAATATTAAGATGATTGATTGTTATCTTTCACATGTGCATGTTTTATTTGAATATTTTCAAAAGTGATGGATGCTTTTCTTGACTTATGCAAAAAGTAGATGTCTTTATTTGAAAATTTTGAAAAGTAAAGTGTGCTCCTTTTGTCATATGCAAAAAGTAAAAAAATTAGGTTCGAAATTTTTAAAAAGTGAATGATGATGTATTTGACATGTGAATCTTTTTAAGTTTGAATATGAAGTCTCATATGCCTATAAATCGATCATTTGAGAGCTTCACATTGACAACACCAAGAGCATACAACATTTGAGTTTTCATTCTCTCTTCTCTAAGCATTGAGCCTTAACCCTTGTTCATTTTGAGAGATATAGTTTGCGCTGTATTGTTCTTATTTCACTCATTGAGGAGTTTTTTTTTATAACCTACCCACTATCAATTCTTGTATCAGAAAAAAGGTGTGAATAACCCTTGTGCGTGTAGAAATTGTCCTACACAAAGAATAGTTGAATCACCACGTGTAAGGTGATTGCAAGTGTAGAGGGTGTTCTACACGGATCCTTTGTAACGGTGTTGTTCAAATGTGTAATAGGTTTCTATCTCCACCTGAAGGAGATTGAAAAGTGAATTCGGGGATCCTCAAGGGGTAGCTTGAGGCGAGGACGTAGGCAATGGGGCCGAACCTCGTTAACATACTGAGTTTGCTTCTCTCTTACCCTTACTCTTTATATTTATTACTATTTTATATTTTGTTTATATTTTATATTGTATATTTGATTTATAATTGTTATTTTTTTTTAAATACAACTCAATTCATCCCCCCTCTTGTGTTAGTCATTTGGGCAACAATTGGTGTTAGAGCTAGAGCTCTGTTATAATATTAACTATCTTTTGAGTTAAGATCTTATGGCTAACATTGCAGCTTCATTTGGTGAAGGTCAATCTAGCAGTCGGCCTCCACTTTTTTGTGGAGACAATTACTCATTCTGAAAAGTTAGAATGAGAATATTCCTTCAGGCTCAAGGTCGAGAAATCTGGAAATGCATTGTAAATGGACCTTATATTCCAACAAAAATGGTTGATGGAGGAAAGGTCAAAAAGGAAAAAGAAGAGTTTGATTGTGAAGACGATAGACTTTATACTTTGAATTTAACTGCTATGAATTTATTATATAATGCTCTCAATGGTAATAAGTTTAATAGTGTAATGACTTGCGCTACAACAAAGGAAATTTGGGATAACTTAGAAGTTACTTATGAAGGAACTTTTCAAATCAAGGAATCAAAAATTTATATTCTTACTCATGAATACGAAATGTTTAAGATGAATGATGATGAATCTATTTCTAGTATGCATACTCGTTTTACTAACATCATAAACAGCTTGACAGCTCTTGGCAAAGTTTATTCCAAAGTGGAGATAGTAAGAAAAATTCTCAACTCTCTACCAAAACGTTGGGAATCAAAAGTGACAGCGATTATTAAAACTAAAGACCTCAAGAAACTCGAAGTGAATGAACTCATCAGGTCACTTATTACCCATGAGTACACATTGAAAAGAGGAGAAGAAGAAGGAAAGTCAAAGAAGAGCTTGGCACTTAAAGCTGTTCCACATGAAAGTGAAAGTGATGAAGATGAGGAAAATGACGACAAAGATGAACAAGTTGCGATAATAACAAGAATAATTTAGAGGTTCTTAAAGAAAAATAAAACTTCTCCAAGGAAATCCTTCAAAAAGTTTTCCAAGAAAGATTCAGGTAAAAATGACACTTTAATTTGTTATAAATGCAATAAGTCTGGTCATATCAAGTCAAATTGTCATCTGCTAAAGAAAGATCGAAACAAAGGCAAAAAAATAATGAAAATTACATGGGATGATGATTCAAGTAGCTCAAATAGTGAAGCAAGTAATGGAGAATCAGCAAATCTTTATTTTATGGCTAAAGATGACATTGAGGTAACAAATCTTGATAATATTGAAGATCGTTCATATGAAGAATTGTAAAATATTTTAGAAGAGGTATATGAGGAATTTGAAAATTTGGGTATCAAGTATACTGCTTTAAAAAAGAAAAATTCTTCTTTAACAAACGAAATTGATATTTTAATAAAAGAAAGTATTATTTTGAAAGATGAAAATCTTGAGTTGAAGAAAAAGAAAACTGATTTAGAAAATATTATTAAAAACTTTATGAATGGAAAAAGAAATTTTGAAAAACTTCTTGTTAGTCAAAGATGTGTTTTTGATAAGGCAGACTTGGGATATATGCCAAAACAAAAATACAAACCTTATAAAAACTTCTTTGATAATCCTTCTACATCAAAATCCAATATTCAAAATTCTTTTCATAAAAATAATTATGTTAAAAAATGGTACTATTATAATCACTCAAGTTCTTCATATGTGTCACATACTATTTACAATTTTTGTAATAGAAATGGTCATAATTATCATGCTTGTCCTATTAGAAGAAAACATACAATGATTATTAGGATCATATGGGTACCTAAAAATCTTGTTTCTTCTAATACTAATAAATAAAGAACCTAAAGAACTTGAGTACCAAGAAAAATCATTTTAATTGTTTTTATAGGTGTGTATGAAGTCCTCTAAAAACAAAAATAAATGGTTTTTAGATAGTGGATGTTCAAGACACATGACGGGAGACAAGACTAAGTTCTTTGATCTTAGATCTAAAGAAGAAGGGCACGTGACATTTGGAGACAACTCGAAAGGGAAGATCATGGGAATAGAAATAGGAGGTATAAATAATACGGAAAGTCTCAATCTCAATAAAGAGAATACAATAGAGGAAGTCCAACATGGAGACATCAGGAAAGATCATCAAAATTTAATACAAGATGCAACCAAACAGTGGAAATTTGTAAAAGATCATCCAGTGGAACAAATTCTGGGAGAACATTCAAGAGGTATAAGCACTCGATCATCTCTTAGAAATATTTGCAATCATACTGCTTTTCTATCTCAGATTGAACCTAAAAATATTGATGAAACACTTCTTGATGAATCTTGGATTCTAGCTATGCAAGAAGAGCTTAATCAATTTGAAATATGATGTTTGGACACTTGTTCCTAGACCCAAAAATCATACTATTATTGGAACAAAATGGGTTTTTAGAAACAAGAAAGATGAGTCCAGAGTCATTACTAGAAATAAGGCTCGACTTGTAGCCCAAAGTTTCAATCAAGAAGAAGGAATCGATTATGATGAGACATATGCACCAGTCGCAAGATTAGAAGCTATTCGAATGCTACTTGCATATGCTTGTTATAAAGATTTCAAACTTTTTCAAATGGATGTTAAAAGTTCTTTCTTAAACGGTTTTATAAATGAAGAGGTATATGTTGAGCAACCTCTAGGTTTTGAAAATCATATTTCTCCAAATCATGTTTTCAAACTCACAAAAGCACTATATGAACTCAAACAAGCTCCTAGAGCGTGGTACGAGAGACTCAGTGATTTCTTGATTGAAAAAGGCTTTTCAAGAGGAAAAATTGATACAACTCTTTTCATTAAATACGAAAATGATGATATTCTTTTGATTCAAATTTATGTTGATGATATAATATTTGGTGCTACTAATGAAACTATGTGCCAAGTTTTTGCTAAGACTATGCAGGAAGAATTTGAAATGAGCATGATGGGAGAGCTTACATTCTTTCTCGGATTGCAAATTAAGCAAGCAAAAAGTGGGACATTCATCAATCAATCAAAATATATTAAGGAATTGCTGAAGAAGTTTGGGATTGAAGGTGCTAAGGAAACTGGAACACCAATGAACCCATCCACTAAACTTGATAAAAATGAATCCGATAAACCAGTTGACTCGAAGGTATATCGAGGTATGATTGGTAGCTTATTATATTTGACAGCCAGTAGACTAGATATTGTGTTTAGTGTGTGCTTATGTGCACGCTTTCAATCATCTCCAAAAGAATCACATTTAATTGCAGTTAAGCGCATTCTTAGATATTTTAGTGGTACAATTAACTTAGAGTTATGGTACCCTAAGCACACATCTTTCGATCTAATCAGCTACACAAATGCAGATTATGCTGGCTGTAAAATAGATCGAAAAAGTACTAGTGGAGTATGTCATTTCTTAGGTCATGCACTAGTTTCCTGGTTTAGTAAAAAATAAAATTCTGTTGCACTTTCTATTGCTGAGGCAGAATATGTTGCTATGGGTAGTTGTTGTGCTCAAGTTCTTTACATAAAGCAACAACTTGAAGATTTTAAACTCATGTATAATCACATTCCAATCAAATATGATAATACAAGTGCTATAAATCTTTCAAAGAACCCAATACAATATTCTAGAATTAAGTATATTGAAATAAGATATCATTTTCTTCGAGATCATATGCAGAAATGTGATATAATATTAGAATTCACAAATACACACGATCAGTTAGCAGATATATTCACAAAACCTTTACCAGAAGATAGATTATGTATGATTAGAAGAGAAATAGGTATGATGCATGTTGGAGAATTTTGTTAAAGGAAAGAGAATCCGAAGATTTATCAAGACTCTGAGGCGTATGAAAATACTGTCTTTAAGACGATATTTGCCCCCACTCACAAAGAGTTTGCTAATAGGTTTCTAGCAAATCGTCTCCAGGATACAACAAAGTCTTGAATTCTACAAATAGCAATTTTGTAGAATTCCTAGAATTACTATTGAAAATGATGGAAACAGAGGGGATTTATTTTCTATTATTTTTACAAGTCTTTCACGACTATATTTATAAAGAGTAAGGGGTTGTATGTGAAAAATCACGTCTGTGGGGACTTTACCGTTTCTCGCTCGAGCGAGGTATCGAGCGAGGGTCGAGCGAAGTTACTGCCTGACCTCTTTATCTCGGGTGATTCTCGCTCGAGCGACTAATCGAGCGAGAATGCAACGGTAACTTCACATACCTCTTTGGTTGAGACGCGTCTGTCTTTCAAACGACGCATTGATTCACATTCACGCTCGAGCGAAGAGTCGAGCGAACATCTAGCGAGATCACTGCCTGATTCTCGCTCGAGCGGTATATCGAGCGAGTATCGAGCGAAGTCTCGGGTTCGCTCTCGCTCGAGCGACATATTGAGCGAGTGTCGAGCGAAGTCTCGGCCTCAAGTTCAATTCTCAACCATTTCCACACATTTCTTCCCTTCAACTTTATACATATTACTACCTATTCCAACAATCCCCCACTAGGTTGTAATATAATCAAAGTTCTGTTTCACTATTGATATTATCTCTCATAAAAGAATGTATCTTTCGATTTAAACATTCCCTTAGTGTAATTGGTTCAAGATTATGAAAAGTAATTGGTGGCCTAGGCTTAAACCAATACTCTTTTGTTCAGAATCGGAACCAAAACACAAAAGATAATATATCTTTTCCAATAGAATTTCACAATTTTTTATTTTAGCACGATTATGGCCTTGTGCTACATCCTGGTTTAATGAATATTTACAAGAGACAAATCCCGATCTCTTGTCAAAGCGGCACCACTTCTATATTCATATAGGCGAAGTTCCTCATAAGTCTCTGTTACTAAGACACTTTTAAATTTGAACTTCGTTAAGAGTATAACTCATCCTCTTCAACGTAACAGTCAAGCACTTTCCATCCTGAATGAGACTTTGTTAATGCAGTGCTTTACTAATCACAAATCAGTAACTTGTTTTTACCCATTAAACTCTTTTAAGTAAATCTTAAGAGTTGGGTTACCATTACTGGTGATTCTATTAAAATGGATTTAGTCCCATACCAATGGATGTGATCCTTACTTGTTCTCGCGATAAACTTTTAGTAAAAGGATCTGCCAAGTTACAACTTGACCTCACATAAACAATCGTTATGATCCCATCAACTACCAATTGTCTAACATAATCATGTCTCAGACTTATATGTCTAGACTTTCCATTATACACTTTATTGTATGCTCTAGACATAGTAGCTTCACTATCACAATGCAGAGAAATAGCTGGCATAGGTTGTGGCCACAACTCTATTTCTAATAACATATTCCTAAGCCATTCCGCTTCTTTCCCTGCTGCTGCTAAGGCTATAAACTCTGATTCCATTGTGGAATGAGAGATACATGTCTGTTTCTTAGATGCCCAAGAAACGGCACCCCCACCAAGGGTAAATATCCAACCTGTCGTGGATTTATTATCACTAATGCTAGTGATCCAACTAGCATCAGAATATCCTTCAAGAACTGCTGGAAATTTCGAATAAAAGAGTCCTAATCCAATTGTCCTTTTTAAATATCCAAGGACTCTACCAATTGCTTTCCAGTGGGTTACACCAGGACAACTAGTATATCTTGAAAGCTTGCACACAGCAAAAGCAATATCTGGTCTAGTACAATGCATAGCATACATCATACTACCAATTGCACTAGCAAACTCCAGTTGTGCAACTGCTCTTCCATTATTCTTATCCAATTTGACACTAGAGTCAAAAGGTGTATTTGTTTCTTTTATTTCTAAATGATTGAACTTAAGAAGCACTTTCTCAATGTAGTGAGATTGACACAACACATAACCACCGCTATGCTTCTTCACTTTAATACCTAAAATGGTATTTGCTTCATTAAGATCTTTCATTTTGAACTTTGAAGTCAAGTACTTCTTTGTTTCACAAATGCCTTCCAAATTAGTACCAAAAATTAGCATGTCATCAACATAAAGACAAACAATAACACCATATTTTCCAGTGAACTTTGAATAAATGCACTTGTCAGCACTATTGTGTTTGAAACCATCAGCCAATATAACGGTATCAAACTTTTCATGCCATTGTTTAGGTGCTTGTTTTAGTCCATATAATGACTTAACTAATTTACATACTTTCTTTTCATTTCCTGGTAGAACAAAACCCTCAGGTTGTTCCATGTAAACTTCCTCGTCCAGTTCACCATTTAAAAATGCAGTTTTTACATCCATTTGATGCACAAGTAGATCATATATAGATGCAAGAGCAATAAGTACACGAATTGACGTTATTCTCGCCACTGGAGCATAGGTGTCAAAATAGTCTATACCTTGTTTTTGACTAAAACCTTTGGCAACCAATCTTGCCTTAAAGGTGTGAACAGTACCATCAATATTGTACTTCCTTCTTAATACCCATTTGCAGCCAATAGCCTTTGAGTTTGGAGGTAAGTCTACTAGTACCCAAGTATTATTAGCTAATATTGAGTCCATCTCATTATTTATTGCTTCCTTCCAAAATGCTGCATCTCTAGAAGTCAAAGCTTCTTTAAAACCTTTTGGATCATCCTCCATATTTAGGACAATGGGTATTTTGTTAAGAACTGTGTTTAAGTCTCCTTCCACAAGGAAAACTAGGGCAAGAGTTGATATAAAGTCAGGACCAAAATTCTTTTCTTTTCTAATTCTCTGACTTTTCCTTTGCTCTTTTGGCAAGTCCAAAGACTTTCTCTTAATTTTATCAAGAGATTTATTCAAGTCAGAGTTAGAACTTTTAGTTTGATTGGGTTCTAATATTAATTCAGAATCACTTTTAAATTTATTTTCAATAAATTCAACATCTCTTGATTCTACTATAATATTTGAACTCAAGTCCAACAACCTATATGCCTTGGAATTTTCAGCATATCCAACAAACACACTTTTTAATGCTCTTGGTCCTAATTTAGTCCTCTTTGGATCTGTAACTCTGTAGAAAGCTAGACACCCCCACACTTTAAGATAACTTAAGTTTGGTTTTCTTCCATTCCAGAGTTCATAAGGTGAAACTTGTAGTTTCTTAGATGGTATTCTATTATGTATATGGCATGCTGTCAATAATGCCTCTCCCCACAAATTAAGAGGCAATTTTGCACTTAGAATCATAGCATTCACCATATCTACAATAGTCCTATTTTTCCGTTCTGCCAAACCATTTTGTTGTGGTGTGTAAGGTGAGGTCATTTCATGTATAATCCCATGCTCTTCACAGAATCTAGAAAATTCATGTGAGAAATATTCTCCACCTCTATCTGTTCTAAGAATTTTAATCTTCTTTTCCTTTTGATTTTCTACTTCTGATTTATACCGAATGAACATGTTATAGGCCTCATCCTTACTCCTCATTAAATACACAACAGTATATCTAGAGAAGTCATCTATGAATGTAATAAAATATCTTCTTCCTCCTCTAGTTAAAATACCATTTAACTCACAAATATCAGAATGAATGAGTTCTAATATTTGTGAATTTCTGTTAGCAGTAGGAAAAGGTTTTTTGGTCATTTTTGCTTGAATACAAATTTCACATTTCGAGTCAACTACATTCTTGTAATCTATCAAGCCATGCTTTAACATGTATTTCATGTATTTAAAATTCAAGTGTGCTAAACGACCATGCCACACAGAAAAGGAATCAAGCATATAAGCAGAATTTGTAACTTCTTTATTAATAATAATACTGAGTTTGAACATCCCATCACAAGAATATCCTTTGCCTATGAATACACCATTCTTAGACAAAATTAATTTGTCAGACTCAAGGACAGCCTTAATGCCCTTTTTGCATAGTAAATTGGCAGACAAAAGGTTCTTCTTAATTTCTGGAACATGATAAACGTTAGTGAGTATAAGTTTCTTTCCAGAAGTAAGTTGCATCTCTACATTTCCTTTTCCATGAACTTTGACTGCATTGTGATTCCCCACAAGAACTTGTTCACTCTCAGTAGTCTCAACATAATTCTTGAATTGTGCTTTATCATTGCACACATGCACTGTAGCACCGGAATCAAACCACCAATCAGAATTATTTGCAGTCGAAGCAAGATGCACTTCTGTTATCATGCCAATCTCTATTCCTTCTACCATTGCAATAATTTCCTCAATTGCATTTGCAATATTTGAACTGCTGCCATCATCTTTCTTCTTGTTTTTCAAGAATCTGCATTCACGAATGTAATGGCCTTTCTTTCCACAGTTGAAACATTGCCTATTTTTCTTCATTTTATCGGTATAAGAATTCTTTTTGAAGGTGTTTCCCTTCTTAGGCTTAAGAAAATTCTTTTTCTTTTCTTCACCCTTTTGCACATTGTTCACATTTACTTTAGAATCAAAATGGCTATCATCACGAATTCTACTCTCCTCTTCAATTCGTAGATGTTTTCCAATTTGTTCTAAAGTAAGTTCTTCTGTCATATGCAGAAGCTTCTTCCTGTAATTATTCCAATTTGGTGGGAGTTTTGCAATAATTGCTCCCACTTGAAATGATTCAGGAATGACAATGGACAAGTCACGAAGTTTGTTGACCAAGACTTGCAACTCATGCATTTGGTCCAACACAGACAGATTATCCACCATTCTAAATTCAAAGTACTTCAAAATAATAAATTTATCAGTACCCAATTTTTCTGTCTTATACTTCGTTTCAAGAGCATTCCATATTTCCAGAGGTGATTTCATAGCAGTGAATAAATCATATAATCGATCAGAAAGAGTGTTAAGAATATGACCTCTGCAGACCAACTCATCCTCCTCGCGTTTCTTCCTCAATGCCTTGACAGTTTCAGAATCTTCTGGAGTTGATGCAGGAATTGGCTCCAAACTTGGATCCAAAACATAGAAAATCTTCAGCGCAGTCAGAAGAAATTTCATCTTGTCTTGCCAACGAGTAAAGTTAGAACCATTGAATCTGTCTAACTTCACAAAATCTTGATTCATCACTTTGAAAGTAGTGGATTCTGAACCTCCTTCCATTCAAATATCGTCTTAAAATTGTTGGAGAATTTTGTTAAAGGAAAGAGAATCCGAAGATTTATCAAGACTCTGAGGCGTATGAAAATACTGTCTTTAAGACGATATTTGCCCCCACTCACAAAGAGTTTGCTAATAGGTTTCTAGCAAATCGTCTCCAGGATACAACAAAGTCTTGAATTCTACAAATAGCAATTTTGTAGAATTCCTAGAATTACTATTGAAAATGATGGAAACAGAGGGGATTTATTTTCTATTATTTTTACAAGTCTTTCACGACTATATTTATAAAGAGTAAGGGGTTGTATGTGAAAAATCACGTCTGTGGGGACTTTACCGTTTCTCGCTCGAGCGAGGTATCGAGCGAGGGTCGAGCGAAGTTACTGCCTGACCTCTTTATCTCGGGTGATTCTCGCTCGAGCGACTAGTCGAGCGAGAATGCAACGGTAACTTCACATACCTCTTTGGTTGAGACGCGTCTGTCTTTCAAACGACGCATTGATTCACATTCACGCTCGAGCGAAGAGTCGAGCGAACATCTAGCGAGATCACTGCCTGATTCTCGCTCGAGCGGTATATCGAGCGAGTATCGAGCGAAGTCTCGGGTTCGCTCTCGCTCGAGCGACATATTGAGCGAGTGTCGAGCGAAGTCTCGGCCTCAAGTTCAATTCTCAACCATTTCCACACATTTCTTCCCTTCAACTTTATACATATTACTACCTATTCCAACAATGCATGTTATGAATATCTCTTAAAAGATAGATCAGAGTTCAAAAAATAGAGAGATATTTTTTAAATACTTTTACATAAACTTGAGGTTCTTAGCCTCATGTTTGAGACGCTCATTCTCTTCATATAATATCATGCCATCCCTATCCATGGGAACTGGCAAGCGGAATGAAGAATCCAATAGAGATTTCAACTGTTTATTCTTCTGCCGAAGGATTCCTTCCCTTGTGTGAGACTCTTGAACAATTCGTTGAAGTACAACAATTTGTTCTTTAAGCTTTTCAACTTCATGGTTTTTGACTTGTAGCCGCTGGGAAAAAGCAACAATAGAGGATGAGTAGCGAGTCCCGAGACTAACCAAGTCGTAGATAGCATCGGAGTCTGACTTATTAGCCAAACTATTATTCTTTTGCTATAACATGGCACCAATGGTAGCTGTAGAAAGGACATGAGATTGAGGTGTAGAATACTTCATGGATGGATCTAGAGGAATGTTAGAAGAATGAGCCATTGAGAAAAGAATTGAAAACTTAAAGCGAGAATGTTGAAGGAATGCAGATGAGTTATAGAGATGAGAATAAAATTTGATGCAAATCGGATGAACTTTAAAACTGATTTTATAGAGATAGCATAAAGAACAAGACAAATTATTGTCTGTTCAAATCTTATTTAGTCAAAAGAAATACAAGATATGCTGGACACATATTGTCAAAAGTTTTCTTACTAAGCCAGCGAGATTAACAGTAGAATGTCCCTATTTTTCTAGTAAACGATGAACTTCTGCTGTTATCTGCCGATGTTGACCTTGTATCTGAACCATTTCTCGTTCCAGCTCCTCTATTCGTGGTTGCAGATCATGAGCATACCAATCTGTAAATTTTTTCAATTCTTTGTTTTCTTGCTTTAGCCTTTTATTCTCTCTATCATTATTAGCAAGCTTCTGTCGTAACTCAGATATTTGGATGTTAAGATGATCAATCTCACTCATCCTCGCCATTAACCTCCAAGACATGATCGTAACTGAGGCAGCATATTAACTACTGAGCATTCTTGATTCTGCAATAATCTCAAAATCAGCCCTATTAGAAAAACGGTTCTCTGCTCCTATCATAGTATTGACGGCCTCACGAGAGAAGATTGATGGTTGATGCGTCAAGGGTTCCTGATTCAAGTCTGGAACATTAGTGGAAGAGAATTGTTCGGCCATTCTATCGTTATGGAAAAACAGAACTCAGGTCAAGAAGTGATGTTTTTTTTTTTTTTTTTGGTATCCGATAGGTGAAAATGATCATTTTTTTTTATAGAAATTCAGAGCCTTCAATTCCGTTTGTCAACAACATCAGGCGATTGTTTAAATTTTTAGCCGCACTAAATTCATAGAGTTAGGCCTCGAGGCTTTGCAGCACTTGTCGGGTCACGGACGGCTCCCTTTTTCAACTATCTACAGTGTCTATTAACGCACCGTTTTCTTCAGTCTATTTACTTGCTGTCGATCCTTTTTAATGATGCCAAAAGGGGGAGAAGTTTTAGACTAGAACATTAACATTGTTTAAATTGCTAAACTTGTTATATATGCTTTGAATTATATTTATATTTTTGCTTGAAAAACTAACGCACATTCTCAGGGGAAGCTTAAGTATTAATACAGGTTTCAGGTTCTATCAAGTATTTGTCATCATCAAAAAGGGGGAGATTGTTGAACCCAAGGTTTCAAGTTTCGTATAATTATAAATCTACACATGGATTTTGATGATAACAAATGAATTCAAAGAATAAAGGAGTCTCAAGCTCAAGTTGTCCACACAATAGAATCAAGCACATCAAGGAACCAAGCATGAGTAAGAAGGAAACAAGTTCACATTAAAATCATAGAGTAATGTTATAAATCTCTTAAAAATTCGAAATTAGGATTAAGACTCAAAATTAATATTTTATCATAAAGCATTAAAATACATTTTCCACATGTGTATGAATATTTTGAAAATTAAATTTGAAAATTTTGAAAGATGATTGATTGTCATCTTTCATATGTGCATAACATGATTAAAGGTTTGAACTTTGAAAATATTAAGATAATTGATTGTTATATTTCACATGTGCATGTTTTATTTGAATATTTTCAAAAGTGATGGATGCTTTTCTTTACTTATGCAAAAGGTAGATGTCTTTGCTTGAAAATTTTGAAAAGTAAAGTGTGCTCCTTTTATCATATGCAAAAAGTAAAAGATTAGATTTGAAATTTTTGAAAAGTAAAGTGTGCTCTTTTTGTCACATGTAAAAAGTAAAAAGATTATGTTTGAAATTTTTGAAAAGTGAATGATGATGTTTTTGACTAGTGGAAATTTTTGTGGGTGTCATTAGAGTGGGAAGAAAAATGGTGTGATTGTAACAATTTTTCACATAGTAGATTTTCTTTTCTGAATTTGATGGTTTTTCTTCTATTTTGAGAGTTTTCATGTAAATTATTACGTTGTATTTATTTCTCTATTTTTTTTGATATTCTATCAAAAATAGATCCTAATAGAGAGAATTTAGGAAGGCCTAAATTTCCAACAAAGATTTCCCTTTATACGAACTTTTTCAGTTTTGATTACATTTTTACGGTATTTATTCTCCTTGAACTAGATAAACCTATTCAAGATGGACTTTTTCTCAACTACCAATCGAGAAATACGGAACCGAAATTGTTTAAGTTCTATTTTTCCTTTATTTTTCCATCTTATGCATTGTAACATTAATTGTTTTGAGATGTAGGGTCTCTCAATCTCTCATTATTTATTTATTTGTTATTTGTTATTTTTACTTTGAATTAAAAAAAGTGAATACACAAGAAGAGGGTAGAGGACCCTGACAAAAATCCGTTCACAGAAATTGCAGTGCATCCAACAAGAAAATAAAAAATGAAAAGGGGCAATGGTACCAATAAAATGGATCCAAACCCAGAGGACTTCCGATAGTAGTTTTAAAACCCAACTGGTGATACACATAATTATTTATAATTTTAATTATAATCATGTGTTAAATAAGGAGTATTTTTGTAAAATAACATATAAAAATAACTTTAATTTATATAAATATTCTTATTTTAACATATGATTGTATACATATTTATAAAAAGAGTTAAATGCCTATCATTATTGTTGGTAGATTTGTAGGATGCAGTTGTAATCCGCATCCGTGAGAGCATCACTGCAACCATCCAATCCATAGTCGTTGACGAAGTGTTCACATCATTTTTTCATAAATTATTGGTTAGGAAAGCAGTTACATAGTCTGATAGTTAGAGTTGGACACTCAGAGTTGTCAACGGTATTCGAAGGTACACGCGACGGAGCCGACAGGCAACATCTATGCTAAATGCGCTAGTGCGGAAGGATCCTGGGGACTAAGGTTCGAAGGATCCAGAGGTGGAGAGTCCAGCTATGCCACGCGTTGGAAAGCCGCACGCTTTAGGGCGCATGCCGGTCACTCAACAATAATTTGGCGGCTCCTATATTGTGGGTCAAGATTTTTGAATGTCAGAGAGAGAGAGAGAGAGAGTGTGTGTTTGGATTAAACCCTTCTTTTGTTATCATATTATATATACATATATATAATAAATAATCCTCTTGATGAGTGTTTCTTTAAATGTCCCAATTCCTTGTTTTAATTATTTTTTTAATAATCCTTAGCATTTGACAATTTGGTGCAACCAGCCGCCCAAGCCAGAGGCAGATGGATAATTTGTAACATTCCTTTACGTCATTAATATTTTTCTAATGCATTTCCCATTGAATATTAAGTGGAATCTCATATCATTAAAATTGAATCATAAAAATTACAAAATTAAAGTTTTGTTGGCCGTCATAGTCGACTTCGCCCTCAAAGTGCTCCTATTTTTTTATTTTTAAAAGTAAATTTAAT
This sequence comes from Platycarya longipes, assembly GCA_036559045.1. NCBI lineage: Eukaryota > Viridiplantae > Streptophyta > Magnoliopsida > Fagales > Juglandaceae > Platycarya > Platycarya longipes. The sequence continues at coordinate 40,589,207 of CM071797.1, forward strand.
ATATTAGATAAACTAACAAAATTTAATATATAAATTTAAGTAGAATGAGAGTCTCTTATAATCTTTTCAAAAAATTAACATATAATAAAATACACAAAAATAAAAATAAAAGGAATAAACAACGCTAAATAAATAATATCCACCCATATTCTTAAAAGTGGAATGCATGGAGACAATTTTGATATAGTCTAATAAATAGACCATAAAGTTATAGTTAGAGGCCGTAATAAAAGAGTGTGTATTACACTGTATTAATCTAAATTGACAATGAAAAATTAGTACATTCACTTTCAATCGACCCTCAATTAAAAAGAAATGAAAATATAGCGTAACAATTGGATCCACAGACAAAATGCAAACAAAGGGTCGATACTGGTGATATGGCACGGGCAAGTCACACCCCACCGCTGGAGAGAGTTGAGTTAGCGGATCTATAAAATCCAAGGTCACTGAACTTGAAAAGGCTGCATGTGACGGCAAAAAAATCTGAGAGGCGGGAGAGCGCGTGAATCTTTCTCGCGGTATAACCCGCCCGTCAGGCGTATAGCCGCTTATTTAAGCATATTCTTTCCACGTCCGTGAAGAGATGTGCCTGAGAGAATTGCTGGTGGGACACGTGTCGGCTTAAAGTTGTTGAGAAGAAGCAACTCGTCGATAGGAAGTGCTACTAAAAAAACACCAGAAAAACTAGCAGAAAAATATACCAAAAAAGAAAATGAAAAAGTCCTGTAACTAGCGAAGAGGGGAGGAGAATGGAGCCGAGACAATTATTATATAATCGCAGTAGGTGAACACTAATCTTGATTTATGTTGGCCACTTCAACCTTAAAAGGAATTAATTTCGATGAACAAGCACGTTCTACCGCATGAATATTAATTAATACGCTTATACAAAAAAATAAAAATAAAAAATAATACTAATTAATACGATGCTGACGTGGCTCAACAAATTCAAGGGTACCGTTACCTTTTTTTTTTTTTTTGTTTTTTTGAAATGAAGAATACCGTTACCTGTAACGTTAACATGCCCGCAGCCCCTTGATGCGGAAAATATGCATTAATTATGAAAATTAACCTTAAGATTTTATCTAAGAAATAATTAGGAAAATTTTCATAAAAATAAATTTATAAATTGATTTAACTTGATATAAGATATAATTTAATTCTTTTATATTAAAGATTTAACAATATCGAAATATAATCTTCTTAGTACTTCTCTTTTTATTATTCAGCAATTTTTTCTTATCAGTCGTGTAGTAATCTTTTCAGCATCATGGATAAGTTTACAACTTCTGCCACTTCCTATTTTGTCAGATCATTTGGTTTGAAGATGACTGAATATAAGTGTATGTTTGAAGTTGTCGTGAAAAATATTATTTTTAACATAAGACTTATAACTTAAAATTTAATGTAATAAATTCTACTACTAAAAATCGTTTACTGTTTGAGATGCATATATCTAAAGCACTTTTTAGAATTAGTTACGGTAGTTTTTTAAAATATTTAGTTATCTATAAAAATTTTTTGATAAAAATTTTAATTTGATGCTTTTTGAATAAGTTGATTTTTAATTTTTCTAATCGTCTAAAACACTTTTTATAGAATTATCAAATACATTATTTTTTTAAAAAAATATTTTTAATTACTTAAAAATACTTTTTAAGTCTCAAAACAAAATTCCAAACAGACTCTAAAAGAAACTTCAACCCTACTCTTCAAATCCAGCCACTTCCAATTTTTGAGTCACATTTGAATGAAGACAAGGGACTGAAACTTCAACCCCACTTTCTCCAATTTCTGCCATTTTGAATTTTTTGAGTCATTTGAGTTTAAATGATGATTGAGTGAAGAAGATAAGGGACTGAAACATCAACCCCCACTTACCCAACTTTCAATTGCCGCATTTATGGACTAAATTAAGTTGGAGGTGACATGACTGGGGTGACCAAACCTTAAGGTTATGTTAACATATTTTACTCTATAATAAGCCTTATAATAATAACAGCATGTGCTTGGAAGATATTTAAAGCTATAGGTATCAAACAAATCGAAGGAGGAATAAACGACTGGCTTTTGAACAGTTTAGTGCTTTTGTTTGTTTATTTATTTATTTCTTTTCTTTCTTTATAGTTCCTTTAATTTTCTTTGGTACCTTTATCCTGAAAGTCTCTTCTTTAGCTTGACCTGGAGGCATCTCTAATGCGTTACTGACTGGAAAAATGCAACTTTTCCAAATGCAATCTCAAAAAATAAAAATAAAAACAAGATTTCAAAAGAAATTTCGGATTAAAATACACAAGCCTAAAATATTATCCAGAAGCAGAGGTGGACTGGTTACAGTCATTCTGGGACCTACAACTGATACAGGCAAGACCCATCATCACTCCTAGCTGTAGGGTCAAAGTTTGCTGCAGAGGGATCTGTGCAACCTTCTGGGACAGGAAGGCCAACCTGTTGTGCTGCTTTCCCTGCATCCAAACAATTATTAAAGTCTTTTATAAATACCTCCTCTCAAGTACTTGTTTCATCGGATATGATTTCCTAAAGTCAGATGCAAACTTTTCATGTTCAAGACTGTAGGATCAAGGATCTAACCATAGAAATTTCCACGTTTGATGGCATCTTCATTTGCATCTCCGAGAGCTGCCTCCTTCAAATATTTGTCAGCCAATTGGACTCTCTTTACATTTTCCTGCTCTTGGACAAGCTTGCTTCCATACTCAAGGAGCTTCTCAAGACTCATTTTTGGTTGCTCAAATGTTGGAGGTCCCTCCTTTGAGTTCACAAGCCGTTTCCCAACACTTTCTACCCCCACACTTGATATCCATTGCCTCACTTCATCATCATACACTCTAGCCCTGAGGGCTCCAAAGAAGTCTGTACACATAAGAAAATACAATGATATCAATCACTTGATTTTGAGTCTTAAAATTCAATAGCATATTTGTTAGGGTTGTCCTATATCGGTTGTAGAAGAGGCCATTGGTCAATTTATAAGTGTACGGAAAAACCTCACTTCTTGAGTTGGCTTTTGAGGTTAAAAAAGGTCCAAGACCACCTAACACTAATATCAGAGTCTTAATTGACCAACATTCTCTAGCCCAATAGTTTGCGGGAGAAACAGGTTGTCACACCTCCGACGCAGAGCTCGATATGTGAGGAAGAGATTGTTGGAATTGTCCCACATCGATTGTGGAAGGAGTTAGTGGTCAGTTTATAAGCGTGAAGAAAAATCTCCCCTCTTGAACTAGCTTTTGAGGTTGAGAAAGGCCCAAAACCACCCAACAATATTATCATATCAACCTAATTAAAGAGAGTTTAAGTCAAACTTTTCTAAGTTCCTGTCTACTTTACCAATGGATTGTCCGGGGAAGGTGTCCACAAGCTTCACTATGTCTTCCTCGGGTACACCGTCTGTCCGGAAGATACCGGAGCAGACTCCGATGCGGTCTTCTCGAGTAGGTGCCTAGTAGAACTTTTCCATACGACCATCACGGATGAGAGGAGCATACAATGTGGAGAAGTCATTGCCAGTGACTATGATTGGAACCCGGGGATTTTCTTCCTTGTTGTACATGCCGGGAAGCTGGACATTGGTTGGGTTATCAGCAATGTTCATGAGGGTAGCATTCACCATCTGATTGTTCACCGTGTATTGTGTTGTTCCACCAAGCCTACCCGCCCCTGCATCCAAGTCATTGATGAATAGGCAGCACATCTTTCCCTTCCTAATGATGTCAGCGGCCTCCCGATATCTTTGCCTGATCAATTTTGCAGGCTCTCCAGCGCTCCCACTTTCTAATTCTCCAGCACTCATCATGATGGGGCTGCATGTGCAGTCATTTATGAAAGAAAAAACACCATACATGCTAAATGTCAGTATTAAAATATTACAACAACAGACTAGTAAGAGAGATGATCAAAAGAAATTGACTCACTTGATTCCCATTTTAGCAAAGACAAGCTCACATTGGAATGACTTTCCTTGACCTTTGCCTCCCCATATACCCAAGATGAGAGGAACCTGTCACAATTATAGAAAAAATACCCAAATTTCTGGAAGATTGTCACAGACCATGTAACAAACACGTTACTTGTACTCTGCAATATTCGACTACCAACCTTAATGTTTGGCAAGTTCAAGAAATTCTTGGTGATGTGAACAACAACCTTGTCCATAAATGCAGGAGCGATGTAAAATCCATCCATCGTGTTATCAAGGTTGTATCTGGAAGGAGAATTCATTAGTGTTTTATGGTCAACATAATCTAACTCAAATAATCAAAACAAGAACAAATTCTCCAGATCCAGACAATCAATGGAATCAATCTCCAATTTCTACGTCATTCGAGGTTTGAATTACTATGGTTAACAGAAACAACTTGAACTTACTGTCGAAGACCAGTACTAATGTAGTCGTAGGAGCTCATGACAGCATAGTGTGTCCCCGAACCGGTGGGAGCTTGGAAAAGAGTATCCACCATTCCTTTTCCTCTAGTAATGTCCTGCTGGTCGTCCGAGGTATCAAAGGCTAGTCCTCCCCATCTGTCCTTAGAGGTCTGCTTCTCTTCATTGTACTCTGCAACGACCTTGAAATTACCAGAAGATACCCTCTTGCCGGTGATCTTGGATCTCACCCTCTTCAAGTTGTTGCCAAAGAATGCCGAACTCGGAACCGAAGCTCCGGCTCCTGAGCCATTCAATTTCAACTGCAAAAGCCATGACCTTTTCCTTATCCCCAATCAACTCAAACTAAATCACTGTTTCCATTCAAGTAATCCTAACTGGCCCAGAAAAGGAAAATTCATTGATATGCCTTTGATATAGGAAAAAGATCAGTTGAACAACTATAAATGAGAATGGCAGAGAAATATCCATAAAAAAGTGAGCAAATTCGAGAATGTAATCGCTGAAAGTAAAGCGACAAGGAAATTGAGTAGTACTCGTGTATTTAAAAGGGCGGGAAAAACAGAAGTACCGGTGCTATGTTAATAGCTCCTACAGCTGGAACCGAAGCAGCAACCATTGATTCCAGGAGTTCCAAACAGACGGTTGTGATGAGGTGAGAGGCTTTTAGGGGTAGAAGACGAAATGGAACCGCAACAATTTTTGGAGTGTCGCCTATGAGGGGGAAGAGAGTGAAGGGTGAGTGGGACTTTATAGCAGGATAGCAAAAGCGAAAGCAAAATTGGGAATCCTCTGGATTGGCTTAAGAATTCTCCTAACGACCACACAAGTGGCCGTAAATGACTGTATTAATTAGGTGGCTCGATCATGGGTGATTAGAAAAAGATTGGACGCCAGTTGGTTTCTGGAATGTGGGCTAGACTGTATAGATTTGGTTACAGACAAAATGGAGGCTTCTCGGAACTCAGGCTGGTTTGAGGTTGGGGTCTGAGCTTCTTTCCTCTCCACACAAAAATCACGCGCTAAAAGTTTCGAATTTAAAGGATAAATTAAGGTACATTTGGATTTAATTTTTTTAATTCATCTTAATTTATTTTTATATTTTTTTAATTTTTTATACAAAATATAAATTTCTATACACATTTTTTAAATTTCAATATACATTTTTCAAATTCTAATTCAATTTTTTCAAATTTTAAAATAATAATAATATTAAAAAATAAACTAAACTCATTTTAACTTATCTTATCTGTGAATTCAAACGAGACCTACATTTTATGCAACATATTAACATATGGGACATCCTATGATCTTCAAGTATTTGAAATGAAAGAATGTCATCCAAATATTGAAATATGATTAAGAAATTATTATATTATTCTTGAACTAAAAATTAAATAAATAAGAAGAGGAAGAAGGTCGGGGGCTCTACAATAAAGATCAATAATACTTAATTGATAATATATTGTAAGACCCAGCTTCAGAACCGAAAGTTTAGTATAAATATTAGTATCAATGCCAAGATCCTGATTAGATGAGCATTCAAGAGTCCAAAACTTCACATAATGCAGGTTTATTAGTATTTTTTGAGTAGAAAGACCTAGATGAAAAGTGTTGTTCTTCTAAAAGCCAAATTAATTGACTCACAATACAACTCATCACCACCCAAACCAATCGCGCACAACGAAAGGAAGAAATGCCAAAAAAATATGAAATAGGGAAACTTCGACTGTAGAGACTATATTGAAACTCCTAGCTAGTCATGTTTCTTGTGGCAATTATTATTATTATTTTTTGATATAGGGGTGGGGAGATTTGAACTTTCTTATCCTATTTGAAGACCAGTCTTTTATTGACTTTGTTGATTCTTTGTAATCTTACATTGGTGAAATTTGTAAAAAGGGACCAAGACTAAGGGCTATAAAAGGGGGGCCTAACCTCTTTGGTTTATTATACCAATCAGAAATTTATCTAATAATTTTTAATTTTTATAAAACTCTTCTATTGTCCTTTTTGTATGTAAAAAGAAGAGAGCTGAAAGTTAGAATTTTATTAGTAGGAGAAGTTTTTGTGGGTGTCGTTGGGGTGAGGAGAAAAATTGTGTGATTGTAATAATTTTTCACATAGTGTATTTTCTTCTCTAGGTCTGGTGGTTTTTCTCCTGTTTTGGAGTTTTCCATGTGAATTCTTGTATTGTGTTTATTTCTCTATTTTTCTTATTGTTTTGTCAAAAGTAAATTCTAGTGGGGGGAATGAGGTCCAGATTCCCAACAAGTGGTATCAGAGCCACTAGGTTCTTTTGGCGGAGTGGAGCTTCGGTGTGGTAGTATGGATATGTACGGTCTAAGGAGGTTCTATATAAGAGATTGAAAATTTTAAGTGTGTCCGTTGTGACCCTCCAATCTTTCCTGGGAATTTTGAAGTTCTGTCTAGGAAAGATCAGTCTTTTCTGGGAACTTACTTAGTGGGTACCATTCATTTCTACGGTAAAATTCATCAAAATTATGTTAGGAAGTAGAGCTTCAAATGCTATCAGATTTGAGGTGGAGAAATTTGATGTGAGAATCAATTTTGGCTTGTGGCAAGTGCAAGTCAAGGATATTTTGATTCAATCAGGATTACACAAAGCGTTGAAAGGTACACCAGTCCTTGAAGTCAGTAGTGGTCCAAGCGCTACTAGTGAAACAAATAGCAAATCTAGAAGGAGCGATGAAGATTGAGAAGATTTGGATTTGAGAGGGGCAAGTGCGATTCGTCTGTGTCTAGCCAAGAATGTTCTTGCAAATGTGCATGGAATATTCACGGCAAAGGGACTCTGGGAAAAGTTTGAAAAGTTGTATCAGACGAAAGGTGTCTCAAATCGAGTGTACCTGAAGGAGCAGTTTCATACACTGCGGATGAGTGAAGATACGACTATTTCAGATCATTTAAGTGTTTTCAATGGCATTGTCTCTGAGTTGGAATCTATTGGAGTTAAAATTGATGATGAAGATCAAGCCTTGAGGCTGATTTGGTCTCTTCCATCTTCCTATGAGCATATGAAGCTTATTTTGATACATAGGAAGGATAAAATAATTTTTTCAGAAGTTATTAGTAAAGTTTTTTCTGAAGAAAAAAAGGCTAAGTGGTAGAAGTAATGGTTCACCTGAGAACTTAGCAATGGTGACAGCTGGTAATTGGAAGAGGAAGAACTCTATGAAAAAGAAAGTAGTCTGCTTGGTGTGTGGACAACCTGGACACGTCAGAAAAAATTGTCCAAGAGGTGGAGCAGGTTCGGCAAGAGGCTCCAAGTCAGTAAATGGAGATATTGACAATGAAACTAATATCGCGTCTCTCTTTATAGAAGACAGTGTCTATTAAAAAGAGACATGTACATCCTCATGGCATGTCGATAATCCCAAAGTTGCCATGATAGATGATGTGTTAATGTTAGTTGTTCCACAAGTTTGCACACGGGCATTGGTTTGACATTGATGCAGGGTGTGTGGTGGAAATTCATGTCGATGACTGACGAACTTCTAGGAAAGCCAAACGTAGAAGTTGCGCCATAATTTTTCAGTAAGGTTATTTTCGATATGGGCTGAAGTGAAATGCTTAGAATTGGTTTATTCTGAGTGGTTATGTTTTTATGGTGGAGCATGATAACAAAAACTATGAAGATCCTTATGAAGATCTTTACATAAGCTTTGGTTTTGTATGAGGATTACTCTAATTTCTAGGTCCAATCCTTAAAAAGGATATAAGGTGAATAGGATTTCTAGAAGGTTTGGGTTTTGTGTAATGGTCTGATCCATATATGAGGTCTATGCTTTTAAACCTTTGTGTTTAAGTTCATTGGTCTAGCCCAAATCTAAGCTCATATCCATGGGTTGATCCTGAACTGTTTCATAATTGACTCTGACCTGTTTGACCATTAACTTTGACCTAGTTGACTGGTTTATCTGACTCGGTGCATCAGGTTGACCGATTGACCCGAATCCAGATCCCAACTTGGATCCGATATAGTAAAATAATACGATTTATTATTTTAATAATATATATTTTTAAAAAATATTTATTTCTCTGAATATCTCTATTATAGACATTATTTAATATTGTCTTGTTTATATGCATACTCATTTTCTTTTAGATATATATTTAGCGGCAATTCATGCATATGGATTAATAGAGAAATTAAAATGATATATATGTCATGACCTAAGTGACCTCTATCATAAAGATTTCTTCCTTGGTCTAAAAATATAACATTTTAATAAATTGCATCAAGTTACATGATCCATATCCACGTGAATAACAATCGGCCCAAAGAAAAATTGATATCTAGCCCGGTTATAAATGGTATATAGTAGTTAAATGTAAATTGAATAATTTTGGGATTAATCTATGCATTCATGAGTTGACTCAAAGGAATGCTATTGTTTGGTTCGGTCACAACTTTATATTATTTTGTTAACTAGCCTTATTGTTTGTTGTTAATTAATTGGACTTATAAAGCTTGTATGACCATAATTATGGTTTGGTTATGCATGCCGGGTTAAGGAGATATCATTCCTATACTTGGCAGGGTATTTGGGAGGCAAGGAAGTGGTTAGAGGCTAGCTACTAGTGGAGAATAGGTATTGGATAGATGGTAAATGTTTGGTATGATCAATAGATACCAGGTCACCATTCTTTTGCTTTGAAGGTGGCTGTCCGAGAAGAATTAAAACAGATATCAGTGAAATCTTTAATTGTGCCTCATCAGAGAATTTGGGATGTTAAAAAACTTGGGACTCTCTTCAATCCAAATGTGGTGGGGGATATTTTAAAGATTCATCTAATTTCAGTGGATTTAGAAGATAAGAGAGTATGGGCAGCTGAAAGAAATGGATGTTTTAGCGTTAAAAGTTGCTATAGATTGATTTACTCCAACGCTGGCTCCCAACTACTTGAATCATTCAATATGTAGCACCAAAGAACTATTTGGAAATATTTGTAGAAGATGAAAGTGCCTAATAAGATTAAAAATTTTGAGTGGCGCGCTTGCAAAAATGGTTTGCCTACAATGAAAAATTTAATGCAAAAGCGTGATGTGGAAGAAGCCACTTGTAAGCTGTGTTTAGCTGGGACATAAAATATTGTTCATGCTCTGATTCTCTGTCCTGCTTTGCAGGGATTGATTTTCTTATATGTTTTTGGTTTAAAAGGAGCCCATTATAGTTCCATTTTTTTTACATGGCTTTGGATTTGTGTTACTGTAATAGGTATGATTAGCTTGCAGTATTATTTAGTTTAGCTTGGAGTATATAGTTTCGGAGGAACAAATTTGTGAATGATCAAGTGATGCTTTGGCCTAAACAAGTTGCAAATAATGCTTTTGCCTTACTGAGAAGTTTTGGCCAGACTAGAGTGCAAACAAGAATTCAGTTGAGGAAGCATTTTAAATAGCAAAAACCACCTATTGATTGGCTGAAATTGAATGCAAATGGGGCGGTCTTTTCTGAGTTAGGAAAAACTAGAATAGGGACTGTTTTAAGGGACCACTCTGGACAGGTTCTTATGGCTGCCAATCAATCAGAATTAGACATGGATGGATCCAAAATGATTGAGTAAATCTTTTGTGGCATGCAGTTATGTACTATTATGGGGATTTCAAGGCTTTTGGTGGAAAGTGATAGTCTTATTTGTGTGGAAGCCTTGCTGAATAATAGCATGCACAACTCTTTGCTAGGTGGTTTATACCCTGAGATTAAGCAACTATCCTCTTGTTTTGATTGTTGTCAATTTTCTCATGTTTATAGAGAGGGTAATTTAGTTGCTCACAAATTGGCTAGATATGCCTCAAATGTTGGTAGTATTGTTGCTTTATGCTAAGATTGTATTCTAGACTATTTCTCTCAAGCCATTTGACTTGATAATTAGTGTCTTAATCATTTTCCTATTTATGAATGAAATTATGATTTCTATTAAAAAAAAATGTTCAAACACCTCAAAATCGTCGTTATTTTCACAAATGATTGTATGATCGGCTCAAATTTCTTAACATCTCCGCGTGCCAGCTCCTAAATTTCTAATTATAGAAACCTTTTTAGCAGGGATTAATGCTTCAGAGACGTTTTTTTACTTTTTCCGAGAACAATCCACAGGACAACGAACCACAAAATCTTGGTTTTTGACCTTTTAGCTTATCGCCCAAGTAGATAAATGGTTTGATCCCGTCATTACAATTTACCACCACCATGTCAGTCTAGGCATTAATTGGCTTACTTCCAATCATTCAGTCTGCCAGCCGGCCCCCAAATTCGGCATTAGACAACGCTTAAATCAGCCTGTTTAATTAATATAAGTTTCGTACAACACTAGAAACTGGATAATCAAAAGATTTGAATAACAAAGATATATATATATATATATATTTATATAGATGAAATAAGAGGTAGCTTGTACGTACGTACCCAAAATATATACCTGCAGGATGAAATATATAACGTGATCGACGTACGTACGTGCTCGAATATCATAGATAATGTACTAAATCTTTTTTTTTTTTTTTGGATTGAAGCGGATAATGTTCTAAATCTTGGTGGCAGAAAGCGTTGCATGTGAGCATAGCCCTCGATTGAGTCACATTCAAACTAAATACAAGATGGAAAAACTTCCTGCACGCTCCTTTGGCTCTTGATCAGACAGACCGTGTCATCAAATATATATGCATCGTACGTACTGGCCGGCCTGCATTAAAAGATATTTATATATATAGCGCCAAATTAGTTAAACAGTACTCATGCAGTCACAATATTGTTTGATGAAGCTTTTAGCATTGACTTTAATATTGGAATGTAAATATATATAGTTTTTGAATGTTGAAAAAGGAAAGATAAGTTGGCTTCGTGGGCATGCATTTAAAGCTGATCGATTGAGAGCCGCTAGTTATAAGATAAATACTAATAGACATGAGAGTGATGAATTAGCAGCTGGGAATGAATATTATTTAATTTCGAAGATATTTTTGGACTTGGTTATAATTTATTGGGAAACTTAGTCAAATTTTGGAGAGAAATGTTTTAAATTTTTAATTAGTTGCAAATTTATTAAATCATGATGTAATCGTATATTATATATTGCTGGTTGTATTAAGAAATTAATACAAAACTCTTATATATCCCGCCCGTTAACTAGCCACACATTTTGGAAATCCTCCATACCAGGATTATAACTTTTACTTAAAATCCACAATAATAAGAAGCAAATACAAAAAGTTATCCGAAATCAAATCATGTCTCAAGATTTCTTTCAGGTAAAATATAATAAACTAAATACTGATCACAAAGTTTCTCTTAACTCAGGCATGCAAATCTGTACTTATGTCACTGGGCACTTATCTCACATTTATCTTATAATTATTATAAGAAAATTGTTTATTTGCTACATTTTTATTAATCGTAAATAATTCATTTTAGTCACTAATAATCTATTTTAATCACTAATAATCTTTTTCATCGTTAATATTAGGTCATTAATAGTCTTTTTTCTTGTAATGAATTTGGCACTTTCGATCTATTCCAGTTGTCACAACGTCCATTAAATTCATCTGAAAATTAAAATGATGGAGAAGGGGCGTATGCATGATCCAGAGACTCAATAAACAGCAAACCTATAATAACATGCAAACATGAGCCACTTATAGATTGCATAATTAACAAGTTATATTTAAAAACAACAGTGATTGAAAAAAAAGGGCATGGTATTGACATCATAAACGCACTACAACACATAAGACTTTTTGTGTCGTTTGATAAGTCGCTATAAAAAACTTCAAAATCGTCACAAAAAGCCTTAAAATCGTCACAAAAGTCTCAAAATCGCGGCAAAAAGTTATTTGCCGCATTTTGAAGATCGTGGGTTAACCGCAGCTATTTAGACGTGACAATTAGCCTAATTTCTCGCGACAAATGTCTAATTTCTCATCATAATGCTATTATTTGCGGCTAGAAAATGTAGCAAATTATGCTACTATTTGCGATATAATTTAACTCTCAACAAAACAAAACGTAATTAAAAATTTTATTTGTTGTAGTGACAGAAAATAGAAAAAAAAAAGTGGCATGGCAGAGACGTTGTTGTGCATATTTGCAGTAAACTAAGCAGAACATAAGTCACTTATAAAATTAGTACACTCAAAATAGAGGCCATATTATTTACCCCATGGTAGGGTTGCACATTAATCTGTAGATCATAGTCAAGCAGAACATAATTAAGTCACTTTATCTCCAAAGCGACTGCATTCAGAACAAATTAATGACACTATTTCACAACTGTGTCATGTTCAAAATTCAAAGACAGGCTACATTAATTTTATACCCATGTCAAGAATCAAGATCATAAATCAGAGGCTACGTTTTACTCAAGTAGTGGCAAAGTAAGAAATCAGAGGCTACAACTTTTATATATACATGACATGTCAATTAGGTCATAATTAAACCAGATGCCACGTCTACACTTATGGCAAGGCCAAATTAAATTATTTTTTGTAATTACTGTGGTGGTGAATCTCGTAGTTGGGGGTCGAGAAAGAGGTCAGAGGGCCACAATTTTAAACCCGTGTCAACGTCATAAAATTAGAGGCCGCATTAATTTTACACACGTCGCAAGGTCAAAATTCCTAAGCCACTTACTATTAAAAGTTTTAATTTAAAACCTGTGGCGGGTCCTGGAAACAAAGCATATATATCAAAATCTTATGCGCCTCAGGATTTTCAAATACAATCCAATAATAGGATAATGTACTGAATAGAAAATATTAATTACATAATCATATTAATTATAATCGAGGGAGTTTTAATCATTAAAAAAATTAAACAAGTTTCTCAAAATCAACCTCGATTAGTTATTAATTAGCGTAAAGTCCAAGCATATATATAAGGGACATCTCTTAATTAAACTTTTTATTATCACTTAGTTTTTCACAATAGTACCAAAAATGGATATCAATAGTCACCTAAACACAATTAACGACATCCATAAGTTATTCAAATTTAACTAGTACCTCTAAAATAATAAGGTGAAACATACCAATTAATTACTCCACGAGAATAACCCCATCATGTCAATTCTTCTCATCCGGTACTACTGATCAAATTAGAGCCAACCAAAATAACTTCCAGATCAACTTTGCCTATCCGATGCATTCACACCTAAATTCTCCTTTCAATTTCAGCAACCCGGCCACAATGATTAATAGTACTTGATCAACACAATTTATTCTCAATCTTCGTCAGACTACGCTCAATACCCAATCTTTACTCAATAACCACTACAGGAAAATAAACTATTTCCGGCGAGCAAAAATCGCCGGAAATAGTTATTTCGGGCGACATCATTTGGCCACCATTTAGCCGCTGTTAGAAAGCCAAGAAATGGCTTTTCCGGCTACTATTTATATTGCAAAGAAAAAACTTTTTGCGGCGACCAATTGTCGCCGCTAAAGCTCTAATTCTTTTCATTGATTAGTTAAGCGGAAATGTTGCCACAAAAACTAATTAGCTGAAATGTGAAAAAATGTTGTCACAAATATAAAAAAATGTTTGCCACAAATAAAATAGACCAGATAGTCTTAAAATGGGTAGGTATAAAGATAATCTTAAAATGCATATTAAGAATAAAATAGCAGGATTTTAATTAATGTGATTTTATGTAATCTATCACATTTATTTATTTTAAAAAATAATTTTATAATATAACATCCCAAGTTATCAGTTTTTTAATTGGTGGCGATAGAATGTTTGCAAAATATCCTTCATTATAACAAAAATCAAACATTATAATTATTTATCAGATTAAATAATCTGTGAAATACAGTCTGAAAAAGAATTTTGACAAAACAACGTATATCATCAACATATCAAGCATGTCTAACTAGTCGATGGCAGCTTCATTGTCCAGCCTTTCAACATGCTGCACAGTACAAATCTGGAGTCTCTTCATCAAATCTTTGTAAAAAATAAGATCAGTCAGCTGTAAAAAATAAAAAATGTTAGTTGGTAAACAAAACAGAAATTAGGAGAATTGTTATTTTTCAGACCTTCTCCTCATTTTACATCATATGTTATAGGATTGATTCCCATACATCTGATGGGAGAATGTTTCAAGTAGTTACAGCAATTTTACTCTTCAGAAGTAGTTACAAATTAAAGAAATCTAATCAATGGAATGCCATCCCAAACTGCATAATTTTTCCACCAACAGCCTACTTCAAAGTATGCCAATTAGATTATACGATCTTAATTAACAAACTATTCCATAAATAATGAAAACCATTTAATTCCATTACCTTTAGGGCTGAAACCATAATTGTACCCTGTTTCCTACAACTATTCTATTATAGCTAATCATGCCCCAAGGCAGAGCACTTCAGGCACCCAACAAAATTCTGTATAGTGTTTCTAAATAGCATCGTTAAGTGAAAAAGAGTAACAAATTTTCTTTATTTCTAAATATGAAAAAAGTATTAAGTTCAGAAGTTATAGAACATGTTAAGAGGAAATGATTTGGACATGTTAAGAAAATATGATCTCTTCACTTGCATCACTCCAGACATGGGTCCTTCTCGGTGCACATACATGAAGTAGAATCCAAATGGGTGGAAAAAAGTTGGCAAGAAAGGCAGTTTCAAGGAAGGGAAAAACTAATCCATCAATCTTGAGATTACAGTATATATATATCATATATGCAACTCCATGTCATTTTCATTGCTTTAAACTATCAAACCTGCAATATTACAGGATATGCAACTCCATAACAGTGACAAACATTTCATGAGTTCTATTTATTTCAAGACTCCCTGCATGCATGAGTCCTTCTAAAAAAAATGTCTCCAAAGGACCAACTTTAGCATGCACAAAATCTTTTGCCTAGAATAAAATAGAACAAAAATATTGCATAGTTATTGCAGAGAAATGAATCTGAACAATAACTGCTGTTTCATCATTTTAATTTCACCGTAGGCATCAATATTTGCATTCATAAAACAGACATAACTACGACTATATATAGGGAATATCTATGACACTAATTCTATCTCTATGACTATCCATATACGAAAGAAACAAAAAAGAGATGTTTTTTTTAATTGTATTCTTTAAAGAGCACATCTAAAATAAAGAGCACATCTAAACAAAATACAAATAAAGAGTACATGTAAAATAATAATAACATGTTTGTACTGACATGGTTAACACACTAATCCATACCAAGAGATGAAAATCATTAATTTCTTTATCATATTTGTTTTTCTTTGATATCTTTTAGTTTTATTGAAATTGTAGGCTAGTGAGCTTGAAAACTAAGAGTCAAACAGAAAGGCCGCCAACAAGCTATCTTATTCCAAGGTAAGCAGCCAGCAGGAGAAGGAAAGGTATAAACCGTGGCATCTTTTAATAGTAAGGCAAACAAGAATGGTCCTGAAAAGAACCTGTGAGGATGACACCACAAGCCTAATTAAGTCGGGGAAAGCTATATGACATCAAATACTAAACTCCTTGATTTCTTACACACCTTAAAAACAGCTAAAATATAGTTATTCCAAAGAAAGATGCATGAAATAAAATTATGCATATTTCTTCGACAACAACAAAACGGAGATAGATTGAAATAAAATCAAGGACTAGCTATTTGCTCAGAACCAATCCAAAAAAAAAAAAAAGGAAATGAATTCACCAAAAAGATAAAGAGTAACAAGAAACTGACCATTTATTCAGAAATATCAGCTAAAAAGTTAGACAAAAACCAACCAACATTCTTCAAGTCATCTTTATCAAGTTTTGCATCTACAAAATTTAAAGACAAAATAGGCAACATTAATAGCCACAATAGTAGGAAAATGCGATAAGAACAATATATTACTTTAACCTTAATCTCCTTACCAAAATGAGTAACTAACTATGTAGGTCTATGAGTCTACACTTAGCATACTTAGCATACTTATATTCACATAACATTATTCATGTGTGGCTATTTATAGTAGTACTTATATTACTATTTATATAAATAGCACTACTTATAGTAAAATCTACTATTTATATGTGTGGCTGTTGCAACAGCCGAACTTTTCCCCATATTTTTTCAATATCAAATATTGAAAGTAGATTAACATCATGCAGACTGAGTAGTACTGTACTTTGGAACAGGCATGTATAGATTCTTGTGTAATTGATGGTCAAGCTGAAACATGAAGTGCGGGCCTCATGATCAGAACAAATTCTTCTGACTACTTAGTTAAATAATATTACTACTTCAAGGACAGATCATATCATTTTCTTTTGCTCTTCTATTTAACAATCCAGTTGCAGGTTAATTATTCTGTTTTCTGCTTTCAGCCAGATTTGTGCTCCTAAAATAAAATTCAAGAATTTCCATACTCCCTCCATAACCTCTTTTCACGTTTAGACCAAAATAAGATTGTTTCTAAAAAAAAACAGGGATTTCTTTGATGAGTTTTGGGGGTTTCCTTGAGAATACTACTAGTGGCAGTGTGGTAGATATTATACATAAATCATTATACATAAATCGTTTGGTTGCTAAGAGTCCTAAAGGATAAATGAAATTTGCAGTCAAAACTAAACCCAAATATTAAAAAACAGCAACAACATGCCTACCAATGCTCATCTAAATTTTTATTGTTCTTGGTTTGATGTTCTTTATGGTTTTCAAGAAGAGAGAGAGGCAACTAAATGGAGAGAGGGAGAGGAGCCCCATTGTCTAATTCCAGAGCGCTTCTGGAGCAGCATTGAGAGTATGTTCATTTCCATTTTCAAGACTCAAAGGAAGAGGCCATGGTGGAGTTCAACGAATGGAAGGGGCATGTGAAGGAAAAGGGCTTCGAATCCTCTTTCATAGATCAATACCACAAACAACTAATTGGCACTTCTGAAATGTCATGCCACATCATTGATATCCCATATAGCAGTGGAAAAATCCCAGAGAACATGGAATGCCTCAACTGTCACCGCGACATGGAGGCGTATAAGAGGTATTACTAAATAAACTCATGTGGTTGAATGTTGGCATCCGGAAGCTTGTTTGTAAGATGGTGTGTGTGACGTGACCCGGCCTTATATATTTGTGTTTAAGTTTTTAATTGGACTGTCGTGTGGATTTTATAATATAATTTCTTGGAGCATCATGCGTGCGTGCTGCATTGCATTGATACATTTCAAAATATCACTATAATAAAAATAAATATTCATAATATTTTAATTATAATTATTATAATTAAAATATTATGAATATTTATTTCTCATATAATGTAGGGTGGTAATCCATCGGTCATCTGGACTGGACTGGCAGCCTCAGAGCGGCTCTGCCAGCTAGCTAGCTAGTCTATTTAAAATTTGTATGAGACATGTCTATTTAAAATTTGTACGTATCATTACTCTTATATTTTATTGATTATTTATAATGGTGTGATGGTACACAGATACAATACATATCAATTAATCTATATAATTTGATAGTAAACAGTTACTGCATTATCTTATAGTTGATGTAATTTTTGATGATGTCAGAATCCAATAATAGTCTAATAGCCCATCTAATACTTAAAACGTTACAAAAAGGCAATATTTAATATTTTGTATGAGCGTTTATATGTCAATTTGAAGGAGAAGTGTGGCACTAGAGCCAAAGCCTTTCAGTTGAGGAAGGCTATATAATACTTGACAACATTTATATGCCCTCAAGCTTATCACATTTCCGATTTCTGATCACTAACAGGAAGTCCAAGTACATCAATTTAAAAGCTCAGTTTGGAGAGAGAGAGAGAGAGTCAAGATATCATTTTTCTTTCTTTGATATATCTGAATAGTACTAATGGGTTGGAGATATGGGGGAGGATTGCTCCTTATCATAACTATTACCATTATGTGGTCACCTCTGCAGAAATCACTCAGGTAAGTCTATTTCTCTCTATGGCTATCTGTTAAAAATGGAATTGTGTCATTGTTTTTTGTATGGATGTTGTGTATTTTCTAAGTAAAGGATGAAAATTTTTGGGCGAGAAACTTGCAATAAGTAGCATTAACAATGGACAGAAAATGTCGACATCTTGTGTATTTATATAAACGAGAGATCATGGATCGAGCAAAATATCTGACATGATGATTGTCCTTCTTCTAGTTGGACCAAACTGATGGTGATTTTCCATTGCTAATTCTTAACAATAATATTGAGGTAGCTAACAGCAGAATTAGATGATAAATTATGACTGTCAACTTCATTATTTTTTTATAACATTCTAAAATTTATCTGCTGGCATCTTGGTGCTCTGTTTTCCAGCAAATGGAAGTCAAGCTTTAGCTTAACCCTTGGTGAGGCACGCTAACAAGTCACCAGAGGAAGACTGTATATGCTAAATTAATGAAATCAGGTATTTGATTTTAAATTTTTATGTTCTGTTTTAGGAAATTTTCAGTTATGAGAATTTTAAATTATATGTATTTTAAATTGTTCTGTATGGAAGTTTATGTAACAAGTCACCAGGAATGTATGGAAGTTTATGTAAAAATTGGGGGAAAAAATAAAGTAATTAAATTAAATATCTAGGCAGGGCAGTAAATTAAAGAAAAAGGCAAGAAAATTGCAAGACTAGTGATCAAGTGCATAAATCGATGGCTACGCCTTCAGAAACAAGCATTAACCAAATATATTCAACTTATTAGGTGTTTGAAGATATACTTGACTGAATCTGAGTGCGTGTTGTTCACCAGCGAGCTGAAGATTGCCGTCGACGATGGAACTCTCCTGATACAAGTTTGCCAACGCTGCTCGGTTTTGAAAGTTGAGAAGACAACAGCGAGAGAGAGAGAGAGAGGGGCGGAAATCAGTCTCTCATAACTCACCAGAAGACGATCACAACGAGGAAGAGAAGGGGGAAATCAATCTCAAATAGCGGTTTCGAAAGTTGAGAAGACAACAACGAGAGAGAGAGAGAGGGGCGGAAATCAGTCTCTCATAACTCTCCAGAAGACGATCACAATGAGGAAGAGAATGGAGAAATCAATCTCGAACAGTAGACGAATAGTAGACGAGAGCGAGGGAAAATGTGAGAGCGAGGGAAAATGAGAAAGCGATGGGTGAAATGCGAGTGAGGAGACGAGGGGGGCAATGCGAGAGACGAGGGGGAAGGGGGAGGAAACGAATGAGGAGTGGATATAGTGAATTATTTCTGGCTATAAGCCAATAATTTGATCAGAAGAAAATAAAAAAATTATTAGAGGCTATATAGTATATAGCCGGAAATTAAATAGCCCTATTTGCTATTATTTTTTGTAGTGAACCAATCCACCCAAAGATCCACTACTCCAACACACAATCAAAAACGGCAAAACCCCGTATTAACCATGTGCAACGTCCCGACGCTACAAGACAAAGGAATATTCGTGACAAGTTATTTGTAATGAAAATGATTATTTATTATGAAAGTAGACTTATTTTAATAAAAAATAGTCATTTTGATAAAAAAAAAAATTAACTATAGATAAATAATTTTTTTATAGTATCATACTGCCATCAAAAACATATTTTGAGAGGCAAACCTTAACCATGCAAATAAGCAAGTCCACTTGCTAATAATTAGGTCGTGATGATCATACCATCATGATTCTCTTTAAGTTCGTGAGTTAAAGCTCCATCGGTCGTTCCTATTTAGATGATTTCTTACTATATATAGATATTCTTTCTTGTTCTATATATTCATTTCCCACCAGGCACAATGAGTTATAAGCTAATTACAGGCGAAAGAACAGATATATGTTTCTAAATTGAATTAGCTTCCCAAACTACTAATTAATTAGGCAGCTTCTTACAGCAAAATTAGTACTGGTAATCAATTATCCATTACGATCATGCATATATATATATATATATATATATAATGATCTCTTGAATGAAATTAATAGTAGTCGATTCAACAAAATAATATATATATATATATATATATGCATCTGTGAATGATCTCAAATTAATAGTAGTCGATTCAACAAAATAATATATATATATATATATGTATATATATATATATGCATCTGTGAATGATCTCTTGAATGAAATTAATAGTAGTCGATTCAACAAAATACACCCTTTACTCGAATTCATACACAGAGTACACCAAAAGATTAAATTTCTATATATAAGCAATATAAGTAATTTTACATTATGTGGATGAACATGCAGCAATTATAAAAACGTCAGAGATATACAAAGAATGACAAAGCCAACTGCAAATTAATTATAACGAAGGCAGACATATTGCAACACTGACATATTTTTCTTGGACCATTATTAAACACAAATGCTAAAAGAACACGTAGAATTTGTTTCTCTTTCCTTCTTTAATTAACAGATTTTTGGTGCGAATATAAGTATTAATTTTAGGAGCAAATATCAAGACCGATATGATATTTGATTGATAGACTAGTACTGGAGATGATCGTGAAGAGTTCGAGGAAAAAAATAATAATAACCTCAACCGGCGGCGTGCGTATATTCATGCTCACTTCCAACTTGAAAAGAATTTTTTCGTACTCGCTATCGATGCCTCTGCACGAGGCTCAGGCCCTAACCGAAGTTCAAGGTCCACTTCTGCAATATTACTATGCTGCGAAGCATGAGTTCTCAAGTTGTACTGCATCATCTCCTTCTCTTCAGAATTCCCGCCTCCGAAAAAACTGGGAAGCTGATGAGACTTTTTGTTAATGGCTTTTCCCCTATAATCCACAGAGCTAGAGCATGGCTTTTCAAAACTGCAACCTTTTTATCCGGATCCCCAGACCCGAGTTGAAATAGAATTAAAGCTTCATGATGAGGCTGGTCATGATCGACAGTGGGAGCAGATGTTGTTATGTCCATAGACAGCGAGTTTTCATCCTCGGCTTGTTTGAGTTTGGCCTTGTCCTTTCGATGGATATTCATGTGTCCCCCAAGAGCCTGTGCATTTGAGAAGCCTTTCTCGCAGAAACCACAGACATACGACCTAATTACTTCCATGGAGTTCTGGTCATGATCTGAGCTCCATTGCATGATGGTCCATCCAGCTCATGTTTTTTTTTTGTGGTCCACCCAGCTTTTTTTTTTTTTTTTTTAAATTGAATGATTGAGTTAAGTTTAAACTAAATAGAAAAAAAAAAATAGAGAGAATATGGTCCACCCAACTAGGGCTATAAAATAAACAAGCTACTTGATAGGCAATTCAATCTCGACTCGATAAAACTCGAAATCGGCTTGAATTATATATTAAATAGGCCAATTGTAAGCATAAAATTAGGCTCGATAATTAAACGATACAACTCGTATAAAACTCGACCGACTCGATTAATGTTTGCGAACAAACTTGTATGTAGCTTGTTCGACTCGACTCGTTTAATGTTCGTGAACAAATTCGTATAAAGCTCGATCGACTTGTATAAACGCATGAACTTGACTCGTATATATTTTTACACATATAATACAATATATATTTTTTATAATATACATAATGATGTATATAGACTAATATACATAATTTATAAGTCAAACATAATTTATTAAGTCAATATATAGACATAATTATGTATATAGTCATTAATATATATTAATATATGAAAGAAAGATGGTGGTTTTGGTCTACTAATAGTATTATAATTCAAACAGTCATATACTAATACAATAGACTATAGAATATAAATTTATAATAATGTAGACTATTAATAATTTATCACTAATTATTAAGCTTAATTCTTATTACTTTATGTATAATTAATCACTTATAAGTTTATAACTAGACTTTAGTTTTATTTCATTCATAAGAGTAATATTAGTATTAGTACCATACCATATGGCATATAGTAGTAGTAGCATTAGTATTAGTACTATATAGTAATAGTGAAACTATAATTATTAATACTACACTATATATTATACTATATTAATAGTATATTAATATAGTATATGCTATATACTATATTAATAGTATTACTAATTTACTATTAGTATTTAATAGTATATATAATTAGTATATTACCATATATAAATTACCATTACTAATACTACTACATAATTACATTACTATTACTAGCATAACTATAGTCTATATTACTATTACCGTTAGTCTATTACTATTATATTATATATTATTTATAAGCCTATACTCTATACTAAGAATTAGTAACTTTTATGTAACTATTAATTTTACTATATAGTTACTATTATTAACTATAGTTATAGTGATACATTAGTTAGAATGATCTAGTTATGGTGATAGTATTATTAGAATGTCTATTATTAAACATTAAGTTCATATATCTTATAAGTATTAGTATTATAATCTATATTATATACATATGTTGGTTTATTAATAAATATATAGACTAATATAGTATTATAAATTATTAGTTTATTAGTATTAATTTATGAAGTAGTATAGTCTTATAATTATAGTATACTAGTATTGTAAATGTATAATTAAATTTAGAGAGTTATATATTATTTATTAATAGCTTATATTATGCATATAATTTGATAGACTAATAGTATTGAAAATATACATAATTTAAATATAAATAGTATTATAAACTTATAGGCTAGGTCTATAGATTATTAATATACATATATCATAAATTATAATCAGAGACAGATCTGAGCCATTTGATCATGAAAACAAGATCCAAGCTGTTGATTTTAAATACCACAGCTTTCATTTTACAGTCGTTCGATCTATCTAAAATTTGATCTCATCCGTTGATTCAAAAAGGTCAATGTCTAAATCTGTGCCATTGGATCTAAATCCTAGGATTAATCTCGGCCATTCATCTAACTTATATAAATACCATACTTTTCTCTCTTCACCCTCGTGTTACACCGTCTCGGTCTCTCACAGTCCCCTCACTTCTCACTTTCGCGATATCATTTTCGAAACCCTAGCTTTGTACGTGATCTCATCGACCTTAGTTGATTAATCCATGAAATGTTTCGAATAAAGTCTTGAATCAAGGCTTGATTCTTGATTTTTTAGGGCTTATTCTGTGTCTGGGACTCTAG
Organism: Platycarya longipes; assembly: GCA_036559045.1. Lineage (NCBI taxonomy): Eukaryota > Viridiplantae > Streptophyta > Magnoliopsida > Fagales > Juglandaceae > Platycarya > Platycarya longipes. Next base: position 40,612,661 of record CM071797.1, read on the forward strand.
GATTCTGCGAGACAGTCGACATCTACGATTGCTTAAAACCCTCGCATTCGCAGATGTTGACTTCGGCCAATTTTGTTGACTGCAATCTCACTCTCAGATATGACAGTCAGCTTTGACAGAGGGGTTCATAAATGCTGGCATTTATGACTCCCAACCAACTATATATCTGATTCCATGGTTCATGATTCTCTAGTTCTATATTTGGTTTGTCCATTAGTCAATTAAGCATGTTACTTTCATGTTTATGTCGATTTTGTTGGAAAGTTTGGAGATTTGATCCTTGACTCCTTTAAGCCTTTAACTATTCGACTAGGGTTTTCCTGTTTCTATTCATGTTTCTAATTATTAGAGTATTTTTTAATTTATGGTTCTCTCCTAATTATTTTTGGTCTCTAGTATTGTAGATCTAATCATGTTTTTGGATGATGGTAATTTTGTAATTGTATTTGTAAATCCTAGTAGGTCGAAATGGTGTGACAGCTTGACTATCTCTGTGACTCTGTCTCTGTTTATGTCCTCAATCTATGATATCGATGTATTGTAGATCTAATCATGTTTTTTCATGTTTATAAATCCTATTGTACTTGCACTATACTATCTATTTCGAGCTTTATAAATTAAAGCTGTCATATTGGAAATTGCAAAAATTGAAGAAAAAACCTTTTGACTTGGGGAGAACTTACAAGCAAACCGTGTTTTGCGTTTGAAAGTTAAAGCAAAACTTGCAATTTACAACGCAGTGAGCCTGTGAGTTATACTTACTGTTGCTTGATCTGGTTCTTGTTTTATGTCTGTTGAAAATCTGTAAACATGATTTTCTTTAACATGTTTATGTAATTATGTGTTTATAATTTGTTTTGTTCTGTGTTTATAAATTGTTATATTCTGTGCTTATGTGTCTATGAAATGGTATTTTTTGTTTATATGACTATTTTCTATTATGTGTTTATGTGCTTTCTTGAAACTGCTTTGGTTGATTTTAAATGATTATTCATGGTTCTTACTTCAACTATTTAACCTTATTCAACCTGTCCTTTATTTATATTCTTGCTTCAAAACTTAAAGCATGCTTTCTTGAAACTGTTTTGGTTGATTTTAAATTATTATTCAAGATTTTTTCTTCAATTATTTAATCATGCCCTCTTTAACAAGAGTTGGTTGATTAATCTTATTCAACTTGACCTCTATTTATGTTCTTGCTTCAAGACTTAAAGCATGCTTTCTTAAAACTGTTTTGGTTGATTTTAAATTATTATTCATGATTCTTGCCTTAACTATTTAATCATGCTCTCTTTAACATGAGTTGGTTGATTAATTTTATTCAATCTGTCCTCTGTTTATGTTGTTGCTTCAAGTATGAAATGTACTAGTGTTTAATATATCTTGGTTGATAAATATTATACAATTTGTTCTGTTTTTATGTTGTTGAGGTGCCTTACTTCTGGAGGCACATTGAGCCTCTAAGGCAAGATTGTATACTAAAACTGTTCGAGTCAAATTAATTTGACTTTAACATCTATTTCAGTTGATTTTAATCAACTATATCAGCCTTGCTTTCTAGAGGCACATTGAGTCACCAAGGCAAGGCTGTTTTGGTAACCTGTTTGAGTCATATTATTTTGACTTTAACATCTTTTAGTATCATTGCCTTCTAGAGGCACATTGAGCCACCAAGACAAAACTGTTTAACAAAACTGTTGGAGTCGTATTATTTTGTCTTTAACATCTTTTAGTATCATTGCCTTCTGGAGGCACATTGAGCCACCAAGGCAAAGTTGTTTTGATTTTTGGTCAATATTTATATGCTTGTTGTATGTTTTTAGTTTTGTGCTTACAAAATATTAGACCCTAGCAAATGGGTGATCCAGTGAATGAAGTTGATCTGGTAGAAGGGTATGAAAATGAAAACTCGATTGGGATTAGCTTAGTAGAACCCATATTTGATAATGATGGAGTCGAGTCAACTACTCAGGCCTTTAATATTGTGTCTACTGAGGGCCTTTCCACAAACGTTTAAATAGTAGCCTATGAAAGAAAGAAAAGAAAGAGGACTTCTAATGTATGGAATGATTTTGTCGAAGTTGATAGAGATGGGGTTAAACAGCCTCAATGTAAGTGGTGTAAAACATTGTTTAAAGCTTCTCGATCAAGTTCTACAACTATACTATGTACGCACTTACTAACCTGTTTGCCATACATGGGGTCTAAGAAAAAATAAAAAGTCTTAGCAGTTGAGTCTAAGGAGGCGAGTGATGGTTTTACTATTTCAAACTTTACCCATGATCGTAGTAGGGTCCGAGAGATTGCCTCTCATATGATATTTTACCATGAATATCCATTCTCTTTAATGGAATATGTGTTATTTAATAAATTCATGAGTGCAAACACTTCATATTGGGAAATATGTCTCGGGCTGCTGCAAAGAAAGAATGCACGATAACTTATGAGAATGAAAAAACAAAGTTAAGGGCTTTGCTTAAGCCCTTGAATAAAGTTCATATCACAACTGACATGTGGACTTCTTGTAAAAAACTTTCATATATGGTAGTGACATGTCATTTTATATATGCTGATTGGCATTTTCAGAGTCGTGTGTTGAATTTTTGTAATGTGCCACCTCCACATTCTGGCCTTCTAATTGTTGATGCTTTACAAAAGTGTTTCCAAAATTGGGAGATTGAGAATAAAGTTAGTAGCATTACTGTTGACAATGCTAGTTCTAATGATATTGCCATTCGGATATTGAAAGATGATTTTGGGTTGAAGAAAACATTGTCTGTAAGTGGGAAATTGTTTCATGTACGTTATTGTGCGCATATAACAAATCTACTTGTACAATATGGACTTGGGGAGATTAGGGATATTGTTGATTGTATTAGAGATGGTATAAAATATCTGGTAGCATCAGAGAGTAGGCTAAAACAGTTTAGTGAAATTGCAAAACAGTTGCAATTGCCCTCAAAGAAACTGATTTTAGATGTGCCTACAAGATGGAACAACACTTATTTAATGTTGGATGCTGCATCTCAGTTCAAAGAAGTCTTTCCTAGATATAGTGATAGAGATAGATGTTTTGAATGGGTTCCAACTGTTGAAGAGTGGGGGCAAGTTTAAAATGTTTGTCAACTACTAGCTATTTTCAATGAAGTCACCAATGTTGTTTTCGGAAGTGATTACCCAACAACAAAATTATTTCTTTTTGAAGTTTGGAGAATGAAAGACTTATTAGGTAAAAAAAAAGTAGAGATAAGAATGAATACATGAAATTAATGGTAAGGAAAATGAGTGCTAAGTTTGGTAAATATTGGGGAGAGTGTAATCTATTGATGTCAATTGCTGCAGTGTTAGACCCCGATTCAAAATGGTCCTGATCCATTTTTGTTTTCCTTTCATTTATCACGGGCCGGACATTTTTAAGAATATTGATCATGTCTCTCAAGTGTTGCATGAGTTATATGAGGAGTATGTTAATAAACACAATTCAACTCTTGAGACACAAAGAGAGCAGGATAATGCTTGAATGAATGTATTTGGTTCTGCCTCAAGTGTTGGGACTGGGAGAAGCATGTAGAGTGGCCAGTTATTATTTAAGTCTTTTGTTAGAAGTGTTGATACTGTGCAGCCTAGTAAATCAGAACTGAACAATTATTTAGAAGAGAGTATCTATATTTGTGAGAGGGTTCAGATGCAAGTTTTGATGCCTTGGATTGGTGGAAAACAAATAGTCTCAAGTTTCGAACTTTGTTCAAATTGGCCCGAGATATATTGGCTACACCGATTACCACTGTTAGCTCATAATCAACATACAGCACAGGAGTTAGAGTCATAGATCCACATCGAGCTTCATTGTCATATGAAACTGTCCAGATGTTGTTATGTGGATCTGATTGGGTCAGAGCATTATATGGGCTTAAAATATCATCAACAAATTTTGTAAGTGTAATCTATTTATTTGAACTGCCTATTGCTATTTTACTATTTTATACTTACTATTATTAATTTATTTACAAAAATACTAACTACTGATTTTTTTTTTCTTGTCAATAGACGGAGGTTCCATCAGAAATTCAGATTCTTTTGCCATAGCCATAGGCCCATACAGACTCAGATTCTATCTTTTTAGCAAGTTTAATCTATTTTGCATTTGGGCAATTCTCTACTTTTACCTGGTCTATTTTGGTTAATCTATATGATTTGCTATCTTAACGCAGTACAGTTTACTTTGTAATATTTGGACAGTTTGGTTGTTCTATCTGAATCTATTTGGGATGATATGAGTCATGACAGTTTAGGTAATTTCTAAGTTCTAACTCCTCAGTATCTAGATTTCCTAAATTTCTTTAAATGGCAAATTAAATTTTGCATTGCAAACATCCCTTGACAATATTACTAAGTTAAAAGTACTTGAGTAATTTTGCAAGGGAATAAAAATTATATTAATGTTTTTTATTGTATTAGTGTGTGCAGGTTTTCATGGTGATTAACTTCAAGTTTGGGAACTTGTTGACTTCAGTCATGATGAATTCAGATTTTGTATAAGTTTGGTAACTTCTAGTCATTGTGTATTTTGTTGGTAATTAAGCTAATTTTGTTTAACAAAAATTAGTGAACTTTTGTATGCCTATTGCTACTACAGCCTGCTGCTTTATATATGACTTATTGTGTCATGTTGATTTTATTTTGGTAACTGCATGAGAACTTATGAGTGTATTTCAAATTTTTGTAAGCTACATGCTAGTTGGCAAATTCAATTCTTCTTGTGTGACTTGTGTCATGTTATTTTGGTAACTTGACTAAACTTGTTTGAAATATGATTTTGTTGTCAACTTGTCTTGTTGTTTTGGTAAAACTCTTTTGATAGTTGCCTGTCTGCTAGTAGTATTACAGTATGCTAGTTCTAACTTCTAATGCTACTACCTGCTTTAACTTGTTTTGGTAACCTATTTGAAATATGTTTGAGATATGCCATTTATTTTTCTTGCAAATTAAGTTTTGCATTCCTATTAGACATCTCTTGACAGTATACTAAGATAACAATACTTAAGCAAGGGATTAAAAATCTATTAACAATTTTTTTAGTGTATTAGTGTATGCAGGTAGCAGAGCTAACAATGTATCTGGTTCTGGGCTATATTCATGAAGACTGGACTTCACTGATTTAATTTTTAGAGTCATTTCTTATTGTTGTAAAGTTATTTTTCATTCACTAGTTTTATTAGGAAGTAAATGTCATTTAATGTAATAATGCAAAGGGTATCTCTAGAAGGCATCGTGATGTAAATTTAAATTTAAATTGCTATTATTCTCCTTAAAAAAAAAAAAAAACTAGTTAATTGAAGTTGCTAACAACAGCAACAACTTTAAGTTGCTATTATTTATTTTATTTTAGTTGGATTAAATTGAGAGTTTGAATTCCTAATGTGAGACGTTTTCATTTTGTAACGTCATAGAGAAATTTGCATATCAGGAAAGGGATGATGGTAAATGAGCCGAGCTCGAGTCGAACTTGGGCTCGGCTCGTTAACATAACCAAGCTCGAGTCGAGCTCGAGTTTTGATTTGCTGTAAATGAGTCGAGCTCAAGCATTAGCTTCGGCTCGGCTCATAAACGAGTCGAGCTTGGGCTCGACTCGGGAGCAAAACGAGTCGAGTCCGCATACTCTAAGCTCGCTCGAACTCGGCTCGTTTGCAACCCTATACCTAGCTCATGTGCTCGGAAAGAATTATCGGACATCCCTTATTGCCTTGTCGGCAATGAATGTCCTGCAAATACAAACCATCTGGACTGAACAAAATATCTACTTTGCTCAAATATTGATCTCTTTAAACTCCATATTGTGAGGCTAAAATCATGAAATTCTACATCTTGGACAACTAAAGATCATGATCTAATTCACCTCCTCCTGAGGAATTAGGGTTTTGAGATAACTCAGGGTGCAATAAGGAAGGAAATTATGAAAAACTATATTAATGAACATTAAGCTAGCCAGTTTCTCCTCTGCCACCGAGAAGGGAGATAGGAGAAGTAGAGAAAGAAACAAAACTAGCATCCACCTCTCTGTTCGTTGTGAATATGTCCGAATTCGATCGATCAACGGTCGACGTAGACGGAAACGAGTGCACAAAATCATCGAAACCCTCTACAAGATCATGACCCTTGCCTCCATTAACGTACTCACCTGGCGCCTTCAAGTTGTCCGAGATCTCAACCTCTCCTTCCAAATACCTCACCACTTGCCGCATGCTTGGCCGTGCCATTGGCGTGTTGTTTGAACACATGAGCCCCAACTTCAGCACCATCACAACCTCAGCCTCCTCGTACTTCCCATTCAGCTTAGGGTCAATAACATCAAGAATCTTCCCTTCTATGAATCTGTCCCAGACCCAATCCACCAGAACTAACTCCTCCGGCGTTTCCGCGTTCTGCTCAGTCGGCCTCCGACCACAGGCAACCTCAAGCAACAGTGCACCAAATGCGAACACATCGGAGCTTGTCGTGGCCTTGCCTGTTCTAGTCAGCTCTGGTGCAAGATACCCTAAAGTTCCCACCACCCGAGTCGTGCTGGGGTTCGCGCCGTGCTCGTACAGTCGAGCAAGCCCAAAATCGCCAAGTCTCCCGTTGAGTTCACCGTCGAGCAACACATTGCTAGCCTTTACATCTCTGTGAATCACGACCTGTTCATAGCCCTCGTGTAAGTACAGAAGCCCAGAAGCGACATCCTTTATGATCTTCAACCTTTGCTCCCAATTCAGAACTATTATCGGCTCATCGAACAAGAACTTGTCTAAGCTCCCATTAGCCATGAAATCATACACTAGAAGAAGATCGCCTCGTCTGCGACACCAGCCCAATAACTGAACCAAATTCCGGTGGCGAAGCCGACCGATGCTGGCTATTTCCGCCACGAATTCCCGCAGACCCTGTTTGGAATCGTGCGAGACTCTCTTCACCGCAACCTGGATCATCGAATTTGGAAGCGTCCCTTTGTAAACTCGACCGAACCCACCTCGACCAAGTAGCTCTCTGTCTCGAAAACGTTTGGTTGCTTTCTTCAGTTCTTGGTAAGAGTAACGATGTGGCCCAAGTTCGAGTTCCCAATCCTCGATTACGTCGGCGTTCTTTATCTTCCTGAACAGGTAAAAGCCAACGGAGATGGCGGATAGTAAAAGAACGACAGCTGAAACATAAACCCCCACTAAAAGAGCTGTGCGCTTCTTCTTGGGTCCGGGTAATGACGGTAGAGAAGAGAGATCAAGGGCTGCTGCTTGGCCGTTGATCTTGAGGCTCCAGCCCAAGATGCTGTGTGAGCAAGCGAGCTGCAAACCCGTCGAAGCAGAGAACCCAACGAACATAAATTCCTGAAGGATCTGCGAGAGATCTACTTTAAGTGACAAGAGTGGCTTACTGGGTTTTGAAGAAAATGGCGAAACCGAAACGTTGAGGACATTTTCAGCTGAATTGTAGTCGATCCAAGCTAGAATAGCACTCCCGCTCTTGAGGTTTAATTCTTGTTTGGTTGAATCGCTTGTGAAATATGCTGCGGCGGCGGAAGCGTTGGATTTTAAGCTATTGATGTCGACGCCAACATGGTTGTCGTTTATGTCTCCGAACCCGAGGTCTTCAACAGTGTCGAACTCAACAGCTAAGAGATGATTAGAGAAATTGCCGATGTTGCTGGAATTAAGGAGGCCGAGGTACTGCGGGGGCTGAGCGCTAGCATTAAGATTATCGGAAGTGGCGATTGTGAAAGCGAGGCCATGGCCGCCGACCTTAGGATACTGGGGGACAATAGCGAAAGCAAACGAGGTGGAGAAAGATAGAACTTTACCATTGCTAGAGTTCTTGAACCGCAACGGCGAGTTAAAGAAGGCGTGGCCCAACAACCGAACGGTGTCGTTGGTTAACTGAAGAATGCCGGATTTCTGGATCTTAGCGTTGCCGTCTAAGGTAAAGTTGTCGGTGCTCACATCTTTGAATCCCCGAAAGATGAGCTCCGTAGGCTGGGATGAAACTGGCCGGATTGAAAGGAAGATAACAACACAGAAAAATCTAAGCATCTTGGCCACTGTTTGGTACGAGATTGATCGAGGCATTCGGAAATAGAATTTAAAAGGGTTGGAAATCAAGTCGGAGTAATTTCCAGACCAGTAAAGTCGTTGAAGCCAGATTTAATTTTATGACAGGAAAGAGTGATGTGATTCGAAGAAGGAACTGACTGCGTACAGCAATTAGACAGTCACATGTAAAAGTTTACGAGAGAGGAGAGAGAATCTTTGTGGATATATATGCTTACCAAAAGAGGAAGAAAATGAAAAACTCTGGAAGCCTGAATTTACCAAAAGAGGAAGAGATCTCTCACCATGGAGGAAGAGAGGCAGAAGATTCTCTATCTCGGTGAAGAACTGAACAGTTCAAAATTGTGAGGTCTAGATACTTTGGATACCATCTTATCCCCTACAAGCGTGCATCAAAAAGGGAATCTTTGTAGATACTTTTTTTTTTTGAATAATAAAATGAGATAATTTTAAATAAAAATTAAAAATAAAATAAAATAAAATATTATTTAATTATTAATTTTTAATATTATTATTATTTAAGATTTGAAAAGTTGAATTATTTATTATATTTATATAAGAATTTAAATAAATTAAAATGATAAGATGAAATAATATAAAATCAAACAAGTTTATATTTAAATAAAACTTAAGTTTACTACATTTTTCTTTAATAAAAGGTCTTACAACATAACACATTAATTATATTTTATGGCACATTATTTTTTTTGCTTTTAATGACAAATGGAGTACTTTAGAAACTTCAATAATGTATCTTTTTTTAAAATTTTTGTAGATTCAAGCTACCTATGAATCATGATAAGGGTTAAGCTAAGTTAGACTTGGGTGTGGTTTTCGAGTATTTTGATATTGAGGACTGTTTTGTAGGTACATAGGTGACGGATGCCCTAAGGCCACTATGTGTGATCCCGCTGTGTTCCCCGTCTGTCGATTGTGAGGTCGCCTGGAGTCTTTTGCCGAATAGAGGGATGCGTGATTGTAATGCACGGGGTATGGTTTTCAAACATATCCTTGCTTCAGGTGGATCCTTCTCCGTCGGTGGTATCGTCGGTGATTTTGATAGTGGATCTGGGGTTGTTCGTGATCTTCTGGCCTGCTGTGGATCACTCATACCACGCGCTACCCTAGAACTGTCTGTTGTTGTTTTTCATTGTGTTTTATTGATGTTTTGTTGTATTTATTAGTTGTTTGTATATTTCGTTTGTATAGAAAAAATTTTAAATAAAGAAATAATGTCTTGGACTTTTAAGTCTGTGGAATCTTAATTCTCTCTTGTTTGAGGATGAGATTGTAGTTACTGCCATCGACAATACTTAGTCTCTCAGATTCTTATCTGAAGAGATTTAGAAGCTGTACGGCAATATGTATTTAGTTGACTGTTTGATTACATTGCTTTTTACCCTTTTAGTTTAAATGAAGTGAAACTATTTCTTAAAAAAAAAAAGTTAGACTTGGGTGACATCACCGAAAGACAAAAGATAAAAACCAGCTGAACCCCTCCCTACATCAGTGATAAGCCGTGGAAAAATAAGCACGGCGTTAGGTGAAGAGGTGCACAAAGAGCTATTGGACTCATTGCTAAATCCATTAAATATAAGTTTAATGATTTTATTTAATATTATTCTATATTAAACTCATTAAAAATTCATCAACTCAAATTTTAAATTAAAATATTTAAGCATCATCTTTCATATTTGAATAATTATTATTCACTCATCAAAATATTTTTTATTATTTTTTTAATATGTTTATTGAATGGATAAATTATATATATGTTTGTTGGTTTCATAAATTATATATTATTTTATTATTATTTTGATGAATATAGTAATGAATCCAATGTAGAGTTATGGATGTAGAGGCATTGGCTTTCCATCAAACTTATACTTTCTATCAAATTTTGAATGAAATTTTGATATAGCCAATGTCAATGCTCGAACAGCATCTACATTCCATCTTTCAATTTTTTTTAAAAAATTTTAACTAAAAACTCCACTCTTTATAAGTTTTTCCTAAATTTTATTCATCTTTAAAAGACTTCTTATATTCTGTTTTCTATATTATCTCTCATCTATTAAAATCATATTTTTCACATATTTAACTATTCTCAATTAAATATATTTAAAATTTGATATAGAGATGAATAGTAACCTTCCAAAACAATTAAGTCGAAGTAGTACCCCCAAACCCATTCCCTGTTAAAACCCATTCGAAAATAAATTTTATAATTAGGAAGAAAGGGATCTTGATGCACCCAATGTGAATGCTCTTCGTCAATTCCTGTTGATTAAAAAAGCTCTTCGTAGCCTCCCTCCCCTCTAAGACCCTCCTTAATGTTGCTTGGGAAAAGTTGGGATTTAGATGAGTGTAAAATAAATTTTGCACCAGCCAATTAGAATGTGCCACGTGGCACTCTACAGAAACACTAAATGAAGCCGCATGTATAGGATCTGTTTCAATTGCCTTCAATCTCTTTCCCTCTTGAATCTCTACACTCAAACCCAAAAAGAACAGAACGCACGACTTGACTCCTGCAATGATAAACCCATTCATAAAACTCCGGTCGTTGGTTTAAAGAAGGGAAGCATGAAAAGAAAAGAAGGGCCAGAGAACTCAATATGTAATTATAGAGGTGCTAGGCAGAGAACAATGGGTTTTCTCTCATAACTATTACCTTTGCCGACAAGTAATCGTCTCCCATTACAATTTGAAGGTAATTCATATATTTATAGAATTGAAAACCACTTCCTAATCCCTATCTTGTCGTCTTCCTTGCACACGATTTTCAAACTTACGTTTTCTTTCAAAAAAAACAAACAAACAAACACTCCCCCATTCACTTTTCTCTCTGTCACATTTTTTTCTCTTTGACCGCTCAACCCAAAACCCAAAAGGAAGATTTAGAACACCCCATATAGAGAATTTCTTTTTATGAGTGTTCAAACCCTGATTCTTCTCAGTGTCGTACTTGCTTGTGTTCTCGTGTTGATTCGATTACTTCTATTCAAAATCAGGCTTATTCATGTTGTGAATAAATGGTGGAGATGGATCGAAGATTGCTTTCATGTTCATCAGTTTCTCAAAGTACCGAATTCAATGAAAATATGCATGAGAATCAGCTTTGTCGAAGAGTTTCCTTATACCTTAACTTCTTTTCTAGTCTCTGTTGAGAGATGGCTTGAATAAAGTGCCTCATTTATTTCTTGCTTGACTCTTGTTCGACGTTCAGCTCCAGCGAGAGTCATCCAGAGATTTCGCCCGACCCTCGCTTGACTTCCAACTCGAGTGAGATACCATATAGAGATTTCGCGAAACCCTCGCTCAACATCCAGCTAGAGCGAGGTCCAGGCAGAGACTTCGTGTAACTCTTGCTCGACATCCAGCTCCAGCGAGATTGCAATCCGAGACTTCGCTCAACACCTGTTCGACTTCCAGCTCGAGCGAGATGGCAACGTGTCTGTTCGCTCAACAATTTGCTTAAGCCTCACTTCAAGCTAATGTTCTTTCCATAGGGTTTGCGCCGTTTACAACAGTGTCTCACTCGAGCAAGTGTCACATATATAAGGCAAACACGTTCATATGAACGTTAACACCCAGACTGCCTCCCATTTCATATTTCCTCTATATTTGTGAGCTTTGAGTGTTTCTTGAGAGTAAACACATGTGAGGTTAAGAGTATACACGTGAGACTAAGTGATTACTTTGTAGAAGCATTTGATTCAATTTAAGTACTCCATCTTTGATTTATAGTAAAATTTTGAGACCGACCCCATAGTGGACGTAGACTTATTCTGAGCCGAACCACTTATATCTGTATGTTTTATCTATCGTTTTATATTCTTTTGTATTGCATCTGCTGCGTTACTTCGATTATTGTTTCTTGTTGAACTGCTTATTCACAACAAACTGGTATCAGAGCTATCTAGCTCTGTGAAGATTTGAAGGAATGGCTACAACTAGATTTGAAGTGGAGAAGTTTGATAGTCAGAACAGTTTCAGTTTATGGCACATAAAGATGAAGGTTTTGTTGCGTCAGCAGGGTTTGTACAAGGTTCTTGAAGATAAGGTGGCTGCTGATTCTCCTATACTGTCTAAGGACGATGAAGATAAGGTACACAACACTATTTTTCTATCACTATTTGATGGTCTTTTGAGAGAGGTTGCTGAGGAAGAGACCGCTGTTGGTCTCTAGGAAAAGCTAGAAAGCTTATATATGAAAAAAATCTCTCACTAACCATTTGTATTTGAAACAACAGTTGTATACTCTTAAAATGCATGAAGGAACTTCTATTACTGAACATCTAGATGAGTTTAATAAGATTATCATGGATCTTAGAAATATAGACATTAAGCTTAAAGAGAAAGATCAAGTTTTAATTGTTTTATGCTCATTACCTATGCCATTTGAAAATTTTGTAAATTTCATGTTGTATGGAAGAGATACAGTTTCTTTAGCAGATGTGAAATCAGTTTTGAATTGCAAGGAATTGAGAAGCAAGTTCGGTGACAAGGGTAGTGAAAATCAAGCTAGTGGCTTGTTTGTAAAAGATTCCTCTAACCGAGGAAGATCCAGTGAAAAGAGTTCAGAGAAGAGCAGAGGCAAGTCCAAAAGTAAGTCGTAGTTGAAGGGTAATAAGAAAAATGTGAAATGTTACTACTATTATAAGTTCAGTCATTATAAGAACAAGTGCACCAAGCTAAAGAAGAAGGTGGAATCTACCAGTTCTTCCAATGCCATCAGTGTTGTAGATGATAGTTCTGATGGCTCAGATCTTGTCCTTGCAATCAGTGGCTCGAGCAATTGCTTCAGTGACAAGTGGATCATGGATTCAGTTTGTACATTCCATATGTGTCCCAAGAAAGATTGGTTCACATCGTATGAATCAATCAATGAGGGTTCCATTTTATTGGGAAACGATATGGCATGCAAGATTGCAGGAATAGGCTCATTTCAGATAAGGATGTATGATGAGATTGTTAGGACATTATCTAATGTCCGACACATTCCAGATCTAAAGAAGAATCTTATCTCGATAGGAGCACTTGACTCTTTAGACTTTAGGTACATAAGTGAAGGTGGAGCTATGAAAGTGAGCAATGGCTCCATAATTGTAATGAGAGGAGATAAGTTTGATTGACTTTATTTCCTTCAAGGCAGTACAGTGACAGGTGCGACTTCAGTGTCTGTATCAGTTGATCCAGATTTAGATCTCACTCGTTTATGAGATATGTACTTGGGCCATATGAGTGAGAAGGAGATGTCCATCCTCAGTAAGCAGGGGTTGTTAGGGAATCAGAAGATGGACAAACTTGATTTATGCGAGTATTGCATCTTTGGAAAACAGTTCAGAGTGCAGTTTGCTACAGGAGTTCATAGAACCAAGAGTACTGCGAACTACATTCATTCAGACCTTTGGGGTCTGTCTTCTGTTCCATCGAAAGGTAGAGCTAACTACTTACTTACGTTGATTGATATTTACTCACAGAAGGTGTGGGTATATTTTCTCAAGCAGAAGAGTGATGTTTTCACCAATTTCAACCAGTGGAAAGCTTTGATTGAGAATCAAACAGGCAAAAAAGTGAAACGGCTTTGGACTGACAATGGTATGGAGTTCTGTGAAGGAGAATTTGATGAATTATGCAAGAACGAAGGCATTGTCAGATACCGTACAGTTAGACACATTCCACAACAATGGGGTAGCTGAACGAATGAACCAGACACTATTGGAGAGAGCACGTAGTATGCTCTCTAATGCGGGCCTGTCTAAAGACTTTTGGGGGGAAGTAGTCAACACAACCTGCTTTCTGGTTAACCGCTCACCAGCCATGGCTATTGGTTTGAAAACACCAAATCAAGTATGGTCTGATACTCCTGTTGATTATTTGAATTTGAAGATTTTCGGTTGTCCTGCTTATTTTCATGTCAATAAGGGTAAGTTTGAACCAAGGGCAAAGAAATGTATATTCATGGGATATGCTAGTAGGATGAAGGGATATAGGTTGTGGTGTATTGATCCCCAATCATGCAAGTTTGTGGTAAGAAGAAATGTTGTTTTTCATGAACAGTCTATGCTTAATTCGAGAAAGGAGTTTACTGTGATGACAGGTACAAACTAGGAAAAAGGCAAACAGGTGGAGCTACTGACTCCACAGAGGTTGCCAGTTGACACCCAAGATCATGCAGTTGGTGATGAGCATGATTCAGATTTAGAGCCTGAGACACGTGATGAGCAAGAATACAGCATCGCTACTAGTAGACAGTGGAGGCAGATTAGACCGCCTTAGAGATATGCTCATGCAGATATGGTGATGTACGCCCTTACTACAGCAGAAGTTATAGTTGGTCAGGAGCCTTCCAGTTATTTAGAGGTTGTAAGGAGTACAGAGTCTACTCAATGGTGCTCAGCTATGACTGAAGAGATTAAGTCTCTTCATAAGAACCAAACATGGGATTTGGTTAAGTTGCTAGCGAAGACGAAGACTGTTAGTTACAAATGGGCCTTTAAAAGAAAAGAGCAAATCCAAAATGATACAGATGCAAGATATAAGGCACGCCTAGTTGCTAAAGGCTACAGTCAGAGAGAAGGGATCGACTTCAATGAGGTCTTCTCCCTGGTTGTAAAACATAGTTCGATCAGTTTTTTACTTACCATCACGACATTGTATGACTTCGAGCTACAACAGCTTGATGTTAAAACAACATTTTTACATGGCAAGCTTGAAGAGACAATTTATATGCATCAGTCAGAGGGATTCATCATTTCAGGCAAGGATGACCGTGTATGTAGATTGAAAAAATCATTATATGGTTTCAAGCAGTCTCCGAGGCAATGGTATAAATGTTTTGATTCATTTATGATTGTTCATGGTTATTTGAGAAGTAGTTATGATAGTTGCGTTTATCACAAGATATTACCTGATAGATCTTTCATTCACTTATTGCTTTATGTTGATGACATGCTTATAGCTGTTAAAAGTATGCATGATGTTGATTTGATGAAAACTCAACTTAAGAACGAGTTTGAGATGAAAGATTTAAGTATTGCTAGGAAGATTTTGGGTATGAAAATCTACAGGGATAGGAAAATTGGTAAGTTGTACTTGTCTCAGAGAAAGTACATTGAAAAGGTTCTCAACAGGTTTGGAATGTCTACTTTCAAACCTGTCAGCATACTGCTTGCATTGCATTTCAAGCTTTCAGCTTCTCTATCTCCTCAGACCGATGTAGAGGAATGGACTATAGTGAGCGTTCCCTATTCCAATGCAATTGGCAATGTGATGTATGCGATGGTTTGTACCCGTCCAGATATTTCACAGGCAGTGAGTGTTGTTAGCAGATATATGGCTAATCCAGGTAAAATTCACTAACAGACTGTGAAATGGATTTTGAGGTATTTGAAGGAAATTTTGCATGTTGGCTTAATCTTTGATAGAGATGTAGATTTCAGTTCTAATGTTGTTAGATATGTTGATTCTGATTATGCTAGAGATTTAACTAGAAAAAGATCATTGACAGATTATGTGTTTACACTTTATGATTCTGCTATTAGTTGGAAAGCAACATTTTAATCAACTGTTGCTTTATCAACTATAGAGGCAGAATACATGGCAGCAGCTGAGACTATTAAGAAGGTCATTTGGTTAAAGGGCCTGATCAATGACTTGGGTTTACAGCTGGAGGAGATGTTAGTTCACTGTGACAGTCAGAGTGCAATACATTTGACCAAAAATCAAATGTATCATAAGAGAACAAAGCACATTGATATCAAGTATCATTTCCTCAGAGATATTGTTGCAGACAGTATTGTAGCAATTCAAAAGTTTGCTACTACAAAGAATCCAGCAGACATGATGACTAAACCAGTTCCAGTACACAAGTTCAAACTCTGTTTGGACTTGATTGGTGTTCGGGGTTTCTAGATCCCTTAGGGGATTTTGATAGGGTTGGTCCTTTGATGATTTGAGTGAGGCTTGTGAGTATTCAACCCAACATGGAGATTTGTTGATAGGTGGCTTGAATAAAGCGCCTCCCTGTTTCTCGCTCGACTCTCGCTCGACGTTCAGCTCGATCAAGAGTCATCTAGAGACTTCGCTCGACTCTCGCTTGACATCCAACTCAAATGAGGTCCAGGTAGAGATTTCACGTGACTCTCGCTCGACATCCAGCTTGAGTGAGATTGCAACCCGAGACTTCGCTCGACACTCGCTTGACTTCCAACTTGAGCGAGATGGCAACGTGTCCATTCGCTCAACAGTTCACTTGAGCCTCGCTTCGAGCTAATGTTCTTTCCGTAGGGTTTACGCTATTTACAACAATGTCTCGCTCGAGCGAGAATGCTCTCGCTCAAGCGAGTGTCACATATATAAGGCAAATACTTTCATTTGAATGTTAACGCCCAGACTGCCTCCCATTTCCTTTTTCCTTTGTATTTGTGAGCTTTGAGTGTTTCTTGAGTGTTCTTGAGAGTAAACACTTGTGAGGCTGAGAATATACATGTGAGACTGAGTTATTACTTTGTAGAAGCATTTGATTTATTCTCTGTACTCCATCTTTGATTTATAGTGAAGTTTTGAGACCAACCCCACAGTGGATGTAGGCTTATTTTGAGCCGAACCACTTATATCTGTGTGTTCTATCTATCGTTTTATATTCTCCTGTGTTGTATTCACTGCGTTACTTTGATTTTTGTTGTTTGTTGAACTGCTTATTCACAACAGTCTCGAAGACTCTGATTTCACCAACCTTGTCATCGGCAAGAAGCCTAACGACATCGTTCTCTGCCTCAACCCCAACCAGACCGTCTAGGACAACTTTCTCAACACCGTATTAACATGGACCAACATTCAAAAGATGCTAGAAACGATTACAGAAGCTTCACGATAAGGATAAGGTCGCGGTCGAGGCAAGTGATGGAGAAACAATGGTTTTCTCTTTTCGGGTTTGAGTGCAGAGATTTGAGAGGGAAAGAGATTAAAGGCAATAGAAACGGATCCCATACACGTGGCTGTATTCAATGTTTTTTTTGCAATCTACGTGACACATTTTGATTGTCTGGTGCAAAATCTACTTTTAAATCCATCTGGATTTCATTTTTTTCCATGTTGTTTTTCTCTTACATTTTTTGCGTTGGTTGTTTTTTTATATGATGATTTTTTACACCGATCGATGTGTTGCCCTCTGGCCACCAGAATCTACCACATGTCAGTCATGTATCTTCCTCTTGTCGTCCTCTTTTCTACACGACTGGCCATGCACCACCATTGCATTGTGAGTGAACCACATGTGCTAACATTGGCGTGTGTGGATCTCGCTCATCAATTCTCCCATCTCCAAAAAAAAAAAAAAAAAAAATCATGTCACCAATCCCATGATCCCTCATGTGCATGTTCAGTTTTTTCTCTTCCCTGTCGCCTCCATAACCACAGTACTTTTACTGTCTATTGTAAGAATTAAAGGTAAAACAAAGAAGAAATATTAATAGAGAAGTAAAAAAAATAAGAAATCTGTATTAATTTGTGAATGAATTTAACACGTCTTGTCTACTCTATTTAAATACAAGCATCGGAGAGCACAATCCAAAATTACGGCAACTAATTGGGAATGAACTCGGGAGTATATTGTCAACCAAAATTATGGTGGTTCTATTTGGGAAGAAGAATTCTTTTCAAATATTGCTTGTTAATTATCATGCCAGTTGCTTGATCCTTTTCCCTAATGAGATGGTGCAAATCCCTTAATTGTAGTTCACCTTCCTTAACATCTATCGCCCATTAGTGTGTGCAACACATGTGCCAACGTCAAACGCATGTCTCCACCATACGCCACCCAATTTCCTCCCCCATAACAATTATCCATCCACACTTAGTCAAATATTTCTTATTCTATTTGTTTATCATATGCTTGTTTGTTTGTGTATTTCTTGTCAAAGTTCATGGTTGTGAGGGGTTTGATCCATTGTAATTTGTCTTTAACTATCAAGCATGCACTCCATATTCAATATTTTAGCCCTCATATCCACCATCCTTTCCATTGCGATTGTCCATGCCGCCACTTCCTCCAACTTGTTTGTACTTCCAGAAACTCCAAGTCTCACTCATTGCTTTCTTTTTATGTAATATTGAATGTTTTTTTGCCTATGATAAGGGACATGAGATTTCCCCCGATACAAACTTTTTCAGTGTTGATTACATTATTGTGGTATTCATTCTCCTTCAACCAGATAAACCTATATATTCAAGATGGACTTTTTCTCAACTACGAATCGAGAAATATGGAACCAAAATTGTTTTAAGTTTTATTTTCCCTTTATTTTTCCATCTTATTCATTGTAACATTAATTGTTTTCGGGTGTAGGGTCTCTCAATCCTTCATTATGTTTTTTTTTTGTTATTTGTTTTTATTGATGCGTGTTCCACAACCTAAGCTACTCGACAATTCCAAATGATCGAATCTATAAGGAAAAGTAGAGACTGTGGCTTTGATGCCCTGTAAGCACTCCGATGTTCAAGTTAGAAAGAGAGAGATATCTTGTGGAAGATGAGAGAATTCAGATATTCATTACCTGCGAATCATGGAGTATCTTACTATTTATAGGGATCAAGGTGTCATGTAGGATTACTACTTATGATTGAAGCCGTTAGTGAAAGTGACGGTTTGTCAGATCATTTATTTTTTTTGTCTTGAGCCATTTATTACTTTTGTAGCTTCCGAATAATCCCTTCGTCGTTCTAACTCTACCTAGGCAAGCTACTTTTACTCCAGGACAACTTGTGTCACTCTATTGATCACTCAGTGTTTTGTCCACATTGAATGCAGAATGGGACTCTGCCAGTTTATTAAATGCGACATGCCCCCTTAGGTAATCTACCATTAAGGTGATGCGATTTGAAACAGACCATTATTTAATGCATTCCATGTGCTTGTCTTTTATGACCTCAATTATGATGAGGATAAGCTAAGTCGGGAAGAAAGGAAAACCCTCACCCCTCTTGCAGGTGGGCGTCATCTCTCCTCGAATCTTGGGTTCCTCTCTTGGGTGTAGGAGAAGGTAGCATTTTCTTCTTCAATATCCAAGGCATTTTGGCCCTCTCCATGGATCAAGGGTGGGCGCTAGGCCTACCCTTGAACAGGATTGAAATTTTCTATGCTCAAATGATCTTCCCCTCATAATTTTATTTTTTTACACTGCATTAAAAAAAGTGAATACACAAGGAGAGGGCAGAGAACCCGGATGACAAAAATCCATTCACAAAAATTGCAGTGCATACAATAGGAAAAAAAAAATTAAAAACAGGCAATGGGACCAATAAAGTGGATCCAAACCTAGAGGACTTCCAATAGCAATTTTTAAATCCAACTGGTAGATTTGTATAATGCAGTCGTCTAATCCGCATCCGTGATCACAACAACCATCTAACCCATAGTGGTTGACGAAGGTGTTCACGTAATTTTTTCCTAGATTATTGATTAGGAAAACCAGTTACATAGTCTGATAGTTAGAGTTGGAAACTCTAAGTCATTAACGGTATTTCGAAGGTACCACGATGGAGCTAACATCTGTGCTAAAAATGCTAGTGTGGAAGGATCTTGGGACTAAGGTTTGAAGGATCCAGAGGTGGAGAGTCTAGCTATGTCGTACGTTGGAAAGCCGCGCGATTTAGGGCGCATGCCGGTCACGCAACAATAATTTGGCGGCTCCTCTATTGGGGTTTTGAAGATCGGCGGCTGGCGAACACAATGATGGGGAATTTGTGGTATTGTTTTGGCTGGAAAGCAACAGATCAAACATGTATGATCTAGTGAACAAGAAAAGGAAAAAACGAAAAGAAAATCGACAACAAGCCTAAAAAGCAAAATGGAAAACAAACTAATTTGTGGCTAAAGGAAGGAGTGACTCCACTCTGGTGATGGCTTATGGTTGGGGGTCAAGATTTTCGAATGTCAAAGAGAGAGAGAGAGTTTTGGATTAAACCCTTATTTTTTTTTTATCATATTATATATACATATATATATAATAAATAATCATCTTGATGAGTGTTTTTTTAAATGTCCCAATTCCTTGTTTTACTTATTTTTTTAATAATCCTTAGCATTTGGCGATTTGGGGCAACCAGCTGCCCAAGTTGGAGGCAAATGGATGGTGGCAGGACTCCTGCTACCCACTCCTACATGTGGCATATTGCTACAATAGTTTGTAACATGCCTTTACGTCATTAATATTTTTCTAATGCATTTCCCATTGAATATTAAGTGGAATCTCTATCATTAAAATTGAATAATAAGAATTACAAAATCAAAATTTTGTTGGCTTTAATAATTGACTTCACACTCGAAGTCCTTTTTTTTTTTTTAAGTAAGTTTAGTAGATTAGATAAACTAACGAAATCTAAGATACAAGTTTAAGTGGGGTGAGCGTCTTCTACAATCTTTTCAAAAAGCTAACACACAATGCAACACACAAAAAGAAAAGTAAAAAGGGATGACCAGCACCAAATCTGGAAGATCCGAGGCCACTGAACTCGAAAAGGCCTTGTGTGGTGGCAGAAAAGTCCGAGAGGCACGGTGGTGCATGAATTTCTCTTGCAGCATAAGTCGCGCATGAGACATATGCACCGCTTGTTTAAATGGTTTCCTTTCGCGTCTGTGAAGAGCAGCACCTGGGGGAGTTGTTGGTGGGGCACGTGTTGGCTCAAAGTTTTCGAGAAGTAGCACACAAAACATATTTGAAATTAAATACAAAAAACATTACAAAATTATAAAAACATATATGAAATTAAATCTTGATAATTTGCCAAATAATGTTAAAACACAACTAAATGTTTGTTTCAGAGAGTAATATTCATCTATTATTATTTTTGTAAATATGAAATATTTAAAAATAATTTTCTTCATAGAAATTTTCTAATGATATTTTAAAATAAATTTTTTCATTCTAATATTTAAGTTAGTTGATAAAATTTAATACAAAAGTTATCTATTTTGGTGGTATATTAAACATAGTATACTACAAATGAAACCTTAAATAAATTTTTTCTTGCTTAATGAAGTTTAGAAGATAAATCATTTATACTCATTTTTATTTAAATTATCAATTTTAAATTATTTTTATGGTATTTTTACTTTGGATTCTATATTAAATAACTCAGCAGTATATAATAAAAAATTGAGATAAATTTTAATAGTTTATTGTTTAATTTAATTTTATAAAGCATACGAGAATAAGAAAAATCTAAATTTTTTGGGGGGCAATTTCTAATTACATGAAATTATGAAAAAATTAAAGGTTATTTTTTAATTTTGAAAAAATTATGGAAGGGCCCTGCCCGTTCATGGTTCCGCCGATGGGGAAGTGCTATTGAAAAAAATTAGAAAAACAAGGAGAAAACATACAAAAAGGAAATAGAAAAGACTTATAACCACTATTTCAAATACCGTACTGTACTGGCTAGTATGTCGAAAATGTGCCGTACTATCGGCTGCCTGATCGGTATAGAAAATTCCCTATTTCATTTCACTCAAAATTTCGGCCGATACCGGCCTAAATACCCGATTTCGGCTGGTAAAGAATTTCAGATTTTGGCAGTAGGTTTTTTTTAAGTAATTTGTTATATAGATTTGTATTTTTTCCCTTTTATATGTATATAAAATGTATATTTTGTTTGTGTAAATCACAAAATGATTAGTAATTTTATTTTTTTATAATTTATGTATATATATATATATAATTTATTCTTAGATAAACTATTTCAAAATGACACATAAAATGATATCAATACTAAAATATTTTATTCTAGTACTTTGACCGATATGATATTTAAAACATTGTCCGTAATCGATGAAGAGGCGCAGAGGATGGAGCTGAGCCACCTATTATTTAATAGCAGTAGGTGAACACTAATCTTGATTTATTTTGGCCACTTCAACCTTAAAAGGAATTAATTTTGATGAACAAGCACGTTCTACTGCATGAATACGAAAATTCTATTTACCACCGTGGTAATAATCATAGTTTCAAATTTCATATCGTACTGGCCAATACAGGTACACTGCCTGTTTCGTACCGGCCCAAATACCTGTCATAGGCCGTACCAAATTTTGATATTTCTTTGTCTTTCAATTCTTATTATTTTTTTTTTCAATTCATAGTAGATTATTTACATATATGTATGTATATAATTTATTCATATATTGACTATTATTTTGAAATATAATTTATATATGTATTTATATATATATAATTCTTTTTATATAGACTATTCCGATATGGTACATAAAACGATACTGATATCAAAATATTCCATTCCAGTATCTTAATCAAAACGTTCACCGATATAGTATTCAGAATTTTGGTAATAATCTCGCCCCGGCTTCACATGTTACATGGTAACAATTTCATTTCTCTTCTGTTTTTTCTCTCCCGTTGCCTTCCTTCTCTTCCATTTCCCTCTTCCCAATAGAAAATTTTCAGGTTGTAGTTCAAGACCTCATCGCGCTAACCTCAAAACCAGGATTTCTTACTTTCTTCCTAATCGGTAAATGAAATCCCTAATTTTACTTTGTTCTATTTTGTGAATAACCAATCAAACTCAAAGATGCCCAAATCCACGAACTGGCCGTACTCCGAAGAAATTAATATAATGATGGGAGATAGATATTTCAGAAGTTAGAGATTTTCTAGCCTAGTGAAGATGATGACAAAACATGGGGAATATGCTAAAAACTAGATTTTTAGGAAAAAGAAGAAGAAGGGAGATGATTGAGGATATCAGTCCGGATGATTGAGGAAGAAGACCACCAACGAATAAGAAGTAGATCTTCTCCCTCTGTTTTGCTTACTTTTCGTCTAGTTCTACCTGCAAAAACGGTGCGAATCTTGTTGGTTTGGTTGTCAAAAGAAACAGTGTACAAGCAAAATAGCTGCTACGTTGGTGGCTAAGAATGCATGCAAAGTGTTTGATAAATTGTTGAAGAGTTTGAACATTTTTCTCATCTTCGACAAGCTTGAACATTTGTCTTGAAAAATTGTAATCTTATCTTGAGAAAGGAAATCCAAAATTTTTGGAAGAATCTGAAACAGAATTTCTGTAATCTTGTCTTGAGAAACTGTAATCTTTCCTCCTCCCTACGTTGTTTGGTTTCTATTTTACTATTTTTTAATTGTTTAAATATTATTGACTGACGTGACTCAATCGTGAGATCGCAATGGGGATAACTGGCGGGGTATCTAACACCACCCGCTGAATATTAATTAATACGACACTGGCGTGGCTCAACAAACTCAAGAGTACCGTTACCTGTAGTGTTAACATGCGCGCAGCCCGTTGATGCAGAAAATATGCATTAATTATGAAAATAAACCTTAAGAGTTTATAAAAGAAAGAACTAAGAATTTTTTTTACAAAAATAAATTTATAATAATATAATTTGATATAAGATATAATTTTATTATTTTATATTAAAGATTTAACAATATTGTAATATAATTTTGTAGACTTAGGCCCTGTTTGGATTCAGAATTGAGACGAGTTTTGAAAATTGAATAAACTATTATTATTATTATTTTGATATTTGAAAAAATTGATTTGGAATTTTAAAAAACTATATTGGAATTTAAAAAACTGCAATGAAATTTATATTTTGTATAAAAATTTAAAAAAAATATGATGAAGAGTTTAAGATGAGTTCGTTTTCGAATCCAATCCGGGCCTTAGAGCATCCACCTAAATTTTCAAAATTTCCTTCAAATTCTAAATAAAAACTCACTTCCTATATTTTTTTAAATTTTACTCATTTTCAAAAAATCTTTTATATGTCATTTCCTATATTTTTTCTCATCTATTAAAATAATAATATTTTATTATTTTTTGATTACTTTTCTACTATTTTATTTTATATTATAATACTATTTCCAATAAAACATACTAAATAATAGGTGAATAATAATTTAGAGAGAAATAATGACTCTTTAAATTTAAAAAATTACTGTAGCACATATCAATCAGTCCCCTTAAATATGGGACCAAATATAAAAATATTTTGGGATAAAACTCCAAAGTATCTTTCATAATATGAGAAATCTTTTCTTTTTATTATTCAACAATTTTTTTTCTTATAAAATCAAGTGTGTGGTAATCTTTTCAACATCATGGGTAAGTTTACAACTTCTGCCACTTCCTATTTCGTCTGATCATTTGGTTTGACAGATGAATGAAGACAAGGGACTGAAACGTCAACCCCACTTTCTGCCATTTCGAATTTTTTGAATCATTTGATTTGATTTTGGAAGATGATTGATTAAAGAATATGAGAGACTGAAACATCAAACCTCCACTTACCCAACTTTCAACCACCACATTTATGGACTGAAGTTGGAGGTGACTTGACTGGGGTGACAAAACCTTAAGGTTATGTTAACATAATTTACTTTATAATAAGCCTTATAATAATAACAGCATGTGCTTGGAAGATATTTAAAGTCATAGGTATCAAATAAATCGTAAAAGGAATAAATGACGGGCTTTTGAACAGTTTTAGTCACTATAAGAGAATAAATTTTTTGAGACAAATTATTTTTTCTCAAAAAGTCTATTTTTTATCCCAAAAAATCTTTAGAAATAAAAAAATTCCGTCCCAAATTTGTCTCAAAAAGCTTGTCTCAAAAAGTTTTTAGGGACGAAAATTGAATTTCGTCCCAAAAAATGATTTTTAGAGACCAAATCTCACTTGCCTGTCCAAATTCGTTTGAACGGATTTTTTTTATTTGAGACAAAAAAAATTCGTCTCAGAAACCTGTTCAGACAAAAATTTCAGCTGTCCGAACTGACAGTTTCCTTTCAAACGGATAAATATTTGGTTCGAACAAATTGCCTGGTTCGAACGAGGTAAGCCAAACGGATATTATCTGTTCGAACGAATAAATTTATTAGAATTAATCTTGTTCGAATAGACTCTTTTTAGTTCGGACGAATTTTTAAATCGTAATGTATCATTCGAACGTGATTTTTTTGTTCGAACGGTATCGCTACACAGATTCACATTTAATTAAAAGATGCATTGCTATTATAATAAAAATATAATTTGCACATCAAATTTGTTCAAATATTGTTGTTAAACAAAATAATAAATGTACAATTATTATAAAAAATGAATTTCAAGATCGTGATGATGGCATAGGGTTTTGGGACATCCTCTACCATTCTTCAAACATTGCTCGGGTCCTCGACTCCAGTCTCTCTT
Organism: Platycarya longipes; assembly: GCA_036559045.1. Taxonomy (NCBI): domain Eukaryota; kingdom Viridiplantae; phylum Streptophyta; class Magnoliopsida; order Fagales; family Juglandaceae; genus Platycarya; species Platycarya longipes. Next base: position 40,637,972 of record CM071797.1, read on the forward strand.
CTATTCTTGACTCTGACTCCGTCGCTTTATCTAATCTGATCAACAACTCTTGTTCTTTGGACCTCAACCGTTCTATCTCAAATTGTGCTGCTTCTAACTCTTTAGTTTTGTCTTCATTGGATCTAGCCTTAGAAGATGATGATGAATTGGAGGATGACTTCACACAACGTCCTAAGCCTCTCAAATATCCAGATTGTGATCCAAGAACTTTAGATAGGATTTGTGCATCGTTGACAGATGATTCATCAGATGGATATACAGTAGCGTCCTTTAGAGATTTCATCTTTTTCTACTAAATCAAATCATTAAAGTTAGTATAAATAATATGAATATTCTATTAGACTTGACTTAATATACTTAAACTTATATAATTTACCTCAGCTCTAGGACTAGTCCAAACACCATCACGATTTTTATGTGCTTTAGCATATAAATAAGTTAGATTAAAGTCACCAGAATTTTCAGTTTGTTGTAAAAGAAAAACTATATTAGAACTTGAAAGAGAAAAGTGCATATTTTAATATGAGATCGGAATTAATAGCACTGACCATTTTTTTATGCAAACAATGAAAAGATCGAGAACCCGCACGAAGATGAATCTTTAAATTTGATCTATTTATTTTGCTTACAGCACTCCATTGCTAAAAAAAAGAAAAAGATTATAATTCAAATTCTAATACATATATAATCTTCTATTAAAAAAAATATAAATATGATATTACCTTATAAGCAGAATCTTTAAACAGATCACAAACATTCTCCCACTCGGCTGGTGGTATTGCTTGGAATGGATTTTGGCGTGCCTCTGTAGCAGTGCTAAATTTCACAAAATGTGCATGGTACCGACCTTTGTACCTCCGGAATACACCTGACATTAGTTTATCAACTGTTTTTCGATGCTTTTGCCGACTAAAATCTAGATCAAACTTATCCTTGAAAAAATTATAAGTAATTAGTATAAATACAATTAACATTAAATTTGAATTTTTTTGGGATGTAGCTCATTACCAAGCAACGATATTTTATATGATCTTTTACATCTTCGGGAACGTTAACCCAGTAGGCTGCTGATATCGAAGCATACGTGCGAGTGAGGACACCAACATAAGTAGAAAGCCATGCTTGTGAATCACTATGCCCACCAGTGTGACCCTCTAATATATCACTTTAATTTTACCTATTTTTCTGACTTTCTCTATACAGACACCCCTCGTGATGCCTCGCCCTTGGTGCTGGCTTACAACTACAAGTACAATAATTAGAACAGATATATATAATTTGGTAAATATAGATTAACTCATGTGGTAAATACCATAATTTGACAAAATACCTGGCGCTGGGTCTAGTGATGCTGGTACACTATTGCTGGCCAGTGAATCACGTACATGAGAGTCAATAATGGGTAGGGGTGGGGATGGCGCACGAATTGCTTTGCGTTTGGGAGGCATATCGATTTGAAATTGTAATGAATTAAATATATAACCAGATAAATATTATTGATATTTATCAAATTTATATTTACACAGATATTTTAATTCATTCACTATCAGTTTTGTTGGATGAATCTCCTTCATCTTCACTAAGCATGTCAGTAGATTAATGTTCTTCTGACATTTCACCCTTGATCACTTCTGGTGCAACATCTTCTTTACGGAGTGGGACCATGTCATATTGACTTAGGTCAACAAATAAATTGATCACTAGTTCATTTTCTTGATATGCGTCTTCATTTGTCGAATCATCAAATTCTTCATGTGGTTCATCTACCACTGGAATATAATCATATACATTTCTTGGTGCAAACTTCTCCACCACTCGCCATGGATTCTCGTATTCTGGATCATCTAAATAAAAAACTTGATTCGCTCGGCAGACGAGAATGAAAGGATCATCCTTGTACTAGGTTTGGGATGTATTCACACTGACAAAACTTCCATCTTTATGCACTCCTAATCTAGAATGTGAAACATCCCATCAAGTACATCTAAACAACCAAGCAATATAACCTCCCACATACTTTAACCCTATAATATCTTCTACAACTCCGTAAAAGTCAATGTTATAATCTCCATGGCTTCCTTCAACTGCGACCCCACAATTCTGAGTTTTTCTATATCGTTTTCTATCACGTGTGTGAAATCTATATCCATGCACTAAGCAACCCGAATATTGGATAGCCCTCTTGCTTAGACCATATGCCAATGCATAAAGTTCTAGTGAGATCTCATCGGGATTTTGTAGCATGCTTTAATTGAACCTACATAAAGAAATATATTTAGTATAATATTAAATATCAATAGAATCCATATTAATTTTTTAATAATATCGTATGTTCAAACCACGAGACAAACTCCTATTCATGCTTCTTTTGTACGTCAACTCCACTACCAGAGCGAAGTAGTTGTAAATGTTTGCTACACGTTTTCATGTGAAATATTAATTTATACGAAATTAATAACCTTAATTATTTTAGTTATACGTAAATTCATTACTAATTTCAAGTAGTGCTCAATTTCTGCACAGTTATTCAGGACATACTATCGAACTCTATAAAAATCTCGTTCACACAAGTCGTAGCCCCCTTGTGCCCCCATTGGACGTACAGTTTGTGAAAATACAGAAAATGATGATGAGACACCCATTTGTTCACCTTCATAATTTCGATCCGGTCTCGTAAATCTGGTATCAATCCCACAAAAATACATTGAACAAAAAGTGTGTCATTCATTATCAATGTAGGAATCTGCAATCGAACCTTTTGGATGAGCCTTATTTCCTACACTTCGCTTAAACTTTCCTAAAAATCGCTCAATTGAATACATCCATTTATATTGAACCGGGCCAGTAACTAAAGCCTCACGAGGTAGGTGAACAGCCAAATGAACCATTACATCAAAGAAAGAAGGCAGGTACAAACTCCCTAGTTTGCACAATATCACTGCGATCTCAGCCTTCATTTTTAACAATGCGTCAACTTGTAACGTCCTATTACAAATGCCTTTAAAAAATGCCCCTAACTCTGTGAGAGCTGTACAAACATCTCGAGTAAGCTTTCTACGCACACAAACTACCAACAAACGTTGTAAAAATATATGACAGTCGTGACTTTTAAGACCAGTTATCTTCCAGTCATGTGTTCGCACGCATCTTGACATGTTCGAAACATACCCATCAGGTAATTTGATTGACAATAACCAGTTATAAAATTTCATTCTCTCATCGCTTGATAGTGTATATCATCTAAGAGGCATGATGGCTCGAGACCCATTATCTGGTAAATGCAACTCTGGTCTTATTCCTAACTCCTTCAAATCTTTACGGGAGTTAACTGCATATTTTGTTTTTCCTTCTATTGCCATCAGAGTATCCAAAATATTTTCACATATATTTTTCTCAATGTGCATGACATCTAGATTATGGCAAAATGTCAATGTAGACCAGTATGGCAGCTCGAAAAAAATATTTTTTTTTTCCAATTGAATTCCACTGCATCTCGTTTCCTCTTTTGCGCTCGTGCGTCCTTCCCAAATCTATTATCTATAATCTCAAGTAGTTGTGCAAGAATATCATCACTAGACAATGTTGGCGGTGATGACCTCCGCTCAGTCTTCCCATCAAATATTGTCATGTTCGAACGCCATCTATAATTATTAGGTAAATATCGACGATGACCCATGAAACATAAAATTCTTCCATTTGTTAACCATTAGGACTGTGTATCTTTGTTGCAAATAGGACAAGCCAATTTACCTTTTGTGCTCTATCTAGATAAGTTTTCGTATGCTGAAAAATCATTTATTGTCCATAAGACTACGACATGCATCTTGAATTCTCGCGACAAGGCCGCATCATATGTACTCACACCAAATTCCCACAACTCTTTCAACTCTACTATTAAGGATTATAGATATATATCTTTGTCGTTTCCTGGTGACCTCGGCCCTGGGATCAATAAAGCCATCATGAAATAAGGACCCTTCATACACTTCCAAGGTGGCAAATTATAAGGTATTAATATCACAGGTCACGTACTATGAGAAGTGCTCATACTGCCAAATGGATTAAAACAATCAGTTGCTAACCCGAGGCGTACGTTCCGAGGCTCTTCGGCAAACCATAAAATACTCCCCATCAAACTTCTTCCACTGTAAGGAATCTCCTGGATGCGAGAGAAATTGATCATTTCGAACTCTTTCTGCATTATGCTAAGTCATATTCTTCGCAGTCCCTCGATAAACAACCGTTAAAGTCGAGGGATCAAGAGAAAATGTCTCAACACTTTATTCGATATATTATGCTTATTTGATGTCCATCTTAACTCGTGGCACAATGGACATGAATCAAATTCCTCTATATTGCTTCCAAAAGAGTACATAATCATTCTTACAAGCATGAATAATATTGTAATCAAATCCCAATCATCGCTTCAATTTTTCTGCCTCATAAAAGTTACGAGTCGCCACGTTATCTTGCGGTAGAACCTCTTTAAATAACTTAAGTAGCATGTCAATGACCTTTGCAGAATTCCGGCATATTGACTTGATATGTAGCAACCTCACTGTGAATGACAACTTGCTATGACAGGTACACCTCTCATACAGTTGTCGTTGTGCATCCTCCTACAGTCTTGCGAAGTTCTCATTTCCCTTAAAAGATTGTGAAGATGTTCTTTCTCTATCTTGAACCCCAAACATGCATGCGCCAATATCGCCTAACATCTCAGTGATATCCTCTCCATTATCATCACTATCATCTGAAACGGCCACATTTGTATCGTCAATATCAATGTCAACACTAGTTTCCTCCATCCGATTGGAATGACTCTCAAATCTAACTCCTGTAGGAAATGGTTCGCCATGTAGAACCCAACGCAAGTATTTAATATCTATCCCATTAACGAACAAATGAGACTACATTACTACCATGTTTAAATAACTCAGGTTCTTGCACTTCTTCCACGGACATCTTATAAAATCTCGACTATCAGTACTATCTTTCGCAAACTCTGAAAAATTTCACCCTCCATGCATACTCCTTATAGTTTCGCCCAAGTCTATCTCCCAATAACATTCAACTTTTTTCCATTATATTTTCGTTACCTATCTACCGCATATTAAAAAAAACCTAAATCATTTCATAAATATCATCAATAATACTGTAATTGATATCCTCATAATACTATTTATTTATTTTGACTGCATGAGTTTCGTTCGAACGTATGTTTTACGTTCGGACGGACCTCAACAAAATTCAACAATCGTTCGGACGTGAACAGTTCTGTTCGAACAGAACTCGTGCAAACAGAATACCAGAACCAATATTCAACATCAAGCAAGTAAGCAATAAATGCCCAAATAAACAAATCATATTTGAAATGGGTTATATAATAAAATCCCAAATATCAAAAGAAGTATGCAAACTCTATACAAAATCACCCCAAAATATCAAAACAAATATCTAATCTTTAAAATCTAATAATTAGAAAACTAACCTCAACTTTTGCACTTCCAACTTCAAATCCAATTCAACAACATTGTCCACAATTAAAAATCATAAGATGAGAAAACTATCAACCACTTTTTATGTTGAGAAATACACAAAAAAAAGTATTGAGAAATGAGATTTACCTATTCCCTCTAAAAAATATCAAGTTTTTCACACTCAAGAATCCTCTTATGATATACAATCATTTTCTGTCTCCCTCTCTAAAAAATAGCTCAATCCCGCGTGAAAAATGAACTGAAGAGTCGGTATTTAAATCATTAAAGTTGCGTTCGAACGTAGAATTTATCCGTTCAAACGCAAAAATTTCAAATTGCCGTTTTGTTTTCTTGCGAAAAATTTCAACTTTTTGTATTCGAACGGGAAATTTTCGCGTCTGGACTCTTTATTCTAAGCATATTCTGAGTATTTATCATTCAAACCAATTAGAGGCCGTTAGGACGTATAACAATCCTCAATATTTTGTATAAGGAAAATTTTTCTCCAAATTATTGACACAAACTACGAGATAAAGTACATTCGAATAATAGTAAATTACGATTCAAACAAGTACTTCATATTAACATACTAAATAATACAAAAAAATATTATATCATTATTGTAATAGGCTTGTACTACGTAATGTAATATATTATCTTAGTGTTATATCATCTTATAGAGTTACACTAGTATTATAATACTAATATACTAGATAATGTTTAATTATTATATATGTATATACAATGATATTACTAATACTATTCTAAATAATATATATTATAAATTATATGTACTGAATAAGTAATGACACTACAAATTATATATTAAGTAATCTAAGCAACATGTACCTAATTATTATAAACTAAGTACTATGTGTAAATAATATAATACTTATATTCTAACTAATATATACTAGTATATACAAAGTACTTGATTTATATGAAGTTAAAGTACTTGATATATACTTATAATATATAACATTATCATCTTAGTGTTATGTATAGTGCATGTATGTTATAAAGACTAATTTTAGTATTTATTTTTACTAAATACTTTATAATACTATTAGTATCGTATGGTACATAGTAATAACGTTATAACTAGCCGAACTGATAGTGGATTGATTAAACCTCAAACTCTCTTATTTCCGTTCGAACAAATACTCCTTTGTCCGAACATATTCTCTTACCGTTCGAACTTTTATAAACTCCACTCGGACGCTCAAACTTGTTCGAACGATAAATTGCTCGTCTAAACGAGTGTCGGGGTATATATACCCAGCCCTTTTTGAATGCCTCATTTTTGTATCAAACGATAGATTTCAAAAGTCACTCCCATTCGAACAAGAATCACACTACAACTTCCCAAAATCATCATCTATAGTGAGATATATAAGGTATGGTCCCTCTATTCCCTCCTATTGGTTGAAAATGGGTTATGAACACCCATTTTTATAGGGGTTGGATTTCAAATTGAATCCGACCTATTTTTCATAGTTTTTGTAATTTTTTTTTCTAGTATTCATTGTTTCGGACCTTTAGGAGTGATATTAGGTTGATTTGGTCCGAATATATTTGATTTTTGTAGGAAAAAAGTAATAGCCAAGTCAACACGACCATTTCTCTTCGCAGGGGTTTTCGTTCGAATGGGAACGAGTTAGTACCAAACAGAACAGCTTGATATAAGTTTTGGTTTTATTTAAGTATTTTGGGTTCCATCAAACTTAACTAACTTTTTCCATCACTTATTTGTTGAACAGTATACGAATGGCAAGTAGAGGTTAAAAGCGTGGAAGAGATCAGATGATTAGAAGTAGCAGCACACCTCCACCAGTGAACGCTACTCTAGTTGCCTCCACTCCCGTCCCTCCCAGTGCTCCCAGTGCTCCCAGTGCTCCTGTCCGTAGGTCTGTTCTAATAGAACGGCCTGTCACCTTGGATGACTTCAGAGAGCTGGAGTGGGAGGGACACACCATCTATCAGATCTTCACAAAGCGAGGATAGGCTCCAATCTGCACGCAGGATGGGATCACATATCTTGATATGATATGTGAATTCTATCGTGCATTGGAAGATCAGCCTGGAGATAATCACCACTATGTGCTGATGTAGCGGGGAGTCAGCATCACATTCTCTCATCGGGTGATTGCAGAGTATTTGGACATCCCGCACGTGATGGAAGCATATCCTCATCCCTCCACAGCAACAGCGTCTAGATCTGCCAGGGCAGACACGGAGGCTGGATCCTCATTGCCCTTCGCAACATGGACTGCCGATGAGTTGGCTGCTGACTCAGACGCTGATGATAGCGATGAGGAGTATGTACCTGATGATAGTCTTACAAACGATCAGGTACGTGAGCTACTACGACATTTCAAGGCTCCTGCATATGATGGCGGGAAGGCCATCAAACAGGTCGATTGCACTCCATTCTTCAAATTGCTGAATCTGATAGTCGGGTACAACGTGGACCCGAAAAATCACAAGACAAATTTCGGGATGGATTGGACACGACTTCTAGTACGGGTAGCGAGGGGGGACCCGATTGATTTAGTGATGTATATTTTCTACCGCATCAGACAAGAGTCACGATATTGGAGTGGAGGCAGTCTACCATTTGGACTGTTGATATCTGGCCTCCTACTCCAAGCTGGAGTTACAGAGCAGATTGGTGAGAAAAAAGAACTTCAGATGGGGGCTCTCAACAAGATATCTATCAGTAAGAGCAAGGGGCACCCTTATGTAATGACTCCAGGGTTGACTGATGCTACTACCAGTACTACTACCCAGCCTGCAAGATTTACACTGGAGCAGTTGGAGGCAATGGTGGAGTGGGTGGTGGAGAGAGTGGCAACCCGCATGGTAGTAGAGGCTGAGGACCGCATCATGAGGAAGATAGATGATGTAGAGACACAGATCAAATCTATGCAGGAGGACATAGATTTGATACCGAAATAGTAGAAATATTTTTAATTAGTATTTTATTTTATGTGTTGTATCGAATAATATTATATATATTGAGATGTAATTAGTATTTTTTTTTATTTTGGTGTTCATAATAATGTTTCTTTTTTATTTTTCTCATTTTACTTATTGTTCGTGATAATAAAATATATAATATTTTAAAAGTAATTACATAAAATTAATTTGTGTATTTATAAATATTTTAAATGTTCCATAAATCATAATATGTAATATAAACACATTTTTTATATTTTGAAAATGATAAAATGAAATTAATAGAAAACAAATATATATATATATATACACACAAATGAATGGTGATGAACAAAAATGAACCATTTCCAACCTGTTTTCCGTCCGAACATTATACTTTTGGTCCGGACAGACTTGCAATTCTGCCGCTATGTTTCCCTCCAAACATATTCCGTTAGGATAAATAATTATCCGTTCGAACGTATTTTTTCATCTTGTTTAGACGGATTTTTTTCCGTCTGAACGGAGTTTGCAACTCGTTTAGTTTTTTGGACGAGTTTTAAAAATGTCTCTAAAAACCACTTTTAGGGATGAAATAAATTTCGTCCCTAACAAATTTCATCCCTAAAACTAAAATATGTTATAGTGAGTTCTTTTGTTTGTTTATTTATCTATTTCCTTTATTTCTTTATAGTTCCTTATACTTTTCTTTGGTACCTTTATCCGGAAAGTCTCTTCTTTAGCTTGAGCTGGAGCAGGCTGGTGGCATCTCTAGTGCGTTATTAACTGGAAAAATGCAACTTTTCCAAAATGCAATTTCAAAAAAAGAAAAAAAAATTCAAAAGAAATTTCAGATTAAAATACACAAGCCTAAAATAATATCAAGAAACAGAGGTGGTTACAGCCATTCTGGGACCTAAAACTGATACAAGCAGGACCCATCATCACTTATAGCTGTAGGATCAAAGTTTTCTGTAGATGGATCTGTGCAACCTTCTGGGATAGGAAGGCCAACCTGTGGTGCTGCTTTCCCTACATCCAAACAATTATTCAAGTCTTTTATAAATACCTCCTTTCAAGTACTTGTTTCATCAGATATGATTTCCTAAAGTCAGATGCAAACTTTTCATGTTCAAGACTTTAGGATCAAGGATCTAACCATAGAAATTTCCATGTTTGATGGAATTTTCATTTGCATCTCCAAGAGCTGCCTCCTTCAAATATTTGTCAGCCAATTGGACTCTCTTTACATTTTCCTGCTCTTGGACAAGCTTGCTTCCATACTCAAGGAGCTTCTCGAGACTCATTTTTGGTTGCTCAAATGTTGGGGGTCCCTCATTTGAGTTCACAAGCCGTTTTCGAACAGTTTCTACCCCCACACCTGCTATCCATTGCCTCACTTCATCATCATACAGTCTAGCCCTGAGGGCTCCAAAGAAGTCTGTACACATAAGAAAATACAATGATATTAATCACTGGATTTTTGTTGAGAATCTAGGCCTCCCAAATTCTTCCCACTAGGATCTATTTTTGACAGAATACTAAGAAAATTAGATAAATAAACACAACACAAGAATTTATATAAAAAACTTTCAAAATAGGAGAAAAATCACTAGACCCGGAAAAGAAAATCCACTATGTGAAAAATGTTTCAATCACACAATTTTTTTCCTCATTCTAATGACATCCACAAAAACTTCCACATTAGTAAAACTTTAACTTTCACCTATTTTCCTTTTTACATTCAAAAAAGGACAACATAATTTTTTTTTTAAAATCAAAAGTTAATAGATAAGTTTTTAATTGGTGTATTTAACCAAGGAGCCTAAACCTCCTTTTATAAGCCTTGGGGCTTTGCTCTTCCTCCACTCCCAACCCATGTGGGACAAAAGGAAATAAGTAAAATCTCAACAATCTCCACCTTGCGATTTTGATTGATCCTACAGTCACGCTCCACCGCAATGAAGATCTTCATAGCTTTCGCTATCATGCTCTACCATAAAAGCATACTCATTCAGAATAAACCAATTTCAAGCATTTCACTTCGGCCTATGTCGAAATTAACTTTGCTGAAACATTATGGTGCAACTTCCACATTTGGCTTTCTTGGAAGTTCATCAGTCATTGATATGAATTTCCACCACACACCCTGCATCAATGCCACACCAATGTCTGTGTACTAAGTTGTGGAACCGCTAATATTAATACATCTTCTATCATGATAACTTTGGGATTAACGGCATGACATGAGGATGTACATGTTTCTTTTTAACAGATATCGTCTTTCATGGAGAGAGACACAATGTTAGCTTCATTGTCAGTATCTCCATATATACTGACTTGGAGCCTTATGCCGAACCTGCTCCACCTCTTGGACAATTTTTTTTGACGTGCCCAAATTGTCCACATACCCAGCATACTGCTTTCTTCATGGAGTTCTTTCTCTTCCAATCACCAGTTGTTAGCATTGTTGAGTTCTCAGGTGAACCATTACTTCCACCACCTAACCTTCTTTCTTCAGAAAAAAGTTTACTGGTAACCTCTGAAAAAATTATTTTCTCCTTCCCATGTATCAAAATAGGTTTCATATGCTCATAGGAAGGTGGAAGAGACCAGATCAACCTCAAGGCTTGATCCGCATCGTCAATTTTAACTCCAATAGATTCTAACTCAGAAAAAATATCATTAAGAACACTAAAATATCTAAAATAGTCATACATTCACTCATCCGCAGTGTATAAAACTGCTCCTTCAGGTACACTCGATTTGAGACACCCTTCATCTGATGCAACTCTTCAAACTTTTTTTAGAGTCCCTTTGTCGTGAATATTCCATGAACATTTGCAAGAACATTCTTACCCAGGCACAGACGAATTGCATTTGTCGCTCTCAAATCCAGATCCTCCTAATCTTTATCACTTATTCCAGATCTGCTCCTAGTTGTACCAGTAGCGCTAGAACTGCTACTATCTTCAGGGATTGGTCTATCTTTCAACACCTTGTGTATTCCTGATTGAATCAAGATATCCTTGACTTACACTTGCCTCAAGTAAAAATTGATTCTCCCATCAAATTTCTCCACTTCAAATCTGGTAGGATTGAAACCCTACCTCCTGACATAGTTTCGATGAATTTTACCATAGAAATGAATAGTACCCACTAAGTAAGTTCCCAAGAAAGACCAATCTTTCCTTGACAGAACTTCAAGTTTCCCAGGAAAGATTGGAGGGTCACAATGGACACACTTAAAATTTTCAATCTACTAGACAGAACCTTCTTAGACCGTACGTATCCACACTACCACACCAAAACTCCACCTCGCCAAAAGAACCTTGTGGCTCTGATACCATTTATTGGAAATTTAGGCCTTCCAAATTCTCCCCACCAGGATCTACTTTTGACAAAATACCAAGAAAAATAGAGAAATAAACACAACATAAGAATATACGTAGAAAACTTCCAAAACAAGAGAAAAACCACCAGACTTAAAGGAAAAAATTCACTATGTGAACAATAGTTATAATCACACAATTTTTCTCCTCACCTCAACGACACTCACAAAAACTTCACCACTAGTGAAATCTTAACTTTCATCTATTTTCCATTTTACATACAAAAAAGGACAACAAATAAATTTTTCTAAAGTCAAAAGTTATTAGATAAGTTTCTGACTGGTGTATCTAATCAAAGAGCCTAAACCTCATTTTATAAGCCTTAGGGCCTTGGTCTTCCTTCACTCCCAACCCATGTGGGACAAAAGGAAACGAGTAAAATCCCAACAATTTTGAGTCTTAAAATTCAATAGCATATTTGTTGGGATTGTCTCACATTGGTTATGGAAGAGGCTGGTGGTCAGTTTATAAGTGTAGAAAAACCTCACTTCTTGAGTTGGCTTTTGAGGCTGAGAGAGGCCCAAAACCACCTAATACTGATACCAGAGTCTAGGTTTACCAACATTCTTTAGCCCAATAGTTTGCGAGAGAAACTGGTTGTCACTCTTCGGACGCAAGGCCCAATGTGTGAGGAGGTGATTGTTGGGGTTGTCCTACATCAGTTGTGGAAGGAGCTGGTGGTTAGTTTATAAGTGTGAAAGAAATTATCACCTTTTAAATTAGGTTTTAAGGTTAAAAGAGGCCAAAGACCACCTAACAATATTATCATATCAACCTAAATAAAGAGAGTTTAAGTCCACTTTTTACATGACACAAACATATTGAAAACTTTTCTAAGTTCCTGTCTACTTTACCAATGGATTGTTTAGGAAAGGTGTCCACAAGCTCCACCATGTCTTCCTCGGGTACACCATCTGTCCGGAAGATACCGAAGCAGACTCTGATGCGATCTTCTCAAGTAGGTGCCCAATAGAACTTTTCCATACAACCATCATGGATGAAAGGAGCATACAATGTGGAGAAGTCATTACCAGTGACTATGATTGGAACCCGGGGATTTTCTTCCTTGTTGTACATGCCAAGTAGCTGGACATTGGTTGGGTTATCAGCAATGTTCATGAGGGTAGCATTCACCATCTGATTGTTCACCGTGTATTGTGTTGTTCCACCGAGCCTACCCACTCTGGCATCCAAGTCATTGATGAATAGGCAGCACATCTTTCCCTTCCTAATGATGTCAACTGCTTCGCGATATCTTTGCCTGGCCAATTTTGCAGGCTCTCGAGCATTCCCACTTTCTAATTCTCCAACACTCATCATGATGGGGCTGCATATTCAGTCATTTGTGAAAGAAAAAACACCATACATGCTTAATGTCAATATTCCAACATTACAACGACAGACTAGTAAGAAAGATGATCAAAAGATATTGATTCACTTGATTCCCATTTTGGCAAAGACAAGCTCACATTGGAATGACTTTCCTTGACCTTCGCCTCCCCAGATACCCAAGATGAGAGGAACCCGTCACAATTATAGAAAAAATTATCCAATTTTCTGGAAGATTGTCATAGACCAATGAGACCATGCAACAAACACGATACTCGTACTCTGCAATACTCGTTTACAAACCTTAGTGTTTGGCAAGTTCAAGAAGTTTTTGGTGATATGAACAACCACCTTGTCCATAAATGTAGGAGCGATGTAAAATCCATCCATGGTGTTACCAAGGTTGTATCTGGAAGGAGAATTCAATAGTGTTTTACAGTCAACATATAAGTTCAATCTAACTCAAATAATCAAAACATATAAATATTAGTATCAATGCCAAGATCCTGAATGGATGAGTATTGAAGACTCCAAAACCTCACATATTAATGCAGGTTTATTAGTTTTTTCTTTTGAGTAGAAAGACCTCGATGAAAAGGGTTGTTCTTCTAAAAGCCAAATTAATTGACTCACAATACAACTCATCACCACCCAAACCAATCGCACACAACAAAAGGGAGAAATGCAAAAAAAATCTGAAATTGGAAAACTTCGACTGTAGAGACTATATTGAAACTCCTAGCTAGTCATGTTCTTGTGGCAATTATTATTATTATTTTTTGACATAGGGGTGGGGGGATTTGAACTTTGTTCTCCTATTTGAAAACCAATCTTTATGCCATCTAATTTAAAGAATCTGGACTTTTTTGTGACAATTATTGAATTAAATGTAGATTGCTTTAGAATTTTATCCGTTCTACAAGACTTACCTTTAGAGCAATTAGATTAGTATCTTGTGATCTAAAAAGTTAGAAATATTTCAAATTAGTGGATCTACATGAATTATAAATCGTATATTGGATAATAGTCAAATACAAGATTTGATTTGGATAATGTTTCTAAGGCTCAATAAGTGCGATCGATAAAATGACATAATCGGATAATTGACATATTTCTAGAAGCCCATATCTGTAGGTTATGGTTCTTGATCTGTGAATTTTTTCAAAAAGTAAATCTTGAAAGTGAAAGATTATAGTGGTGCACTCTTCTCTGCAATGACTACCAAGTACACTCTCTTTGCAAAATTTCTACATCAGGTTAACAAGTAATCTTGGCAAATTCAGATTCTCCCAAGTTTTAACAATTGGTATATATAAGAGCCTCCTTGTCAAATCATTGTGGAAATACGGTTTCGCATTTTTGTTTGAAAAATACGATATATTTTGCTTGTAAATACAATTTTGTTCAAAATTGTTCGATTTGGGGTGTTTGGGAGTGACCAAAAATTTATTCTCGGTTTGCTATGGCGGTTGCTAGTGTTAATTTTCTTCTACAATAAAATCGAGTCACATATGTTAATTTTTGGGTAGGGCTTTTTCTTTGAATTGGACTTGACCTTCACATAAGCTTTGGTTTCGTATAAGGATTGCTCTAATTTCTAGGTCTAATCCTTAACAAGGATATAAGGTGAATTGGATTTCTATAAGGTTTTAATTTGTGTAATGGTCTGATCCATATATTAGGTCTAAGCTTTTAAACCTTTGTGTTTAAGTTCATTGGTCTAGATCATATCATAAGCTCATATCCCTGGGTTGATCCTGTTCTGTTTCATAATTGACTCTGAGCTGTTTGATCATTGACTTTGACCTAGTTGACTGGTTTATCTAACTCGGTGTATCAGGTTGCCCGAATCCAGATCCCAACTTGGATCCGACAAAGTAAAATAATACGATTTATTATTTTAATAATATATATATATATATTTTTAAAATATTTATTTCTCTGAATATCTCTATTATAGACATTATTTAATATTTTCTTGTTAATATGCATACTTATTTTCTTTTAGATATATATTTAGCGGTAATTCATGCATGTGGATTAATAGAGAAATTAAAATGATATGTCATGACCTAAGTGACCTCTATCATGGAGATTAATTTCTTCCTTTGTCAAAAATATAAAATTTTAAAAAATTGCATCAAGTTACATCTATATCCATGTGAATAACAATCGGCCCAAAGACAAATTGATATATAGCCGGTTTATAAATGGTATATGGTAGTTAAATGTAAATTGAATAATTTTGGGATTAATCTATGCATTCATTAGTTGACTCGAAGGAATGCTATTGTTTGGTTCGGCCACAGCTTTATATTATTTTGTTAACTAGCCTTATTGGGAGAAGACCACTTGCATGTTGTGATTACTGTCCAAATTAAGGCTTGATTGTGATGCAATAAGTATCTCATAAGTGCCAATTTTTATATATAAAAAACTTTTCTTCTTAACTTTTTATTATGTTGTTTGATTGATCTTGTTGTTTAATTGGACTAAAGCTTGTATGACCATAATTATGGTTTGGTTATGCATGCTGGGTTGAGGAGATATCCTTCCTATACTTGGCAGGGCATTTGGGAGGAAGTAAGTGGTTAGAGGCTAGCTACTAGTGGAGAATAGGTATTGGACAGATGGTAAATGTTTGGTATGATTAATGGATACCAGGTCACCATTCTTTTGCTGCAGAAGGTGTGGCTGTCCGAGAAGAGTTCAAATAGATATCAGTGGAATCTTTAATTGTGCCTCATCAGAGAATTTGGGATGTTAATAAACTTGGGACTCTCACATCAGCCTTTTGCATCAATTGATTTGGTTGCAAAAAGTGCCAAAAATAGAAGCATTTGTTCTAAAGCGTCGATTTCACATGTGACGGTCAGTGGATGCATCCGATTCATTATTTCTGCCCTAAAGCGTCGATGCTTTGCCTTATTTGCTGCAATTTAATGTCGTCGCTAGAAAGTATACATGACCAAATAAGAATATAAATGTCGATGCCAAAGTACTGGAATCCTTTGCTTTTACTTAATTCGTGCAAAATCAAACCGTCGCAAATACAGAAGTCTTCGTCGCATATTCAGCTGCATTTTTGTTGGGCGCATGGTAAATCGATGCAAACCCCCAGTGTGTTCCAATGCAAATAAGCATTTCTGTGCGATCGTTGCATGTTAATATTGCATTTCGCTGCTTATGGCCTAAGGCAACGTTTTATCTGGCTATATATATAATTAATTCACCATTTTATATCTCATCAACCCGGCCTTATCTTTGATAACATAATTAATATATTTATGCAATTTATTAAGTACTACTACTAACACAAGAATATTTATATATATATATATATATATTAACTACTTATATAATTAATAAATAATATAATGAGATAAATCCTATTAATTACCCTGCTTGACTACTCTACGAGGAAAAAAATAAAATTATGCATAATTACTCTATATACTGATGAATATATATATATATATATATATATATATATATATATAACTTTATATATTAACTACTACTCTAATATATTTGATGAAATTGATCAATTTCTTTTGCCGTTTCCACATATATAATATATATGCAAATATATATATATATTATGTATATATTAACTACTCTAATGATTTTTTTCAAATGTATATTTATATACATCATAACCTGGTAAATATATGTGAGAAGTAGATTAATTGGATTCATTAATCTTCCCTTGCATCACATATATACCTAACCTGGCATCCCAAATATATATATATATATATATATATATAGATATATATATATATATATATTATATTTATATAGTATGCCAAATCAACCAATTAATATAGCACAAACATATATGTACATGATGCATTAATCCTATATTACTTATCAAAAAAATTCATCCTATATATATATATATATATTAATATCTCTGTAATTACCCATATCTGCCCCAACATTAAAACCAGAAGTATGATCAACATTTAGTTAAAGAGATGTGGCTGCAACCAAATAACTTCTAAAATAAATTAAAAAAGCTAAAGTCTTGAAATATGTAGATCCCCAACATCTACCATTTGAGTTAAACACACAGGATGCAACAATAACATCTTTTCATTCATTCAGCCCAATCTTCTCTCTTGTACAATAAGGTTCATTGTTACAGGTGCGTGGAATATTGTATCAGTACTTCCTACATATGCCCTTAGTGCTGTTTTTTCATGCAAAGTGTCAATTCAATAATTAAACCTGGACCATTACAACATATGCTAAACAATAAAGCTAAACTTGCCATGTATTCCATTTGGGTGGGGGTCAACTTTAAGCTCCAAAGATGCTTGGGAATTCATCATCTGCTGAACACATGCATGGGGAAGCTGCAAGACACCTGAAACCAAGCTTATCCAACTTCTCCCATTCATCCAAACCCTTCAGCTTCCAATCATTGTATAGATAATTTTCTGCATATTTAGGTTCCCCTGGTCAGACATCATAATTACCTCCACTTAAACTCCAATCTTATGTCTTTAATTAAAACATAAAGGTCCACACAACAACATGCCCACATATGTTACATATAATCAACCTGATTACTTATATAATTAAATAAGACAACTGCAAACAACCATATGGTTTTATAGTGCAATTTAACTCTCTTCAAGTGCAAGCACATAATAAACATGTTTACATCTTTAACACAAATACATCTACACACTAATAGTGTACTGATCTGATCCTTAACCGTTAAGAAGGAAAAAAGAGATTAAGCAATTTTTTCTGCATATTTTGATTTAGGCAGGAACAAAAGCATGTAACTTGCTAACTAGCATATTCAGACCTGTAATAGCTGGAATTGAATACATGATGTTCTTTACAATATTATATATAATTAGTCAATGTTATTTCAGTTATTGACTGCGTAACACTAATATTTGTTCTAATTGTAGCTTTATTGAAACCTCAGATTGCAGACTTACTAAACCATCCTACAGGAATCTGCTGGAAGGCAATGGGTTTCAAGGTTTGTGCTACAATGTAGTCTTAACAAGTGCTAGTTAATTAATGCATTATACAGATGTAAGTTGCACTTGTTATTTCAAGTTAGATCAGAAAATGGGTGTAATTTTGGACTGTTTAGATGCATATTTATCCATGATGAATCACTTCAGTTGCAAAAGTGTTTGAGATATATATATATATATATATATATAGCAATGTCAAAAAATGGTTCAATTACAGCAAACTGCGCACCCCCTCTTTTCTCATTTTCATTACTTTTTTAGTTGTTGGTTCAATTATATATCTCATAAAGAAACATAAGATAATAACTAGATGATGAACCATTGGAATTTTAAAGTTACTAATTAAACCCGGCTGCCATGCCAACAAGGTAATTTGATCTTCCAACCCTTATCTGATAACTGAAAATGCAAGATCTCACAACTTCTATATATTTGTAACGTAACTCTGTAATAAATTGGCAGCTGTTTGGTCTCTAAGATCACAGTCATGAGAATTAAATTCAAATTAGTCTAAAATGAGACAGGATTACCTAATTCCGTTCAGCACTCCAGTTAATTTCAGTTGAGCCCATTTATCCATGTCGTGATCACAAAGATGCTTGGTTAAAGCATTTATCAAAGTCACCAGTCCATCACCTGCTTCTTTGAGTCATTCCCAACAACATTAAGCACTGATTAATGTACCCCCACCTGTGATGAAAAAACACAAGAATTAGTTGCTACTCCAATTATGTGCATGTGTTTAAGGGAAAACGTATTAAAGTTGGATACCTACCTTAATTGAGCAGTCCCTTCACTTCACAAAATAACAAACCAGACTTCCCACAGATAAATTAATGAAGGGACCTGGGCACACACAAAAACTCCATATCTGCTATACAAAGAATTCTAAGTACCTCTAGGATATATGCAAAGACCAACCCCCCCACCTGACAAAAGTTAAGCTAGCTTCCACAAAAAATATTTCAGTTTTAACCTCCCTAGGATATATTAACAAGAAATGGATGCTAGCTACCATCATAGATACTTCAAAAAACCATTCTACAGATTAAAGCTAGACAGCCCCTTGAGTCTCTCCAAGAGACTCTCCCTGGGTCTGTAGGAGGGGAATCAAAAGTTTCAACATCTTATCAGTTTCAACTTGCTTTTCCATCATGGTTGTCATATTTCCACTCATTTGTTCTACTTGACTTTTGTAATACTCAGCATCTTTCTTGTATCGATCGAGGTTGGCAGCGTATTCTTTATCGTGTTGACGATCCACTTCTCTTCTAGACTCGGGTATTATCATCTCTCCTAGGCCTCGGGCATATCCAGGCTTATGCCCAAGTACCTCCCGGAATATTGACGCTGCTACCTCCGTCGTTCGCTGTTCAGGTGGCACCTCATCCATTCGAGTAACCATCTGCCTATGCACGCACAATCAAATAAGTTTTATATAGAGCAACTTGAGCTGAAAAATTAGATATGGCATGCTAACTTCCAAATGTATGTTACCACATTGTACATGAGTATTAAAGCTTTCAAGAATGGAATTTCACTTACATGAATATTTTCTGTTTCTTCTGTCACAAACTGACCCTTCTTCTCTGACCGGTGGGTAGCCCTATAAAAGTCTACCATGTTCTCCCTTTCACCACGCTATGTGTCAAAAAATCAAACAATGTTCTTTGAGAAGCAAAACATAAGATAAAAGGTGGCAAAATATTCTTGGAAACAAGATGAAAAGAATATTAGTATTGTGCACGTTGCTGGACAGCAAGTGTACAATTTATGAAGTTAAGATTAACTCAAAACCAACCTATTAAACCAAGAGCATGTCATAAATCAGATTTGCAGGTGAAACCCACCAGAATGAAAGATTTAACCACAGAGATAAATTAAATCTTATTAATTTTGCCTCTAGCCATGGAAATGATGTTAAAGTAATGTTGCTAGGCGTGCATTGCATCAGCAGCAATTTCCAAAAACTTCATTGAGCAGGAAACTACTAAACTATAAATTTATTAGCTACTCATTTTATAACTCCGTGACTGCCTTTGGAGAAGTCAAATCTGATTGACTACAAACAACATGATACTCTCACAATTGTATAGCCATTTCACACTAGTAGGTTTCCCCATCAGTTCATGGCTGCTAGATATGTATATCAGTCCTCTAGTAACATCTTTTTCACCTAAAAATAATAACTAACTCTACCATTCATTTCTTGATTGAGTAAAAGAACCTTATACCTTCTGTTCTAGCATTCTCACAAACGACTTACGTCCAGCAGTATGATTAATGTTGCGCCTTTTGTGGTTCTCTCTATTCTGTGCCGAGATTTTCTGCACATGTAAACGGGTATGTTACTTAGATCTTTGCTAGCAAGTATTCAGATTTTTACATATACAGTAACTTCAATTTTATTTAATATTATGTAAGTGTCCATTCCAAAACTAAAATCTATACCTTGAATGATTCACTGTTCCATCTTGCACACAGTTTTGCCCAAGCTTCTTCGTCAACAAAGCTAGCCCTAGAAGCCAATGCTTCCTCATGGCTGCCACATTTCAAATACTTCTTGTGTAGTTCATGATGAAAGGCATTAAAACGCCTGCGCAATGCTTTCCATACTGCCATTCGATGATTTTTGCGCTCCCACTACAACTCGAAGTCACCTACCCAATATGGTAATTGTTAGTGATAATCATGACATGGCCACTTTTGTTCAATTGAAAATGAATGTATAAATGGCTTACCTTGATACGATCAATTATCTCATCCTTGTCTGCTTGTGGTACATCGGTCCATCGTGCATAACTCATGTCCACACGATGTTTCAATAACCATGTGATACGTGTGGTAAAGATCATAGCATTTTCGCAACATGAAGCCATCTCTCCATCGTTTATCTTCAAAGGTATTTTACCAATCTTACGCAGTTTCTCAAACTCGGTGCACTTCGCTGGCCCTCGTGTAGGTTTCTTCTGTGGGGCCGCCTCTGGTGTCGGCAAAGTGGTGTCTTCAACTTAAATAAAAAAAAAACTATAAAGATACACATTAGAGTTGAATAAGTATGTAAGCTTTGCTACGTAAAACTAACTCTAAACATGTGTGTTATTATTCAACTCCACTTGCAAAAAAGATGTCAAATCAGTGGCCTTACCAATATCATCTCCATTTATCTCGGGTTCCAAGGTTGGGTTCGGTTGTGGAGTATCATATACTATACTTGGAGGTTCAAAAAACCCATCATCGCTTTCCTCATCTTGAAGGGTGCAGGAGTTCATGATAGAAGGTGGATGTCGGCCTATAAATGTGTAGGGTCTAGGCCATCTAGCACATACACCCCGTCCTCTCCCCCTTCCTATTCCACTTCCAACCATGTGCCCACCTACAATTCAATGGGAGTTGATACAAACAAGCACTTGTCATGCCTATGGAAAGTGTTAAAAATCTGTTGAACAACCACTTAAATAAATGCTTAGTATGACTACTGCTATCCTTTATTGAGTAAACACCTTGAGGACTTGTTCATCACTTTTACTATAAATTTAATTTCTAAAACAGTAACATACAGCAAGTCTTAGGCCAACATACCCTCCATTTATCCCTCCCATACCATGCACCACTATTATGGAAACTAGAATCATATGTCTGCTCTATCATACATGCATTACTTATTTGAGCAAATCACAAAATAGAAACTAATATAGACCCATGTTGACAAGATGTACCCATGACTAGTTGAATGTTAGACCCGGTTAAAATATGAAGATTTTACCTCTTAAGTTGCTGCTCCTCATGATCTTATGCCACTGCAGGTCACGTATCAAGTGAGATGTCAGTTAATTGTGTACATGAGAGACAACTGAGTATAATATCTGACAATTAATATCCAGCCTATATCCTCCTTATGCCAACCTGCTCTGGAGGTCTAATGGGTATATATGTCTTCAACCCTTTTGCCAAATAACCTTTACCAGAAAACCCAGGTCCATAATTATGGGTTTGAGTTTTCTTTTATGTCCCCAAGTCCTAAAGAAACAGTCCTAAATTTTTCATAGCAAGTCATGCTATGAAAAAAAAAAAAAATTGGTCCCCAAATCCTAAAGAAAGTGCCCAGCTAAGCCAGATATCATTGTTCTTTTACAGACCATATACCCCTCATGTTATATTTTAATTAATACTAGTTATTTCACTTATTATATGAGAGTGGCCACAATTAAGCCTTAGAAACCGCCATTATAAAGCAAGTACCAAGATTTTAGAGAAGTCTTAATTGAACTGGGAACATGCATGCAAAATAAGTGTTGACCTTTTGTATAAATTAATCTTCAAGAGGAATTTATACCTTTTGTGATCTACTCGGCAGCCTTGCAAATGTAAAGTTGTTACCAAAAATCCTACCCTAAAATTGTCTTACCTTTAGATTTAGATAGAGACCAACGACATCCCATCCCCTCTCCTCGTCTCCCAAAAAAAAAAATGATCATATTTGAAGTTGTGGGGAGCTCTGTGTGAACTTAAAAAGGAAAAAACACTAGACCATCCAACCCCAAACCCGGGCAACAACCCCCGTCTGCCAACAAAACCAAAAAAAAAAAATAATAATAATAATACTAATTCAAGAAGTGCGATGAACAGGAAGTGGGATTAAAAAGGAAAAAAATAAAAACCATCCACCCACAAAATTTGCCTTTAAAACTAGCTTACAATTAGAACTCGGTAGAGAGCAACAGCGGCCCCCCGCTGCGCCCCCCCCCCCAAAGGAAGCTGTGATTGGAAGTTCACCTTGTTCTTCCTTTCTCTTCAGACAACGATTATGTGAGAAACTGCTAGGTTTCTTCAGCAGCAAGGCCACATTGAGAAACTGGAATTGTAAAGGGTTAAACCTCCAGATCGAGCACACGGATCCTTATGTTTGATGAACCACAAAAATATTTAAATTGGGGAATGATGTGATGTCTCTGTTTGCCTTCAGGCTGAGTAGCAAATATTTCAGATTTGCCCTTGAAATTTCCCTGCAGACCCATTCTCCCGCTTAGCATGACTGCGCCAAATGTAAGTTTCCCTCCTTTTAAGTTTACATTTCCCCCCAGCATGAGACCTAAAGAGATATTATATATTAGTGGATATATAATAAAATGAAACTGTACAATGATCCCTCTGCAGCTATGTATTTCATGCCATCCATATTTTGATTTAAACATCCATTTTCCCTTTAGATGAACATATTTAAATTATTGGACCCATATATGTTAGTTAACTTGGTCATATAACTTGGTCATTGGAATTTTGGTGTATTTTAAATATTCCTGACATCTGATTGAATTTTTCTATTGCTCGTTGAAAACCATTTACAATCCCCTTAAAATAGACTATGTTTTAGTTGTAAAAAGTTTTATGGCGCCCGCACATGATTTGTCCCAATTATGGGAATTAATAAAATCATTTGTTAAGTTAATCACCAGCAACACAATTATATAAAGGCCACTTCATTAATAGAATTATTAAGTTAATCACATTTGAAATTACACTGGAACATTGTCTGCCAATATTATCCATCAATTACTAGAAGTAGATGAACTCATGTTTTTTAAAATAGCAAGAGCTAATGGTGAATAAGCTAGCAATAATACATTAAAATAAAGATAAGAAGATAGGTATACCGTCAACAAAGTGCTAGTTTCTCGTTTATATTAAAAACCATTTTAGGGATGCTTGTGACAAAATTTTTGTATACTAGTTAAGCTCAATTAAACATAGTCATCCCGGTTTATGCCTATGCAGATTCCAATTTGACACATATTTTCATTTTTTAAACATTTCTTCGTCTACATCACGTTGCTGTCATGTGGACTCCATTTAGGATTACCTGTTGGGATTTTTGGAAAATCACTACACCTGATATGCTTTGTTCTCATCTGTGTGCAATGTCAGACTACAGATGCAATACCGGTTCATTTATGCCAGATTTTCCTGTTGCACATAAACATTCAGATTCATCATTAGTTATTCTCCATTGGACTTAATATTTCTAATTAGTTAGTTTGGAAATTCCATATTCGCTCCACATACGTATATACCATGGATTTATGCGGACAGAGGGGGGCGATGTTAGCTTATTTAAGATTTAACCAAACAATTCAATGCACATTAACCCACTAGTTATTTTCTTAACTACCAGCTGAAATTCCAGTAAGGCATTGTGCACGTGTTTCATAATTTAATGACACCATCTCCTACATGAACAAATTGCGACGAACATATGATTAGTCAAAAGGATACACATTTTTGTGTCCCCACAAACAACACAAAGATATTAAAAAGTACCAGGTTAGCAGGTTTCAATATATGGTTTGGATGTTGTATGCCCTGCAACTCCTGATTATTTCCCAAGCCTAAATAGGAATCAACATATATACAATACCATCATATATTTTAGTATCTTAACCATGAATACATGGTTTAACCTATGCTTTGAGTAACGAAACAAATTTATATCAAGCTAGCATTTTCACAACTTACAGCTGCAATTTCCAAGATGCAAGGTCGTGCACGTGTTTCATCCATAATAGCATGGCCATCACCTGCACTACCACCACATATAAATACAATTAGTATTCATATGTTAAGTGGCATGTCGTTACATCTGCTAAATCACAAATATTTTGATCCTACATGTGCCTTTGTGATATGGTGCATTCATGTTATAGACAAGGCAATGTACCCGACATTCTCACATGTTCCAATCACAAATATAGCTAAACAACATGCATAATTAGTTTGGGAAAATGCTGTAATTAATGTCAGAAATGACATATGGTTGAACTTGTGTAATTAAAGCAAGGGATGCACTCAAGTTTACATTGAGATCTATATATATTAAAGCCACAATACCACGAACCTCGTTTTCAGAAAACATGAAATATGCCTAACTTACATCTGGAATTGGTGTTTTCTCTTAATTAAGTCGAATCTGATCCCGACTCAGAATCTGTGGAATAGTCAGATTCATAATCTGATTATTCCCCATTACCTAGACCATCGTCTTCACTAGCGCCAACGTTAAAATCGTCGCTAAAATGCCCCACTCCTGAGCCCTGTCTCTCCATACCAATGACTTCTTGTGCATCAATATGCCTTGGTGGTATATCAGTTCTACTTAGTGGCATCGGCAGTGGGATATCAGTACACTGAACAAGTGCGTACTCATATGAGGATACATTTTCTTGGTAGGCATCCTCATCACTTGACTCGCCATCATTATCTTCTGTGATCGTCGACCCTGGTGGAATACTATATACATTCCTATTGTTAAACTTATGTACTACATGCCAATTGCCTTTAATCCTTAGATCTTTAACGTAAAAACATTGGGAAGCCTGACATGCCAATACAAATAGTTCGTCCTTACACCAAGTCTTGTCCATGTTGATACTAGTCAAATGATCATCCACTCGGATTCCCCGTCTTTGATCGCCAACATCAAACCATTCACATCTGAACAGGTACACACGACGCCATCTCATATAGTGTAACTCAATGATACCATGGATAACACCATAGAAGTCCACATTATTAGTCTGAGTGTCACCAATTACCAATACACCTGAATTCTGTGTACGTCTGCGTAGTTCACATTGTTTCGTATGGAATCTTTTTCCATTTATAATACAGTCAAAGTATGGTGCAACCTAGGTTTCAGGTCCACAGGCTAACACGTATAGATCCTCGGACACATCAAGTTCGTTGATGACACGCTGGCCTTTAACCTATCATTAATAAGCCACCAAAAGCGTCAGTTAGCATGCTATATCGAGACTTGGACTCTAGACAGGGTTTAGTTTTGGCAACATACACGTGTCTTTAACCATCCCTCAAAGTCTCGCTGATGTATGCGGGCAGCTGTATTTTGGTTCAATCGATGACATATTTCGTACTGCTCTCTGCACAGAAAAACCATTTAATAAACTATTAATTAAATGGCACTAGTTTGGAAAAATATGAACTGTCCAATTGTTGAGCATACACAAAATTAAGCAAAGGCAAAACTGAAATCAGGGATACATATTGTATATAGGACCCAATCTCTATGCAATTGTTAAGCACGTACCATCGGGTTGCAGTAAGTAGTTTATGGTCTAGAACCACACTAGATGCAATACCCAATGGACGGACTTTCTAATTGAAAATTGAGATCCACCTATAGTATCATCCTCTCCACCATCAACGTTGCGATCCAGTCGATTAAACCTGGTCTCAACATCCTCGAGATACATTGAACAAAAGGTTAAGCATTCAAGGTGAATGTATGCTTCCGCTATTGACCCTTCTGGGCGTGCTTTATTCTTCACATACCTCTTGAACTTGCCAAGGTATCTCTCAAATGGGTACATCCACATATACTGTACTGGACCCCCCAACTCTGACCTCATAGGGTAAATGGATAGCGAGGTGGACCATGACATCGAAAAAGGAAGGCGGAAATATCATCTCCAATTTGCAAAAAATTATGACAATATCATCTTCAAGTTGGGATAGACGATTAATATCCAGTGTTCTGGCGCACAACTCCTTGAAGAAACTGCACATTTCAGTCAATGCCATTGCAATATCGTTTCTTAAAAATCCCCCAGCTGCAATAGGCAGTAGTCGTTGCAAGAAGACATGATTGTCATGACTTTTCAACCTTGAGATCTTGGATTCATGTACAGAAACACAACGGGCAATATTCGCAGCAAACCCATCAGGGAACTTGACCCCCAGATAGCCACTCACAAAATTTACTCATTTCCTCACCATATAATGTGTAGGATGCACGTGGCATTGTGAATCGGTCACCCTCTCGCTTCAAATGTAATTCTTTCCTGATACCCAAAATCTCTAAGTCACGTCGTGCGTTCACGTTATCTTTGGTTTTACCAGCAATGTTCATTAATATGCCGAGAATATTATCAAAGATGTTCTTTTCGATATGCATGACATCTAGATTGTGCCGCAGCATAAGTGTTGACCAATAGGGTAATTTAAAAAATATGCTACTCTTTGTCCAGTTCAACTCTTCTGC
Organism: Platycarya longipes; assembly: GCA_036559045.1. Lineage (NCBI taxonomy): Eukaryota > Viridiplantae > Streptophyta > Magnoliopsida > Fagales > Juglandaceae > Platycarya > Platycarya longipes. Next base: position 40,665,171 of record CM071797.1, read on the forward strand.
AGTGCGTTTTTTCTTCCTATGAGTTTTACCAAAGTGCACCTCCCTAATCATTTCTAGTTGAATCAAGATGTCTGAGCCAGCTTAAACTGGTGGGGCCATTCGGTATTCTTCTTTGCCATTAAACAAATGTTTTCTCAACCTCCAAGTGTGATCAGGCGATAAGAAATGTCGGTGTCCCATATAACTATGTTTTCGGCCATACTTCAACCAAATAGCCTCTATACCCATATTGCAAGCGGGACATGCTAGTTTCCCTTTAGTAGACCAACCAAAAAGATTATCAAAGGCTGGAAAGTCATTGATTGTCCACAACAAAGCAGCATGCATCATGAATGTTTCCGATCTGGATGCATCAAATGTAGGTACCCCATGTTCCCATAGCTCAAGCAACTCATCAATTAACAGTTGCAAGTAAACATCGATATCATTCCCTGGTGATTTGGGCCCAGGAATAATAAGAGATGTCATGAAGAATTGGTCTTTCATGCATAACCACAGAGGTAAGTTATACGGTATGAGAATAACTGGCCAAATGCTATAAGGCTTAGCTATATTGTTAAAAGGATTGAACCCATCACTTGCCAAACTGAGCCTAACATTGCGAGCATCATCTGCAAACCAAGAATGGCAAGTATCAAACTTCTTCCAGGACTCAGAGTCGGCAGGGTGTCTCAGGCTACTAACATCACTTGGTCGTTGTTCTTTATGTCATCGCATATCACTTGCTATCTTCGCAGAAACATATAATCTTTGCAATCTTGGCTTCAACGGGAAATGTCGCAACACCTTTTACGGAATTACTCGTGTCCCATGTGTATTTGACATCCACCTCGAAGCCCCGCATCTCGTGCACTCATTCTTATTGACATCGTCCTTCCAAAATAACATGCAATCATTGGGGCATGCATGGATTTTGTGGTACTTAAAGCCCAACCCTCGCTCTAGTGACCTTACTTCCTCGTATGACTGTGGCAACTCAGCATCAGGAAAAGCATATCGCAACAAGTTCAGCAGCATGTCGAATGACTTGATTGATCAAGGGCCAATGGTCTTAATGTGTAGCAACTTGACAATGAATGAGAGCTTTGAAAATTTAGTACACCCAGGAAAAAGTGGATGTCGTGCATCAACTAATGGCTGGGAGAAAGATGACATTGGTATGGATTCAAGTATGTAGGGATTAGATGGCCCCGGAGTGCTATCTTGAGGAGCGTCAGGGAATGCACCGGCCCATACGTCATCAAGCATGTGGTCCATGTCATCAATGTACTCGTTTTCATTATCACAATCAACATCGTTACCCTCTTCATCCAACTGTTCTATCTCCTCCTCCCCATGAAATATCTATTGGGTGTAACTTGGATTAATCCCTTTGATGAACAAGTCACTCTCCACTTCAAGTATAGGCTTGAAAAGATTATTACAACACGTACGACATGGAAAACGGATACAGGCACGTCCCTATGCATGGTTTATTGCTAGTGTGAGGAATTGTTTCACCCCTTTGACATATGCAGGTGATCGAAGTCGATCGACTTCATTCATCCAGCTTTTGTCCATCTATATATTAAGGATGGTAAGACAGTGTTAGTTTACGCATCAAATCCGTGGAAAGGAGGCTATTACAGGTGAGGCTATTACAGGTTATATGTTTGTTGTCTCATGCTGGCAAATAAGATATATTCAGAGAGTGTTATTTGTTTGCTGGTTAGTCCTTTAATGTTGTCCTATATAATAGATAGCAATGTTATCCATCACCTTTATAGATAGTGTTATTTGTTACTGAGTATCTTATGCTGGCTTTTTTCCATATTTTCTTAGTTGTTTGTCTAAGTCAAATCTGTAGGGGATGCTTGACCATATGAATGGATGCAAAAAATGTAAAACACTATCTTCTCACAATTTTTAGAGTTTCGGCCAAATACTTCCTACAAAATGTACCAAATTAAACTTAAGAAGAAACCGGACTTGGTAATTTATGTGTATATATTACCCGAAGTTCTAACTTCTCCAACAAGTTAACAACTCTACACTCTTTTGGGGCATCCCCCAATCAATCCCAAAAATGTACGAGACCAAGGCCAATATTGTTCTAGCCACACCACCATGCCAAATCAACCAATGATGAAATGTTTTCCCACTCTTTCTACCCAGACAACACCAATTCACCTACCCATATTTTACTTGAAAATGATTGCTAAACCATCCATCATTTGTTTAGTGCTATATAACTACCCTTTTATATTATAAAATCTTACAACTACAAACAATTCAAACTTTTACGAATGGGAAAATTTTATCGAGACAAGTAACAAGGCAAAGCCAGTTATAGAGGAAGAATACAAAAACTGACAGTTGCAATCATGCCAAATCTCTTATTTTATATATTCATTAAATATTTTAAAGCATTGGGTTCAATGTCATTGTTCATTTTGATTTAAATTTCATTCGGTTCGCTATAAAAATAAAATTAATGATTGAAATAATTAAGAATAGAAATAATTAAGAATAGAAATAATTAAGAATAGAAAATGAGATAGTGCAGTTTTTTAGTATATATTAAGACTTGCTAAATTACTATGCATGTCAAGAATAGAATGGAAAATGACTTCAAAAAATAATCAATATAATTAGAGATGATAAAATTTAAATATGAAGAGTATTAATTTCTGTACGAAAAGTTGAAAATGGGAATGGATTGGTAAGTAATAAATATATATTAATGTCTTGTTTGTTTGTTTTATTTCTTTGACCTCCAAATAAAACCCATGGTGCCCCAAGGGTCAAGGTCAAATGCAGAAAAAGGAGTGAGATAGAAGCAAGGCCCAATATTAGATAAACCTAACATCAAAAATTCCCCCCATGGCATCACCAGAGTCATACCCACTCACCTGTAAAAACATATATAAATTTAGTTTCTATCTCTTTTTTTTTTTTATGAATAAAATGTCATCTAGTTTCTATCTCCTACTGGAACATAAATATATATATATATATGTTTATACCGTGAGAGAAATATGAATGTTTTATTAACAAAAGAATTTTATGTGCATGGATTAATATGATACATCAGATTTGAAAAGTTTTATATATTTACTGTAAATTAGTATGTATGATGATGTACGCAATTCTATATTCAGCCTAAACATATTACCTGTGCTTTCCTTTGTAACTTTTATTTTTCATCCTATTTTCTTCCCCTTTTTCTTTGTTTCTTTTTTGAAGCAACAAAACAGTACTCCGGCGCATTCCTCTATGATGATCTATATATTCTTTTTTCACTTCCCATGTTTTCCGTTAGTATTATTTACTTGTAATGTGCAGAGTATACTTTTGATCACCACTTAAACTTCAATCCAATCTTATGGCTAGACAAAAGATATATATATATTTATATATGTCGTTGGAAAACACACACAAACACAATGATGAGAAACTTGCTTGTTTACTGATGTTCTTGCTTTTTTATTTTTGGCTGGACTTCTCAAATGCTTTGTTTTTTAGAACATGTATAATTTAATACATGATACATTAACATTTGCCGTTTTCTTTTGCATGCGCCTGATGCCCTGCTTCAAGATATATATATTAATAATGAATCCAAATCTTTTATATATATTAGCATGAAAAAATATTATATATAGTTATAAACTTATAATTAAGAAACATTTAGGCACTCATATATACTGGGAAATTCCTTTTAACATATTGCATTTCTCAATCACATTATCGTGGAACATATATTGAAGCCTGTGTGTTTTTTAATAATTATTCAATTCAATTCAATTGACAAATGCAATATCACCGATTCTTCACACAGGAACACCGATAAACATAATCAATACCAACCAGGAAAAAAAAACAGCAAGACACGGATTTTTGAATTTTTCACATGACCATCGCAAATGGGACCTCATGGAAGGAACCCCAAAATCGCACATACACATGTTATGGTTTGCAAATAGCGACCATCGTGGGAATTTCAGGATGCAATCGTACGATGATCAGGGTTTTCTAATCAATGTAAAAGGGGAAAAAATACCTTGCAAATCTCGGCGTCTCAATGGTCTTCCTTGAAGTGGATTTTTGAGCTCTGCAATAAACTCGGTAATGGTGGGATCTATTAAGAGCTGTATGGTTGAGGGCGTTAATTGAAGAGGCCGAAATCAAACTGCCGATAATCATGAACACCGACGAGGGGAAAAAACCCAGCCCTCTTCGACGTTCTGGCCAGCTCGTACATGACACGTAATCGGATTTGGGGAAGAAATAAGTTGATTCAGGATTTGGGGAACCCACGAGAGAGATTAATCTCTGATCAGACCCAGTTGAAGTTCGAATTTGGGGCACAAATTCGGATTTGCAGCAAACCCTGAGTTGCGATGGTGGGAAGCAACGGGAAGCTTTCTTATGATGCTTGGATACGTGTATCGCGGCAGCATACAAGTGAAATATTAGAGGATTCTTGTTGCAGCGGTTTATCTAGAATCGTCGCAAGCTAAACCGAAGTAATATACCAACGCCAAAGCCGATTACTTATTAAGGCAATAAAACCGACGTAATAAGTATAAAAGGTTCGACGCAATAACATAAATACTATTCATCCGAGATTTGTGAGTGAAGAATACACGAGAATGCAACGGAGAATGAGTAGCCGACGCAACAGCTCATCAATTGCAACGAAATCATTTGAAACGATTTTAAAACCGATGCAAAAAGGCTGATTTCTTGTAGTGTCGATCTCTTCAATCCAAATTTGGTGGGGGATATTTTAAACATTCATCTAAGTTCAATGGATTTAGAAGATAAGAGAGTATCATGGGCAGCTGAAAGAAATGGATGTTTTAATGTTACAAGTTGCTATAGATTGATTTACTCTAACGCTGGCTCCCAACTACCTGAATCATCCAATATGTAGCACCAAAGGACTATTTGGAAATTTTTGTAGAAGATAAAAGTGCCTAATAAGATTAAAAATTTTGTGTGGCGTGCTTGCAAAAATGGTTTGCCTACAATGAAAAATTTAATGCAAAAGCGTGATGTGGAAGAAGCCACTTGTAAACTGTGTTTTGCTGGGACATAAAATATTGTTCATGCTCTGGTTCTCTGTCCTGCTTTGCAAGGATTGATTTTCTTATATGTTTCTGGTTTAAAAGCAGCCCATTATTGTTCCATTTTTTTTATATGGCTTTGGATTTGTGTAACTGTAATAGGCATGATCAGCTTGCGGTATTATTTAGTTTAGCTTGGAGTTTCTAGTTTCGCAGGAACAAATTTGTGGATGATCAAGTGATGCTTAGGCCTAAACAAGTTGCAAATAATGCTTTTGTCTTATTGGTCTCGCTTGAATTCGGAGATGAGATTATTTGAGATGAGTTTAGTTTATTTTTTAATATTATTATTATTTTGAGATTTGAAAAATGTGTGTTGGAATTTGAAAAATGTGTATTGGGATTTGAAAAATGTGTATATGAATTTGTGTTTTATATAAAAAATTATAAAAATATAATAATGAAATGAAAATAAGTTGAAATGAGTTGAGCTCATCTTCAAATACAAACGACTGAGAAGTTTTGGCCAGACTAAAGTGCAAACAAGAATTCAGTTGAGGAAGCATTTTAAATAGCAAAAACCACCCATTGATTGATTGAAATTGAATGCAAATGGGGCGGTCTTTTCTGAGTTAGGAAAAATTGAAATAGAGGCTGTTTTAAGGGACCACTCTGGACAGGTTCTTATGGCTGCCAATCAATCAGAATTAGACATGGATGGGTCCGAAATGATTGCGTAAATGGCTACCTTTTGTGGCATGCAATTATGTACTATTATGGGGATTTCAAGGCTTTAGGTGGAAAGTGATAGTCTTATTTGTGTGGAAGCCTTGCTGAATAATAGCATGCACAACTCTTTGCTTGGTGGTTTATACCCCGAGATTAAGCAACTCTCCTCTTGTTTTGATTGTTGTCAATTTTCTCATGTTTATAGAGAGGGTAATTTAGTTGCTCACAAATTGGCTAGATATGCCTCAAATGTTGGTAGTATTGTTGCTTTATGCTAAGATTGTATTCTAGACTATTTCTCTCAAGCCATTTGACTTGATAATTAGTGTCTTAATCATTTTCCTATTTATGAATGAAATTATGATTTCTATTAAAAAAAATGTTTCAAACACCTCAAAATCGTCGTTATTTTCACAAATGATTGTATGATCGGCTCAAATTTCTTAACATCTCCGCGTGCCAGCTCCTAAATTTCTAATTATGGAAACCTTTTTAGCAGGGATTAATGAGTTAAAATTATTTTCCTAAATGTCAATACATATATAATTTTATTATAATTTTTAACTTTATTGAAATTCAAATTTCAACTCACCTAGTTTCAAAATTACGTTAAAAGTCTAATTCTAAAAAAAATATGATTATAAATTTATATGATTGTCAAAATTAATTAATTATACTTACTTATATAGTTTCACTCTAACTTGATTGTATAATTATGAGATATACTTCGTTAAAAATCTAATATCGGTATATCAGTAGTTATTAGAAATTTTTTATATTTATTCTTGATCCATAATTTTTTTTAAATCAAAAATTAATATGAGCAAGTAAAAAAATTGATTTTTTTTAAAAGGACGTAGATAATTCGAAGAGTAATAAATTTAGAGAGTTTGACAACGAAAAAATGTGATACTTCTATCATATCTTTTTAAAATTTATATATAGCACACATTTTATCGATCGTCCCTATATACAAAATTCTAGTTATGGCAGTGCACAGGACAACGAGCCACAAAATCTTGGTTTTTGACCTTTTAGCTTATCGCCCAAGTAGATAAATGGTTTGATCCCGTCATTACAATTTACCACCACCATGTCAGTCGAGGCATTAATTGGCTTACTTCCAATCATTCAGTCTGCCCAGCCGGCCCCCAAATTCGGCAACTAGACAACGCTTAAATCAGCCTGTTTAATTAATATAAGTTTCGTACAACACTAGAAACTGGATAATCAAAAGATTTGAATAACAAAGATATATATATATATATATATATAGATGAAATAAGAGGTAGCTTGTACGTACGTACCCAAAATATATACCTGCAGGATGAAATATATAACATGATCGACGTACGTACGTGTTCGAATATCATAGATAATGTTCTAAATCCTTTTTTTTTTTTTTGGATTGAAGCGGATAATGTTCTAAATCTTGGTGGCAGAAAGCGTTGCATGTGAGCATAGCCCTCGATTGAGTCACATTCAAACTAAATACAAGATGGAAAAACTTCCTGCACGCTCCTTTGGCTCTTGATCAGACAGACCGTGTCATCAAATATATATGCATGGTACGTACTGGCCGGCCTGCATTAAAAGATATTTATATATATAGCGTCAAAGAGGATTGGTTCTTGCAACCCAGGCTTGTACAGTCCACTCTCACATTAACAATATTTTTACTGTTTATGTAAACAGTAAAAATATTGTTTATATAAACAGTGAACCGTACAAACCTGAGTTGCAAATATATTTATTCAGCGCGAAATTAGTTAAACAGTACTCATGCAGTCACAATATTGTTTGATGAAGCTTTTAGCATTGACTTTAATATTGGAATGTAAATATATATAGTTTTTGAATGTTGAAAAAGGAACGATAGGTTGGCTTCGTGGGCATGCATTTAAAGCTGATCGATCGAGAGCCGGTAGTTCTAAGATAAATACTAATAGACATGAGAGTGATGAATTAGCAGCTAGGAATGAATATTATTTAATTTCGAAGATATTTTTGGACTAATTGGTTATAATTTATTGGGAAACTTAGTTCAAATTTTGGAGAGAAATGTTTTAAATTTTTAATTAGTTGCAAATTTATTAAATCGTGATGTATTCGTATATTATATATTGCTGGTTGTATTAAGGAATTAATACAAGACTCTTATATATCCCGCCCGTTAACTAGCCGCACATTTTTTCACACCCCATACCAGGATTATAACTTTTACTTAAAATCCACAACAATAAGAAGCAAATACAAAAAGTTATCCGAAATCAAATCATGTCTCAAGATTTCTTTCAGGTAAAATATAAATAAACTAAACACTGATCGCAAAGTTTCGATTCTCTTAACTCAGGCAAATCCATGCACTTATGTCACTTGGCACATATCTCAAATTTATCTTGTGATTTGCATCTATTCCAGTTGTCACAACGTCCATTAAATTCATCTGAAAAAATGATATTGGAGATAAGGAGCTGTATGCATCCTGCACATGCAGACTCAATGAGCAGCAAACCTATAACAATATGCAAACATGAGCCACTAATAGATTGCATAAATAACAAGTTATATTTAAAAACAACAGTGATATTTTCATAAACATTTCTTAATTTATCAACAATAATATCCAAAAGTCTTTAGGCACAAGGTACTGACATCATAAACGGGAAATAGGAAAAAAAAAAAAAAGGGCATGGCAGAGACGTCGTTGTGCATATTTGCAGTAAACTAAGCAGAACGTACATAAGTCACTAAATTAAATTAGTACACTCAAAATAGAGGCCATATTTGTTTACCCCATGATAGGGATGCACATTAATCTGTAGATCATAGTCAAGCAGAACAAATTAATGACACTATTTTACACCTGTGGCAAGTTCAAAATTCAAAGGCAGGCTGCATTAATTTTATACCCTGCATGCATGTCAAGAATCAAGATAATAAATCAGAGGCTACGCGGCTTACTCATGTACTGGCAAAGTAAGAAATCGGAGGCTACAACTATTATATATACATGACATGCATGTCAATTAGGTCATAATTAAACCAGATGCCAAATTAAATTATTTTTTGTAATTACTCATGTCGTGGTGAATCTCGTAGTTGGGGGTCGAGAAAGAGGTCAGAGGGCCACAATTTTAAACCCGTGTCAACGTCATAAAATTAGAGGCCACATTAATTTTACACACGTCGCAAGGTCAAAATTCTTAAGCCACTTACTATTAGAACCTGTGGCAGGTCCTGGAAACAAAGCATATATATATATCAAAATCTTATGCACCTCAGGATTTTCAAATTATACAATCCAATAATAGGATAATGTACTGAATAGAAAATATTAATAATAGGATAATCGAGGGAGTTTTAATCATAAAGCAAGTTTCTCAAAATCAACCTCGATTACATTTTAATTAGTAAAGTCCAAGCTAGCATAGGGGCATCTCTTAAACTTTTTATTATCACTTAATTTTTCACAATAGTACCAAAAATGGATATCAATAGTCACCTAAACACATAATTAACGACATCCATTAATTATTTATTCAAATTTAACTGCCTAGTACCTCTAAAACAATAAGGCGAAACATACCAATTAATTACTCCACGAGAATAACCCCATGATCATGTCTTGAATTCTTCTCAACCGGTACTACCGATCAAATTAGAGCCAACCAAAATAACTTCCAGATCATCAACTTTGCCTATCCGAGGCATTCACACCTAAATTCTCCTTTAAATTTAAGAAATCATATTTTGAGAGGCAAACCTTAACCATGCAAATAAGCAAGTCCGCTTTCTAATAATTAGGTTGTGATGATCAGTTCCTGAAGCAATTAATAGATCATACCATCATGATTCTCTTCAAGTAATTCGTGAGTTAAAGCTCCATCGGACGTTCCTATTTTGGATGATTTCTTAGTACTATATATAGATATTGTTTCTTGTTCTATATATTCATTTCCCACCAGGCACAATGAGTTATAAGCTAATTACAGGTGAACGAACAGATATATGTTTCTAGTATGAATTAGCTTCCCAAACTACTAATTAATTAATGGTAATCAATTATCCATTGCGATCGTGCATATATAACTATATATATATATATATGTATGAATCTGTGAATGATCTCTTGAATGAAATTAATAGTAATCGATTCAACAAAATACACCCTTTACTCGAATTCATACACAGAGTACACCAAAAGATTAAAATTCTATAAGCAATATAAGTAATTTTACATTATGTGGATGAACATGCAATCATAAAAACGTCAAAGATATACAAAGAATGACAAAGCCGACTGCAAATTATAACGAAGGTAGACATATTGCAACACTGACATATTTTTCTTGGACCATTATTAAACACAAATGCTAAAAGAACACGTAGAATTTGTTTCTCTTTCCTTCTTTAATTAACAGATTTTTGGTGCGAATATAAGTATTAATTTTAGGAGCAAATATCAAGACTGATATGATATTTGATTGATAGACTAGTACTGGAGATGATCGCGAAGAGTTCGAGGAAAAAAATAATAATAACCTCAACCGGCGGCGTGCGTATATTCATGCTCACTTCCAGCTTGAAAAGAATTCTTTCGTACTCGCTATCGATGCCTCTGCATGAGGCTCGGGCCCTAACCGAAGTTCAAGGTCCACTTCTGCAATATTACTCTGCTGCGAAGCATGAGTTCTCAAGTTGTACTGCATCATCTCCTTCACTTCATAATTCCTGCCTCCAAAAAAACTGGGAAGCTGTTGAGACTTTTTGTTAATGGCTTTTCCCCTATGATCCACAGAGCTAGAGCATGGCTTTTCAAAACTGCAACCTTTTTTATCCGGATACCCAGACCCGAGTTGAAATAGAATTAAAGCTTCATGAGGCTGGTCATGATCGACAGTGGGAGCAGATGTTGTTATGTCCATAGACAGCGAGTTTTCATCCTCGGCTTGTTTGAGTTTGGCCTTGTCCTTTCGATGGATATTCATGTGTCCCCCAAGAGCCTGTGCATTTGAGAAGCCTTTCTCGCAGAAACCACAGACATACGACCTAATTACTTCCATGGAGTTTTGGTCATGATCTGAGCTCCATTGCATCTTCTGGCGATCAGGTTTTTCTAACTTTTGGGGATTAATCGCCATTTCCCAGGCTCCAAGAGAGAGTAATTCACAGCGATAAAAGCAACGAAGCGATCGAAAGCAATTGGTTGGGCAGGGAGTACAATACGTAATAAGATAGATGTGGTCGACTAGCAGTGGTCGGTTTATATATATTTAATATGTTAATTGTCAACGATTAGTACGTAGGCCTGATTTGTTTTAGGTAACACTACAAAAAAAAAAAACTGTTTAATTATTTATAGTCAATTAATTTTAATAAAATAATTATTTATAATCAAAAATAAATTATAAATAATTTTTTCATTGTGATTAATTAATTGTCATCATTCTTCATCAAGAAACTTATATCTATCATCAGAGGATACATTTTGGAATTTCTCCGTATCAAATATGACTCATAAATTAAAATAACACATTTGGAACTTTATCAATACACTAATACACTCTTTTTTTTGTGATTTATTTGATATTTATTATTATTGATATTCTCTACTGACAAACATCTAAAAAACAACCTAACCTTATCCTTCATAGATGGAGAGGACGATCGACTCAACCAGCTTTAAAGACAAAAGTTCAAGATACTTAATACTTTTTAGAAAAGAATGGATTACAATTTAGATTAGCTCGTGCAAACTTAAGAATTTGTGATGACACATGAAGGCAACATGCATATCTCTTTTCAACTACAAAGTTTAATTTGGTGAAATTTAAAAGATTTGGTGGTGATAAGAGGAACTGCCAAAAGAGGTGGCGTGTGAAGGCCACTCGCAATGTTTTTACAAAATTGTACTTTTCTCCAAATGTTTTACGACTTTAAAGTCTATTTATGCCGCGTGTATATCTTAGAAGTCATCAGAAAATTGTAAATTTGTCTTTTTTTTACCTTCAAGGAAGCAAGATAATTTTAATTTTTTTTTGGAAAAAGTAATTATTTAATTAACAGTCATTTCTTTAGTTAATTTGTTAAGAAAAATGAATTGACAGTGGCACCTTTTAATTGGGGCATGTGTTCTCTATTAGTAGTGATGAACACAAGACGTTATAATGACATAACTATAATGTACTATTGTTTAAAACTTCAAACAAAAGAAGTATTAGTTAGATATATGATTCTAACTCTTTATAAAAAATAATAATAATAATAATAAGTAATAGCATGGCTAAAAAAAAAAAAAGGTACTTATACAGGTCCTATATATATATATATATATATTAAATGGGTATAGCCGGCCGAGGTTTCATATTACAAAAAGCTCCTAAAATCAGACCTAAATTGGATATGATCATATATTGACTGCGCGGTGTACTCTAGCTATTTTTTGACGTATTTTGTAACTTTACCAAAATAATATTTAAATTGGTCATTTTTCATGCTATTATATATATATATACAAAGTTATCATATATACATATATTAGGAGTACTTTGGAACAATTAGTTACACAGAAACTTTCATTAGATTCATTATTATAAATATATATATATAGGATGAGTTCAATTCAATCGAAATCGTGGGGTGAAATCTATATAATACAAATACATACATACATACATGTCTATATATATATATATATATATATATATATATATACAAACGATCACCGAGTTGCTTTTAATGTATGATCTGCGTGCAGGCTCCATCTCATGATGATCAGTATACGCGTACTTTCTTAAAATTTTCATTAGACAATGGAAATTGCTCCTCAATATATATTTCGAGGTTCCAAACCAAAATGAATGTTTAAGGTCTTTATCCAATCATATTATACGTGTATATATATATATATATATATAGATTCATTTCATTAAGAGAAATGCTTCTCTTACAAACGGAATCCCAGTCGGGATTCCGAATGTAAGAAATTTTTTTTTTCAATTTTTTTTTTTATATAATGATTAAAAATATATATTTTTAACAATATTGTCATTTTTTTTTTATTTTTTTAAAATGTTTAAATATATATATATATATTAAAAAAAAAAGATTTCAACAGGCGGGATCCCATTGGGGACCCGCCGTTTGTAAGAGTAGCAGCCCTCTTTCATTAATTGCACCTTGACAGCCGTACGGGTAACGGTTGCCGCTTCCCCCATATATATATATATATATATATATATATATATTTATCTTTTATCTTTTATGTATATAAAGTGCTATAAAACGAGGATTCTTGTTTTAACGGAATTTGTTGTTATCCGTCTCTGAGCAAGTAACGTTTCCCGTCCATGAGCACGAATGCCACTGTTGCTTCGTCTTCCTCTCATTTCCACGTAGAAACAAATGCCTCTGTTTTAAGGTTTTCAGGTTCGACATTGTTTTTTCCTCATTTCCACATTTCAGCAACGATTTCGCCATGACCAAACCTCCGTTTGTTTTCACTTCCTCAACTTCGAGCCTTTGATTTTTGAATCTAACTTCTGTGTTCCCGAATATTTTTTCCTTTTTTTTTTGGATCAAAACATGCTATTGATTGCCACTGGTTGAATGTTTTTTCCTGTTGGTTTGCCGTGAATATGATCTGTGCTACTTTGTGTATGAACACAACGATGTTGATTTCCCATCTGCGCTGCTTTGATGATTAAGCTTGAAATTCAAGGGTCTTTAATTTGGATATCTCACTTCCAAGACTCAGATACATTTTTCGTTTTTAAAAAAATTAAGTTTGCCTTTGCTACATGTATTTACTTGTTTCAATAAAACTTTATTTTACTTTTGAAAAAGGATAAACTATGCAATGCTGAACTTTAGGTTTGTCGGTATGCTTTATAATATTGATGTCTAGAACCTGTCTACATGTGCTTGTGCAAGCTTTGGGTTTGAAGAAATTGTGAACCTAGGTTCCAGAATTTTATAAGAGTGGGTGAAGGTTTTTAAATTAGAATATGGCTTTAAGAGATTGAATTTTGATGAGTTAAAGAGTACTTTGCTTAAAGAAAACATATCAATTATTATGATTTCAAATCTGCATGTGAGTGGGCCTGGCTAGTTAATCATCTCCTCCAGAAATATCCCCATTTAATCAAGATCATCTAAAGATCGAAAATGATACAAAAAACATAGGTGCAAATAAAGAACAACAACTTCTTACAGACCACAAACCAAGTTCATTTAATTATATTTGGTAAGTAACGCGTAAAGGCAACTGAGAAAATGTATAGCTTTAGAAGTCAGAACTCTGCTAATTATAGAACTCTCAATCAACATTTGTTCCAAGGATAGAATGTGTGCCATTTGTGGGCAAGTCAGAAGCTGGCTTGACCACTATTCCATGCAAGTTGTAAGTCCTCAAGGAGTGGGAGATCCAAATTCTGCAGCAAGTCGCAAAAGAACAAATAAGCATATGTATTTGTAATGTATTCAAGAATATAAATAAGCCATATAAATTCTGCAGCAAATGACCTGAAGGTTATTTTCCATAATGCAGAATCCCTATTAAATGTCAATGCAGCAACTTGCAACAAATGTTAATGAAAAATACCGTTAGAATGCTCATCTACAAATGTTTTCTTAATGGTTGCTTAAGCCGTATTTTCCTTAATGGTTGCTTTAAATGTTAATGCATGACTTTTCTTGAGTTTTCAATAAGGGGCGCATTAGAATTTGTTGCAAGTTGCTTATTTTCCTTGGAGTACTCATGTTAGTTGTTAACGAGATACACAGTAATCTTCTCATTGGAATATGTCAAGTTGTAGTTAAAGACGATCTATATATGTTTAAATTTTAAACATAAAAGAATTTCATATATATTATAATTGTGTTCTGTTTCCATAAGAACCCACAATTTTATAAGCATTTCAAAAAGCTGTATATTATAGAAGAGTAATTTCCATTTGTTGTGTTTGTTGGATTTCCATTGTTGCTTCCTTCTTTCAGCCATGTATATGTATTTGTTTTGTTTTTATTTCAAATAAGCATTATTTCCGTCATTTTTGATTTTTGTTTAGTTATTTGGAAGTTTATCTTTCAGTTGAACAAATTTTACGACCAACCATATAGAACATATATTTAAATACAATCTCTCTACCTTAAACATCTAAAAATGAAAAAAAAGAGCACTCACCAAATTGCACTATTTATATTTATTTAGCATACTTCCTATTTTTCCTGTTTATCTTATTTGATTTCTATGTTAATAATGCAAAAATTTCAAATTTATTTCATACAGGAGCATTTACAACTATGGTTGGCGGTTTTGCAGATGATTTTGTTGCACACATCAAATTCACAGTTTACTATGCCAAATGGGCCAGAGCAGATAACATGATCTCATACTCTGCAATATGTGCAACCCACAAAGACAATAGGTATCAATACTTTTTTGTGTGTATCACTCTACTTTTTTGGATGCATCTCATTCGTAGGACTGGTTTCAAGCCTTTTTTTTTTTCTTTTTTCTTTTGTCTGTCAGTTTTTAGTAAAAACTAAGACTTTAAATTGTGTATATTACTCTGCTTCAAAAACTTGTATTAAGCTACGGTCTATTTTAATCTAATCTTTTCCTTTTATAATCTATCGAAATATGTAATGATTATACTTCACAAACTTATGATTATTAAAAAAGACTTGCTAAAATTTGCTTTTTGTTTATGTGCATTAAATTATTCATTAGTCATTTTTTTTGTTTTGTTAAAAATCAGATTATTTTTCACCCAACTAAGCAAATTATTAAAAATCAGATTATTTTTTCAGTTTATGCAAATTATTAATTTGCACAAATCTGTTTCACCCAACTAAGCAAACGTGTTTTTACACGTTGTAGCTAGCCTGCAGCTAGTCTGCATGCATGCAGCTTTAATTGACAGAGTCCACCAAAACGGCCTTCTTTTATTTAATTTGAATTCCACGTTTGTAGACTGTAGTTCATGACCATGGTTGATAGCTACAAGGTGGTTTCAGGTGTAATATTATGTATATTAATTAAACTTGCACCCTCATTCCACCAACTCCTCTGTTTCACATAATTGCCACTATTGCCTTGATCAGTTTTTCACTTACCTTTGCAGTTTACAGTACTGTTAACCCTTTATTTTATTTTTAAAAAAATTGCTTAATTCATAAAAATATAAGTAACATGTGTTATGTCATATTTTAAAACTTATTTTACTGTAAATTAATAGATTAATAGATTTATTTTACTGTAATTTATTCAAGTCTTGTCAATTTATAAGCTTACTTTTAGACATCCCTTTATACATAAATCTAACACTTCTCTAAATAACCTAATTCATACATCCAAAAACCCTATAAAGACAATTCTACTTCCTCATGTCGGTCCTTCTTTACAAGGACTTATACATATAAATAAAAAGAAGAAAATAAGGTCTTCATAAAGACGAATTAGAAAATTGTTCTGGTCCAGAATACTTAAGAGCATCAAATATGGGTCATGTTTATTAAATGAAATGACGTAAAGTACTTTAATTTTGCTAAGGATCAGTTTAAATGTAGCTTGATATAATATTTACCCATGTAATTGATTAGAATGAGGTGTATATATATATATATTGTTGAGATTTATAGATATCCATGTATATACATAGGAGATTTGAGTTGATTTGTATTTAAAATTTGATTTATTCCTTAATTGTAAACAATGTACAGAACTCTATTATATATAAAACACTTTCTCTACCAATTGATATACGGTGGTTTACAAACATTTTTCCTGGTATCAGAAAGCAATTCTTTGGATTAAACTCCTTTGATCCTATGGCCGCGACAACTCCACCACACTATCCTTAAACACCATGGTTCATCTTTTTACTATCAAATTATCTTCTTCAAATTATTTCCTTTGCCGCAACCAAGTATTGCCGCTACTGTAATGCTAGCACCTTCTTGGCTACATTGACAGTTCCGTCACCAAGCCTTTTGCTACCATTGGTTCCAGGGACTTTGCTTATGCAAATCCTAAGTTAGCTGAGTGGCGACAAACTGACCAATTTGTGCTTAGATTGATGTTTTTTTCTTAAATAGAGGAAGCCATGTCTTCTGTGGTTGGATCAACCATCTCTCAGGTTGTTTGGTCTCGACAGGAGAACACTTTCAGCCATCGATCAAAGTCTTGCGAACTTTATCTTAAAAATGATCTTCAGACCATGAAGAAGAATGAAAAAAGTATTCTCCAGTTCTCATGAGATTTCAAAGCTATCTACGATCAACTTACTACAATGGGATGCCCAGTTGATGATCTTGACAAGAACCACTGGTATTTATGTGGTCTTAGTTCCTCCTTTTCTATTTTTTCAGCTACTTAGTCATCATTATCATCTTTGTCTACACCTTATGATGTTGTGCCGAAAGTTGAAAGCTATGAAATATTTGTTTGCTCTCTGGATTCATCTGCTTCTTTGGGCTCCACTACCTCAGCGTTCACTGCCTCTCACAATTCCAAATCTAGTTCAAAATTTGGAAATCGTGGAGATGGTCGCTCTTCCCGCGCAGGACATGGTCGTGGTGGTCACAATACCAAAGATCGCACTCGCCCCATCCGTTGCCAGATTTGCCGTGGTGAAGGCCATTACACTTCCTCTTGCCAAGAGAGATACACTTAGCCCCCCAATGCTGCAAACTTGATTGAGGCATTTACTTCTTGTTCTTTCAATGATGCTCAAGACTTTGACTGGTGCACGGATACAGGCATTACCGTTCATATGACTCATGATGTTGCTTAGTTGGACAAGGTTGATGCGAATTCTAGTAAGGACTGTGTTGTAGTTGGTAATGGTGTCTTCCAATTTCTCACACCGGTACTTTATCTCTTACCTCTTCACTTCATTTAAAAGACTTTCTAGTTTTGCCCAGCCTTATTAAAAATCTTATCTCTATTAGTAAACTCACCTCTGATTTTTTCTTTTTCATTACTTTTACTAATGATCGTTTCACTGTGCAGAATCGAGACACAAGAAGAGTGGTGGCAACTGGTCGACATGAAAATGGGCTCTATGTGCTTGAACGTGGTCATAAATCTTTACTTTCTATTTTTCCCAATAATTGTCCTCCGACATCTTTTGATGTATGGCATGCTCGCCTAGGTCATGTTTCTCATAATATTATTTCTCTTTTGAATAAAAACAGTTAGTTATGTGTTACTTTTTTGCTTCCAAATCCAATTTCAAATTTTTGTTGAAAAACAGTTTTCTACTAAAACCAAGAATTTTCAAAGTGATGGAGGAACTGAATTTACTAATCACCAATTTCGGAATCACCTAATTTCCTCGAGGATTCGTCATCAAATGTCTTGTCCATATACAATGTCTCAAAATGAACATGCCGAGCATAAACACAGATACATAATCGAAACTGGTCTTGTGATGCTTTTTCACTCTCATGTCTCTTTCAAATTTTGGGTTGACGCGTTTAGCACTGCCACTTTCACTATTAACCGCTTGCCAATGTCTCTTCTTGATGGTTGCTCTCCATTTGAGGTTCTGTTCGGTAAGCCTCCTCTCTACTATATTTTTCAAGAAATACTATATTTTTCCTTTACTTATGTGATTATGCCCAACACAAGTTAGCCCCCTTTAAGCCGCCTATGTGTGTTTCTTGGCTATAGTATGTTTCATCATGGTTTTCGGTGCCTTGACCATCTCACTAATCAAGTGTTTATTTCTAGGCATGTTTTTTTTAAGACCTTGCCTACCTTTACAAAAATAATGCTTGCTCTGAGCCTTTATCCACTGCCTCAATTTCCACCTTTTTAGAATCTCACGCATCCTAAGCCCGAAACACATAAACACTAGAGGTCTCTTTACATTCTCAGCTTGGTCCTCTACAGGCTCCGTGTGGCCCTCATTTAACTGACCCATCTTGTAGTTTTGTGCCCTCTTCAGTTTTGTAGGTTCCAGTTGCTGATGGGCCGCGCTCCCTTATAACATTTGTCTCGCTTGCAAGACCCGCTTATGCTCTCTCTCTGGCCCCATTCAGCACCAATCCTCTTGGATCTCACCCGATGCAAACACTGGCCAACTTTGGGATCTTTAGGCCCAACACTCGGGCACTTCATACTTGCATTGCTCCAAATTCTAGTCTTATTCAGTC
Source organism: Platycarya longipes (assembly GCA_036559045.1). Lineage (NCBI taxonomy): Eukaryota > Viridiplantae > Streptophyta > Magnoliopsida > Fagales > Juglandaceae > Platycarya > Platycarya longipes. Next base: position 40,684,118 of record CM071797.1, read on the forward strand.
CTTGCTCACTATGCGTGAGGCCAAAGGGTTCAAGTCCGATACTAAGCACCCTGGATGAATTGCTACCATAGATGAGAAGTTTTGAGCCCTGAGTCACAATCATACTTGAGAGTTAGTGCCCCAATTGCAAAATAAAGATATTGTGGGATCCAAATGGATCTTTCGCATCAAGTATCTTGTCGATAGTTCTATTGATCTTGTCAAATCTCGTCTTGTTGCTAAAGGATACACTCAGCAACTTGGACTCGATTTCACTGACACGTTCAGCCTAGTTGTCAAAGCCTCTACTGTTCGAGTTTTTCTTTCTTGGGCGGTTTCCAATCACTGACCACTTCATCAACTTAACGTGAAAAATGCCTTCCTGAATGGCATCTTTCAAGAGGAAGTTTATATGGAGAAACCTCTAGGTTATGTTGACACTAGATACCCTTCTCATTTATGTCAGCTCTGCAGAGCCTTATATGGGCTCAAACAAGCTCCACGAGCCTTGTTTCGCCATTTTAGCGCCTTTCTTTTCACTATTGGGTTTTCTTGCAGTCGGTCTGATTCATTTATGTTTTTCCTTTCCAAAGGTGCTTATTTGATCTATCTATTATTATATGTTGATGATATTGTAGTGATCAACAACAATTCAACTCTTCTTGATGCTTTTATTGGAAAATTAGCCAAGGAATTTGCAACCAAGGACATAGGTTCCTTAAGTTATTTTTTAGGTCTCGAAGCCCATCGGACTGCTTTGGCCTTTTTCTTAGTTAAGTTAAGTATGCTTTGAAAATTTTGCAGCGAGCTAGACAGCAAGCCTGTGAGCACTCTCATGGTCATTGCTCATCATGTTTCCACTGATAGTCATGATTTTGATGATCCATCACCCTACTGGTCTCTTGTTGGTGCTCTTCAATACCTCTCTATCACTTGATCGAATATTGCTAATGTCGTTTCTACTGTGAGTCAATACATGCACAAGCCTTTACTGTGTCATTTTCAAATTGTCAAATGAATCCTACGCTACATAAAGGGGAACTTGCAATATGTTCTCTCTTTCACTCCGTTCCTTTCCAGTGACATACTTGCTTACTCATATGCTGATTGGGCCAGTTGCTTTGATACACTGGCTTTGCCATCAATTTTGGTGATAACCTTGTCTCTTGGAGTTTCAAGAAACAACCGAATGTGTCTCATTCAAGTTGTGAATCAAAATATCGAGCACTAGCTAGTACCATTGCCGAGATAAAGTGGCTTGGTCATCTTCTCCGTGATCTCAAGGTGACATCTTCCTCTTCTCTGGTTTTACTTTGTGACAACCAAAGCTCCATCTTTCTTCCTGCAAATCCAGTCTCTCACAAATGCTCGAATCATATCGATGTCGATTATCATTTTGTGCGCTAATTGGTGGCATCCAGAGAGCTTTGAATCCAATATGTTCTTACAAACCTTCAGCTTACTGATGTGTTTACCAAGAGCTTTGGTTGTCCCGCATTCATTTTCTTTCGTTCCAAGTTTCGTGTTTGGGATTCTCAAACGCTGGGCTTCGGGGTATTACGGTTATTGAAGAATCTCAATCATATCTGCCGGATCATGTTGAAGAGATCTATTCCAAAGATAAAATTCCTTGATTATAGATATTCATGTATATAGGAGATTTGAGTTGATTTGTATTTAAAATTTAATTTCCTTATTTGTAAATAATGTACAGAACTCTATTATAAATACAACACTTTCTCCACCAAGTGATATACGGTGGTTTACAAACCATTTTCATGCTAATTAACTTGTTTTTAGAGAAATTAGTAGTACTCTAATTACATCCAAAGCTAAGCACTGCAAGTTTACGTGATCTGCTATGGATAATTAAACTCCTTTCTCAAGCCCGCAGGGATAATGCATTACATGAACTTACTCAAAACATTATGTCCAGCTAACTATATATATACGTATACTAGAATAGCATAGTGCCATATTAATATTAGGAAATGATATATACATAATATTACAATTACTCACGTTACTAGAAAAACAAGTTTATGTAATAGACTATTTGTTATAAAGATGATTATTTATTGTGAAAATAGATTCACTACAACAAAATGAGACTATTCTGTTGATTTTAACTTTAACGCAAAATTAAATGTCGCTAATGGGGTAGCTTACGCGTCCAATTGAATATCGTCGTTCCTTTTCGTCTGGATTAAAAGCTGAACTCCATGTGACTTATTTCTATCTCTTTAGCAACGGCTTGAGTGTTATTGAGACGGTTTCTTCCGTCGTAATTGTATCCTAACTTCTTGCGTCACTCCCATCCGTCAATATTTGACATGTAGTAACGGCAAATCGTGATCAGTCTCAATAAGGCGCCATTTCGCACCTAATTTTCTAATTAACATTAATATCGAACAGATTTCATCAAAATCCCGATGAAACCCACATTTGTTCTCTACCTTCTTCATCTTCATCTTCTCTCCCCAAAATCCCCTTCCCCCAAATCCACTTCCATCTTCATCTTCTTCAATTTCTTTATCAATAAGATGTTGCGAGCCATTGCGTGGCTGTAATCCCCCCGATACGGCGTTGCCTCCTCCACAAACTCGACGGATCGAACACTCCTCCACTGGATTTTATTGCAGGTGGATAAGTTTAAACAGGTATTAATCCTCATCTTCCCTTGAGGCATATCTCCATTTTGGGCGTTGGTGCAAGCCCAGTTTTATTGATAAATTGTTATCCCCTTTTGACAGATCTAGTAAGACCAAGTCTAAATATTTGGGGCATTTTTGGAGCGTATGCCTTCTTATCAATCTCCTCCATTATCCATTCCTGATTTGTGTAGAAATCGTGGGCATTTCCTATCCTAATTCGGCCAGCAATTGGTAGCGCGCAGGTATGTTTGAGTCTCAACCATTTGCATATTCAAAATCTGATTTTGCTATCATATTTTTCCCAACTTAAGACATCCTTTTATTGTTTCTGCGATGTTAGTTTCAAAAGACTACATACTTGCATCTAATTTGCTCGATTTCTTAGATTTTAGGTTTTGTAACTTTTATCTATTCTTGTCTCGTGTTCTGGTATAAATATAATTGATAAATATCATGGATTTATGTCACTTGGGTTGTGTTCAAGCAGTCCCCAAATTCATGCATTGTTTGGTTTTGTTAATGTTTGACTAAACTGCTGTTTTGCATCATATGGCTCTGTGTGATTAATTTTCTCAAGGATGGTACTATTCACCCTAGTGAATAACATTCCGATGAGAATTGATAATCTGATTTTTTTTTTTTTAGTTTTTGTTATATGATTTTTAAGTAAGTGTTTTGAAATAATGTTGTGAATTTTTTGTATTTTTAAAAAATATTTTAAGATGATAAAAAAATTATGTAAAAAATATTATTTAAAAACACTTGCTTAAAATCATATAAAAAAAACTAAAAAAATTATATATTTTAAACAGGACCCATCGGGATGCTATTCATCGAGGTGAATAGCATTTTCCTTTTCTCAATCACTATAAAAAGGATCAAATATATATAGAAGCAGCCTACTCTTTCTCTCTCTCTCTCTCTCTCTCTCTATATATATATATATATATATGTAATTTTCCGTAAATTTCAATTCAGCCTGCCACTAAGATTGTGCGAAACCCACATGTTTTAAACCTTTGTTTAATATGAGTGCAGGTGTTCTATGTTCCTATCTAGCTAGCATGTGTTTGCCCATGTGAAATCCACACGTCACCCATACCACATAATCATGCAAAAGTTGTCATCATGTCCTGCTTTGAAGGGAAACAAAAAAAAGAACCTAATAGTAATTAAAATACTAGGATGTTTTTGGCATGAGTTTGGTGCCAATTAATAAGTAAATAATAGATGAAGGCACCGAAGTTGATCACCAAGGTTTATAAAAAAAATATATTGTAAATAATACACTCCTGTCATTGCCTTAATATAAATTTGAGATGCACGCCAAGTATATCATTTACTATGTACTTTTGTAAAAATATAAATTAATGCGTTTTTAGATGTCTCTTTAGGTGTTTTAATTCAAGTGGTACGTAGTGCTACTTCAATTTGCCCTTCAAGTTTAATTCTTGGTGTTCTCTGTACTTGCTATATATATAAGCACCCAGCCCGTATCCCTTTCCATGTTCCCTTTGCCCTTCAAGTTTAATTCATGTCCTTTTGGGCAGTGCACAAGTATTAATTTATTTTATTACAAAATTGCACTAGATCTTCAGCTTTTCCCCCAACAAGTACTGAAAATGGCCTATATCTTGCTCATATGCCTCTGACTTTCAGGTACATGGGTGCTACTAATCTATGTAAAATGGTAGTAACTAAGGCATGGGTAATGAACAACCCTAATTACCAGGAAATTTTGTCTTTCACATTCCAATATGATTTTTCTTGACTGTGTTTCCAGGTTCACTATTTTTTTCTCCTAGGGTATGTTTGCTGCTATATTAATCCTCCCTTTCATCAATGGACATTTCCCTAGCTAGCCACAACAAGCATTCCATGTGCTAACCTTTGACTCATGGTTGATTAAAAATGCATTTAGCAAATCCTTTACTTAGTGGATTACTACCATTACAAACAACAATATATGTCTTCTGTTCAGCTGACAATTAGTTTCAATTACAAACTTTCAAAACCTGAGTGTCCAGTACTATTAACTTTATTGATGTTAGTCTCAGACTCGATCACGCTGTGTAAAAATATGAGTAAAGACTTTCTCAGTCTGTGACTTCAATATTCACTTACTTTTCTTCTAGTGAACCAAAAATAACATATTTATCTGAACCATAAGATTGACTACACGGCTTATATGTGTTATTTGAATATTTGAGAATTATATCTTCCTTCATGTGTGTGTATATATGCGTGTGTGTGTGTACTCTACATAGAGACCTTTAAATTCTGCATGTTACTTGTAGAATTTAATTTTGTGGTGAGAATTGCTTAAACCTTTGTTCAAACATAATAGGGGATCGTAATTACATTAATAAAATATTTGGTCTTCATATAGATACCTGCATGTTCATTATTCATATACTAGAGGTATAATTAGTATCTGTTTTATTATAGGAATGACCCTATTATATTTTCGTACGTGCACACTGCCTGGCTCATGAGAAATTTTAGTGCACCCCCAATTTTTTTTCCAAAGCATCATCCCATAGGCCATTTATTGGATGGCCTAATTGGTTCAAGCATTTTTGTGATCCCTGAGCTGATTGATTGGTTCATCCATTTTTTAGATGGACAAAAGTTGGATGCATCTGCGTGATAGGATTCGAGATCCTAGATATGCCGAAGGGGTTCATCAATTCCTCACACTAGCACGAAGCCATGCTATGGGAAGTGACCGAATTCGGTGTCCATGTCGAGTATGTGGTAATAATCTATTCTTGCCATTCCCAGAGGTGGAGAGTCACCTCTTCGTAACTGGATTCACCCCAACTTACACTCAATGGATATTTCATGGGGAGGATGAAACTCGCCCTATGAATGACGTTGAGTCTGAATTCGAGCTTAGCGATGATGATGCTTACATTGATGACATGGACCATATGTTAGAGGACATAATGGCTGGGACATTATGTAATGTGGCTCAGCAAAATCAAGATGAGGTTGCGGGTCCTTCACGCTCTGCTGTACCTGAAACTTCACGTCTTCAGTCGTTTGCACAACTGCTAGAGGATGCCCAACGTCCTCTTTTTTCTGGGTGTACAAAATTTAGCAAGCTCTCATTCATTGTCAAGCTGTTACACATTAAAACCCTCGGAGGTTGGTCAATTAAATCCTTTGATATGTTGCTTAGGTTGTTGCGGGCTGCCTTTCCTGATACTGCATTGCCATCGTCATATGAAGAGGCACGTTCATTGGAGCGAGGGTTAGGATTCAAGTACCACAAAATTCATGCATGTCCAAATGATTGTATTTTATTCTGGAAGGAAAATGCTAATAAGAATGAATGCCCGGTCTGTAAGGCTTCGAGGTGGGTGCCAAATAAACATGGGACACGAGTTATACCGCAAAAGGTTTTGCGTCATTTTCCGTTGATCCCAAGATTGCAAAGGTTGTATATGTCTCCAAAGATATCCACTGATATGCGATGGCATAAAGAACAACGGGTTAGTACTAATATCATTATGAGGCATCCTGCAGACTCGGAGTGTTGGAAGACATTTGATGCTGACCATAGTTGGTTTGCTACTGATGCGCGCAATGTTAGGCTTGGTCTAGCGAGTGATGGCTTCAACCCCTTCAATAATTTGGCAAAACCTTATAGCATCTGGCCAGTAATCCTTGTGCCGTACAACTTGCCTCCCTGGTCATGCATGAAAGACCAATTCTTCATGACATCCTTGATTATTCCTGGCCCTAAATCGCCAGGAAATGATATTGATGTTTACTTACAGCCATTGGTTGATGAATTGCTCGAACTTTGGGAGCATGGGGTGCCGACATATGATGCCTCCACTAAGGAAACGTTCATGTTGCATGCTGCCTTGATGTGGACAATTAATGACTTTCCTGCCTATGGTAATCTCTCTGGCTGGTCAACCAAGGGAAAATTGGCATGCCCATCCTGTAATGCCGGGTACAGAGTCAAATTGGCTGAAATTTGGCCGGAAACATTGTTACACTGGACATCGTCGCTTCTTACCGCCACACCACACCTGGCGATCGAGAAAAAGGTTGTTCAATGGCAAGGAAGATCACCGCCCTCCTCCAAGGGTGCTATCTGGATCAGACATATTGTATCAACTGCAGATGCTAGGGGATGTGCAATTTGGTAAATTTCATAGGAAGCGAAAACGTACTGCAGAAGAGTTGAATTGGACGAAGAATAGCATATTCTTCACACTACCTTATTGGTCAACTCTTTTGCTTCGGCATAATCTTGATGTCATGCATATCGAAAAGAATATTGCTGATAACATCTTTGGTACTTTACTGAACATTCCTGGTAAAACCAAAGATAACACCAATGCACGGCGTGACCTGGAGATTTTGGGCATGCGGAAGGAATTACATTTAATGCGTGATGGTGAACGCTTCACAATGCCACCTGCAATGTACACATTACATGGAGAAGAGCGGAATAAATTTTTTGAATGGCTGGCATCAGTGAAGTTTCCCGATGGGTTTGCTTCCAATATCGCCCGATGTGTATCTGTTCGTGAGTGCAAAGTATCAGGATTTAAAAGTCATGATTGTCATGTTTTCCTACAACGACTACTTCCTATTGCAGTTGGGGGATTCTTACGACCTGATATTGCCTTGGCTTTGACAGAACTCAGCAGTTTCTTCAAAGAGTTGTGTTCACGAACACTTGATTCTTCTCGCCTATCCCAACTTGAAAGTGATATCATCATTACTCTATGTAAATTGGAAATGATATTCCCTCCATCATTTTTTGATGTCATGGTCCATCTTGCTATTCATTTACCTCGTGAAGCGATACTTGGGGGTCCAGTACAATATAGATGGATGTACCCATTTGAGAGATATCTTGGCAAATTCAAGCGCTATGTCAAGAATAAAGCAAGACCAGAAGGTTCGATAGCAGAAGCATATATTCACCTCGAATGCTTAACATTTTGCTCAATGTACCTCCAAGATGTTGAGACAAGATTCAATCGAGTGGAACGTAATATTGATGGCGGAGAGGAAACCACTAAAGATGGCTTCGAAATTTTCAATCAACATCTCCGACCCTTGGGTATAGCCTCTAATGTGAAATTTGATGAGAAACTCCTTCTCTCAGCCCAATGGTACGTGTTTAACAATTGCCCAGAGATTCAAGCCTACGTAAAGTATGTATCAACCCAGCTACTTTTATTTTAATTTACTTTTGTTGTCCATTCAGTCTATACCTATTATGTGTTAGACTTCACCATTTTAACATAAATGAAATCATCTTTTGTATTTTGTGCCCAGTGAGCACTGTGAGAAGTGTAAGTTGGATGCTCCACTTTCATATGGTCGCATACATAAAAATGAGTTTCCAGCTTGGTTCAAGAAACGTGTAAGTGTATAATGAATATGGCATTTTAAAAGTTTTCCCTTGTAGCGCCTAAACCCTAACGTGTAATGATGGACTACCCATTATGGCAGGTTCTAGAGCAACGTGCAATCAACCCACTTGATGTGTCAATAGATCTATATGCATTAGCTTGTGGGCTTGACCGTTGGGTTGCAACATATTCTGCTTGCATTATAAATGGGAGAAGGTTCCATACGAAGCAGCGTGAGCCATGGCGACAGACACAAAATTCAGGTGTTGTCGTAGCAGGTGAAAATTTGCCTAGTAATCTAGACTTCTATGGTGTTATAAATGAAATCCTAGAGCTCCGTTATATGGGAGGGCGCCACGTGTACTTGTTCATGTGTGATTGGTTCGATGTCAGTGATCAAAGACGAGGGGTCCGAGTGGATGCCCATATGATTAGTGTAAACATGTCTAGGACTTGGTACAAAGACGAGCCGTTTGTGTTGGCATGTCAAGCTTCACAATGTTATTACATAAAAGATTTACGTTTGAAAGGGAATTGGTGCGTTGTGCAAAAATTCTCAAATAGAAATGTGTATGACATTCCACCAAAGCCGATAGAAGCTGATGAGATCGATGGGGATATATATGGCGATGAAGCCTATCAAGATGATGGGCCATCATCTGAGTATGCACCTATGCATTGTGGTGATGATCCAGTCTCAAGTCCGTTGAGTAGGACTGATATACAACCTATAAGTGTCGGTGTGCTAGAAGGTATGCATATTGGGCATCACGGTGAGAGTACCTCAGATTTCATCATCGATGAGGTGGTTGCTTCGGGTACAGAAGATGGTTATGGTGATGGGGAATTTTCAGACGAAGGAGATTCCTCCACGAACATGGATTCAGTTTCCGAATAACCCACCTAACTATGCACAAAATAATAGGTGAGCAAATAAATACCGGTATGCGGCAAAATATTTGCTAAATCTTGTAGCCTGTTATGGCCATTACATCCCATCACAACATTGATTGCCAACATTGTTGTGTATCATTTTTCTGCTGTCAATGTGATAGGCTCTAAATGATTAATGTAGTATCTTGTACATGGTGTTTTAGAATTCATGTGAATTATACTGAACATGCAAGGTTTTTTGTGCAGGGCATTTTAAGTCATGCATGTAGCTTGGGAGCCAGGGAGGTAGTGAGTGCAAAATCAGTAATGACCTATTAGAATCTCCTTGTTTTTCTTGATATATTGTGTTGCTTCCAGCCAAGCATACTAATTCATTCACCAGCCATGTGGGTCTGATTGTGTGTGTTGTTACTGCAGGCAATTAATCGACTTTAAATTTACACGACATGAACAACGTGCTGTTGCAGGGGAAAAGTTAGCTGGGTTTGGCCAGACAATAATGTAGTAGAGAAATTGTGCATCATGAGTTGTACAAATTCATATACCGCACGTGCAATTTCTGTGTTGTTTAAAAGTTCTAACAATACACCTTAACGAGCATCTGACCTACTTTTATAACCATGCATAAATAACTGCATAATGCTAGGCAAACATGAAGTGTGTAGAGACCTTTAGTGATGTGGTGAAGATAGCAGGTTGCCTCAAATTTAATCAGATGCCTCGCTTTGGATATTCGATTGTTGGTTCATTAAAATTGAAACAAGAAGGCTGCCCAAATGGAAAAAATTGCAATCTAAAGCTAGATTGCAAAATGCTGCTTCCAATGCATTTTATAATCCAGTTATATATCCCAAAAGCAAAGGACTAGGTAGTCTCATCGATTAAGATATTTGAATAGCTAGATTGATTACATGAGCATTAAAGTCCAGCACGCTTAATGTAGTGAAGATTAGTTTGTGTAGCTAGATTGAGAAAATTCCATATATAATAACCATAATAGCCAAAAGATACATTTTATTATTTCTGCACTAAACCAGGAAGTTTCTCGATCCACTTTCCAATCTGAAATGAATGTAATTTTCTGTTTTCCTATATGTAGACTTGTATAAATGAAGGTCATTTCTTAGATATGATGACCATATTGGATGAAATGGGAGAATAATTGATGCAGGAAAATAAGGCAATCAAACGTAATTCCACTCCATAAGCTTCCTAGTCAAAGGTCAGTTTTGGTCATGTGGATTACTGTAAATGGGACACATGACAGCCACAAAAAGTGCAGCACTTAATATTATAAATAATAATTCCAAATTGGAATTTTACAACTCAGCTTTTTATATGCAGTGAACAATACCTATATTTGATGTTTTGTGCGTACATGATCTTCAAAATTCCATTGAGGTATTTTGAGACAGGTAATAGAGGTAGTGAATGCAATCTGAGACCAGTATGCTCTTCACTAGCAGTGTATAATACTGTGCAGCTGGAAGTTGGTTGTGTTTGCTTTGAGAAAAAGGGTTTATAACCAACTTTAATTTGGAGTGGATATTGATTAATTTAAATGCACGGTTATAAATATATAATAGACCCGAACACATGAAAGTTCAATATGTAGTGGGAGGGAAATGTTGGCGCTAGAAATAATTAGGCGGGAGTTTGGCAGCAAAAGTGGCAATTTACCAAGGGTAAATTTGGAACAATAATATTGAGTAGTGGCTGAGATTAGTTGACATCAAATCATCTTGGTTCCCAGTACATAATGACGCAAGTCACTTTATCATGTAGAAATCAGATTTGCCCTTTATAGCTGCAGCTCATTTTCAGTTTACTCTATTTCTACGCGCATATCAATCCAGCAAGTTAATTTGAGGAAAGTAGGGACTCTACAAGTTAAATCTCTGTCAACAGCCACTACTCAAAGGTTTCTTCAAAGGGATTGTTGGATTGGAGAGATAAGATTGGTGTATGCCCAGGTATTTTAACTAGTATTACACTCTCCATTTTGCTAGTGGTTTTTTCCCCTTGCTGGGATTCCTCCTTGCTTTACAAATTGAACTTTAATTATATATGATGTTCTCCAAACATAATATTCATGCACCATAACAAAAAATCAAAATAAAAATAAATTTCTTGGCAACAGAAGGCTTTGTTCTTCATTTGTACGAAAAATTAAAACTTTGAAAGAAATACGAGCAGTAATAATTTCAAATGCACAAACATCACCTACTCAACCATTATTGTCTAGTGATAATACATGCCAATGAATAATTTTGTGTGCCCTGTACTTAACAAACCAATTTCTCCCATCTGAAACTCAAAGGGCCACATTACCAAGAGTCATATTCAAATTGGCCTAGGAGGATTTTGATAGTATGTTCTGAGAGAGCAAAGAAGAAATTTACACTCTCCATTTTTCCAGTGGATCTTTTCTTCTTTTACCTATTCCTTCTTGCTTTACAAATTGCTTTTATTTTGGGGATAGATGCAGCAAGTGCTTTCATCTTGGTGGAGGGAACAAATTCTCATTGTTGTGTGAATTGTGGTAGCTAGGATTCATTGGGGAGACTGAAAATTATATCTTCGGGTCTTATACAGTCTACTACAATGTGGTTGCCTCCTCATAGAGAGTGAATAATGTGTAGATAGTGATATGCTTTAGTACTGAGTCGGACAAATAAAAAAAAGGGACAAAAGAATGTAACTATAGGGGCAAACTCATCCTTGGTAAGGTTTAGTTGTAAACCCACCAACTAACGTATTATTACAGGTTTTGATATATTACTTACTTCCTAGTCACAAGTTGAAATAGTTGAAATACTCCCTACTAAATAGGTTAAGTAATTTACTGACTTGTGTTATTGTATTATTATTCAATATACATGCAACATTGTTAATGTGTTAACACATACTAGAACAATTAGTTTTGTATTGTAACAGAAGACATTCGAATGAAATGAGTTTATAGACACATGTAACTTATGTATATTGCTTATGGTTTTTGACTTGCCATGGAACTGGCTGTTAATATTTATATGTCTCTGTTATAAAAGGCTGAATCCCTACCAAGAACACAAGTCAATTTAGGTTTCAATCCCTGAATACTATCATACATATCATCTCATTCATCCAACTGCACTCACCAAAAATAGATGCTCACAGTTGTAAAAGTCATTAGGAAAGTAGTCATACCTAACTACTAACTAATACATCTTATACCCGTAATGGGTATGTATGCTTATGACATAAATGGACTGTAGAAAATGACTTTCCTAAGAAATCATTATATAAATTCTTATGTAATTATTTGAAACAATTGAAAGGCAAGATATGTGCATTTTGTATGGCATTGGCTGCACTAAAGTAAGATATATTACTTGCTTAGACATTTTGATATAATACTTGCTTCCTAGTCACAATTTGAAATATGGGCTTATGCGACTAAACGGGTTCATAAATTTACTGACTTCTTTGTCTCCTAATTTTTGGAGGAAAATGAAGGATAAACAAATGGAACAAAGTGGCCGACTAAAGGGAAGAGTTCGACAATTTAAAAGGCGATTTGCACCTCGTAGAGCACTACGTCGTCCAGGGCCTCCACGGCTTCACTGATGGAGTGACGAAGAGGATGAAGATAGGAGTCCTGAGAAGGCAACACAGCAACCGCGCGTAGAAATAAATACTCCTAGCGGCAATCCAATACCCGAAGCATACTCTAGTAGGGACATTTATTGGCGATGGATTCACCACCAGGGTCAAGACGAGAGGTACAATTCATCTGTACATCCACCAAGAGTAGACTTAAACACTCCCTGCTATATTCCTACATTGGAAGCCGACTCTAATATGGACAAAATTTGTCAATGGGGTCAATATGAGGGGCAAGGCGAAAGGTTTGATTGGGCAACACATACACCGAGTGCTCTGTTAAATACTCTCATCGCCAATCCAATACCTGAACCCGACTCTAATGGTATCCCTATTTGTAATGTGGCTCAGCGTAATGGTCAGGGCGAGAACTTCGATGAGTCAACACTGCCACCAAGCGTAGAAATAGATGCTTTTAGCACCAATCCGATACCTGAACCTGACACAAATAGTGTCCCCATTTGGCGATGGAGTCAGCGTGATGGTCAGGGCGAGAGCTTCAATGCGTCAACACAGCGACCAAGCATAGAAATAGACGCTCCTAGCTCCAATCCAATAGTGGATTCTGACTCTACTAGGGGAAATATTGGTAAGCACTATTGATGTTTGTTTATCGAAATGGATATTCTTTTCACATGCACCTTAGATTTATTGATCCATCATTGGTCTTCTTACCTATTTGACTTTGTTAATGTTATTAATGGATAATTGCAAAATTCTTAATGCTTTAGCGGACGGTGCAACAATCTCACCCATAACAAACACTACACAACAAAAGCGTGGGCGTGGACCTGCTAAGTGCACTGAGTTCGAGAAATTGAGGAGGCACGGTAAAATCCCTTTGAGAATAAATGATGGCGAAACTGCCCCTTGCTGTGAGTACGCCTCCATGTTTACGACACGAACAACATGGATTATGAAACATCACGGGGACATGAGCTACGCAAGGTGGACGGACGTACCTAAGTCCATGAAGGATGAGTTGATTGATAGGGTCAAAGTAAGATATTTAAGTAATTAAAGACCAATTTGTCATTATAATGTTTATATATGCAATTTATTAACGTTGGTTTTTTTTCCTTTTTGTAGGAGGATTTCGAATTAGATTGGGATCTAAAGAATCATCGATTGGCTGTTTGGAAGCAACTACGTAAGAGATTCAATGCCTTCCATCATGAGCTACACAAGATATATTTGTCATATACAAGCCATGATGAGGCATTGGCTAGTGGGCCAAGCTTGGTCCCCCCCCTAGTATGGGTTAAGCTATGTGGCCGATGGGAAAGTGAGGAATTCAAGGTATATAGATGGGTTGTATGTAACACCTTTTACTATAATGTTGTAGACAAATTATAGATTATTCATGATGATTATATATTTGACACTTACAAGACGTTTTGTTCTCATGATTGTAGAAAATCTCGCGCATAAATAAGGAGAATCGTAAAAAGCTGAAGGTCAATCACACCGCAGGTCGAAAATCATTTGTGCGTCACCTAGAGGAACAGGTATGTATCACAGCTTCGGTTGACATATTTTTAAGATATGTGTGTTGTAGGCATTAAACATAATATTTCAATTTTGCTGCTCTTATTTTTAAACACATATAATACTGTGTTTTTATTGATGATATTGGTAAGAGACAATGTAAGTTGCTGCCTTAACATGAAAGGGATAGAATTGCAAAATATTGCAGTAGCATTATGAATTATTTGTGGTGATCGTCCTGGCAATTTATGACTTTGTTGCAGCCAAGACCTATTTCATTGGGTTTCATTGGAATAGTTATGAAGTGTTCAATCTGCCATAATAGTACGAAATAATATTTCTTTCACTACGATACCAGCCATATTTAGAAAAATCTAATTATATAATTGTAACCGGTTCACTTAATTTTTGGGTTAGGAATGACCTTGTGCATATATTGGATATACCATTCAATAGGGCGATGTATTATTAGGCACACATACAAAAAGAACATCATATTAGTGGAAGATATAAAACTTCAAAGTAGCTGTCCAGTTGTAGGGTTCACTGGCAGATTATAATTCCTTGCATTAAAGTTTAGCATGCTATTAGGTGTTAGCATGCTGATATGTAGTTGGTAATTAACTGAATTTCCAGATTGTGAGTAGAGCAATTGGACTTGCATTTCAATATAGGTAGGGATATTTTATATTTCATAACAATGCCTGCCCTGCCATTTATGATTGGGAAAATCGAAACTGTTTTAAGTGTAACCTTATATGGGTTTACACAAAATAAAAAATAAAAATGAAGTCTTGCCTACTTGAAGTAGCATACACATGTTCAACTTTTGTTACCATGACATTACAAAAAGCATATAAGCATGCATCCTACTAGGGGAAAGACTTGTAGCTATCTATCCTTTGACTTCACTGAAGATTAGTTGAGACACTGATATTTTTTTTTTCTTGTTATTGAAATATGAAATGTTGATCTGCACTTGTATCATGTGTAATTCCAATGGATAATAGCGAGCTAGAGGAGGAAACAAGGTGGACTTCTACAAGGCTGTTCACTGGTCTAAGAATAAGAATAAGTTTGTCACAGATGCCACTGAAGAGCTTCATGTAAGTATGCTCACACATTCCAACACAGATAGGAACATAGAGATTGCATGCCAAACTGACATATATCAACTGCATGTATTGCTTCGGGTACTAGATAAATTAATCACTTGTTGATATGTGTAGACGAAGATGACCAGAAGGATGGATGAGATAGCCCCTGAGAATCGTACTGAGGAGGTAGCTGATGCTGTGTTTAGGGAGGTTCTCGGTGATAGACCAGGATATGCACGAGGCCTTGGAGAGATGGTGATACCCATGCCTTCAAGAGAAAAGGATCGTGAACGAGAGAAAGAGTATGCAATGTTAGTAGAAAGACATAAGAAAGATGCGGAGGGCTATAAGACTCAACTAGACCGTGTGACGGAAGAATTGCGTACTTGTGTGGAGAAACAAAAGGAAACTGAAAATGTGTTGAAGAGTTTCATGGCACAATTTCAGATCATGCCTATGGGAGGCTATGCTCAGGGGATGCAGTGACCCTCGAGCTGCATGCAAAAAATGAATGTGGAATTTTTTGTCTACTTTTTGGGTGCCTTTTGGGTAGTTAAAAGTGTAATGCATAGTGCATATTTTTGGGAAAGGAGAGGGGGTTGGGAGACTAAATATATATATATATATATATTGATATATGCATCCACTCCATTTATATGTCTGCATGACTTAGGAGCTGCATAAACCTCTGTTTTGCTGGAAGCTAAATGACTCATGGTTGAAAGATTGGCTCATGGCTGGATCTTTTGTAGTTGATGTGATTGGATAAAAAGAGTTGATGGTTTCGGGCTGCCTGACTACTAGTAGGGGGAAACAACATGGGTTATATATATGTGGAAGGTATTTGTAGAAGAAAAACGAAACCTAGATTTGGTGTAAGTGTTGTTCTTTCTATATTTACTATCACACAGCTGAAGCTACACACATGAGACACTGACAAGATTCTTGGTATGCAGGTACATCAAAAGGTTTAATATGGAGTACTTCCTCACCTAGCACTCAATGACCAACGATTGTAAGTGACCATGCTTTCATGTGGGATTGTCTATGCTTCTAAAAAAAAGGTTTGCAGATTACATTTTTGCTTGGTTCAATTGCATAATGCTCATGGTTACATTTATGCATCCAATTAATTAAAGTGTTAGTTTTAGGAAAATTTTACTGGCCTAGGTGCATAATAAAATGCAAACTAATTGTGTAAATGTTAAAAATGCAAAAATGCCTTGCATTGTAGTAAAAAAAAGTACATTGGAGTTATTTTAAAATACATGTCAGAAATGTGATAACTAGATTCACAGGAATAGGGTGCCAAGCATTAGTATGTAAAAACACACAATGATGTTTGTATATATGTACCATAACCATGCACTTTTAAGTGACAACAAAAAGTAGTGAAGGCACTCAGTTTTTTTTAAACTAAGTGTCTAGTACATAAATTCAGCTGCAAGATATTGAAAATGTGGGTAAGGATCAAAATGAGTTCATTTTGAATTTCCACCAAAAGTGCAGCCAACATGTGTTGGAGGCATGGATAATGAATTTCCAGTTAATAACTGAAGCATGCAGCTTGGAATATTGGCAATATATATACATAGTACCTTTTGTGTCTTTAACCATTATGTAAACTAAGAGGAACACAAAACCACACCATAGATGCCATTAGGTACAGTAGTATATACATATACAGTGGGCTTTTCTAAAAATAGCATAGTACATGAACAAGGCTGCTACTATGATTTGGACATCATAGAGGAAGACTTTCTGGGGAAGTTTTAAACTGTCATAATACTATATTTAAATATAACAGAATTTAGTGTATATATAATTGTTAGAACATAGGTTACATGATATTGGCATACCATGTAACTTCTCCCTTGTAGTTTTTGGCAAATACAAGGGGAAGGATTGGAGACAGCCGCTAATTAGCAATATACAACCAGGATTGCACTCTCCCTTGGATTTACTGGCTAGTGAGTAGGAAGACACGTATAGTTCAGGTAGTTTATACTTGTATATGTATATAAAAATTTTGATAATTTAAAGGCTGAAATTGAATGACTCATCTAGCATTTATAAAAATTAATTGGCTGATGTAGTATCTCAATTACTGATGTTAAATACTGCTCTATTGGAATGCAGGTGGTTGAAGTTAATATTTCCAGATTATGGGGTAGTGCAGGTTAGCCCATGTATAATTTCTGTTATATTGTCATAACAGAAATTCTATCTACTCCTGGGGAAAATGTATGGAGTCAACATAGCGAGTAGGACTGCTATTCTTGTCTTTCAGATTGAATCTCCATGGGCCAGTTCAACTTTGTACCTGAACATACTTACTTTAGTTAGGAGATAATGTGTAAGAAATCAGTCTCTCCTCTCTTCCAAAACAATGAATTACATGAACGCACCATTGTATATATAGTGGCTTGTACTCCAGTAAATATTTTAATTATGGTGATGGATTGTAATCTCTCAGGCTGGGCAGTTATGCCCCAAACCAGCCAAATTTTGCAAAGTGTTGTCCAGGTATTCTAACTTAATGTTGCAGTAACTGATGAATGAATGGCTATTTTGCATGGCAAATTGATGTCTGTGTAGCAACATGTATTATATGAGATGTAGCAAAAAATGGGTAGAATTCCAACTTAGTGGTGAGATCTATTTCAATGATATGGGTATTTTCAAATACTAATCTAGTCTATAATTGCTACTGGTATGATCTCTACACATGCAATTGGTGAGTTTCAGAATTTGAATGCACACACAAGGATGTTTAGGTGCTACAAATGTGCAATTGTTGAATTGATATCAGGTTGATTATAGCTCAAGTATTTTATAATATTTATGCGGTAAGAAATTGTTTCACAATGAAGGTGTGAATTGGGTATCAATCTGGGCAAGTTTGGTGAACATACAAGTCACAATTACAATTAAATTGAACCATGCATGTTCATACCTGAAAACCGAAAAAATAATTATAATAAGCAAAAAAAAAAATATTCACAGAGAAAATAAATTTGATGGAACAGAGGCCATGAATTCGTTGTAATTAATGGATTCAGACAATTGTAAGGTGACAATCGCTGGAATAAAATGCTAATTCGTTGCTATTGCATGTTGTGTATATATAGCTTGCAGCTTATTCCACTCATTCGCTGTAAAATCTAACACACAAATGATATTAGAGTAATTAACGTCAATAAAATCGATTGTTTAGACAGGAATACCATCTCATGTGCAGTGACTTATTTGGAGTTAAAGCGACGGAATGTATCAACAAGAATAATACTTTCCCAACTATAGTTATTAACAATTGTAAGATATTACGGCGAGAAGTATGTGTAATTTCCATCCACTTAATTGGCCGGATTTGTTATGTTATTCATGGCTAATTTCTGAAGTAGTTGATTTTGTCTAAATCAGACAATTCAATGGCGTCCATTGTGCGACGGATAAATAATTGTTGAGAGGAAAGTATTCAGGCGGTTTTTATGGGCTTTAGCGTTAAAATTAATTTGCTGGCAATGGACAATATTGTTGTAGTGATTTATTTTAACAAAAAATAATCATTTTGACAATGAATAATTAGTCACAAATAACTAATTTTTTTATAGTGACAATACATTTCACAATAAAGTATTAAATGAGAGGTAATTCTGTAAAATATTGTATGTATAAAATATTTTATAAAATTATTCTTCATTTAATACTTATGAAATATATTATATAATTGTATTGTGTATTTCATTATTCTAATTAATTAATTGCATCTCCTTGTTAAGTGACTAGTATTGGCATCCAGTTATTTACATTCTAATACCTACAAAAAAAATAAATTAATTTAGATTAATTAATCCCCTGGCTATTCTCGCCCATCCAGTACGCCGCCGCTAAGTCCAATTGTCATCGTCCCGATGAGGGAGAGAAGATTCTTCTTTACCTAAGCCATGCAAACTCTTATTATTTTATTATTATTTAATTCAAAACGTGCAAATTATACACAATTGTCAAAAGGATATTTGTTGGGTTCGTGAAGCCTAATTTATTGTTGTGTCGGGATTCAATGCAACAATAATGTACATTACAATTTTTTAAGTGAATTTTCAACGAGACTTGTAGCATGGAACGCAGGCATTATTTTTTGAGCAGTACTAGACTTACATACGGGGGATCCCGCCCAGACTAAATTTTTTTATTATATTTTTTCCATCTATTTTCTAACATTTTTAAATTTCTTGAAAAAAATTTAAAAAATTATAATATTATTAAAAAATTCATTCTTAATCATTAAATTAAAAAAAAAATATTCAAAATTGAGAATCCTGTATCTAAAATTAGCAATTTTCTTATTTTTTATCACTCAAGAAACGGCAAGACTGAAAGTTTGTTCAACGTTCACTCAATTTTTGCTCGATAGTTACTCGATTTGTTACTCGAGTAAAAATCAAATAGAGAGTTTGCTCAAAACGCGTTCAATGCTTTTCTCGAACGAGCATCGCAAAAATATAAAAATTGAGATTTCTATCATGTAACCCTATAAATATGTTTATTTTTAACAATATTGTCATTTTGGACAATGAAAATTCTCCCAAAGTATATTTTATGATTCCTCGACATGAGAAAATCTTTTGCAATTTCGTGAACGTAGGAATATTACCATACGATGTTATAAATTTATATCGCATAATTAATTGTTTGATTATTTTATATTAATTTACTTTTACTTTATTATCATCGTTTTTTGCAATAATATTGTTATAGAGCGAGAATAAAAAAAGACATGGAGATTTCTAGTACCGCGAACCAATTAAGCTAAACACACGCTTGCGCAAATTAATGTAATTTATGTACTGTTGATAATTAAATAATGCTATGATTCTCAGTTTGAGTCAACTACTACGTGAATATTTATGATCATGAACTTGATTTCTTCCCGCGAGATGAATTAGTACAGGCCGCACATTAACTTGGAAATCCAACTTTTAATATTTCAGCTTTTATTTATTTATTTATTTTTGTGACAAAACAGATGGCATAATATTATATATATATATATTACTCTACAGTACATATAGCTTCGTGCTCTACTTGATATAGGAAGCATGTGACTGTTAATTGAATTAGGTTAATACTCACTACAAAA
Source organism: Platycarya longipes (assembly GCA_036559045.1). Taxonomy (NCBI): domain Eukaryota; kingdom Viridiplantae; phylum Streptophyta; class Magnoliopsida; order Fagales; family Juglandaceae; genus Platycarya; species Platycarya longipes. The sequence continues at coordinate 40,704,405 of CM071797.1, forward strand.
AACCTAGTATCCCTATCAGATTATTTAGGTAAAAATAATTATTTATAATAAAATTGACTGTTGTGATCATGCGATAATTATGGTGAATAATACGAAATAATCAAAAAGAAAATAAGGAAAAATAACATAGAGATTGATGTGGTTTAATGATATGCCTACATCTACAGGAGTGAACAGCAAAATTTCACTATCAGCAAAATTAGGATTACATCATATATATTTATTCTAACCTTAGATATACAGATATATTTAAGAAAATTTATAAAAATATTCTCGTACTGTACCGCGGGAGCGAGGAGAGTCTCTCGCATGCTTGCTCTTCCATCGGCCACTTGTTACTGTATTCATCAGATATGAGCCCAATGCTCTAACACAAACTTATTTTAATAAAAAATAGTCATTTTGATAAAAAATAATTAACCACAAATTAATAAATAATTTTCTTATATTGATTATACATAGACCATGGACCCTCACAGTATACACATATATAATTCAATATTGTGTCGATCGAGTTATATAAGTGCATGATGTCTCCACTAAATTGAATTACTATTACTAATGTCACATCTCCTGGAATTGAGAGGCATCGAAATCATGTCGAGATTTATTTCTCTAGCTTGAACCGTTGCCTGAAATTAGCTCTTGATCAGTTTGCAATTTATTTATTTATTTTTCTTGGAAAGATCAGTTTGCAATTGGACCGTGGTTCGTGGGGATGGTGCCCTGCAAATTATATCAATGAAAACAATATTTGCAACTCCGATCCGCTTTTTAAAACTCTAAAAGCATCAATAATATTGATATGTGCATGCAGGTAATTAGCTGGCCTGCCATATTATCACTAACACTATATAATTTGCAGGCCCGGTAATCGATCTGTTTACATATTAATTAGCTTGTAAATAGCAAAACTCAAAGTGAATATTTGGTTTAAAAGAAAATGACGAAATTAATAATTAAATACAGGGCGCAGATCATTAAAAATGAAGTATTTAATCGGTTCGATCGCATGATGTATGACGCATTGACGCGGGACAATATTGGTAATTAAGAATGGTACTGTATACTTCTTAGTGTTTTGGTGGCACCGATATATATATATATATATATATCTTTGTATATATAATATAGCTATCTAACAAAAGAAAAATATTGGTTTAACGACTCTGTTAAATTATCATTCATAATTGATATTCAATTTTAAGTCCGTTAATTATCTTCGTTTGTGTTCTGTGAAAAAACAACATAGGTTTTCAAGGTGCGGTGGGACATGTTTCCTGGTGTAGTGAGTTGATTCCGTTTTATGTTTTGGATTGTGCCAATAATAAATTCATGAATCCCGATTTTAGTATCTGTACGTAGGATTTAAAAGTTGAAAATTTTTTTTTAGTTGATCTTAATGCCAATTACCAATTTTTAAAATTTCGAAATATGCAACCACACTTACTTATTGTATATCATTTCACTCTTTATATATATTGTTAGGATAGATTAGTCATGAGACAAACAAAATTATCCTCTAATCGTGAAATTTATGCTAGAAACTATATTTATTTCTTAGAAATTATGAGTAATTGTCAAATGTATGTTATTAATCAAAACTTCTTAAAAAAAAAATATCAAATTTTAAAAATAATTAAATAATTAAATTAAGCAAACATACTTTACATGTTACTTTTACCTAATATAGATTTAATTCAAAAGAATTTTTAAGATATTTCCTTAAAAAAACTTGAAATTGCCAGACTCTCTTCAAAAGAGCCCAAACCAATGAGTTTAACAAAGAACTGGTACACCAAACCCACTCCCCCTGATTTACAATTTGAAGAAAGAACTTTCCAATCTCAGGTCTCGGTTTCTGCTGATAAGATTTATGAATGGAATATTGATGGACAATCTGAACAAGAAATCCTCAATACTTTAAATAAAATGTCCATGGTTGCAAATGCTTATATTAATAACAATTTTCAACAGCCTGAGATTGTTACTCTTTTAACTACTGGATTTTCAGGCATGCTTCGAAACTGGTAGGATAAACATCTCACATTAGAAACAAGAGAAACCATACAGAATGCTATCAAGCATGATGATGCAGGTTTGCCAATTTTGGACGAAACCATAGGAAGATGAATCACTGATGGTGTCAATACTTTGATTTATACTATTGTTAAACATTTTGTAGGAACTCCTTCCAACATTACTAATAGGATTTCAGACTATTTGAATAATTTAAAATGTCACAAAATGTCTGATTATCGTTGGTATAAAGATGTTTTCATGTCTAGGGTTATGCTTAGAGATGATAGTGATAAACCTTATTGGAAAGAGAAATTCATTGATGGTTTACCTCGTTTGTTTTATCTTAAGGTCAAACATTCACTTACTGATACTACTAGTTTTCTTAATTATGATCATTATACTTACGGAGATATCGTGAGTACGATCAACAAACTTGGTATTAGTATGTGTAATGACCAACGTTTAATCCACCAACAGAAGAATGATAGAAAGAAAGCCAAATATGATCCTTGACAAAACTCAGCTTCAAAGATTTCTTGGTTCACTCAATTACATTTCAGATTTTTACAAGAACATGAGAAAACACTGTCGTCCTCTCTTTGAGAGACTTCGTCTCAATCCTCCTTCATGGACAAAGGTTCACACTATGTTGATCAAACAAATCAAAACATATGTCCATGTCTTGGTATTCTCACTTCAGACTCTTACAAAATAGTTGAAACAGATGCCTCTGACATAGGTTATGGTGGCATTCTAAAACAAATTGTTTCACTAGGCTCTCCCAAACAAATTGTTCGATTCTATTCTGGAACCTGGAATCATGCACAACTTAATTATAGTACTATAAAAAAAGAAATATTATCCATAGTATTATGTATTTCAAAATTTCAAAGTGATTTAATTAATCAAAAGTTTTTATTGCGCATTGATTGTAAAAGTGTTAAATATGTATTAGAAAAAGATGTTCAGAATATTACATTCAAACATATTTTTACACGATGGCAAGCTATTTATATATATATATATATAAGAGTCAAGAGCATAGCTAATTTCTGCCAACTGCATGCATCTATTCCGCCGTCCATTATTATAAGAATTAGGTATATTATTGTGTGTGACAGTGTGAGGCAGCTTTGACCATTTATATAACTTTTGATCTTAATCAGCTCGACAATATGACGAAACGGAGGTTTAATTAACCGACTATTTCATCATCATTTAACTGATAATGATAGTCAGATAACTTAGATTGGAAGGGTCATTATATCATAGAGGCAGGCCAGCAGCTGGTGGGATATTAGAAAGAATATGCATGCATGCATGTGAGCTCGTTATATTATATTATATTATATTTTATAGATATATATATGTGGACCAACTACTGAACAAGCATTTTAAGTTCAATGTTTCTGAATTTTGTCTATATTTCGCATACTATACTCAAACGTCTTGGCTCGCCTGTTCAATTTTTCACAAAATTTTTTATTTGATCTGATTATAACATTACAAAAAAATTGTTTATTCATTGTCAATTATTTCTTGCCAAACTGACTATTTCTTGCCAAACTAACTATTTCCTATAACATAATTAGTTTGATTTCGCTATAAATAATCATTTTTATCGCAAATAATTTGTCACAAATACTTATTTTTCTTGTAATATAATTAAATATATGAGATTATCAATACTACTGTGGCCATGCATAAAAAAGTCTTGGAAGCCTCTAATTTATACTAATTGCTGATCAATAATATAACCCAAACATATTTTATAATTTTGAGAGAGAGAGAGAGAGAGAGAGAGAGAGACAAGGTTTATAGATGGCCTACATGAACATTAAAATATTGATAGTACCGCATGTCCGTGTATAGTATGAACCAATGCATTAAATACATATATGTATGTGTGTGTATATATATATATATATACACACACAGTAGAATCCACAATATGTTATATTATCTATATATAAACCTTTGAGTTGTAAAAAAGTTTAGAAAATTATAACTAGCCTAGTCTAGCTTATATTTGTATATAATGATGATCAATGTTGGTGCAGTAAGAAATGATTTATACAAATTTTAAATAAATAAATCGATTCATACAAGCCTTTGTGAAAAGAAAAGAAAAAAGACCCCACTTTAAAAGTCAAAAAAAAAAAAAAATCATTTTTACTGGTGAAATCTCTCTTTTTTTTTTTTTTTTTTTTTTTTAATAAAAGAAGCGGCTGTATATATATATGAAACTTATCTATTTGGAGTTTTTACCTCTTTACAAATTAATTAAAATAAAGTCCGAACATTTTATGATCATTTTGGGCTGAGGTTTTTCACCAAGTGGTTAGACGTTACTTTTTGTAATCGAAGCAGTGTAGCTCAAATTATCTATATAATTATCCAACTGGAAGTTATTTATATATGTGTGTACTGTATATCTCTTATATATATATATATATATATATATATATATATATATAATGTGGCTATGAAACGGAATTTGTTGTTTTAACGTTCGTTCGTTAAATTTCTTTATTTCTCTGTTAACTTGCTGTTTGTATTGATTTTCTCAGTTGTCTCGGCATTTGGTTAATGCATTTCCCACTCTGTAACTCACGTGTGCATGCATAAAAAAATTCACTCATTCATGTACGGTAGGTGCACGTTCCCCGATTTAATCTTGGTTTTCGATTCATAATTGGCCATTTAATACGGATGCAATATATATGCTACTCGTATTATCAAGTCACAGCCAACGCTGAGAGAAATAAAAAAGTCACAACCAACACGAGAATCACCCAATGCTGAGTCCCTCAGGCATGACGGAAACATCTCAGCCTGGTCAGCATCTTGGTTCGCCCTGAATCACCACCGCAAGCAGCTCCTATCCCTACCACCCAAATTCATAGCAACACCTCTGTTTTAGTGACCTGAAAACAGAGCAAACACGTTAGCCGCTATGGATGTAAATCTCCACCACTACCACCCAGCAATCTCCTCGACAGAACCCCACGGTCTTGCAACAAAACAGAATATTTTTTCCCCGTGAGTAACAAAGCCACTGCGAGTCAGCCCCACCGTGCACTAGCTCCTCGTATATCAAGCCGCAAGCCTCTGTTTTCAGCCACCCGAAATAGAGGAATGTTTTCCCGCGCATCGACCACGATTTTGGACCACCCCTCAACCACCACAGATAACTTCGCCGGGCACTCTAAGCCGTTCCAGGTCCGCCATGACCATTTCTCGGTAAGCTCAGCACGCCATGCTCCATCTCCTCCTCTCTTCTCGTTTCGCACCACTCTCGGACTCGCCCTCACATTATTCTCTCTCTCTCTCTCTCTCAGCTCTCCACTGTTGCTCACACCACCCTCTGGCCATCCAACTCCGCTCAAAACTATGTTGTCCCTGCCACGGATCCACGGTGAATGTTCAAGCACTCTCTTTTTCGGTGCGTTACCTCCCCATGGTTGATACGTATGTGTTTTGAGAGTTCTGGAAACCAATAAATATACGTGGCTGCCCTTTTTGAGTTAAATTACATTTCATTAATATTTGTTTTAAATTACGTTAATGGCCTTAGTGTTTATTGACAGATTGTGCTTGGAGCTAATGGCCTTAGTGTTTACGTTTGTGTTTTAAGTTATTTTTGAAAGGATATTTTAGACTTGTATCCTCTCTTCGATCGGCTGAAATATTGGCATATTGAGTTTGGTTTTAGTATTAGGATACAAAACCAAACTCTAAAATATTTAATTATAAATATTATAATATAATATTTATAATAAATATTACATATCTAATATTTATTATAAATATTAGATATTATAATTAATATCTAATATTTATAATTTATGATTGTATAAATATTTATACAATCATAAATTATATTATTAGATATTAATTCTAATAATATGTTAAGTGTGGTTTATTAAATAAATATGTGAGCTCAGATTTTATTTTACAAAGACTTTTTCTTACAGAAAATTTTTAAGGTTTTAAATTATATTATTAGATATTAATTCTTACAATTTCCAAACTCCAAAATGGGGCATAAGCTTAGCTTGTACAGTTGATATATATTATTAATTTATTTTCTTTTAGGCAAATGTGCTTTGCATGTTATTCTCTACTAGTGTATATATATATTATATATATATATATATATATATATATATATATATATATAGGGAGGTGAATTTCGAGGCCTCTGATACCCGACACAGAATTGGGCTCCCATGTACTATCTAGGCCTCGCAACTTGGGTAAGAGGTCAATACACGACGTTATTTATGTACTGGATTTTTTGATCTGTTGAACTCCATTTGTAAGTAATAACCATCCATGTCCCAAGAGTTCGTATGTATATATATAATATGAAATTCTTTAGCAAAATAAACTTATAAATTGAGATGATTCGATATGGTATAGTAAACTATTTTATTATTTTTTATAGAATAACTTTAACAAACCATATGAAAATATGTTAATTTATGAATTTATTATATAAAATATATTTATGACTTTTGCACTTCTCTATATATATACCTTACAAATATGGCACTAGGAAGGAATTTAATTGGTCCAACTTGAAATGCAATCATATATTATGATTCATCACCAATGTGTTAATCATGCTTAATATTAAGCATGAATCATATATATCTTTTGCAATGAAAAAAAAAATGAAAACAGAGTTTGAAACTTTTGAGTATGCATATATGCGTGCAGAGAAATTCTATTTATAATCTTCAAGTGGAGACTACAAGTGCAGACTCATTAATATGTTCATTAAATGTGAAAAGACACCATTTTAGAAGGTATATTATTGTAATTTTAGAAACTTAAAGACAAAACTGTCTATAGTCTGCATTAGCAGTCCTCAAAGTGGGGACTCTACGCAGACTAACTTTTTTGAATTTGATGGGAATGTTATACTGATTAAAGGATATGAATATTTGTAAATATTAAAATTAATTTATTATCCTTAATTTCCAATATAAATTATTTAATTACATAAAATTATTATATATCTCTTAAATTGACTATAAATTATCTCCATCTTTAAATTATAATTCCCAGTTGATCTCCTATATATGGGCTATGAATACGAATAGCATGCATACGAAACATTCAATTGATCAAAACTAATTAAGAGATTAATCCTGAAAGATCTCGGACAGAATAAGAAGTATTGTGATGGTTAGTTAATAAACAGAAATTAGAGATACAGATTGAGAATGATGCAAAATAAAGAGAAGTGTTAAAATACCGTTGTCAATATCGCCCCAATTCAAGCAATCTTCACCTTTTCCTGGCATATTTACACTGGTATATATTCTTACTTGGGGTAGTTAAGTAAATGCATTACAAGAAAAATTGATATTTGTAATCAAATATTTACGATTAAAAAGATTATTTGTGACTAAAATAGACTATTAACAATTAAAATGCACTATTTACGACTAATAAATTATTGCAACTAAACAGTTTCGTTGTAGTAATTATACAACATCGTTGGACCCGGATCCCCTTTCATCACTCTCATTACATATATCTCTCTGTTCAATTTCTGTTATATATATATATATATGTGTGTGTGTGTGTGTGTTTTTGCGCACATATGTAATTGTAGAAGTAGATTAACCAGCAAAGATCTAGGAAATTAGAATATATATGATAATTAATCTGTTGACCATTAATTACTACAAGTTGCGAAGAATGAGGACGTGTAGTACATATGCGCGCGAACACATATTATTCAGTAGCAAAAGTTGCTACTCTAGGTTCTGTTTACGTACGTAGGTGGGTTAATTTGTGGCATACCGGAAGCGTACACTGTTGTCTGTTTTACGAAACACACACTTGTACGAGAGAGAGAGAGAGAGAGAGAGAGAGAGGCATGATCCTAGTCTCCTAGATATGAGAGATGCCAAGATGTGTGCAAGGCGAACCCATTCGCAATCTACAACCACTAATGTAGTAATTAAATTGACACATTAAATTAATTAAACAGCATTAAAAGGATTATAAATGCTATAATTTTAATGGATTTCACAACAAGCGATGTATTTACAAATCAAATTGTAACTAGAACTTGTTATTGATCAAACATTTCGGTTTCATCAATTCAAATGTCTAGGACTAGTCATGATATAAACTACGCAAATTTGGTATAATTTAATTAATCTAACTGGTTGGACGTGGAACCAGAGCCGGCTCTTCTATTAGGCTAGTTAGGCAATTGTCTAAGACTTCCTCATGAAAGAAAGCCTTAAAAAAAGTCTAAAGTATAATTCTTTTTAAAAAAGAAAAAAAATATCTAATTAAAAATGTTAATTCATTTAATAAGAGAACATTATAAGTATCAAATAGATATTATATATGTCATTGTTAATAAAAAATATATATTAATTGAAAAGGTAGTATAAAATTTTAAGTAGTAAATTATTTGAGAAATGATAGAAATTATTTTTAAATAGAAATATAATATAAAAATAAAAAAAATAAAAATATTTAATTTTTACTTTAAAATAAAAAATATCTCAATCAAAATTTTAGTTTTAGATCTCCTAATCTATTGAGCCGGGCCTGCTTCGAACATCAAAATTCAAGTTTTGAAAATGGATTGATAGGTACATATTTAGGGCTTTGTAATACTCGAATAAGATATAACAATTATTAGTACTTGTATTAAAAATGGACAATGCCTTGTTCTTTTTTTGTTGCCCGTATTTATAACTAGATCACTCGAGAATAATTAATGATGTCACACACACACACACACACACACACACACACATATATATATATATATATATATATATTTGTACTCGCTTTAATCAAGTTGCAGTCCGATTTGATGCTCCAATGGGGATATATATAATATATGTGTGTGTGGGGGTGTGTCTGTATGTGAACTCACATACACACACTGACTGTGTGTGTGTGTGTGTGTGTGTGTGTGTGTGAGAGAGAGAGAGAGAGAGAGAGAGAGAGAGAGAGAGAGAGAGAGAGAGAGAGAGAGAGAGAGAGAGAGAGAGAGAGAGAGAGAGAGAGAGAGAGAGAGAGAGAGAGAGAGCTATTAACTTATTATATTAATTACAGAGGTTGGAGTGAGCTCGTGAGGGAGGACACTGCCCCCCATGCAAATATACCCTTAGTTGTCAAAACAATCATAAACAATTACACCCGAAACTGCCAATCTTATGTCTCTGGGACTCCTTCAAAATTCTTATTCTCTAAACAATAATTTGGAATTAACAAAATGCTCTAAACAGGGAAACTCCATAGACCAAGCTGATCCGAATAATTTCCATTCCCTCTCTCAATTCTATATATATATATATATCAACTCCCTCAAAAAGAAATAAAGGAAGCGACATCTGATGGCCATGTGCTCCTCTACCACTGCCACCCAAAAAACTACATTTAAACCTCTGAATGCAACAGACATATCCAACTCACAACCTTATAGAAGACAAACCTCAACCAATCACAATTACATCCTCTTACACGGATTTAGCACTTCGTAGAAACCAATGCAAAAAACCTCACCTTCCCTAATATATGCCATTCTATTTTCTCACACTTTCACATGCATCGTAGATCAAAACACAGACCTACATCGAAAAATCCCTCAAATCGTCTAATGTCTCCTAGCTAGCTCGTAGATTTCTATGGAAATTAATATTTCGTGGGTATGGCGTAAATCCCGGCCATGTATCATTGTACAAGCCCTTTTTTCAGTTTCCCTGCAGATTACCCATTAAATCCGCCTAGCTAGGAGCTAGGTATTCCATCAAATTTCTATTAAAAGAAAGGGAAAAATAACCCTCAATGATCGCCCTGTGTCCTAAATAATTTTAGGTACTACAGCATCTAGGGTTAGGGTTTATAGGGAGGATATTTCATATTTGGAACTTGCTACTAATTTCTTCTTTAATCTTAGCAGTGTAGATTTTGCCATCGAGGGAGCGCAGAATTTAATTATGCATACAGAGAAAGAAACAAAAGGTGCGTAGATAGCGCTAAACAGTCGTGACGTGATAATATTCTCTGTGTGATTAAAAAAAGGGTTGCTTATAATAATATCATGTACCAATACTTTAATTGGATTGATTCCCGGAGTTGGTGGCAATTTTGGAGGGATTGAGAAGAGATTGACAGAGAAAAGTTAGATAGAGAACACAAGCAAATGGATTTATATGGAGGGAGCTGGATACTGAAACTGTAACTGTAACAGGGTCATATGGTGATGATCATAATAATCCAAGAGAAAAGGGAATCGATGTTGCCATATATCTGGCTTTATGTGACTTTGAAAAACATAATCTGTGAATTGTGGCTGGGTGGGTTAGTTTTAATTTTGTTTATCTGATGGAATGTCAGTGAGGTAGTGAATGGGAAAAGGAGCTCACGAGATTCCATGCAGTTTTTAGTCAGTTTTTTCACCCCTTCAAAACCACATGCACATAGCCTAATCTTAATTCTTACCCTACCTAAACTTCCAAATTAACTAGCTAGCTAGCTAGCTCTGCCTCAATCCCTATCTCTTATCTTCTCTCGCATACAGCGCCAATTAGCACGCAGACACCGCTCAGACATTCCATATCTTAACCTAATATTTGGACATGCTCGCATCTGTGACAGTTTAACAGTTGTACCACTGCACACAACACGGTAGATTTGCTCAGAAAGGAGCCATATGATCCTTTTTGAACCCGAGATTATCGTTTCACAGTGAACAGTGAAATTATAAACTTTTTTACTAATTAGTTCTCAATCGGATTGATAGAACTTAACGACGGAAAGAACCATTAATTGATTGGAACGGAGAGATCATATAAACCCTAAAAGTAAGATCGAATAGTAGCTCTTGCTTGCCAATCCATGAAAATATAGTTAAAACCTTCTCAAGTATGGTACTATCAACAAGATCGTAAGTGAGAATATTGCGTAAAGATTATGGATCCATACTTCAGACTTTCCAAAATACCTAATTTCTTAGATTGGATAAACAATATGCATGATGTTATCATTAGTATGATTAAGCACAAGCCGATATATAGGTATGGTTATCATCCTTGATCTCTTGATGAAGTTTTCACGCTTTATGAGATATACATCTTGTTATTTTTACACCCTGCAAATTCATAAAATATAAAGAGAGTCCGTTGATCAAACTCCAAGCATAGTGGCTGGCCTTGGCCTTTAGATCAAAAGGAGATAGAACAGAAAAGAAAATGGGGGAGGCAATCAAACAACAGAAACTCGTCCCTCTTAGCACTCGGGTTCAGAAATTCTACTTTACCTGAGGTGGGTCACCAAGCCTGAGCTCAAGATCTAAGTCTTCTATGGAGTTAGGGCTTACTCCGAGCTCCTTCGAGTGTAGATATTGTCTATCAACTGATCTTGGCTTTAGGAAGAAAGGTAACTTCGATGCCTGATCAGTTCTCTTTCTCTTACATGAACCGACAGTACTGATCTCCTCCATACCCCCAGGCACTGTCGGGTACTGAGCTCGACAGACAAACAAATTCATACTCACAGACAAATCAGTTGTCACATAATCCCCCTTAGCTCTATACCCTGATTGATCTATAAATCTTGAACTTTTATCTTCTTCAGTTTTCAGATCGGAAATACAATAGCTATATTTGTCGGCAACCAAATTTGACCATGAAGGAGGGGAAGAAATACGAGGCCTCTTTTGGTGTTCCTGGACAGCAGCAGAACCATGAGGGCGGATGAAGGCTTGTGCACTATAATTTTCATGAGGTGGTGGAGCTGAAGCCCTAGAAGGTGAAGATGGGGATACCATAATACCAGGATCAGCAAAGTTAGGGTTAGGGTTATAAACCAGGGTACAAACTTGGGATGGGTATGTAATATTGGAATTCTGGATGGAGTTTTGATGATGGTTTGGATTGAGAGTTTCATTGTAAGAACTTGGAGATTGTTTTAGTCTAGCTCTATCCCTCCTGTGAACATTCATGTGACCTCCTAAAGCTTGAGCTGACCGAAATTCTCTTCTGCAAAAACTGCAAGAATAAGAACGCGGAGGCCATATGCATCCTCCTAAAGGACCTGCTGCATCTTCCGCAAAAGCTTGCTCTTCCCATGAATTATTATTGTAAAAAGGGCTAGTCGATGCCTGAATGTGAGAATTCCAACAGTGCTTCCTCTTCGCCGACCACATCCGATATTGCGCCGCTTGTTCCATTTTTCTATAATCTTCAGCGAGCCAAGCTTCAAGGATTATTACAACGGTGGTATATATGTAATAGCCCGTACAGATCGATGAGCAGAGGAAAAGATGATCAGTAAAGACCTAAGGAATTCAGTCCATATTGAAGTAAAATGGAGATTGAATATAGATACATGAAGTAGTGTAAGAGGCAGATCAGGGGGGGCTTAGATGGGTTGCTTAGGGAGTTGTTTGGAAGGTGATGTGATGGGTACTCTTCCTTTTGGCTGTCTCAGTGTAGCTACCTTTTGGGATTTTGTGGTTGGCTTCCAACGCAGTCAATCAGTCACTGAATTGGGTAGTTCAAATTCTTCTTTATTCTTTTTTATTTTTTTCCAAAAAATTTTGTTTGAGACGGGGCAGCAAACGGTTTAGAAAATCGCTGGAGTGGGTCCTGACGAGTCTGTCAACTTGTGTGATTTGGAAAGATTAAAGACAAACTAATCTGACTGAAATATGCTCGGCCCCGGGCAAATCCTGCAAAATAATTATATGTGGCATGAAAGCATAGATGGAATTACCATTTTGCAAGATCACATGTCACACGTTGTAAGAGTTAATATAAATATATATATAGTACTGTCATTTATCTATGCAGATAATTTTATCATTTATATATGCAGATAATTTTGAAGGATATAAAAAGTTAATCCACGAGTTCAACATTAGTGTACGTATTCAGAGATTAATAAAGCGTGCATTTAGCACTACAAAGCATGTCTTCCTTCTATAAATATTAACTCAGTACTACTTATCTTTGATCCCAGAAAGATTACACATAATTAATGCTAGGAGTACTTACTTTTGGACAATTGCAGATACCCTAGCTAGGTAGCTAGTCGCAACCACAACATGACCTAGAATTAATATAGTACACGGGGCATGCATTGGGACAAATTCAGTTGACTTACTACTGCTTTACATACGAGGCAGAAATCAATGTGGAATGGGCGCAGACATTTATCCATTTTGCTAGCTAGCTGGGACATAAATGTTAATTTTCAGCTAAAGATTTTTGTTTGAACTTTCTTTAATTTCCAATAAGGCCATTGAAGAAAGAGCCAAAAACTTTGGCCTTATATGAAGAGAACTTCTTTGGTCTCATTTATTCTTAATTCATCGATCAACACACGACAGAAGAATCGGAATCCCCGAAAACATGCCCTGTGGAACCATCTCTCAGCACTCTATAATTACACGGTTTTGTTCTCTTGCGGTGCAATTCATGAGCCCTCGCGATATATATTAATGTACCGAAACTCAATTCAGCAGCTTTTAAATTTAACAGATCAGCTAATGTGATACGCCTGGTAGTGAAGGGAACCTAGGGTTCCAGTGAATAAGATTCGGTAGTCGGCAGGGCTATGTGAGGTAAGTGTTGTAAGTGGGCTGGGTCAGCTGAGAAGTCATGGGCCATGGGCCGTAAGTGTTACTTTTTGCTTGTACGCTGCTTGATGTAATAATAGGATTTGAGGACCTAGTTTAGTCATTTACGTGAATCACTATAAATAAGCATGTAAATGGAGGAGCGGTTACTTTTTGATCATTAGAACCTTCTGGGGTTTAGGAGGTAGTCTTCCCTCTAAGAAGACGTTGTGAATTCTTGTTGATAGCCAATAATATACATTCAATTCCACAGTTCAATTAAATTGTTACAGCTAATCTGTTTCTTAGAGTTAATTTGACATCAAACGTCTCAGCGCTCTGGGGATGGGGAATTGGTGTAGATCATCTCCTGATTTCTCCTGATCTTGTCCTTCTAGTTTTCCTCCTTCCATGCTTGTTGGAGATATCTAATTTTTTCCCCTCTATTTTTTCTCTCCTGCATACTAGCTTCTTCATTTCCAACCACAGTCAAGTTCCACGCGCCACCCCTCCTCCACCCTCACCAAATTCTTATTAGAGCAATACGAACATTATATGGTGGTGCAGTGTACAAATGTTGTTTAATCATTTAAAAAAACAATAGGATCTACTGTTAAATAATTAATGAGTGATGCTATATCCACTTGGTCGAACCCACTGAATGATGCTACCGACAAAGGCCAAATGGCCTTGTCCTTTTACTTTGATTTTTTAATATATTTTTTATACCCTTCAATATTTAAAATACAACATTATTAAAAAAAATACTTACTTAATTATTAAATAAATAATAATTTTAAAAAATGAAAAAAACCATTGGTGAATTCCACCGGCCGTGTAAGCTAGCATTTCTCATAATGTTTATATATATATATATATATATGGATTCCATAATTATTCATTTTTTTTTTCAAAGAGATTAAGCGACATCTGTACAATTCACGAGTATAAATATCATTTCTCTTTTTGTTAATAGTTTTTTAAAAGTCATATTTGCATGGTAAATGAAGTAGTCAGCTTCTTGAGACTACTACACTTTGGTTTACAATTATTTCAGACTATTTATTACATTTTAATTATTATTTAGGGTTTACAATTATTTTACCTGATCATCCAAACCGCGGACAAGGAGTCTCTTAATATGATTTTTATTGGAACGTATATACGTACGCACGTAGCTCTTTTTTCTTTCCCTCTGCCACTCAATTAGTTAATGGTAGCATAATGCATAAACAGTACTAGCTTTGAAAGTTGCAACTCAAGATCAAGGCCAATCGAGTGAGAGACCACACGTACCAATATTAGTTAATATATATATATATATATATATATATATATATATATATATATATGTATATAGAAACAAATACTAGTGTAAATTTTTATTGCGCCTTAAGTCCCTAGTTTGCTGGAAAAGCTGCACAATTAATTTTTAATATCCTTTTCATATTGTTGATTCCATATAGGAGCTTGTCAATAACATTCTGACACATAGATAAGGATATGATGTTCAACATTACATATGGTAAGAAAAAAGAGAGAAAAATATTATATAGAGGTAAAAGACAAATGAAAAACAAACAAAATATAAACAGGCCATGCACCCATATATATGACTGAACAGAAAAAGGGTCAGAGTACTGTATAAATAAATAAATGAATTAACATCGATCGATCGATCTCCCATGCGTTCTGATGCATGCAAATTAGTATAAATGGAATGATAGACGCTGGCCGGCTAGCTGCCACTGTACGTGAAGAGTCGCTATATGCAGCTAGCTCCTTACAATTAAGTGGCCATGAGTACCCCTAGGGCTAAACAAATTAACCGCATATCCGACCTGACTCGTTAACTCAAATCATTCCAACACAGTAACCCAACTCGATTAAGGCAAAGTCGGTATCAAGTAATTTCTATTACCTGATAAAACCCCAGTTTCAACTCCTATTTCCCCCATTTATGCCAATATACAATCTAGGACTAGGGTTGAGAGATCTGGAGAGATAAATGCATTTCCCTTAAACACATACTCCATAACCCAACCCCGATGACAACTTGCCGGCGATAACCCTCTCTGACATGTTCGAAACTTGTCGCAACGTACTCTACAAACCTGTCTCTGTTAGATAGAGTCTGCCATCGATATCGTCGATCGTCGACTTTATCCCCACTTCGTCTACATTTCCGCTCGAATGATCGAGAAAAGTGGGGAAGAAGAAGACAGGAAATGGCCAATGATAGGAGATTAGAGACCAAGAAAGGTAGCACAAAGAAGAAAGGTATGGATCGACAACTGGAATGGCAGTAAAGTATTGAAACTCTTTGAAGAATGTATGCATAGAGCCTACTGATTTTTCTTGCACTTTTCATGATAAAAGATGGGGCTTTTTTCATTTTCTTCGATCACGCGCGAAGCTCGTCTTGACTGATCTTTTCATCTCGATTGGCATAGAGCACGCGAAAAGCTGGACACAAGCCCGTGCTTCATCTTTTGTGCTCCAAGTGTTTTTGTGTTATTTGGGATTTCTATTTGAATGGCTAGAATTAGGGTTTGTGAAGAAGAAAAATAAAAGAAAGCAGTTAATCGAGTGAGCGGATAATTAGGTAATTTGTATGGAGTCTTATCAGGTCAGGTCGAAATTATGCCTTATCGAGTTGGGTTGGAGTACAACCTTAAATACCCCACCATTACTAAAAGGAAAGAGGAGAAGAAAAATCAATGCTATGTTACAGCAATACTAGATGAACAATCTCAAACAAATATAAGATGAACAAGGACATATTTACAATCACATGTATATATATATAGTCAAAGTCATGTATTGTCCTACAAGTTTGACCATGCACGTATATGAGACTTTGTCGCAGAGGAAAAGGCGTTAGTTCTATTAAAATTGGTCATTTATATATATATATATATATATATATTTATATATATATAAAACACGTAGTCAAAGTCATGTCATGTCCCTCGAGAACTTCTAGATCAACATCTTAAGAAAGTAAGAGATGGTTGCAGCTTTTTATCTCCGGGATATAAAAATGACTCCCTCCTAACCCAATACATATGCGATGTCCTAAATTTTCTCTTACAATCTATAAAAATATCAATTTTTTTAAAAAAAATATCTAATAATGAGAGTGAAATAATTCTTTATAAAAATCTAAATGAATTTATTCATAAGTTATGTGAAACTACTCAACATGTCGGTCATTTCTGCGTGAGTTGATATTTATAGTATACCATAATCGTGAATAGGTCGCAGAAATTCATTATCGATCATAAGTTAATCTATTAATCTGATATTTTAAAGGGCCTAATAAAAAGAGTGGGATAACTCTTTATAAAAATCATGATGATTTTATTTTTAAGCTATGTGAGATTTTTTAACACAATTGAGTGCTTAGTGACCCTTAAATAGATTGAAAAAGATGTAGAACTCTGCATAAAGAACATGGAATTCTCGGAATGGTAAATTAATTTTGAGATGTATCTTGGGTTTCCTTGATTTTTCATGTAATGCATCTAGCTAGATTTTCTACCTGCGCCTTATGATACTCTAGTATTCGAAGCGTCTATCTGCCTGCGATTCCACAGTACCCTAAATTTAATTAACTTCATTTGAGGCTCTATTCGTAGTCTTGATGATCTGCTTAACCATTTTTGAGTACTACTTCACAAATTAAATTATGTCATGTTGAGCGCTATTGAATATTCCAAATGATCTCGTGCCCTTTAAACAACAATTTTGGACGGTTGACAGAATTTCAACATTCTAAGAATCTGAACTCTAAAATAAAAATCACTAAGTCCGACAACTTAGTCTAATTTAATTTCAAATTCATTAGAGTAGTTCTGTTTCCAGATACCGACTAATCACAAACTAAGGACTAACAACATGATTATAATATTGCGTATGTGATCTTTAGTTATGCCTTCACATGATGAGTATGTAAATTTTTCTTAAGTAGAATTGCACACATCCATCATGCACAAAATCAAGCCAACGGTGATTGTACAATGGATTAGGGGTCCCATCCACACCCCTCGGCCTCACCCCCGGAAGGCAAGTGCCCTCGTCTGGATGCTGGATGGTAAATATGGCTTATAACAAGTCAAATAATCTGCTAAACAATTCAAATTAATTTACAATTCTCTTTACCAAATCGATCCACTGATTTATCCCTCAAAACCACAGATCAATCATCAAACAACAAGTATGCAAATACACATCCAAGAAATACCATCTTAAACAAAAAAGAATTGCAATATTGACGAAACCACAAGACCACGTACGCAGGGGCGGACCCACGCCTTCGGTTGGGGGGGCTACGGCCCCCCCAAAATTTTTCCAAATTTGATTTATAGTGGATATATATATATAATTATATATATAATTAAAATTCTCTCTTAGATTTTAAAAATAAAAATAAAAATTGCCCCCTTCAAAATTTTTTTTATGAAAATTTTTCTTTTAAATCTCAATATACATCTATTTATATTTTAACTTTTAACTTTACGTAAACCCAAATTTTAACTTACATAATCTTACAGTTACTTTAATAGTCTAATTCTAGCAAAAAAATTAATTATAAATTTATATAATTATAAAATTTATTGATTATACTCACTTATTTAGTTTCATTCTAATTTGTATGATTGTGAGATATAATATGTTAAAAATCTAATAGCGTTACATCATTACTTAATAGAAAGTTTTTAAATTTATTCTTGATTTATAAATTTTTCTTAAATCATAAAAAAAATGAGCAAGTACTTAAGAATAATTAATTTTTTTTAAAAAAAAAGAAATAAATGGAGTACAATTCGAAAAGTAATATACGTTTAGAGAGTTCGGTAACAACAGAATATGATATTTTTATTACTGATGATCATCCTTCTAAAATTTATACGCACCGCACACTTTATCGATCGCCCCCCCAAACACAAAATCCTGGTTCCGCCCCTGTACGTACGGCTAGTCGTGGCCTTGTTTTTCTGAGCAAACCTAAAGCCATGCTAATAGGGGCCCGTAATTAATAACATTTTTTTTATGTAAAACTATATCTTACAGGGGCCCGTTATTATAAGTAGAATGGGGTGTTTAAAAATAATATGCTTTATGTATATATGAGACACTCAATTCTGAATTCAAGTGTTTAAAAATAGAATGGAATCCAACTTTTACATACAAAAATTTGAAAAGGACAAAATTGTACCTTCAAAATTTTAAAAAACAAGTATATATTCGATCTAAAAATAAATAAAAATAGAGACAAAGTGCCCATGCGCCAGTGCCTGATCAATAATTTTTTTGCGCACTTATTTTATTACATGCATCAAGATCATTGCTCAGTATTTTATAATTTTTCTCGCTGTGAATCAATTTGAAATTGTTAAAAGACTTATGCTTATAATGTCATAGTTGACAAATTTAATTACTTGATGAAATTAAAAGCGACGAAATGCTCAATTAGCATATGATCAGTACTAGTGCTTATATTTTATTTTATTTTATGAATTCGAATTTGTACTTAGAAAATATATATTTCTTATTTTATATAAGAGTTGTCATACTATTTATACAAATTCTTATATATATATATATACACGTACCTGGCCGGCCCCTCCCTAATTAATTAAAATTTTAATTAACTTCGTCCCTGCCTGCGTACAATGGATATAATACACACACACACTTAAATTTTGGCCATGTTGGCTGCACATGCATGATCGGATCGGAATCGACTGGTATGAATTAAGACACACTAATGGGAAGTACTCCATATATAATTTATATATATATATATATATTTATATAAGATTTGCGGGTTTGGAAAATGATGATCAGGTACTGGAAAATTAGGGAGAGCTAGCGCTTATTTTAAAGCCTTGAATTATTTATGTGTGTGTATATATATATATATATATATATATATATATATATATATATATATATATATATATACACATATATATTATATGGAACCTGCTGCAGACATTGAATTTCATTAAAAGGAATGTGTACATACTAAAAACATGTATCATTGAACTAAAAAAATTACACACACACACTAAAACAATTTATATGAGGATAGCATCATTAATTGCATCATTGTACATGGCAACGTACAAATTAACAATTATGGCCAAAGAATTAGGTTCGGTTTGTATACAGAAATAATTTTATCTTATCTCAACTTATTATTATAATTTTTTAAATCTTCATACAAAATATAATAAATAATTCAATTTATTCAAAATTCAAAACAATAATGATATTAAAAAATAATAATTTGGCAATATTTTATTCAACTTTCAACTTTTATCGAAAACCATCTCATCTCACTATCCAAATAATCTAAACAAATTAAATTGAATTATAAATAGTCTTTTCATTACAAATAATTGATCACAAAATCTATTTTTCTTATAATCTATTTTTCTTATAATGGGAAGAACAAGGCAAGTCAATGAAATCTATTAACTATACTGTTATTTTTCCTCAATCCATTTAGAGAAGCAAAATGTAAAAGAGAAATGATCCTTTTTTAAAGCTAATTTGTTTTAAATTTAAAAAAAAAATTGTAAAAAGATAATAAAAATAGTTATGATCTTTATCATCAGTAATACAATATATACGTAGATCAGATTAATATCGGTCGTTATTCATAATTCAGAATTCAGGTTCATAGCCAAAATGGATCAAATTTAAAACATTTATTCAAAATAGATTGTTCATAAAACGACCCAATTAATGAACTTAAATATTGGAACTTAAGTCTCTAATTATTATAAACTGATATTCTTGCTTACATAGTACGTTAAATTTAAATATTCTGCATAAAATTAAATCTCCACCATACCAGCTTGTTTCTGCAATATCTTACTTACCAGAAAAAATAAAAGTCATGCATTTTATTTTTCCAATAAACAAGAAATTAAGAGGATTAATGAATTAAATTGTATTGTTTGCAGTGAGGCATCTTTCCATCAAATGATACCATTAAATTAGCAAAAAACAGAAGAGGGAAATAATAATATAATTCCCACTCAATAAGAAAACCTACCGGCACTTGTTATCAATTGTTTTTTTAATCCCTTTATTTAATAGTTAAAAGCAGTATTTTTTTAATGGTTTTGTATAATTTTTTTAAAAATATTTGAAAAAGACAAAAAAAAATTACACTTCCCGCAAAATTTATAGATGAAAACTTTGATAAAAAACAAATTTATTTGCGCCCATCTCAATTTAAAAAAAAAATTTAATAAAAATGTAGGGTCTATTTAAATTAAGAGGTCTGTAAGCTTATTAAAATGAGAGTCTATATAAGAAAAAAATAATACGGTAGACCCAATTAAAAACCCAAGAGGATGAATAAGGATAGAGCCCTGTAGAGTCGCATAAATAAACTAATATTTAACCCTCGTCACCTTCTGCGAGATTTCATACAGATACGTGATCACATCAGTTACAAGAAGATAACTTATAAATAGAAATCACTACAGGGGATAAATATCACCACGATGCCTATATAAACAAAGTAACCCTTCGTGAAATGGGGACTTCTCTCACTGATTCTCAAACTACTTTTCAAATAATTAGCGAGATTACTAACTTAGGTATCGGAGCTTTCCTAGGCAGGGATCGCCGAATCTTTTCAATTTCTTGTAGGTGAACAGTTGCAGGAAGGGAGCGAGACACGTCCTTAACATTGGCGTTGTTTGTGGGATTCGAATGCAAACTATTAACGTGGTTCTCGTATGCCAAATGTAACTCGTTCTGTAGCAAACCGGGCAACAGGTGCATCCATGAAAGCACGATTAGCAGCAACAAAGGAGAGATTGAAGAAGGCGTTAGATGCCTTGGAAGCATTGCAGAAAGAAAACGAGGATTTACAACGAAGGAATGTTGAGTCCAGCAATATCGCCGTGCCTGCTCACAGTGAGCAAGGTGAGGGAGAAGCAGACAGCAACGCCGAAGCTAGGCTGAAACGCACAGAAAAACAAAAAATACACAACGAACTGAAAGATCTTGCGGGAAAGTATGTGGAAATAGCAAGAAAGATGGGAAGATCTTCCTCGATTAAGTGCCTGCTGAACCAGACCGACCTTCCATATAACGAGCGAATTATGAAGATCCCGCTCCCACCGAAGTTTAAAGTTCCCCAGATAGACCTGTACGATGGGTCTAAGGATCCAGTAGACCATCTAGAAAACTTTAAAGCCCACATCACACTCTATGGTTTCGCGGGCGAGATTGCTTACCGGGCCTTTCACCCTAGCTTTAAAAGGAACGGCGAAAGGGTGGTTTGGGACTTTCAAACCAAGGTCGATAGATAGCTTTGAAGACCTGACCAAATAATTCATAAACAAGTTTATGCTCAGCAGGAAGCGCAGTCACCCAGTTGCCTACCTGTTCACGGTCAAGCAAAAAGAGGATGAAGATCTCAAGACCTACCTCACTTGCTTCAACAAGGAGTGATTGACGATAGATGACTAAGACGAGAAGATTACTCTGGCCGCTCTCCTGGGTGAAATCTGGCCGCAAAGCTCGTTCATGATCGAGCTAGCTAAGAAGACCCCTTCCACCCTCAGGGAATTCATGGAACAAACGGACATTTTTGTTAACGTCGAGGATACATTACAGGCCTTGGTAGATCCTTGAAAAGAAGGCAGAAGGGCCGAACGAAGAGGCGGACGGGATGATAAAAGGGTTGGAGCGAATCGGCGAGAAAGGAAGCAGGAAAGACATCCAGATCAAAACACCAGGCTAATACATAACAGCCTGAGTGTCAGAGAAGAGGAGGAAGACAGGGGTGAAGGGCGCCATCTCCAGACAGATGGTCGATATTGCAAATATCACCAGATGGGATCACATTAGATAGATGACTGCACGACCATGAAAAAAAGGGTCACTGATCTGGTGGAAACTGGTGAGTTGGAACGGATGGTGGGAGAACGATCAAAACCCAGAAGATGTCAAGAGTCTGGGCGGGAAGTTAAAAGGAGCACCAGCCCGAAAAGAAGACGCCAAGGTAACAGCCGCCAGAACAATAGCAATTGGGCGACAACGAAAGGAGACAGGACCAGAAGTAGGGTGCCCATGAGAGGTGACCGGAATAGATCGCCCAAAAGAGGTAACAGAAACAGATCACCCCTAAAAGATGACAGGAATAGAGCACCTATTGGAGAAATCCAAACAATAACAGGGGGCTTTGCTAGAGGCGGGATATCCGCATCCAATCGAAAGGCGTATGCTCGAAGAGCGATGTATGAAGAAGTATATGTAGCAGATAGGGCTCCCAAACAGCGAAAACTTAGCCATGACTGGGTAGTGATATCATTTGGAGAGGCGAACAGAGAAGGGGTGCTGTATCCACACGACGATGCTCTAGTGATCACCCTTATCATAACCAATTTCATGACCATGTGGGTGCTGATCGACAATGGAAGCTCAGCTGACATACTATTTTGGGAAGCATTCAACAAAATGGGTATTGACGCTGACCAACTACGACCTTCCCCGACGCCATTAAAGGGCTTTTCTGACAAAACAATCCAACCTGTTGGGGCCATCACACTTTCGGTAACCGCCAGGACTGGAACATAAACGGCGACCATCATGACCGACTTCTTAGTGGTTACAGCTCCCTCATCCTATAATGCTATACTGGAGAGGCCAACACTCAACCATCTCAGGGCGGTAACCTCTACGTATTACTTCAAGAAGAAGTTGCCAACCGACAGCGGGGTAGGAGAGTTGAGAGGCGAGCAGGCATTGGCCCGAGAATGTTATGTGCAAGAACTGAGGAAGAACGGAAACGAAGTTTGTACCGTGGAAGAGATTAAAAAGACGTTCATACTACCCCTTCCACTACCCATGGCAGAAGCCCAGGAAAAAGATGTAGAGGTCAAAGATGAGTAGAGTTAGCAACACGCCGAGGTCAATGAGCCTTTAGAGCTCGTAATTTTATTCCCTAACCGCCCAAAACAACCATACGCATCGGCATGAATGCCCCCCCCCTCCCCCCCCAGCGGATAAAGAAAGTCTAAAGCAATTATTGGTGGATCACAGAAATGTGTTTGCATGGAGTCATGAAGAGATGTCCGGCGTGGACAATGTCGTCATTGAGCATCGCTTAGGAGTAGACCCTGCACACAAGCTAGTACGCCAAAAAAGGAGGTCATTCAGTGTGGAAAAATACGCCGTCATTAATTTGGAAGTTGAGAGACTACTTGCCGTCGGTTTTATCAAGGAAGCCCACTACCCGGAGTGGTTATCTAATATAGTCCTGGTAAAAAAGTGATGCAGGGGGATCCAAGACAGATGATGATGAGCTGTCTGATTGCATGTTGATGGGGCTGAGGTACCATGAAATGGCAGATTAACGTAAAGGCCGGAAGTGATTGTGATCTCTTTTTAATTAGGAGAGTTTTGTGTGCGTTTCAATCTTTTGGCTATAACTTTGACTACGAGTGTCAGAATCGCTCATAAGACCCCAATTCGGAAAGCTCTTTTTGACGCGCACGCTGTCTACATCGAGTATGGCTCCATTTGCCTTTTTTTGGACCTCAAATTCCACTGTTTTCCTTTCTGAATCATTATTTTTAGTTATTTTTTACTATTTTTAGTAATATTTCGTTTGTCAGTTAGGAAGTGATTTTATTAAACTCGATTTGGGCCAGATTTTTCGCAGATTGTTTATTTTATTTTGAATTTCAATTTGACGTGATTTTCGAGATTTTGCCATTTTTGGTAAAATTCGGATACGGACGATCTTTGGCTATACAGTCCGGCTTGTGAACTAATTTTCGACACTACTTGATTTCCATAATATTCAGTTGAACCTCAGAGATGGATTATCTGTGTTTTGGGCGATTTTCTTGTGTTTTTCCCTGTGAATCATCTGTGGAAACTAGTCTGCAAAATAATCATTATTCTGTCTGGCGTCAAAAAGGCAAATGGAAAGTGGAGGATATGCATAAACTTCATTGACCTCAACAAAGCTTGTCCAAAATATAGCTTCCCCCTGCCATGCATCGACCTCATCGTGAATGCAATGGCGGGACACTGAACACTAAGTTTCATGGACGCCTACTCAGAGTACAACCAAATACAGATGCACGCGACGGATAAAGAAAAGACTGCATTCATAACAGATCGCAGGGTGTAATGTTACCAAGTAATGCCGTTTGGATTAAAGAATGCAGGGGTGACCTACCAAAGACTAGTCAACCGAATGTTCGCGAAACAGATTGGGAAAATCGTGGAAGTTTATGTGGACGATCTCTTAGTAAAAAGCAAGGAGCCTGCCCAACACATCGATGACCTGAGAGAAGTATTTGATGTGCTACGCCAATACAAGATGAAATTGAATCCTGCCAAGTGTGCCTTTGGAGTTGAATTAGGAAAGTTTTTGGGATTCATTGTATCTGAAAGAGGAATCGAAGCCTCCCCAGAAAAGATAGAGGCCATAATCAATATGAAGCCACCAGAAAACTTGCATGGGATGCAGCAGTTGGCAAGAAAAATAGCCGCCCTGGGCAAATTCATAACGAGATCGACGGATAAGTGTATACCTTTCTTCCATGTATTGCGCAAGACACATCCCTGAAATGAAGAGTGTAATGAGGCATTCAAAAGATTGAAGCAATACCTAGTCAATCCGCCCCTCTTAAAGCAACCGAAAAAGAGCGATGTACTCTATGCGTACCTAGCCGTTTCCCTATATGCAGTATCAACCGTCTTGGTAATGGAAGAAGGGGTCATCTAGCACCCGGTATACTACGTAAGCCGAGCCCTCAGAGGAGCAGAAGTAAGGTATCCCAAGATTGAACTGCTAGCTTTTGCCCTAGTAACGACGGCCAAGAAGCTTCGCCCTTACTTTCAAGCCCACACAATAAGAGTGCTTACAAAGGCACCACTAGCAAAAACCCTGAAAAAATCAGACTGCACAGGGAGGTTGATAGGATGGTCAATTGAGTTGAGTGAATTCGACTTAAGGTACCAGCCAAGGAAGACAGTGAAAGGCCAAACATTAGTAGATTTTGTGACAGAATTCTCAGGTTTCCCCAGGAAGTCACAATGGCACCAATGAGCAAACCGTGGGTAATGTACATAGATGGTTCATCCTGCAAGGCGGGCGGTGGCCTAGGGATACATTTGCTAAGCCCCAATAACGAGGAAAGACATTACATGGCCATGCAAGCGTTTAAAGTAACAAATAACGAAGATGAATACAAAGCCTTAGTAACCGAACTTTCTATAGCCGCCCAGATTGGGGTAATTGAGATAGAAGTCAGGTTAGACTCACAGATCATTGTCAACCAGGTGTTAGGCCAGTACACCACCAAAAGTGGGAAATTAAAGAAATATCTGGAATGAGTATGGGAAGTACGCGACCTCTTCTCGTATTTCACCATAATCCAGATACCGCGGGTGAGTAATGAAGTGGTAGATAGGCTAGACCGAACAGTGTCTGGAATGGAAGAAACGCTTCTTCCTTGGCAGGTTGAAATAAGAGTTATTGAAACGCCAGCCATTGGCGTGGAAGTAGCAACGCTGAGTTCCAATGTCTCCGAATGAGCAAACCAGGTAGTAGAATACCTGATAGTAGATAGACTACGAGAGGCACGAGAAGAAGCACGAAAAGTAAGAAGAAAAGTGGCAAGGTTCCTGCTCATTGACGGGATTCTTTACAAAAGAGGTTTCTCTACCCCTTTCTTATGATGCATTTCGTCCCAGAAAGCACAATATGTCTTGACAGAGATACATAAAAGAATATGTGAGAATCACTCGGGAGGGAGAGCCTTAGCCAAGAAGGCAGTCAAAACAGGCTATTATTGGCCAATGCAATAAGGGATGCACGAGAGTTCACTAAGAAGTGCGTCAAATGTCAAGAGTATGCGCCTGTATAGCATGCCCTGCCAAAAGAACTGACGTCCATGAAGGCACCATGGCTCTTTGCCCAATGGGGGGTAGACCTGGTAGGACTTTTCCCACTGGGGAAAGTCTGAGTAAAATTCATGATAGTGGTTGTGGACTATTTCACCAAATGGGTAGAAGCGGAACCGTTGGCGACCATAACCAGCAAAGTTGTGATAAGGTTCTTATGGAAGAATGTTGTTTGCCGGTTCGGGATTCCTCACAGCCTGGTGACAGACAACGGGCGACAATTTGACTCCGACCAATACAGAGAATTGTGTGCTAAGTTGAAAATCAAGGCCAAGTATTCCTCACCAGGTCACCCCCAGGCTAACGAGCAAGCTGAATCAGCCAACAAAATTTTACTTTCTATCCTAAAGAAGAGGGTTGCGGAGAAGAAATGAGATTGGGCGAACGAGCTCCTAGGAGTACTTTGAGCGTACAGAACAACGGTCAAAACACTAACCGGGAAGTCCCCGTTCACGCTAGCATACGGGACTGAGGCGATACCACCAGTTGAAGTAGGGTTGCCCAGCTATAGAATAAGCCATTACTCAACCAGCCAAAATGATAGCAAGTTTAAGGAAAATCTGGATTTGTTAGAAGAGGATAGAGAAATTGCGAAAGCCAAAATCTTACAAGAAAAGGCCAAAATCGAGCGATATTCCAATAAGAGAGTGAAACTCAAGACCTTCAAAATTGGAGATCTGGTTTTAAAGAAGAGCGGGGTAACAACCCAAGACTAGGGAAAGATGGGACCCCAATAGGAAGGACCCTACCTGGTAGTGACAAACAATAGACTTGGGTCATACTGGCTAAAAGACAGTCGAGGAAAAGAACTGCCTCATCCATAGAATGTAGTGCACTTAAAGAAGTTTTACCAGTAGCATCTTCAATACTTTCACATCAGTTATGTCTTTAACATTCCCTTAGTAGTGGTATTGTCATTTTTTTATTACAACAGTTTTGTTTCAGTATTCTCATTTCAGTTGAATTCTTGAATAATCATGATTATTACGTTTATATTTATCATCTTAAGAATCCCAGTGTTCGCTCACTCTCAACCCTATTGATTCTCATGTTTTGTTTAAAGTACTTATCATTACTTACGATGCCATATAAAAAAGGGGCGCGGAGGTCAGTAGACCACATTACCCCTAAAACATCAATGTCTAGTTATCAAACTCGAGGACCGCCTTATAATAAAAACCCACAACAAGCTATCCAACTTGTGGGATTAAGAGAAAAATCGAGGACCGCCTTACTAATAAAGACCCACAATGAGCTTTCTTCCGCATTGTCACTTTTCTCTTAAATACTTGTTCTCTCTCTTTTTCCTCTTCTTTACGTCAGGTCATAATATCCACGTCTGCTGGCGTTCCATAGTCACTTTTCCTTTAAATACTTCTTCTGTATTTTCTCCTTCTTTTTGTTTATTTCGCTTCCTGGTATCTTTCCCGTTTTATGCGTTCTTTCATTATTGTCCCTTTTTTGTTCTTGATCCTTGTTCGTTCCATCTTTCCTTTTACAACTCCATGGCTTACCAAGTTAGCGAATCGGTTCAACCTTTAACATTCCTGAAGGCACAACGTTTGATGGATACGTGTGGCGCTTCAGTGTCCGAGAAAAACATTTGGCTGGGATTCGGGAGGAGTTTAATATCCCGAGTTCAGTTGTGATGAAAGCTCCTGAATCAGGATGCTATGATAATGAGGGATTCTCTAGTTGGGTAGCCATATTTGTAGCCCTCTTGTTTCATGGGTTAAAGTTTCATTTTTTCCGCTCTCTTCGAGACATTTTGGGAATTCGCGGGATGGCTGTAGGGTCTATTTAAATTAAGAGGCTTGGAAGTTCATCAGAATGAAAGCCCATATAAGAGGAAAATAACACGGTGGACCCAATTACTAACCTAAGAGGACGAATAAGGATAGAGCCATGTAAAGTCGCATACATAAATTAATACTTAATTCTCGCTACCTTCTGCGGGATTTCATGCAGATACGTGATCACGTCAGTTACAGGAAGATAATTTATAAATGGAAATTACTATAGGGGATAAACATCACCACGGGGCCTATATTAACCACATAACACTTTATGAAGGGGGACTTCTCTTTCTAGTTCTCAAACTATTTTTTAAATAATTAGCGAGATTACTAACTTAAGCATCAGAACTTTCCCAGGCGGGAATCGCCTGATCTTGTCAATTTCTTGCAGGTAAACGGTTGTAGGAGTAGAGCGAGACACGTCTTTAATAATAAATAAATAAATTTTAAAAAGCATGCAACCACCTCTAATTGGTTAATAAGTTTTTTTCGAACATCAATCAGAATATTTATGTTAACTGTCTGATCTGTGAGAATTAAACATCACAATCAGTTTCTTTGGAGTTTCCAAGCTAGCTAGCTCATTAACAAGAAATAAAACATTTTTTCAAACCGCGCGTAAAGGAAGTTTTCAGGGATGTAAAAAAGTATATATCGAAAATGACCTTGTACTAATTATCTTACCATGAGTTACATTAATAACATTTATAAGATCGGTATTGTCTTTATCTTCCAAAGCTATCGATTTTTTAGGTGCAAGTGCATGTGGAAATTTATAATTTTAATGGACGTGCGACTGTGACACATACACATGCAATATTTTTAATGGACGTCTCAATCGTACGTGTACAAATGTCAAGTAAATTACTTACTTTACCAGATATATAATTCCTACTTTAATATTATATATATATATCTTTAATTAATTTAATGCTGTATTGCATGCTAATAAACACAGAGCAAATTTTTATTTCTCTTATCACATTATAAAAAAATGTTTTATTTACAATCAATTATTTTATTAAAGATAAATATTTTTAACTAAAATAAATTATAAATAATCTTTTAATTATAAATAATAGATCACAAAAGTCTAATTTTTTTATAATATTAATAAATTAATATGATATTGCTACATAGTACCAATAATTCCTTATTTTTTATTATATACATTATATAAATTAGGAGGTTAGGGTGTAGAGGTAGGATATCGACATTTTCACGAATATAATTCCCTACTATTGCTATCTAGTTATGACTTTTGCATGATAACGTGTGTTTGTAGAAGAAAACAAAACGGTGCACCGTACACATTTGTCACTATAAGAAAATTGAATATGATAAATTATTCTCTATCAACATAATTATTTATTATAAAAATTGACAAGAAATAGACATTTTAATAAAGAATAGTTAGTACAGATATCTAATTTTTTTATAATGTGTATGAGCGATATTTTTTTCCTAAATATATATATATATATATATATATATATATATATATATATATACATAGGCTAGGAGTACTAATCAAGAACGTATCACAGAATTAATGGGGTTTAGCTTAGAAAATTAATTTACTCCTTTAATTTGTTCTTTGCTTAAATGTCTTCCGGAAAACGTTTGCATTGGTTCAAGTGTTTGACTGGCCGCCTTGATCAGTCTTACTTGTAGACCACGTTTAGACACCAAAAACGAAAGATCGGTCGTTGATAATAATAAAATAACATATATATGAGGGTGTGGGAAGAATTTGGTTGAATATCGCTATCAACGTATATTGTCTTACAAAACAATTATTCTGATGAATAAATAGTTATAATAATTAATTAATTTTGTGGTCACATTATTAGAAAGGGAGGCCCTTCTCACTGACCCGCTGTGTGATCGAAGGTTATATTACCACGCGATCAGTTTGATAGATAGACAGTGATTGATAATTATATATTTGGAGGAATTAATAGTCCTCAGAGATAACAGACAATGCTGTAGTTAGGAATGAAGTATTTTCAAGTATTCAAGAAGAACCACTTGTTTCATGGATTTTGTACTACTTTGTCATATTCCATGCAGTTTTTGAATTATTTAATTAATTTCATGAATGTACATGCATGCAGGTTATTAAACAAGTTGTCACTCCTTTCTTAAATTTAATTTTGGGAACCAAATATACATATATATATATATTTATAAAGTATAATAAAATCAAACTTCATACATATCTTGTTATCATGTTAATTTATTAATTATATAGGAAGAGGATAGACGCGTACCA
This sequence comes from Platycarya longipes, assembly GCA_036559045.1. Lineage (NCBI taxonomy): Eukaryota > Viridiplantae > Streptophyta > Magnoliopsida > Fagales > Juglandaceae > Platycarya > Platycarya longipes. The sequence continues at coordinate 40,735,066 of CM071797.1, forward strand.
CAATTTAATATTAAAATTAGCTCGTATTTATGGCAGATGAATACTTTATATATATATATATATGTAAACCTAAGAATTACAATGAGTAAATTATATATATAGTCTCAAAACTAAGTTCTTAAAAAGTTCAAAATTTCTTATGAAAAGGATAATAAAATGACAAAGGAATACCGAGGAGAAGGAATGCCTACACAATCTAAAATAAACAAATCAATCATATGCTTAGAAAGTTGTAAAAGATTTGAGAAACATCCCGTATGTTCCAAAGCGTCATATGTAGCAAGGCTATGATCAACTAGCTAGAGAATTGTCTCCTCTGTAGTAAGGATGGCAGTTCGCATTTGCAAGTTGTGTTTTTATTGTCTATATACACTTTTTGATTTGTTAAATAATTAATTAGAAATTAATCAATATGGCCTGATTCAACCTAGCTGTTTCATCTAAATTATCATGAGTTGAACTAACTTGCATAACCCATTTGATTTTATTAACATGATTTCACATAAAAGTTAAAATTTATATTTATTAATAATCACAATATCTAAAAACAATAATAATTAGACAACTACTAACAAAAAACTATCGATATTTTCATATCTTAACTTATGATAAAATTAATATTACAAACTCAACAATAACAAATATATATGAGCATATGTCTAAAATTATAATTCCAACATGAATAAAAATATAAGCATATTGAGAAATATCAATATTATAACCCACTAATATAAAGTTATAATTTTGAATAAATTTTAAATGGGTTATTGTGTGTTGATTTCGGATTAATTAGATTGAGCCGTTTATTAATTGTGTCTTAAGGGATTAACCTATTTTGTCCAAACTCATTTATATCAATTTCAAACTTGCTAAATTTGTATTGTATTCTTGTTGGGTTCACAGATTATGTGTCACATATTGCTACTCTTACTATGTAGACGTATTGAATATTGCTGGAAAAAACTCGTGAAATATAATGCATCATCCAAAATGTCAATGTAAAGTCAAGGGAGACGGTAATCATTATTAAACCAATTAACCATGAGAATAGAATAAGTGAAATTTTAAAGAATGAGATGAGATAAGAAATAAATGAATGATAATGAAATAGTTTGTAAATAATAGTAAAATAATTTGAGTTAAGATGTTATATTGAGTTTCAGATTTTGAGTTAAAATATTGTTAGATTATAATTTAATTTAATATTATTTTTGAAAAAAAATTATTCTTTTTTATATTTTATTTTGGAAGTTTGTCAAACTTGTAATTATTAGATAATAATTAGATGAAAAAATTAAAAGGTTGAAATTAAAAAGTATTTGTGTTTGAATAATTCTAAGCCTTTATATATAATAAAATGAGAAATATCATAAATTCAAATCAAGCTTTATACTTGATGAAATAAGTCTCTTATAAAAGAATAATTCCAAACACAAATTCCAAATAACAAATCTAACACTTGCCTATTTGAAATTTGTACATATTTTCTCCTTATGAAAAAACAGCTTAAAAATGAGCAATACAACTACTTTGGGAATGAATGCTGGAAAGGCCTAAGCCTAATTCGTAAATTGATATACGGGGCCATTACAAAGAAGTCAGCCGAGAATCCCAGTTGCACAATCCATGGGCTTCAAAGCCGGCCTCTACGTACCTGCGGCGTCTACTTTTCTTGCAGATTTTGAAATTTTTTTCCTCTCTAAGCAAGATGACATTAAAATAAACATAAGAATATTATAAGAGGACGGATGGAGAAAATTAATGAAAATCTCATACTGTGCACGAAACTGAATATATGAAACGGGAAATGTGTCCAATAAATCGCACTTGGGCACATGTTCTAGATCGACTAATTTTTTTTTTTTTGGTTTTTGGGGGGGGAGTGGACGAAGTAAATATTAGATAAAAAGTTGTCTTTTGGTAGATTCACGAACTTGAAAGAAGTGTATTTGGATATTCATGTACTTGGGTGTTCTTGTCTTAGGGAAGTTTATGTATTAGAATAAATGATAGGTGAATCTACAAGCCTATAAATACCCATGTATGCATTGGCACAAAACAAGTCAATTCAGAAGCAATTTAATCTCTTCTCTCTTCCCTCTAGAATAGAATATATGTTTCTCTCCTCCATTGGTTTCAGAGCTACAATTTATAGATCTTGAAGATGGCCAACTCAACGTTTCCATTTCAATTTCTGCATTTGACAAAGGAGAATTATGAGAATTAGTGCATTGGAATGAAGGCTTTGCTTGGGACTCAATATGTATGAGAGATCGTAGAGAAAGGCTATGAGGAGCTTAGAGATGAAGCTTCGTTGAGCCTTAATCAAAAGGAGGCTCTACAAAGGTTGCGAAAGAAGGACCAACAAACTCTCACGCTCATCCATTAATGTTTGGATGAAGCAATGTTTGAGAAAGTGGCCAATGCCACTACTTATAACTTCTAAGCAAGCATGGGAGATCTTACATAACTCTTAGCAAGGAGTTGATAAAGTGAAGATGCATTCCAAACGCTACGAGGTGAGTTTGAAGTCCTTCGTATGCAAGAATATGAGACGATTGCAAATTATTATTTTTTTTCAATTGTTAGTCAATGTGAATTAAATGAGAAGATATGGAGTAAAGCTAAAGGATGTTTGGGTGGTTGAGAAGATTATTTGCTCGTTGCATTTGAAATTTGATTATATTGTGGTGGCTATCAAAGAGTCAAAAGACTTGAAGACTATGACGGTTGATCAATTCGATATTTTTCTCCTACAGCCCCCTCAACTCTATAGACTATAAGTTTAAAATCAATGGTCCCTAAATATATTTATAGAGCAGCATGTAGACTACAAATTCAAGACCAATGGTCCATGTCGCAGACATCACATGAGAAAAGTTTCTTATTTCTCTTCCCAATATACTTTTTCAACGATGTAGCCGTCAATGCTAGGTGGAATTGGCTTTTTTCTGTCACAGCTTCATGATATGCCCATTTTCTACAAGTGAAACACAATTTCTCTTGTTAACCAAGGGAGAGCCTAAATCTCCAAATTCACATTCTCCTAAATGATCTTTTTTCAAATCAGTTGTATTTTGGATCTATTAGCTTATGATCTTCGTGATATGCCCATTTTCTGCAAGTGAGATCCAATTTATTTTGTTAACCAAGGGAGAGCCTAAATCTCTGAATCCGCATTATCCTAAATGATCTTTTTTTCAAATCAGTTCTATTTTGGATCTATTAGCTTATGATCTTCTTCTTTGATCGTGGTGCAAATCTTTTTGCTGAGATTATAACTCTCAAGGTAAACTTTTGTTGCAACTTGTAGAAGTTGGATTCTCGAATTTCATCTCAATCTGATTTTATTTCGTTAACGTGTTGGTGTTGCGTTGTCGTTGGAGCTTACTGCTTGCGTCGTCGGCTTTCAACACTACAGGCCGTTCTCCCTACTCAAGTCTGACTTCATATTCTATGAATCTATACTATAATACTACTTCAATAAGATGAACGTGTTGATTATGAGATAAAGTAAGGTGGACACTTGGTTCAATTTTATATGAAGTAGGCATGACACATGTTGGTTCAATTGTTTTTTTTTCTAAGCAAGCTTGTAATCATATAATATTTAAAGGATATAAAGTTTAGGATAGATCTTTTCCCCTATCTATATATAGGAAACAATTAGGAATAGTAACTATTGGAATGCGATTTTAGAGTTTGTAACGGTACACTACGCAACTGAGTGTGCAAGTCGATTTTGAGATCGATCTATTTTTTTACAGCTCCATCCACAGTTTGTTTTCAAGGCATTTGCAATGTCTTATACTGTTGTGGATATATGCCAAACCTCATAGTTCCCAAGGATTAATGAGATTACCGATTGAGAATCACCCTCTAGTGTGATGTCGAGAAGGTTTTGGTGCATCACCAAATTGATAGCCAATTTCACCGCCATAGATTCTGCAATGATCGGTATTGTTGTGGATATCTTCTCTGTCCATATTTATAAGACTTCCCCTTGTGAGTTCCTGCATGTTGCAGAGGCTATTGAGAAAAAATTTCTAACTATAGCATCAAAGGTTATACTGATGGAGTTGCTAAGGGGTTATTGCCAAGCCCTATCAACTTTGAAGGAGTTTTTTTCTTACCATGCTCGTAATTTTTCTTTAAAAGAAAGGTTCAGTTGCTTGGAAGCTCTAATACGAGAGAGTTCAGTTTTGTTGTGGATGCAGTCATTTCTAAGCCTCCAAATAAAATCAAAAATGAGATCCACAAATATTTGGAAAGGATGTACGTCATCTTTGCAAATGCCAAGTTTTTACTTTGGGTTTAGGATAAAGGATAGCCAGTTGCTCATTGAGGAGATGAGCAAGGAAGAGAGGTTTAGTGGCCAATTGCTTTGACTCCATAGGATTCTAGCAAAACGGCACTCAATGAAAATGTGGACTATTGATTCCTCTTTCTATTCACATAAAAGGCAGTTAAGCGAGGCTATATCTGGAATAAAACTTTTTAATCGATCCTTTATTGGAAGGATATTCTCAATAATATTCTAAAGGAGAAGCTTATGCCGATCATGTATTCGAAGTTTCCAAATTTTTTTCCCACAATATGGATGATGTGTTAGGCTGTAAGGCATTTGCTATGTTAGAAGTAAGATGGTATGCCGATTCACCATAAATTTTTCATTTTATGTTTTAGTCCAAACGAGACGATTGGGCCTATTCAAAGAGAATGGTATAGGAATCTTTTAAATTTCTGTGACACTTCTGGAATGGAATAGGGATAGCAATTTTGGGACATCCCAAGAGCCATTTACATGAGTTATTAGGTCCAAAACCTTTATAGTAGGAGAGCATAATGCTGATAGGTTTAAAGGGGAGGGTTTGAAATTTCCCAATGTGGGTACTAGGGGTCAAGCCAAGATCTTATTGAGTGGCCATCGAGAACTTGGAAGTACATACCTTTTACCAGCAAGGGTCGGATTTTTAGGATTTCTTTCCAAAGAGTTGAGTTCGTTACCTTTTTTATTGTGTCTGCTAAGGTGTTGGTGCTCAGATATTTTTGAAAAATGAGCTTGTGCCATATTCCATTGCTTTGGTGGCTTCATTCCCATCCAGTTTTTTCTAGTAGTACTTCATACATATTTCCCATCAAGCATAGTCCCAAACCTCACTCTTTCTTTGGTTTGCAGATGGCTTTCCATGATTTCAGGTATAGTTTGTGTTTTTGATCTTTTGCATATCCCTACCAAAAAATTTTGAAGCTTTGTATTTAGGGACTTGTAGGTTGATTTTGGGAGCATATGAGTTGACATCTGGTATGTTGGAATGGAGCTTGCAATTGTTCTGATAAGCATTGCCTGATCAACTTGAGATAGGAGTTTGAATTTCTAGCCTTCAAGTTTTTTGTTGATTCTTTCCAGCATTTCTTTGTAGTCCTCTTTTTTTTGAATGGTTGAAAGTAGTTTGGATCCCCAGATACTTCATTCACGAGTTTGAAAGCTTGAAAGGTCACCTAGTCAAGATTGCCCTCTTCTTTTCCATACTGGTATCTTAAGTAATGAAGATGGAGGATTTGCTTTGATTGACTCTTTGTCCAGACCATGTTTGATGTTTTTCTAGCACTTGTTTGATGACATTGATGGATTTCTTTTATACTTTCTCGAAGATCACGAGATTGTCTGCAAAGAGAAGATGAGATATTGTAAGACAATCTCTACCTATTTTTTATACCTTCCAATTGTCGTTCCGCTTCAAAGCGAGCTAGTAGTCTTGAGAGAACTTCTATACACAATATGAAAAGGAAATGTGATATTAGGTCTCTTTCATGTAGTCCTCTTTATGCTTTGAAAAAATCTCAGGGAGAGCCATTGATTAAGATAGAGAAAGTAGCCGTTGTGATACATTCCTTTATGAGATTTATCTAGGTTGAATTGTATCCCAAGGCTTTCATAATAGCAAACAGAAAATTCCATTTTATAACATCAAAGACTTATTCCATTTCTAGCTTCAAAGCTACCTAACCCTTCCTCCCTTTGTGGCGCTTCAGATGGTGAAACATTTCATGCCTAATGATGGTATTTCTTTCATATTATGCTCTGGCACAAAAGCTGTTTAGAAATGAGAGATGATATCTAGAAGTGTTCTCTCCAATTTGTTGGCCATAATTTTGGTGATGACGTTGTAAATCATATTGGTTAAGCTTATGGGTCGATAATAGTGGGGGGAGGTTGGGTTTGCTATTTTTGGAATGAATGCCATATGAGTGTGGTTTAATTGTTTTAAGAGTTTTTCACTCCTAAAAAAAAATTTGGACAGCCTCTATTGAATCTACTTTGATAATGTGCCAATAGTGCTTGTAGAAAAGAGTTGTCATATCGTCTGGTCCTAGACCTTTGTGATTGGGAATTTGCTTAAGAGCTTCGAAAATCTCATATTTCAAATACAGCAAAGTTAGAGAGTCATTTGCTTCTCTAGATATTTGATTTTCAAAAATGTTCTCCAAGTTGACAAGTTGGAGCCAACGAGGTAGATATGAACTTGAAATGATCAACAAATGTTGCTTCAATAATGTCTTGGTCCAAAGTCCAATTACCTGGTCCGAGCTTGATTGTATCAATTTTGTTCCTTCTTCTACGAATAGTTGTTGACAAGTGGTAAAACTTTATATTCAGATCTGTTGTTGTAAGCCAATTGATTCGTGATTTTTGTCTCCACAAAATTTCTTCATGCTTTAATTATTCTTGCAATTGGTGGTGAATGATCTTCTCTCTTTGTAGACTCCATTGGCTTGGCGAGTTGCTTTGTATAAAAATGAGCTCTGTCTCAATTTTTTGAATGTTATGCTATATTCACCTAAAGTGGGTGATATTCCAATGTTTGAGAGATCTTTTTGCTTCTCGGATTTTGCTGCAAAGTATATAGGTCTGATTACCATTAAAATGTTTGCACTATACTTCTTTGATGATGATGTTGCTTAGCAGTTCACAGGTCCAAAATTCCTCAAATTTAAAAGGCGAAACATTCTTTGTTGTTTTCATTGTATTGAGCAATATAGGAGCATGATCTGAGGTACCTGATATTAAATGTTGAATGGTGGCATCCAGGTAAAAAAGGCGCCACTGGAGATTTGCAATACCACGATTCAGTCTTTCTCTAATTAGAGTTCTTGCATGACAATTGTTAGTTCATGTAAAGGAGGGTCCAGAAAAACCAATGTCAATTAAGCTGTGATTGTTCATCAATCCTTTTAGTCCACCAACAAAAGTGAATGAGACTGGACGTCCTCTAGTTTTATCTTGTTGACTTATCAAATCATTGAAATCTCCAATGCGAAGCGAAGGGAATGGGAAAAGGTAGTGGATTGAGCCTCAAAGATCCCAAAATTTTGCTTTATGTTGCCATTGAACTGATGCATAAACAAAAGTGGCAAGTGAGGGATGGTGAGGAGGATTAGAGTAAATCAAAATAGATATTTCTTTAGCACTAATATAAACCGGTTCAATATCCATACCCAGTCTCTATAGCAACAAAAGATCTCATTTTTTACCTAAGGCAGGGGCACTTACAAAAAGGTGGAAACCTAGTCTATTTACAACAGCAGAGATGTTTACATCAAACACCATGATTTTCGATAAGAATATAATATTCGGGTTATGTCTACTAATATAAGACTTACTATAATATACGAGTTTCGAAAGGGAAAACAATAGAATTTGAGATAAAAAACGACGCACACCAAACGTAGCGTAGCCAAATTGAGGTCTTATACGCGATTTCAATACCCTTAATCAAAGTTATAGCAAAAAGACTAAAACACATCTAAAACTGTCACAATTAGGAAAAAATTACGACCACTTGCCGTATTTGTTCTAATCTGCCAACTCATGATATTTCAGTACAATTAACGTGCAATCCGGCAACTCAATCTCATCCAACTTAGATCCTCTTGCATCAATTTTGCTTGACTAGGTTTGAGGATCATGCGTACGTATGCCAAACTAACGTGAATTGTTGCATTCTCAACACGTCCTTCAAATATAACTCATTAAAATAAGAATAATAATATAATAAAAATAATATTAAATACAATTGTAAAATATAGAAATATTACATAATCATTTAAAAAATAAATAAATTTAATATTAAAAAATTATATATATTTTTTATATAAATCTCATAGTTATTTATATTTTTAAAAAATAGTACGGCACTTGTATTTCCCCGACCATAAATATCAATTTTCAGAATTGTAATTGATTTTTAATATTATCATATAGTATGATCATCTAGAAGTGGATGAAGAATCAGTTGAGCAGGCCATAGGATGAGTGCCATCAGATGGAGTACCATCACACACACACACACACACACACACACACATATATATATATATATATTATAACAAGTGGACAAGTGGACATACATGTTTAGCCAAGTAGTGAAGTCTCATCTTTTCTGATTTAATTAAATTAATTAAAGAGATTCGAGGATGTTTTTATATACCACGTTGATCAGCATGCCGATGTAGATTAATTTAGACGATTAACATCGCTTACGAATCAGATAATTACATAAATAAAAGATAAATATAATATAAAAGATTTACATCCCCTACATAGAAGATAACAGGCTTTGCATAAAAGAGTTTAGATTTAGATTTGAAACAAGATTTTAATTTTAAATCAACCATCATTTCAAATCTTAAGTTCTAAAAATCTTTTATATATATATATATTTATATATACGTAGTTTATAATTAAAACATTTCTCAAATTTTAATATGTAATCCAAACAACAACAAAAATTGGATTTTAGAGTCTTAAATGTTTTAAAGTCCAACCACAAAAGTCTAATTAACTATCTATCTATAAAGAAAATAACAATCTAATCTGGCAGGAAAACCCGCCAGGGATATCCCTCCTCATATTTGGAGAAGAGAAAGTCAATGCCTGATAATGTCTTCGCTACGATTGGCAGACGGTGCAAGTGAAACTAAGAAAGTCAAAAAACCATTTCAGTTTGAAAAAACAAGTTTATAAACGGACTTGAACCCATGAACACCTCCCAGCTTAATTCCACGGCATTTGCCTCTTGACTTCTTCAAAGCTAGAGGCTGAGAAGAATAGCAGAAGCAAAAACATGGCAAAGGCAGAGCCCAGTTTTAAAGAGCAGAGATGGTCTCTCAAGGGCAAGACCGCCCTTGTCACCGGTGGAACCAAAGGCATTGGGTTAGCTTTTCCATTCATCTCTCTCTCTCTCTCTCTCTCTCTCTCTCTCTATATATATATATATGCTGATTAAATCAGGAGATGGAATATTTACTCAGATATGCCATAGTAGAAGAGCTGGCTGGACTTGGGGCGGCAGTGCATACTTGTTCCCGTAACCAAACAGAGCTCAATGAGAGAGTAAAAGAATGGGAGCTTAAAGGATTCAAAGTAACAGTTTCAGTTTGTGACCTCACCTCCAAATCCCAGAGGGAGGAGCTCATCGAGACTGTATCCTCTGTTTTTGGTGGCAAGCTCGACATCTTTGTAAATTTTCCTCCTTTTCTTTTCTTTTCTCTCTGTTTTCTTTTTTCTTTTTTCATTTGCCATCTTCTTTTATTTTCTTCTCTCTTTTTTTGTTGGACCTGCATAATTCTTTAATTATTTTCTGAGGAAGCAAACGCTATCTTTACTCTGCATCTTAGCTTCTGCACTTGGACTCTTTCTCCAATGACTAGCAAATAGATAACAAATAGATCATTCCGGATAATATTCCAAGATTGCGGATTTGTTCAGGACAACCAATGGATAAGATTTTAATAATTTCTTGATTTTCTCTTTTTTTTTATATTTCTTTGTAGAATAATAACATAGACACAATCGTTTTTTATTCAGTTTTACACCTATCATAATACTAATGTTAAAATTTTACTTGTCATTTTTTAACTATTATCTTTTTCATCGAATGACGTATACGGTATTAGGTGATCGATAACAAAGGAAAGATTAAAAATAAATAAATTTTTTTAAATTAAAAAATAAATAAAAACTGATTTTTCTTGTACAAATGGGTTGAATAAAATTAGTTGTGTAGGTAAAACTCTACCAATACCATGGTTGGCATGCACCTTAATTAAACCTAGCCTTATTTAGCTTGTTATGATTTGTGTTCCCACTCATCCTTCAATTTAAGTTCCTGTTTAGATAATGAAATCAGATGAAATGATTTGATTTCAAATAAAAATTAAATATTGAATAAAATATTATTTTTTAATATTATTATAATTTTAGGTAAATAATGCTGCGACCTGGATCCTGAAAGAGGCAATACAGCATACTTTAGAAGATTACAGGGCTGTAATGGGGGCCAATGTTGAGGCTCCCTACCATCTTTGCCAACTTTCACACCCTCTTCTCAAAGCATCAGGAGCTGCAAGTATTGTGTTCGTATCTTCCATCGCTGGTGTCAAAGCTCTACCTAGAACTTCAGGCTATGCAGCATCCAAAGGCACGTTTTGTTAATTTTCTTAATTTGCTAATTGATATATATATATTATATATATATATATTAAGGATCGAATTAGAAGATAAAAAGAAAAGAAAGATAATGAGAAAACATGATGTCTTGTTCTTGGTGATCTTCATGTTGTTGTTCTGATCAGATATATTTGATTTTATTATCGTTGCTAATTTTCAGGAGCAATCAACCAATTAACAAAGAACTTGGCTTGTGAATGGGCAAAGGACCATATTCGCTCCAACGCTGTTGCTCCGTGGGCTGTCAGGACCCGGGATATACCCCCTGTAATTATAATATCTCCCATCCATCCCTATCTATCTCAAATTCTCAATGTGAATTTCATTAATTATGATATTGTTTCATGTTACTATTTTAAAGTTGTTTCATGATTTGTTTATTTATTTATTTTATTTTATTTACTTAAAATTGTTCAAATTCAGATCACAAGAACTAATTGAGGTGATATTTTTTCGTTAAAATGTTCAAAATATTTCAGCATAATAAATATCATATCAATTAGCATAGCATAAACGTCTGAATATAAATAATTAATTAATGGGTTAAATGATCCGATTTTTCATGATCAGGATGCTCCTCGTTCTGGAGGATTTGACAACCCAATTAATCGAACTCCCATTGGTCGTATGGCAGAGCCAAATGAGGTGTCAACAGTGGTGGCATTCCTTTGCCTTCCTGCTGCTTCATACGTCACCGGCCAAGTTATTTGTGTCGATGGAGGATACACTGTGACTGGTTTCTAGCGAGCTCGATGTATGTATGTATGCATGCATGCATTCTCAACCTGCAGCTAGCTTTTACTTGCTTTGCAACATGCTGGCATCCTCGATCGTGTTTAAGTAAAATAATAAGTTGCTCGTAGTAGTCTATACTGCAAAAAATATGGGCAAACAAGCAATAATTATTGGTGATTTTTAAACTGTGCTTACATACATTCTTTGTTGAATGTCATTCAGGGCTTTCAGTTCATTTAAACTGTGCATTTGGGAAAAAAAAAATAAAAAGATCTATATGTAAGTTTACATATCACACATCTTATATTTTTTTGATTTTTTTTTATAAAATATCTAATATATAAATAATAAATAGAGAATTCAATTAATTTAAAAAGAATAAATTCAGAAAATTTATAAAATATAAAAAAATAAAAAAATCTGATTGATGTATAGTACGTGAATTTTTGTATAGCAAAGTTCATATATATATATATATACTTTCTCCACTGCCATACTCACATGACTCTGCCGACACTACTGTCCTTTAGCCCTTAGATGAGTTCTCTTTAAAAATAAAAAATAAAATAAATAGAAAGTTCAAGTAATGATATTGGCACTACAAAGAATTTTGACTGGTCGTTTTACAACATCATTATCTACTCACTGTGTGGGGAATAACAATTTAGATGAACCATTTTATGCTCATAATTTTATTTATTAACAAGTTGATACCATATAATTACTTAAAAAATTGCAACAAAGTCAAGGTTGATCATATCCCACTCTAGTCATGGTTGAATGAATGTAACATTCAACGACGATAATAAAAAACAGGGTGTTTGAATAATCGGGTTCAAGGAGACCGATTCCAACGGAGTTGGTGACTCAAAACAAATATATATATATATATATTGAACAACTACTGGATTCGGTGCATTTAAATCAATTTTTTGAATACTTGACTGGTAAACATACCAATCAAATTATTAAAATAAAATATTTTGATATCGATATTGTTTTATGTATTATTTTAAAATAATTTATACATAAATAATTTATATATATAAATACATATATAAATTATATTTTAAAATAATAGTCAATATATAAATAAATTATATATAAAAATGAAAAAAATAGTCTGAATTGAGAGAGAAAAAAAATAACAAAAAAAAAAGTGGTCGAAATCTGACACGCTGAAACACGAATATTGGCCGGTACAAGCCAGTACCGGCCGCTATTTCTGCCAAGATTCTTTATACCGGACGATATTATTGAAACTATCCCAGTACAAAATATTACATTTCTTGTAGCGGTTGATCGGCTGGTACGGCATGTTTCAGCCATACTGGTTGGTACGATACGAAATTCGAAACAGTACCTTAAACATCAATTGAGCTAAGCTCATTACATGGCTTCTCTGACTCTATCAATGATATATACTCATGGGTAGTTCTTTTATCCAATACGATTCTTCCTCATATTTTACTGCTCTTTTTGCTTAATCTATGAGCAATACTATTACATTCACGATTTACATAATGCATTGACCAACTTAATCTTTGAGATAGAACCAGATGAATGTTTCGTATAAGTTGACTATTATTACCAAACTGCTTTGATTGGTTATGTATTGCTTGAAACACCCTGAGGGCATCTCCCTCAAAAATTGTTTCCTAGGTGTTCAAGTCTGCTGCTAACTCTAATGCTTTCCAGAGGGCCATAGTTTCTGCAATTTCACTGTCTCCTGCAAATCTTTTGCCTACACAAGTAGCATACATAATTTCCCCTTCCTTATTTCTTGCTATCATTCCAATGCCCAATGTGTATGCTTGTGTATCTAAAGCTGGATCATAGTTGACCTTGATGCAATTTCCACTAGGAGCCATCCATCTTGCTTGTCTCCTTGTGCCTCCAACCGAATGTCTGTGGGGATCAGTCCTTTGATTTGCTTCCATGAAGAGATCTAACATGTATGCAGCGTTATTAATAATCATCTTTGGACTATCAATTTTACCTTTAAAAATCTATTTATTTCGTCAATGCCATATGCCTGCTAATATTATAGCTATTTTTGGCCACTTCAGCTGATCTACTTCAAGTAAAATTATCTGCCAAAGAAGAACAAAATCCATTTCTTCATGAATCTACTTGGATAGTTCACTCGATCGTTCTGCCCATACATCTGCTGCGGCTGAACAATACCATGATACATGTTGCACTGATTTTTTATCTTGATTACAAATAGGACACATGGCATCTTCCACCACTCTCTTGTTGTACAGATTTTCTCTTGTTGGCAAGGTTGAATTAAGTGTTTTCCACAAAAAATGTTTCACCTTTACCTAGAACTAGTAGACTCCAAACTTTTTCCACATGCTTTTAATTTGCATCCATTTTGAGCTTTGTCTCTTCTTGTCCTGGCTCATGTTTGTTCCCATACAGTAGGGACTTCTTACTGAAAACCTTCCATCCTTAATAAATCTCCAAATAGGTAAATCTTCTCTGTCTTTTTTACTAAGAGGAATGCTGCAGATCCTATGCTTTACTGAATCCTCAAACACATGTTTGACTAAACTTTCATTCCATGTGCAAGTATTTTCACTTATGAGCAATTCCACTTTTGCATCATCTGGAAGTTACTGAACACTTGAATGGATTTTATAACTCCCTAACTGAGGTAACCATTTATCTGTCCAGATTGAAACTTTCTTCCCATTTCCTATTCTCCACACCAGCCCTTCTTATACCAATAATTGAACTGCCATTAAGCTTCTCCACAAATATGAAGGCCGGTTGCCCAAATTAGCCTCTATAAATTCTTTATTTTTGAAATATTTTTCTCTGAGCACCTTGGACACCAATGAGTCCTGCTTCATCTGAATCTTCCACGTCAGCTTTGCTAGTAATGCTTTATTAAAGATCTCTATGTCTTGAAATCCCAGTCCACCTTACTCCTTACTATCTCCCATTTGTGTCCATTTTTTCCAATAGATAGGTTGTCTCTCTACATCTTTTTGCCACCAAAATCTTAAAATAATTGCATTAATTTCCTTTGTTAATCTTTCTGGTGGTGAAAAAACATTTATTATATTCGTAGGGATAGCTTGCAACACAGCTTTTATCATGATTTCTTTGCCTGCCATAGACAAGAGGGCATTCTTCCAAGTATGGAATTTCTTCCATAATCTTTCCCTAATAATCTTAAAAGACCGGAATTTTGATCTGCGTAACATTGTTGGCAAATACTTACCATAGTCTGCATATAACATTGTTCCAGCTTGCTACTTGATTTCTTCTTTGGTCACAGCTGGAGTATTAGCACTAAATAGTATGGCAGATTTGTTTGAATTTAAGGCTAAACGTGATGCTGCTTTAAATTGAGACAGTATAATCCGAATCTTCCTTCAGTTTGCTGAATTTGCTTTGCTAAAAATGAGATAGTCATCTGCAAATAGCAGATGACTAATCCGAGTACCTCCATGTGCAACAACCACATGGAATAAAACCTTCCATACACAGAATAAATAGGTGGGTAGTTAAATAAGACATTCAATGGAGAGACAATTTAATAAGCCATTTCCTTTGGTGTGTATCTTGCTAATGGACTTACTGTCTATTTGGGATTGCATTAGAATCTTAAAAGGTTATTAAATAGCCTTCAAAATTCTTTAATGAAAAAATTAAGTTGTTTGAATAATACATATTAAAGTATAACTTTCAAAGTTTCTAAAATATAATCATAATTTTTAAAAAATGGAATGATTTGTTGTCAGTTCTATTTTGAAAAATATATTTTTTAATTTGTTTCTAATCAAATGTTAGTGTTTGAAAGTGCTTTAAATTTGATTACTAAATAGTAAATAATTTTTAATAATAAAACTTATTATTTAAGCTATCAATTATAAGTTCTAAAATTATAAGTCATATTTCTCCAAACATGCACTTAGCCTACATAATAAATTGCATTTTGCTTTGAGAGTTAGTACTAAAATTAGCCCAAATTTGAATTTCGTTCTTGTTGAGTTTAGAATTATTAAATGAAAGATACGTGTCCGTACTAACTATATGATAAAAGTCTCACATTCAATAGTCTTGTCTTTAAAGTCAGTTGGAAATTTAATCCAAGCCACACCCATAAAATTAATATTAGAAGAAATAGAGTAAAAAAAGAGTTTCTATTCTTAAATCAGTGCGTAGAGTTGGGTCACCTGGACCCGATAGATTTCCTGCCCAATTCTACCTAAAGAATTGAGAAACAATAGATAGAAATGTTGCTAATTTTGCTTTACATGTGCTTAATAGAGAGGGGTCTTTACATGAGGTTAATGACACATTTATTTCACTTATTTCTAAAGTGAAAAACCCTATTACAGTTATTGACTTCAGGCCAATAAGCTTGTATAATGTCCTATATAAAATGGTCTCTAAAATTGCAGCCGACAGGCTGAAAACCATTCTCCCTTGTCTCATATCAGCCAATCAAAGTGCATTTGTACTCGGGAAACTAGGCCGAATTTATTTTCAGACATGAGATTGAGATGATATAAGTTAAGATTCAAGTGAAAAGTTAAAGAAAATATTGTTATAATATATTTTTTAATATGATTTTTTTATTGGGATTTGAAAAAATTAAATTTTTTTATATTATTTTGTATTGGAATTTGAAAAATGTATAATGATTAGATGAGATGAGATAAAATGGGATATTTTTTGAAAACAAATGGGGCCTAATATCCGATAACGCCTTGGTTACTTATGAAGTATTACACTCCATAACTACTAGAATGAAGGGTAAAAGGAGTTTTTTGGCACTTAAATTGAATATGAGTAAAGTGTATGACAGAGTAGAATGGTCATTTGTGCACTATGTGTTGACTACCCCCCCCCCCAAAAAAAAAAAAAAGAATTGACCTAGTGAATAGATGCCTAGATTCAGTAACCTACTCCATTATGGTTAAAGGGAAATTTCAACCTCAATTCAGTCATTCTAGGGTATCCCGAAGGGGGACCCCTTTCCCCCTATATATTTATCCTTTGTGCTGAGATTCTAACATAATTGCTGAATAGAACTGAGGAGAAGTGTGAGATAACCAGTGTTCCAGTTGGTAGAGACCCAACCTAAGTCAATCACCTCTTATTTGCTGATGACAGTCTATTATTCTGTTAATCCTCTGTTGTTGAAGTGTCCAAGATTCTTGATACCCTGAAGCTTTATGAACAGATTTCTGGTCAAATGCTCAATAAATACAAATCCTTTGTCTTTTTTAGAAAGAATACCAAGCCTGACATTCAGCAACAATAACTTAGCATTGCTGGAATCAAGGCAACAGGGACCATGGAGAAATATCTAGGTTTACCAACCATGCTAGGGAGAGGGAAAGTGGCTGCTTTTCACTCCCTTATAGATAGAACATGGGCTTGGGTAGTGAGCTAGAAATCTAATCATCTTTTAGTGGCAAGAAAAGAGATTTTATCCAAGTCAGTTCTCCAGGCCATACCCACTTATTCCATGAGCATCTTCCTACTCCCTTACTCTATCACTAATAAACTCAATCTCTTTCTTAAGAAATTTTGGTGAGGTTAGAAAGAAGATCACTCAAAAATTTAATGGATTCCTTGGGACCAAATTAGCTCCTCCAAAGACATAGGTGGCCTCGATTTTAGAGATTTCATATGCTTTAACATTTCCATTCTAGCCAAAGAGGGATGGAGGCTTCTCCAAGACCTCACCTCCCTAGCTGCCAAGATCCTAAAACAAAAGTATTTCCTCTCTAATGAGATCCTAGATTTAAAACTTGGCTCAAATCCTTCATTTGCTTGGAGGAGCATTCGTGCAGGCTTGCCTTTGCTTAATTTAGGCCTTATTTGGAAAGTGGGTGACGGTAGTAGCATTAATATTTAGTCAGAAAAATGGATCCCTCATTTATCCTATCACAGAATTAATTCTAACAAAGATGCTAACTGTTGATGTGAAAAGGTGGAAGATATTGTTGCTCCTAACTCGAGAAGAAAGGACCAAGATTTGATGTAGGAGTTGTTTTAAGAAACAAAAATGCCAACAATCAACAGGATTACTATAAGTCTAGGTAAGAGAGGAGATAGAATGACTTGGAAATTTACTCTTAATGACCAATACTCTGTGAGCAGTGGGTACCATCACCAGAAAGATATCGAGAGTGAAGTAGAGGGGGAATCCTCCAATAGAAGGAGCTACTCACAAGTGTGGAACTCCATTTGGAAGCTGAAGATTGTCCAAACAATTAAGTCTTTCAGATGGAGAGCTTGTAAAGAAGCTTTTCCCATCCTGGCTAATCTTAAGAGGAGGAAAATTATGGAAGAAGACTAGTGTCCAATTTGCAATTTGGAATCAGAAACCTCTGGTCATACCTTATGGGATTGTGAGGCGGCTAAGGATGTAATAAGTTATTGTTATATTAAACTCCAAAAGATGTCTATCTCTAATAAAAACTTTATTCACATATGGGCAGGTCTAGTTGACAAACTTGACACTTCAAAACTCGAGGAAGCAACCATGATAGCGAGAGGCCTATGGACTAAAAGAAGCGAGGTAGTGCATGGCAAATAACTCACTCTCCCAAATTCTTTGTATCGAAGAGCCAAGATAGAGCTTCAAGCGTTCAAGGATGCCAATTCAATTCTCTCCTACAACACACAGGCAACACAAAGAAAATTACCCTAGAAGGCTCCAACTGGTACCTACTATAAAGCAGACTGAGATGCAACGGTAAATCAACAAATGGGAAGAATTCGAGTGGGGGTCCTAATCAGAGATCACAAAGGCCATGTGATGGGGACCTTAAGAGCCAACAGAGCTTTATTAGGTGGTGCCTTTGAAGCTGAAGCAATGGGCATCTTCCTTGCATCAGTCTTTTGCAGAGAATTAAACCTAAAATATGTTGTTTTCGAATGGGATTCTAAAATGGTGATAGACCAACTAAAGTATCAAAAACCAAATTGGAGTCTCAGAGCTTGTTTAATTGAAGATGTCAGAAAATATTTAGTAGGTCAATGCATTTGTGAAGCTTCTCATACATTTCGCAAGGCTAATCATGCTATCCACATACTTGTTAAAATTACTCTTAATATTTCAAAAGATTTGTATGATATGGAAGAATTTCCTTCGTGTTTTCATTCAATTATAAACTCTAAACTTCCTTAATGGTTTAATGAAATCAATATCCATTTAAAAAAAAAAATCTATGTGTAGAGCACACCATCTGTATCGCTTAAATGATTAAATTTGACTTGAAAAATTCAAATTTCTAAATTTTTCCTCTAAAAAACATTATGCAATGTAAATAACACAAAAATATTACACAAAGTAAACTTCCACAAATTAATGTGTCTTCATAGAATTCGTTAGGTCTATTTTATAATAAAAGTAATTTTACAATCTGATTTATCATATCAAAACATGTTAGTTTATAAATTTATTTTTATGTAAATTTTTTTGTAATTAAAGTATTTTCTTTTTATTAGATGTGTTATTTATACCTAGGACTGTAAAAAAATCGAACCGGACGGGTGGACCGGACCGAATGGAATTGGTCCGGTCCGGTCCAAATTTTACATGGACCGATTAATTTCGGTTTAGTCCCGGTCGAAAGGATTTCTCCCCCCAGACCGGACCGAACCCCACACACATATATATATATATATATTTATATATTTATATATAAAAATAGTATATAAATTATGATATTAATATTAATATAAATTAATATATTAATATATAATATATATGAATATATAATATATATTAACATATTAATATATAATATATACTCTTATAATATTAACATATTATAATTTATTGATTGACTAATTGTAGTATAAAAATATAAATTATAATATATTTATATAGAATATTAGTAATAACTTATAAGTAATAAGTGTATTATTATTATTTAATATATTATTACTAATTTATCACTATTCATTAACATATAAATATATAATATACTAATGTAATAGTGTTATTAATTATAATTTACTAACATACTTAATATATAATATATACTAACATATTAATATATAATATATACTCTTATAATATTAACATATTATAATTTATAATAGTTAAATTTGGGTCAAAAAAATATTTGATCATTACAATATTTTATATTAAATTTAGCCCATTAAATCATATGGGACACATCTGGACCGGACCGGACCGTCCTTGGACCGAATTGGACTGGACAGGTATGGATAGAACAGGAGTTCGGTCTGGTCCAAAGTGAGAGAATTCTTAGATCGAATGGAACTGGTCCACAAATTTTTCAGACCGGACCGGATCATTTACACCCCTATTTATACCAACTAGTAAATATAACAAATTTTTAGAAAAGAAACAGAAATTTTGACAAGTGTCATGTCGAAACAAGACAAAACCTAGCCTAACTTTATCTGGATAAATAACTAGAGAAGTAGTAGACATTAAGAGCCTGTTTGAGATTGCGTTTCGAAATTTAAAAAGTGCTTTTAAAACGTTAAAAGTAATTTTATTAAAAGCACTTTAGGTAGTTAGAAAAGCTCAAATCTGCGTTTCAACAAAAGCTATATTTTAATGCTTTTATCAGAAGCACTTTTAACAAGATGATTCCTATTTTTATGCACGGTTAAATATACTAAAATAACCCTCATAACAGAATTGTTGATTATTTGAATTTAATTGAGATATAAGATTTTTTTTTCTCACCAGATTGATTGCAGGAGGATTGCCATTTTAACAATAGAAACGTGTTAACTGTGGTAAATGATATAGTTATCATTATTTTTATGATTTATTTACAACTTTTATCATTATTTTTATAATTTAATTACAATTTTTTTTTATATTTAATTTTTTTATATTTAATTTTATTTAATAATTAAAGATGTGAGTATTAATAAGATTATATTTTTTTTTTATTTTTCTTAATAATTAAGAATATTAAAAAAATAAGAAAAATAAAATGATAAAAAAATAAAAAAATTCAATCCACATAAAAGAAAGTTTAAAATCGTCCTTTATCACTACTCATCTGACAAATAGATTTTTTTTTTAAATTAATTATTGACTATTTAAGAAGATTTAGTCAATAACTTCTTAGATTTCATATCAACTAAAGAAATCTTTTTTTCGATCACTTCAACAAATTATTTGAAAAATCTCTTTATAAACATCTAAAATTATTTGATTAGTGCTTACTTTTTTCATCCTATTAAAACTCTTTCTTTCCTCATATTCTATTTACACTTCACTTACAATTGATTTTATTCATATTTGTGCAAATTAAATTCTAATCTTCTATTCGGTGCGCTACAATCCAGGTATGTTATCAATTATTTCGTATTTTATAATTTATTTATAATTTTTATTTGGTTTGTAATTTTTATTTTATTAATCAATATTTTTTTTCATTAGAGTTGAGATTCTATTTTTTTGTATAAATAAACATTAAATATTGACTAATATATAACAGTGTAAATTTAGTTACTCTATATTGTGATTATAATCACAATGTCGTAAGGTGATCTAGTTTCTGATGATATATCGTGAATATATGGTCATGTTTATTGTCAGCCTGTCTTTTAATAATATTTTGAAGATGTATTATAGGTCAATTTCCATGTGGTAGAACAATATATTAAATATCGAAGGTAGTGTTGATGCACTGAAACAATAGTTAAGCATGGAAAAATAGAAACAATTAATTGTAAAAACTAATCTTGACAGTGCAATATGTGGCCTAGGGTAAAAAAAGAAAGTGAAATAAGAGTCTATTTTAACCCCAAATAAGAGCTAGAATCTTATATTTAAATAAATAGTTTATGTGAATAAATATTATATTTTTCTTGTCAATTATGTTTGATTTTATTTTTTATTATGATTATGTAAAAATTAAAGTCTATCTTGCATGAAATCTATAAACTTACTGCTTTTTATATTTTTCAGCATATATCAAATATGTCTAACAGAAATCAAAATAATGGTATTGCTACACAAATGCAAGATAGTCAGACAACAAAATTAATTTGGACAGACAAAATGTTAGAGGATTACGTAGACATATGCGTTAGTGAGATTTATGCTGGTAACCGTCCAAGAACCCATTTTAATAAGGTAGGGTGGAAAAATGTGGTTAATAAGTTTAGCGAAAAAATTGGTCTTGGATGGGATCCAGTGAAGAAGACAATTGATGCTACAGATGAATGGTGGACAAAAAAGTTAAAGGTACTATATTTTTACCTATTTATTTGCTTTTATATAATCAATTAATATTTATTTTTATTGATTATATTGCACATACAGGAAATTCCAGAAGCGGCTAAGTTTCGAAATGTAGGTTTGGCTCATGTTTCTAAGTTGGATATAATGTTTAGGGGTATAACTGCAACTGGTGAGGGAGCTTGGGCACCATCCTCTGGATTGGATTTTGAAGATGCAATAAGATGTGATCAGTATAACGATGTATTGTTAGATGTAGAGGAAATTGATGACTCAGATGACGAACTTGGTGATATTCCAACTAATTTAGACACTCAGACGAAAGAAAATAAACAAGTTAGGTCTGCAGTCCAAGATAGGAAAAGAAAAAAAAGAGTTCAAATATTTGATCAACATTTCACACGTCTTTGTGATGTACTTGAAAAACGGGTTATAACGTCATCCTCCAATAAACCTGGTTGTAGCATTGAAGAGGTTATGACTGTTATACGAAAGTTAGCTGAGATAGAAAATGACTATGAGATTCTTAGGAATGCAAGTGAGGTCCTCCTCTCAAAATCACATAGAGAAATGTTTATTGCTTTAAATGATCCAACATTTCAGATTGATTTTATTAAACGAATAAAAAATAAATCAAGTAATTATTAATTATCATGATGTCATTTTAAGGATTCATTATTATTTTTCTTGTTATGTTTTGTAATGAACTATTTTAAAGATTGTTAACACTTAATTTTATTTATTATATTCTTTAGTTGAATTTTGACAATATTCTTTTTTAATGATGTTTATTCTTAAGCATTACATCTTTATTATTTATTTTTTCTTCATATTTTTATCTTTATACAGAGATGGAGAATAATAGTCAAGACATTGAAGATTATACAAGCGGTAGTGAAGAAGAAGAAATAGAGAATGATGTTGACTTTGTGATTGCATTAAAATTAATGATGGCTTCTAAATATTACACAACATATATCGCCAAGGAACCTTGTAAAACCTCCCCACATATAGGTCATAAGTTTGTTATGGAGATTCTAAATG
This sequence comes from Platycarya longipes, assembly GCA_036559045.1. Lineage (NCBI taxonomy): Eukaryota > Viridiplantae > Streptophyta > Magnoliopsida > Fagales > Juglandaceae > Platycarya > Platycarya longipes. The sequence continues at coordinate 40,757,574 of CM071797.1, forward strand.
GTCATCATGTTAGATGTCATCAACAATTTAGGATGGAAAAACATGTATTTCTTACATTATGCAAAGAGTTGAATGAAAAATATAACTTAGTTGGTACTTGAAACATGACTATCGAAGAAATGGTGGGAATTTTCTTAATTACATTAGGTCATGGGTTTGGGAATAGAATGGAGCAAGAAAGATTTCAGCACTCGGGAGAAACTATCAGTAGGCACTTTAATAATGTACTAATGGCTGTTTCACGAATGGCGGTCGATGTCATCAGCCCCATTGATAGGGAGTTTAAGGATGTTCCAAAAAAAATCCGTGAAGATGAGCGATATTGGCCATATTTTAAAGATTGCATTGGAGCTATTGATGGAACACACGTACCAGTTACTATTTCTCCATCAAAACAAATTCCATATATTGGTAGAGAAGGCATACCTACTCAAAATATTATGGCAGTTTGTGATTTTCATATACATTTCACTTTTATTTGGGCTGGATGTGAAGGTACAGCACACGATACACGTATTTTTATGGAAGCTATTCGAAAGGAGGAATTACGCTTTCCACATCCACCTAGAGGTTTGAATTTAATAAGAAAGATATTAATCAACTTTAATAAAATAATAAATGATATTTACATTACTTTTGATCTATTATCGTAAATTGTATGCAGGTAAATATTACTTAGTAGATGGTGGATATCCTTATATGAACGGATACATGGGGCCATATAGAATGGAATGATATCATTTGCCAGACTTTCGTCGTGGTCCTCAACCAACGAGTATGTACGAAATATTTAATCATGCACATTCTTCACCCAGATGCACTATTGAGAGAACATTTGGTGTTTGGAAAAATAGATGGAAGGTATTATATCATATGCCAAGTTTTTCTTATAATAAACAAGTTAAAATAGTCGTGGCTTCTATGGCTATTCATAATTTTATTAGAAATCATGCATTAAATGATATTGAGTTCAAGAAATATGATGATGACGAAGATTATCTACCTCCTGGAAGCATGGAGGATGAAGAAGAAGAAGCACAAGCACAAGATTACTCAAGTATGCAACAATTAGAGATATCCAATGAAAATACTATCAATACTGAACGTGATCATATTGCTCTTTCACTTATGCTTCGTTGAAGAGATTTTTTTTCATTATAATTATTAAAAATTCTATGAGACTATTTTTGTCATTATTTAATAATAATACTTTATATTGGTTTATTTAATATGAATTGTATAACAATTATAAAAAAAAATTATTTGTATATCAATATATGCATATCAATATGAATGACGAAAACTAAAAATAAAATAATACATACAAAGATTTTATTCAATTTGATATTATGACTATTGTAAGTTTATTAACTAAACATATTCATGGGTTTTAAATCCCTTTAATTATTGTTGCCAAAAATTTCTAATTTAATTTTGGAAAATGAAAGCAACTATATGGACTACACTGTATTTCCACCAATTCTATTTTGGCGTGATAAAATATTCATTGCCAAGCTAAAAGGGTCGATATTATATATCCACATAAGGTAGGCTGCAGGGGTATGGAAGACAGGCATGTTATCATGTACAATGTTTATCTATCACGCCAATAGGCATGTTACTGCTGATAATGAAAAAGAGATATGACTTTACCCCTTGTTTGTATTTATAAATAAAATTAGATAAAATAAGATGATTTAAAATAAAAAATAAAAAGAAATAAAATATTAATTTTTTTAAATATTGATCTTATTTTAAAATTTAAAATAATTGAATTATTTATATTATTTTGTATAGATATTTAAAAAAATTATAATAATTAAATAAATAAATTGAGACTATTTTCGTAACGTTTAATGTTAAACTTTTGCCATGTGGGCAAATATATTAGTAGTCATTATTTAGTAATTTGCTTCAATATTATTAAAATATAATAATTATGAAGATATGTCCTTTTACGTCATTTCTCTTTCAAAAAGCACTTTTTAAATTTGTTTCCAAACAAGTATACTAGATTAAAAAATACTTTAGACATATAGATACCAAATAGTAAATAACTTTTTAATAGTAGAGCTTTTTACATAAGCTTTAAGTTATAAACTTTCAGCTAAAAGTAATATTTTCTACCGCAATCCCAAACGAGCTATAAAGGTTTATTTATATTCGAAGATAATATGAGATTATTTTAATTCATTTTAAATATATTTTTATATTTTTTTATATTTTTATATAAAATATAATTTTTAATATAATTTTTTTAATTTTAATATAATTTTTTTAATTTTTTAATTATTTGTTTAAAATTATAAAATAATAATAATATTAAAAAATAAATTTAACTCATCCATCTAAAAAAACCGTATCAAGTAATAGTTGAACCATGTTTATAGCCGTCGTGGCAGTTCCTGACCGTCCATGAAAATATGTTAATTTTAACGGTTATAAAAGTGCCACGCAACAAGGCAGTAGGTAGCCTGCAATAGATTCGGTGGCTAGCGTGAATCGATTCCTATAAAATTAATCTTATTTTAAACCCCATAAAATATAAATTTAGGTATAGGCCCACCACATGTCGACCACTATATAAAAGCTTCGAACGCTAGGAAGGAAAGTTCATCTTCCAGAAACTTCCAACTTCAAAAAAATATAATCCTTCTTCGCGGTTCCGATCGCTCCACGTGCTTCAGAGAACCACGTGGATGTCCGACGTGGCATACGCTGTGTCCTCGGAAATGATACGCCCCAAACCCTCCCGGCATAGAAAATTGAGAGAGAGAGAGAGAGAGAGAGCTTGAAAATTTGAAGCCTTCACAATGAATGGAAGTGTAAGAGAAGAGTGTCGGGATATGGAGGAATGTAAAGAAGCGACAGTGTATATGTGGGGATATATCCCGGGAGCTTCGCCGGAGAAATCTCCGATACTTTCTCCGGTTCCGGTTCGGCTTCCGGAAGGCTGTGTAGAAGCGTGGAAGGATGTTTGTGGTGGTGGTTGTGGATTCTCAATGGCCATATCTGGTTGAATCTTCATCTCCGTTGAGTTTCATATCGTCATTTTGTTTTTGCTAATTACGCTTAACAAGTTCGTATTATCAAAGCACAAACACAATAATGTCAATCTCATTATGATCTGATTACACTAAAATCTTGACCTGAAGTTTAAAATCATTTCTAAATCGATCCAAGTGTAATCTGGGCAAAGTGTAATTTTTTGTTCTTTTGTTCTTCTGTTCTACTAAGTTGAGCTTATGGTTTTGGTTTAGCAATTTCCGATTGGAGTCTTAGATTTGATTCCGTTTATTCCAGTTCTATTCTTTTGCTCTTCTTTTCTTTTTATTGTAATGATTGTGGTAATTTATAACATCGAAGGAGATAATTGTGTATCTGTAATTTTGTTTATTGCAAAGGTCTCGGCTTTGAGTTCTGCTTGCTATATGCGATGCTCTTATTCTGAGTTTTCTTTGGATTTCTTACAATTTTATTGTGGGTGATATGTCGTTATGTACCAGAGACGGGGAAGCTCATAACGTGGGGCTCGGCAAGTGATGAAGTTCAAAGCTATTTGACTTCAGGGAAGCATGGGGTAATGCTGTGATCTTCTACCTAATGAAAGTATGTGTTGTTTTTACCCTCTCGAGTTGATTTTTCATCTAATATCTACTGCAACACCTTGTGAAGGAAACTCCAGAGCCTTTTCCTCTCCCCACTGAGGCTGCTGTGGTGAAGGCAGCTGCTGGTTGGGCCCATTGTGTTTCAGTCACAGGTACACTCTTACTTCCAGTACTTTGGAATGCGGACACAGAGAGAAGAAAATTATCTTAAAACATTCATTGTGAAGGAGAATGCAAACAACTATACATAGGCATACACCGGCTTGCCTCTGTGCACTGATGGAGCTCTATAACTATTTCTTGCTAAACACTTAGTAAACTTCTGGTCTGATGGGTCGACGAAACTTGGGCTGAAGTTGGGATGAGTTTCCTGAGAAATAGCGAAAGAGGCGACCCTGGTGGTATTTCGGGGGCATCCTCCGACTGTCCAGTCAATCAACGATCTAGGAGGTTCTCTGTACTCTTTGCCAAAGATAGCTCGGTGTAAATAATTGAAAATGTAAAATGGCAGGGTTGTGGATACCTTAATACTCCCTATATGCCTTCTTTATTTTGGCTTCCCATATGAGGTGCTATATACCTGATGTCATTACCTTGTTAGGTGATATCGTATAGGCTATGACTTTCTGTCTTGTCTTTTGGTGGATATTCCCTTCTGCCATTGAGCTTCAATAGACTTGGGAAGCGGGGAAAACGGTAGATTTATGGTATGCAGGAACTTCTCCCATGCTGAACGAGTGAACGTGTGAGTTGATTAGGGGCCAGGAGACTAGATACATCCTCTGTTATTCTGGTTTGGATGTCCCTGGTACGGAATGATATGGAACATTGTCCTCTTCATCCTTTTTTGATGCCTCAGGTACACCTGCTCGGTGTTGCCTTGTTGGTAGTGGGTATTCGCCTTCAATTGAGTCATTGGCGCCTATTAAGCTGGCTTGGGTCTGGGTCTGGTGGATGATATTTGGCACCACTAGTGGCTGTCTGATATATCTCTAGAAAACCCAGGCTCAGTGTGGTGATTGTGAAATGGAAACGGGAATCATAGAGGGAAAATGCTATGAGTGTTCCGTATGGGAAAGACCTAGCAATAATAACGTGCCTAGCAACAATTATGTGCTTTGAAGATAAATTCATGGATAATGGCTACCCTTTTTGTATTTGGATGGCATTTGAAGGGAAAATGTAATATTCATGGACTAGAATTTGTCATGGTTACAATTTTTAATAATGGCTTGGCAATCTCACGATGTCAAGGATGAACAGATCTCCCACAATCTTGTTTTCAATTCAAACAGTGTTGCTAACTGATTTTGTTTCTTGGTGTACAGAGACAGGTGGCGTATACACTTGGGGCTGGAAGGAGTGTGTTCCCTCTGAAACGATTGTGCATGATTTGGTTATTGGGGGAAGTTTACAAAAGGATACAACTGGGAAACAAAATTCACAACTAAACGACCAATGTGATTTCTTTTACTTGTACTGTAACAAAACAAACGGTGGACATTTCTGTTGTTTCTAGCGTAAATAAGGAAATTGCCCTATTTTGCAGCGAGTGCAAATGATCAACACTCAAATATGACTGGTGGCGCAATATCGCATGTTGATAAGAAACAGACGGCAGAGGAAATTGGGAAGCGGAGGAAAATATCATTAGCCAAGCAAGAATCTGATAGCTCTGGGGATGATTTTTTCACAGCATCGCCATGCCTGGTAAATTTGGGTGTTGGAGTCAGGATCATCACTGTTGCTGCTGGTGGGCGCCACACATTAGCACTGTCAGGTAAATCCACTTGCGTCTTGGATCACCGGCACAAGTTTGCTTATGGTCTCAGATGTGGTTGTTGGTTCTTTGTGGTCACATTACATAGTTTTGTAGGTTGTATGAAGCATGAAGCTATGGAAGATTTTTGATGTAAAGCAAGACAGTTGATGCACCCTGTTTTTACCAAAGTTTTTCAGATGTGGGACAGGTGTGGGGTTGGGGCTATGGAGGCGAAGGGCAGCTAGGTTTGGGCATTCGGGTAAAGACGGTGGCTACTCCTCACATCATACAATGTATCGAGCAGTCTGCTTCAGGGAAAGAAAGCATGAGTTCACCAACAGAGGTTTCTAAGGTTCTTGGAAGCTGCGTGAAAGGAATTGCTTGTGGAGGTCGGCATAGTGCAGTGATAACAGGTCAGAATTCCATGGTTAGCTTTATAGTGGTCAAAGCGCTGTACATCTTTTCCATGGCCTATCTCAAAGATACTTCTTCATCTGTAATCCTCTACATGAAATTCATTGGATTCTAGACACGGTTCAAGTTGAGAATCAGGCAGTTTTTTTAGTTGGACTTGTTGATCTCATTGCATAGCTATTAACATAGTCTATCATCCCCCTTCTTAATTGGCTATATTGATTCAATGTACTTAGTAGATATGTTAACTGACTATTTGCTAAGCATTTTTTTCTTGGCTACTATTTGACTCACTTTTTGTCTCTTCGCTCATTCTCTTTTTCAATTATAGATGCTGGGAGACTACTTACATTTGGCTGGGGGCTTCATGGACAGGTGAGCTTTCTGTGGCTCCAAAGCCCTAACTGAGTGAACTGTTTTGCATTTGGTTATATGGTCTTTTTTGCACTGTGGGACTGTCCACGCCACTATATCTAGCTAAGAGGTATTTGATGAAAGCTTGTCATCTAGATTAGGCTTGGCGGAGATGGCTTAGTTAATGGAAATCCAGTCTGCCATCATTGTTGGACTTTTTATGTTTTAGAAACATCTACCTGATGATATAACTTTGAACTAGAAATTGCAATGGAAGTTTTTTTGCATTTCAGTTTAGCTCGAGAGCTATCCTAGTATTTGTGTTTTCTGAATGCACATTCATCTTCAACTTAATTTAGAGTTTTCACATTTTTTTTTTAATCTCTACATGCTTTGTTTTATTGTTGCTTCATGTCAATACCTTAATAGTTTTTTTTTTTTTCCTTGGTGTGGATTCTTCTTCTTCAGTGTGGGCAAGGAAGTACAGATGACCAGCTCAGGCCAACTTATGTTTCCTCTTTATCGGATACCCGAGTGGAAAGAGTTGCTGCTGGACTCTGGCATACCATATGTATCTCTGCCGAAGGTCGTGCATATGCCTTTGGTGGGAATCAGTTTGGACAGTTGGGTACTGAAGGTGACCAGGATGAGGTACGTCCCAGAACCGGTTAATCAGATGAGTTGCGTGTCAATTAATAGGTGAATGTCAGGTTCTGCTACGATGAACGATCTTGGTCATTAGCAAGAATCACTTAAGAGGATATTATCATATAACAAGCTAAAGGATTCTTTTGTTCTGCTTCACTCTTCAGAGTCTACCTAAACTTTTGGAAGCTCCAATTCTCAAAAGTAAGCATGCCAAAATAGTATCTTGTGGCGCACGACACAGTGCTGTACTAACAGGTTTGATTTTTTCCAACTACAACGAAGTGCTTGAACAAGTCATTTATATTAAGCCAAAACTAGAGAGGAAATCAGACTCATTCCTGTAAGGTTACCATGTCATCGTGCATGCATAGGTTGTCACAATGAGTAATAGGAATAGCATCATCCTGAACTTGGAAATAAAACATAAGATTTACAGACCTTATGTATGAAATTTAGGTTGCATAAACGTAAATTATCCAAATTGTAGTAGTTATAGCGTTCATAAATGTGCTTGGAGCGTCAGTCTGGATTCTTTACTTATCAAAACAAAAAGTTTCATGCAAGTTCTTTAGCCAAATATGAGGTTAAACAAAGTCTGATATTAAAAGACTCTTACTTTGATATGCGTTTGTGTTTCTTGAAGAGGACGGCCAACTATTCAGCTGGGGATGGAACAAATATGGCCAGGCAAGTTGTTCATAAAGTATTGAACCATATAAACTGTCGGTATCTTATTGTTGCATTGACCTTTATTCCTGCTTGTTTTCAGCTCGGCCTTGGCGACTCCGTAGATAGGAACGCACCTTTTCAAGTTTCAATCAATGGTTGTAGGCCAAAAAATGTTGCATGTGGCTGGTGGCACACACTTCTGCTGGCTGAAAGATCCCTTTAAGTTCCAAAACTGTAAACTGACAAATGGTTGACAGTTTTGTTTGGATGGTTCCTTGTTTTTTTGGATGTTCTTTTTTAAAAACAAAAAACAATTTATTATGATGGTAGATCAGTCAGAGCTCTCATTTAATTGCACCCTGTTTTTTTTTTAATGTATGATGTGCAATATTAAAAGTCTTGTTTGCATACACGTACAATAATCCCTAGTTACCTACACTTGATACTTCACAGAGTGGGTTAGACTTGTGACTACTAATTTTCCATCTAATGCAAAGACTCTGGATGATGAAGCATTTCTAGCATCAATTCAACTGTTTGGCCTTTAGAAGATAAAACCATTACACACGATTTACATAAAAGAAATATTGTATCAATACTTGCCCGACATGGGTTTCCTTCTGCACTGCCAAAGATGCATGAGAGGCCAGAACATATCCATCCTATGAAAGCCTTTAGGACCCTGTGCACATTACAGATGTAGTGTTTGAGAAAAATGTGGCACTCGTGTCGTTAAGAACTAATTTGTACAGATAATTACCTCAACGATGAAACGTGCCCAGGCATTGTCCGAATGGTAGTTGACAGAACCCTTCAAGATAGTGAACCCCAAACTTCGAATCACCCGGGCAATCTCCAGGAAGAGTCCACGTTCATTGCATAGCATCTGCAATTGGCAAACAAAAGTTTTTAATCGAAGTTCGTATCCAAGCAATAACTTTGGGTATGTTAATATTGATTCTGATGATGGTAAAAGACCTCTATCAGCATGTGTCCTGGATATTCAAGGTCTTCCACAACTATGGGACATGATTGAAGTCCATCGCCAAATTCAAAAGCCCAGCTGGTCCCATTTTGACACCCATTTTTCGTTTCAGATGATCCCCTGTTCTCTTGGATAGCCACCTGCATAGCGCTTCAATTCTGCTTCTTACTTCCAACTTATACATGACCTTAGTAGGCTGGGTTTACATAACTGATTCAACTACCTTTAATTTATAGTCTCTGACTATATATATGTTTGTATAAGTAAAAAAGTACGTGTATATTGATAAATCTTTCAAGAGGCTTGTAAACACCCCTATAATTTGCAATATGCAACATCAGTCAAATCCCAACTAAGCTTCCTTTTCCAAGTGTGATCGATCTGGTGTAATTTATTTGACAATCCATTGTCTCACAGCCTAATTTCACCTCCTAACAACTGTCCTCGAGAATTATATGAATTCTGTCAAATCAATCATGTCCAACTGCAGTCATAGTCAACTAAATAAGCATGGAGTCCCACCTATTCTATGTTAAGCCTTATTAACATAAGCCCACATACTCTAAACTTTATTCGAATCTATGACAAGCATTTTCAGCATAAGAAACACCTAGCAGATCCACCCAAAAGCAATCTGTTGATCCATATTCAGAGAATGAACCCTTTTTCCTAATGCTTGCATATGTTATTGAAGTAGAAATTGTTTGTTATCCACCCAAAATATGCGAGCCCAATAGATTCCAATGAACTAAGTCTATTAGATGATATCTTTTATCTGAATATAATAATTGGAACTCTTTTTTTTCAGTAACTGTTTATATGGGTAGTTGATATAAACAATTTGACAGATTCGAGCAGACTTTGCATACCTTTCGATGTTCCAATTGCCTCAATTTCTCAGACTGGTTGGTTACACTTCTTAAATGCAACATATGCTTCACTGCTCGGTCTAAGAGACTGTCAATGCTACACTGAATGCACATGAAATATGGCTCACCCGAATTAGACAGGATGAGAAAACATATAAGTGACAAATGCTCACGCTGAGACTGCACTGACCTTTGCACCATTCGGGACAAGTCGTCGGAGCTCCTTCAGCCGATCCTGGATCATCTGCCTGTCCCTTGGTCTTGTCCTTTGGTTTTCACCAATTCTAGCTCCTTTTTTTATGGCATTGGACACCTTGGTTCGCCTCATAGGCTGTGTGGAGCCCTTGCATTTTTCTTGCTGCTCTTTATTAATCAATTCGTTCCTCATATTATTGGAAGATACTGAACCAGAAATGCCACTTCTGTCACTGGAAACAAACGAAGATCTAAAATGGCTCCATGGAGTTGAATCATCATTCATTAAGACTCTTGAATCAGATTGATTCTGTGACTGGAAGGAATTGGCACCTTGTCCCAACAACGTTGTAGATGAGCTAACACTTTTGAATCTATTAGTTGAAGTATCATCTAAACAGCTAGACACACTAGCAACTATAGCTTCTAAGAGATAATCTGCATCATCACCTTTAGAAAACCAGGATGGATTCTTACCATCAAAGCGATCTATTTTGCGAGTTAACTTTGTGCTTCTACATGGATCCCCGATTGAGAAAGATGTGTCTGGCATGTGTTCAATGGCATGATTCTGGAAAGCTGGTTGAAGTGCTTTGTGTAGCTCAGAATCTGCGGGGCGGCTACTGAAACTGCTAGCACTTTTATGATCTGAATCGTTAGCCTTTGTGTCTCCCAATGTCATTAATCCGTTGTGCAAAGGATTGATTCCACGGGAGGGTTCTTCAAAACCTCCCAACTTGGAGCTGTTAAACTGAGGATAAGCCTCTGATTCTTCCAGACAAGAGAATCCAAACAGCTTAGCCTGTGACATTTCTAACTGGCTAGCATTTATAGATTGGCATGGAGGAGTTGATATACCAACGATGCTTTTTGGTTGAAGACCACTCACATTTTGGCTTGCAGCACTGACCATTCTTGGATTATTTGTTTCAGATACTTGAACAGCATCTTGAACCATCAACACTGGCGCCACATCTAAAGTTGACAATTTGTTTTTATTGAGTCTAACGTAGTCAAAAGCTTTAAAATCTTCAGCCTTCAGAGGGTTAACAGTTAAGTCTGAGGCCTCCCCTAAGTTCTCCAGGACACCAGACATTAGTGGTGATGAAGTTTGAGGTTGCATGTCTCCATTCGAAGTGAGTGGTACATTAATCCCTGCAACATTGTGAAGGGTGTTGAATCTATCTTTGACATAAGTGACCATGGCCAAGTCTTCAGGAACCTGGAGAAGAATGCCCCACATAAGATGAAAATTGACGAAGCTACAAGAATGCATCAGACATCAGATTTACCAACATAGAGGTAAAAAAACCTGAGGAATATGAAATGCTATTCTTCTCTCTTTTTTTATTTTGGGGAGGTTGAACCTCTTATGCTTAAGTTATATATTATTTACATCACTACTTCATATGGAGGTTCACAAATAGAACAACACGTGACAACACTAAAAAGTTGCTACTAGAGCGACTTTTTGCGCAAAGGAAACACCTATTATAGTCCAACATATGAGTTGAGAATAAATACGCACCCACTCCAATGAGCCAAGCTGTAGCACTCCATGCGGAAGTACAGGTACCAACAGAATGGTCTGCTCAAATGTAAATAATCAACTCTTCAATCATTTGGAAATAATAATATGTGAAATTTGAGACACCAATTTGCAAGTTGGCTTAATGGGTGCAGTGACACACTCAAGGCTATCCAGGTGAAAACATATAGAACAGATTTGTTGGTATGGTATAATTCAGAATGAAGTTACCTTGATACCTGCAGCAAATTGAAGTAGCCATTCATCTGGATACTATCAAAGAAAAAAATACATTTGTGAGGTACTCCAAATGAGGGATTCCGTCCGGTGTCATCGGAACCATAAACAATTTTTTCCCCCTTAAATTTACTATTTTTATTAGAAACTCACCTCAGGAACTAACTTAGAGTTGACTTTGCTAGTAAAAGTATTTTCAGAGAGAACCCAGCAATGGCTCCTTGTATATGCAACTTCACCAACAATCCTGATGAATTTTAATAAATCCAGGGTCAATTATAAATAATTTAAAAACTCAATGTCTAAAGAAGCCTCATTGGTTTGATCCTTCTCTCATCCATCCAATATTGGCAGGATGAGAGAAGGATCAAACCAATGAGGCTTCATCCTGGAAACCTTCATACAGGAAGTATTTCTCAACAAAAAAGTTAGGGTATGCTTGATATCATATTCCTGAAGACACATTTGGTAAAAATATATGCACTAAATTACACTGGAGAGTTAAGGCAAAAAGCACATAGTTCTTTACTTAGAGAAAAGTTCAAGTTAGTACCCTTCCCCCATTACATACTGACAAGATGGCATACTAGCTACAGCTGGTTCAAATGGATATCCCATTGCAGTGATTCCATCATCATCACCTCTGATCATTTCACATGTTGAGATCGCATTCACATTTTCATAGTCAATGCCATCTGAGATATTCTCCAGAGGTTTTCTTGTTTTCTCAGAACCACAATACCCATCTTCCCAGCTCAAAATCCTGAAATATAAAGGAAACTAACATCATACAGGAGACATCAACTAGATTCATACATTCATAACATACAGTAAACAACTTAATCTCCTAGTAAATATAAGTCTTTCAGAAAGTTGGAGCAACGGATAAGCAACAACCATCAGGTAGAAAAGAAAGAACAAACAAAACAGAACCAACGAACGAATGTAATTTCCTCATCTTCAAAAGAAGAATTTAAAATGACGTCTTACAGATCTTATCTTACTCAAAATAATCAATTACGTATAATAAGAAATTGGGCCTGCAAAGACCACATGCTCAAATGACTACGGCATTTAGAGGTTTGAATCAATGGAAGTCCAGTGGATTTACATTTGTTCTCAACGTGTGAAAACTACAAAAACACTTGTGCCATGCGCCTAAATTATAGCCATTGCATTCAAGTCCTCATCTATGCTCACTATTTCTAGTCATTCCATTTCAATATTGCGTGCAATTTAAATATCTCCACCCACTACGATAGGCGGATGATTTCCTTAAACATGACGTAAGGAAAGAAAAGCACTAAATTTCTTTCACTAGTTATGATCACACATGGACAGGTAGGAGAAAAAAGGGGGATGGAGAGAGTTTCAAAATTAAGACACGGATCCCATAAATCTAAAATAGAACCTAATTCAAAAACTCCAAGTAGATGAAGAGAAACTTACATCTGGCCGTGGTGCTCAAGCTTCCAAAATACCGCATATTTCCAATATGAGTTTCTGCAGAGACTCTTCAACAATTGTCTCAAAGCAGTAGTCCCCATCACTTTGGCTGGCTCTCAAGGAATTTACAAAGGTCAATTACTACCAACAGAAAACTCAGACAGATTATCACATGGGAAAACCTTCCCTCTAGCTGCCTCTGTATGAACCTCGTCCCGCCTGTTTTATCTTCAAACCTGCCCGTCGTTTTATTGGAGGCCCCGTTGACCCAATAAGCAAAAGGCCCATCGCGAAAACTCTCCTCTCACTCTCAGAGATCAAGTTGCAGATTTTATGTGATTGGTATTTTACAACGGTTGGAAAACGCTAATTAAGAACAAGCTTATGAACTTTTTGGACTGAGTGTGCCATGAAATTTGTCAAACTTCTTTACAAAGAACACGGAAGGTTCAAGATATGGTGGTATTTGGGGAGGACAAGAAGAGCTCTAATAGAGCTTGGTTATCCGGAAATAAGAACCTTAAACAAGCTAAACTTTTGAGTCTACTAAAGCACGAAGTCAGTGGTACAAGCAGAGGAATGTTTTGAAATTCACTCGGCTGCTCAGGAAGCGAGAAGAGCCAAGTTACACCAGCTCCCGTCACAAAACACACAATTGAACAAAAGACGAATATCCGTTTGGATGCTGAGAAACTAAAGCAAGAAAATTAACACAACCGTGGGGCTTGGTAATACTAGACTTTTCCCACTCGAATTATGGCAAGGAACCAAACAGATAGAATAAGGTTCAAAAGGTCAGACAACTTAATGGCTCTTACTTACCTAGTAGAAATACTTACCTAGTAGAAAGTAGTACCGAGACAGAACGTCAAATCAGAGATACAAGACGATGATCAAATTCGTTGGACTCCATGTCTCTTTCTGCTGTCCGTAGAAAACGGATGTGATCGGAGCAAATGAAAACCAGCACAGAGAGGGGGAGAGCGAGAGAGCTTTTCAGTTTTCAGTGGCGAAACAAACCAACGAACAATAAACACGAATCAAAATAGCTTTACCAAAGATAACTCCAGCCACCGGTAACCGGTCACATCGTAAGTGGTCGCGGATTTTAAAATGGTGAAAGGTGGGATTTGATAAATCTCTAGGATTCCAGTGGGTTTGGGGCCCACTAACCTAGTTGAAAGTTTGGATCAGCACTGCGAAAGTACGGACCAATCCTTGGATATTGTTGAATATTTTTTCTTTCTCTTTTCCTTTTTTTTGCCTTTTTAACGTACAAACCTGGATACTGTTACAATATTAGCTATAAAAATAAATTATTTATTTACAATTAATTAATTTTAATAAAATAATTTTTTATAGTCAAAATAACTCATAAGTAGTATTTTATCATAAATAATTAATTACATAACTTTATTTTTCTTATAATGACTAACTTAGACAAACTCATCACTTTTTTTTTTTTTATAGGGATAAACTCATAGTTTTGAATGATGATATACTTATTATTTTTTTATCACTTACTATTATTAGTGTATTTTTTTAATCATTAAAAATAATTTAAAAATATATAATTTTATTAATAATCATTTTTTTAATTATTAAATAAAAAAAATAAAAAAAAATGATAAAAGGATAGGAAAGCTAACATTATTCTTTTAAGTTGAGTGCTCTCAGTGTATTTGAATGTTAAGATAAATTGAGTTGACTTTAGATAAGTTAAATAAAATATTATTAAAATATTACTTTTTAATATTATGAGTACTTTATGATTCGAAAAAATTAAATTATTTATTATATTTTATATAAAAATTATAATGATAAGATAAAATAAATTAAGCTGAGTTTGAGAACCAAACTGTGTTGTCAATAAATCAAGATTCATCCCGCAATTCAATAGAGCAAGACTTTCCCACTACTTTAAGAAATTAGTCTTGTGAAGTTGTGTAGCTTTGGTATTGAGGATTAAATAAATAAATAAAGGTAGAGCTAATAGATTTGGGCGGTAAGAAATGGTTTGGAGATTATGAGGGTGATCATTAATTAGACTTTCAACATGTCTTCACAATAATTAGAAGACTGTACAAATCATATATAGTATTATCCACATTTAAAGTGCAACAAAAACGGTACGACATACATACAATTGTGCTCACACTTCTGTCCGTAGTGACGGAGCGGATATACTGGACCATTGGTGGCCAGAACTTGAATATTTGAAGCCAAGGAATAATTTGATTTATATAAGCAGCACATGTGGTGGCACTTGGAGCTAGCCCCAAAGACGACCAACACTTGAGGCAGACACCTACACCCTTCGATTCAAGCCAATCGTTTTTCCTTTCATCTGTGTAGTTCAACAATGTGAATCTGGTCGTGGTGCGGGTACGGATTGTAAATTAGCGAAGAACGAGTATTTTTATCTTAAAAAATTATTTGACTAATTTAAGGAGGTGTCCACATTTGTTAATTCAAACAATTGAAAGTTATTTTAACTAGCTATTATTTGACTAAATATTAATTTTATTGAGACTATTGTGAGTGCAATTAAAGATGACTACAAGGCGATAGACCTTCAATCCTCAACCCCCCATCCTGGACCGCAACCCAAATAATCAGGAGTTACGATTTTCAATCAAAGTCCCTTGTTGGAGAATAATTCCACAGCAGCAATTTCAGCAATAGATATTATTTTTCTCTTTAAATTGTTGGGAACTCACGCTCGAAACTAAAATCGAGCCAAACTCAATTGTATTTTCATGTCAAATGTAAGACATATCAAGCAAAATTAGAATTTTCTCTCCAGTTGTCGAAAAATTTTCACTGGGAGCAAATCATTTCTGAATAATTAAGGGCATTGATTGATACAGATTGCTCCGCCTTCCCCCCCAAAAATTAAGGGATTGATGTACTATCTAATTTTTGAGTTTCAACAAAATCTAAAATGGAGTTTCTTGAATCTTGAAAAAGTCAAACCGTAAGGGGTCCTAGATTTTTGGGCTTTTTTTTTTTTTTTTTTTTTTTTGTCTTGATGGGTGCCTTCTACGATTCTCAACAAAACATCAAAATCTCCATTGAAGTGAAGTGGGTGATGCAAGCAGTTAGTGAGAAGAAATTTTAAGGAAGAAAATCATCACAAGAGAAGTTGGATTCTCTTTGTTCTTCTAATTTTCTTTTTCTTTTTCTTCTGAGGTTGGTTCTAGGTGGAAGACGTAAATGCTTTTTTTGTTAGTGCTGTGGATTGGAAAATTTATATAAGTTGAGACTAAGATGGAAGTATACATCATATATTTCAAATTTGATTTTCAAATATTATTTCAAATTTTAAATTATCTATCTTTTTGAAAATTTTTCTAATGTATTTTTTTTAATCCCACATTGGTTAGACAGTGAAATATTTAATGGTTTATAAGTGAATGTACTTCACTATACATAAAATAAATAAAATGGTAGACAGTCTAGAAGCGTCACCCAGTACGAAGCACTGATCGCATCACGCACGCACGAGCGCGCGCGACGCATTGACGCTTTAGACGCACTTAGCATTTAGCACATACGCATCGTCGCAAGTGACGGAATTCTTTTGCTAAGCGAAATGATGTGTCTGATCACTATTTTGACAGTTGTGATTAACTGTCAATTACAGTTATTTTTGTAACTCTTCAGACAATAACTGTCATATTCTTATTTTAACTGAAACGTTATGTCTGCTTCTATTACATCTTTTCGTTCAAAAAGTTAGTATTCAGAATTTACAATCTGCACACTATATAAATAGTATTATATCCTGAAGACATAATTGCTGATGATCCCTTTTTACAGAACTTTATACAAGTGGAAGGTAATATTTGTCTGAGAAACAGATTAACAATCGCTTTACTGTTCTTTTCTTTCAATCTCTATACGTATATAAATTTTCTAACATCATATATATATACTCGATCGTGTATATATATATATATTATATTGACTACGTAGCATTAAATTAATTAAAATTACTTGGCTATTTGTTGTATGTAATAATTTATATTATATATTGTTATCATGTTGTGACTTGTGATAATTAAGTTGGGTTATGGTTTACTTGTCTTAATCCAAAGGGATAATATTATATGTCAATTGGACTAATCCTTTACTGCATTGCTTCAGGGAAAGCATATCAGTGACTGATAGCTTTGTCAAGATAGGTGCAAATGGTTGAAATGGGACTTGGAACTCTTATTCTGATCTGTCGACAAGTATGAGAGGACACATTCGGCTGGATAAAGAAGGTTTGCCAGACATCCGATTTCTAAAAGTGACTTAATTTTATGCATAGGTTACATTTTAGTATTATTGGTTTGTACAGTTTGATTGAATATTGGTTGTGTTTTTTTTTGGATAGTTAATAAGGTTTTTTGGATGCTTAAGTTTGAGTAGTCTAATGAGATATTATACCCCTCAAGTGTCAAGTTGTTGTCACCTTCGTCAAAAATGAAGGGTTATTAATAAATTTAAGAAAAGACCACTCATGTGGTCCTAACTTTTTTTTTAAAAAAATTAGCTAATCCTTAATTGGTTGGTTTTCTGCTATTAATTCATTGTTAACGTTGTCCACCACCTCCACATGTACGTATATATCGTTGAAAATTGAAAGAACAATTAATGTAGGAAGTAGCTAGTGATGCTTACGTACACCTTATCCACGTGGGAGTACTACAAAGTCCAATTTAGTTTTATTTTTTATCCAAATGATATGCCGTATATATAGTACATACGTGATATCATGTTCACCCCCACATGTTATTCTTTTTTTTTAATCAAAAACTGCCTCATTTTATTTATAAAATTATGTCACTATAATTTTTGTCAGATATAATTAAGAATATCAAATCGTGTTAATGACTTATAATCATGTCGTATCAAGATATATATATATATATCAATCCTAATCCGATTCATTAAATTTATTATATCAAAATCTCAAATCTCAATCCGACTTATTAATATAATGTGTCGTATCGTGTCAATCCGTTAAAATTCATTAGTAAATATTACAAAATAGATTAATACAACACAATATGATCTGTTTCAACATGTTTATGTAAATGGATTAAATATGTCCAAAATTACTTTATTAAATTTAACATAATTTTATATAAAAGTCTAAAATTTGGATAAAAATGTCGAAATTAAATAAAAGTCTAAAATTACAATCTAAATAATAAAAATGTCGAAATTAAAATTCTAACAATTTTACTTTTATGTATAAGGGTATAAATGTAATTTCAACTTTCTTAATGTGTCATAACGGATCAAAATAGGTTGACCCGTTATCAACCTATTAAGTAATCGTGTTATAATAAGTCAACTCATTTTGACCCAATACCCGTTAAGACTAAACTCTAACCCGCTATTATCGAGTCGTGTTCGTGTTGGATTAACGAATTGTATAATATATTCCTTTCTCTGTATATAAAGCCTAAAGACCAATGTGGTCTTTGAGCAAACAATCTATTCAAGTCTTCAATCAACTGCCCATCAACAGAGTCATCCCTTTCTTTCACTAATACGACTTCAATCATTCTTTTTGCATCCTCTTCCATCATCATAGGCCAAATCCAAGCTCCATAGATAACTCAATTGATCTTTTAAGTGCTAGACCACCTGCTATGAATGGAGAGACTACATGCTCCTTTCTTGAATAAACAACAACCAACACTTTTCCATTACAATTTTTGATTATAATGCTGATGCCAATCCTTCTATTTTGCACATCCACAACAACATCAAAATTGAGCTTTTTTCTACTAGGCCTCTTCCACCCTTGATTCTCGTCCCTTTCCTCCCTTTGGCCCTGTCTACCACCTTGCTTTGCATTAACCTCCTACACCTCTTCAAAGGTTAGCACAACAGCTCTCATCACACTTCTTGGGCTCTCAAATTTGTCTTCAAAGACAACCTTATTCCTTCTCCCTCATATGCCTCTGAAAATAATAATTACATTTGCCAAACAATCTTTAGACAACTTACTAAACATGTCCCACCAGAGAGTTGTGAAGTCTTGGACATGAGAAGTCCATTTCCTCACAGGATTCTCGACTTCAGCCCATATATCAACAAAAGCTAGGTAGCACCATAGAGTATGTTTGATATCCTCCTCTTCCTTTTTACACAGAGGGCATAAAGGGTCTTCAATCACTTTTTTCTAGAACAAATTAACTCTAGTTGGGAGTAGCTCAGGGTATTCCAAATAAAGTGTTTGTATCTGCTAGGTAGTTTCACAGACCACAAAACCTTCCACTACTCAACATCTCTTCTTCCGATCAATGTATATCCTCTGTTGTCGATCCTCAACTATAAATCAACATGATAAGCACTTCTAAATGTGTAATTCTCATTTTTAGAAAAGCCCCAAAACATTCAGGCAGGGGCGTTTAATTTTCATTTAGACATTGCAAAACAAGTGAACCCCACATGTTATTCAATAATGAATAATTATAGCTTCCCTACTATTCTACTATCATTTTACTATTTTTTTTAAAAAAAATGAAAAATTTTCTTTTTATTTAATGATTAAGAAAATAATTATTAGTAAAATTTTATGTTTTTTTAAATTTTTTTAATAATTAAGGATGTTAAAAAATTAAAAAATAGTAAATAAACTATCACCATGGAATAATTGGTTGAATAATTGGTTATGGCATTGCATATATACGTGCGCCATGTCAACATTTTCCATCATTGAATTATTGATAGAGTTAATTGGACATCTCTGACGAGGTTGATTATATTGACAAATTAGCTTAAAACGGTAAAAAAAATATAAATAAAATAATGCCGACATTGGTCGGATTACTAATAGAATAAGGTAATGATCGCTTGCAATTCTATCACTACTTATTTCGTATTCATTATATTTTTATTTTTTATTATTTTTAAAATATTTTCTTAACACCTTTAATCATTAAAAAAATTAAAAATATAGAATTTTACTAATAGTCATTTTCTTAATTATTAAGTAAAGGAATTTATTTTAAAAAAATAAAATGAGTAGTAAAAAGGTTGCACAGGAAGAGTAAGTATAATTTTCCTTAGAGTAATAATCAAAGTCGCATTTGCCTTTTGTATTTTAGTTTTACATGAGACATGATAATATTCTTTGCAGTGAATTCACCCAATTGGTGATACATTTCAGATGGTCCCTCTCTTTTCACGAGACTGAGTTAGGGTTTGGTGCCGGGTCTTTTGACAATCGGTTTCGTCTCATTAACTGGTGAGTCTTGTCTTCTCTTTAGTAGCAAACATGGATGAAGAGATTACGAAACGTTGGGAATGTCTCCATCTGTCTACCAATGAAACTTTCGTCATTCGTAGAAGCACAAATGGAAACAACGAATGCGATACAAAAGGAAAACTATGCCTAGTTAGGAAAATCCTATCTGAAAGGGGGGTCAATAATGAAGTATTCAGATCCAAGATGTCTCAGGTCTAAAGACTCTTAGGCTAGGTTCGATTTAAGGATTTAAGCGAACAAAGTTTCCTAATCGAGTTCCAAAAACTCAAGGATAAAGAAAGGGTTTTGAGTGGTAGACCCTGGTTTTTCGACCGTAACCTTCTTACTCTTCAGGAGCTTGACAACAAAGTATCAATGAATATGCTCCAGTTCAGTTACGAATCATTTTGGGTTCAATATCACAACCTACCGATGGCTACCATGAACGAGGATATTAGGGAGAAACTGGGACAGCGATTGGCCATACCATTCGTGTCAATGCCGAGTCGAATGGATCTGCTTGGGAGAGATGCCTTCGAATGAGGGTGGTCATGAACCTACAGAAGCCTCTACTTCAAGGAAACTGGTTGGATTTCGAGGATGAGAGATATTGGATTCCCCTTAAGCACGAATGCCTCCAGAAGTTTTGTTTCCAGTGTGGAGTCATTTTTCACAAAGGAAATGTATACCTTAAACCTAGATTTGAACCCAATCGTGATGAGAAACCCGAATTGGAATATGGCCCTTAGCTTAGGGCTCAACTAATGAACACATCAATTTTTTACAAGCAAAAATATGGTGACAATCCTAAGCCTAACAGGAAAAAGGAAAGAATCAGACAGAAACAGAGAACCAGAAACGAGAATAGGCTTTTAATGCTGAGAGGGATCAGATAAACAGTATAATGGAGAGCAAAGGAATCTTTGTAACTCCCACTACAAGCCAAAAGGAACAAGGCCAAGGTGTAAGCACTCTAGAGTCAATCTTGCAAGCACATGGGAACCCTAGTAGCAGGCACAAAAGTCTACTTACAACAATCAGAGCCCTAAAGGTAACCAACTACGCACGGGGGTAGGTCAGTTGGGGAATAAATATGTTAAGGTTTGTGTAGGACGAGACCTAGTCTTAACTTAGGTTAGTGTTTGAGTCCAAGATGGATCTAGACTCAAAGATTTTCATAGGGAATCTTAGTTCTTTGAAGTCTGAATACCCTCTTGGAAAAGATAATCTGGTACTAAAGTCATTACACAAGGGACACTTACTTGAAACTAAACCAAAAATCTCCCCAAATTTATCTCTAAAGTTCACCACAGTATCCTCTACTGAAGGGACTTCTATTGGTAAGCTAACTAGTAGTAGAAGAGGAAAACAGTGTTTTGGTTCACCACTCTCAGACATCACTAACAACCATCAACTCTCAACAACAAAGAAGATAGGTTCCACTTATCACCAAGTGGAACCCCTTAACCCTAAGAAAAGAAGAAACAAAGAGAATGTACGTGCAACCTCAAATTATATGGCAGTGGCTGGTTCCCAGCCCTGCCTCCCAATGAGTTTCCTCGCTTGAAATTGTCAAGAGCTTGGGAACTTTAGAACAATTGGTACCTTTAGGAAATTAAATAAGGAGAAGTGTCATCATTTGGTCTTTCTAGTAGAAACCAAATGTAACAGAATAAAGATGGCGGAAGTTAGGAGAACCCTGCAATATAAGGGTTGTTTTATAGTGGACAGTGTTGGCGCTAGTGGAGGAATATCTCTATTATGGAAAGAAGCGTGGCAAGTAAGTGTCATAAACTTCACAAGGTGGCATATCTTTGTTAAGGTACAAATCACGGTTGAAAGTCCAATTTAGCAATTTAGTGGCTTATATGGTCACCTAGAATCTAGCAAGAGATCAGACTGTTGAGAATTATTAAAGATGGTAAAACCTGACCCCCAAGTCCCTGGGATATGTGCATGGGATTTCAATGAGATCTTATTTCAGAACGAATATGTGGGAAGCCCTGTTAAACCCTACAAGCTAATAGATTGTTTCAAGCAAACTCTAAAGGAATGCAGCTTTAAAGACCTAAAGTACAATGGCCAGATGTTTACTTGGGAAAATAACAAACATGGGAATGACTTCACAAAGGAAAAGATCGATAGAGTCTTAGCAACTTGGGAACTTAGAGATGAAAGTAAAGCCATGATTGAGGAGGCTTGGCATAAAGTAGGATGGGGAGGGAACTTAGCCAACATTTTGAGAGCAAAGCTTGAAGTCTACCAAAAAAGCTTATCCAAGTGGCATCAGGAGTTTAAAAAAAGAAGAAGAAGAGGAATTCAAGGAGACTGATAAAGACCTTAAGAAGATTAGCTACTTATAAGACAAAGGAGATGGCTCACACATAGCTCAGATGAAGTCGATGCAAAATAAAGTGGAGTTATCCCTTGCTGAGAAAGATCTAAAGTGGAGATAGAAGGCTAAACAACATTGGCTAAGACACAGGGATACAAGCACTCAATTTTTTCACAAGCAGGTAGATTAGAGAAGAAAGAACAACACTATCTCATCCATCCTAGACTCCAGAGGTCGTATCCTCCATTACCAACAATAGATTGGAGAGTGTTTTATAGGTTCTATCTTTTCTTTGTTTACCTCCTCTATGCCTTCTAATGCTGATATGTGCTTGAATGCTCTGAGTCCCAAAATTACATCTATATTGTATGAGAGTTTGATAAGACCTTTCAATTGGGATGATGTTTGAGATGTTGTGTTCCAAATGCATCCATTGGGGTCTCTTGGACCCGATGGATTTCCTGTCTAACTTTATCAAAAAAACTAGAATATGGTGGGGGAGGACACCTGTAATTTTTTGCTAAGGGCCTAAACAAGAATGAGTCCATTTCTGATGTGAATGACACCTATATTTCCTTAATACCTAAAGTTAAAAAGCCTAAGAAAGTAGCAGATTTCTAGCCAATTAGCTTATCAACGTAGTGTATAAGTTTGACTCTAAAACCATAGTCAATTGATTGAAAAGCATCATGTCTCATCTCATACCACCAAACCAGAGTGCCTTTGTACTTGGTAGGCTCATCTCTGACAACTCTTTGGTTGCATATGAAATCCTACATACCATGTTAGCTAAGTTGAAAGGGAGGAAATGTGACATGGTTCTTAAACTAGATATGAGTAAGGTGTATGACATTATAGAATGGAGTTTTGTGAAGGCAGTTATGACCAAAATAAGGTTCCCTTAATCACTGGACAAACCTCATACAAAGTTTCCTAAACACTGTCACCTATTCAATTCTTTTAAATGGGAAACCCCAGCAATATTTCAATCCTTCTAAAGACATCAGACAATGGGACCCTGTCTCTCCATATTTTTTTATTTTATGTGCTGAAGCCCTATTAGCCATGCTACACAGAGCTGAGCAAAAAGGGGAGTTGTCTAGTGTTCCCATTGGGAGGCAATCAACAAACATTAGTCACTATTTTTTTACAGATGACAATATTCTATTTTGTCAAGCCTCCTAAAAGGAACTGCCCACTATCACCAGCATCCTTGACTTTTATGAGCAAGTCTTGAGCCAAATTCTCAACAAAGAAAAATCAGCAATTTTTTTCAATAAGAACACAATGCAGAAAATCAAGACCAAATACTCCAATTAGCTGGCATTAAATCTACTGGATCTTTTGAAAAGTACTAGGCCTCTCTGCTATCAGAGGAAGATCTAAAGCTGTTGTATTTCAATCCCTTGTAGATAGAGTTTGGGCTAGAATGTCTAATTGGAAAACAAGATACCTATCTACAGCGGGTAAGAAAGTTCCATTCAAATATGTCATCCAAGCCATTTCCACATATACTATGAATTTGTTCCTTCTACCTGCCTCAATTACTAATAAACTGAACCAACTTTTGAAAAAAATTCTAGTAGGGTTATAATAAAGATTCCTCTAAAATAAAATGAATTTCTTGGAAAAAATTGAGCACAACAAAGGAAGATGGGGTCTAGGTCTTAGGGATTCCAAAAGTTTTAATATTGCTTTGCTAGTCAAATAAAGTTGGAGGATGCTGCAACATCCCTCTTCTCTAGTCTCTCAAGTGCTAAACTAGAAATACTTTCCCATGCCTGATCTTCAGGACTCAAAGATAGGATTAAGCCCCTCCTATGCCTAGAGAGGCATACATGCAGGATTGTCTTTTTTAAAGTAGGGTCTGACGTGGAAGGTTGGACATCGTCAGCGTATTAAATTATGGTCTGAAAAATGGATCCTATCTCTGCCCTTTTTCTCTGTTCAATCTGTGAAGGATGAAGCTTGTTGGTATGAAATGGTTAGTGATGTTATTAACCATAACTAGAAAAAATGGATCGAAGATCTATTGATAGAAATGGTGTTAGAAAATGAAATTGAGGCTATTAAATTGATCCCCATCGGTTTAAGGGGGAGGATGGATAAACTGGTCTGGCAACACTCCAATAATGGAATCTACAATGTAAAAAAATGGGTATCATTTCCACAGACAACTAGAAGCTGATATAGAGGGTGAAATATCTAACACTCAACGGGACAAGGCTGTGTGGAAAGGAATCCGGAAACTTCAAGTCAAATCGGTAGAAAAGGCATTCATGTGGAGGGTATGTAGTGAAACACTTCCTATTTTGGCAAACCTCAAAAGAAGGAAAGTGGTAGACAATGACTTGTGTTGAATCTGCCACATGAACCTGAAACCTCAGGCTACGTGTTATAGGACTGCCGAGATGCAAAGGATGTTTGGAATCAGGGACAAATCAAAATTCAGAAGATGTCTCTGCATAATGATATTTTTCTCCTATTATGGATCAAGCTAACTCAAACTCTCAAGCAAGATGATTGGAGGAGGTAGCTGTCATCTTAAGTGAAATCTGGACTAGAATGAATGAAGCTATGCATGGGAAGGATTTCACTCACCCTACCTCTTTGTTCCACAAAGCTCAACAGGCTCAGCAGCGTTTTGTAGAAGCAAATATCCAAAATTTGAACCCACCACTGTAGGAAAATCAGAGAAATCATAAATGGACTAAACCACCAGCTTAAATATTTAAAAGAAATTGGGATGTTGTACTGAGATCAGGAACAGGAAAGATTGGTTTGGGAGTGCTAGTGAGGGACTGCCAAGGCCAAGTGGTGGAAGCTTTAAGAGCCTCAAGACCCCTAAGTGGAACAGATTTTGATGCAGAAGCATTTGAACTCTTGCTAGCAACTTTATTTTTTTGTAAAGAATTGGGATTGCACTAGGTCTATTTTGAAGGAGATTCTCTACAAGTTACTACCCAATTGAGGAACCAATCTCCAAACTTGAGTTTGGGAGGCCTTCTCATTGAAGATTCCAAGCACATTTTAAATGGCTATTGCAATTGGAAAGCTATGTATGTCTTTAGAGAAGCTAACAAGGCAGCTTACACCCTAGCACAATTTGTTATTTCACTTTCAGAAGACTTGTAGGATATAGAAAAATACCCTAGCTGTATTTATTCTATTGTATCTTCTAAACTATTGTGATCATTTTAATAATGAAACCAGTTTTCATTTCAAAACAAGATAAATCGCCCAATTTGTCTTTCTTTTTACCCTTCTCTCTTTGTTTTTTTTTTTTTCTTATTTTTGTTAAACGAAGTGACGATATTATTGTTTGGGTGAAGTGTCGTGGTAAGGGACAATTGACATGGGAAAATATTTAGAGATTGTTTGGATAATAAAATGAGATAAGATGAGATTTTTTAGATGAAAGTTGAATAAAATATTATTTTTTAATATTATTGTTATTTTAAGATTTAAAAAAATTGAATTAAAATCTAAAAAAGCTCAAATGTTTATAGTATTTTATGTAAAAAAATTTATAAAATTTATAATAATAAAATAAGATGTATTAAATATATTTTTCGATCCAAACAACGCCTTAAAAAAAGTTTTGTATTCGCTCTTTTGATTATAATTGCATGCCTACTAATAAATATCTCGAGAAAATGACAGACCTGGATAAATCACAAACTGGGCCGGAGAAAATACCCAGTCACATGCCTTATATATGGACTCGGTAACTTCTCCTCATGGGCGAAGTCAGTAGCACAGGTATAGCCGCACGAAAGGCAAATAGCCTAGAAATGGATGAAACCTGTA
Source organism: Platycarya longipes (assembly GCA_036559045.1). NCBI lineage: Eukaryota > Viridiplantae > Streptophyta > Magnoliopsida > Fagales > Juglandaceae > Platycarya > Platycarya longipes. The sequence continues at coordinate 40,783,689 of CM071797.1, forward strand.
CCATCTTTGCAAGGGTTCCTATCACTAAAGTTTTCATTCGGTATAAGTACAATAAGCGATGCTACTCAGACTGTAAGAAGCACCACTCTTTTTAAAAATCTTTGGATATTTTCTAATTTTTTATGCTTTTATTTTTTCTTTTGTTGACTTTCTTTAACGTGCACGGCAGTCAATTGCTATGATTATATTTTTTGTGAGGAAATTAACAAAGTAGACCAGCTGACAGATGGATCAAATTAAAAATTAATCACAAGTACGTTATGCTTCTCCCAAATATTTAAAATTAAAAGCATCAGTTTTGAAAAAGTGCAAATCCCTGCAAAATAAAGATGATTTTCCCTCTTGTAGTTAGTTGGAAGTAGTACTAGTAGCGTGGCAAGGATATTATTTATATTAGGATAGGCTGATAGAAGAAGAAAGGTATTTGCCAACGGCCTTGAGTCAATTTCCAACACCATATGGAATTATGTGAACAAGAAAATTAGCAGAAAAATGGGATAATATAAAATCATAACACAGCACTTGGTTAATTTGGTCTAATAATGAAGTTGGTATATCCTTACTTACACTTACGAGAGAGAGAAATCTAAGATCTTAAAATTTTGTGATTCCTCATTCCTCAATAAAATAAAATTCTATGTAACTCTGTGGATATAGACATGCATGTTACCAATCGCGAACCACATTAATTTTGCATCGTATAACTTATTTGCATATATCATATATGTGTTTATTTTTATTTTATCTGTCATCGTTTTCGCAACAAGTTAAAGATCTTAAAAATTATCCGATCTCCTAGTTTGGTAGACCTTAGAAAGAGGGATATTATGCACAAATCAGAAATGGAAGAAGAGCTAGAAAATCAATAAATGCCTTACGTGAATGCTAATAGATCGATCGTGAATAAGGGAGAGGATTCTTCTGAGACAAACAAATTCAATAAATGCCCTCAAATTACTTCACTGCCCGTCCACATTTATCAATTGTTTAAGTATAATATATAGTTATTCCAGGCATTTTAGTAGAGCCGATCGAAAACAAGTGACAAAATATGTATAAGACTCATGATGATTAGATAAAGGCAAAGGACAAAAAGACGTTACTTTAAAAAGATAAACCCACATAATCTTTCACAACATTTTGTCGGCAGTCACACACGTCTACACACCATTTACCTAAGCCCGTTGATTCTTACTGTACGTACGTAGCTTTCCGCCGTCCGGTGCTGCTAATTAATCATGAGTGTACTTGTCCAAATAATGATTTAAAAGATAATATTGTATTATCATCATGTAAACAAACAATTATTAGTTGGACTGATATTCTTAACCGCAGCGAGTATTTTCGATCAGACTATGTTAATTAATTTATAATCAATATTATATTGGGATCGAACTACTCCATCAAAACTTTAAAACAGTTTTTTGGCTCCACTTACATTACATAATTAACCAGTTACGTACATGATCAGGCTAGCAGCGGCCAGTACGCTTGAGATGTTGATATCGTTTGGTTACACAGAAAATAAAATTAAATAAAAATTTAAAATTAAATAATATTTTTTTATAATATATTTTTTTTTTGTATTTAAGAAAATTGATTTTTTTTAAGATTTTGTTTGAACTACAAGAAAAATAAATAGAAATAACCAATCTATTGTATTTAAAATAGATAGAAATAATTAAAGCAAATTGTTTTGGTTATTTCTATCTCTTTTGAATGCAACAGATTAATTATTTTTATTTATTTTTTTGTAGTGTTAACAGTTTAAAAAAGTTATAATTATCAAATAAGATGAGATGAGATAAAAATATTTATAAAAATAAAACATGTTTCTTTCTTCACATGTTAGAGTTTAAATTCCCTCCAATTCGAAAATATAAAGAAAATTCCTCCTACCTAGCTAATCTGAAAATTTGTCACTTTTGTGATCGCATGTTTAAGGGATATGTGACAATTTAAATTATTAAAAAATATGTATTTTTCATTTACTCGTAAAACTTATAGACTTGAAGGAAAACTATGTCCCACTAATATTATATGTACGTATGTCTTAGTTTTGCTATCGGCATGCCGCATAATAATTAAACATTGTCTACATACCCAAATTTCATTGAGCTGTTGCACACCAATATTTAAGTGCAAATCATAATTCAAAGAGCTAGATACTCAATTACCAATTTATTGATCCATCCATCATAAGTTAAATTACAACAATGCATAAAAAGATGCAAATTTAATTAAAATGATAAAATGAAAGAATAATTCTATTTGAAAATATGTATACCACATGAGTACTATTCATATATGACGTACATAATTTGATTTAGAAGATAAATTTTAAAATTTGATGATTTTATATATATATATATCATGGATGATGTGTGTATAAAGTCCATAAAATAGAATTGAATTTTTGGCCCCACCACCAAGATTCCAAATGGATTGAAAGAGCTAGGTACTGCGCCACAACATGACGACCTTAATGAACCATGATAGTGCCGGGAATGGTTTTGTATTCAAGATGATGTCTCTTTTAAATGGTTGGGTTTGCATCTAATCAAAGGGGAAAATAATACCAAATTGGACCATCATTTATATTTTATATATATATATATATTTAATGTCATCATGTGAAAGCAGCTGATCTTTCCTTTCTTCTTCGTCACCTAACGCCCACGTAAACTTAGGGCACACTGTTTTGCTAGCTTTTGCTTAGGGAGCGCTTGATTTCTGCTTTGAAGCTAAAATGTTCGAGTGGAGAAAGAAAAGTACAAGAAGATCATTTTTTAACCGCATGATCGATGTGATCATGAACCGATTGATGATGCAAACAATGACTTCATGCATATTGGAGTAGGTAATTCGATAAAGCAAGCAGCAATAATCTTTATTAATGCATATTAAATTATATATATATGTCAACATGATGACTAGATTTTTTTTTTTTTAATTTTTGGTACCCTAATTAATAATTTCTTATCAAATAAAATATAAAATTTCTCAGCTAGTATATTAGGCGGCATGCACTAGGCTAGTACTCTAGAAATTCAAACATCTGGGACGTACTCGGTTGTGAATGATCTTACGTACGTACAACGTCTTATGAAGTAGATCCCTAGCTAATTGGACTTTTGCACATAGTTTTTTTCTTTTCTTTTATTATTTTAACGTTCTAATTAATTTTATATATGGCAAGTCATCTAAGAGGCATACACTATTATAGTAAGATATAATGGATCTAGGGTTTTGCTAATCAACGGTAGATCACGAGTCATCAAAAAGCTTATCATAATATTATCTGATTAATTAAGAAAGTACATGATAGAGTAGTAACCAAATGGATTTGGTTATAGCCAGAGAAAAAGACATTAATTTCCAATTGATTAATCAACCACATCTATCTGATTACAATGATGATCATGATGTCTATATAATTTTGCGTGGACAAGTGGCAAACCATGATTTGATTTTGTATCAGTACTACTCGATCGATCATCTTCCGGATGGGTTGCACAAATATTATATGGCTAACATAAAAAAATCAAAATAATATTAAACATGAAACAAAAACATGCTAGTCGACCAATCTTGTTAACAAAGCTAAACGCCCCGAAACCATATATATAAAGTACCTCATAAATTATATATTTTTTATCTTTAAAAAAATAATGCAATAAACAAAAGGATAAGTGTGAGATTTGGTGAGATGTAAACGAAGATAAATGGATGTAGTTTGGATAGAGCTTTCATGTACAATAGCTTTCGAGTTCTTCGTGCGGTTTTGCGTTGAAGTCTCTCCTGCAGCGCCTTGGCGTGCAGAGCTGGACTCCAATCCCATTATATAACACTCTCACGTCATCAACCTCAACCACGGCCCTCTTTTAAAACAATCCCACATCCCCCTTCTCCTAAACACCATCTCAAACAGCCACAAATCTCTCTCTCTCTCTCTCTCTCTCTCTCTCTCTCCTGTGAATTAACAACAGAGTAAAAATGGAGGGTCTGATTCCTTTTGTATACAGGGCCATAATGCAGTACAAGTATGGAAATGAAAGCCCTCTTGGGTCATGGTTCAACGACTCGCCGTCGGCTTCCTATATGAGACTTCCCGGCGATTCAGGTCGTTTTCAAACGTCGGATGTACAGCTCTTCTGCTCATCAGACTATCGTTTATCTGCATCTTCTTCGCCACCATCTTCAAGGCCTCCAGCTTCGACTACCCAAATCATAGTTTCCTCAGGAGTTCAGTCTCCGCTTTGCCGCTTGACTCCTCGTCGAGTGGCAAGCACCTGATGATCAATATCGTCAATGAAAATAGTGGTGAAGTGCCTGAAGAAAGCTGAAGGCGTGGAACTTTGTGTTATGATCATGAGTGCATGCATGAACTGTGATAGGATTCGTATGTAAGTGTAATTATTTACTTTTCTGAATATCTAATGGTTTTAGTTTGTCTTTTTGAAGCGTGTGGAGAACCAAAATTAGGACCCTCCGCTTTGATTTGTACGCTATTGTACATCTGTGTGAAGTGTGATCAAGACGAAGGGATCGAATTAATTACCAATGTCGACCTAAGATGTAAATATTATGGATATTGTGATGTCTGAAAAAAAGGATGAATCATGGCCAAAAGGCCATATCCTTTATTAACTAATTATGTAATTTCAATTGCAATAGTTTTTTTTTTTTTTTTTCCTTTTCATCTTGTTCGATCTTTTCGTTTCCTTCCCTTCTTTCCCTCGATCTTTGGGTATGGTTGAAGGCCGTTTTCATTCTTATCTTCTGTTTTTCCTTAATTTTCAAGCTTTTGATTCATGACAAAGATGCCATATAGAAAGCGAAAGTGGGCCACAATATGACCAATTTTTTATGTTTTCTGCTTGGAGCCCAGCTGATCATCTGCACGCCATGCTGGGCAACGGAAGTCAGAAACCGAAAAAATGGACCCCGGTTGGACAGTACAAAATAACCAATTGGTCCGGCCGGCTTTTGCCCAGCTAGTTTATTTTTTACTTTTTGTTTTTTTTCTCTTTTTTTTTATAATTATTTTTTTATCATTTGAAAATATTTTTTTTTTAAAATATAAAAAAAAATCAATACATTTATAATAATCATTTTCTTAACTATTAAGTAAAAAGAAATTAAAATACACATGAAGTTTCAAAATAAGATGTCAGAATAAAGAGGGCACATAAGGCCTTGTTTACTTACAAGGATGAGATCAAAAATTCGAATAAATATCAAACTCATCATTACATTTTTTCAAATTTTTATACAAAATATAATAAAAAATTTAATTTTTTCAAATTTTCATATTACTTTTTCAAATCCTCATATAAAATTAATATTAAAAAATATCTTTTAATAATATTTTATTTTATTTTTAATTTTTATCTCATCTTATCTCATATCATCTCTAAAAACAAACAATGCCTAAAAGATATATTTTTCTAAAAGTAATAATTACATATAGCATGAGATTGTAGTTTTACACGTTATTAGAGTAATTTCTAAGGAAGTTAACTTATACAAAGTACATGAACGTATAGCATCCATGAGATTGTACGCAACATTACTCTTTAATTAAAGCTAAGCTTGTAAACAAATTGACAAAAAAAACTCATTCTGCTTGTCTGTATATAGGTGGCGCATTAATATTGATCATCATTAGTACTACTTATATTTAATTGTTTAACCGGCCATTCATATGATCTATTCATTATTTATGTCTAAATATTCAATCTTCCGCTTTAACGTTACATGCACTACTAGATATTAACACTAAATTTAAAACTATTTAATTTTGTTCGATCTGCAAACATTAATTATTAATTATTTAATTGTCAAAAGAAATTGTTAATTGTCAACCTTACTCGTCAGCCTGTTAAATTTGTACGAGACCCATTTGGATCAACTTATATAGAGGAATCTTTTACGCACACAAAGCGATCAAACCAATGCCTTATGTGCAAGTAAAACTTGAATATATATACTATATACTATATATATATATGAAACATAATTTACTTTATATAGTGTTTTTTGCTACAATATTCATTTTCAGGTGTGTCTTCCACCTTAGCCATAATGAAATTAAAGCTAATTCGTACATAATTAAACATGGGAATTTTATTCATAGCCGGATATATATGTGTGTGTGTGTGTGTGTGTGTGTGTGTGTGTGTAATATTATATTATATATAAATGCTTCAACGCTAGAGTTTAGAGGTTGCCTTTTTTTCTTTTCTAAGCTGCAAGTAAAATATTTCAATTAGAAAAGAAAATGATGATAGATGAGAAAAGGCTAGGATTCTCTAACAAATGCTGCAATACAGCAATCACAGTACAAAAGTGGATGTGGAAAAAAGAAAATATAACAAGTTTTCAAACTAATTTCTCGATCTCCACCCATAGTTAGACAAAGAAGGCGTTGTCTTAAAAGATGAGTTTTAACAGTTCGCAACCTCCACTAAAGATAGTGGGATTTCCATTAAAGGTAGTGAAAGTTATAGATACCCTGTAGTTTGTTATTTTTTAGATTTTTTTGGAAAGTCACATAGACTCTTTTTAAAGATTATCGGATGGACTAATAGAATAATTTATGGCGGATCATTTGTCTTCCCACGCATCTGTAATAAGTATTAGCGCGTGGCAACCACGCGCTGATGGTTGGGAAGCAAAATGGGATAGGTCTTAAAGATCGTGAGGTAAGGAATCTACTCGTACGGTGCATGTAGTCGACATAGTTGTCGGGGTGTGGTGGCTGATAACAAAAAGGGAATAGAGAAAAGGGTGAGAATTACAGCTCCATCCTCCTCTTCAGCAAAGACACTCAAAAAGATTTAGACTGCGTTTGGATATCGAGATGAGTTGAGTTAATCTGAGTTATGTATGAATAATAGTGAGTTGAGATGATTGAGTAAGTTTTATGAGATCTACTTAGATGAGTTTAAAATGTATTTAAATATTTAGATAAATTTAGACATATTTATGGGATGTTATAAACGAAAGCCAGGACTATGCTTGTCCCCCCATGTGCCAACCTGCAATGATTTTTTGGAAAAGAAAAAATTGTCCTCGCCATGGAAAAAAGAGAGAGTGTGTGTGTGATAAACAGCTTGTCAAAGAGAGAGAGGGCCGACTGATTGAGAGAGAGAGAGAGAGAGAGCTCTGGCTTGAAAACAGTTTAATTAAGATGTTTGAATGATTGAAGTAGTTTAAATTAGTAGACTATTTTGAATATATATCTTGGATACCAAACCGAGCCTTAAGCTTTCTAGAGAGAAAGGAGACTCAGATCTTCTAAAGGCATCCGGTGGGCTTTCCCCTAAATCAGAAGTAGGTGTTTAGAGGTTGCCTACTCATGCATGCACTAGAATTGCATGAGTTCCACAAGCGTTGATTTTGGTTTCCAGCTCAATTTTTGGAGAAATTTTGTATGTTTGGATCCTATATATTTAATTGCCAGTCTTAATTAATTTGGTCAATTAAGTCAAAAAATCTTCGCCAATTAAGGAGCGAGTCTCCGAGTACTCTTCCCCAGTGACAAAGTTTTCTAGCTTCCTTTCTACCGCCGCGCATAGGCTAATTTGGACATATGAACAAAATGTACGTGCCCCTTATCTACTTTATTTTTATTCACAAGCTTGTGCGGAGATTAATACGAACTTCGAATTGTTGACATGGCGGCAAAATTTAACCTTTCTTACAAATCAGGTTTTCCATTTGAATAATGTGCATGATGAGGATACTCATGTCTGATCTCCAGTACTCTGCAGACATGCAAATTATTGAATTTTTGATTATCCTACACACACATATATCCTACATACACACATGATATATATATATATATATATAAAATAATATGTAACTATGATTTGGGACACCACTACATACGTAATCATTTTAAAAAAAGTAAATAAAATATGAGATTTATATATAAAAATATTAATTTTTTAATAATAAAATCTACTATTTTTTAAAATAATTACGTGATGATTATGCACTCAGGGTTGTTATAGGTAAAATTACTCATATAGATATCATATATAATTGCTAAATATTTCTGCCACGGGTTACGTTCCTTTGGGTTCATGTTTCATCCGTTTTTGGACTTAATTCATGCATGGGAGTGGGACCCGTATAATATACGTCAAGAGAGCTTGCTACATTCTCCGATATGATATTAGAGAGCTACGTGCTGCTCCGTCTGCACTTCGTCTGTAGTGAATTAATAAATGAAAGAAGTGAAGTTCAAATGCGCAGGTTCTAATTGTTTATTGGGGAATTTGATGTTGGGAAGCTAAAAAAACTGGATGAGTAGTAGCTAGCTTTTGGATCTTCAAATATTTAATCAAGCAAACAAGTGAGTCGTTAATTTATGTGGGGAATTGAGCTCGAAATGGGCATAATACCATGACTTCATCACTCAAGGAGATGGAGGGTGGGACACAAGTTTTGGAAATCGTACACCCTCCTTCTAACAGAGAACGTATGTGATCTCTTCTGAGTCATACAAATCCTCATGGGAATGTTGTCTGTGATCTCTTGCAGGAATTTGAGCGCCACCAAAATAAATAAATTAATAAATAAATACTCGTGAGACTTGAACAGTGGAATATAACTGGCATTACCCATTTACAGTACTAAATTAATGTAGTATACATGCATACATCTTGGTTGAGAGTTCTTAATTATGCAACAGCTACATTGATATAAAATTTGTTGCCCCAAAACAGCTCGTAACAACAAAAGAAAAGGACAACAACAGAAGGGACAGCCCGTTGAACAATTGCCCAAGAAACGTGAATGCGATTCTAGAAAATCACCCCCTAAGTCTGAGGAAAATTGGAACATGGGTACTTTGATTCCCTTCCCTTCATGATTTCTGAGCACAAGATCAATCTTCGCATGCGCTAGTACTGAATATAGTCTGAAATTTCAGGCAATCATGTAATTAATTTATATATATAAGAAGACTAAAAATTTAGGAATGCACACTCATTGGCTTTCTCTACAGTTCCATATTATATATATATGTATATGTATATGTATATTTTTTTCTTTCTTTCTGAAAGTAAGCATATTATAGATAAATTAAATAGATACAAGGATACAAGATTCAGTGAGGTGAAAGTTCCCAATAATCATCACAATACAACAAAAACACCGCAGACACAAAAATTAAAAAACGGTTTCAGAATTATAAGTGTGGCTCCTACCAATCATATTAAAGGGATGCCGCTTAAAGTGATTTTGAAATAGTCTAATAAATAGATTATTTTACTACAACAAAAAGCCACAGTGAGAGAATGTGTGCTGCATTCTTTTGAGTCAATCTAACTGAAGGAGATTTTCACATCCACTTCGTCTTGATCCATGGTTAAGAAAAGCGGAAAACAATCATTAGAAGAAAAATCAATACACCAGATTAAGACCACAGTCAGTTATGACGGCACGTGTAGCACTAGAAAAAAAATTGGTAGCAGGGACTGGAAGACCTGAAACCGCTATCCCTAATAGTGTCACGCGTGGCAGCAAGGGAGCTCTCCTTGTGCCGCTGCGTGTGAGATGCACTCGCACTGACTTCTATGTGTGAGATCGACGCCCCACTCATCTGGGTGTTTTCCTCCTTCCCTCCTATAGATCGGTGGTTGTAGGTCACCAGTCCGATGCGTGGTGGTCGTAGAGGTTCAGCAACTAATAGATCAAAAAACTTTGGCTTGTGGATGAAACACTAGAAAATCATGAAAATAAACTAGAAAAGCCAACAAAAAATGAACGAAAACATCTGCAGTGGGCTGAGCCGGGAGGAAGGGAGGGAGGAGCAACCCTCCCTCGAAAACGAATGTCTATGGCTGGAAGCCAGGAAGGGCGAAATGGTGAGGCTAGAGAGAAAAAGTTATTCAGCTGTTCCATATATATATATATATATATATATATATATATATATATTCATTCAGAGAACAATATCCCATCATGATCCTCGGGTTCAAGGGCATTAATATATTGCAAAGCCATATTTCCCATTTGGAATATATTTTCTTCTTGTAGAGTATTCATAAAAGATTATATAAAAATAATTTCATAAATTAATATAATTTCATATAGTGATCATCGATAAGATCTATTTATAATATTATAAAAATATCTTATAATACATAAATTTATAAAATTATTTTTATATAATTCATTTATAGTTAAAATATTTTCCTTTATTTTTATAACCTTATATATTTGTTATGAATTTTGTATTGGACATATCCAGATTAAACAAAAGACTAAAAAGCTGTCTAGAGTCCAGACCTAACCAAGTGGCCATTTCCCTCATCTCGGCTCCACTATCACATAAAAACACACAAAACCCCAAGGGAGAATAAAATGAATTCCCTGATAATGATCCTCACAGTCACGTTAGCATTAATGTTATCATTATCCGAAAGCTTCGTTGCCGCAAAGCGGTGTCCAGACTGTGGCCGCACACCGGTGCCATATCCACTAAGCACCGGCCCTGGCTGCGGTGACCAATCCTACAAGGTTCAGTGCAACGCCGGCACGCTACGGCTCAAAGCGCTCAACGACTCATCCTATGTGATCACGTCCATCAACCCTTTGACACAGCGTCTAATCATCCGTCCTCCCGGCTTAGCCAAGAATACATGCATGGCCGCTGATTTTTGGAGCCAAGGAATCTTTCTAGACGATAACCTCCCCTTCAACATCACCAGCAGCAACACGGTCTTTCTCATGAACTGTTCCTCCGAAATTCTTCAGCTTTCAATGAATTGCTCCTCGACAAGCGTTTGCCACAACTTCGTGAGAGATAATGCGGCAGTGGCAGCGGCATGTACTCGGGCCTCGTCGCTGTGCTGTTGGTACAAGACGGGTGGGTCTGGAAGCGCGTACAAGATGAGGGTTCGAAAGGAGAGGTGTTCTGCGTATGAAAGTTTTGTCAATTTGGATATGTCTTTGCCTGTGAGCAAGTGGCCTGAGCCTGGAGTGGAGATAGCATGGGCATCGCCCAAGGAGCCACTCTGCAAAATGCCGGTGGATTGCCGGGACTTGGTGAATTCAGTCTGTTTGCTGGATCCGGCGAGTGCTGGTGAGAGAAGGTGCTTATGCAAGGCCGGATTGCGGTGGGACCCCATTAATGGAGTTTGTATCAGTGAGTTACATTGGCCTCTTAATTAATTTGCTGAATTTCTTACGCTTAACATGATAGGGCAATATGGTTGTAATCATTATAAGAAAATTTAAGGCAAGTTATTTTTTTTGTCAAAGATTGTTTTCATGGTAAATAATTATATTAACCATAAATAATTTATCACAAATATTTATTTTTTTATAGTAAATTATGTATTGATTATGACAATCATTGTTTCTCTTCTTTTTTTCACATAGCAATGCCAATTCTTGACGATGGGCAACGGGGCAATCATGTGCTTAAAGGTATAAGACCTTTCCCATATTGTTTGTTGTTTCATATTATCTTCGGTCCGTACGTTGGGAACATGACATAATATATATTAAGGTTAGTACTACTTTGTTGCCACGAAAAAGAACTGGGATTTAACACAACTCATGATAGATTGAAATTGTCAAACATCAATACATTAATCCATCGATAAGGTCCTGATCTCAAGTCTTCTGTCTTGATCAGCTTGATTCTCTTATATATATACCATATCATAGTACTGATAATTATCTGGTCTGACAATTAATCCAACATTAATTGAAATGATCATATATGTAAATTATTCTCTTGTGAAATCTATAATCCTCATGAAACATTACATTCAAAGCTACATGTATGCATACCTTTTTCATTGATCTGATGGTTTCTTTCTATCTTTTTGTTTTTTCCCGGCTTCTCTCGCTTATCGCCATCTTGGTAGATGTGAAATGCCCACATGGGACACGTTGCAAACGTCGAAAAAGTAGAACTGCACTCTTTGGAGGTATGTACAATGTACTTCTAAATCCCACATGCAGACTCGCGATTAATGGTGCATTTCCCTGCATGAATTAACGTACATGCATTGATGCAAGTTCTACAATGTTTTACTATGCCTACATTTGAATTATTTGAACTATATATTAAAAGAAAAACTGCAGTAACATAGCATTCAAGTACTTATAAAAAGATTCGAAACTGATGATTTCGGCATGGAAATATGAAATGGCAAGGAATTAATGGACTCAGTTTTTGTGATTATTCTGAATTCATTAGGCGCCTCCGCTGCCGGTGCAATGCTAGTTGGAGCCTTGGTCGTGGCCGCTATAGTGTACAAGCAGCGGCAGCGCGCGAGGAGATCAGAAGCCACTGAATCAAGTGGAAGGAAGGTGCGGACAGACATCTTAAATGCCAACAACAGTTGGAGATCGTCCAGGATCTTCATGGCCAAAGAAATAACAAAAGCAACAAACAACTTCTCCAGGGACAAACTCCTCGGCTCTGGGGGTTTTGGCGAGGTTTTCAAGGGAACTTTGGATGATGGAACCCACATTGCCGTCAAGCGTGCCAAGCTTGGCAGCACAAAGGGAAGTGATCAAATTCTCAACGAGGTCCGAATTCTGTGCCAGGTTAACCATCGAAGCCTCGTTCGGTTTCTGGGCTGCTGTATTGAGCTTGATCAGCCTCTTCTAATCTACGAATATATTCCGAATGGAAACCTTTTCGATCATCTCCACGGGACTCACTCCGGCGCCAACCGGGCCTCGCTCACCTGGCGCCGGCGGCTGTCTATTGCTCACCAAACGGCCGACGGCCTCGCTTATCTCCACAACTCTGCTGTACCGCGGATTTACCACAGGGATGTAAAATCAAGCAACATCTTAATAGATGAGAAGCTTGATGCTAGAGTTTCAGACTTCGGGCTCTCAAGTTGGCCGTGACCGAAACAAGTCATATTTCGACATCTGCGCAGGGAACTTTAGGCTATCTTGACCCTCAATACTATCTGAACTTCCAGTTGACCGATAAAAGCGATGTTTATAGCTTTGGAGTTGTTTTGTTGGAGCTGTTAACTTCGGAGAAAGCTATCGATTTCAATAGAGAAGAAGAAGATGTGAACTTGGTTGTTTTTATGAAAAAGATAATGAGGGAAGAGAAGCTCATGGATGTAGTTGATCCAGAGCTTAAAGAAGGCGCTAGCAAGGTAGAATTGGAGACTATGAAGGCGCTAGGATCTCTAGCTGCGGCGTGCTTGGATGAGGATAGGACCAATCGGCCTTCAATGAAAGAAGTTGCGGACGAGATTGAATACATTTTTAGTATTGTTACTAGTCAAGAAGTTTCGGCAACTTAAGGGGAATCGATCGTGAATGTATTAATGACCCTACTTGAATAATAATGGGCCCCAAGAATTTATGAGTGATCATGCCTTAATTTTCTCTCTAGCCTCGTACAAAAAGTTAAATGTAATTTCTCAAAAAATTATAAAAAGTCTATTTTTCTGTGGATTAGATGTTAGGTAGTCCAATAGTGGATTTACTTATTATCCTTACCTAATATAGATTTTTTTTTCTTTTGTTTTTTAATTAATTTTAGATCATTTTTTAAACACTCTTAAATATTTTTAAAAAGATTAAAATAAAATTACAAAATTATGAAATAATATTTTCTTAATCATTAAGTAAAAGAAAAACAAATCAAAAAAAGTGAAAGCAGAACACAAAAATGGAATCTTCATCGGGCTCAATATCATTTTCCTTATTGATATATTAAAAATTATAAAATTCAAAATTTAAATTTAAAAAAAAAACAACTAATGAAAAGAATCTTGTAAATAGAATTTTTAAATACATTTAACATGATTACTCATCATGAACAAGATACCAAATTCATCTACATGCAATTAATTTTACTCATTGTCCAATTCTTTTGATCATTTAGCACTTTATGCCATTACATGAAAAATGAATTTTTGTAACCTTTTAATTACGATTAAATGATTATTTATAGCTTATTTTAGTTGTAAATAATCATTTGATGAAAATTAACTAACTGTAAATAAATAATTTTCTTATAGTGTGTAATTGTATTATAAGTTTGTTTTTTTAGAACTTTAAGGAGACTGGCTGTACTAGAGGAGGAGGATCGCTTGCTTCGACCCTTGATCAAAAGCTTTCTAGGGATTCCTTTTGTATCAAGAATCTTTTGCCTTAGCTCCTAATTATTAAAAGATTTAGATGTGATTTAGATAGTGAAATGATTGCAGAGATGAGATAACTTCAGATAAAAATAAAAAGTGAATTATTAATAGATCAATAATAGATTTTTTCCAAAATAGTTTCCTTCCATTTGTAATTAGTTCCATGATTTATGTAATTAGATACTATGTAATTGATACTATAATTAGTTCATATTCTTTCCATATACTGCAAGCCTCCATGGCTATATATGTAACGACTCTCATTGTAAAAAAATTAAGTTTTTGTGAAAATAAAATTTAGTTGATTCTCATTTCTAACATGGTATCAGCCTAACCCCGATCCCCACCTACCAACCACCATGGTGTCTTCCCCTCCTCCCACCATCCAACTTTCTAGTCCATACCTACTTCACCCATCAGATTCTCCTAGCCTTACCCTCGTCTCTAGCCTCCTTATAGGAGACAACTTTCCAAAATGGCAGAAAGCTATGTCCCGAGCCCTCAACGCCAAAAACAAACTAAGTTTTGTAGATGGCACTCCCACCCTCAGAAAAAACCTCTAAAGAATATCCTCAATGGAATCAGACAAAAGACATGGTCCTTACCTGGCTTCTCAACTCCATTAGCCCCTCAATTGCCAACTCTCTTGAATATCACACCGATTCAAGAGAAGTCTGGCTTGACCTCCAATCTAGATTCTGTCATGGCAACAACGCACGTATATTCCATCTAAAGCGTGCACTCTCCTCTCTGCAACAAACCACCCAATTTATTCATGACTACAACAATCAGATCAAAAAACTTTGGGATGAACTAAGTCATCTCCAAAATAACACTGATCTGAAAGACCTTCAACAACAAATAGAAGATGAATGAGTCTTTCAGTTCCTACTTGGACTTAATGACTCGTTTTCTCAACTCTATACCTAAATACTTTCCATGGAACCCATCCCCCCATCACAAAAATTTTCTTTGTTCTTTTTCAGGAAGAACAGCAACGACTACTACACATTCGGGCACCACCATCAGACTCAATGGTACTAGCTGCGCGTTCAACCACTCATCCGAAAAACCCTCTTTGATGCACAGAGTGTAGGAAAAATGGACATACCCGGGATCGATGTTGGAAAATCATCGGGTATCCACCCAATCGAGAAGCACGAACCCAGGCTCCCCACCCATCTCTCCTCGGAAAACCACCGTTTGGACCTCTTGCGTTTGCGAACCAAGCTTCCTCCTCATCTACCCTGTCACCAGTACCTGGATTGACGCCGGACCTCTACCAAAAGCTCCTTGATCTCCTCAACCCGAATCCATCTGCTAAATTTGTGGGTAATACTCTCACCGCTCCTCACTCTTTCGACAACCGTCGGGACTGGGTCGTGGACAGCGGTGCCAGTGACCACATGTGCCACGACCGCAGTCTTTTCTCCCATCTATCCCCACCTTCCTCTGAAATTTCGGTAACTCCCCCTAATGGACAGACCCTTCACATAGAAGGGATCGGCACTTGTCCTTTATCTCAAGACCTAATTCTTCAAAATGTTTATTTTGTCTCTCTCTTTATTTTTAATTTACTTTCAGTTCCTCAACTCATAACTAATAATTCTTGTATTGTCTCTTTTTCATCTATCAAATGTTCTTTTCAGAATCCACAGTCAACGAGGTTGATTGGAGCGGGTGATTTTTGTAATGGGTTTTATGTGTACCGGTCAAGTTTCATCACTGCTCTTTCCGCTCAACCCGCTGCTAATAAAATCTTGTGGCACCAACGTTTAGGTCATCCTTCTAGTTTTACCATTCCTAATCTTTTCAATAAATCTTGTATTATTTCTAATTGTAATGTTTGTGCGCGTTCTAAGCACACTAGACTCCCTTTTCCTTTTCATGCTAATAAAAATTTTGTTAATTTTAATCGTATATTTTGCGATATTTGGGGTAGTTATCATACTTCATCTATATGTGACGCTCATTATTTTCTTACCATCGTTGACAATTTTTCACGCACTATTTGGATTTATTTGTGTCGTATATCTGAAACTTATACTCATCTCACTCATTTTTTCAATCTTGTTCAAAATCAGTTTAACGCTACAATTAAAATTATTCGAACTGATAATGGACAAGAATTTCTCTCCCACAAATTTCAAAATTATCTCCATGATCACGGTATTATTCATGAACGTACGTGTGTTGAAACTCTGCAACAAAATGGTGTTGCGGAACGAAAACATAGGCACCTTTTGAATGTTGCTCGTAGTCTTCGTTTTCAAGCTCACTTACCTTTAAAATTTTGGAGTGAATGCATTCTCACTGTTGCCTTTTCATCAACCATACGCCCAGTACTATTTTCCAAAATAAATCTTCTTTTGAACTCTTTTTTACAAAACCACCAAGTTCTGATCATCTTCGCGTATTTGGTTGCATTTGCTATGCTCAAACTCTCTCCGGTTCTCGTGATAAATTCGCTCCCCGTACATCAAAATGCGTTTTTCTTGGATATCCTAGCACTCACAAAGCATACAAAGTTTACAATCTTGACACTCATACAATTTCTTATTCTCGTGACGTCACATTTTATGAGCACCAGTTCCCTTTTCAAAATAATGCTCCTTCTCCAAACTCTAACTCTTCCATTATACCACTTTCCGTACCATAACAGATATCTTCATCCTCTCCTTCATTTCCCTCTCCCTCTCCTCCATCTTCCCCTCCCTTTCCTCCACCTCCCTCTATATCTCCTCATATCATTGACCTCCATCAACCTCCCACTACCCTACGCCCTCGTCGCAACACCACTCGTCCTGCCTATCTTCAAAACTATGTGTGCTCGACCTTACACACGGAGCCCACGGTATCTTCATCCGCTGC
The DNA here is from genome assembly GCA_036559045.1 of Platycarya longipes. Lineage (NCBI taxonomy): Eukaryota > Viridiplantae > Streptophyta > Magnoliopsida > Fagales > Juglandaceae > Platycarya > Platycarya longipes. Next base: position 40,800,716 of record CM071797.1, read on the forward strand.
ACAGACCTCAGGTACTGCTCATCCTTTATCTACTTTCCTTTCATATTCTCGTTTCTCACCTTCACACATTACCTTCTTAAATGCTCTCACTGTTTCTGTTGAACCCTCTTGTTACTCTACTTCCCTTCGCTATCCTCATTGGCGTCAAGCAATGTCAACTGAGATTCGTGCTCTTGAAGAAAACTCAACCTGGACGCTTGAGCCATTACCCATTGGTAAAAAGCCCATTGGTTGCAAATGGGTCTTTAAAACTAAGCTCAAAGCAGATGGCTCCATTGAGAGATACAAAGCTCGGCTAGTCGCAAAAGATATACCCAAGTCGAAGGTCTTGACTATCATGAAACTTTCGCACCCGTTGTAAAAATGACTACTGTTCGATGTTTGTTCGCCATTGCAGCTACCAAACAATGGATCATTTATCAACTGGATGTCCACAATGCTTTCTTACATAGAGATCTTGATAAAGAAGCGTACATGACACCACCTCCTGGATACTGCCCTAAGGGGGAGACTCGTGTTTGCCACCTCCGCAAGTCCCTCTACGGCCTCAAACAAGCCTCTCGCAACTGGTTTTTTAAACTAACCGTTGTGCTTCGTGATGCAGGTTTCACTCAATCTCAGGCAGATCATTCTCTATTCACCTTGGTCACTTCCACCAGCATTACTATTGTCCTTGTCTACGTCGACGACATCCTTGTAGCCGGTAATGACTCCTCTCAGATTGAACTCTTCAAGGGTGTTCTCTCCACTCACTTCAAAACCAAAGACCTTGGACCTCTCAAATATTTCTTGGCCTCGAAGTTGCCCGCTCACCAAAAGGCATCTTCCTGAATCAGAGAAAATGTGTTCTTGATATTCTTTCTGATAATGGCCAGCTTGGTGCCCGAGTCGCCCTTTTTCCCATGGAACAGAACTTGAAGCTCACCAATAATGATAGCACCCTCTTATCTGATCCCTCTGTCTATCAACGGCTCGTTGGACGTCTCATCTACCTCACCATCACACGACCTGATATTGTGTTCACAGTCAACATACTCAGCCAATTCATGCATGCTCCTCGCGTCCCTCACATGACAGCCGCTACACGTGTTCTTCGTTACATCAAAGGCACTTCGGGACAAGGGATTTTCTTCTCTTCCTCCAGCGACACTCAGATCACTGCTTATACCGAGTTTGACTGGGCAAGTTGTCCCACTACTCATCGTTCCACCACAGGTTACTTCATCTAATTGGGCTCCAGCCCCATCTCTTGGCGTACAAAGAAAGAGACAACTGTGGCACGCTCTTTAGCTAAAGCTAAATATCGAGCCATGGCTGTTACTACTTGCGAACTTACTTAGCTAAAGCAACTACTCACCGATCTTGGCATTCCACATCCAGCACCTTTCACCTTGCACTGTGACAACTAGTCCGCTCTCTACATTACCCACAATCCTGTCTTTCATAAGCGTACTAAGCACATTAAGATTGATTGTCACATCATTCAGGATAAACTTCACTCCGAACTCCTCACCACAATTCACACTCCATCATACGCCCAAATTGTCGATATCTTTACCAAAGCTTTAGGGCGAGAACTGTTTCATCATTTTTCACGCAAGTTAAGCATTACAGACCTCTTTGCATCAACTTGAGGGGGAGTATTGACAGATCAATAACAGATTTTTTCCAAAACAGTTTCCTTCCATTTGTAATTAGTTCCATGATTTATGTAATTAGATACTAGGTAATTGATTATATAATTAGTCCATATTCTTTCCATACACAGCAAGCCTCAATGGCTATATATGTAACAGCTCTCATTGTAAAAAACTTAAGTTTTTGTGAAAATAAAATTCAGTTGATTCTCATTTCTGACATGAATAAATATTAATATAATATTATTTTTTAATATTATTATTTTAAGATTTAAATATTTTAAATTATTTGTTATATTTTATATAAAATTTTAAAAAATTTATAATAATAAAATGAGATGCATATGGCTGAAGAAAGGTCGAGGATTCACGTTGAGTTGGAGAATTAGGACTCCCTTTTGATCCCTTCCCACGTGCATATGGCTGAGTGGCTCGCTTTTCTAATGATCTATTACTCGTATAATTTTGGAATTGTTTATTTGCTCCCATCAAACCAGTATATACCTTAACATGATCTACCCATGAGTCACCTCAATTTGTTTACTATTTTATTGGTTCCTTGATTTTATTAATATCTTAATTACAACATCAATCTTTCCACTTCATATATTGCCAATATTAAGTAATTATCCTACAATTCTTGCTATTTAAATGATCATTTCGATTTTTAATTCTCAAAAGATCACGTTCGGATTTCCATTCCGTGTATTCGGATTCTATCTTTAAGGGGATGTTAGGATTATGATGCATTTCGATTTTTTTTTTTTTTTACATAATTTTTAAGTAAATTTTTATATTTTCTTATATAATTTTTTTAAAATTTTAAAATATTTTTTTTAAAAAAATTACAATATTATTTAAAAATACTTACTTTAAAATTATGTAAAAAAACTAAAAAAAAAAAATGGAAATCAGAATCCCATAATCGGGACAAAAAGCATTTCCTTGGTCGTTAGGGGTGAGCATTAATATACTCGATCGGACTTGGATTTTCTTAAATTTGACTCTAACTCGACATGTGTAGGCTTCGATTCAATTCCCGATTGTTGGTCGGAGTCAAATTTCGACATTGTTGGAATTCTCTTTTAACTTCATATTTAGTCTATTCTTAAAAAAGAATTTTTTATGGACTTTTAAATTTTAGTTTATAAAATATCAAAATTAAAACTAAATTATTCAGTGTTAATTACTTATACACTAATATCTAATTTATTTTTATATTAAATTTATACTATAGTATCTAATTACATATTATCATACTATAATATTAATACATATTATTTCTAATGTTTAATAATATATTATTATACTATATATAATAACACATGTTATTGAGTTATTACATTATACTATTTATATACTAGTCATTTCTAACTTATTTCTATACTAGACCTGTAATATAGTGTCTAATTATATCATATACTTATTCAGTGGCGAAACCACGTTGGGGCAAGGGGCCCATGGCCCCCCCTCCTCACGAGTTCCACCCTTATTTTTTTTTTTAAAGTTAAAAAAATTATATAATATAGAAAAATTAAAAATATGTTTATTTTTTATGATTTTGTAGAATAATATTAATTTTATTTGGTGTTGGCCCCCTCTCTAAAAATTATTTTGGTCTCCCTCCATAAAATTAGTCTAATTTAAAAATAAATTACATCTCATATAAAATAAAATGATATAATAACATAATGACATATTTTTATTATAGATAAAAATAAAAATAAAAAAAGGAAGTTGGATGATTTCTAATGTATTTTTAATATATTTCTATTATTATGACATGTTCTTATCATGTTATATTATTTTTTTAATACATAAGTTGTATTAAATGTATTTTATTTTTATTGTAGATCTTACTATCAATTTTTTTATACCGCATAAAAAATTATATACAAATAAAATAAAAAATATTTTTTATATTTTAATTTTAATTTTATCTGGCCCCCTGACGCCCGACAGAATAGCGATTATTCTGCAGACTAGTTTGAACAGATGAATTCGCAAGGAAGAGCACAAGAAATTCGTCCAAAATACAGAGAATATGTCTCTGAGAAAAAAAACTGAATATTATCAAAATGAAAGATTGTCGAAAATCAGTCCACAAGCCGAACTATATAGCTAAAATTCGTCTGTAACTAAATTTTACCAAAAATGGCAAAATCTCGAAAATAACGTAAAATTCAAATTCAAATTAAAATAAGTAATCTACAAAAAATCCGAAACAAATCGGATTTAAAATGACTTCCTAACAAACATACAAAATATTACTAAAAATAGTAAAAAATAACTAAAAATGACAATTCGAAAGGGAAAACAGTGGAATTGAAGGTCGAAAAAAGGACACATGGAGCCATGCTCAATGTGGACAGCGTGCGCGTCGAAAAGAGCTTTCCGAATTGGGGTCTTATGCGCGATTCTGACACCTGTAGCCAAAGTTATGGCCAAAAGACTGTAGTGCACCTAAAAACTCCCCCAATTAGAAAGAGATCATGATCACTTCTGGCCTTTACGCTGATCTGCCAATTCATGGTACCTCAACGCCATCAACGTGCAATCAGACAGCTCAGCATTATCTGTCTCGGATCCCCCTGCATCAGTCGCCCTGGGTTGGAAAGAAGTCGTCCTCGAGTTCAAAGTAGTGTCATCAGAATCCACAAAACAAGGGTTTAGGTGCTTCACATTAAAGACATCAGAAGTCCTTAAATGACTAGAAATGCGCAACCTGTAAGCATTATCACTGATCTTCTGCAAGACCTCACATGGTCCAATCTTCCGGTCCTTAAGCTTACTATACTCGCCAACAGGAAAACGATCACGAGTTAATACAGCCCAAACAAAATCACCAACATCAAAAAGTACCTGGCGACGATGACTGTCAACCCGAGTTTTGTACTTGGTATTGCTCTTATGAATAGCCTGTTTCACCTGCTCATGGATGCCCCGAAGATGCTCTGCCATCTCATCTGCTTTAGTACTAAAACATCCTATACGTGGAATATGGGCTAAGTCCAGTACCCCGGATGGGTTTTGACCATAGACAATCTCAAACGGGCTTAAGCCTGTGTTTCTATTTTTCGATCTGTTATAGGCAAATTCCGCTTGAGGTAAAGCAAAATCCCACTGCTTTGGCTTAGTTCCTGCCAAACACCTCAAAAGGTTGCCCAAACTCCGGTTCACCACCTCGGTCTAACCATCCGTCTGAGGGTGGTAGGCGCTGCTAAAATTCAACTGTGTCCCCAATTTTCCCCATAAGCTCTTCCAAAAATGACTGATGAACTTGGAATCACGATCGGAAGTGATAGTTCGAGGAACACCATGTAAGCGCACTATCTCCTTGAAATAAAGATGGGCAATCCGAGTAGCATCCATAGTCTTCCTGCAAGCTACAAAATGGGCCATCTTGGAAAATCTGTCAACCACAACAAAGATAGAATCTGAGGCCCGTTAGGTGCGGGGTAAGCCCAATACAAAATCCATGCTGACATCTAACCAAGGCGCTTCAGGAACAGGTAAGGGAGTATACAGGCCTGCATTGGTGAGAACCCCCTTAGACCGCTGGCACACATAACAACGGTCCACATAATGAGCCACATCACTGGTCAGCTTAGGCCAATAAAAGTCAGAAGAGATAAGGGCCAGTGTCTTGTCTCGGCCAAAGTGTCCCTCATTATGAAGTTCACTTATAATTTGCTGTCTCAATGAACAATCTGGAATGCACAACTGTAATCCACAAAACAAATAACCATTATGCAAAATAAAATCATGACGACGACCAGCAGTTACCTCATAAAATATCCTTCCGAAGGAAGGATCAACTGCATACAAATCTGTGAAAGCCTCAAAACCTACAACTCTGGTACTCATGGTAGTGAGAAGTAAAGTACGACGGCTTAGGGCATCTGTGACGCGGTTAAGGCTCCCGGCTTGGTGCCTCAACGTAAATGTAAACTCCTGCAAATACGCCACCCACTTGGCATGTCGTCTACTCAGCTTGTGTTGGCCATTGATATACTTCAGGGCCTCATGATCAGTGAACAGGATGAACTCCCTTTGTACTAAGTAGTGACGCCAATGCTTCAGAGACTGAACTATGGCATAAAACTCAAGGTCATAGGTGGAATAATTTTTCTTTGAACCTGATAGTTTTTCACTGAAAAAAGCAACTGGACGCCCTGAGTGACTCAGAACACCACCAATGCCAACACCAGATGCATCACAATTTACCTCGAACACTTTGTCAAAATCAGGATGTGTCAAAACTGGTGCCTCGGTCATCTTCTGCTTGACCAGTTGAAAACTAGTCTCTGCATCCTCAGACCACTTGAAATCACGTCTTTTGAGGCACTCTGTGATAGGAGCAATCAGAGTGCTGAAATTTCTGATGAACCGTCTATAGAAAGATGCCAATCCATGGAAACTTCTGACCTCATGCAAGGTCCTTGGTTTGGGCCACTGCAAGATTGCGTCTATCTTTGATTGATCTGCATGAACACCATCAGTAGACACCACAAAACCAAGAAAAGTTACAGAAGTAGTGAAAAATGAACACTTCTTCTGATTGACAAATAGGCACTCCGTTTTCAGCATCTCAAAAACAGCACGGAGGTGGTCAAAGTGTGAGGCCCATGTCGGACTATAAATGAGAATATCGTCGAAGTAAACCACAACGAATCTCCCCATAAAAGGCCGCAATACCTGATGCATAAATCTCATAAATGTGCTGGATGCATTGGACAACCCAAAAGGCATGACCATCCACTTATATAACCCGTGTTGCGTCTTAAACGTTGTCTTCCACTCATCTCCAGGCCTTATTCTGATCTGGTGGTATCCGCTTTTAAGGTCAATTTTTGAGAAGACCTTAGAACCGGACAGTTGATCCAACATATCATCCAAGCGGGGAATTGGAAACCTATACTTCACAGTAATTTTGTTGATTGCTCGACTGTCAACATACATACGTCAGGAACCATCTTTCTTTGGCACGAGCAGGGCGGGGACTGCACATGGGCTCATACTCTCACGAATATAACCCCTCTCCAATAACTCCACCACCTGTCGCTACAACTCTTCAGCCTCCTTGGGACTGAGGCGGTACGCTGGTCGGTTAGGCAGACTCGACCTGGAACGAGGTCAATTTGATGCTGAATATCTCTCATAAGCGGTAGCCCAAGAGGGAGATCCTCTGGCATCAGGTCAGCGAACTCTGCCAACAATTGCCGCACCTCTACTGGAAAATCAGAGTCTACAGCTACTGCACTGTTCTCGCAAGGTAGTAGAGCATAGACCACGTCCCCATGCTCAATCTCATCTAAAAACCTGGACATAGAAAGCAGGTTAGTATTAGTGGCTACCGGGGTCGGAGTGGGTCCTTCCCGCCGGGGTGCCAACACAATCTTTTTTCCCTTGATGTTAAGGGAATAAGTATTTTTCCGTCCATCATGGATGACACTACGATCATACTGCCAAGGTCGACCCAACAATACATGACACGCGTCCATAGATACAACATCATACCAGGCATTATCGAAATATTTTTTGCCAATTGAAAAAGACACAAGGCATCGCCTATCTACTATTACCTCACTGCCTTTATTCAGCCATGACAACTTGTATGGCTTAGGATGACGGTCTGTCTTCAACTGCAACTTCTGGACAGCTTCCTCAGATACTACATTCTCGCAACTGCCGCTGTCAATGATTATTTTGCAGACTTTATCTACAACTGTGCAGGTTGTGTGGAAAATATTGGTTCTCAACCAATCATCCCCTGAATCGCCCTTGGGAGTCAGTAGATTCTTGCGAACGACCAGAGTCTCATGGCCATCTCCATACAGCACATCGTCAACTTCATCATCGTCATACACAGGCTCGCTAATCTCCTCAGGCTCGTCTACTATGTCCTCCTCGATCAACAAATTTTTGCCTTTTTGATTAGCAGGCTTCCTGCAATCAGTCGCTTTGTGCCCCCGTTCTCCACAACGAAAACATCTAGTAGTATGGTTAGAATTACTCTGTGGTGGCTGCTGGACAGGACGGGAATCCTGAGGGCGAACTGGCCGACTGTTTTGATCATTCCTGATCACTGGCCTCCTGTTTTGCTGTTTTTCTACAACATGTGCGCGCTGGTGTGCCTCCGAAACAGTCCACAACGAGTGAAGGTTGAGGACGTCTTGCAAGGGTTGGCGCAAACCCCCCAAATATCGCACCACCAACTGCTCCTCCGTCTCAAATAAATCGTTCCGTGCAACCAACTGGTAAAATTCTTCTGTGCAATCATCGACTGATCTCGCGCCCTGCCTCAAAGCATGAAGTCGCTGAAACAAGGTTTGAGTGTAGCTGAAGGGAAGGAAGTGACCCTTCATCTTCTTCTTCATCTTCTCCCAATCAGTGATCTTGGCCTTGCCCTACCTGTCTCGTGAGCGTCGCAACTGCTCCCACCACGCAGATGCTTTGCCTTTGAGTTTGATGGCGACCAGTTTCACTTTCACACGATCAGAGACTTCCTTGTAATCAAAGATACGCTCCACTTCATTCATCCAATCAATGAATCCCTCGGCCTGTAACGTACCAGAAAACTCGGGCAGATCGATCCGAAAATCGAGGTCTACATGACGTTCCTCCCGACCACGGTGCTCCCGGAATAGAGCACGATTGTGATATGGGTTTTCGAAAGTTGACTCAGAATCATGATCGAAGGTTTCATGATCCTCGAGATCACGCGCCGCCAGACGCTAGGTTAACTCTGTGACTTGCCTCTGCAAATCCTCAATCATCGCATCCTGAATGCTACGATCACGGTACTGGGCTTCCTCCTTCGGACCCTGCCCACGACGACCGCGACCACGACCACCAGCCATTGAAAATGATGAAATTTCACCCCAGGAAGATGTTGAAGCTCTGATACCAACTGACGCCCGACAGAATAGCGATTATTTTGCAGGCTAGTTTGAACAGATGAATTCGCAAGGAAGAGCACAAGAAATTCGCCCAAAATACAGAGAATACGTCTCTAAGGAAAAAACTGAATATTATCAAAATGAAAGATTGTCGAAAATCAGTCCACAAGCCGGACTATATAGCTAAAATTCGTCTGTAACCGAATTTTACCAAAAATGGCAAAATCCCGAAAATAACGTAAAATTCAAATTCAAATTAAAATAAGTAATCTGCAAAAAATCCGGAACAAATCGGATTTAAAATGACTTCCTAACAAACATACGAAATATTACTAAAAATAGTAAAAAATAACTAAAAATGACAATTCGGAAGGGAAAACAGCGGAATTGGAGGTTAAAAAAAGGGCACATGGAGCCTTGTTCGATGTGGACAGCGTGCGCGTCGAAAAGAGCTTTCCAAATTGAGGTCTTATGCGCGATTCTGACACCCGTAACCAAAGTTATGGCCAAAAGACTGTAGCGCACCTAAAAACTCCCACAATTAGAAAGAGATCACGATCACTTCCGGCCTTTACGTTGATCTGCCAATTCATGGTACCTCAGCGCCATCAACGTGCAATCAGACAGCTCAGCATCATCTGTCTCGGATCCTCCTGCATCACCTCCTAACATAAATTTCTGGCTCCGCCACTATACTTATTACACTATAGTGCTATATATTATTATATATACTTATGTCTAACTTATTTTCACACAAGACTTATTCCTAGTGGCTAATTACATGTTATTATATTATTTTAGTAAATTAATATTATGTGTAGTTAACTTAGTATACTAGCCTTATTTCAATACTAGTATCTAATTAACTTATTTTTATACTTAATTATGTATGGTAATAATACTAAAATGTTTACATAAACTAAGATATTATTAGTCTATTTATATTATAGTATAAGTATATTATTTTATAATAATTAGTTCATACTAAGATATTATTAAAAATTTAATTATATAAGTTCTAATTATAATATAACTATATTAGTAGATATGATAAATATATTGCAACTTTCAATATAACACCGTTGCTAAAGGAATTTGAATGCTTTTATGTTTCTCAAGAGATATTATGGATATAAAAAGATTATATAAAAATAAATCATAAATATATATTTTTTTAATGGTTCTCACGATAAAATATTACTTATTTACATACACATGATGCAAGAATTTGTAGCACATTTGTTTACAAATTAACAATGCTAATTTTACAAGCTCTATACGGAGATTTATTTTAATTAAGAGAAATTTTGGGGGTTGGTCAAGCCGATTATCCCATAAAAGCAGCCTATCGCCACCGGCGACAGCTTCGTGGTCGAAAGCTCTACCAAATCATCTTTATTTTATTGTGTTTTTTATTATATTTTTATATTTTTATTATGTTTTTTATTATATTTTTTATTGTATTTTCTTTATTATATTTTTTATTATATTTTCTATTGTATTTTTTTTTATTGTATTTAATGTCAAAAAATAGTCTTTTTTCACTGGGCTTCTTTTGATGCTGGGAGCAGCTTGACCAGCCCTCAGCGTCTCCCTTTAATTAATGATTGATGCATACGTAATTTTTATAATTATGAAATTATAAAATAAAGTGATTTTAAGGGAGACAGATTATAAAATAGATACATCGACAACACATTTTGTTTGCTCTATGCCGAGTTGTTGAGATCATTATAGGGCAGAATTTTGCCAAAAAAAATTACCTAAATAATTAAATAGAAATCATCAATGGCATATGGTGTTTGCATAAATTAAATTCAAAAGCTGGGAAAAATGACCATTAGTAGTTAAAAAGTGAAAAATTATTTTAAGCACAATATTATTTTATAAATATATTTTTAATTATTTAGTTATTTTGTAACCAAAAAAATATTTTATTTGATATTTTATAGAATAATTTAATTTTATAAAAGTATTTTCATCTTATAATAATATTATTAAATATATTATAAAAATAGATTTATAAATAGATTACTTATTTATAAATTTTCATAGAATAATGCCACTCATCATCTTATTTTTTATCATTCTTTCATCATCTTATGATGTAGTATTAAATAATTGAAAATTATTTATTATATTTTACTTATTAGTCTATCATCTAATATCACATTATAAAATAATAAGAAGATGATAAAAAAGAAGATAATGAATATATTTATTTATATTCATAAATAAATAAAAAAATTATTATAAATACTATGCAATAATTAGTAAGACATATTTCTATCAAGTCTTTAAAAAGTTAAAACTTCTTATCTCACTTTCAAATTCAAATATACAAAAATTTTAAAAATTATCTCATCTTATCTCAATTTAACAAATTTATTATTGGGTGGTGCTACACTAAAATTGACGGCTCCATCTTACACATAAGCTAAATTTTGTTTTTTTTTTTCTTATTTTTTTATTGTCAATTTTTTATCATTTTAAAATATTTAAAAATATATATAAAAAAATATTATATACAAATAATCACTTCTTTAATTATTAAATAAAAATATTTAAAATATATAAAGTATAAAGATATCAAATTGAGATATAAAACTAACATTTTCCTTTATTATTATATATAAATTATTTCAGTTCATTTGATCTCCCGAGCCTAAACCCAACATGGGAATTACACCCAGACCAAACCCAATTTATAAATTGCTATGACTTGCAAATGAGGGCAGAAGTGTAAATTATGTTTAAAAGTATTCAAGGCTTTATGGAAATCTCAAGGCAATGGAAAAGTATTTTAAGAATAATGATATCTTTAACAATAATGATAGAGTTATATTTTATTTATCACTTATTTTTTTTTTAATTTTTTTAATTTTTTAAAAATATCTTTTTACGTAATAATTAAGAAATGAATTATTAATATAATCATATATTTTTTAAATTTTTTCTTAATTATTAAGGATGTTAAAAAAATATATTAGAGAAAATACAAAAATATAAATGTATTGTGAATGATAAATGAATAATAAAATAATGTAATTCTATCACTTTTCTTTTTGTAAAAAGGAAGTGCTATTCACTTCAATGGAAAGTGTTTCAATCCCATACCCTTTTTTTATATATATATATATATAATATTTAAGTTATGTTTTTTTTTATATATAATCTTTTTAATATTTTTAAATATTTTTTAAAATTATAAAAATATTTATTTAAAAATTATATATAAAAAAGAAAAAGAAAAAAGGAAACGGGATCGGATCGGATACTTCCCATAGCATTTTCCTTTTGTAAATTCTAATACGCAGAACAATAAACAGAAGCATAGTGCCGTAGAGGCTTACAGGGAGAGGCCATCGGGCGACAGTGAAGGATTCAACTCACCGAGAGAGGACGACCAACTACGACGGTGGGTCTGGGTGGCTGGAAGCGGCCAGCATCAATTTTTGTGGCTGCCGATAGGTATTCCGACAAGAACATGGATCAATTCAATACTTATACCAGATTTTGTACTTTTTCCCTACTATTATGTTAATTTGGTGGTTTACAATATAGGTGAAGAGGATTTAGGTTGTCACCATGAAGGCGCTTATTCTAGTTGGAGGGTTCGGAACACGGTTGAGGCCATTGACACTCAGTGTGCCAAAGCCGCTGGTTGAATTTGCCAACAAACCCATGATACTGCATCAGGTCAGTCTCTGGAGCAAGAAACACCTTCAAATAGTTACTTTGGTTGACTTTTGAAACTTAACAGTTTTTTTTTTCAACTGTATTGTATCTGGTTCTGTTTATTAACCTGACAATATGTATCTTCTTGAGCATGAGGATTTATCACTACCTCAAGAAGTGTTAACCAAATCCTCATGTTACTCTAATAAGGAGTAGTCATGGTACAATACCTTTCTCAATTTTGGGTATGGACTACCTGGCATTACTAGGCAGTAGTCTGATTCTAATGCCATTAGCTGCAGCTCCACAAAACGCTATTCAAGTTTTCACTAATTCCAAAATGCCCAATCTTTGTTCTTTCATATATCACGCAATCAATTTGCGACTTGGCATATGTATGCCTTCTCAGTCTACCATTCAATGTGGGATTTAACTCCACTTTCACAACTCGCAAGCCAACAAGCTTACTTTCAAACTTTGCTTATTAACGAATTTTATTCATTTACCCTTCATCTTCTTTAGTTTCCATTTATAACATGGATTTATCTCTAGTTATTAGTTCATTGATCTAAGTTTGATGTTAATGAAACCAATTATGGGTTGCATAATGTCTTGATTTCACAACCAGATTGAAGCTCTCAAAGCTATTGGAGTAACTGAAGTGGTCTTGGCCATCAATTATCAACCAGAGGTAAGCTTACTCCTCTGTTTACTTGCTGCAAACTTCCTTTATATTTTTTTGACATTTTGTGGCCAAATTTTGAATGCCCATGTGATCTGATGCCCTTTTTTCGCCTTCCGCAGCATATGCTGAATTTCTTGAAAGAATTTGAGAAAAAGCTTGAGATAAAGATTACCTGCTCGCAGGAGACTGAACCCCTTGGTACAGCAGGTCCTTTAGCTCTAGCAAGGGACAAACTGATAGATGGCTCTGGTGAACCTTTCTTTGTCTTCAACAGTGATGTTATATGTGAGTACCCGCTGAAAGAAATGATTGGATTCCACCAAAGTCATGGAAGGGAAGCTTCCATTATGGTAACCAAGGTAAAAATATCCAGTTTTTACCTTCATTATCGTAACTGGGGTATCATATAGGCTTCTAATAACTTTATATCAGGATGATGCGATCTTTTCCAAACTAAAAAAGAGAAATTTCTTGTTTGTTTTAGGTCGATGAGCCATCAAAATATGGTGTGGTGGTTATGGAAGAAACTACTGGAAAAGTAGAAAAGTTTGTAGAGAAACCAAAAATATTTGTGGGCAACAAGATCAATGCCGGAATCTACTTGTTGAACCCATCTGTTCTTGATCGGATTGAACTGCAGCCCACCTCAATTGAAAAAGAGGTCTTTCCCAAGATTGCAGCAGAGCAAAAGCTCTATGCTATGGTCTTGCCTGGGTTTTGGATGGACATTGGACAACCGAAGGATTACATTACTGGCCTAAGACTGTACCTGGAATCCTTGCGGAAAACATCTTCAGGAAAATTGGCAAGTGGGCCTCACATTGTGGGAAATGTTCTTGTTGATGAGACTGCTGCAATTGGGGAGGGATGTCTTATTGGACCTGATGTAGCCATTGGCGCAGGATGTGTAATTGAGTCGGGGGTTAGGCTCTCACGTTGTTCTGTAATGCAAGGAGTTCGAATAAAGAAGCATGCTTGCATCTCCAGTAGCATCCTTGGATGGCATTCCACTGTCGGGAGGTGGGCTCGAGTAGAGTACATGACAATCTTAGGGGAAGATGTTCATGTTGGTGATGAAGTTTATATTAATGGAGTTGTTGTCCTGCCGCATAAGGAGATAAAATCCAGTATTTTGAAACCAGAGATTGTAATGTGACAGTTACGGTGAGCCATAAATTTAAGGTAATCTATTTTGTTCGGCATATTAACTTGATTTGAAAGTGTGACAGTTTGTTATTATTCCTTTTGTTTTTTCCTTTTACCTCATCATCTGTAAGTGCAAAGTCCTATGACCGGTAATGGGAATGTCTTCTTGGCAGAGTGACAAGAGGCATCTAGAGAACGTAATAGAGCCTCAGAAATGGGTACGCACAAAAGGTTGCAGACTCAAGACTACGTGTTTATATCTTAGTTTCCCTTAATACCCATACAAATAAAAGGGTCTTTTTAACTTCCTTGAAGCATTTCAAGATCTGGTGACCCCATCTTCTGTGTCATGTTTTGTTAATGGAAAATGATACTTGTCCCATGAGTTTGGCTCCTCAAAGTTACCATTTTGATAATTTATTTTTTATTTTTTATTTTTTTTAATGGTTGAGGAAGTCACTATTAGGGAAATTTTGTATTTTTTTTAATTTTTTAAAAAAATGTTTAAGGATGTTTACAAAATTGTTTGAAAAGAAAAAAAAAAAAAGGAACAATTGCACTAGTGATAAGTCGAGGAGGCAAACTCATGAGTCATGAGATTGAATGACAGCACCCTTTGTTAATAGAACAAGAACAAACGAGAAAAAACTAGATAGGAATGTCAGTTTTTAGATGGAACAGGACTCTGGCCTTAGGATGTTTATTGTTCATAGAAATTTATGGCATATTACAATCAATTAGATAGCATTTTACAGGAGCTCGATTTAGATCCGATTTGGATATAAGAAGTGTTTTGTCTCATTTTATTATTATATTCTTTCTTAATATTCAGATAAAATATAATAAACAATTTAACTATTTTAAATCTTAAAATAATAATAATATTAAAAAATAATATTATAACAATATTTTTTTTCAATTTTCAATTTTTATCTAAATTTATTTCATTTCAACTCATTATCCAAATAGCACATTGCACTAAATAAAAAGTAGCACTTTGACCGTCCAACTCTGATTGATCTTTTATTTTCTTTTCTTTTCCAACTTGTAACTTCTCACCAATGAGGTTTTAGATTTTAAATAGCTTCGAACTTTAAAATGCAAGGAACAAGTAATAGATATGCTTCGCTAGGCCCTGGCCTACCGTATTATACAAAACATTCTCAAACAATCAATAACATGTTACTCGCAATTAAGCCATGGTTTAGTTTCAAGAAAGAAACTATCTATATCTCATTTTATTATTAAAATTTTAGTATAAAATTTAATAAATAATTCGACCTTTTTAAACTTTAATTTAATTTTTTTTTTATTTTAAAATAATAATAATATTAAAAAATAATATTTTAATAATATTTTATTTAATTTTTATCTAAAATCATTTTATCTCATTATCCAAATAGGACCTTACACCTGTAAATGTAACTTTTTACACCTGTGGCTAGATGGAACCTACATGAGTTTCACATTTGAAGAGGTGTGCACACTTAAAAGTGCATAGAGAAGCACCCATTTACGCCCATGAATGATGGCTGCAACATGCCAACATCGGAGGCATGCAAACTCCTGAGTGTTTTTCAGATTTGAACGAATAGCTAGAAATGTTTCCAATTTGTGAAGCTTGGAAACATACATAGAATATAGAGAAATGGCATCTTCATCTTAAATTTTATCGTTTCCAGTCATAGCAACTGATGTCATATTTTAAGTATTTTTTTACTTCAGTAGTTAAATTATAAAGTCACTTAAAATGTGTTATATCGGACAGTATGACTGAGGATTACAAAATCAAAGATAAAGAGTAACATTCTTCTCAATTATATAGGGCATAGCGCATACCCTTTGATGATTCACTTTTAAGAGGTTTATTAAGCTAGGCCACTTGGGTGCAAGTGCGAGCGGGCGTTAAGCTGGTTATTTAACCCAATTCGAGGATGTGAATGTGTATTTAAGCACTCAATGGTCATGACGAGAATGGTCTGGAGATTTCCCAAAAACTAAAGGAGTAAGAAGAGAAACATTTGCATTCAGAGAAAAACAAAAAAAACAAAACCAAGCATGTTGCAGATGTGTAATCTGCAGGGCTGGGGAGACTGTCACCTAAACCGAGGCTAATAATATCCAAAACATCACATGAGATGATATGGCAGTAAGAGCCCAGGTGATGAAAGCAAAGGCGACAGACATCTGGAACTTTTCGCACGGAAGCTGATGTTGTTCCTTGCAGAAACCCAAGTCTCTTGAATACAGAACTATAATGCCTGCTGATGAGCATGCAGCCGCAAGGGTTAAAGTAGCAGTCACCTGCAAGTTTTTGAATGTTGTTATGCTGACAGATACATAAATTGATTCTCAGATGGCCATGAATTCAGCACGCAAACATTGCATAGATAATGATCAATTCAGAACCAAATTCAAAAAGAAAGATCAGAGAGGCATCCAACAGTTTTCATCAGTCACATCTGTTTATGAGGATGTATACACCAACAGCAAGCTATAAATCTTTCAGATTTTTCATATACATAAGACTCCATGATTCCCATTCTTGAAGATTTTCGGAAATAGAACTCAGAAAGAGGCAGAGGGCTCATGTACAATCACATAAGGTTGATTCACCAATGGTTCATTATTTGTTGGTCTGAACTTGGAAGGCTAAAACAGAATTTGCACTGCTTAGTATACACAAATCACAATCCCACAAGAAGTGATTTTGTGGTTTCAGAAGTGGTTAAGCAACCAGGCAGGAGTGGCCACAATCGTGGCCAATATGAAAACTACAAAGATCGATAGATCGATGAATATTATGATTTGCAACAAATGACACGTGATGACTGCCAGAAGCTATCAAATACGTATATAAAAAGCATTTGATGGACATGCTCATACTTGTTTCTGCGAAGAAGAAATGCATAGTAAAAAAATGAAGAGAAATAAGTTGAATACCCAATCGCCTACAACGAACAGGCTCACTAGGATTGGATTTTGAAGATCTCTCTTTCTTGTCAAAGCATAAATATCAAGACAAGCAAGTCCAAAGCTCCACAGCACTTGAAGGCCCATTGATGCAATCAAATAGCTGAATGAAAGCACATATATTACTGTCAAAAGTGTACAAGAGAATGATTGCTGAAGTGTCTAAGCTATCTACTTACACCAAAAAATAAATAAAAAGAAACATGATTTGTTAAATCTTCTTGAGAAACACCAATGAGAACGTTTTCTAAAAATCCAAGCATAACTTCTGCAGAAAGTACCATTACCGGGTTTAACATGCCCAGACATTCAGCAAGACTGCATGAGATGCATTACAAAGATTGCACAGGCATGATTTACTCTAGCACAATCTCATACTTAATCTAGACACTTACTCATGAACCAAAAAACTAGATCTCTCTTATATAAATGGTGTTATTTATCTACTCCAATCGTTTATGAATTTCTTATAGTTTAGAGGACACCTCAATATAACAGAACATAGATCCCGTGTACTTTGGGTCTGCCTATTATTCATCTATAAAATTCTAATTCGCTGATAACAAAAGATATAACAGAGAATAGACATTTGAGGTAAGCTTTCAACTTCACTATGCATAAGATCAATTGCCTTTGAAGGTAGGGAAAGTAAGGTTAGGTGTCCCTCAACAGCACCACCCGTACATAATAGCCACGATTTTTCTTTCCTAAGCAATTAAAGATTCCCGGTTTACATTTTATTATGAGAAATGCCATATCTTCCGTTGTTCTAGTTAATAAGCTTCTAGCTAACAAAAGTTAAGTTTTGCCAGAAGGGAAGATGAGTTATTTCACATTGAAACGGCAATAAGTTATATCTTTCTTGATTTACCATGTAACACATTATTGTTTATCACTCCAAATCAACCGGGCTAGCTGAAATCGGCCAAAAAATCACACCAGTTAACCATGGAAGCAATTAACCATCAATATTCTTTACTCTCAATGCTTTCTTCACAAAACTTTAACCATTTAACGCATCAATTGGATTCCTGAACAAATTTACATTCTCGCCGAAAATGGAATTATAGAGCATCATCAATACTTTATCCCGTCAAAAGCAACTGGAATTAAAGAGAAGGAAGCGTTCAATACGGCTCTGAAGTCCAAACGATAGTGATCAAACATGTGGCCACTACGAAAGGACACTGTTTTCTCTAGTTCAATGATACGATAAATAAAACAAAAGGAATTTTAGTAAAAAACAAAGAGGCGAAACAGAAAGAGGAAATACCAGAAGGCAGTGAAGGTAGAAAACCCAAGGGCACCAACCATAACCCCAATCGCCGAGGCAGCAAAAGCACATTGCCCTAGCCTCAATACTAGTCCACTAACCGACCCCGGCCTCCCTACCAAACCCTTCATTTCCTCTCTCCTTCTGTCAGCCGACTTTGAAAATCCAAGGGCCCTTCGGTTGCGAGCAAAATTTCAGCCGATTAACTGCATTCTCACGAGAAAAGACCGATCAACGGCAACGAAAGACGTACGTACATCGTAAGCAAGCTTTGAAGTTGCAAACTTGCAAAGGAGGATTTCAATTTTGACGGAATGGAATGATGATGTTGATGGCCGGGGATGACTTTGTCAGTGTTTTTTTTTTTTTGCGGCTATTAAAACGACGACATTTGTCATTTCAGTTGTATTTATAAAAGTTACTTTAAATTATAAATACATGATATGATTTAAATAATAAATTAAGATAAAATAAGTTGAAATTAATTATAAAAACTGAATAAAAAAATGTTTGGGATTCCGATTGCATCTTAATTTCTTTTTTTTTTAATTTTTTATATGATTTTTAAATAAGTATTTTTAAATAATGTTGTGATTTTTTTATTTTTAAAATATTAAATAAAATCATGTAAAAAGATTTAAAACATCAGGATCTCAAAATAAGATCCCTAGCATTTTCTTTGAATAAAATAGTATTAAAATATTATTTTTTAATATTATTATTATTTTAAAATTTAAAAAAGTTAAATTATTTATTATATTATGTATAAAAATTTAAAAAATTTATAATGATAAAATAAAATGAGTTGAGAACTTGAGATCAACTCTCCATCCAAACAAGAATGTATGAATGTATCAACAGGTGTAGGTAAAAGTGACAAAATATTTGCTCCTCCATTATAGTGAGAGACCATATTTACCATCAATATGGTAGCTTTGTGTGAGTTGGTATTTTATATATTTAAGATTATAAATTTGAGTTAGGATATAAATTGAAATTATTTATGATAGTAAAATTTGATATTTGGATTATGGAATGGGATTTGAAGTAGTTGCATACTTTGGGAGTATTATACTGATGGGATTACTTTTGAGACAATAGATATGCTTTAAACCAGACATTCTATATTAAAGAGGGGCACCTATGGTCATGCTCAAGGAGGATTGTTATGTTGATCGTCTCTGTCTCCCTTTTCGAGAAAAAAAAACTACATATTTATTTTGAATAGTCATTTGTCATTTTCTCTCTTCAGACAATTTTGCTCTCAACCAAAAATTCAAAGATCACATCTTCTTCGTCCAAAAAAAGGGAGAGTTTTGGCTCTTTGCCCCCCCCCCTCCCCCTCCCCCTCCCCCTCCCCCTCCCCCTCCCCCTCTCCTCGTCTAGCTTATCTAGAAACTACTCATACTTTTTTTTCTTATTTTTAATGTGTTTGTTGTCCATTACAAGGAGAAGTCTAGATTAGGTGCTTTCTAACCTCCCACAACTACTACATGTCCCACCCCAAAACTCTCCATCTGTTGATCTTTCAGACGACAGAAGCATAATGTCAAACAAAACGATACATACGTCACATGCATCGGGGAGTGTTTATTTTAACAATGAGCAACACTTTCAAGGCTAGCGACCTCGAATCTTTTAGATCCAACTAACCTACACTCTTATAGAGTGGTGCGTCTCTGGCGTTTGTCCTCCTATTTGCAATAAGGGATTGTGGAAAAAAAGTAGTAGAAATCTCATACACCCAATCTAGACCAGCGAATGCAGCACAACTCACTTCACTGCAATTTCCAATTATAGTAGTAAAGTTTGTTATTAGATTATATAAAAAATTATTCAACCAACTTTTCCTCGTGGGAAACACGTGGGAGTCGAGTCATTGGCCTCAAATCCAATTTTCTTTATTTTTATTTATTGTATTGTATTTTCTATTTTGGGATGAATGTCGGAGCTTTGCCACCCTGTTGCCTATTGTATCTTGTAACTGTTAAATATATCTATAATAGACTTGGTTAGAAAAAAAAAAATAGTAATTTTTAAATTTTAGAGTTTAAAAAAAGTCAAAAATAGATACATAAAATTGGATATAGAATATTACGTATAAATTTATGTACAACTCTATGACTCATGCGAGAAGAGGGATAAATATTTAAATAGATCTCACTATTATTGAGATACGATGAGAGGAAAAATTTGTGAATAATAGTGAAATAACTTGTAAACAATAATAAAATGGTTTGAATTAAGATATTTTATTGAGTTTTTTATAAATGAAAGAAAAAATTGAATAAAGATATTATAAAATTAAAATATTGTTGTAATATAATTTTTAACATTAATTTTGTTTGAGATTTGAAATGTTGATTTTTGTTTTTGTTTTTTTTTTATTTGGAAGTTTGAAAAAGTTATAATGATTAAGTAATAAATAGATTAAGAATTTAAAGATTAGGATTTGAAAAATGTTTGTATTTGTATTTAAATGATGTTTGAAAATAAAATGAAGTGAGGAATTTTAATATAAGATGATTTTAGATAAAACCATCTCTAAACAATCCCTTAATATTGTCTCAAAAACTAGTCAGAAATATATTGTGTCTATTATATTTCGAACATAAAAATATCCTATTAAATGAGTTTTATAGTATTTTTTTCGTGTGTGGATTAAATTGTAGGATAATGTTAAATATTCAATAATAGTCGTGTAACTTATTTTTTATATAAAAAATTTGCTCATTATTCCTACAGTACATATCTATATTTATTTTTTATTTTATTCTTAATAAATATATAGTGTAAAAATGATGAGTAGAAGAACTGTTTTATATGTCTATCTTCTTAGTTTTATTATTATTTTTTTATATAAAAAATGAAGTTTCATTAATCATATGGATAAATCGATTACAGATAATTTTAAGTCATATAACAGCTTGAAAAATATAGTCTGAAATACTATCCCACCATACACAAATATTATCCACTAATCTAACATTAGACATGCGGTGGACTTGTCACAAGGTAACTTACCCTAGAAGTTTAGTTTTTGAGCTTTGCTATACATAAATTTATACATCATATATTATATAATTTTTTTTTTTGAATTTTTTTTTTTGAATTTTTTTTTTAAAATTAATTGAATTTTTTTTGCAATAAGTGATGTATAAACTTATGTATAAATCTTTTCTTAGTTTTTGAGGTTTTGAAAAAGAAATTTTATAGCTGAAGTCAATTTCCATTACGGATTTAATTTGTACGATTTTTGGGAGTGTAGACCCGAAATCCCACGCTTGTGCACCTATGCTTTGACTCCAATGTTGTACTACTTTCAAAGAAAAGTATATTTTTAAAAAATCGAGAACTCACACAATTCTATAATTTTGAATTACAAAATATAAATTGTTAATAGTTCTATAGTTGAAAGTTTATTTATTTATGAATTTAATTTTATGAGAAGGATAACATGTAGTCCTCTTATTTTGTATAATGATATACTAAAGATATCAAGGGTTTTAATCCCCAACTTATTTAGAGTTTTTCCAATCCAATCTTAATATCGAACTGGACCTTAAATTGCATTCCTCGTCGTATCTTCTAGGTCCTTTGATGTCACAATAACATTAAAATAAGAATAAAAATTTTTAGTCAGCCAAAATTGATTGGCTAATTCGGAAGAAAATTCAAGAATGGAATATATTTCAAAGCAAGCAACTTTTTCCAACAAAGCCTACGTGGGTAATAGAAATATTTTTTAGGTGTCCCTTAAACCTTTAGACCAAAATTTTGAATTTTGTTTCGGTGGTTCTGGTTAAAATATTGAAATAGAATATTTTAATTCCGTTCTATTTCGATGTGTCGTTTCAGAATAAACATTATATAAATAAATTATATATATAATAACTAATTTTTAAAATAAAACTAATACAAATCTTAAAATTATACAATAAATTTAGTAATATTTTTCTATAATCAATACAAATCTTAAACACAAAGTATTTTTAAAATCTAATACAAATTATATATTTATTAAATAAATGATATTCTCTATTAATGTTATTATTATTATTATTATTATTATTATTTTATTTAAATTTTTTAAAAGAGGAAAAGCCCTCATCAAATCCAGTCGTTTTATTGTAAAATGACTCCAATCAAAAATCAAGCTTCATCTCCCTCACTCAAAATCAAGCTTCATCTCCCCTCCAATCAGAAAACCCGAGTCTCGCTCAAGAAACCCATCCCCATCATTTACCTCCTTCTTTCTAGTTCCTCGTGGAGAATCTAAAGGAAAAATGGCAGGAAGTTCAACGATCAGAGTTTCGTCGGCGATCGAGACTTTCTGCCTTGGAGTCCAATGATTGAAGGCTGGTCGTTGGCGATCAGAGTTCAGAGCTGCACCTTGGATGTGGAGGTGGCTCGTTGTGGGTGTGGCTTATCGTGGGGATCTTTAGCTCGTCGTGGGTGTGGCTCGACAATGGAAATGAAGTGATGAAATCGCACGGCGCCACTTTCATGAACAGGGGGTCTACTATGCGAATCGGGACTCATGAAACAAATGTAAGAACTAAGAATTAAAGGGTTTGTAGTTTGTACTTTGTACTCTGAAATCAGGACTCATGAACCAGCAAACTTCAATTTCAATCCGGAGCACATGATTCCGTCTGGAATTCGGAATTCCACCCGGAACATCAAATTCTGGCCCTGGCCAATGCGAAATACAACAGTTAACCGTTCCAGTTACTGCTTCAGAAGGGTAAATTTTGACTGTTCTGACTGGAATAACACAAAATTCAAAACTTTGCTTTAGACTCCGTCCTTTGAAAGAGTCTGTTAAAGCATAGAGACTTCCTCAAATCCAGTAATTGTGTATGTTGAATTCAAGGTTACAATTTTCATATTTACGTATAGATTTTAATGATAATAAATAAATTCAAGTTTTAAATTTAAATTGTTTGCGCATTGGAGTTAAGCACATAAAAAATAAACAAGAAAGAAAATAAGTCTATAAATAAATCTCATAGAGTAATTTTGTACATCTCTTGATAAAATTCGAAATTGGATTAAGGTTCAAAATTGATCTTTTATCATAAAGTATCAAATTACATTTTTTACATATACATGACGTCATTAAAAGTCTTGGTTTTGAAAATTATAATTTTCACATGTGCATTACATCATTAAAAGTTTTAATTTCAAAAATTGTATTTTTTACATATGCATGACATTATTAGAAATTTGAATTTTAAAGATTTGTAAAATGATTGATTGTTATTCTTGACATGTGCATGTATTGATTGAAATTTTTAAAAAAATGAATAATGTTGTCTTTGATAAATACAGAAATGAGATACTTTTATATTTTAAAAAATAAATGATATTGTCTTTGATAATTACAAAAATGAGATGTTTTTATATGAAATTTTTTAAAAAGTGAATAGTACTTTTATTTAACTTGTGAATCTTTTCAAATTTGAAAATGAAGACTCATTTATCTATAAATAACTCACTTGAGTTTTACAAAAACAACTATAAGAGCTTATACATCAATTGCTAAGTTTGGATCATTCATTCAAAGTCCTCACTCTCTTTTCTCTAAGTATTGAACCTTAATTCTTATTTATTTTGATAGAGATATAGGTTGCGTTGTATTATTCTTATTCCACTCATTAAAGAATGTATTCTCATAATCTACCAATTATCAGGTCTTGTATCAGTAAGAGTAGAGCTGCAAACGAATAGAGCTGATCGTGAACAATTTGAGATCGACTCGTAAAAACTCGACTCGAACTCGATTAATTTAATAAATGAATTGTTCGTAAATACTAATATTGGTTCGAATGTTAAACAAGCAAAATTCGTATAATCTCGACTCGATTCGATTTAGGCTCATGAACAATATTCGTATAAACCCAATTCGACTCGTTTTAAGCTCGTCACAATACTCATAATATTTATATATATATATATATATATTTTATATGCTACATATATTATTTTTGATACTTTGTATACGTAATATATGTTGTTATTTTAAGTTTATATATAAGTAAGATGTTTTTATTATTTTACAATAATAATGTATTAAGTTCATAAAAAAATTATTGAATCATATATAAAATGTTTATAAAAATAAGCAACTCTAATTGATTGCGACACTTTCTTCACTAATCCTATTTTGATTATTTTGCCATATTTAATATTATATTGAAGATAATTGAATACTTTGATATTAAATTAATAGCTTTATTATGTAATTTTTTAAATAACTTCAATGTATTAGGCATTCTTGATACCACATATATTGGAAAGTAACAATGAATCAATGTTACATTGATATTTGATAGGCTTATATTTTATTATGTGTATGTGGTTCATATCAAGTGAAACATCAAACATGTCACATGGGTATAGATAAAGCAAAGCTAAGATTACAACTTACAACTTACATTTATACGGTTAGAGTTTTTTGTTTTTTTGATTAATTTGGGGGAAGGGGGTTTGAACTCCATACTATTTTGGAAAGTTGGAGTTTTACCAATCAGGTATAAATACTTATGATATAATCATGTAATTAGGGCTGAGTAAAACTCCGACAATCCGACTCTGACCCTGACGTCGCTTCGACTCCACTCTGGCTGAGCAAAACTAGAATATAATTATATTAAATTAATGGTATAAGATAATTGTTGTTTTCAAATAATCTACTCATAATATAATAAACATATATAAAAGTATTATAAACTAATGTAATAGTTTGTAGTACTAATATATAAACACTAATATATTTCCATAAAAATATACATATATATATATAAACACTAATAAATTAAAAGTTACTAATGCAATAATTTGTAATACTAAAATATAAAAAGTTAAAAATTAATATATTAAAATATCATAATGTACGTATCATAAACTAATATAATAATGTATAATACTAATGTATAAATACTAATGTATATACACTGATATATTATAAACTACTAATGTAATAATTTGTAATACTACTATATAAAGTTATAAACACCAACTTATTCAAAATAATTTACTAATAATATAATAAAAATTTACTAAGACTAGTATATTATAAACTAATACATAAATACTACTGACTAATGTCTTATAAGTTATTTGTAACACCCAAGTCTTACTACGTAGACTCTTACGTTATTTTAGTATTTTCTTTTAAATAAAATATTATTTTATAGATTTTATAATAAAGATTATTAATATTTTATTTATGGTAAAGTGTATTTAATTTTGTAATGAGATTTTACTAGATATATTAAATAGGAGATGATTATAGTTTTATTTTAATTCACTCTTTCTCCAAAGCCCTCAGACTTTTAGAAATTAAGAAATAGCCCCAATAATTCCCCACCATTAGATTGGGTAGGTGAGAAAATATCTTCTAAATGATGATCTTAATCATCTATTTTATTTTGCTTTATGGGAATGAGAACTCATTAATTATAAGAATGTCATTTTTCCTTATAGTGTTCAGCCAAGACATAAGAAAAAACTCAAATTCATCTTTAAGTCTTTCATCCCCATCCCTCCCGTCGACTATATCAAGAGAAGACTAAAGAAAACTCTTCCAAGCTCCAAGCCGATTCTTCCTCTTCTCTTCTTATTTCTTCTCCAAGAAATCAAGACCTCATCTTCATCTTTCTAGCCATGCGAAAATCTTAAGGAAATGGGCTCACTTTATCCCTCAAGGATACGGGTTCTACACTCTCTTCTCTACCCATTTTGGTTTTGACTCAAAGCTTTGAAAGCAAGATTGAATCTTGTTTAAAATGGGTCACATTTGAAGGTAATGAAATATAGATTTCATTTCTATCTCCTTTGCTTATAGGTTTCGGTTTCTAATTGTTTCCTCACTTGTATATTTTGGTTTTAGCTTAATCAAAGCATTGGGCTGTTGTGATTCTCGGCCATAGCCTCTTTGTGCCATCTACCTCTCTTTTGGGAACATATGAAGCTTGAGGTAAAACCATAAATTTTTACCATTTCAGTTTTGGTTGGTTTTGGAAGTAAAAATGAGTCATTTGCTTGAGTTGAATGTGTTAAAATTATTATATAAATGAGCTCGAAAATGCTCTATTTTAACATTCCAAAATTATATTTAAGTGGCTGTTTTATTATGCTATAAATTGTATTTCGAAAGCAATGCCATGAGTTTAAATAGGGTTAGTTTTAGGTGTTTTAAACTTAGTGTTTTAACATTTAAATTAAAATTTCTATCATCTACTAGGGGTTTTGGTTGGTTGACCTGCTTTATATATTTTATGGGTGTATTTTAATGCTTGGTTGTTTCCCTCTAATTTTATAATATATTTAAAGTGGGTTGCGTGGGACCTCGGATAGCTAGTAGTTAAATGAGTGTTGTTTGTGTAGTATGCTATATATACCTTGTGTTAGTTAAATCAGGATATGTCTTCCTTGTTACTTAATGTTGTTTGGGTGAGTTAGTTATAATTGTTAGACTTAGGTGATTGACGTGTAAGCTATTTATTTGTTATAGGACCGTTATTGTCGAGAGATGCTCTAAAGCCCCAAAGTAAGTAGTTATGCTCATGCACACCTGCCACGTTTTTTTTAAAAAGGAACATCTCTTTTAATGCAAGTGTTTTCTTAAAGAAAATGATAAATGAACATTTATATTATGTAAGACCTTTCTTGAAAGCCCTTATTAAGTACCGTCTATCCCACCAACAACTAAAGTTGATGTATCATTTCGTAGGTGTTGCAAAGAATATACAACATTCGGACTCACTCGTGTCTCCCATAGAGATCTCATTATCCTGGAAGGTAAGATAATTACTTTATTGTTAATAGAAAACATAATTCACCAACAAGTATCCATGATGAAATTCAAAGAATTGTTTTGAAATTGAACTTTCTACTTATTTATGTGAAAAAAGATCTAGAATTGTTTTGAAAAAAGACAGGCAATAGCTTATTTAATGATTAGGTGAAGCTTATTTATGTGAATTTGCTAAAGTTCATTTCATTACTTGAATATCTGACTTACTTGAATTCCAACCCTAATTTTTTGTAAAAGTATAATTGTGCTAAATGGAGAAATATGGATAATTATAAGGAGATTTTTTGTAGTGATTCTTTTTGTACTTAGTTCTCAAAGAAATTGTATTTACTATTTATTTGTGCTATTTACTTTGTAGAGGTTATTTGGATTATATATGATGATCAAATTTTATCGATTTAGATTCTTTTAAGAGGAAAATGAAAAGTAGAATGAGTACCATGCATACTAGTCTTGATGTATTTTAAAAGGTATTTTATCACTTTAGGATCAGTCATACTTGTGCTATATACCAGTATGTGTGTTTATTTTTTCGCTTTAAAATAACCATTTATTGGACTAGCGATAAATGTTTAAACATGTTTTATTATGTGGTATATATAGTTGATTTTATTGGACAACTGATAAGAGTCTTACTGGACAAGGTTTGAAGTTTGATAGAGATTTGTAAACAAGGGTAAGTAGGCTTGTTTTTGGATATTTTGTCCAAAGTCAGATTTCTGAATGTTTATCATGGCGACTTTGATATTCTATCAATCTACCACTGCATTTTGAGATAATTTTTGGTTTAGTATTATTGAAAAGCTCTGCAGCTACTAAGCACTAAGTCATTGAATTGAGTTATATTTGTAATGGGCTATATATATAACTTGCAAATTTGAATTGTGCTATATTTGTAATGAGCTCTAAGCTTTTGAAGCTACTCAGTTTATTATTTTTGTAAGTTTGCTGAAATTTTTAATTATAATTAGTGATTTACCATTTAAAATTATAATTTATTATTTTTATTATTTTTGTAAGTTTGTCGGAAATTGTAATTTTAGTTAGTGATCTACCATTTGAAATTGTAATTTATTGTGATATGATATGATCTTAGATGTTAAAATTATTATTTTACCTATTTGTAAGTTGTAATTATATTGTGGCAAGTGATGAATCGTTGATTTATGTCTAATAAGCATTAAGAGCTCAATTTAATATATATTATCATAATTCTATTTAAAATTGATCAAGAGAAATAATCTTATTTATTTATCAAAAAAAAATAAAAAATAATCTCATATATGCTTCATCTAACCAAAAAATAAAATAAAATTGTGAATCAGATTTAAACCGAGCTCGAGTCAAGCTACTTGAGCTCGTATCAACTCGAGTATTTATTGTACTCGAGTTCGAGTTGAGTTCGATCATAATTTACGTTAGACAAGTCAAGCTCGATCAGAAATTCCTAATATTTTTCGAGCTCGAGTCGAGTTCGAGCAGATATATTTGCTAAATGAACTCTAGACCCTTTGTTTGAATTCGACTTGATTTGGTTCGTTTGCAACCCTAAATAAGAGGGTGCGTATAATCCTTGTGTGTGTAAAAAGTGTTCTACACAGGAAATAGTTGAATCATCAAGTGTAAAGTGATTGTAAGTGTAGAGGATGTTCTACACGAAATCTTTATAGTGATGTTGCTCAAATGTGTAATAGGTTTCTATCTCTATCTGAAAGAGACTGAATAATGAATTTGAGAATTTTCAAAGGGTAGCTTGAATCGAAAACGTATGTAGTATGGATGAATTTTGTTAAAATATCGAGTTTGCTTCTTATTATCCTTACTCATTATATTTTCTATTGCTTCATATTTTGTTTATATTTTATATTGTATATTTGGTTTATATGTATTAATTTTTTAATATAACCCAATTCATTTCCATCTTGTGTTAGTTATCTGGACAACAATTGATATCAGAGTAAGGACTCTGTTATAAGATTAATTATCTGTTGAGTTAAGATCATATGACTAACATTACAGCTAAATTTGCTGAGGTCAATCTAGTAGTCAACCTCTACTATTTTATGGAGACAATTATACATTCTTGTTGAACCCAAAGTTTCAAGTTTTGTGTAAATCTACACATGGATTTTGATGATAATAAATGAATTCAAAGAATAAAGGAGTCTCAAGCTCAAGTTGTCCACACAATAGAATCAAGCACATCAAGGAACCAAGCATGAGCAAGAAGGGAACAAGTTCACATTAAAGTTATAGAGTAATGTTGTAAATCTCTTAAAAATTCGAAATTAGGATTAAGGCTCAAAATTAATATTTTATCATAAAGCATTAAAATACATTTTCCATATGTGCATGAATATTTTGAAAATTAAGTTTGAAAATTTTGAAAGATGATTGATTGCCATCTTTCACATGTGCATTACATGATTAAAGGTTTTAACTTTGAAAATATTAAGATGATTGATTGTCATCTTTCACATGTGCATGTTTTATTTGAATATTTTTAAAAGTGGTGGATGCTTTTCTTGACTTATGCAAAATGTAGATGTCTTTATTTGAAAATTTTGAAAAGTAAAGTGTGCTCCTTTTGTCATATGCAAAAAGTAAAAGATTAGGTTTGAAATTTTTGAAAAGTAAAGTGTGCTCCTTTTGTCACATGCAAAAAGTAAAAAGATTAAGTTTGAAATTTTTGAAAAGTGAATTATGATGTCTTTGACATGTGAATCTTTTTAAATTTGAATATGAAGTCTCATATGCCTATAAATAGATCATTTAAGAGCTTCACATTCACAACACCAAGAGCATACAACATTCATTCAAAACTTTCATTCTCTCTTCTCTAAGCATTGAGCCTTAACCCTTGTTCATTTTGAGAGATATAGTTTGTACCGTATTTTTTTTATTTCATTCATTGAGGAGCGTTTTTGATAGCCTACCCACTATCAATTCTTGTATCAGTAAAAGGGTGTGTATAACCCTTGTGGGTATAGAAAGTGTTCTACACAGGGAATAGTTGAATCACCACGTGTAAGGTGATTGCAAGTGTAGAGGGTGTTCTATATGGATCCTTTGTAGCGGTGTTGTTCAAAGGTGTAATAGATTTCTATCTCCACCTGAAGGAGATTGAATAGTGAATTCGGGAATCCTCAAGGGGTAGCTTGAGGCGAAGACGTAGGCAGTGGGGCCGAACCTCATTAACAAACTGAATTTGCTTCTTTCTTACTCTTACTTTTTATATTTATTGCTGTTTCATATTTTGTTTATATTTTATATTGTATATTTGATTTATAACTATTATTTTTTTTAAATACAACTCAATTCACCCCCCTCTTGTGTTAGTCATCTAGGCAACAATTCTGAAAAACTAAAATGAGAATATTTCTGCAATCTCAAGGTCGAGAATATTAGAAATGCATTGTAAATAAGTCTTATATCCCCAAAAAAATTGTTTATGAAGTAAATGTCAAAAAGGAAGATGAAAAGTTTGATCGTGAAGACGAGAGACTTTATACAATGAATGTAATAGTCATGAATTTTCTATATAATACTCTCAATGACAATGAATTTAACAGAATAATGACTTGCAGGATAATAAAGAAAATCTGAGACAACTTAAAAGTAACTTACGAAGGAATTTCGCAAGTCAAAGAACTAAGAATTTATAGTCTTACGCATGAATATGAAATGTTCAAAATGAATGATGATGAATCTATTTCTTCTATGTAAACTCATTTTACAAACATTATAAACAGTTTGACAATTCTTGGTAAAGTTTATTCCAGCTTGGAGATAGTAAAAGAAAATTCTCAACTCTCTGTCAAAATGTTGTGAATCAAAAGTGATGGCAATTCTTGAAGTTAGAGATATTAAAAAACTCGAAATAAATGAACTCATTAGGTCACTTATTACCCATGAGTACACATTAAAATAAGGAGAAGAAGAAAAGCAAAAGAATAGATTGGTACTCAAAGTTGTTCCCCATGAAAATAAAATCGATGAAGATGAGGAAAACGATAACAAGGATGAAATAATTGCAATGATCACAAAAAGATTTAAGAGATTCTTAAGAAATAAAACTCCTCCAAGGAAATTTTTCAAAAAGTCTTCCAACAAATATAAGGTAAAAATGACTCATTAATTTGTTATAAATGTAAAAAGCCTGAACATATCAAGATAGATTGTCCCCTACTAAAGAAAGATCGATACAAAGACAATAAAGCAATTAAAACTATATGGAATGATAATTCAAGTAATTTAGACAGCGACGTAAACAATGAAGAATTTGTAAATTTTTGTCTTATGGCTAAAAATAATTTCGAGGTAATAATTTTTGAAAATATTGAAAATCTTTCTTATGAAAAGCTGCAAAATATTTTGAAAAAAGGTATATAAGGAATTCGAAAAATTGGGTATCAAATATATCGCTTTGAAAAAGAAAAATTCTTCTTTAAAAATCTAGCATTTACAATTATTATGCTGAATCTGATTAACTTTCACAAATTTCTTTACTTTCGGTGGTCCAGTTCATTTCTTTTTACTATAATAGTGCATTTTTTTTTTCAACTTATTTATTCACAAAATTAATAGAATAATATCTTTATTGTTTCAGCTTTGCCTTCCATGAACTACTTTATTTTCCAAATTATTCACATTTCATTTATCTTTGATGGCATTATAATGCATTTGGAATGGATCATATTGAGGTAACAATGAGTTCAACTTAACAACGAATGACTCCTCTACTTTCATTCCAGGGTTCATAATTTGGCAACAACATTTGTCACATAATACTTTGAGTTAGACACTTATGAATCGTAATTAAAATTTAAACAATTATGAATGAAATAGTAGTGTTATCAAGACCCTCATTTGGGAGTAGATCTTAATACACAAAGTATTCATTCTGGTATTAAATTCTGTAGATGAACTAGCTGTATTATCAGAATTTTCTTTGGGACTAAACTGTGATATACAAAGTGGTCTCTCCAACCGTACTTTTATGGATGAACTTGTAGTGTCATCAAGACCCTAATATGAGAGTAGATCTTGACACACAATGTGTTCTCTTCAACCTTACTTTTGATGGATAAACTAGCAGTGTCATCAAAATTCTCATTTGAGAGTAGATCTTGACACACAAAGTGTTCCCTCCATCATATCCACTTTATTATAGGTTTAATGATTTATCACTAAAATTAAGAAAATCTTGTATCTTTAAGCGACCAATCTTGATTTTGATGCAAAATATTTGTCCCATATTAGATATACATGGCATGATAATAAGAGCCAAATAGTCAATTCATACAATAATAGCATGCATATAACATTTTCATCTATGTAAATATCAATCATAAACTTTAATCGAATTTTATTGCATGTATGAATAGTACTTACCAAATAAGTTTTCAGGAAATATTAATCTTATCTAGACAAAATTTCAAGGTTTCAAAGAAATTGGAGGGTCACATTAGACACACTTAAGTACCAATCTCCTAGACATAACCACCTTAGTTTGTATGCATCCACACTCCCACAGCAAAAGTTCATAAAATTTTTCATATCCAAATAATTTTTGATCTCACAAGAAAATCACAATAAATAACATGTATATGAAATTTTATAAACTTTTCATACATGTAAGTAACAATAATAACATATATATAAAATTTAATAAACTTTTTATACATGTAAGTAACAATAATAATTGCATGTATATAAAATTTAATAAACTTTTTATACATGTAAATAATAATAATAACATGTATATGAAATTTAAATACATGCATATACTAATAAATATGCATATAAGAGAGAATAATAAAACAAAACCTTTATTTTAATAAAAAAATTATAAAAATATATATATAATAAAATGATCTGATCGGTCTAGGTCTGAATCGGACCAGATTAATAGACCAATTCTGTGAACTGGATGGAACTCAATTCTGTGAACTGGATGGAATCCAGTTTCTTTAAATGGGTCAACCACTTTTTTTTTTTTTTTTTCTTTCTGTTATTGGGCTCATTCAGCCTACTTTTATTTTCTCTCTTAAACTGAGCTATAGCCCATGGCCCATTCCAAATAACCCATATATTAGGAATGGAAAACATGAAATCCTAATATTCATCTTCTTCAAGCTTTAGTATAGCTGTCGCCCTATTCAAGCTTTCGCCGCAACCAAGGACATCGCCGGCGAGGAGAGGATGACATTGATCTCCATCTACCTCCTATCGCCGACCTTCAGGTCATGTTCTCGTCCCTCATTTTTTATTTTTGTTTACTGTTATAGGAATAAACAACCGTGACCAGAAGGCTTGAGAGCCCCTGTCGCAGTTACAAAGATGCCGGCAAGGAGTTTCTCAGCGTCCTCTCAATTCGACCTCCCCTTCAGCCGATTGGAATCTTAATGGGCTGGGGCGACACCCATTCATGACTTCACACTTACTATGTTGCCTAGCCACCACTTTTACACCGTTAGCGTGTTCAGCCACCGGCTACCATACCAACGCCAGCAGTTACCCAATAGCTCACTGTTACCAAGCTCTTTTCATAGATCCCAGAGGCTCATGATAGCTCACAGTTACAGAACCACTCAACACTCTTTCTAAGATTTTTTTTTTTAATTTAGTAATTAAGAGTATATTTTAATTTTTAATTTTTTAATTTTTAATTTTTTTTTAAATATTTAAAAATGATAAGAAAAATAGATGAATAAAAAAATAAAAAAACAAAAATTTTCTTTTACACAGACGGGATCCAAGTTGGGATCCCGCATATATAAGCGTAGAAGGACTCAAATTAAAATAGTAAAAACTAATAATAAAAAATTAAATAATATTAGCTAATATTAAATAATATGTGGTGATTAGATCAATCCACTATTCAAACACAACTTTATTTATTTGCATTACGTTAGGGATGGGGGTTCGAACCTGAGTTTGCCAATTGAAGAATCAACACAGCTTTAAAGTTACAAACAGAAAATTAAACACAGTTAAAATTATAATACCTATTAGATATTTAATAGAAACTATGATTTGTGCATGTCTAGAGTATGCAATTAGCATCGCAATCTATTTTAAAAAAATTGAGATCACCTAAATAATTTATTTTTTCATAGTTTGTATTACTTTAAAAAAAGAAAAAAAAAACGACATGAGACTCGCACATTCTAAACTAATATCTAGCATTATTTCATTTAATATTCACTAAAAAATTATTTATAATAATAATGGTAAATTATATATATGCACTTTGACTTTATATG
Source organism: Platycarya longipes (assembly GCA_036559045.1). NCBI lineage: Eukaryota > Viridiplantae > Streptophyta > Magnoliopsida > Fagales > Juglandaceae > Platycarya > Platycarya longipes. The sequence continues at coordinate 40,835,102 of CM071797.1, forward strand.
TTTGTTGTTTATTTATTAGGCGTTGGCGTTGAAATAAAAAACTATATGTTAGGAAGCTGCTGGATGAGAGATCGACGGGAGGAGGATCGCCAGATCTAGGGTTCGTATGGGAGCTCGAAGACACGAAGTAAAGCTGAAGTGGTCGAACTGGGCACTTGTGTCCGGTAGTTTGAAGTTAAATGTGGATTCTGAACGCACCGTTTAAGGGAAGGGGCTTAAGTGATTCAAGTGGGCCGTGGGTTTGAAGCGGAATGGCTGGGCCTTTGACCGTTGTTATGTTTTGGGTTTAAATAAATTGTAAACGAACCGTTTAGTGTGTTTAAACGGTGAGTTTCATAGTGATTTTAGAAGTAATTCGTAGGAGACTTTTTAGGAAGTTTCTATTGTGTTTCTGTTAAGTCCCATGCCAGAGCCGTGGGACAATTTATTCTGGAGCATTTGTTTTGTAAGCCTTGGCTCCTATGGAGGAATTAGAGACTTCGAATCCCCTAAATCGTAAATGCATTTGAGATATTTTTATCAGTTTACGTGTGAATTTTTTTGCTGTCTTATTCTTAATAGTGCTGTGTTACTATTCGTCTGTGAGCATCTTAATGCTATATTCACTAAACTCTCCACCGATACTTAAATAACCAGAAAATGACCAAAAGAACGAATAGAATTAAAAACTTGATATGAATCCCTTTGCTTAAGATTTTTGTTAAAAGAAGAAAAAAAACTATTTATAAATATGTTGTATCATATAAGAGTTTGTTTGGTTTAGATTTAAAGATGAGATAAAATAAGATGGTTTTAGATAAATAAAAAAGTTGAATAAAATATTATTAGATCAATTTTATTTTTTAATATTATTATTATTTTAAAATTTAAAAATATTGAATTGTTTATTATATTTTTTATAAATATTTAAAAAAATTATAATAATAAAAAGAGATAAAACACTTTGTGAATCTGAAGACTTTTTTTAAAGGATGGTGTTACTCCTACTGTCCAGGGGAAGTCGTCCACCACGCGAGACTTATCGAATAGGCAAATTTTCTTTTGCTTATTTTGTATTTTTTTTCAAATATTTTTTTAAACTCTTTTAAAAAATTTATAAGAATAATAAATTTATTGAAAAATATTTACTTAATTATTAAATAAAAAAAATTGAATCGGTGACCATATGGAAGAAGCATTTTCCTTTTTCAAACTCTTCATCATAGACACCGATCAATCACGCTCACTCTTCTTTTACCACTCTTTTATTTTTTCATTTTACAAATATAAAATTATTAATTTGTCTTTATCATTCAGCATCTTTTCAACAAATATACCACTCTTTTATCTTCTTTTTTTATTATTATAACAATACCTATCTTTTCAATAAAATGATTTGTTTTCAAAATAATGTTATATACAAATGTTAAGTGTATAAGTCTCACACATGTTTTTTAGTAAAATAAAACAGATTTTATCATTAAAAAAGTGATACTTTCATTCTTTTTTTCATGGCCGTGGTACTCTTTTTATTTATTTATTTATTTATTTATTTATAAAAGAACTGCCAAAAATATGAATAAATATCGAAATAAAAATGATAAAATTTAAGTTTTTCATCCCATAAATCGGAATTCTGGCTCTCACCAAATCGACATTAATGAAAGAAGATGACGAAGTCGAAAACTACCAATAGGAAAAGCTGAACATATAATATATACCAAAAAGGTTTGTTATAGTAAGTGAAGTTGATAGACTAAACTAATGAATGATGTATACTTGAAAGCCAACATTATATATATATATATACACACACACACAAATTTTATTCCTTTTTTAATTAAAAAAAAGTTAAATAATAAAATAAATAAAGTTGGTGGCCCCAAGAAACGTCTATGAGACAATGATCGACAAACATATAAACCCCGCCATAAGCAAGTAATAGCTGTCCCCAGAATCCATAATAATGGATTCTCCTTTTGAGGTTCTTGCGTTAAAAAGCAAGTTAATCTCTTATAAATTATAAACTAATCAATCCAAATCTTTGTTTTTAAATGGTTTAAATTATGGTGTGTCAGAAATTAGCTATATCCTATTCCCACATAATTATCACGAAACAGACAATGTTGCATAGAAACGGGAAACAAGAAGCAAGAAGCAAGAAACAAGAAACAAGAAACAAGAAAAGGAAAGAAACTACGAGAAAATTGATCAGTCTGAAAGATGAAGAAAGCTTTTTATTTTTATTTTTATTTTGGGTGACGTTGGGGCGATCCAACTGCTTTTAGTGTCAACAATAGCCTTCTATTGTATCTCTATAAAATATAATAAAAAAATTTAAAAAATATAATAAAAACACGACAAAGAAATAAAATTTAGAAAATATAATAAAAAAATATAATAAAATAAATAAAAATAAAATAAAAATGATTTTATTGGAGGCGTTCGGCCTCAGTCAGCCCCTGTCGCAACCGGCAGTAGTGGGCAACACTGCCCATACTACTATCGGGACCGGTTCCCTTCAGCGACCTAATTTCTGTGACGGCGATGTCGACTCTCGACGACTTCCCACTTAAATAATTATTTAAGACCTTCTAAAAAATAATCTTAAAAAAATTTAAAATAGAATTTCTTAAAAAGAAAATTATATCTAATTAAAAATATTTAATTAATTCAATAAGAGAATATAAAAAATATCAAATAGATATTAAATATGATATTATTAATTAAAATATTAGTTGAGAAGGTAGTATAAAATTTTAAGTAATAATTTATTTGTCAAATGATAAGAATAATTTTTAAATAAAATTTTAATGTAAAAAAAAAAAAGTTTATTTAATTTTACTTTAAAAAAATACCTCAATCAAAATTTTAATCTTAGGCTTCTTAACCTGTTAAGCCGATTTTAAAAGATAGTTACATGTTCAAGAGTGATCCAATTCTAATTTTATTAATTATTTTATTATAACTAAATAAATTTGTTAAAATAAATTTATTCTTATCGTTAACAATTATTCTTCTCGCAAATAATCTTTTACAAATATCTATTTTTCGCTCCCAAGCCAATCAATGATCGCCTCTAGATTCCTAGAATGTAAAACACCTGGAATCAAATCAAGCCTGCATGAGAAAAAGTCAAAAGAAGATAGAAATTGAAATGGCCGGTTTGGTACTAGTCGTTGTTTTTTCAAGTGACGTGTGAGGATGTGTGAGCTTTACAGATTTAAAGCAAAGTGATCTTCACGAGAACAATACGTACTAATTAATTGTGATCTGTACAAGGAAATACAGCGTGCGGCGTGCGTGCGTTTTTGCGAGGAATGGCGAAGGAATTAATTCGATTCTTTGAGTTGAACACCGGGGCCAAGATGCCTTCCGTTGGCCTCGGAACCTGGGACTCCGACGCTGTTGTCGCCGCCGTCACCACCGCCATTAACGTACGTTGTGCTAGCTAGCCATGCAGCTTCTGAAATTAAAATTTATTTTTGTTAATTTTATAGCAAACAATACTGCGTTCGCCCCAGATTATTACGTTTGTTTTATATGGTAAGGACATGTCGTTTTTGAATTCTACAATAGGAGGGAGATGATAAAATTTAGGACGATGAATTCATGTTTCTTCAAGTATATATATGTATACGTCGTGAAGCACTTGAAAACATGGTGTCTGATGGCAGGTCGGATATCGACACATTGATTGTGCTCAACTTTATGGCAACGAGAAGGAGGTAATTAATATATATGTGTGTGTGTGTGTGTGTTTGTTTAATGGGGAGCTCATATGTAATTAGGACACGATGAATGAAAATTGTTAAAAAGGAAAAAGAAAACTGGTTTGGTGTAGATTGGGTCTGCTTTGAAGAAGCTGTTTAATGATGGTGTAGTGAAGCGTGAGGACTTATGGATCACGTCCAAGCTCTGGTTTTTTCTGATCATAACTCTACTCATTTGTCTTGAATCTTTACTAATAATTGGGTAATATATATAAATTCAATCTTTGTTTAATTTGCAGGTGTACGGATCATGCTCCAGAAGATGTACCAAAGGCATTTGATAAAACTCTGCAGGATTTGCAGCTTGACTATGTGGATCTCTATCTAGTATGTAAAACCCATAAACTGAGGAGCTCTAAGTTTAACATGATTTGAAGTTTCTTTTTCTGAGAAAATAATATTGATTAAAACACAGTCTCAGTTACTAAAAAGTGTGCAAATTTCATTAATAGATACACTGGCCAGTTGGGATGAAAAAGGGGTCAGTTGGATTTAACTCTGAAAACCTTACACTTCTAGACATACCAAGCACATGGAAAGCAATGGAGGCGCTATATGATTCTGGCAAGGCTCGAGCCATTGGAGTAAGCAATTTCTCGACAAAAAAGCTGGAGGATTTGTTGGAGGTGGTTAGAGTGCCTCCTGCTGTCAACCAAGTGGAGTGTCACCCTCTCTGGCAGCAGCCAAAGTTGCATGCCTTTTGTAAATCTAAAGGAATTCACCTATCTGTGAGTGTTCAGATATAGATTGGTGAATATTGCAAAAGAAACACAATCTTTTCGAGCAAATCAACCCTTTCTTTGTTTTCTGGTAATTACTTAAGTTTTCAGCTTTTTTCTCATTTCAGGGTTATTCACCATTGGGTTGCCCCGCTATGAGGATTGTCAAAAAGGAGGTCCTTAAAAACCCAATTCTCCTTTGGGTTGCAGAAAAACTGGGGAAGACTCCTGCACAAGTGGCTATTCGTTGGGGGCTGCAAATGGGTCACAGTGTACTGCCTAAGAGCTCAAATGAGAAAAGGATCAAGGAAAATTTTGACGTTTTTGGCTGGTCTATACCTGATGATTTGTTTGCAGAGTTCTCTGACATTGAGCAGGCATGTAGTTTATCCCTATTCTTGTACATGTGCATTGCTAATTTGCTCCCCCTATACATCAGTGCATAGGCCTTCCCTCTCAAAATATCCTTCTAACTATTGACATTCACAGATGAAATGAGTTAAATTGGGATTAAAATTAAAAGTTGAATAAAATATTATTGAAATATGATTTTTTGATATTATTTTTATTTTGAAATTTAAAGAGACTGAATTATTTATTTTATTTTGTGTAAAAAATTTAAAAATTTGTAATCATTAGATAAAATGAGATAAGCTGAGAGGAATTATGAAAACAAACTAGGCAGGTTTTACGAAATTATTGTACATTAACTTTTGGGTATTAATCTTGCAGGATAGGATAATTAAGGGCACTCTATTTGTTCATGAGACCTTCGGTGCCTATAGGACCATTGAAGAACTGTGGGACGGGGAGCAGTGAGCAGATCTGATTTTTAAAGCATTATGGTTTTGCCTATCATGCATGCTGGATTACATATTCCCTGGTAGTAAATAGTTTCTTCTTCAAAAGTTTAAAGTAAATAAAAACTGAGGGCATTTGCTGACATGTTAATAAATATATTGCAGAGGGGTGAACTGTAAGAAGTTGAAATACCTCTGTGTTGGATATTGTTTTGAGTTGCATTCAAAAGCAATGAAACATGGATTTGGTGACTCCTCTGAAAATTAGAAAACCTATCTTTAGAATACTGCGATATTCAACCTTCTTTCGGGTATTCAAATGGAAGTAGATTAGTTATAAACAAATTCAGAAATCTTCATCAAATTGCTTGATCAAATGGAATGGTCAAATTGCTGGGAGATAAACACATTCTTTGAGTTATGTAAAATCGTCCTGTTTGGTTTCACTGATGATCTCAACTCATCTTATTCAATCTTATCTTTGCATACTAAATATGAATGTGACAAACAAATCTTAAGACAAAATTACCTTTGCAAAGTAATCATCTCCTACTACGTATTATATATATTTTAAAATTTTATTTTATTTATGTTAAACTAATTAAATTGTTTTACTTATTATTCATATGCTATATATTTATTATAGGACGAAAGAAAAAATATATATAATATGTGGTGCGCGAGAATAATTGAAATGCTAGGTAAAATTATTAGTGTGCCATCAGCCATGGAAGAGACGTTTTCAGCATGAAGTTTAATTTTTAAAGTTTTTGGACTAGTCAAGATCAATGTTTTATCAAAATAACAGCTGGTATGAAACTCATACTTGTTCTGTATTAGACAATCGATTGGTACGATATATTTCAATTGTACCAATCAGTACAGTATAAAATTAAAAAATATGATAACAATATATCAAATTTAGCTGAAAGTCATTTACACTGCACTGATCTTGCACATCAAACATTTAGATTATCTTTATATGTTGAGATGAGTTTAATAGTGGTAGATCATAATATTTTTAAATTATACTGAGATGGATTAATTTTTCTTAAATTGAGAAGAGTTTAATATTTTAAATTGAAATATATGAAATAAAGTAAGATAATTTAACTTTTTAACAAAAAATAAAATAAAATTATTTCTAATAATTACTTTGAGATGAGTTATATAATTATTTTAGATTGAAAAAATCTTGAGAGCAGTTATTATCTAGTTTAAATAAATTGATCATTTTAAAAAAAAAAAAATTGATCAATTTTTTTTAAAAAAAAATAAATTGATGAATTTCTCCTTTCTCATGCTTTATTGTAGAGCAATCACCTCATATACAATCAATGCTGTCAAATAATGGTTGTTCTATAGCAAATCTCTTTTAGATTTTGTTTTAAGTTCGACTCATGAACTCGAAATCTTCGTCGACGTGATGATGCTCTCTCTCTCTCTGTGAGAGTTTCCCCTAAGCTTTCCTTGGAACGCTTAGATCCTCCTCTTACCACCTGCGAGAACCCTCCTCCTCACACTCATCGTCCCTAACTCCTAACCAATACCCATCGAAATCACAACATGAAGGAAGATCTGATTAATCTCTCTGAAGGTTTAAAACTTACTGAGTCCAAAAGAGATGAAATATCTCTGTCTGAAGAAGAAACACAACGTTATATGACAGCTAATAAACTCTGTTTAGAGGTAATGGTGGTCGCCGAAAAAAAAGTAAATAAAGGGGCTTTCAAAAACACAATGGCAAAAGCTTGGAAGCTCGACAATAGGGTCACCATTAAGGACATCGCAAAAAACAAATTCCTAGTAGAATTCCAGACAATTGAAGAGAAGAATCAGGTGAACCAAGGCCGACCTTGGTCTTTTGACAAACACCTGGTGTGCATTCAAGACTGTGAGGATCATGTGGCGCCTAAGGAACTACTTTTCGCCCTTGAACCATTTTGGATGCAATTCCATGACATCCCATTCGCAGGTTTAAAAAGAAAAATAGGAAAAAAGCTTGGGGATTCAATCGGTAAAGTTATATTTATGGACGTAGACTCAAACGGCAGAGCATGGGGTAGTTACCTCTGTGCAAAAATACTCATAGACATCACGAAACCACTGCCTAGGGGCCGGATTCTCAACCTTGACGGCAATTGGAGGTGGATCAATTACAAATACGAATGATTGCCCATTTTTTGCTTCCACTGTGGAATAATCCGGCACCCGGTCTCAAGCTGTCCCCAAGCTCTAGTCGATGGTAGAACCAGCAACACTCAAAACCTCTAATATGGATCGTGGATGAGAGCAGGCGTACCAAGCAAAGCGGCGGCAACGCCTGTCTCGTCGAGTAGCATGCCACCAAATCCCTCCATCAGAAAACAAGCCTCCACCGAAGAACACTCAGCTAAAGGGGGAGGATCCCACTCGGGACTAGCTGGAGACCAAGAATCGATGGTCCACCCATTTACCCGGTCTGAAACAGAGGTTGGATAGGACTCATTTGATAGAGCCGTTGGAGACACGATGGCACAGACCACGTCGTCCATCACTCACGTTTTCTCTAACCCGGAAAGCAAAGCAACCCCACTTTCAAATAAAAGTACACAGCTGTCGGGGAAAGGCTCAGAACCCTTCTTGGGGAAATCAAAACATGATGTCCATCCCCTGAGAAGGAGGAAGGAGACGATTAGGAGATGCTTTATGCCAACGCTCTCCTCCAGGTAAGTTCCCAGCCACCTGCCAAAAGTCCTTCCATTGCTAATAATAAATCCAATGCTGCCTCATGGAAACGCAGGGCCAAGGGAAAAGTCATGGGTTTCCCCAAACCCCTCATGCAGTCCCTTTCAAAGTTGGGTCTTAAAAAACCCAACAAGAAACGCCCCAATAGTCCTAATGAAAATATTATCAAAAGTTCCAAAAAATTCAAGCAAAATGATTTGGCAGAGGCTGTGTCACAGTCCTGCCATACCCCATGAAAACACTTAACTGGAATTGTCGGGGGTTGGGGGAACCCTCAGCAGTTCGTGAACTCCACCTTTTGGTGAGAGAAAAATTTCCGAACCTTGTTTTTATGATGGAAACTAAATGTAGAAGAGAAAAAATAGAAGGTATTCGGAATAAACTTGGTTTTAATTGTAGTTTTATAGTTGATTGTATCAGCAAGAGTGGTGGGCTTGCAGCCCTCTGGTCCAGTAAGTCTAAAATTTTGAGTTGTTATCTTTCTCTCTTAGACATATTTCGATTAAATTTCACATTGGTGTTGCTAATGATCATGGTCAAGTAATTGGTTTCTATGGTCATACTGTGACTACTAAGAGGAAGGAAGGCTGGAGTTTACTTAAAATTCTCAAGCCTGACCCCAACACCCCCTAGCTATGTATGGGCGACTTCAATGAGATTATCACGCAAGACGAAACTACTAGTGTTTGGCCCAAGCCCCCAAGACATATGGAAGATTTCCAAGACACCTTGGTGGATTGCAACCTCGGAAACCTTGGATATAAGGGAAGCAAGTTTACATGGTACAACAACAGGTCCGGCCCGAAGTTACAAAGTAAAGACTGGACAGAGTATTGTCCAACAATGCTTAAAATAATCTTTTTCCTATGAACCTGGTTCATGTGTTGCTAGTACAACGTTTTGATCACTTCTCTTTCTTCACTGATAGCAATTCTTCTCAGTCGAGACCCCAATATTCGAGGAGTATTTTTAGATTTGAGGCTGCCTATTCCAAGCATCCTAAGTGCATCAAGGTGATAAAAAAAGCCTGGAATGGGGCACTTTCAACGGGACCACATACTGAGATCACCAGAAGAGATATTGAAAGTTACGGCTATCAATTAAAAGAGTGATATCAACAAGAAAGGAAAGCTAAAAAATACCGTCTTCAAGCAAAAAGGGAAGAGTTACGGATCTTCCAAACTGGTGAATCAAATCACAACTCAAGAACTATACAATTGTTACAGAGGGAACTGGATGCAACTCTGGAAGAAGAAGAAACAGTGTGGAAGAGAGCAAAGCAGAGATGGTTACATGAGGGAGACTGGAACACCACTTATTTTCATAAATGTGCCACACAACAAAAACAGCGGAACACTATCAGTAAAATCAATGATGAAATGGGACACGTCTGCCACTCACCTGAAGACATTGGTCAAATATTCCAAGATTTCTACAACCAGTTGTTTAGGACCACTCACCCCACAGGCCTAGACCACTACCTGACGGATATCTCCCCTGCTGTTATCTCAGAGATGAATAGAGACCTAACCAAGGAGTATACTAGAAAGGAAGTAGAAGTCGTAATCAATAGTATGAATCCACTTGGCTGCCCAGGTCCTGACGGGTTGCCTGCCATATTCTACCAAGACCATTGGGACATCGTAGGTCAATAGGTTTCTGCAACAGTCCTAGAGCTTCTAAGTGCCAAATCAGAGTTCAAAGGTATCAACCAAATATTCATTTCCTTGATCCCAAAGAAAAACGCCCCTCTCTTGGTGTCAGACTACAGACCCATTAGCTTCTGCAATGTGATCTACAAGATTGTAGCCAAAGTGATCTCCAACAGGCTAAAAAAAATCCTTCCCCAATTGATAGCCCCCACACAAAGTACCTTTGTACCAGGCACACTCATACTAGACAATATTTTGGTGGCATACGAACTCCTGCACTCAATGCAAAACGGGCTCAAAAGCAAAAATGAAGGTTACATGGTTGTGAAACTGGACATGAGTAAGGCCTATGACAGAGTAGAATGGAGCTTCCTAAGAGTGACAATGACAAAAATGGATTTTGATACAAGAGTGATCCAACTTATTATGAATTGCGTGGAGACAGTCTCGTATTCCATCCTCATCAACGGGAAACCCCAAGCTCCCTTTCAACCTTCCAGAGGCATTAGACAGGGAAACCCCCTCTCCCCTTATCTCTTTATTATATACTCTGAAATCCTCAGTCAAACTCTATGTAAAGTAGAGGATGAAGGATTGATTTCTAATTTTCCCGTTTCGAAAAATTCCTTATCTATCAATCATTTATTTTTTGCTGACGATAGTTTGGTTTTTTGCAAGGCAAACTCAGCTGAAAGGAACAGGCTTCATGGTATACTGAGTGAGTATGAATAGGCGTCAGGGCAACGACTCAACATGGAAAAAACATCCATCATATTCAACAAGAATACAAAAGTGGAAAGACAACAAACCATTCTGGCCATAGCAGGGATTAGAGCCACGGGCCCCTTTGAAAAGTGTCTAGGCCTTCCCCCCTTTATTAGTCGCCATCGTGCAAGGGCTTTCAACCCCATTTTGGCTAGGATCAAGACCCAGATAAGCAACTGGAAAACTAATTTCTTGTCTCATATTGGGAAAGAGATCCTCCTCAAAGCCGTCATACAAGCTATTCCCACCTACAGTATGAGAATTTTCAAAATCCCAAAAGGCATCCTTAGGAGTATCAATAAGCTAATGCAAGATTTCTGGTGGGAGCAAAAGGAAAAGAAATCCAAGATACACTGGCTTAGCTGGAAACGTATGGGGGTAGGAAAACAATACGGAGGCTTGGGTTTCAGAGACCTTGAGGCTTTCAATCTAGCCCTTTAGCCAAACAAGAATGTCGTCTGCTACAATCACCCTCTTCTCTCGTGGCAGGAGTGCTACAAGCAAAGTACTACAAAGGAAAAGACTTTATGGGTGCGGAACTAAAGAAAGGAGACTCCTTTATTTGGCAGAGCATTATGGCGGCAAAACTTCTACTCCGTGAAGGGCTTCTTTGGAAAATAGGGAATGGGAAATCAGTTAGCATATGGTAAGACAAATGGGTTCCAATCCATTCCACCTACAAGATTCAATCCCCCCTTCAATCCTATCTCCGGAAGCCAAAGTGGCATCCCTCAACGACCCGGACTCCAAATCGTGGAATATTCAGCTTGTCCAGGAACTTTTTAGCATGGAGGAATCAGCTGTAATCCTACAGTGCGCGATTAGCCCTTATGACAGCACTGATCAGCTTGCTTGGAGATGCACATCAGACGGCAAATTCTCAGTGAAATCGGCATACCATCTTCAGGGTGATATTAACAATAATCGAATAGGCCAACCATCCGAGCCTCCAAAGGATCTTGGAATCTAGGCAAATATCTGGAAGCTAAAATTACCCCACGAAATTCGCACTTTCCTCTAGCGTGCAGTGAAAGATTTATTACCTACCAGAGTCAATCTGTTCAAAAGAAAAATCATCAAGTCACCCGAGTGCCCTATTTGCTATCAACAGGATGAAACTCCCTTTCACATTTTTTGGTCCTGCCCAGCAACTCAAGATGTGTGGAGCATCTGCTCCAGAAAACTCCAAAAACTCTCCATACAAGAAGGAGCATTTACTGACTTAGTTTCTTTTTTTCTTTCCACAGGTAATGAATCCATTATGGCAGAAGCGGTGTACGTCTTCAAACATCTCTGGAAAAGGAGGAACATGACAATCTTTGAGTCTCTCTTCCACTTCCCAAAGCAGCTGGTTCAACAAGTGCAAGCAAGCTTAGCAGATCTAGAAATCTACTTGGCAGACACCAAAATCTTCAAGGCCAAGAGACAACAGGTTGAGACTCCTCCACTATGGACCAAACCCCCACCGGACCATGTCAAGGCTAATTGGGATGCAACGATAGACAAAACAAATTGCAAGATTGGTCTAGGCGTGATAGTTAGAGATTCTGATGGAATGGTACTAGGTACCCTCCAAGCCTCCCGGGCCCTTTATCCTGATCCCCTCATAGGGAAAGCTGTAGCGGTAACACAAGCTATCTCTTTTTACTTGGATATAGGTATGAGATCAAATGTGATTTTGGAAGGGGATTCTCGACTTGTCATTGACGGTTTAAACATCACAGATGATAGTTGGAGCACAGCTAGTCTTATCATTCGAGATGCTAGACTCCTAGCTAGGAACTTTAGAACCTACTCTATTGTCCATACTCCAAGATTAGCAAACACGGCGGCCTATGTTTTGTCCCAAACTGCTTTAAATCTTGATGAAGAATGTATTTGCTTAGAATCATTTTCACCTTGTATCAACTCTTTTGTTTAGTTTAATGAATTCTTGAGGTTTCTTTCAAAAAAGTTCGACTCGTGAAGCCGTAACGATGTTACTGAACTTTGAAACCACCGGCAAAAATTCAACCATAGTTTAGATTCAAACTCATTTTATTTTATCACAAGTTTATTATTACAATTTTATCATTTTCTTACACAAAATTTAATAAATAATAAAAAAAATTTAAATTCAAAAATAATAAAAATTTCAAAAAAAATATTTTATTTAATTTTATTTATCTTTTATTTAAATTCATTTTATAATATTTTATTTCATTTCTAAATCCAAATATGACAATCTCATCGCCACATGATCTCGCCACGTAGCAGGGAAGGACCAGTGCTTGCTCCGGCCTTCTCTAATGAAAGACCGGAGTTTCACACGGTCTCCCTTACTCCCTACCCTGTGTCCTTCCATGTTAGTATCAGCTTTGTGTGGACATACAAATCGAGGAGGTCTGAAAATGGCGGACGGAATTCGCTTCTTTCAATTGAACACCGGCGCCAAGATCCCTTCTGTAGGGATGGGGACATGGCGGGCGGACGCTGGACGCGTCGGCGCAGCCTTGACCACTGCCGTTAAGGTCTTCTTTTTACACCTTTATAAATGAACTAGCGGCCGCATGCCATCACGTTTCTAGTTTATGAGAAAAATGACGATGATTATGATGGTAGTGAATTTTTTGTGCTCTTAAGAGTAATGGATATTTTCGGTATATAATTTATAAGAAAGGTGAAAAAAACCCGTGCTTTAGTGAACTGAGTGCCTTGAGAAGTAGAGTAACTTTACGATTTCTTATGAAACTTCTCAAAATCTCTGATATGTTCCCTTTCCCCATCAATTATTTAAGTTCGAGTCATATATTTGACGAGGTTTTGCTTTCTTTAATTTTATTGTTGCTTGTCCGTTTCATGCACTATTCAACGATAAAGCTTCTGAGATTCCTCGGGTGGTATAGGGATTCTACCCATGTTTTGGCTTTGGATTTGAAACTTGTGTGAATCCAGCGTGTTACTTTGAAAATCAGATAAATACTGAAAAGTTGACAAGGCCGAAGCCAAATTTATCTACTTTAGGCTAACAATAGCAGCACTCTGCTTCAAAGAAAAGTACCTAAGGAAATACAATGGTAGTCACTAAGCATAATTCTGGTCCGAGATCAAATTCTCAATCCCTTTTTAGCCCATTACCCCTTCGGTTGGTATGAGATGTGGCAGTCCGACCTTGGTGCTTTTAGCAACCCCATTACGACCCCCATCAGGGTTTTTTGCTTCTAAAACGACTTCGAACATGTGTATCTAGTTGCATAGAAAATGAAACAGGATTCTTTTTATGACTGTTGGTTGGTTTTCTTGTGACAAGAAATAAAAACCCTGGTAATCATTAGGAGAAATTTACGTAGTTGAATTAAGAAAATCTGATTTGGCAGGGTTGGGTTAGGTATTTAATGACTTTTCTTCGTTAAAAAATTATAATATCTTTTCTTTTAACAGTTGTCAAATCTCTTCACAACCTTTTTTCTGTATCATTACAAAAACATATGTTTTTACGGTTTCCCTGCAGCTGATATATTATTAGTGGTTAGTTTGTGCCAATTGCAGGTTGGATATCGACATATTGATTGTGCTAAACTTTATGGAAATGAGAAGGAGGTGATTTTTCATAGTACCAAACCGATCATAATCGTTGTTCTTTCTCTGTTTTGTTTCTTTTTGTCTGTTAATGGTTAATGTAGACGGTATATCATCTTACTTGCCATTTCATATCATGGAATTTTGTTTAGTTATCTGACTCTGGTACGATCTACCATAGTTGGTTCCTTTTTCCCAGAAAATTATGGCAATGGTTTTCATCATAATTGAAAATCTATACATACTTGAAAGAATAATCAGTTATCTCAAGTTGCAGGCGGCTATCAGGGGCATTTTCACCTTTCATATTACTGTATTGCATCTAAAGCTTGCCACTTGATTTATAAAGACATTACTGAGGACTAGCAATTCCCTTTTGCAATATAGATTTGTTATTGGAAGTCGCTTTTACCTTTTTGGCATGGCTCATTATAAAATGTTCATTGTCATCCTTTCCTATCAAAACAAAAAAATGTTCATTGCCATCCACAAAAAAAGGGCAGTGTAAGAGATTAAGGTGGCGCGAACAGTCACGTTGAATATGTTTTTTTGGCTTAAGAGGATCTGCAGAGTTTTCTTGCATATAGATATTGAATGCTAGTAGAATTTGGCATACAAGTGATTGTAAAGTGTAAATTTGGGTAGCTTATATGGCACTAAAACTCTGATAGATATACATCTATTTCTTCTCTTTAGTTGCCTAACAAGATGAATAACAACTGAACATGATTCCAGGAAATCTGCTCCATATAAGTTAAATGCATTGATGAATGGTCATGTGATCATTTGGTCATTTTAGATATACAATACTTCCTCCTTAGCATGATTTTTTTATTTATTTGTGTTCAGAAAAACATATTTTTGTCCAGTCTTTCCATTTGTCTTCCCATTTATGTACTGCTGGTAAATATCAACATTCAGCTACCATGGGTTACCTCTTTTTCTTGCTTGTGCAAAGATACTTTCTCAAGTAATGAAACATCTTTTAGTTTCTTTTTTTCCCCTTAGACAGAAAGCTATAGATTTATATTATACTATGCTAAACAGGAAGCATATTCTGTCAGCATTGATTGTATCAATATTTTCTTCATGAATCTATGGTGAGAACTTTGCTAAATTGCTTCACCTTGATTTTGATGACAGTTAAAAAAGGAAAGAGATCCCCTCAAGTTGTTACCCGAAGTTGAGAGCCTCAAGTGTGGGAGAGAGACTCATGAAGTGTGCCTTACATCATTTGCTGCTACTCGTATAAACATTTCAGGCAGTATTAAATGAATAATAATTTCTGGAGAGCCACTTTATGTGTTTATCTTTCTCCCATTTGAGGCCCTTAGGTTCAGGTAAAAACTTGAGGGAACCTTGATCCGTTAAAAAGTGTGTAGTCATGTTGTGACCTAATTTCTGGATTATCTAGATTGGGTCTGCTTTGAAGAAGCTATTTAATGATGGAGTGGTGGAGCGTGAGGACTTATGGATTACCTCCAAACTCTGGTTTGTCTAATACTTGACTTGAAACCGCACTAGGATTTCACTAACATTGTTTATAGATTCCTAACATGGTTTCATGATTTTTTTTCATTGTCTAAATTGAGCTATATTTATTTGTAGGTGTACTGATCATGCCCCAGATGATGTGCCGAAGGCATTAGATAAAACTTTGATGGACTTGCAACTTGACTATCTGGATCTGTATCTTGTATGTACTAATCTATAACCTACCATGAATTGCAGTCTGATTACTACTTATCAAAACAAATTACAGTATGGTGACTAATACAATGACATGAGTTGCCTTTGGACTCTTGGAGTCCAACTAGGTTAATGATAAATCATGGCATGCTTCATCCATGACATAGATCAAGAGAAAACCAGAGTCAGACTTTGGGAGTCTCACTTGAATTTTTCTTTTTTTCATTTCATTATTAGACAACTCCAAGTTGCTGAGTTGGTTAATTTCTAATGCAGATCCACTGGCCAGTTAGAATGAGAAAGGATTCGGTTGGCTATAAGCCTGAAAATGTTATTCCACCCGACATACCAAGTACATGGAAAGCAATGGAGGCGCTTTATGATTCTGGCAAGGCTCGAGCTATTGGAGTGAGCAATTTTTCTTCAAAGAAGCTCGGGGATCTGTTGGAGGTAGCACGAGTGCCTCCAGCTGTTAACCAAGTGGAGTGTCACCCCTCATGGCAGCAGCCAGGATTACATGCATTTTGTAAATCAAAAGGAGTTCACTTATCTGTGAGTAAGCAGATATAAAGTGGTTTATAATTTCTATGTGCTGAATGCCAATAGGTGCATAATTTATGTAAGTAAATCTTGCAGAATAGGCTAATGGCAAGAGCTTTAGAAACAAAATGGATCTATTTTTCATTTATAATTGCTTTGAACCACTATTTCTGGTTATTTATTTGATGAGCTTTTTCTTTTCAGGGGTATACTCCTTTGGGTGCCCCTGGTAGGTGGTCTAAGAACGAGGTGCTTCAGAATCCAATTCTCCTTATGCTTGCAGAGAAGTTGGGGAAGACTCCTGCACAAGTGGCTCTTCGTTGGGGGCTGCAGATGGGTCACAGCATACTGCCTAAGAGCACAAATGAGGAAAGGATCAAAGAAAATTTTGACCTTTTTGATTGGTCTATACCCAAAGATTTGTTTGCCAGGTTCTCGGAAATTGAGCAGGTAATTATCCTTGCAGTACTTACTACTCTAGGTGTGCATTGTGAGAATATATCATTCTTTGAACCTTCTTATCAAAACATAATTTTATGACTTACAGCCCTCCTTGCCGAGGGTTTGTGCACCCTCGGAATCAGTCGGGTTCCTGTTCTCAGATACCCGTTACCAATAAAAAATAATTCTTCGACTTACAGCCATTGGTCTGGCCATCCCTGTTAGATATTTTATTTTGAAAACATGTTTTACAATGATTTGTGGATCCTTGGCTGGCTGTTTGTTTTCTAATCACTGATTCTCGATCCACTTTGTTAGCCGAGAGTCAGTATGACTCACTAGTTTCTAAAGTACACTTGGAAATAAAATGACTGTAAATTAAGGGCGCTGCATTTGTTTCTTCCCTCTTAAGCCCTTCTCTGCTGAGACTAGTCCTTTGACTGCATCTTTACCTTTGCTTGTTAGGCTAATCGTATAAAAGTTAGGATGGATAGATACAGCATTCTATAATACTGAAGTGAACGCACCTGCCAACCTGAGTGGAGTAGTGAACTAAGCTTGAGCCTGTCTGCGGGGAATTTGTTTATTGTACTTGGGTCCTATGTTGTTTGGCATGTATTAAGTCCTAAGTTTGAATCTGAATATAGATACACTTTAAACTTTCAAATAATAGTCAGATCCACTTTGAAGTTTGACCTTTTAAATATTAGCCACTCGAAAATTCATTGAATTCCCTAGCGTGGCTGGGGTCTAGGCTATGGCTCAATTCAACTTGAGAGTGTCTGCGGCTTCCAATCGTCTAGTTATCAGTGAATGGAGTGCTGTTATCGTCACGCCCAAGTAGGGAAACCACCTCCGGTTGCTCTCTCCTACCCTTTAATTCCCTGCTAAAAAAAATGACTGAACTTGTTTACTCATGCAGGAGAGGCTTGGTAAGGGTACTGACTATGTCCATGAGACCTTTGGTGCCTACAGGACCATTGAAGAACTTTGGGATGGCGAGCTGTGAGCCAGACATTGTGTTACTGTAAGTATTGCGGTTTTCATTGACCTTATTGATTACAAATAACTTGATTTTCAATGCTTTGAGGATTGAGCCGTTTTGGCCTCAGAAATTAAAGTAATTGTATTAATAAATAGTTTATAAAGAAAGAAAACGAAGCACTATAGACGACGGAATATGAAGTGTTCTAAATTTTTAAAATCTTAGTTGTCTAGTATTTATTTACACGATCTTTCAAATTATTTTAAGTTAATTGACCAAATTCTTAGACTTTTTCATGCCAGAGTGGATGGCATGGCTCAATAGAGACGGGAGGTTCGAAGGATAATTTTGATTAAAGTAGAAACCAAATAGTAACTAATCATTAAAAACCCAAATTGACCAACAATAAAATAGTCGAAAGTCTTCGATAATTTTTAAACAAATAAATGATGAAATTAATTAGGATAACAAGTGACATGGTGTAACAACAATAGATCCTATATGTAATTAGTAAAAGTGAAATATAGACGTGTTTTGCAAGTGTCGTGCACTTGTTTTAAAAAGTTTAAAAAGAGTGGTGTTTACTGTTAAAAAATTATTATTTCACGATAATTTTAAATTTACATATTAAAAAAAAAGAATATATAGATATATATGCAATGTTTATATAATTTATAATTATATATAGTATTACTCATAGTAATAGATAAAACAATATGCTTAGCATGTTAGGGTGAGAAGCGTTTAAAAAACAAAATGTTGGATAAATTGTGATGTATTTTCTAATTTTTTTTCTGCAGAAGAGTGGGGAGGGGCGACCACGAATTAAGTCATAGCTACTAATCTCAAAAGTCACTCCAACCCCACAAAAGTACCAGAGCATAAAAAGACTCCCACAATATGAATCCGCGACAGCGCGCAAGGGAGGGAAAAACGATCTCCCAACCTTTTTATTATTCTTAACTTGATACTCTACCAGTAACTGGTTTTGGTGAATTGCCGGAAAAAAAAAAAAAAAAAAAAAAGGCGATTACTTTTTCTTCCGTTTTATCCTACATATAAAGAATAATTCGAGAGAGGCGGAAATGAATGGGAAAAGTCTCAGATTTATTTTTTTAATTTTTTCACGGTATATGGGACTTTTCACTCAACTAAACATTTCAGATCTGGCAAGAGCATTTCTATAATGATATTTACAATTTTAAGATTTGTAAATGCTGAGCATTCCATTTGAAAATAAATAAATATAAAATCTCTATAAAAGAAAATTTAATTTTTTTATAATGAACTCTATCAAAATTTGAATAAAAACCGATAAAACTATCTTAAATCTAAATCTACGAACACTTTAAACTCGTTTGGAAAGTGAAAAAGTAGTATTGTTTATTTGTTTTGATAGAAATTTTGGAAAGACTGTAATGATTACATAATAATGAGATGAAAAAAAATTGAAAAATTGAAATTTAAGAAGAGTTTGTGTTAATTTTTTTTTGTAAAGGAAATTATATAAAAAAAAAAAATTGAGATGAAGTATCACACTTGCTATGATAAATGTTGTTGAGAAAAGTCAATAAACTCTTTCATTTGGAGGAGTTTGATCCCTCAAAAGATCAAAAGTTGCGCACTATAGTTGTTCTTTGTTACAATTGGCACAAGAGTAGTTAAAAATTCTGGAAAACTTTTTCCAATTTTCTAGAACAATGGCAGATGGGACTCGGTTCGAGGCGTTGGAGAAAATGGTTTTGGGATTAAGGCACCAACATCAAGAAGAAAAGAGGGTTGAGGACCACGAGGGTGCTTTGGACATGTTGCATCCCTACCACTAGGGGACTGTGATGTAGTGTTGGGGATCCAACGGTTAAGGACTTTGGGTCCTGTATTGTGGGACTTTAATTGTCTCACTATGACTTTTGAGTATAACAAGAAACCTATGACCATATGAGGTATGAGTTCTAGAAGTCTAAACTAGCGGCGTGGATTGACCACTACTGAGAGTAAGGGCATGTTGCTATAGATTGTACAGCAAGAACAAGTTGGCGTTGGAGAAAAATCTGATTTCAGTATCGAGGCTGTATTGAATAGGTATACTGAAAGGTTTGATGGCTCTTGGCCTATATGCATTAATTACAGGACACTGAATTGGAAAAGAGTGTGAGAAAAATTTTCCACTCCAGTAGTAGAATTGTTGGATGAGCTTTGTGGGGCAATAATTTTTTTCAAGCGAGACCTTAGGTCTAGTTACCATAAGATATGGGTGAGAAAAGTAGGTATGAGAAGACTATATTTCAAACACACTAAGGCCACTATCAGTTTTTGGTTGTCTTTTGGCTTAACCAATGTTTCTCTCACCTTTCAGTCCTTGATGAATGAGGTATTTTAGCCATTTTTAAGAAAATTTATTATAATTTTCTTTGATGATATTATAGTTTTCTTTGGTTGTAAAGAGATTGATTATCTTGGACAATTGGTCTCTATTGAAGGAGCAAGAGCAGATTTATCCAAGATCAAGGCTATAGTTGACTGAACCTTGCCAAATTCCATTAAATCCTTAAGGTGGTTCCTTGGATTAACTAACTATTATCGAATGTTTGTGAAAGGTTACAAATTGATCACTATTCTCCTTATTGAGTTGTAAAGATGCATTTCTATGGGGACCTAAAGCTACATAGGCTTTTAAGGCACTAAAGCAGGCTATTTCTAGTCCACTAATTTTAGCTTGCCTGATTTTTCAAGGTCTTTTTATTTTATTTTTATTTTTATTTTTATTGAGTGTTATGTCTCGAGTATGAGGATTGGGAGTGTATTGATGCAGAATGGGAGACCTTTGGCATATCTTAGTCAAGCATTGAAAGGCAAAGCATTTGACTCATCTACATACGGGAAAAAATTGTTAGCATTGGTGTTGGCTATCAAGAAATGGAGACCTTATATTTTGGGGGCTACTACTATTATTAAAACTGATTAATAGAGTTTAATATTCTTATTTGAACAAAAGATAAGACCCCATCATATCAGAAATGAGCAAGTTACTTGTATATGATTTTACTATTGAGTACAAGAAGGAGAGAGAAAATGTGACTACAGATGCTTTCTCAAGAAGGGATGAAGTTGTGGAGGGAGAAGTAGTATTAATTGCCATTACAGTTCTGGATTCAGTGAGGTTAGAGCATTTAAGGGCTTCTTATTTCCAACATGAAGAGGTTTTTGAGATTTGTAGAAAGTTACAACAAGAGTCACTTATAACTCAACCCATTGCAGTGAAAAATGGATAGTTATTTAAGAAAATAAGATTGTTTTTATTAACTCTATCCCCTTTGAAGCATTAGGGGTTGCAGTTGATACACAATAGTACTTTTGGAGGCCATTCAAAATATTAAAAATCCTTACATAGGGCTAAAGTTGGTTTTATTTAGAATGACGTGAGAAGGGATACCAAGAGAATGTGCAGTTTGTAAAAAATGCAAGGTGGATAATTTGCAACCAATTGGCTTATTATAGCCACTGCCAATTTAGACTAAATCATCGAGTGATATCTATATAGACTTTATTGATGATCTTTTTGTTTCAAAGGGATTCTCTGTTATTTTTGTCTTGGTTGATGATTTATAAAATATGCTTATTTTTTTTTCCATGATCTCACCCTTACACTACATCTTCAGTGGCTAAACTCTTTATTTTCCAGATCTTTAAGTTGCATAGTATGCCAACAACTATTGTAACAAATAGGAATGTCAGTTTCACGATTAGTTTTTGGAAAGAGCTATTTTGATTCTTCTTATCACCCTCAATTAGTTGGACAAATTGAAATAGTTAATAAGTGTGTTCGATAGTACCTTAGATGCTTTGTTTGTGACAAACCTGAGTAGTGGATTCATTGGCTCCCTTAGGCAAAGTGATAATATAAGTATACATCAATGCACACAAATTAAAACCATTTGAGGCCTTGTATGGTGTTCCTCTTACATTGTTGTAGCATGTAGCAGGCACAACGTAAAATGATGCAATCTATTCTAAGTTGAAGTATAGGGAGGAGATCTTGGTTTTGTTGAAGAAAAACCTTTTGGCTACTCAGTCCAATATAAGCAGCCGTATGATAAACACCATATTCAGAGATAGTTTCAAGTTAGTGATTTGATTTATTTGAAATTGCAGACGTATAAAAAGATTAGTCGGGTCCTTCTACTTGTCCTAAGTTGGCAGCAAGGTACTATGGTCCATTGAAAGTGATGGAGCGCATAGAGCAAGTGGCATATAAACTAGAATTACCATAGAATTCATCTGTGCATCTAGTTTTTCATGTGTCTAGGTTGAAGAAGCATGTTGGACCAATCCATAGTATTTCACCTACATTACCTTTACTAGATTCCCATAGTGGATTCAAGACTAAGCCAAAAACTATAATGTAGAGGAGAATGATTGCTCTTAACAACAAGTCATTCATTGAATTGTTGACTAAATGTGTGGGCTCTTGGGAAATGTTCAACTTGGGTTCCTGTTGATCAGCTAAGAATGCATTACCCTAATCATGTGGGTAAGGTCTTTTGAAGGTGGTGAATTATTATGAGTTACATAGTGGTTGTGGCAATTACCTGAGGATAATGCACATGGGTGTTCATTTGGATTCGATTTTTTTCGAATCTGATTTGTAATCAAGAAACTGGGCTGATACCCACCCTGATCAAATTTGAGCGATTATTAAAATTATAATAACATCCTGGATTTTGTTACATCTGGATTTTAATCCAGTTATCCATAACTAGTTATAACAATTAACAACACATGAAAAGAAATTGAGTCTGTGAAGTGCGAACCCTAGCCTCCATCTCTTGAACTCGACCCTCACAAAATCAAACCCTAGCCTCCATCTCTCGAACTTAATGTTCATGAAATCAATAATACACAAAATCGAAGGGTTAGGGAAGTGTGATTTGAGTCTGCGAAGTGCGAATCCTAGAAACCGATAGGAACTCGACGTGAGATTTCACCGTATTATTGAAGCATCTCTCGATCTCTCTTTACTTGGTAACTCTCTCTATTTCCATATCATTACTTTTTGGATTCGAAACTTTGAGTCTAGTTGATGCGAGATCGATTGTTTGTTTTGTTCTATTGTTTCCCACTTTGGCTAGATCCAAATTTATGTTTTGTAAATTCGAGCTTCTATATTTGTAGATCTGAATGTCTATACTTTGGGTTTTGTTTGTAAATGATGGGTGTTTGATCTGAATGTCTGTGCTTTGGATTTGTTTGTAAACGATGGGTGTTTTGGAGATTTTTGTGTTTTAGGGTTTTGTTTGTAAGTTATGGGTTTTGTTTGTATGAAGGGATAGTCAGGGAAAAACCATCCATCAATGAAGAAGCGCGGGAGTTTATCAAAGGTTTGCTTAACGCGCTTCACTCTCACCATTTCTCATTCAAAAGTTGAGCTGGATTTGATGGTCAAGTCCTTATGGGTTGCAAGATATTTTGGCGGTCAAGCAGAGTTGGTAGGATATGTTCTTGTAACCAATCTTAAGATTGGAAAAAAAAAAGGTGAATGGGACAAAGCCGAGGTAATGATTTCTAGCACTTTTATTTGGATTTTCTCTTCCTAATGAGTGAGTATTACATGATTTTAAGCCCACCTAATCTCACGACACTGTTAAAAATGTATTTATCTAAGTATGAAAAGGGTATTGCTGCTGTTTCACCTCTTCTCTCATTTCTTTAATCAATTTCTGTCAAATTCACCTAGGTTTTTGTTGTTGTAATAAATTCCGTTAATGTTTTGCATATGGAGATCTAAATTTTAGAATGTCTATTCACTTCCCTTTAGAAGTAACCATGTAAATTAGTTAGTTATTGTTTCCTACTTTTATGGGGTTTTGTAATTTTTCCCTTCTACTGCTCTCCCTAAGGCTTTTGTGATGATTCCCGAAAGGTACAAGATAAATACAAAGAAAAGAAAGCTTAAAGTTGTACCTTTTCAGCATTTTTCTAGTGTTTGCTTCTCTGTTTCTGTTTCTGCTCATAAAGGTGCCTTTTAGAATGCGAAGTCATTTCTAGTGTATGTTTTATGCTTGTACAACACATAGTTGAACTTTTAGGGGGTCCTTGTCATGTCTTTGTGCAGGTTTGTTCTCAAACACCTGGTGCCAATTTAAATAAAAATATTCTTGATTATGATAACATAAGGTGGCATAGCTTGTAATCTTTTTGGTTTTCAAATAGGATCTTGATACTTTATGAATGCGTATTGAACATTTCTTGTGACCCAATACTTGGAATCTATTTTTTAAAAAACATGCTTATAAAGTTTAGTGCACTAATATTAATAAACTGTTTTATAATTCTTATGTGTGTTCTTCCACCTCTCTCTTTATTTCCTCTTAGATGCTTCTTCTTTGGTGATGTCTCTTTGAAAGGGGAACCAACAGCATACTTGAAAGCTATATTTACCCTGTATGAGTACTATCAACAGGATCACATTGCTTGTTTAACAAGAATGAAGACCCTGCTAAGTATGCTTGTTATAAAATAGTCTTGGCTGGGTGAAAGATAGCTTATTTGAATGGTTCATTCCTTAATTTTTTTAACATTTTTTTTTTAATCCAAGTTAATGTGTTAAGAAAGAAGTACCCAATACTTTGATGAAATCTTCACCAGAATGTCAAAATGATCCATAAACTATTCAATAATGTTATTTATTTTAATTTATATTGTTATGTATTAGTTTAATTAGTTGTGATGTATTATTTATTTATTTATTTATTTTTGTAAATTTATGTTTTGCATTGTGATGTATTATTATTTGTTTTGTTCATTGTAAATTTATATTTTGCATTGTGATGTAACAACAATATTATCTATTTTGTATTTTTATTAATTTATTCTTTAATTTATTTTTTTGATAAAAATCTTTTTAAAAGTGTTTAAATTATCTTTAAAAAAATCTAGACAATTTAAGGACCATATTAGATTTTTTTTCAAAAAAAGTGCTATAAAAACATTGTTTTAAGTTTTAAGTCTTAAAAGGAAAAAAAAGTATTAAAATCTTGGTTATCTAGTTGTATTACAAATCTGGATACCCGGATTTAAGAGAGAAATTGCAAAAAATTCGGATATTCGGTTACAATCCAGATACCCAGTTACAATCCGGATACCTGAATCCAATCTGATTATCCACCTGGATCGAATTTGGATCAATCCGAATGGATATCCATCCAGATTTTAAAGATCCGATCTAGATCTGGTTTATGGGTGGATATCCAGATCTGGATCCGAATGCACACCCTTAATAGTACAGTAGTGAATGGGGGTGAGTCATAAGGACTAAGGGGTATGAAGGAGCTGAAGGTTAATAAGAAATGAAAAGCACGAGATGGGCACATAGGGTTATAAATGAATCAGTCCGCTCGATTGCTCACCCGATACTCGCTCGGTTAAAATCGGATCGAGCTCGACTCATGAAAAAAAGCTCGATCGTGAAAGCAGAAACTCACTTAATTAGTAAATAACACATATTGAATTAAACTCGACTCGACTCGATTAAGGCTCGCTCGTTCATACTCGACTCGGCTCGTTAGCTCGACTCGATTAGAACTCATCCATAAATCATGAAAATATATAATTTTTTTTTTATATATTAGTATTTTTACACACACATATATACTTCTATGCATATTGAATTTAATAACATAAGCATAATTATCTTAAAAATTAAATATATAGTATATAATCTACTTACTTATGCCTAGCCATTTATACCTATATATTGAATATAATTTATAATGATATGTTAGTTAATTAAGTACTTAAGTGAATAATTATAGTATATGTATAATGTGTAATAGTTAGTATATAAGATCTGGTAGTTTTATTATATACTTCAATGTGTAACTATATAAAAAATGCATTCATAAAGATGTTATAACTTTATAGTTCAATATAAGGTTTATATATTAATTAAATTTTTATTCGATTTAATATTTTATTTTATAACTTGGTAGTTTTAATTTTTAATATATTCAAAAAATATATATAAGTATAAACAAAATTCGAGTAATAACTCGACTTGGCTCGACTTGACTCAAGCTCGTTTAAAACATAAAAATCAAGATCGATAAATAACTCGATTAAGCGTGAGATCGTGTTTGATCCGCTCAAACTCGAATCGACTCGGCAAGCTCTCAACTCGAACTCGAGTTATTTAAATCTAGCTCGACTTGACTCGAATCGATTACAGCCTTATGGACACATGCCTTACTCAGTGTAGATTATAAGAATACATTTTCATTTGCAGCTAGAATAATAATTGTATTTTTTTATGTAAATCTTGTTAAGAAAGTCAATAAAGTCTTTCTTTTGGAGAAGTTTGATCCCTCAGAGATAAGAAATTGTACACTATAGCCCCGTTTGTATTCAAAATTCATCTTAACTCATTTCAACTCATATTCATTTCATCATTACACTTTTATAATTTTTTATACAAAATACAAATTTCTATACACCTTTTTCAAATCCCAATACACATTTTTCAAATCCCAATACATTTTTTTCAAATCTCAAAATAATAATAATATTAAAAAATAAAATAAACTCATTTCAACTCATTTCATCTCCAAATCCAAATGGGACCTATATTTGTTCTTTGTTACAGCTTCACCATTTAGTTATTTTTGGGCAAAAGTTTAGGGCTTGCGAAGTTCTTTACAATGATCTTTTTTCTACTATTTTTTTCTTTATTCTGGTGCCATCTTTGGAATTTTTAGTTGGTTTTGGTTTGAAAGACAATAGAGTAATATGGAAGAGGTAGTTGTGCATATTGCTCTTCACAACTATTTCCTCTAATATTTCAATATTTGGATGTTGAGTTGACTTGATTCAAATTGAATTATTTATAAATAATAGTAAGAATAATAGTGAGTTGAGACGATTGAGAAAGAGTTCTATAAGATATATCTAAGATGAGTTTATATATATTTATATGAAATTTAAAAAGTTGTGAGTCCTGCATATAAAGAAGTGTTGAATTAAAAAGTGAATCTCATATATAAAAAGATTTTGATTCGAGATGAGTTTAATGATTTAAAAGTTGAGTATTTGAATATTAAATTCAACATAAAATTAGACTAAACTAAAATTTTATAAATCTCTTATAATCTTAAAAAATGCCTCAAAAATTCAAAACAGCAATCTAATTATAAAAACTCTAAAACCAAAATAATGCCACAATTTTATCAATATCTTATAATCTTAAGAAATGCTACGAGAGAGATTTATATACACATTTTCATCTAATTAACATGTATTTTTTATTTTATTATTTTATTATTTTATTTAAGTACACATATTTAAATAGTAAGATAAAAAAAATAAAAATGATAAATTACATATTAGTTTAATACATGTGTAATGCTAAACTTACATTCAAATTTCGCAATCCTGAGTCCCGTGACTTTACTTCTAGCAATAAATATTTATGTAAAAAATAAAAAAAGGCGTTTGATGCTAATAATATCTCCTTTTTTTGTTGAGCTAACAGTATCTCTTAAATTTATTATCAAGTATATGCGGGCAAAATATGCCCAGGGGTTTATGAGGTAGGCCGGAATTTCGCTGGCGTCTATACTCTCCCCTTGGCCCCACCTCTGAAAAATTGTTTTGAAAGACAGAGGGGTCTAAATGTTACTGTGTGAGAGGTTGATGTGACAATATTTCTTTGGTGTCTACTAACTATATATGTTGGGACCGGTCAAACTTTACCTAATAAAAATAGTTTTTATTAAAATATAATAAATTTTTTTTAAAAATATAATAAAAAAATATAATAATAAAACATAATGTAAAAATATAATAAAAATAAAAATAAAAATAAAAATAAAAATAAAAATATAATAAAAAACACAACAAAAAAATAAAATGAAAATAAATTTAAGAGAGAATTTGACTTCAATTTAGAAGGCATTGGCGCCGTCGACGGTGAACGACACGCCCCACCTAATCATGACCGCCGGCATCCGGAGATCCTACTCCTACAACGAGGATCTTCGATGACTTCCAGTATGCCCCATATAGCCTTGCCCCATACAGCCTTTGTAAGGGTAGGATTGCTAGACGTCGGTAGTCACAATGAGATAGACGGTATTATCCACAGTTGACAGAGATGCCGACATCTATTTTTCAAAAAGATCATACATACCGATCCCAAATATTTTCTTTTATATATAGATCATACATACCGATCCCAAATATTTCCTTTTATATATTGGATTGGTACGGTCCAAAGATGCTCCCTAGCACTAATGATTACTTCTCCGTGCCACAGAACATTTTAGACAAAATATTATTCAGGGCATGCATGGCAACACCCTTTAACCGAGAAAAAGCAAAAAAGACAATTTGGTGGTTCCTGATATTAGAATGGAGACAGTTGTGAGTTCCGTGACTTCACATCTAGTAATAAATATATAAATAAAAAAGAAAAAAAAGTGTGTGATGCTAAGAGCAGTAACAATAAATTTATCAATTTTTTTTTTCAAAATTTATAAATTTATATATATATATATATTAAAAAAATTTGTTATGATATATTTTTAATAAATAATTATTTAAAAATTATATAAAAAATATTTTTATTTCGTTTTCTCTATTTTTTTATCCTTATATTTAATCAAATATGATAATATTTTTTAATATATATATAAATTTATACTTTTTAAAAGAATATTTTAATAAATCCATTACTATTAGGCTCTAACAACATCTTTTATTATTAAATAGTAAAATAATTTGTAAATAATAATAAAAAAATATTTTATAAATAAGAATAAATTAATTTAAAAAAATATGTTATCAGGCATAATATTATATATAAATAATAATAAAATAATTCTAACTCAATTTGTGTGGTGGAGCCTAATTTCGGATCATGTTTTATTATTTTTTCAAATTTTCAACAATGCTTTCAGGCGAGAAACGCGACGTAACCATTTTGATATGAATTTATTTAATTTATTTTATGATAAAAATAATTTTATAATATGATAAATTATAACAAATTATTTTATTATAAAATAAATCTAATAAATTAAATAAATTCACGTCATTAATGGTGCCATCAATTTTTGTGGCTCGGCAGCCAATTACGTGATCTGTCCATCATAATTTTCTCCTCCACTCCCTCTCCATCCGTCTCTGCTTTCCAATTATTGCAGCGTGGAAATGGCAAACGAAATTCGGTTCTTCGAGTTGAACACGGGAGCTAAGATCCCTTCTTTGGGACTGGGGACGGCGCAGGCCGACCACAGCCTCCTCGGCGAAGCCTTGGCCACTGCCATCAAGGTCTTCACTTCTTCGTTTCCTTCTTTATCTCTCTCTAGCTACAAGCCAACATGTTTACTTGTGCTGCAGGTTGGATACCGCCATATTGATTGCGCTAAACTCTATGGCAATGAGAAGGAGGTAAAATATTTTCTGAAAACTTGGTGCAGTCACTCGCCTTGAGCCTTTAGTATCTGATATACTTGATGGTTTAGATCTTCCTACAGCATGAGTCCCATATTATAAGTCAACCAATTTGATTCAAGCTTGTGAACTATCTTTCATAGATGGATCCGTATCCCCCTGTTCTGATAGATGAAATAAATCAAAAGATAGAATTTTTGTTCACTTTGTTGCAGCCCAGAAATGCGTGATTGGAATACGGAAGAATAAAAACTACAATTCTCTGATATTTTTTTTACTGTTGTTCATTTGCTCTCTTTATTTTATCTCACAAGTTCTGATTTATCTATAAATTAGAATACCCTAGTACGATTAGATGATAATTTTGTAAATAATAGTAAAATAGTTTGTGAATGATAATAAAATAATTTGAGTTAGAGGATTATTTATATCTTATGAGGGGAGAGAGAAAAAATTGAATAAAAAATATTGTAAAAATATAATTTTATATATTATTTTTGTTTGAGGATTTGAAAATGTTGGAATATATTTTATTTTTTATTTAAAAATTTGAAAAAGTTGAAGTTGTAATGATTAGTTTAAGAAGTTGTAAAGTTTAAATTGAAATTTTTTTAATTATGTTTAGAAATAAGATGGAATAAAATGAAATAAAATAAAATAAGAATTTTGTGGCTCATCTTAACCAAACATTCCTTAGGATATATGAACGATGACGTGGAAGGACGCCTTCATGGGTATTCCCAATTAGTTTGGTCTAGTGCTGCGCATGCTGGGGTACTATCGGGGCTCAGTGCAGATACATCCATTTTCTCTTTACTTAATTATTTTCTAATACGCACGAAATAGTTATAGTGATGTTGTTCTAAGTCTTGTTTTATTACTAATTGAAATTGCTTAAGCTTTTGCAAGAATTGTACATGATCTAATTTCTACTATTCATTTATTGTAGATTGGTCTCATTCTGAAGAAACTATTTGAAGATTGTGTGGTAAAGCGTGAGGATTTGTGGATTACCTCTAAACTCTGGTTTGTTTCATAGAGTATTATTCCATTTAAATGATAATCCTTTTTGTTCCTAATTATATGAGTTACTAACAGGGTCTAATTTGATCTTATCTAGTACGTTTTCTTTAAGTCTAAAAATGTTATAATCCACAGGAGCACTGATCATGCACCTGAAGATGTTTCAGAGGCTTTGGATACTACTTTGCGAAACTTGCAACTTGATTATCTTGACTTGTACCTTGTATGTATCATTACTGTACTTTGAGATATTAGTATTGATGTACATCATTTAATATTCTTCTCGATGATGCGGTTTTGAGGACATTATAATTTAAGTGTGACTAAATGAGACTGTTCAACTTTTTAAAGATACATTGGCCAGTCCGGATGAAGAAGGGGTCAATAGGCTTTAAACCAGAAAACCTCATTCAACCGGATATACCTGCCACTTGGAAGGCAATGGAGGCACTCTATGATTCTGGAAAGGCTCGAGCTATTGGTGTCAGCAATTTCTCTTCAAAGAAGCTTGGGGATCTGTTGGAGGTAGCACGGGTGCCTCCTGCTGTTAACCAAGTGGAGTGCCACCCCATCTGGCAGCAGCCTGGATTACATGCTTTTTGTAAATCTAGGGGAGTTCATTTATCCGTGAGTACCCAAATTTTGAAATCCTTTTTATTTCTGCGTACGCATGTATATTTAGTATTTTAAGATGAGTTATTTTACATTCAGTCTTATTCAAATGAAGACGGTTGATGCAAGCTAATCTTGTTATGTTTAAAATTTTTTAAAATTATAATAATATTTTTTTTTAAATGATGTTTTTGATCTCCTTTTACCCTTATATATCAATGAGATATCCCCCACTTAGTATTGTAAATAAAATTTCTCTTTTAGAAAAATTTTATTTACAATTCTGAGTAAGAGACTACATGTACAATCTAATGAGAAAGTATCATTTTAAAAAGAATATTATTTTAATTTTTTTAAAAAAAAAATTAAACATAATTATATGGAATTGCATAGGCAGTCCCTATTTAAAGACTATATCTAGTATAACTCCTATCGATTTGTGAGGAGGCAAGTCTTATGTGAAATGTTAAATAATCTTTTATCTATAAATGAAGGTTTTAAAGATTGTTAAAAATGGTAACACTGCGATGTTTTTTTTTTTAATCTAGGGATATTCGCCATTAGGTTCTCCTGGATCCACGTGGATCAAGGCCGGTGACATTCTTAAAAATCCAATTCTAGGTATGGTTGCAGAGGAAGTAGGCAAAACTCCTGCACAAGTAGCCCTTCGATGGGGCCTGCAAATGGGTCACAGCGTGCTTCCAAAGAGTGTAAATGAAGCAAGGATTAAGGAGAACTTTGATGTCTTCGACTGGTCCATTCCTGGACACTTGTTCGCCAAATTCTCTGAAATTGAGCAGGCAAGTATTTTCATGGCCATTTTATAGCTTTTACAGTTTTACCTACCATCATATATATATATATATATTTGCTATTTCTTTTGCTAATATGTTTTCAAGTGAATTGGTCCTTTTAAGTTTCGTTGCAATCATACGCTTAGGCGTTGCTCTTGTATAAGTCCCATATACTTGTGTTCTTGTATACTCTTTAGATCGATCAATAAAAACTTGTTTACTGATAAAAAAGAAAAAAGAAAAAAGAAAAAAAAAAGATTTTGTAGCGATCATGTCGTTATAATATGCTAATTCCCTCTATGATATTACTTTTACTAGGACTCTGAATGAAGGATTGTGTATGTGGTCCAACGACTTTGGTATAGTGACGATCATGTTCCCAATGTTTATTGTGCAGGCAAGATTGGTACCAGGGGACTTCGGCTTTGTCCATGAGACTTTTGGTCCGTACAGGACTGTTGAGGAATTATGGGATGGCGAAATATGAGCAGCAAGATCATTTGAGTTGACATTTCTTGAGTTTTGTAAAAGGAGTGAAAAATTTGAATAAAAATATTATAAAAATAATATATTATAAGAATATAATTTTATAATATAATTTTTTTTTTAAATTTAAAAAAATTTGAAATTCTTATTATTTCTTATTTGAAAATTTAAAAAAGTTGAAATAATTAATTCTAAAAAATTATAATAATTAATTTAAAAATCTTATATTTAAATAAATAAATAAATAATAAATAAAATAAGATGAGACTTTTATATCTCGTCTTAAGTTCCAAACATGTTTGAGTTTTTTTTGTCAGAAATTTGAGATGAGTATAGAGGTAATAATAATGTTTTTGGAAGGAGCTGGACTTTAGATTGCATGCACTTATAAGCTACGTGATTTCAATTATGCTTATCACCCTCAATCAGATGAGCAAATTGAAATAGTTAATAAATGTGTCCAATGGTACCTTGGATTCATTGGCTCCCTATTTGAATTATAAGGAGGGCTGAGGAGATGTTGGTTTTGTTGAAGAAAAACCTTCTACTCAGTCCAATATGAAGCAATAGTATGATAAACACCATACTCAGAGATGGTCTCAAGTTAGTCATGATTTGATGTATTTGAATTTGTAAAAATATAAAAAGAATACTTTGGGTCCTGCTACTAGTCCTAAGTTGGCATCAAGGTACTCTAATCCATTGCAAGTGATTGGAGTGCATAATATGACAATTAGTGACATATAAATTAGAATTACCATAAAATTCATCTGTGCATCCAGTTTTTCTTGTGTTTAGGTTGAAGAAGCATTAGGGGTGATACCCGTCCAGACAAGGGCGAGGCACCCCTACTTCTGCCCCCCACCCCCGCCTGAGGGGGAGGGGGGGAATTCAATCCCGCACCCCGCCCCTGCCTACACGGGGGCGGGGTACCCTGTCTCACAACGGGGTAGTGGAGGTGGGGGTCCATTCGCCTACCCCCCGCCCCTATAGGGCCTTGACCCATTTCGTAATTTTGGACATTTTCAACCTAAATCAAATTTTCAAGTCATTTTTAGCCTAAAATACCATCAAACCTGATTTAAATACACAATTATATATTAAAAAATATTCGGTATTACATTACTAAAGTCTAAAGTCACTTAAAAAAATCATTAAAATAATAAAACTTAAAATAAAGATTAAGTTATTACAAATTTACAATAATACATTTTAATCCTACAAAATTATAAATTGTGCTATTAACTATTAACATTACAATTTATAAATACTACTTCTAACTTTCTAAGAATCTAAATTCTAAACTAACAAAATCATTTTACATAACAAAATCATTTTTCTAAGAATCTAAATACTATATATAATAAGGAAATGTGAGGGCAAGGGTGGGGTAAAAGCGGGGTGAAGGGAATTTTATATCGCCTTATGTGTAGAAAGCTGGCGGGAGGACCCTGCTCCTCGCCTGCTGAACAGGTGACTCCGTCCCTGCACGGCGGTGCGGGACAGAATGCAGGTGGGATAGCGGGTACCCGCTGCCCACCTCTAAAAAGCATGTTGGGCCAATGCATAGTATTTTACCTACACTACTTTTACTACATTCCTACAATAGATTCAGGACTGATCAGCCAAAAACTCTATTGTAGAGGAGAATGATTGCTTTTAATAACAAGTCATTCATGAGTTTTTGACTAAATGCGTGGGCTCCTGAGGGTTGTGGTTGTGGCGATAACTTGAGGGTAGTGCAGTTGTGCAGTGGTGAGTCGTATTGACTAAAGGGTATGGCGGAACTGAAGGTTAATAAGCAATAAAAAGCACGAGATGGGCACATGCCTGATTACTTAGTGTAGATTATAAGAATACATTTTCATTTGTAACTAGAATAATAATTGCTGAATTGTAAAATACTAAAAACTTTCTTTGCAAATCTTGTTCAGAAAAGTTTTTCTTTTGGAGAAGTCTGATTTCTCGAATATCATAAGTTGTGCACCATATATTTGTTCTTTGTTACAACTAATTCACCATTTAGTTATTAGCTTATTTTTGGGCGACGGTTTGGTCAGTTTGGATTGAGAGTTCATCTTAACTCATTTTAATTTCATAATTATATTTTTTTAAATTTTCAAATAAAATATAATAAATAATTTAATTTTTTTTAATTCTAATTCAATTCTTTTAAATTTCAAAACAATAATAATATTAAAAAATAATATCCTAATAATATTTTATTTAACTTTTAAAATTTATCTCATCTTATCCATCAATTCAAACAAAACGGGTTCAAAGTTCATTACATTGATATTTTTTCTTCTAATTTTTGTCCTTGTTTCGGGTGCCAACTATAGGATTTTTAGTTGGTTTTGCTCTAAAGAAGGACAACAGAGTAATATATGGAAGAGGTAGTTGTGCATACTGCTCTTCACAACTATTTCCTCCATTATTTTATTGTATTGATGTTAAATCAAGTTGAGTGGAGTTGAATTAATTATAAATAGTAGTGAGTTTAAATAATTGAGTAAGTTCTATAAGACCCATCTAAGATGAATTTAAATATATTTATAAGAAATTTAAAAATATTATAGATCCTTTGTGTAAAGAGGTGTTGAGTAGAAAAGATTATGAATCACATATATAAATAGATTTTGAGTCGAGATGAGTTTAATGATTTGAAAATTGAGTGTTTGAATATTAGACGCAGCTGAAAATTAGACTGAACTAAAATTTTATCAATCTCTTATAATTTTAAAAAATGCCTAAAAAATTCAAAAGAGCAATCTAATTCTAAAAACTCTAAAACCAAAATAATGCCACAATTTTATCAATCTCTTATAAATGCTACAAGAGAGCTTTATATACACATTTTCATCTAACAAACATATAATTTGTCATTTTATTCTTTTATTTGACTATACGAATTTAAGTATTAAGGTAAAAAAAAATGATAAATTACTTATTAGTTAAACAGATATGTGTAATATTGAACTTAAATTCAAATTTCTCAATCCTTTGCAGTTTTCATTATTATTTTTTTCTCTGTGACCACAAGCTGAATCGTAAATGTAAGGATTTTTTTCCCCTGCAAGATTTTAGTTAAAGAAAGAAAATTCATTATTTGTTATTCGGATATTGTTAATGACTAATATTAGAATGGAAACATAAAAAAATACATAAAAAAAAAAAAGCGTTTGATGCTAACTATATCTCCTATTATACATAGATAGGCGCAGCACATGGCAAAATAGTTTATAAATAATAAAATAATCATAAATAATAGTAAATATTTAATCAATAATATTAAAATAATTTAAAGATATCCTATCAGACAGAATATTATATGTAAATAATAATAAAATAATTCTAACTTAATTTGCGTGGTAGAGAGAGCCTAATCTTCGGGTTATATTTTTTTCAGATTTTCAACAATGTTTGTCACAGCCCTTTTCGTCAAACATGAATAAAATGAATATGATGATCTTTTAATTTAAATTTATATAAATGATATAATATTTAGTACTATTAATAAAAATATGCTAAGATTTTGTTAAGAATATGGAGGAAAATTTTGAAGGGAGCAATATAGGAGAGCTTAACTTCTTTTTTAGATTACTAATTAAGTAAACAAAAACTGGATCATTTATTAATCAGTCAAAATATATTAAAAAATTATTCAAAAAATTTAAAATGAAATGTGCGAAAGAAATTAAAACACTATTGAATCTAATAACCAAACTTGAGAAATATGAAAATGATGAAAATGCTAAGCCAATGACAGACCCAAGGTACATCCCACTTTACACTAATGCTAGGGAAAACGCTGGGGATCGGTCCGTCCGATCCTTATTAAAAACAATCTTTCAATAAAAATACAATGAAAAATTTTAAAAAATATAATAAAAAATAAAATTTAGAAAACACAATAAAAAATAAAATAAAACAATAAAATAAAATAAAACAATAAAAAAACATAATAAAAAAAAATAAATGAAGATGATTTTAAAAAGAAGTTCGGCCTCAGTTTAGACGGAGCTGGTGCCCCTTTTTCAAGGGGATCGGATAGACCGATCCCCAGGTTTTCCCTAATGCTAATGATATACTTCTCTATGCTACAGGACCCATTAAACATGGAGTAGGGACCAGAGGAAAAAAAAGGGAAGGAGTTGAAAGAAAAAACCAAGATACTAAAGAGGTTGCAAGCCGAGGAAGATGACAGAAATACTGAAAAGATTAAATTAGTCTCTTCTGAGATCCATGTGTTGCTAGAAAAGGAAGACGTGGTGGAAACAACGTGCAAAGAGAAACTAGTATACAAATGGGAATCGAAATACAAAATTCTTTTACGCTTGGGCCAGTCAAAGGAGGAAGACGAAACGAATTTTAAATGTGGAAGATGAGGCTGGCAGAGTGGTTATAGATATCAAAGAAGTGGAGGCAACTTTTAGAAGATATTTTAGTAACTTGTTCAGTTCCTTAAAGTCGATCCATGAAGAGATATCTTGCTTCCTTGTGGGCCTACAAAGAAAGGTGACACCCGAGATGAATGAAAAGCTAACAAAAAGGTTTACAGAGGAGAAAGTAACAACAGCAATAAAGCAAATGACCCCCTTAAGACAATTGGACCGGATGGATTTGGCCCCTGTTTCTTCCAAAATCATTGGGGAGTGGCCTCTTCCGAAGTTTGTAAGGCTGCCCTCTCAGTGTTGAACGGTATTTCTCTTAAACCAAACCTAAACTATACCTATTTAGCTTGATTTCCAAAATAAAGTCCCCTAAAAAAGTTACTAAATATAGACCAATTAATTTATGTAATGTGATGTATAAAATCATTTCAAAAGCTATTACTAATGGGTTTAAGCATGTTTAGCGAATATTATTTCTCCCTTCCAAAGTGTTTTTTAACCTGGCAGCTTAATCAATGATAACATTATGGTGACATATGAGTTGCTTCACTCAATGAGAAGCAGGAAAAACGGAAGTGAGGGTAGTATGGCGATGAAACTTGATATGTCTAAGGCCTATGATTGGGTGAAGTGGGGATTTCTATAGGCTACTTTGATAAAGTTGGGATTCTGTTCTCGTTGGGTGGATCTAGTCATGAAATGTGTGAAGTTTGTCAATTTTTCAGTGTTGATCAATGGGGTCCCGGGGCCCAAATTTGAAGCCTCAAGAGGGTTATAATAAGGTGATCCCTTATCACTTTATTTGTTTTTTGTGTGTGCTGAAGGTTTAAGTAGTTTGATGAACTACTTTGCCAAGATAAAGATCATTAAAGGGATGCAAGTGGATCGAGGAGGTACATCCATAAATTATCTGCTCTTCGCAGATGACTGTATCTTATTTTGGAGAGCTAATCTTGAGGAATGGAGGAAATTGCAACAGATTTTACAGATTTATGCCTAAACATCAGGGCAACTACTGAACAAAGACAAAATGTCGATGTTTTTTAGTAGTAACACACGGCATAGGGACAAACAATATATAGTAGCAAATGGGAACACTTTCGTTTGTGGGACCTATAAGAAATACTTAGGCTTACCTACCTTAGTAGGGAGGTCAAAGTTTAATGCTTTCCAGTCCATCAAGGATAGAATTTGGCAGAGAATAGTTAATTGGAAGAATACATTTTTGTCCCAAGCTAGAAAAGAGGTGATGATCAAGGCAGTCCTACAAGCCATCCCAACTTATACCCTGGGGGTGTTTAAACTTCATGCTTGGCTTTGCAAAGAGATTAATCCCCTGCTTTCCAAATTTTGGTGGAATTGTCAATAGGAAGGAAAATGAATGGTATGGAGGAAATGAGAGAATATAAGGGTGCAAAAGGAGAAAGGTGGAATGGGATTTGGGGACATCAAAAGTTTCAGTTATGCTCTCATCGCAAAACAAGGATGTAGGCTCTTAAAATCCCCAAATTACCTGGCAGCAACTCTATTCAAAGAAAAATATTTCAAAAGTCGAAATTTCTTAGATGCAAAGCTGGGAAACCAACCATCATTGATATGGAGAAGCATTTGGTCAGCCTAGCCTCTTCTAACGGAAGGAATAAGATGAGGAGTGGGGGATGGAAAATAGATTAGCATATGGAGTCCAAGTGGATCCCAAATCCTACAATGTTTGCTATCCAGTCTCCCATCTCCCTTCTTCAACCAGATTCAAAAGTAGAGAAATTGATAGACTACCAGAAAGTTGCATGGAATGAGCAGCTAGTGAAGACTATTCTCTCCAAAATAAAAAAAAATTAAGCAAGTCCTTAGTATCCCCTTAAGCAAAAAGGGAGCAAAGGACAAATTAATAAAAGATCCCTAAAAAAAGGGACAATTCGCGATTATGAGTGTTTATTTTCTACAATTGGAGCTGAATGATAGAAGAAGAGGTCAAAGTTCCAGTGCAAACAAGGGTGATGACAGATGGAGAGGCATTTGGAACCTTAAAGTCCCTGAGGTAACAAAATTGTTCCTTTAGAAAGCAGTGAACAACTTATTACCCACAAAAGAAAATCTTTTCAAGATAAATGTGGTGAAAGATGCAAAATGTCCCTTGTGTTCTATTGAAGAAGAATCAACTTTGCACGCCTTTTGGGAATGCCCAGCAACAAATGATGTATGGGGAGCTGCAGATAGCAGTGTTAGTAGATGGGCTAAAGATGAAAAAAGATTTATGCAGTTCTGGGAAAAGTGTTTGAACAAGCTATACCAAAATCAGGTGGAGGAAGTGGCTGTGCTTTTAAGGAGAGTAACTCAGCTCATTACAAACAGGACGAATCCGGAAACAAATGAAGTGATAACACAAGAACACTAGTCAAAATCCGAAAGAGGCTATGCAAAAGTTAATTGGGATGCCTCCCTAGATGTCCACCAAAAGAAAATGAGAATTGGGATCATTATCAGGAATGAAGAGGGAGAATCAATAATGGCTGTCTGTGCAAAAATGGAGAATGTAGTGGACCCTGCAGTAGCCAAAAGTGTGGCCCTGAAAAGAGTAGTGGAATTATGCGCTAAACTTCACATCCAAAGAGCCAAGTTCGAAGGAGATGCAAAAGTCATAGTTGAAGATGTGCTTAGCAAAGAGGAGATACTGACTAACTATAGTTCTATAGTTGAAGATATAAGATTTTACTTTGACAAGTAGCCAAATTGGTTCATACAATTTACACATACGTTAGCAAAAAAAGCTCTTAATGTAGAGGAAGAGTTAGTATGGATAGAAGAGGTCCCGGATTTTATTGTGGGACAGTTACAGGATGATACCATTTGTAATTCAGTTATAAGTTAATGAAATGTTTGCTGACGTTTCCTTTCAAAAAAAAAAAAGGAAAAAAATGAAACTTATTAAACATTAATATCAGAAGTACATCATGTAACCTCTTTCAATAATATCTTCAATACCACAATAATAATAATAAAGGCATTTACACCAATCTATTAATGCTCAAGCCTCCATAGGCAAAACGTTGATGCTGCATCTCCATGGTAATGACTATAGCAAACCAACAAAAAGAATAACAAAGTAAATAAAATATCCAATGCGATACATTCAAATTCCACATCAAACTATCATGGTTTTACAGTAATTCACCAAGCACAATAATCATCTTACATGCTCTTCCAACACTATCATGAGTTAAAATTATGACAAGCTCTTTCCTGTAAAACCAAAAAGTTAAAGCAATAAACTAGCAATAGATGATACAAAGGATTGAAAATATATATACACACACACACACACTTGCATTGATGAAAAATACGAGTCAACCAAATATACAAAGTTGCAACCATATTCGGGATTGCACATATCACAATTGTTTTTAAAGTACGGAATTAGAATTCCAATGAAAAGCAAAGACATGAGCATTTGCAAACCAACAAGCATATATCACATTTCTGATTCCCCAACCAGCCAAAGGAGACTTTAAACCATCCCAAAAATGTTATCATGTGCATGAAAACCATTAGCTAGCCAAGATATTAACCTACCGAGTAATGCTACATATAAATAATTTTGTGCACCAACACATTCCTATTAGTTGATCATATCTTTTATTTAAAAATTTAAATTTTTGACCAATCACATTAAATGTGTGTGTATATTAGTGCATAAAATTAGTTACAACCAGATTTTTTCTAACTCAAAAACGGTTGCGATTTGTTATTGTTCCTCAATTGCTTGACTGAGTTTCAAACTTTATGTAATATATTTGAATGAAAACCAATAAGGGCATACACTTATCAAACAGAAATATTTCAAATCTTAAACCTTGGACAAGCTCATTCGAATAAAAACCAATAGCATGTTATACGAATGCACTCAATGCGTTGCAAAAGCACGTAAAAATTTTCGTAAACCAACAATCATATTATGATATTAATCTAGTTTTTTAAAGTTTCGTAAAGCTTATGGGTATGAAACCTATAATTTCTACCAAGAAGATCACAAGCAAATATCTGGACAACAATGGTTACTGATTCATATTTCATTTTTCAAGACAATTGACGTAAAATTATAAGCTAAAGTGAGTGAGTATTGATTTATAAAAGATACCAAGAATACCTCCCACCTTGGCCACCAATAAACAAATAATGGCCATTGATGTTTCCCATCTCCCCACCATTGATTCACTTACTGTAATGTCTTGACTACTTGTTTTGCTACCACGAGAAAGTGGAGGATGATACTTGCCAATAAAATGTACACACTAATTAGTACAACCCAATCAATTAGATGCTCCATCCAAAACTGTATTTTTGGGATATTTCACCTTAAATCCGGTCGACCAAAAGTAATGTAACACAAAGAAAATTGACCACATGAAGCTTGTAGATGGCAGGGTTTTGTCTTCGCTAGAAGAGGTTCATAATGGTGACGTGGATTACTTTGATAATTTACTGAAATTAAAGCCAAGGCCATGTAGGCCAAACCTCTCTTCTATTATTGATGCTTCTATTGTTGAAAAAGAGAATTTGATAATTTCTAAAGTGTCTTCTATGGAGAAAGTAAAGGATGCATTGTTTTATATTCTTATTGATAGTAGTCCGAGACCAGATGGATTTAGTGCTAATTTTTTTCGATCTTGTTGGGAGATTGTAAAAGAAGATGTGATTGATGCTGTCAATGACGTTTTTTAGAGGAAATCTCTTTCCTTGGTTTTACTCAACATCGTTTTTGGTTCTTATTCCAAAAGTTGAAAACTCGATGAGTTTTGATAAATTTTACCCGATTAGTCTGTGTTCGATTCTGTATAAGGTGTGTTCAAAAATTCTAGTTAGTAGACTGACTCCTATTTTTTCCAAATTGAGCTCGCCTAAGCAATGTACTTTCCTTCTTAGACGAAGCATATTTAATAATATTTGTTGGACTCAAAAAGTGATCCACATGATAAATACAAAGAGAAGGAATGGAAATGTTTTGATAAAGGTAGACATGGAGAGAGCATATGATAGTGTGGAATGAGATTCATACTGTCTGTAATGGAAGCTTTTGGGTTCTCTTCAACAGTTTGTGGTTTAAATCGGACTTGCATTACTTTTTCGTGATTTTCTGTAATAATGAATGGAGTCTCTAAAGGATTCTTCAAAGGAGGGAGGAGTTTCCGCCAATGTTATCCTTTGGTGGAGGAGATTTTGTCTCGCTTGATAAAGCGAGAGTTTGAAGTTGGAAAAATTGAGTCATTTTCCCACCCGAGAGGTGTTCCACTTACTACTCATTTGCTCTATGCAGATGACATCATTATTTTCACAAATGGAAGCCTCAAATCACTTCGGAATATTGTAAAAATCTTTGAAGTTTATGAAAGTTGGTTAAGACAAAAAATTAGTGTTGGAAAATCCTCTTTGCATTTTTCAGCTTCTATTAATCTTTGGAGACGACGAGAGCTTTTAAGAGAAACTAGGTTTCATGAGGGTTCTTTTCCTTTTCGTTATTTGGAAGTCCTATTATTTTAGGAAGACTAAAAGCTTTTCATTTGGAGGAGTTGGTAACTATAATTTGTGCAAGAATTGGAGGATGGAAAACCCAACTTTTATCTCAAGGTGCTCGACTAATTTTAATTTGACAAGTTTTGATGAGTTTGCCTATTCATTTTTTTTTTTTTTTTTGTGTCCACGCTCCTAAAATTGTGTTACAGAGAATAAATGGATGCCTTAATAATTTTTTTTGGGGATCTTTAGAAGAGGGTGATAAATATTGTTGGAGAGCTTGGAATAAGATTTGTTTGTCGGTGGAGGAATGTGGCTTAAGAATAAAGAGCTTGGATGATATTCAACGTTCGTTTAAATTTGCTTGGAAATTACTTCATGAAAAATCTCTTCGGGCTAATTTTTTCTTGGCTAAGTATGTTAAAATTAATCATGTGTCTTTGATTGATCCTTCTAAGGGATCTTGAAGTTGGCATATGATTGCTAGATGTCTACCATTGGTTTTAAATCACTCTCGATGGAAAATAAGGGAGAGGAGAATTTTCTTTTGGCATGATAAATTTTCGGATGATGGGCCTCTCATAAATTCTTTTTCGATGTGTCCTTTCCCAAAGATCTTGATTTAAGAATGTAAACTTCAAAATGAATTGGATTTGGAATTGATTACTCAATTGGTTGGTGCTGAAAATGTATTATCTACAATGCGACTGCTCACAAAGAAAGGGAGGATATTTTAGTACGGATTGATAATGTTGATGAGAATTTCACTACAAAGAGTGCTTGGTCTTGTCTAAGATTTAGAGCTCCTATGGTTGCATGGTCTAAATGGGTATGACATTCTTCTCTACTAAAACAAATTTCAGCTTTGATTTGGAAAGCATTTTTAAATGTATTGAGTGTGGATGATAATGTGCGAATATTTGGGATTCCTATTGTGTCGAGATGTAATTCTTGTTCTTCTGGGGCATATGAAGATCTAAACTATGTCTTGGCAAATGGTGAGTTTGCGGAAATGATTTGAGATAATATATTTGATTGTGAGGGTTTGAAATCTCTTAGAGGTCCAATCCAAAAAAAAACAAAAAACAAAGAAATCTCTTAGTGGTAGGGGTTGGCATGATAGAGTTTACTGTTGGTTTCAGAAAGCAAAAAAATCAACAAAAGTTAGTTCTCTTTTTGGCATTATCCCATGCATTGTTCTTTGATGCTTATGGAATAAATGTTGCAAAGCAAGAATGGAAGACATTCATGATTCAGTGCAACTGATGTGGGCAAGACAAATCTTCTATTCAGTGATCTGCTATGAAGATCTAAGACAAAGAGGTGTTGTCGAGACATGATGAAGAAATCCTGAGATTGGTCGTTCCAACATAGAAGTTCGAAGATGCCAATCATTTTCTGCTAGAGGCAGCTTGATGCAAGAAGAGTGAAATCAAATATTGATGGCAGTTGTAATGGTAACTTAGGTGTTATGGGTGTTGGTGGGATGTTTCGAGATCATCAAGGTAATTTCTTGACTACTTTCTCTAATCACTTGGGCAAAGGAACGAATACTAAAGCTAAATTATTAGGATGGTTGCATGGTTT
This sequence comes from Platycarya longipes, assembly GCA_036559045.1. Classification (NCBI taxonomy): domain Eukaryota; kingdom Viridiplantae; phylum Streptophyta; class Magnoliopsida; order Fagales; family Juglandaceae; genus Platycarya; species Platycarya longipes. The sequence goes on from CM071797.1 coordinate 40,878,579, forward strand.
GAGATTTTCAAAATCTGATGACTTTTTGAATATTGATATTGAGATGGACTCTATGTTGATTATAAGCTGGTTGGTGGACAAGAGGTGTTCGGTATGGTATCTGGAAGATTTCTGGGATGAAATACAAATATTGTTGTGCAAGATGCATGCTAAGTTTCTACATATTTATTGAGAATGAAATTCTACGACGGACTACTTTGCAAAAATAGGAGTGGAAGGATTATCCAATTATTGGATATTTTATGAGGATCTCCCTAAGATGGCAAGAAGCTTTCTTAGAATTGAAAAACTGGGTCTCCCTCAATTACAAGTCTAGTTGCTCTTTGTATAGTTTATTTTTTCACGTTGACTGCTGGTTATTTTATTATTGATTTATAATAAATGGTTTTTTATTACATAACTACGGTTTTCTTCCGCCACAAGTGAGGTTCTTTAATAAAATTGAGAAATGATCACTTTTAGATATGTGGTCCTAACTCTTCACAAAAAAAAAAAAAAGTTCTATAAAACTAGTCTAGCGTCAAGTTAACTCAATAATACTTAGAATATTTGAAAGCACTTACATTTCTAAACAAGACTTTAGAGTCTTAGACTAGTGATTACTCGAGAAATAAAGTTTGAAGTTCAATAATTTGGTCTTTGATTTCATATGGAAATATTATGTGACATTTACGGGTCTATTTTTTTCTCAAATATTCAAAGGGTTATAATTACAAAAAATCTAAGGATCTAAATCGAATAATTTCAACTACGTTGGCTGGTTTAGGCAGTGAAGTGTTATAAAAATATTTTATTATTATTTATTATATTTTATTAAGATTTTAATTTATTCACTGAATATTTAAAATTACCTTACTATTCAATTGTAACTTGTAATCTCTGTTTCCACTCCAATTCAAAACGAATGTGCAAGGCTGACTGACAGTTGTGTGTATCTATAAAAGGATAGTGATTGGCTTATTACTTTTAACTATTGTTAATGTATTTAAAATTTTAAATTTTAGACTATTTTTTAAATGTATTTTTAAAACATTCTTAATCATTAAAAAAGTTTTAAAATATATAGTTTTATTAATAATATTTTTTTTAATTATTAAATAAAAAATAGTAAAAAATTGGGAGAAGGATTGTAATGCTGTACCATTCTTATTCTTTATAGAAAGCCAATTACGTTTCACATCAGTATCATCCCACGTTTATCTTCCCTCGACTCTCGTCCCCTCTCCCTCCGTCTCTGCTTTCCACCTTATTGCAGCTGGTAAATGGCACACGAAATTCGGTTCTTCGAGTTGAACACGGGAGCTAAGATCCCTTCTTTGGGACTGGGGACGGGGCAAGTCGACCCCAGCCTCGTCGGCGAAGCCTTGACCACTGCCATCAAGGTCTTCTTCGTTTCTTTCTTTATCTGTCGCCATTTTTAGGTTTTGGAGTTTTTATGGACGTCATGATTAACTTTTGTGGTGTTAAAAGTAATGAATAGCTTAATTAGCTCTCTAGCTACAAGCCAACTGTTTACTTGTGCTGCAGGTTGGATACCGCCATATTGATTGCGCTCAACTCTATGGCAATGAGAAGGAGGTAAAATATTTTCTAAAAAACTTTGTGTCACTCGCCTTCAGCATTTAGTATCGTCTCACCACGACCAAATTCTAGTCTATAGAATTGCTTTAGGTATCTGATACACTTAATGATTTAGATCTTCGTACAGCATGAGTCGCATATTAGTCAACCAATTTGATTCAAGCTTGTGAACTATCCTTCATAGATGGAATTTACTTATAGATTCGACGACCCTAGGAATTTTTTTAAGGATTTCTATTAGGGTATATGAACGATGACATGGAAGGACGCCTTCATGAGTATTCCCAATTAGTTTTGTCATAATGCGCATGCTGGGGTATGGGCCGGGCTAAGTGCTGACACATCCATTTTCTCTTTACTTAATTAATTCTACTACGCACGAAATAATTAGTGATGATGTTCTAAGTCTTGTTTGAAAATAATTAGTGATGATGTTCTAAGTCTTGTTTCATTGCTAATTGAAATTGCTTAAGCTTTTACAAGAATTGTACGTGATCTGATTTCTACTACTCTTTTCTTGTAGATTGGTCTCATTCTGACGAAACTATTTGAAGATGGTGTGGTGAAGCGTGAGGATTTGTGGATTACCTCTAAACTCTGGTTTGTTTCATAGAGTATAGTGTATTCCATTTAAAATGATAATGCTCTGTTCCTTAAATGAGTTCTATCAGGGTCTTTGATCTTATCTAGTACGTTTTCCTTAAAAATGAGATAATCCACAGGAGCACCGATCATGCACCTGAAGATGTTTCAGAGGCTTTGGATACTACTTTGCGAAACTTGCAACTTGATTATCTTGACTTGTACCTTGTATGTATCATTACTGCTTGAAATATTAGTATTGACATACATCATTTTCTTCTCAATGATGCTGTTTTGAGGACATTATTTACTGTGACTAACTGAAGCTGCTCAACTTTTTAAGATACATTGGCCAATCCGGATGAAGAAGGGGTCAATAGGCTTTAAACAAGAAAACCTCATTCAACCAGATATACCTGCCACTTGGAAGGCAATGGAAGCACTCTATGATTCTGGAAAGGCTCGAGCTATTGGTGTCAGCAATTTCTCTTCAAAGAAGCTTGGGGATCTGCTGCAGGTAGCACGGGTGCCTCCTGCTGTTAATCAAGTGGAGTGCCACCCCTGCTGGCAGCAGGCAGGATTACATGCTTTTTGTAAATCCAAGGGAGTTCACTTAGCTGTGAGTACACAAATTTTGAAATGCTTTTATTTGTGTATATGCATGTATATTCAATATTTTAAGATGGTTTATCGATTTGTGAGGAGGAAAATCTTATGTGAAAAGTTAAATATTTTTTAATTCTATAGTCGAAGGGTTTAAAGAATGTTAAAAATGGTAACACTGATGTTTGTTATCTAGGGATATTCGCCATTAGGATCTCGTGGTACCGCGTGGGTCAAGAGTGACGTTCTTAAAAATCCAATTCTAGGTATGGTTGCAGAGGAAGTAGGCAAAACTCCTGCACAAGTAGCCCTTCGATTGGGCCTGCAAATGGGTCATAGTGTGCTTCCAAAGAGTGTAAGTGAAGCAAGGATTAAGGAGAACTTTGATGTCTTCAACTGGTCTATTCCTGGAGACTTGTTCGCCAAATTCTCTGAAATTGAGCAGGCAAGTTTTCAGTTAGACATTGTCTTTCTAAATTATGCTTCAGGACTTTCTGCACCATTTTTTTCATGGCCAATTCTATAGGTTTTACCAGCATATACAGTCGCTATTTCCTGCTAATATGTTATCAAGTGAATTGACCCTTGGCTTTGGAGAAAGAAAAAAGTAAATTGGTCCCTTAAGTTTTGTTGTGATCATACGCTTTGGCATTGCTCTTGTATAAGTCTCTATACTTGGGCTCGTGTGTACTCTTTTTATCAAGAAAAACTTGTTTACGGATGAAAAAAAGAAAAAAAAAAAGCTTTATTGCGATCATGTCATTATAATATGCTAATTCCCTCTATGATGCTTTTACTGGGTCTCTGAAGGATTGTGTATGAGGTCCAATGAATATGGTATAATGAAGATTATGTTCCCAATGTTTATTGTGCAGGCAAGAATAATAACAGGGGACTCCTTCTTTGTTCACGAGACTTTTGGTCCGTACAGGACTGTTGAGGAATTATGGGATGGTGAAATATGAGCAGCAAGATAACTGGTGGTTCATTAGAAAAACGAGGGTAAAGAAGGAAGGCTTGTAGAAAAATAACTAAAAGATTAGAATAAAAAATGGCCCAGGCAAGGCCGGGAGAACAGACTTCAAACAAAGTTAAATTTAGTTGTCATGTTATAATGTTCTATTTATTTATTTATTTATTTTGATATTTCGAGGGATTTGAAATTGCCGTCTTAGATGACTACTCGTCAAATTTGTATCTTAAAGCATTAGCAATGGTCTAGCTATTGTTAAGTCTAAAATGGAATCAAAATCTACCCTTTTAGCTATGATCCACGTCTTTTAGTTATATGGTCCCTATTGATTAGCTATTTTAAAACTTGACTTCCACTTGGTAACGATACTTCTTAGGGCTTAAGTGTTTTGTCAGACATTTGAGGTAAATAAAAAGGGTAATGATATACCATTAACTCGTTTATAATTTGAGCGTTGTGTTTCTAATTTTAGTTTTTTGTCTTTTTTGATACATTCTATTTTTAGTGTTATTAATAAATCACATGACATCATAATATAGTGGTATCACCTCCGAAGGACATCGTAAGTTTTAGATGGTTTAAATAGCATTACGTTTTTATAAATTCCGTCTAATGGCAGCACTAATAAATAATGGTTTGACCTTCTTTTTAAATTTTTAATTGGTAAAATATTAGTTTATAAAATCTATATACTAAAACTTTAAAGTACCTCTTACATTAAATATGAGGTATTTCTATTAACATATAGAGATACAAGTCTTAATTTATATATTTTAAAATTTATAATAAATGCTGGAAGTGATAGAATTTGACTTATCGAACTTAATCGTGGAAGTTCCTATTTTTAACGGTTCGAAATTCATCTTAATTTATTACAATTTCATTATTATAATTTTTTTAAATTTAAAATTAATTTTTTTTAATTTAAAATAATAATAATTTTAAAAATTAATATTTTATTTAATTTTTAAAATTCAACTTAATTTATCTTATTTTATTTCTAAATCCAAACGGAATGATTATGAGGATGCTGATTCCTCTCTCGTCCATATCATACGAAAAGTCTCGAGTTTTGACGAAAATATCTATATAAAAATGTTTTTTTTTTTTAAAAAAAAAAATATTAAATCCCATTCAACTTTGGCAACTTTTGCTGTTCCGAAAAGTCTCGAGTTTTGATCAACAAAATCATAGACATTAGCCTAATTTATTTTCATGGAAGAGATAAAATAAAATGAGATAAAAAAATTTAAAAAAAATATTATCATAACATTCTTTTATTATTAATTTTGTTTTAAAATTTAAAAAAAATTATTTAAGGATTTAAAAAAAATTATTTATTTATTTAAACAACATTTGCTGATGAATCTATAAACTTGCGGCTCTCTATTTGCCGGAAGATAGCTTTTTCGGTGGTTTCTTTGTTCCGCAAAAGGCATCACGATCATTTTCATAGCAAATTGTCCTGCAACGACGTAAAATGTGATTTCCGTCGAAAATTGTTGTTATTTACAGTGCCATTTTCCTGCCCTTTTTTCTGCACATTTTATCGCTAATGTAGGAAATTTGCAGTGAATTAATTGTGTTGGAAATGCCAGCCGCAATTCTTAAGGGGCCTTTTCTGTCAATTTTTTGTTACGCATATGCTTAACAAACTATAATTAAAATATCAAGCAGGCTGCTAAAGAAAAATTCGCGAAAGCGATGTAATTGGAATATCAACTATCAGAGTATTAGCATTGTCTTTATAAAAAGTCAAGCCAAAAACAAAATTTGATAAATTTATTCAAAATAGGCTGCATTAGATTGAATCATTGATCAAAGAGATCCCTTTAAAATTAAGACCTACAATAATTTCATAAAATCTTTCAAATATTAAGGTCTATTATTCACTTATTAAAATAATTTTTTATTATTTTTTAATATATTTGTAAGATGAATAAATTGTAAATGTATTTGTTGATTTTATAAATTGTATATATGATTTTTTGGTAGTAGAATGGTTGATAAAACATGTGTTTTGCTGGATAATTAGGTTGAGGAAAAACTTAGTCGAAAAAGAATATTTTAAGTATCAAATTAAATTATTAATATATATAGTTAATATAATTATAAAATTTAAAAAAATTTAAAAAATATATTTTTTTAAAAATTAATTATTATATTATTATTTTAATGAATCTATTAGTTAATAACAATATGAGATATTTCTACTGACATATAGAGATACAAGTTTTTATTTATATATTTTAAAATTTATTAGCTATCATATATAATAAATGTTGGAAGTGAATATAGAATTTGACTTATTGAACATAATCGTGGAAGTTCCTATTTTTAACTGTTCGAATTCATCTCAATTTACTACAATTTTATCATTATAATTTTTTTAAATATTTATATAAAATATAATAAAAAATTTAATTTTTTTAAAGTTTAATTTAATTTTTTAAATTTAAAATAATAATAATTTTAAAAAATAATATTTTATTTAATTTTTAAAATTTCTCTCAATTTATCTTATTTTATTTCTGAATTCAAACGGAATGATTATGAGGATGCTGATTCCTCTCACGTCCATATCATGCGAAAAGACTCGTGTTTTGACGAAAATGTCTATATAAAAATGTTTTCTTTTCATATTAAATCCCATTCAACGTTAGCAACTTTTGCTGCTCCGAAAAAGTCTCGAGTTTTGATCAACAAAATCATAGACATTAACCTAGTTTGTTTTAGGTAAAATAAAATGAGATAAAAATTAAAATATATATATAAAATATTATATACCATATTATATAAAAATTAAAATATATAAAAAATATTATTATATATAAGATAATAATACCAGTATCCCACAGTTATCTTCATCATAGATATTTGCGTCGACTCTCATTCTCATCCCCTCTTTCCCTCCATCTCTGCTTTCCACTTATTGCAGCGTGTAAATGGCAAACGAAATTCGGTTCTTCGAGTTGAACACGGGAGCTAAGATCCCTTCTTTGGGACTGGGGACGGGGCAGGTCGACCCCAGCCTCGTCGGCGAAGCCTTGACCACTGCCATCAAGGTCTTCTTCGTATCCTTCTTTATCTGTCGCCATTTTTATGTTTAGAGTTTTTATGGACGTCATGATCGATGAACTAACACAAGTGTTGTTAAAAGTAATGAATAGCTTAATTAGCTCTCTAGCTACAAGCCAACGTGTTTAGTACTGGTGCTGCAGGTTGGATACCGCCATATTGATTGCTCTAAATTCTATGGCAATGAAAAGGAGGTAAAATATTTTCTACAAACCTGGTCTCTCTCGCCTTCAACCTTTAGCATCTCCTTCAACCATATATTTTCTATGAAGTTGTTTTAGCTATAAAATTTTGTGGTGTTCCAAGTCTTGTTTTATTACTAACTGAAATTTCTTAAGCTTTTGCAAGAATTGTACATGATCTGATTTTTACTACCCATTTATTGCAGATTGGTCTCATCCTGAAGAAACTATTTGAAGATGGTGTGGTGAAGCGTGAGGATTTGTGGATTACCTCTAAACTCTGGTTTGTTTCATAGAGTCTTTGATCTTATCTAGTACGTTTTCTTTACGTCTAAAAATGTTATAATCCACAGGAGCACTGATCATGCACCTGAAGATGTTTCAGAGGCTTTGGATACTACTTTGCGAAACTTGCGACTTGATTATCTTGACTTGTTCCTTGTATGTATCATTACTGTACTTTGAGATATTAGTATTGACGTACATCATTTTCTTCTCGATGATGCCGTTTCGAGGACATTATTTTAAGTGTGACTAAATGAGGCTGCCCAACTTTTTAAGATACATTGGCCAGTGAGGATGAAGAAGGGGTCAATAGGGTTTGAGCCAGAAAACCTTATGCAACCAGATATACCTAGCACGTGGAAAGCAATGGAAGCACTCTATGATTCAGGAAAGGCTCGAGCTATAGGTGTCAGCAATTTCTCTTCAAAGAAGCTTGGGGATCTGTTGGAGGTAGCACGGGTGCCTCCTGCTGTTAACCAAGTGGAGTGCCACCCCATCTGGCAGCAGCCTGGATTACATGCATTTTGTAAATCCAGGGGAGTTCATTTATCCGTGAGTACCCAAATTTTGAAATCCTTTTATTCCTCGGTACGCATGTATATTTAGTATTTTAAGATGAGTTAATTTACGTTCAGTTTTATTCAAATGAAGACGGCTCATGCAAGCTCATATTGTTATGTTTAAAATATTTTAAAATTATAATAATATATTTCTAAAATTATTAATGAGATATATACTCCCAGTCACTATTACAAATATTTTTTTTTTTAAGATTGTTTATCGATAGAAAAATTCTATTTACAATTCTGAGTACGAAACTACATGTACAATCTAATGAGAAAGTACATTTAAAAAAAATATTATTGTAATTTTTTTAAAGAAATTGAACGTAATTATATGAAATTGCATAAACAATCTCTATTTATAGACTATATCTAGTATAACTCCTAATCTCCTATTGATTTGTGAGGAGGCAAGTCTTATGGGAAATGTTAAATAATCTTTTATCTATAAATGAAGGTTTTAAAGATTGTTAAAAATGGTAACACTGCGATGTTTGTTTTTTTTTTAATTTAGGGATTTTCGCCATTAGGTTCTCCTGGATCCACGTGGATCAAGGCCGGTGACATTCTTAAAAATCCAATTCTAGGTATGGTTGCAGAGGAAGTAGGCAAAACTCCTGCACAAGTAGCCCTTCGATGGGGCCTGCAAATGGGTCACAGCGTGCTTCCAAAGAGTATAAATGAAGCAAGGATTAAGGAGAACTTTGATGTCTTCGACTGGTCCATTCCTGGACACTTGTTCGCCAAATTCTCTGAAATTGAGCAGGCAAGTATTTTCATGGCCATTTTATAGCTTTTACAGTTTTACCTACCATCATATATATATTTATATATATATAGTCGCTATTTCTTTTGCTAATATGTTATCAAGTGAATTGGTCCATTTAAGTTTCGTTGCAATCATACGCTTATACTTGTGTTCTTGAATACTCTTTAGATCGATCAATAAAAACTTGTTTACTGATAAAAAAGAAAAAAGAAAAAAAAGGTTTTGTAGCGATCATGTCGTTATAATATGCTAATTCCCTCTATGATATTACTTTTACTAGGACTCTGAATGAAGGATTGTGTATGTGGTCCAACGACTTTGGTATAGTGACGATCATGTTCCCAATGTTTATTGTGCAGGCAAGATTGGTACCAGGGGACTTCGGCTTTGTCCATGAGACTTTTGGTCCGTACAGGACTGTCGAGGAATTATGGGATGGCGAAATATGAGCAGCAAGATCACTGCTGGTTCATTCTGAAAAGAGGGCAAAATTAAATTTAGTTGTCATGTCATGTTTTTATTTTTTTTTCAGATTAGTTGTCATTTTGAGTGTATTTGTCAGAAATTTGAAATAAAAGGAGTAATAATATACCATCAACTCGTTTATAATTTGAGTTTTTTTTGTATTTTGTACTTTTAATTTTTTTTTTTTAATAAATCACATGGCATTATATAATGGTGTCACCTTATAAACTGGATCGTCTGAGCCGTAAATTTCAAATAGCGAAATAGTATTATTTTCTTTTATAAATTTCATCTAATGGGCAGCACATTTTCATGTAATAAATATTGGTTTGATTTATTTTTAATTTTTAATTGATTAAGAGGACTTCTACACAACCTCTCATTCTTCACACACCATTATTTTTTATTTTTTATTTTTTATTTAATTTTTTATTTTTTATTTTAATTTTTTTTAAACTAATTTAATTTTTTTATTCATTATTTATATATTAAATATTTGATTAAAAATAATATTAAAAAAATATAGTGCATAAAAATTATGTGAATAATAAAAAATTGAATAGATTTTTTCTTTCTATTATAGTAAAATTTTGAAGTACCTCTTACGTATTATTTTTTTCATAATTGCCGGAAAAAGCTATATCTTCGCTGCTAATAACTATCATTAACGATTTGTTAGCGCCGGACGATTCACCTTTGTTAAAATGCCACTTATAAATTAAAGCAACGAAGAAACTAATCGCTGAAACAAGAGTTATTTTAAGCGAATTCCATTTTGCCGCAATAATCATATAGATGCTTGTATTTTTATGGCGAATGATTTTCGTTGCAATTAAATCTTAAATGTTCAAAAAACATTTTCGGGCAATTATAAAATTTTCAGGCTACAAATACATTTTTTTTTTCTTAATGTGTTGTCAGTACCCTTTTTTTTTGTGAATGTTTCTAGTGGCTCTTTATATACCCAACTCATTTAAAATATTAATAAACACTACAATATTTGTTAGGCTAAACCAACAATAGAAGATCAAACCAAAATTGAAATATAAAATGGCATATAATTCATTTTCATCTAATAGTAAACATATTTTAGATTCATTTCAATACTCTATACATGAATGGCATAAGTGCATTAATGAAATGCAATTTATAAATACTATATAAAAAAGCAACTAATATTTTTTATAAATTACAAAAACTTGAATATTTGAGCTTTACAAATATAAATTGTAATATTCTTCAAAAGTAAAAATCCTTTTGCCTCCCATCAAATCATTTGATCTTTTCTCAAAATGCATATAATTTCTGTTGCAAATCCGGTTCGGCCTCCGTCATTCTACCTTTCAAAGAAAAATAATTAAAGGAAAAAATTCAAACACTTAGTATTAAATCAAGTGTGTAATTGAATCTGTTGGCATGTTTCTAGGACTTATAAGCATGTCTCTTCCCATAAATTCCAGACATTTCTCATGTGCATGTTATAGCCATCAATATAACATATCACTACAAGAAAAATTAACATTTGTGACTAAATAATTGTAATGAAAAATATTATTTAAGACTAAAACAGATTATTAGAGATTAAAATAGACTATTTACAATTAATAAATAGTTGCAAATAAACAATTTTTTGTAACGTATTAAAGGACAAATTAGCTTTGATCTATTAATTAATATACATAGAATATATGATCATTTGATCAATTTGTAGTTTCAAAGCAAAACATGGTAAACGAGGTTAATATCTAGGTAAAACCATCAAGTTCGAAAATCTGCGTACGTATAATGTAAACCATCATATTTGCTTCTCATTCGTTCCTTTTTGGTTACACACTATCCTATGCATATGTTCCTGTCATTCTTTTTCTTCATCTCATCAGGTTCCTTTTGTCCCTTAGTGCAAATAAATATCAGGCTTAGAGGCCTACTGGCATATTTCATTCTCACATAGTCCCGTGAATTATTACCAAAAGTACTTTGATGAAAATTTAAAAATATTCAAAAATTGAGAAGGTAGTGGTTCGTCTTCCAAGCCTAAGGCAAGAAAAACATGCGATACATATTTAAGAAAATTATTAGATTATTTCAAATTATATTTCAAATTTGATTTTCAAATGTTATTTCAAATTTTAAATTATCTATTTTTTTGAAAAATTTCTCTAAAGTATTTTTTTTAATCCCACATTGGTTAGGTAGTGAAATATTTAATGGTTTATAAGTGAATGTATTTTACTATACATAAAATAAATAAAAGGGTAGACAGTCTAGAAGCGTCACCCAGTGCAAAGCACTGATCGCACGCGCACGCGCGCGCGACGCATTGACGCTTTAGACGCACTTAGCACTTAGTACTGTCAATTACAGTTATTTTTGTAACTGTTCAGACAATAACTGTCATAATTTTATTTTAACTGAAACGTTATGTCTGCTGCTATTTCATCTTTTCGTTCAAAAGGTTAGTGTTCAGAATTTGCAATCTGCACACTATATAAACAGTGTTGTATCCTGAAAACATAATGCTAATGATTCCCTTTTGCAGAACTCTATACGAGTGGGAGGCAATATTTGTCTGAGAGACAAATTAACAATCGCCTCACTGTTCTTTTCATTCAATCTCTATACGTATATAAATTTTTCTAACAAAAATGCCATAAGGTGTGCGAGGGTTTACGAGCGGGCCTGGACCCGGGACTCAACCCTGCGATTTGCAAGCATCCAGGATGAGACTTGTCGAGTATGCTTGGTAGGCGGATCGCAAGCCTCAAGCCTATCCTGAATATGAGAGCTTGATAAGTGTGCTTCGGTACTGGACCTCAAGCCTCGAGCCCCTGACGAGCGAATCGTTGAGTTGGTCATGGGAGGCTGGATGACCCCGCGACTAAACCTGACCCCGTATGACAAAAGCACGGAGCTGGTATCATCATGGAAGGTGTGCTTTGACTTTGCGCTGCAAAACAATTTTGTTAATAGAAATATGATTTTCCATGCCACTGAGTTCGGGTGTTGAGTTCGAATTTGTAGGTGCACAATTAAAGTATAAAGTCTGTTGAAGCCAAGCTTGTTTGAGCAGTCAATTTTGAGGTCTCATGATTTAAGTTGGCGAGTAACCTGTTAGGTAAAATAAAAGAGAAAATAGGCGAATCCTAAACGGGGGACTTGCTGTATGTAAGTCCTTAAATTTCTAAACGGATGAGGCGAGCTATGTGAGCTAGGAACACAGCTCCCATGTGTTGGGCGAGCTGGCAAGCACCTAAGAGTGCAGTCCCGATGGACTTTCCCAAGTGGTTATGGCGAGCGCCGAAAATGGGTGGTCTGGCTACATCCTGTGTAATGCACCGAGGGCATGAGCCCATGTGTTTCATGCATGGTGTGGCGTGATAATGTGTTTCTTTGTGAGTCCCGAATGATGTGGTGACAGAGAGGTTTGTTCCGAGTTGGTAAATGGTAAGCCCGTGATGTGTACTGGGCGAGCGCTAGGAACTTAGTGAGCCGTGTGCTGTGAGTGAAGCGAGGCGTGAATGAGCATAAGGCGAGCCCCTGCTGCTGCGGGGGAGCTGGGCGAGCTGGGTGAGTGAAGGCAAGCTAGGGTGCCTGGCGAGGGGTGTTCTGGCGAGAGGTAGCCTGGAGAGAAGGTGTGGAGTTGTGTATGGCGAGAGGGAGTCCGTGAGGCGAGTGGTGAGCATGGGTTCCCCGAGAAGGTGTGTTGAGCAATCGGTTCCAAGAGGGCGCGTTTTCAAGCTCCCGTGAACGAGGTGGTCACGAGTGGCAAGGCGGTCCAAGTGATGGTGATGAGACGAGCTCTAGAGAAGGTGATCTGAGTAAGTGAGGGAGGCGAGAGAGTGCCATCAGGGGTGTGCTCCGACTCCGAAATTGTCGGAGTTCGGAGTTTCCGACTCCGACTCCGACAATCATCGGAGTCAAAAACGTACTCCGACTCCGACTCCGAGACACTCTCGGAGGCCGACACCGATCGGAGTTCGGAACTCCGAACTCCGATCGGAGTTCCAATCGGAAGTTCGGAACTCCGAATTTAGTTTCCTTTGGCGAGTTCGATATGGGCCAAATTACACTCATTCCGAAACTAAATTCTTCCAATTGGGCCATACATATTCCATATGAACTCATTTGTTCAATTGAGATGTAAAGTTTGTGAAGAAATAAGTTAACCGTGCTTACTTAACAATTAACATGTATGGTAGACTTGGCAACTAGCAAGTAATTAATCCATCAGTCATACAGCTTCTGACGTGCACGATCTTTGATAATGGAGCCAAATATTTGAGTTTCCCGCATAATCTCTTTGGGTTTACCGCGCGGCGCGCATGGATAGGATATTAGGAAGTAACTTTTTTTATTTTAACTTGCGTAACTGCATTTAATGGTTGAAGCTTATTTGAGATAGAATAAATTTTTTTTAATGATGAAAAAATAAATTAAGATAATAAAATAAGTTTTATGAGATTTATCTCAAATGAATTTTAATATATTTTAATATTATAATAAATCTAGATATAGTTATAAAATTTTAAAAATTTATGAATTTCGTATATAAAGAAATATTGAATTAAAATCTCTTAGTCATATGTAAATAAGTTTTGACTTGAGATGAATTTACTGATATGCGAATTGAGTATTTGCTATTTAGATACTAGATTCAATTGAGTTGCCACAAAGCCCACAACTATTGATCTATTCAAGTTTCAGTTTTCACTACTAAGTACTAATTAGTCTTAAACAATTAAACAAAAAATATAAAGTACTAAGTAGTAATTACAATGCTAATGCCAGCCAATAGCGTTATAGCATAATACAAAAAAAAGTAATACAAAAAAAAGTCCAGGACTCTAGACTATTAATACAAAAAATAATACAAAATATAAATTAAATTTTCAGTGATAGTCTGATGACTCTGGTTCAATGGGACGGTTGGGACCCGTATCGATGTTACAAAATAATAATAATAATAATTGCTGCAGCCTTGAACTTTGTTGTTGGAACTTATACAGAATCGTACCTGAGATTAAGATAAAAATAAAATGTATTATTATATATGAAAAAAATTAAAATTAACCAAACATGAAACAAGTAATTATAAATTAGAGAAAAAATATACGTAATCGATAGTTGCTCCATCAGTCATCGGCAAGTATGGTAGGGTTAATAACTAAATCTAAATCTGTAAAATCATAAACAGTATAAATTAAAATTTAAATAGATTTATTAAAATGAAATTATAAAAAAGATTATTGAAATAATTTAATAATTATATAAACTTTTTACTTTAATCATTTAAAAAGAATTATATAAATTAATTTAAATTTACCTGACTCAAGTCTGTAGCTCACGGCATCGATGCCAATACTCTCTAGTCCAGTAGGTACATCTCTGAGCCAGTTTTGTGTGCAAATGAGGGCCTCCACAGTTGACGGTGACAATGAACTCCGGTAGGCATCCAACACCCGACCTCCAGTGCTAAATGCCGATTCAGATGCAACCGTAGTGATAGGAACGGCTAGTACATCTCGAGCAATGCGAGAGAGAATCGGGTACTTGGGTGAATTAGCTCTCCAACAAATCAAGATCTGAAACTCCTCACTAGGCTCCTCAACCTCTGCCAGTAAATATCGTTCAACCTCATTTGTACACTGCAATGGATTTCTCGATGACCGTGCATGAAACGACGTCATGACGTTAAAGCCTCGGGATCGACTGGCTACACTGGCCTGACTCGAACGAGCATCTGTGGCTGGTCCTGAGCTCGAACTCGAACGTGAGGTACCCATGGCTCGTGAGGATGAAGCAGGACTACTGGCACTGTAATAGGTGTACAACTCGTTCAAATCTGCCTTGAGTGCTGTGATAAACGACTTAGCCTTCACTGCCCCGAGAACCTCTGTTGCCCACCATTCTACCACTGCCAACTTCAATCGAGGGTCGAGGATCGACGCTATGAACAATAATCTATTTATCTTCTCAACTTGCCCCCATTATTTATCATATTTGGACTGCATCTGTGATGCCATACCAGATAACAATTCACTCGGGTCAGCACAACCTTCTTTCAAGTGGTGGTGTAGCATGGAGATCTCGCTAAACCACATGTTTGCCATCGCATATGCAGATCCAGAAACCCGCATCGTGATGTCATAAAAGATTTGTAAAAATGTGACAAACTCGGATACATGTTGCCAATCAATGTTGTCTGGCGGACCAAGCCCCCTTCCATCAGGCTCCAATAAGGCATACCTCAAACCTCCATCCTCAATCTCTAGCTGCTCAAATGTCTTCTGGTACTTTAGTGCCACATCCAACATCAGATATGTGGAGTTCCATCGAGTAGGAACATCCAGGCACAACATCTTTGAAGACTCAATCCCAACCTGTTCTGATATAGCCTTGAACTTTTGTAGCCTTTGGGGAGAAGCCCTCGCTTACCGCACAATGTTGCGGACTCTCTTGATAGAGTCGTCTACATTTTCCAACCCCTTAACTGTTTCATCATTGAAAAATATCTAATTATCATAATAATTAAAAAAATGGTACTATTTTCAAAGACTTTAATCATAAAAATATTAAAATACAAAATACAAAATACAAAATTAAAACCAGAAAGACTCACCAACAATAAGGTTGATTATATGAGCAGTGCATCGAATGTGGATATACTGGTGATTTTTAATCACATCTTCTCTCGCCCTCGTATTTCGGATAAACCATTCGATGGCGGTCTCATTTGCACCGGCATTGTCAACTGTAACGCACAATATTTTTTGGATGCCCCAATCAACCAAACAATCATCCATCTCCGCTCCTATCGATGCACCCTTATGGTCAACTATTTCTTTAAATCCAATAATCCTTTTTTTAAGATTCCACTCACTATCAATGTAATGTGCTGTGATACACATGTACGAGGTATTCTGTACCGACGTCCATGTGTCGGTCGTAAATGACACTCTCTGGCCAGTGGTGGAGAACATCTTCTTCATTTCTGCCTTTTCCCTCAGATGCATCTTCATACAATCTCGCATCACTGTATAACGGGATGGGATTGGAAATCTTGGTTCAAGAAGCTTCACAAAATACCGGAACCCATCCTTGTCAACCGTGGTAAAGGGCATCTCATCTTTTATAATCATCATCGCAAGCGCCTCACGAAACATCTTCTCACTGTATTGAGGGACAACTAGATTCCTTGTCTGTGTCCCTGTCCCATCAGTGGCTGTAGAAGTCTCGTAGCTAAGATTAGTCTGAGACCCACCTGCGTCTGTATTTGATAATTTATTACCAATATTAGTCTTAAATGAAAATTAAATGGGATTATAATCACAAAACTAATTAGCATATAAAGCAACTAGCAAGACACTAACCTCTTGATGCCATCCCCTTCGCTATTTGGTAGCGCTTGCAACCGTTCAGATGTGCTGAAAGGCAAGAAGTGCCTTGCCTTTTTAAATGACACCCAACTCGAGCGCCACAATGATTGCACTCAGCCCGTGGGTTCTGAGGATCCTCACCCTCAACCTTCTCAAAATGTTCCCATGTCCACGATCTTTTTTTATTTGACCGTGGACGGGGTGGCCTCGCAGCTGTAGGGTGTACTGGTACATCCGGATCCTGAATCGGATCGTCTCCAAGGCCCATCTCCTCCTCCTCCATAAACTGGTCGGAATCTTCCACTTCCAATTCTATGTCGATTGGAAGTGGAAATCCACTGCTAGCACACGAGGTTTGTGCTCGAGTGGAGGGCAGCCGACTACGGCTCGAAGCTGCAACGTGGAGCGTCGAAGGAGTCCCACCATCCGGATTCGGAGCCTCATGTGGAGTCGGAGTCCCACTAGCACTACGTGAGGGATCCATCTGTTTGTAATTATAGACCTAGAATTCAAGTATAATAATATAAAAAATATTAGTAAATTCCTAAAAATTATAAATTTATAATGTTATTAGTGTAGCAAAATACAATATTAGGAAGCTGTTATTAGGTGAAAGTTCATAACTTGTACTGAATAAATATTTAATTTTTTAATATAATAAATATTTAATAAAGAGGTTAAATTCATCTCAATCTATTACATACATTCCAACAAATATTTCAATATATTTATATTCAAACAAATGATCTCAATAATAAATATAACCTACAAAGTACAAACATTAGTATTTACCTACAATATATATATTAATTTTTTTAATAAAAATAGTCCAAGTTTGAGTAAGCCTTCTTGCTAAGTTTTACATTTAAATAAAATATACAACGACATTTAATTAGGCCAAATTAGTTATTTTTTTTCTCAATGGCATTTCATCGAACAGTTTACACACATTGTCAAAACACACAATATAAACTCGAAATTATTTTATTTCATTTTATATAATAAATATTTAATAAAAAAATTAAATTCATCTCAATCTATTTCATACATTCCAACAAATATTTCAATATATTTATATTCAAACAAATGATCTCAATAATAAATATAACCTACAAAGTACAAACATTAGTATTTACCTACAATATATATATTAATTTTTTTAATAAAAATGGTCCAAGTTTGAGTAAGCCTTCTTGCTAAGTTTTACATTTAAATAAAATACACAACGACATTTAATTAGGCCAAATTAGTTATTTTTTTTTCTCAATGGCATTTCATCGAACAGTTTACACACATTGTCAAAACACACAATATAAACTCGAAATTATTTTATTTCATTTTATATAATAAATATTTAATAAAAAAATTAAATTCATCTCAATCTATTTCATACATTCCAACAAATATTTCAATATATTTATATTCAAACAAATGATCTCAATAATAAATATAACCTACAAAGTACAAACATTAGTATTTACCTACAATATATATATTAATTTTTTTAATAAAAATGGTCCAAGTTTGAGTAAGCCTTCTTGCTAAATTTTACATTTAAATAAAATACACAACGACATTTAATTAGGCCAAATTAGTTATTTTTTTTTTCTCAATGGCATTTCATCGAACAGTTTACATACATTGTCAAAACACACAATATAAACTCGAAATTATTTTATTTCATTTTATATAATAAATATTTAATAAAAAAATTAAATTCATCTCAATCTATTTCATACATTCCAACAAATATTTCAATATATTTATATTCAAACAAATGATCTCAATAATAAATATAACCTACAAAGTACAAACATTAGTATTTACCTACAATATATATATTAATTTTTTTAATAAAAATGGTCCAAGTTTGAGTAAGCCTTCTTGCTAAGTTTTACATTTAAATAAAATACACAATAACACAACGACATTTAATTAGGCCAAATTAGTTATTTTTTTTTCTCAATGGCATTTCATCGAACAGTTTACACACATTGTCAAAACATACAATATAAACTCGAAATTATTTTATTTCATTTTATATAATAAATATTTAATAACAAAATTAAATTCATCTCAATCTATTACATACATTCCAACAAATATTTCAATATATTTATATTCAAACAAATGATCTCAATAATAAATATAACCTACAAAGTACAAACATTAGTATTTACCTACAATATATCTATTATTTTTTTTAATAAAAATGGTCCAAGTTTAAGTAAGCCTTCTTGCTAAGTTGTATATTTAAATAGAATACACAATGACATTTAATTAGGCCAATTTCGAATTTTTTTTCTCAATGACATTTCATCAAACAGTTTATACACACTGTCAAAATACACAATATAAATTCAAAATTTTCACAATATAATAACATACACAACTCACAAGCCAACCAACTCAAATAATCACATTAAAATAATACATTTAATTAGTTTTAATTAGTAATTACCGACAATATTCCGAAATCGCCGATTTGGAATCTCGGATGGTTCCGCGGTCACTGGTCAGTGGTCAGCGAGCGTCGGGCGACGCCGTGGAGCACCGGCGGTGTGAGAGAATCGCCGTCGAAGACTAGCAGCGCAGCACTTGGCCCCTGGGGATGGACTTCGCGTTCGGAGTATCAGCGGCGGAAGAAGAAAGAAGAAGAACTGAAGAAGAAAGAAGAAGAAGAAGAAGGAAGAAGAAAGAGCTGGGGCCTGGGCGTTTACAAACCCTAGCCTAAACGACGCCGTTTCTATTTAATTGGAACGGCGTCGTTTAGCTAAATTAAAAAAAAATAAAATAAAGATGCAAAACGACGTCGTTTTGCATCTTTATTTTTTTTTTAAACTTCGGAGTCGGAGTTCGGTATAAAACCTGACTCCGACTCCGAAATCCGACTCCGAATTCGGAGTCGGAAATTTCAGACTCCGAATTTCGACACCGATCGGAGTCGGAATCAGAGCGGAGTTCGGACGGAAGTCGGAAGTCGAAAATTTTGCCCAACCCTCAGTGCCGTGAAGTTGGCGAGGCGAGGGAGAGCTTGCTGGCGGGTCGTGAAGGAGAGTGGCAGAATGGGTGAGCACGTGTGGCGAGCTAGTGAGGGTGAGGCGTGAGTTGGCATGCACGAGGTCTGGGCGAGCGGGTTCCCATGTGGGCGAACACAGTGATCTGGGCTGGCGAGTTCCGAGCTATGGGGTGGTTTACCGCGTGGGTGAGCTGTGAAGGAGATATGGCAAACTGAGTGAGTTGGCGAGAGGTCGAGTGCCTTGGGCGAGCATGGTAAGACCGTAGGCGAGCTGAGCAAGCTGGGCAACTCTGACGAACTAGGTGAGGCGAGCTCATGTGATGAGCTGTGTATTTTTCCCGAATGGTTGAGGTCAGTTCCGAGCACCTTAGGGTTATGGTCGAGAGGTGGTCCTGTGTATTATGGTGAGGGCGTGAGGCGAACCTACACTGCTTCAGGCGAGCTGGTGAACACAATGCTTGTGGGTGTTGTGGATGTGTCGGGCGTGCTCAAGCTATTGTGGGTGAGCCATGAGGGACTCGATTGGCCGGCGACTCCCTAGCAGAGTTAGGTAGGGCCGGCGACTCCCTGACGATTGTCAAAGGGCCAGCCATGCCCCAATGGGGCTGGGCTCAGCCATTCCCGCCATGGGGAATGGTGTGAAATGGGCCAGGATCGTCCTGGTATGTTGGTCGGTCAGCTCCTGACCCATCAGGGATAGAAACCGCCGGCGGTCACTATTGTGACCGACGGCAGGCTTATAGAGCTCATGGTGGAGTGTCGTGAGCTCCCTGAGGAAGCATGCCCATGCCACCAGACCTGGGCCCACGATGGCGGCGGGACCAAAAAGCGCTGGCAGTCCCAAGGGAACCGCCGGCAGGGTGATAGAACACGCAGCGGGGGGCCACGAGTTCGTGGGCGCCCGCCTGCGTTCTACTGGGCATGGAACACTACCGTGCCCGTGTGTTGCATGCATGGCACGTACACGTGCCATGCATGATACTGCAGTGTGCACTTATGAATTCCTAAAATATTAATGCAACCAACTGTGCACGTGTACAGTCTGCATGCACTGTGAGTGTACATATGCTATTTTTGTAATATAAACATAATAAATGACGAATGTAGTGTCCGTAAGAAAATAATAAGTGTTATACATAAAAGAGATGAGGGTGACAAATCTTTCTTTTAGGCGAGATATCTTCTCGCCTTTGCCCGATATTATACAAAAATAGCACAATTAAGAATACTCATCTGGGGACATCGTTTGCATATTTGATAAGTAGTCCAGTGTCCTAGAAAATCATTTTTTCCAATCTCTGATCTAAAGATCTCACAGACCGCGCCAACTGTGGATGCCATAAAAATCAGCTAACAAGCTAGGGCAGGAAAAATAGTCATTCCTGACCCACTGGAGCGAGTTGGGTTTCGTTTGGTGTTATTTGGGGCCCCCGACGAGACTCTAGTATGGTTGTACGTACGTGGATAGCAGATAAATAAATACATAGACGATATTTATGTGGTTCGGCGTAAGGCCTACGTCCACGGGAGTTTGGGGGAGAAGATCCACTATAATTTGTATTTTTATAGTCTCTTATGACTCAGACTGTACAGGAAAAATATACATAAATCATTTGGAGCTCGAGTCCCTTTGAGAAGGTTGAATGAGACGATGTTGGAGAAGAAATCAGTCAGAGAGCAAGAGATAGAGATTCCATAGCCTACCAGCGAGAGATCCTCTGATTGTTGCTTTTTTATAGATATCTTTGGGTTGTCTGTGCTAGTCTACATTTTTTATGCCTTCCTTTGTTTGCTTTTCATTCGTTCTTTCTTGACTACACACTATCCTATACACCTGCTATTGTCATCCATTTTCTTCATCTCACCAGGTTTATTTTGTCCCCTAGTACAAATAAATATCAGGCTTGAGAGCTCAGTGGCATATTTCACCCTCACAATGACCACTACAAGTATCTCACTTTGATATGTTCTTTTCAAATACCTAATCCAATCACTTTCAATCGCATTTTCGCTGAAATATATGAACAAGAGTACACAGTTTGTCTTTGACTCTTTTCACCTCAAGACAAGAAAGCAAAAAATCCAATGCAACAATGGATCACTAATCTTTATTTAAAAGAAAGTTTTATATAGATAATAATTAGATGAAAAAAATTAAAAAATCTAAAATTAAATATAAAACAAGAGTATGTGGTGATCATGCCATTATAATATGCTAATTCCTTCTATGATACTTCTAGTGGGACTCTAAAAGATTGTGTATGAAGTCCGATGAAAATGGTATAATGAAGATTATGTTCCCAATATTTATTGTGCAGGCAAGAATAATAACAGGGGACTCCGTCTTTGTTCATGAGACTCTTGGTCCGTACTGAACTGTTGAGGAATTATGGGATGGCGAAAAATGAGCAGCGAGGTAAGTGGTGGTTCATTAGAATAAAAGGGCAAAAAAGGCAGAGAGTAGAAAAATAGCTAAAATATTAGAATAAAAAATGGCTCAGGCCTTCTTGATTACCCTTCTAGATCAAGTTTTAAGACGGGAGAACATACTTCAAACAAAATTAAATTATTTATTTTTAGAAATGAGATAAATGAGATAAAATAAAAATTAAAAAAATAAAATAAAAATATTATTGTAAGATATTTTTTTAATATTAATTTTGTATGAAGATTTGAAAAAATTATATGAAAATTTAAAAAAGTTAAAATTTTTATTATATTTTATATGAAAATTTAAAAAAATATAATAATAAATTTGAGATGTATTTAAATTTTTGATTTCACCCTTATAAATAAGAGTACTTCTATACAATCTCACAACCTCTACATACCATTATTTTTTATTTTTTCTTTAATTTTTTTAATTTTTTTTTTTTGAATTTGTTCTTTTTAAATTAAATTAATTTTTTTATTTATTATTTATATATTAAATATTTGATTAAAAATAAAATAAAATAATGTGTAGTGTGTAAAAATTGTGTGAATAGTAGAAAGTTGAGTAAATTTTTTCTATAAACAAACAAGGTTTTATCATGTTATGTACCATTTTTTTTTTTATCTTTTGATATTTGGAGGGAATTGAAATTGCCACTCTCATGAGATGACCACTTCAAATTTGTATCTTAATGCTTTAGTTTTACTCGGTAACATTGTAACTTAGGCCTTTTTATTCAAGTTGGATTTTGTCTGACGTGGTACTCTAAAATTATTATTATTTTTTAATAATTTTCTTACTTTTATTTTAAAATTTTAAGAAAATTATTCAAATTTTTAAATTTAAAATCCAGATAAAACAGACCGAATATTACTAGGCTCGAGTGTTTTTGTCATAAATTTGTGGTAAATCAATAGGAGAATGATATACCATCAACTCGTTTATAATTTGAATGTTTTTGTATTTTTATTTTTAACTTTATTAATAAATCACATGACATTTTATAATGGTATTAACTTAAAAGGATTTTGGAAGTTTTAGATGGTTAAATAGCAATTTATAGCATTATAGTTTTATAAATTCCGTCTGATTGGCAGCCCATTTTCAATATAATAAACGACAGTTTGACCTGTTTTAAATTTTTAATTGGTAAATTATTATTTTGTAAAGTTTATATAGTACAGTACCTCTTACGTTAGATATGACGTATTTCTATTCGTATGAAGAGATAAAAGTCTTAATTATATATTTTAAAATTTATTAGCTATCATATATAATAAGTGCTGAAAGTGATAGAATTTGACTAATCGAACTTAATCGTGGAACTTCCTATTTATCGTTAAAGAACTCTGAGGGTGCTGATTCCCTCTCACACCATGTCATGCGAAAATTCTCGACTTTTGATGAAATTGTCTATAGGGACGGGGGCTTGAATGACTCATTTTCTATCAATTACGTGTAGATAACTTTTTATGATTTTTTTTATATGTGTATAATAATTTGTATAATAATTTATTAGTTATAAATACAAATATTTTTAATCTATAATATACAAATATAAAAAACGAATTAAAAAAAAATTCTAATTTTTTAATAATAATGAGTTCTAAATATTTTTTTTTTATATTTTCTCTAGCAATAGTAATTTTATTTTAGTTTTATAATACGTTATTAACACGAAATTCTAATAATACTAAAACTAGGGGTTATCTTCTTCAAATAAGTTTTTCAATATAGTATTTGCAATCTTTGATATGAATATGAAATATTTTATTGCTGATTATTATTTAAAATTTACGTGACCTTATAAATATATTTTTGAGATACATATATTTATATCATTATTTATATATGAAAAAAATGATAAATCTTACAAAATTAAAATTCGTTGTTCTTGACATATCTAGAAAAAATTATTTATCCTGGATTTTTTATACTGGAATCCATCTTGATGTAATGAACTTAGGAGAAACAATAAAAAAATAAAACGTCCATGCAAGACTGTGCTAAAGTAATGATTTTCCTTTGCCACCATCTTCACGAAAAATTAAAAACTGAGTATCTTACAGTAAAATATCTATTTATTTTATGAAATAATATAAGGGACAGATATCAACACCAGAAGACTGTTATCCTCCCAAAAGGTCGTTATGAATGGTTGCACCTGATATTGCAAGATTTTAAAAGTGTTAGTGAATATAATTCCACACTACTTAAAATCAGCTCAGTATTAAAATTATGCGGTGAGAAAATCATGGATGATGATATGTTAGAAAAGACATGTACTATTTTTCATGTCTCGAATGTGCTCCTGCAGCAGCAGTATCGAGAATGAAAGTTCAAGATATATTCTAAACTTATATCATGTCTTCTAATAGCTGAGCAAAATAATGAGCTTTTATTAATAAACCATCAGTCACGCTCTACTAGTTCAACATCATTATCTGAAGTGAATGATAATAGGTTTGCATCATTCCCAAAAGTGAATAGTGCATCCTTTAGAAGAAATCGGTAGCATGGACGTTTTAGAAAAATTATAAAAATATTGGTCGTAGAAATAACAACATTAAAATGGATAATAACATACCGTATCACCACAAGTAGTACAACTCAAAAATGGGTAAAAGCCTCCAAAATAATTCTTCAAAGAGAGGTGAAGATGTGTGCCATAGATGTGGTATGACTGGACATTGGTCACATACCTGTCGTACGGTCAGATACTTAGTAGATTTATATCAAACATCGATAAAAGGAAATAATCAAATGATTGAAACAAATTTAGTAGAACCATCAGATGATTCATTAGATATAGATATCACTCATTTTGATGTTTCTAATTTTTTTAAAGATCATGATAGTAGAATTAATCACTTGATTGGAAATGAAAGTGTTCTTCTCAATTAATGTATTATCTTTATTATTTGTAATAAAAATTTTATATATTTTGTAGAATCATGGATCACATAAATGAATTTTCTTTCTCTGAGTTGAATGATAAAGATGTATGTCTGGCTGACAGTATTACAACTCACACAATTCTTAAAGATAACAAATATTTTCAAAATATAATACTAAGTAAATCTTATGTCCATACCATATCAAGTTCACTAAATCTAATTGAGAGCTTCGAAAGAACTTATATTGTGTTGCTTAATGGCACTAAATTTTTGTATTGATGATACTCTATTTTCTTCATAATCTAGAATAAATTTATTAAGTTTCAAATATAAATGTCGTAATAATTACCATATTAAAACAACCAATAAAGGCAGTACAAAGCATCTTCTTCTTATTATTAAAATAATACCGGGTCAAAAGCTCGTATTAGAAAAACTGTCTACTCTCTCTTCTGGATTGTATTATATAATTATGAAAACAATTAAATCATATGTAGTAGTGCACCAGAAGTGCATTGACCCCAAAGTATTTATGACTTGACATGATTGTCTTGGACATCCGAGATCAATAATGATGAGACGAATCATTAATAATTCACATGAACATCCCTTAAATAATCAAAAGATTATTTTATCAAATGAATATCCGTGTTCTATATGTTCTCAAGGTAAATTAATTATCAGACCATCTCTCTCAAAAGTCGTTGTTAAATCTCTATATTTTTTACAAATGATTCATGAAGATATATGTGGGTCTATTCATCCATCAAATGGGTCATTTAGATATTTTATGATTTTGGTTGATGAATCAAGTTGATGGTCACATGTTTGTCTGTTATCCACTATAAATGTTGCATTTACAAGACTTCTTGCTCAGATAATCAAATTACGAGCTCAATTTCCTGAGTATCCAATTAGAACCATTCGATTGGATAATACAGGCGAATTTTTGTCTCAAACTTATAATAACTATTGCATATCATATTGCCCCTACACACACTCAAAACAGTTTAGCTGAATTTTTAATAAAAAGATTTCAGCTAATCGCTAAACCTTTACTTATGAAATCAAAATTAGTTGTTTCTGCTTGGGGACATGATATAGTTCATGCAGTATTATTAATTTGTATTAGATCATCTGCATATCATAAATATTCTCCATTACAATTTGCATTTAGTCAACAACCAAATATTTCTCATTTTCGTATTTTTGGATGTGTTGTATATGTTCCAATTGCATCTCCACAACATACAAAAATGGTCCCTCAACGTAGACTTGAGATATATGTTGGTTTTGATTCTCCATCTATTATTAGATATATTGAACCTCTTATAGCGGATATGTTTAAAGCACGTTTTGAGAATTGTTATTTTGACGAATTCACTTTTCTATTACTGGATAACGAAAAGTCAGTGCCTGAAGCATGACAAGAAATTATTTGGGATAATAAAATCCTATTTCAATTTGATCATCTTACAAATGAATGTAAACTAGAAGTTCAGAGATTTATTCATTTGTAAAGTGTTGCAAATCAATTACCGAATGTATTTACTATCACTAAAAGTGTAGTAAAATCATATATTCCTGCTATTAATGCTTCAGCAAGGATTGAAGTTTCTAAAAGACAAATTGTCAAAACAACAATAGGTGAGTCTAAGATACGCCTGAAGCGTGGAAGACCTATTAGCGCAAAAGACAAAATTTTTTGAAGGAAAATGATATAAAATGAATTTGGTATTCCTGAATAATCCACACTCATAATACAGACTACAAATATAGTTTATACTCCTGAAGAGGTCAAATATTCTATTCCAAAATTTCCTGAAAATGGACCTCCTGAAGAGATGTTTCATGAAATGTTTTTCCCTGAAAAGGAACATATATATGAAAATAATGAGATCTCAATACATTTCATGAGTATTGAAAAAATTCTAGATAGAAATAAAATTATTGTCGACAACATATTTTCATATAAGATGACCATTGATATTACCAGAAGTAATGAAAAAAGTGAGGCAAAATCCGTTGAAGAATGTCAACGTATAAATGATTGGCCAAAATGAAAAGCAGCTATTGAAACTGAATTAAACTCGCTAGAAAAGCAAGAGATATTTGGACTTGTTATTCAGACACCAAAGGGTGTAATGCCTGTTGGATATAAGTGAGTATTTATATGAAAACGAAATGAGAAAAATGAATTGTGCGGTACAAAGCACGATTTATTGCACAAGATTTCTTATAGAAATCCGGGATTGATTATGAGGAAACATATTCTCTCATTATGGATGCAATCACATTTAGATTTTTGATTAGTCTAGTTGTTACAAAAGGATTAGATATGCAATTAATGGATGTGGTCACTACATATTTATATGGATCCTTAGACTATGACATATATATGAAAATTCCTAAAGGATATAAAATGTTTGAAACATCTACAAGTACATCTAGAAGTATGTACTCTATCAAATTTCAAAAATTTTTATATGAGTTAAAGCAATCTGGACGCATGTGGTATAATCGCCTAAGTGAATATTTATTGAAAGAAGGATTTGAGAATAATCATATTTGCCCACATGTTTTTATTAAGAAATCAGAATCTGGATTTGCTATTATTGCAATTTATGTTGATGATTTAAATGATGTGAAAATCTCAAGAACCGCTATATATATATATATATATATAAAAGAATGAATTTGAAATGAAAGATTTTGGCAAAACAAAATTTTGTATCGGCCTGCAGCTCGAGTACTTGTCAAATGAAATTTTTATTTATCAGTCCATGTATACAGAGAAAGTCCTGAAACACTTTTATATGGACAAAGCACATCCCCTCAGTAATTCAATGATTGTTCGATCACTTGATATAAAAAATGATCAATTCCGTCCTTGTGAAGACAATGAAGAAATTCTTAGTCCTGAAGTACCATATCTCAGTGCAATTGGAGTTTTAACGTATTTTGCAAATTGCACTTCACCTGATATTACATTCTCAGTTAATTTGCTTGCAATATATAATTCTGCACCAACTCGATAGTATTGAAATAGTATTAAACATGTCCTTCATTACCTTCATGGTACGGTTGATATGAGATTATTTTATCAACGTAGATCAAGTCCACAATTGATTGGGTATGCAGATGCAGGTTATCTTTCAGATCCACATAGAGCTAGATCTCAAACTGGATATTTATTTACTTGTGGAGATACTGTCATATCATGGAGATCTGTCAAGTAGACATTATTTGCCACATCTTTAAATTACTCAAAGATCATTGCAATTCATGAAGTAAGTCAAGAGTGTATTTGGTTGAAACCAGTTATTCAACATATAAAAAAAAAATGTGGTTTTCTCATAATCAATAATAGCCCAACAATTTTATACGAAGATAATACTACTTGTATCACTCAAATCAGATGATGATATATCAAAGGTGACAGAACCAAACATATTACACCTAAATTCTTTTATACTCACGAATTTCAAGAAAAATGTGAAATTGATGTCAAGCAGATACGATCAAATGATAATCTGGCAGATTTATTCATAAAAGCATTACCAACTGCAACATTCAAGAAAATTGTGCAAAACATTGAAATGCGAAAACTCAAAAATTAATCGTTATGCACTTTTCAGGGAAAGTAAATATCTTGAAGACTTATGCTGATTGTATTCTTTTTCCTTCGCTGAGATTTTGTCCCCCTGGATTTTCCTTTGCAAGGTTTTAATAAGGCAATCTTAAAACACTTAGAGGTACATAAGAATATTGTACTTTTTTTCCTTCGTCATTAGTTTTTCTTCTCACTAAATTTTTCTTTGACAAGATTTTAACGAGACAGATTTTTTATGAGTGGTCATTCAAGAGAGAGTGTTATAATTATTGAAAAGAGGGAAGGGGCATGAATGACCACTTCCCCATCATTCATGTGTAGATGGCCCCCTACGATTTTTTTAATATATGTGTACAGTAATTTATGCTTATAAATAGGAGCATTTTTTATCTATTATGTACAAGTATCAGAAACGAGTAAGGAAGAAAAGAAATAGAAAGAAAGAAAGAAAGAAAAGAAAATTTTGATTTTTAAGTAATAAAGAGTTCTAAATATTATTTTTAGCAATAATAATTTTATTTTAGTTTGATAACCTATACGAAAATGTTTTTTGTATTTTTAAATTAAATCCTACTCAACATTACCTACTTTAGCCGATCAGAAAAGTCTATAGTTTTGACCATTTACAAAGTATTATACTAAGCAGATTTCTTTTTCTTTTTCTTTTTTTGTGAAGCAAGCATTCTATTATACTAAGTAGTAATAAAACATAGTGCTTGGGTGATATATTACATGTCAATAGAGGATCTTTTCCATTGTAAAAACTTTGAAGATTTGGAGAAATAAAAATAAGTGAAATATTTTCTTGAGCTTGTAATAAAGTTGTTCATTACGTAAAATTATGCACACATTAATTTAAGGATCAATAAATTTTAACAACTTTTTATTCGTCAAAATGATTTAATTGTTCTCTTATATCCTTAATGACCATGACCGGTTGCATTGTTCATTCAAGATCAAGGTAGGGGTTTGCTATTCTTTGAGTGACGATGCTTGAATCTCCTGCCAGTACAATTCTTTTGAGGCCTTTTGATAAAGCTTGTATCAAAGTTCATTAAAGTTTCTTATTAAAAAAGTAGCTAGTCTACGTACACTCCTTATTTAAAATTATTCACGTAAATTTAGATTATTTTATTTTTTAAAAAGTGTTAAATTACAATATATATATTTTTTTTCAAATGATTTTTTTCAATTTAATGGAACGGATCTGGTTGTAAATGGTTGAAAATCTTAGGGCAATAATATGGTTGTAAATGGTTGAAAATCTTAGGTTTTTTCACGTCTATTTTTTTTTATAGCAGCTAAAGTTAATTCGCAACAACTTTTTTTCGTTTTTTAATCTTATTTTATTTAATTATTATAATTTTTTTAATTTCTCATATAAAATAAAATAAAAAATTTGATTTTTTCAAATTTTAAAATAAAATTAATATTAAAAATATATTTTTTATTTAATTTTTAATTTTTAATTTTTATCTCAAATTATTTTATTTTATCTATAAAAACAAAAGACCCATTAGGATGCTGATTATCCTCACATCCATTTCATGCAAAATATCTCAAGGTCTGACAAAAATGTCTATAAGAATTTTTTTTTAATATTAAATTTTAGAGCAGTATTACATATCTCGAGAGATATAACCCGAATTCATATCGAATAGGCATTTTTTTTTTTTTTTAGATTTTGTTTCATTCGTTTTTTTAGTGTTTTTAAACATTTTTTAAAAATAAAAAATTCCAATATAATTTAGAAAAAAATTCTTAATTATTAAGTAAAATAAATTTCCAATCGGAAGAAGTTTTTGGTACACCCGAAATAGTATTTCTCTTAAATCCCACTCGACATTACCAACTTTAACAGTTAGCTGATCCCAAAAGTCCCGAGTTTTAGGTATTATTTTAGTTTTTACTTTTCTTTCCATCTTTAACTAAAATAATACCTATTACTTTATTTCACATTTTTAATTATTTTTAATAATATATATTTAAAAATTAATATACGGATGAATAGTATTCCAAATATAGATAGTTACCATAGCATCTTCTAAATCCATTCCCTATTATGTGTATCCAAACAAATTCTGTAATTTTAGAAATAAGAGTATTTGATGCACTCAATGAAAATGCTCTAAAGAATGGTCAAACCTTCACACATTTCAAACATTGCATCGTTAGATACAATCTAGCTAGTATGCAACTCCTACACGTTTCCATTGAAAATGAATAAATTAGCTTATTATTAAAAAAAAAATCATTTATGTAAAATTTCAATTTATTATTGTTTTAAAGAGACTGTGTCAACTTTATGCATTCTAAAATTGTATAGATCATTTTTTATTTCAATATTGCAAATACAAGGCAAAAGAAAAATATTTAAGACTATATTTATTTTCACAATTATTTTCATCTTATTTTATTTAATTATTATAATTTTTTTTATATTTATACATAAAATAAAATAAACAATTTAAATTTTTAATTATAAAACAAAGATAATATTAAAAATATATTCTAATAATATTTTATTCAATTTTAAATTTTTATGTTAATTGATCTCAGCTCATCTTCAAAATAAAGCAAAATTACAAATTGAATTAGTAGATCATGAGATTGTCGACCACGCCCTCATTATAATAAACAAAAAAGTATAAAGCGACAACTTTTTAGCATCTTGTATATATTAATATTAGTGAAATTATTTAAGTTGCTATGTTTTTAAAATGAAGAGAAATCTTTTTATAAAAAGATTAAAAAAATATATATTAAAATATAATTAAAATATAATTTTTTTAATTTTACTTTTGTTTTAACATCTGAAAAATGTATTATTTTTTATGTTTTGTTTAGAGGTTTGAAAAATTATAATGATTAAGTGAAAATGAAGTTTAAATGTGTTTTGTGACGTAGGAGTGATATTTGAGAAGGAAATATCTAAGAATATTTAAAACATTTGTGTTTTCGAATGGACTCATAGAATATATTAGAATATTTATGAATAATAATGAAATAATTTATAAATAATAATGAAATAATTTAATGAAGATATTTTATTAGATTTTAATACATGAGAACAAAATTGAATATAAATATTATAAAGTTGAATAATTATTTAAATATAATTATTTTTTAATTTAAAAAGTTGTATTGTTTTTATATTTGAAAAATAAGAATAATTAGATAATAATTAAATAAAAATACTAAAAATCTAAAATTAAAAAATGTTGTGTGTGTAAAATAGACGTCACATTATAGAATCCATTACCCATATATATGCCTAAGAATATGAACGTCTCCATCCCTCCTAACACATGTAAAAATTATTCTGATGCCATAAAAAATTCGGTTCTCTTTTGATTGTTTAAAATTCTAGTTGTATCAAGTATTGTCAATGAATGTTTTGTTGAAATATTGGAGGAAACCAAAGTTGGGTCGTACCCGGTTTATCCTATGCGGTGAAAATGGAGTGCTGGTTTACCCTAGTGAGATTCGAGGGTTTTACTATAGATAAATACTACTAAGCTACTCCAATTATATCATTTACTTTGTTTTATTGACGTGATATTAACATATGATGTCATGTGATTTATTACAAAAAAAAAAAACTAAAAATACAACCACAAAAGGGTAAGAAATTTAGATTTTTCTTTTAATAGACATCACGTGATGGTGCCACATGAATGAAGCAAAGTGAGCGGCATAACTGGAATTGGGGTAGTAGTAGTATGTAGTAATACTCTTTATTGTAAATTGGGATTTTAACAAGGAAAATGAAAGGTTTCTTGGAGAGTGTGGATCTCACTCCAAAAGAAACATGCTTGCTGAAGTCTTGATTCTTGCGTGTAAGTTTGACTGTTGTATAATTAACATAAAAACAATAATTAGGTCACGAATAAAGGATTTATTTTTTATTTTATGTGTACGGATAAGGCTAGAAATAAGTCTTAATTGCATAAATTTTATGCAAGTATTTTGTAAAGAGGAATGTTTGGCTGCAGCCGGTCACACAAATAGTAAAATTACTGTTCATATAAACAGTGAATATAAACAGTAATTTTACTGTTTATGTGAGAGGCTTAATTATTTTTTCAACATATTTTTTTTCTTGATAATATTTTAGTAAAATAGAGGCTTTTCAAAAATTATAATAAAATACTAGTTTTTTGCAAACTTTATTCAAACTCACCTGCATTGAGCTAGCTAAATTCCTTCAAGTCAGACTTTGAGCGACATTAAATGGAAAGTCAGTCATATTTGGCGAATTATTGTTTACCAACTAAAAATATATTTTATTGAAAACAATGCTATATTATTTTAGATAATTAGATTGAAAAAAAAAATTGGAAAACAATAATTTAAGTAAAAATTAAATTCTTAATTAACATATAGAGTGCATTTCCAAAAATATATAAAAAAAATATATTTATTAAAATATATTATATTATATTATTATTTTAACTTTGAGATGAATAGTTTTATGTTGACAAGTTTTTTCAACGATTGTGGCTTTAGCTAGAACCTCAAGCTTTAGCTAAATTTTAGAATTCAATGTAAGACCTAATTCTATACGGGATTCACTATTGTAAATATAATTCAAGTTTGGCTAGAATTACATGATTTGGTTTTAAATTTAAATATTGGATAAATGTAATTTTAATAGGATTTTAAGTGTTATTCAATAAGGATAAGAAATTATTTTGTAATGTAACTATTGTCAAGCAATGTTTAAATTAAAATATAAGAGATTGCAAGAGTCTTAAATAAGTATTCAAGTCTAAAAATCAGTTGAAGAGATTGAAATGCACGAATTAAATGAAGAGATCCAAGTTGGTTTAAACTTGAAGATATATAGTAGCAGAGTATTGGCCCAACACGTTAGTAAGCAGTTAGCAGCATAACAGGCTGGGCAATTGAATAAACCGTCAATAAAGTCTTAGACTAACCCATTTACTGAATTGCCTATTTGTATATATATATATATATATATATATATATTAATAGTTAAAGATGTTTAAAAATACCTAAAAAAAATTACTCTTAGTAAATTGTATATATCTTTGTTATTTTTTTAATAGTTAAAGATGTTTAAAAGTACCTAAAAAAATGTATTTATATTGGTGTGCATATTGGAAATAGTGTTTACACTATCGTCTCGTGCTAGGGGCCGGAGGAGACATCTCATTCACCCCGCCCCCCCACCTGGTCCAAAGGTCCGGTCCGGTTTAAAAATTAAAATTTGTAAATATAATCATAATTTTAAAACTAATAATATAGTTTTTAAACTTGTTAGATAGTATTCACAGGATTATATTGCCTTAGCATCCTAGATAATTTTTATATTGGAGATTAAGGTAATATAAGATTATATTGAAAGTTAAGTTAAGATAAGATGAGTTGAGATAAAAGTTTAATAAAATATTATTAAGATATTTTTAAAATATTATTATTGTATTTAAGATTTTTTAAAAAAATTGAATTATTTTTTATATGTTGTAAGAAAATTAAAAAAAAATTATAATGATAGATAAGATAAAATGTGGTAAAAGCATTTTTGTATCCAAATCTCTATGCACTTGAGCAATGTGAGACTCAATAGTGAGTCCCATATTAGAAACAATTATTAATTTTAAATATTTAACTTTTCTATTTAATTATTACTTGATTATTATAATTTTTTCAATTTTCTAAATAAAACCCAAAAAAATAATTTAAAATTTTCAAATATCAAAACAAAAATGTAATAATACTTATAATATATTTTCTTATCATCCTTTCATCACTCCATGATATGACATTAGATGATTAAAAATTATTTACTATATTTTATTTGTGAACCTATAAGTTAATACTCATCTTGAAATGATAAGAAAATAGATGATGAGTAGGTTTTTTAAACAAATCTTATACTAAAAATTATATTTGAATACTATTTTAATTTTATAGTATTTTTATTTAACTTTTTCTCTCACATCTCTCAAAACCTAATAAAGCATATTAACTCAAATGATTTTACATTTATTCACATAATTCTTATCTAATTTCCCAAGTATCTCCTCAATAAATCGTTTGGTCCATCTAGATTGAACCGACCATTTGTTGATTTTAGTTTGTAACAAGAATGTTTAGGATTATAAATGAATTAGTTTGTTTGATAGTCTATTCGGTACTCATACTGTAATAGCCCAATTTTTTTAAGATAAAATATTCTCTTGAGAATTTATTTTAAGGGGCTTAATGCAAATATTTTTCATGAAAATAGGATTTGAGATTTAGATGCATTCTAAGATAAATTTTGGATTGACCTTTGAGATTTGTGAGAATGTATCAATTAGAGAAATTCTATTTGGACCTAGAAAGAAGTAAATTTTTTAAATTTGAGGAAGAAATTCAAGAGGAAGTGATAGAACAAAACATCAAACATTTGGTGTGCCAAAACGAGTTCTCGGGCTGGTTCGTCGAGTTTTAGTGTAATAAGCATAACTTTTCATATGGAATTCAAATGAGTTAATTCCAATTCGTATATAACCTTAAGAGGCAGATAGAAATTTTCATGTTTTGAGTTTTTGAAGATAAGGATCGGATAAAGGACTAAATCTGGTGTGAAGTGGACAGACGGGAATGAAAGTCAACTGGTAACCGACTTAGATGAGTTGACTTATGTTCAACCATGTGACAAAAATTATGATTGGCTATCAAATTTTTTGAAGTCTTGACATGTGTGGGAACATGTGACAAGTTGATAAAAATTCATCTAGAAGCCTTGGTGAGTAAGAAAACAAAGGAAAACAAATAAAAAACTCGGATTGGGTGTTCTCGGGTAAGTTTTGACATGTTTTGGTTAAATAATCATATCTCTCTCATCTTATTTCGTCATGAAGTGATTCAAAATCCTATGAATCACTAAGAGGATTATCTAAAACTTTTATGTTTTGAGTTTTCAGAGAATCGAAATGAATCAATGGGTTATTTGGCTGGAATTGGACTGATCTGTGTTGAGTGTAAACTGAAGCCCGAAAATAAATCAAACCACTGACCTACTTTAGAAGTCTCAATTTGATTGGTTCTCTACATTTTTATCTTCTAAATATGTGTGAAAATGTTTTTATATGGTAGTGGAAGAGTTTCTAGAAGAAATTTTTTTATATAATTATGGAAGAAGTGGGAACAAAATTTGATTGGAGGAGAACCAACAAAGCCAGCCAACTATCCCCTCCATTCTTAACCAATTGTCAACCAAACCTTAAGGGGATTCTTTCAAGAGGTCCGAAAGGTATTAAGGAGGTCTAGAACATGTGGCAAAGAGTGAAGAAAAGAGGTAGAAATTGTGGGAGCCAGCTAAAGGCCAAGTGACTAGACTGATTTAATCCAAGATATATCCAGATTTTGTTAGATGTTTTTTGATTTTTTTTTATCTATGTGTTGTATTTTTTTTAACCATTGATTTGAGACAATTTCAGGTGTGGAAGAAGCTTAACCATAAGATGAAAACCTAATTAGAAAATCATGAGATTTAGATGTGATTATAAGGCCTAATGTATAGGGGTACAAGTCACCCCATTCAGCCAAAGGGGTTGCCGAGACACCCCTGCTTTCTCCAGCCCTCAAGCAACTTTTTCCCTTCTATAAATAGACCCTTAAACTTCCCTTTGCTTCGTTTTAGAAAAGTCACACGAGTTCCTTAAGAGAAAATTAAGAAAAATAGAAGAAATTACACTCACAACACATACACATAAAAAAGAAGCTAAGTGAGAGTCTTAGAGAGAAGTGTGGTGCAAAATCAACTCAAAATTACTCTTTTAGCCTTGAAAAATTTTTTAAGTGTATTTCTTAACATACTCTTAGTGTGCTATAAGTGGCTTAATTTTTAGATTTATTTTGATGCCTATTTGATGCTTGTTTAAGCCTATGCATCATGTATGAGGTAGCTTAAATATTTTTGATTTATGAAGTAATTTTGTTGTGGAAAAATATTAGGAAAATTTTTAGTAACTTATGAATATGTTTTATTATCATATAATAAGAGGAATATGTGAAAATATGAGGCCATGATTTAGAAAAATTTGATAGAACAGCCTTAGTAACTTTCAGACCTCAAGGAGGTTGAGTTAACAGATTTACCCTCTTATAGTAAAACAGTCATAACTTTTTAGTGGGAAGTTAAAATTGAGTGATTCAAAAGGATATGAAAATCTAAGACATATATCTACAATATCTGTTTTTAAGTTTTAAGAGATAAAAACTCTATGAAAGACGAAATTGAGAATAAGTGATAGAACAAAATAGGAAATCCTTGAAAAAGAAAGATTTTCTTCATTTTTAAAACTTCTAGTGAATGTTTTGAAGGAGATTTTGAACAAATATGATAATTTTTGGAAACATAATATATTAGGAGGATTTTTAATAATTATTATTTTAAAAAGATAAAATAATAATAATAAAATTTTATATAGATAAAGATAGTTCAAAAAACACCTTAAAAATATTGAAGTTATGAAATTATGCAAACTTGTGAGCTTGAGTTGATTGTGTTAAAAGGAATAAATAGTTAAGAATATTTTCGTGAAAATTCAGCCAACCCTTGATTAAATAAAAATTTAATATTTTATTTAGTTTCATACGTATTATTGTTAAGCTTGAAATTATGAAATTAGGCGACGTATGTGTATGTAGGTTTTGTGTTATACTATTCTATGTCATATGCTTTATGAAAACATGAAACATGCATGTCACCAGTCTAAGTTTGCATGTATGTTGCATTCTGTTACATACGTGTCGTCATAAGTCATGACGTCAATTTTTTAAGAAAAATCCATGTTATATGTCGTCATGTAAGTATTGTTACGAGTCATGACGAACATTTAAGAAATAAGATAAGAAAATTAATTATGATATGGCCCAACCATGGATAATAATAGTGGCATGGTCCGACTACGGGTAATATTAGTGGCATGGCCCGACCACGGATAATAATAGTGGCATGGCCCGACCATGGGTAATAATAGTGGATATAAATAAAAACTTATAAGAATAAGAATCTTAAGATAAGAATGAAAAAGTTCATGTATGAAATAAGTTTGTCAGTGTAAGTCCACATAAGAGATAAGTCTAAGTCACGCTTGAGTCACATGAAGCACACTCCGGTTGGCTGGCCTGTATATGATTATTTTATGATGTCTATGCTTTTATTAAGTTACGTGTGTACTTACTGAGATTTTTTTGAAAATCTTATTCTTGTATGTTTCTTTTCTTTTGGAAATTGATTTTTACTGCAGGGTTGGATAACAGTCATGGGCTAAGTCCCAGTTGCTCGAGAGACTCAGAGAAACCCTAAGGGGTTCCCGGAGTACTCTCTCTCTCTGTAAAAGTGTTTGACGAGTTGGTAGTAGTAGAGACAAACATTGACATGAAGAAAGGGTTTCCTAAAGTGAAAAAGGAGTCTAGGCGGCCCTAAATTAAAGTTTTAATAAGTTTGTATATGTATTAACAGAGAAAACTAATTGGGATATGTATGTAAAAATATAATGATATTTTTAAGAATGGATATTGTGGTTTTATTTCACCATGTGATCATTAGAAAATTTTTATTCATAACTTTTCCTCTGTGATTTTCATTAAATTTCGATAAGTACGAGGGTGAGTAGCCTAGCGTTACTTATTCTGACACTTCAATTTACGTTAAATTATGGACGTAAATTGGGGGTGTCACACATACGGTTAAAATCAAATCGAACTCGACTCGTAAAAAAATAACAAAATTAACTTTTGAAAACAGATACTTGCTTGATTAATAAATGACACATACTCATCAAAACTCGATTCGATTTGTTTATACCTGAGTCGACTCGATAGCTCGACTTGATTAAAGCTCATTTATATATTGATAAATATATATACACTTATACATATATACTTATATATATATGTATTAGTTAATAATACAAACACAATATTTTTATAATTAAATATATAATATATGACTTAAGATGAATTTAACTTTTTTTAAATTCATATGATTTTAACTTTTTATGTCAAAATGTATAAAATAGGTTGAAATAATTTTTTTTGAAAAGTTGAAAAAATATTAAATCTTATAAATAATTAATTTAAGATGAGTTGAATAATTAGATTTAGACAGCAGTTCATACATTTAGGAATTATTATAGCATTTTTTATATGAGCAATGTTAATGATTTCTATTTTTGGATTTTTATTTGGGGATTCTTATTTGAGACTTTTTTTTTTGTAGTTTTTTATCTTACATAATTTTTACATAAGTATTTTAAAACAATGTTATGATTTTTTTTATATTTTTAAAAATTATTTAAGATGTTAAAAAAATCATGTAAATAAAACATACATCTTAAAATACTTAAATTTTTAAATTTTTTATATGATTTTTTTAACATCTTAAAATATTTTTTAAAAATATAAAAAAAATTATAACATTATTTATAAAATACTTATATAAAAATCATATAAAATAAAAAACTAAAAAAATTCTCAAATATAAATTTAAAAATAGAGATTCTTAACATTTTTCTTTTCATATTACAATGTATTTGTGTCCTATTTTTGGAGTGTAAAATTACGCTGCTCACCTTATCCGGTTTGAGATTTTTCCCAAATAGCAGTGCCAAGATGTAGCACGTTCTCGATATAGATTAAAAATTTTATTTTAACTTTACTTTTTTATTTTTTATTAAATTAAAATATAAAATAAAATAATTATCAGAGATCTCGAGACAAAACATTCTCGACAAGTTTATTCTTTTGCAAACAACAAGGGTCAAGGAGCGAGTCAAAAGCTTAACCGACGGGCTAATTGGAGCCATATGAAATGATATTTTAGATTTGAGAAAGGATAGATGCAGTCATGGAGGTGTAAGTGGCGTGCAGTCGCTTTAGAAAAAAGTGAATATATATGAGACCCACGTGAAAAAGTTAAATTTTTTTCTAAAGCGACTGC
Organism: Platycarya longipes; assembly: GCA_036559045.1. NCBI lineage: Eukaryota > Viridiplantae > Streptophyta > Magnoliopsida > Fagales > Juglandaceae > Platycarya > Platycarya longipes. The sequence goes on from CM071797.1 coordinate 40,917,962, forward strand.
ACGCCGTTTGTAACTCTACGACTGTATGTAGCATTACCCTTTAGATTTTTAGTGCTAAAGAGTGAACAACAAAGTCAACATCTCAATGCCTGTTTGAAACTTTGATGCTAATAAAGTTCAAAAGTAGGAAAAAATAAAATAAAGTTCAAAGCCACAGATATCATTACACGTGGCATGATACGTATCTGCGCTTCCGGCCACATCCGTCTTTTATGTGTTTTTTTTTTTAAATGTATTTAAATGTCGAATTGAATTAAATTAAATTGAATTAAATTAAATTAAATATTATTAAAATATTAATTATGAATATTATGAACATTTTAAAATTTTAAAAAAATTAAATTGTTTATTATATTTTATAAAAAAAAATAAAAATATATATGAGAATTTAAAAAAATTATAATAATAAAACAAAATAAATTAGAAAAAATTTGATAATCAAACTGAGGCATCTGTCTTTTATGTAAGGTGCTACTATACCATTCAATTTTATTCGTGTGATCAGTATAGATTATATTTTTTAATTTTTAATTTTTAATTTTTAATTTTTGATTTTTTTAAATATGCTTTAAAAATAAAAATATGAATACATTAATATTTATCTTTTAACTAGAAAAATATTAAAATATAAAATAATATAAACAGTCAAAAGACAAATTCAAGATAGAAAATAATAAATTTATAATAATTTGCATAATATATTATGTAATATATGTTATAAAAGAAAATTATTTTTATAAAGTAATATAACTTTACAAAACAGCTTATAATTTTTTTTTTTTTTATAATTTATATTAAATAAATATTATAAAATATATTGTGCCTCATGCAAGATTAGATGGTATATGTAAAGCCCGGAGCCGGAGATGCCTTTTCGCTTTTACCTTCACTCTCCAACTTTTAGCACTCAATCCGTCTCTGATTCTTACTCCTACCGCTTCTTCTCAGCGTGGAAATGGCGGACGGAATTCGATTCTTCCAACTGAACACCGGAGTGAAGATTCCCTCGGTAGCGCTTGGGACTTGGCAAGCTGAACCTGGCCTCGTCGGTCAAGCCGTCGCTACCGCCATCAAGGTCTTCTTGTATTCCTTCTTTATTCGTCTCAGTTTTTTGGTTTGGGATTTCTTTTGTATTGTTGAAATAATCTAGTGGCCGCACGCCATGATCATGCTGGTGGTGAAGAATATTATGGGCACTCTGATGGATTTTTTTGCTGTTGAAGTAATGGATAGGGTGGTGTTTTATAACTGGTGAAATGAAGCATTTCCGGTTTTAGTTGAACATCTCTAACACCATGCGAAGTTGAGAAGTACGCATATTTCACCTTTGAGACATATTGCACATTTAGATGTGTACTTCTCAAATGTGCAATATCTTCTTCGATTTTTCTTCAGCTGAAATGCCTCAGACTTGCGGAGAGAGAAGTGTTATGCGTCCCTTCTTGGAACATCTGCTCTTTTTTTTTTTTTTTCCCTTTCTTAGAATTGTAGAATCAAACGTTTCGTGCATTTTCTTAACAAGAAGTGCAGTCATCTCTTACTGAGTTTTTGTTCGAGTAATTATTTGATTTGTTCGTAACTAGCTCTCTGCTAACCAACTTTTCTGCTGCAGGTTGGATACCGCCATATTGATTGTGCTCAGATCTATGGCAATGAGAAGGAGGTAAAATATTTTCTCAAAGTCGGTGTCACTTTTTGAGCTGTAAATATTATCCCACTGGATCCAAAGTATTATGACTCAGATTTCTTTAGGTTATCTAATACCCACGATTCTTTAGATCTTCCTCCAGTTTTATTCGCATTTGTTATCCAATTTTTGTTTGTTTAGTTTCCATTACCATATAGCTTCACTTATTTCTCTCCTGCTGATGTTAGCTTTGCTGAATATCTTTCGGGGATATTAGCTATGCTAGTGTCACCAACTTTTAGTTTTCTTTTTCCTGCTTCTCCATTAGAAAAGCCTAGGCGTTTTTGGGGTGAGCGGTGGATGTGCTGTCACATTTATATTTCGGACTTAATTGTTTTCTAGCTCATATTGCAATAATTAGTTATGCTATTACTTGAGATTTCTCAAGCTTTTGCAGGACTGTACGTGATCCAAAGTCTACTTATTTCTTATTTCTTGCAGATTGGTTTTGTTCTGAAGAAGCTGTTTGAAGATGGTGTGGTGAAGCGTGAAGATTTGTGGATTACATCTAAACTCTGGTTTGTTTAGTTTAATATTATCCGCATAATGCTACTTATCAAAATAGAATCCTTTAATGCTAAATTGATACTGCTAATTGGTTTATGTCCCATGACCTGTCTTCGATCTTATCTATTTTGGTTTTTTACTTACCATAACTGAGATACCTACAGGTGTACTGATCATGCACCTGAAGATGTTCCGGAGGCGTTGAATAGGACCCTGCGAGACTTGCAGCTTGATTATGTTGATTTGTACCTTGTATGTACTGCTGATCCAAGCTTATATTCAATTTAAATCTCTAGAAACTTGTTACAAGAGTTCCTACATTGATCCACCCTGTACCGCCTTCGGTCAAATTGATAGAAAAATAGCAGTACCTAATTGAATGCGAAAAAGAAGAGGGTTTTATTTCTATTTTAGTTCCAGCACATATTGACTTACGTTAAAGATTATGGCCAAAACATGTCATGCCTGGAGTACTCTGGCTATTTTGCTTCTATACATTTGGAAATTACAGTTTGAAATGATGGTAGTTAACATCATTTTCTTTTTGAAAATGTGTTGTTGAGGACATCATTCAACTGTGATTAAATGAGGCTCCTCAATGTTTTTTAAGATTCATTGGCCTGTCCGGATGAAGAAGAATTCAGTAGGCTTTAAGCCAGAAAACCTTGTTCAACCAGACATACCTAGCACGTGGAAAGCAATGGAAGCACTCTATGATTCTGGCAAGGCGAGAGCTATTGGAGTCAGCAATTTTTCTTCAAAGAAATTGGGAGATTTGCTCCAGGTAGCACGTGTTCCTCCTGCTGTTGTCCAGGTGGAATGTCATCCGTCATGGCAGCAGAGCAAGCTACACACATTTTGTGAATCTAAGGGAGTTCACTTATCTGTAAGGAGGCAAATCTTGAATTTCTTTTATTTGCATGATTCTGTTTTTTATTTATAGTGTGTTTTGGTAGCTCTTCTACTCGTGATTGTGTAAATCTCATGTCATAACTGTGATATTTTTGCTAGGGATATTCACCATTAGGTTCTCCTGGAACCACTTGGCTCAAGAGTGATGTCCTCAAGAATCCAGTTGTACTAATGGTTGCAGAGAAACTAGGCAAAACTCCTGCACAAGTAGCCCTTCGTTGGGGCCTGCAAATGGGTCATAGCGTGCTTCCAAAGAGTGTAAATGAAGCAAGGATCAAGGAAAACTTTGATGTCTTCGACTGGTCTATTCCTGGAGACTTGTTTGCCAAATTCTTTGAAATTGAGCAGGCAAGTAGTCATTTAAATATTATCTTTATAAATTATACTTCTCTAATTACTAGTCACACTTGGTTTTTACACGGTGAATTAGTATATAGCTGTTACAAGCACTGAGCCACAGGCACAGGGAATACTTCCTGCTAACACGGATCATCTGTCATTTATAGCATGCTGAGTTTTGTCTGTGATGTTTTTATCTTGTTCTGTTGGAGGATTGTGGATGAGGTGCAATGACCGTATTATGTTGATGATAGTGTTTGTGATTGATATCGGAGTCAGAAATTCACAATCTTCATTGGCGTCTTCTTTTTGAAATTGTGCAGGCAAGACTGGTTAAAGGCACCTCATTCACCCATGAGACTTTGGGTGCGTACAGGACTATTGAGCAATTATGGGATGGCGAAATCTGAGCAGTCAACTGCAGTTCCTTTTTCTTGTTTCTGCTTGATATCAAGTATTTTGAACTTGCTACCTCTCAGATGCTCTTTAATGTCTTTGGATGAATTTGTATCTTAAAGATTAACTATCATAATGTATGATGCGTTTGGATTGGGAGAAAATATTACTTGCTTAATAAATGAACAGAGTTATAAAAGTCGTGTCTAGAAAATAGAGATGGATCTAGATGAAGATAATAAACAGTAGACAACAGAGTAACGAAACATTGAAGGCTCATGCTTCAATTACATAAAGTTTCTTTCTTTTTATATAGTATTGTTTTGTATCATAACAGATAAAATTTTACAAATAAAAACATAAGCTGACACCGTTAGATACTGGTCATAGCGATCGAGGTAAAAATGCATAAGCTAGTTGTGCAAGGTAAGCTTGTTCACACAGGCAGGGCTTTGCTTTGCAAAGGTAGGTAGTTTGTTCATCAAAGAAGAAGATGGTACTCATTTCTGGAAAACTAGATAGGATTGTTTGATGCTATTGATTTTATGAGTTGTATTATATAAGAACAAACACAAATTACAGTACTCTCTTTCATGGTACTGTATTTGTTGGGAAGGAATTTTGGAAAAGACAGATACAAGAGAGAAGAGGATAAGACAATATAGAATCCAGTACCCCCATATATATATGTTAAACAATATGAACGTCTCCATCCCTCCTAACAAATGTATAAATCATTCTCATGCCATTGAAAATTCGGTTCTATTTTAATTGTTTGAAATTCTAGTCCTAGTTGTATCAAGTATTGCCAATGAAAATGAGGTCTTATGCCTAATTTGGTTCTATTTTTAAAGGTTACTTTTATAATTTTATATCAATTTTTAATTTTTAATAAATTTTATAAGATTATATCAATTTATTATAATTTTATAAGGTTACTTTTATTATAAAGTAGATTTAAATAATTTCAGGAAATCATATACATTTATGAGTTTATATAATTTCTTTGTGTTTGTAACCGTTTTCAATACTAAATACTCGGATCCGCATCCAAGTAAACGGTCATAACCAATTTTTTCCGAAGTTAAGTTCACTTTTCACCGTCCAACTAGAGGCTAATTTTATACAAGACTGATTATCGACATGCACCCCGCCCAATCATATCGTTTAAGATGATTGAAAAGTAAACAAAAATAGGTGGTGTGGCAACACCATTGTCGATATTTACTATAAATAAAAATATATATGAAAATAAGTGATGTATCACAATCTTAATGGTTAAATGTTAAGTAATAATGCACATTAAAATTATTTAATGTTTTAATTATGCCATATCTTTAATAATTTGACATATAAGATGTGAAATTAGTTGGAGACTGAAAAAGTGTATTTTCTTAGATCGATTCTATACATGAAAGTTACCTGAATGATCAATTATGAACTTTTGAACCTTGGAGACCAATCCCCTACAAGGTCAAACCCTAATGGAATTATCATTTTTTGTTATTACATATTGATGACTGTTTGGTTTATAAATATAAAATTTATCTACTATGTTTTAGGCAAATCTTGGTTCTTTTCTTGAAATGACTTTTCGACGTCCATGTACCTAACATTAAAAAATTAAAAAGAAAAAGAATATACATGCGGCATAAAAACATATAATATAATTATGTGGAAGGAGTAATGCTAATTTTTTTTTTTAAAATTTTATTATCACCCGTGGCAGTGGCGATGATAAAATGAAAATTGACTTCGCATATTTAATTTTAAAAAATCAGATTTGTTACTGTTTATTTGATATGATATCACATCAATCTATGCCTATGTTTAATACATGTGATCATTATTTTTCAAAATAAAAGCTTATATGATATATTTTAAATGATTTCATAAATTAACTATATATTGAAATAAAAAACTTATTTAAAATATGATACATGAAAATGATAAGTATTAAGATGAAGGGAAAATGCTTTTTCCACCGAGACGAGCTACCAAGAGAATCTATCAAAATTTTCTCTTTTTTTACTTAATAATTAAGGTAGTATTTTTTAATGTATTTTTTTTTATTTTTTTAATATTTAAAAACTATTAAAAATAATTATATTATTCAATTTCATATCAAATACATGTATGATCTTTCACGATGAATCTAGTATTGCTACAAAATGAGAGATCGTGAGATAATAGGTCAAGCTCGATTTAAATTTAAAAATGAGATTAAATGATTTTAGATAAAAATTGAATAAGATATTATTAAAATATTATTATTAATATTGTTATTATTTTTTAATTTGAAAGAATTAATTATTTTTTATATTTTTTTTTAAATTTTAAAAAAATTATAATTATGAAATGAAACGTTTTTCGAATTTAAAAAAAAAGGTTAAGTCAATTTTACCTGAAACGAAATGTGGGTCAGTTATTGTGATCGGCCCAAGTTGGTTTGTGAAGGCAGAGGACCAAATGGGGCCCAATTTGAAAAGCCTGAAGAAAGGAAACCTTCTGGAAGGCATTTGAAAAAGATTTGGCATAGATGTGACTTTGTACAACTATAAACCCTAGAGGAGACACAAACGAAGAGCCTAAAACCCTAAACCCAAGTTCCCCGTCAAGCTTTGAACAACAATCAAATGGCTTTGTATTCCATGCTCCGTAGAACTTCCTCTTCCGTACTTCCTCTCGCGATCCGAGCCTTTGGATCACCTAGGCCCTTTCATGGCGTAATCTCCACTGTACTCTCAGCCAGAAAGGGCGAACTGGCCAGCGCACTCTGCCGGCGAAGCTTCGTCTCGCATCTGCGCTTCTCCACCGCCACTGCTACTAAACCTACCAGCGATGAGAGCCTTATTCGTGTCCTCCACTCCGAGATCGAATGCGCCCAGGAAGAAGCTCGCGTCAGTTTTCTTTTAGTTTCTTCCCTTACTTTGGCTAATTGTTTTGTTTGATCTCGTTTTTTCTATAATTATTCCCTTGTTGGTTAGATATGAGAATCGTTCTCTCTTTTTGCTGTTATAATATAAAGGTTAAAAGGGCATTCTTGGTCGTGAATAATATTTTACACAAATTTTTTTATTTAATAAATTAAAATCCTTTTTGGTTATTTCCTACTAAAATTTCCAAACTCTCATTTTCGGAAGCAAAATCTTGTTTCGGGAACCTAATAGTAATAGGTGCTAGAGAGTTTTCAAGAGTACCGAGCCAAGCATTTGCGTATTTTCTCAGTTGAGTGGGGTATTTTGTTTACTTTTGAGTGTTGTGTTCGGCGGTTATTCTGAATCTCTTTTTGATGTTCCTGGTCTGTTTTTGCAAATCTCAAGCTGGGTTTTTTCTTACTACTAGTAGAATTCTGTTTTGGGATATGGAAAATGATAAACCTACAATTAGTCTGCAAGTATTTACAACTCTCCTTAAATGAAGGGTATTCATGTAAAACTAAGTGACAATTATATTGGTTGATTTAAAACGTGTTGTAAAATAATTGTAAAAAAGATTGTAGGTATATATCATTACTCATTGGGCAACTCTTTGTCAATAGAGTTTTCAACGCCCCAGCAACATTGCTGTTGGGTATTTTGATCCTTTTATACCATTGGGAGAGATTTTTTTGAGAGAAAAAAGGAAGGGGGGCGGGGGAAGGTCGCATATGATTTTCCTTGTCTGATTTCCTTCAGATATTTTTATTCAAGAGTTGTGATCTGCATATGGTGTTGATAATCTGCTGATGTCCAAGCATTTTTCTTGTCAATATTAACTAAACAGGTGGAAGAGATCCCAGATAATTTCCCCTTTAAGATTGAAGACACGCCTGGAGAAAGAACTATATTGCTTACAAGAAACCATGGAGATGAAATCATTAAGGTTCAAGTTGACATCCCTCAACCTGGAGTCGGGGAAGAGGAGGAGGATGACAATGATGCAGAAACTAATGTTGATTCTAGCATTCCTTTGGTCGTGATTATAACCAAAGGAAATGGACTGTCTCTGGAGTTTGGTGTAACTGCTTTACCTGATGAGATTTGCATTGATAGCTTGACGGTTAAGCAACCAGAAAGTTCTGAAGATCAGCTTGCCTATGAAGGACCTGATTTTAAGTAAGCTTGTCATAACCTACGACCTTTTTTTTTTCAAAATCTCGTATGAGCTTTCCATAATCATTTATTCATTATCTGATATTCTTCCTGGTTGCCCCCAGTGATCTGGATGAGAACTTGCAGAAGGCTTTCCACAAATATCTTGAGATTCGAGGGATCAAACCCAGCACAACTAACTTCTTGCACGAGTATATGGGCAACAAAGAAAACAAGGAGTACCTCATGTGGCTAAAGAACCTCAAGGATTTTATTGAGAAGTGAATTCATTGAAAATCCTGCTAAAAAATATTTTTGGTTTTGGGAGGTAGTAGACCCCACTTTTTCAGATTTCATCTGTTGTATTCGTAGCTTGTTTAGCTAAGGAAACATTACCTATAAATTCTCAGAAACAATGTCACTTCAAGTGAATTTAATCCTCTGAAATATTATAGAGGGAGTTTTTCAATAACTTATAAGACCCATTTTACTATTCATGTGGTAAAATTGCAACTGTGTAGGTTGGTCGTGTTCAGTATTTGGTAGTGAAATGTTCATGGTTGAATAAAACAGCTGTTCTATGATTAAAATCGGCTCTTGCAGCATCCTTCCTTTTTCAGATCATAAAGAGAAACCAGTTTTGATAAATCCAGTGTATCTTGAAAATTATGTGGCAATATGGGGTAAAAAAAATTGGTTAGTTCCCGATGTATTCGAATACATTTGCTTCAACCAAAACTGAAAGTCAAAATATCCTTCGTACATGGTAAAAAAAATCCATTCGAAAAAGGATCCATCCCTACAGGAGCCAAGAATGACATCAGTGAAATGGATGTGGAAAAGGGAAAAATGGAAATTCTTATATCTTCACATAAAACATAGGATCTCAGGAGCAGCTGATGAACCGCAACATCCAGCCTTGGACAGACCTGTTTCTGAGCTACTAGGAATGAAGCAGAACCTTGTGTGTATATGTAACACCTTTATCACCATCCACCGCCTGCCCGCGTCCTCTCAAAATCCTGGTTGTAATAGAGGATTAATGATTTTCTTTTTATTAATCAAAGCTAACCGCTTAAAAATCAAATTTACTCATATCAGTCAATAATAGTATTGTGTCAAAAATGCAGAATTCTCATACCATCGTATTGTTAATAGTCCTTCTACTCCCACAGGACCTCGAGCATGAATCCGGCTCGTACTTATGCCGACCTGTTCAGCAATTGGATAGAACCAAAAACAGCTTTAAATAGGTTTGAGCACCAACTTAGTCAGAGTCGGAAATGGGGTCTTCTGACTCCAACTTTGTCAGAGGTGGAGAAAAAATTCCGACTCCGACTTCTATAGACACTGATCCGAGTCCGAGTCCGACTTTGTCGAAGTAGAGTTGGAGTTGTACTTTTTTGTTGGATTTTTATATTGGACTTATCTTAATCTATTGGACATTTCAATTTTACAATTTTAAATTATAATCGATCGAAGTTGGGGTTTGAAATCATTTTTTTTAAATGTTATTTCATATTTCAATATACAAATTAAAAGTACATAACTGAAGCCAAAGATCGAAACTTATAAGCTAATATCATTAAACATGATCTGCCAACTCAAAGTTAGAATCGGAGTTGGAGTTGGAGTTGGAGTCGGAGTCAGATATGTAGTAGGAGTTGGAGTTGGAATCAAAGTTGGAATTGGAATGTCGGAGTCGGCAGGGGAAGTCTACCAACTCCGACTCTGACTTTAGATGGAGAAAAAACTCTGATTCCAACAAAAGCGGAGTCGGAGCAGAGTCAGATTGTCGAATTTTTGCTTAACCCTAGCTTTAAAGGGGGTATATAAGTGAAGCCAAGCACATTGGCCCTGAACACAAGAGACAGTTGAAGCATCACATACCTCTGCTCCAAGTCCAAAGCGTGCACCATCACAGAATCGTGTGCTTGCATTATGAAAGACTGCAGCACTGTTGATGTAGAAAGCAAAAGACCATATTGGATTATTGGTGATAAGAAGAACATAAAGGAATGCAACATTTAGGAAAATTATTATTTCATGAGGCACAATTATTAGAGGATTACGACTTTAGTATATCGATTTTGCGCAAAAATAAAGCCTACCTGTCAACTTGATGTAGGAAAGTTTCAGCCACTTCACTGTCTTCTGTGATGATACAATCAGTATGAGCACTGCAACAAAGTCGAGGTAAAGAAGAGAATTAGAGTCAGAGACTCGCTTATTCATTATATAGAAATAGAAAACATTAGAAAATGAAATCCAAAGGTTTCCAACATACCTCCCGTTTTCATTTATGTGGTCAATGGCAGAAAACACATCATCTACGATTTCAATTGTGCAAGCCATGGAGCTGTATTCATGATGCAATGAATTTGCCTCTATAATATTCAACAAACTGCTGGCTCTTGGTCCACCATATAGACTAACATCTGCAAAAGTGAACATGCATTAGTGCAGAATCCCTTAAAACTCCATAAATGCTGAATTCTTCAAGTAGTATCTTTAGGAGGTAGTGCATCAGGGGGACAATATTTGCAACCAGCTTGCTTTTTGCAATACACAAAGCGAACAGAATTAAATGAACAAAACAGATAGTCAGATTTTCTAGTTGTATGAATGGATTATCATTTTAAGTCTGATCTTCATGATACAAAACTTCTTTAAAAAACGTTTTAAGTCTTGATCATTCATCAAAAAGCATAGAAGTGGGCCAGTGGCGGATTGAAAGAAACCGGTCCAACACTGGGTCATTTTCTGGTAGAACCTTGATATCATTTGGTGTTAAAGATCTCTATTGTTTATACAATTATACAGCCAAATAAAATTACTCTGATGAAAATATTATATCTATGAGAGAAGGGGGCAATAGACCAAAGCTATCTATCTCATTCTTCAAGGAACTTGTGGATGGCAGGTAGGTTCATAACTTCGGTCATCAGTAGTGTGAGAGTCCTTTTTTCAAAGGGCTGCTTACACTTTTGGGGGGTATAACTTGATGGAAACAGTTGGGGGATCTGAACATGGATGGAGTTCAAGAACATTCGACAGCTATAGTGGTTTGACAGGTTGGTCCAGTAGAATTTATAAAATCATGTTTGACATTATCCGACTCTCATGTTAGTTTGTTTTGATAACCAAAGTTATAATACATAAACCTCATGCAAAGCACTAACCCAGATCCAACTACAGAAATCTAAGTTTGTTGATGCCATTTAGAAATTAAAAAGAAGTATCTTCTGGAAAATTGTTTAAACACCATGAAAAGGTATCAAAGAGAGGCTTTATACATGAACACAGTTTTCACATAGATAATCTCTAGGCAGACAACTTCATACCTTCGGATTGAAGTTCAACGAGAAGTTCCTTGATCCCACCATTACTCACAAAATCTTTGTGTACAAGAAGTGTTTCCTGAGAATATCACAATACATAAATCCAAGAGACTAACAATTCAAAAATGTTGTGAAGATTACTCTTCGATACAAAGGAGCTGCTACAACAGGTAAACGGGGAACAAGAAGAGCAAACTGAACAATTGAAAATACCATTGCATTACAGGCTGCAGGATAATCCATTTTTGCATCACGAAGAATGTGTTTTGCCATATCTATATTAGCTGACTTATCAACATAAACATGACAAACTCCATCTGCATGGCAAAAGTAGCAACTTTTATTTGAAGCTCCATTTGGGGAATTAAATTTTTTTCATTCCATTCCTCTTACCAGCATGACCAAGAACAGGGATTTTTGTTGCACTCTTAATCTCAGAAACAAGCCTATTACTGCCTCTGGGGATCACAAGGTCTATCACATCATCCAGCTGCCACACAATAAATTAAGTTAAAAACAGTCGTTTTTATTCTAAAAAACCATAGGAGAAATCAATGTCAGTACACACCTTGAGCAGATCAGAAATCTCCTCTCTAGAAGTTACAAGTCCAATAAGTTTGTCACCAACAGTATCTGGGATTGCTGAAGTAATGACCTACAGAAGTAAAGAAGAGGAAAAAAGAAATTGTAAAACGATAACTGAAACAAATATGAGGAAAATAAGTAATGCTACACTCAAAAGTAACCAGGAAGAAATTGCCTAAACTTCTAAAGCAAACCTTGTACAATGCTGCATTTGATCGCTTGGCTTCTTTCCCTCCTTTAAGCAGTAGACCATTCCCACTTCGAATTGCTAGTGAAGCTATCTATTAAATTACATAGAACAAAAAATGGTATCCATCAAGATATTACCACAGACACACAACAAAACCTTTTAAAACATGAGCTTGAAGTTCAACCAGTTAATGCATAATAACAATAAAACAACAGATAAAAAAAAGTACTGATATAGAGTATTTATTATCTTCAACATCCTTGGAAACTAAAATAGATGCTAGTGGGTTTAATAAGTAGGGATCCTGATTTTCACCTGTACCAGAGCATCAGGTCGAGACTCAAAAACAACCAGGAGGACACCCAAAGGACTTGTCGTCTTCTCTAAGATGAGCCCATCTGAAAGCTGGATGAATAATCAGTCATCAAAATTAAGGGTACGTTTGGGTAGTAAGAAGTGTTGAGAAGAGTTGAGAAGTGTTTAGAACAAAATCCTAGGAGTCCCGACCTCTGTTCTACTTAAAACACGAGCAATGGGTTCTTCCATCTCTGCAAGTTTCCGAACAGATTTTGCAAGACTGGAGATCTGAAGAACAATATAAAGACCAAATGAGACAGATTTAAAAACTAAACAGAACATCATTCGACAATTACACGGAAGGAAAATGTTCAAACAGAACAAGGACTTGCCTTCCCGGGTTTCAAGGCTAGACGAGATATTAGTGATTTATCGTATCTAGCCTCCTGTGCAGCGGCAACATCAGCTTCATTCTCAACCATAATCACACTTTCATTCGCCTCCAGGGCATCCGCTATATCCAGCAATATTTTCCTCCTTTCTTGAGGTTGTGTGGCCTGCAGTTGTGAATATAACGACCTTCATGCTATACAACAGATTAAAATAACCCTCGCAAGTACAGTAAATATAATTGAGAGAATGAAAAATAGTAGTTGCCGTCGTGATTGTGAATGCATCGTGTAATCACTTAAAAAAAAATATGAATAAATTAATTTTTTAATAATAGATTCCATTTTTTTCAAAGTGCTTATACATTCCATAACTGCACCACCTCAGGCCTTGCAACTTTGAAGAAAACATGATGTTACTACCTGAAGCCGTCTAGAACATTCCCGGGCAGCAACCGCCATAGCACGTGCACCAGCTTCTTTGGCCGAAGTCCATAATTGTGCATCTTTATGGAAAAGAGTACCAAGATGCTCTCCTTGAAGTACTTTAATGATGTTGTCTGTGGCATAACCACTGCAAATAAATTCGAGATCAATTTTGAGTAACCAAGAACAGAACAGAATATTTCAAGGCAACCAGAAATGATGTAATTACCTTGTAATAACAACAGGGATGCCAGCATCAGCTGCACGGATAGCTGCTTCAACTTTAGCAGTCATACCTCCTCTTCCCAACCTGGACTTGTCTCCAAATGTGATTTCCCCTTGATGTTTCTTCTTGATATATGTATGGATTAGCTTTGATTTTGGGTCACTCGGAGGACAACTATAGAGGCCCTCTACATCACTCAACAAAACTAGAAGGTCAGCTTTCAGTTCTGAAGCCAATAGACTTGCCAAACTGTCATTATCCCAAAATATACCAGAAGAATCCTGCAATAATGGTAACATATATTAATTATTGTGAAATATAATATCAAATAGAAGCAATCAAGGGTATAGATGATCACGAAGATAACCCATCAAGGGCATGAGCATTTGGGAGCATTATTGCGGTTGGCTTGCTTTCACTAAGTTTGGCAACTAGAATGATCATGAATGTGTTTTTCAGCAAACAAATGAGAGGGGGTTGCTAAGTTATTAAAATCATATGTATATGGATAACAAATAGGCGACATTCAAATCATGTTCTCCCAAAGATTTGTTACAGATCAAACACCAAGATAGGCATTAGTGACATCATGTTTCTTAGCCTCGTTTAGAAACTGATTCTAGTTGGAACCCAAAACAACAAGGCCGGGGAAAGACTTTTGCAGCGCTTGATTCTCGATCACAAATAGCAAAAACGTACAACAAAAATAGTCGCACAGTAAATTTTCTTACAAATACATAATCCTTACCAAAGGCAAAAGGAAAAAAAGGATGAAAAAAGATCATGAAAAACTTGCAAAACAAAGTGGAATTTCAAATGCAAACTTAGATACAAATATAAGGAGCTGCATATATACCTGGTATGGTGCCTTCTTAGTGCTAACTGCATCATTCTCATTGAAAATAGGAATAACCCTCAAATCTAATAGTGAGTTCACAGTATCACAAAGTTGTTCTCTAAAATCCGCATCCGTAAAAACACCATCAGTCACAAGAAGTTGAGAAGAGGACACATCAAGCTGCATACAGAAGAAACACATATTAGTACAAGTAAAGGACAAAGTACTGGGGACACAGTTTCTGAAGTAAATCCAATATGAGATAAGATACCTGGCTGAACATTGTATCATACAGAGCCATGAGACTACTCTGCCCGACTGCTGCGCAAGCCTTTCCATCAAATTCATTTTGTGGATCATATTGTAGATCAGCAAAACTGCAAAACATTAATGGCCGATTCTCTTCAGGCAAGGCACTCGTTTTCTCGGGCTCTCTAACGCCCACCTCAAATAGAAATTTAATGTTTATTGGTAGAACAGATACATGAAATGTAATAAAAAGTTATAAAGATAATATTTCTTGATTTTTACTAATTTTTTTTAGTAGCAGTAACTGGTCTCACATTCATATTTCACATCGCATTCAAGTTAAATTTGATTTTGCATAAGAAAATTAGGTTGATAGCATTTTCTATGTGCTTGTGTACCGTGTGTGTGTGCGTGCGTGCACGTACGTTAAAATAGCAACAGGAAGAATATAGTAATTAGGACCTGCTGTTGGTTACTTTTCTGTATCTAAGCCTTTGGCGTCCAAGACCAACCGCTCCTGAAGAAACCAAAATAACCTCATAGCCTCGAGAGTTTAATTCTTTAAGCTACAGAAATTGGGAAGAGGGAACCTCGTCAGCCAAATAAACTACAATTCTTATGGGATCTTTTAATTAGTATATAGTTTTTTTCCCAGAAGTCTTGGAATAGCTTTGCCACGAGAGCACCAATGAAACTGCCTTTTTTTTTTTATCTTCTTTTTCCTCTTTAATTATTTTTGAAAAATAATTTAGTCAAAAAAAAAGTTACAAAGTAAATTCATAATCTGATGTACTAGTTTGATATAGTACGTCAGATTATAAATTTACTTTTATTATAAAATGGATTTAATCTATCATAATATGAAACTATATATGTTAGTTTATAAGTTTCTATTTGTAAAAAGATTTTGTAGCGGTAGCAATTCTCATTAATTATTTTTTCTTCTGTCACTCATGGCATAGCCTTTGAAAAATCCATTCTCAAAATTCTGAAAGAGCATTCATGATACGACGCCCAACATACCTGCTCACAGAGAGCTCCAAGCCTTCCTAGTGCCAACCTTCCATCGGGTCGAGTAACCACAGCTGTTCCGACCTTTAATGCAGACAAAACACCAACGGTAATTAGCAAACTTCACTCGCATCATGTATACCCTATATATATATATATATATACTAGTAATTTATAACTATATATAATAGCGATGTAAAAACTTGGAAAATTAGAATATATATTGTAATGAAAAGCGGGTAAGCTCCACTTTTTTAGTTCTCCCCTCAAAAAACCTTAAAAGTTCTACCATATATAAAGCAAGAAAATACTTCAAGATATGCAACGCATGATGTTTATGAATTTCAGAAGAGAAGGTATTTATTGCCAGAGGCACATAGAATTATTTGTAACCTACGTAACGTCTTTAATTCTATTTAATTTCCACCATGCATGAAAATATTTATATTCATCCAATCATGAACCAATCAAGCAAGAAGGTAGCCAGGCAAATTCAGAAAACGTATTCCATCTTCGAACACAACACTTGAATTATTTCATGAAATCTGTTCAAAGAGCTATGTGTAAGTGCACTTTATCTCCAACTCACAGAAACAGCCCACAGTATAAGCAATGTCCACATAAAGCCTTGCATCTTCATTCATTATCATTAGTATTTACACAGAATTATAAGAAGAAGAATAAAAGAGAATAAATGTATAAAAATTCAAGGCGTACTGCAAAACCAATCTTTACTTTAAAAAAGAATTGATTTTTACTTTTGATTTGGTTGATGTTGTGTGTTTACATCGAACAAGGTTTGACCCTGCAAGTGAGAAAATATATTAAAATCACTCTCTAGCTGGGTCATAGCCTGAGCTCAAGTTGTCGATTTTTCATGAACCTCGTATATATAACATACTATAAGTCTATATGCAAAGATTATATTTAACCAAAGAACCCTAACAGACGCGCGTTAGGGTTTGCAAAAGCAAATGCTGTCTGCTGCAGCACGACCCCAAATAAATTAACGAGAAGAAAGAGACGAACCAAAAAAAATAAAAATAAAAAAACGAAAAGCAGCTGAAGTTTTGCAGAGAATTGTGTATCTTGTTACACGTAACCTTGACTATCAGACGCTTCACACTCTTGACAAAACCTCGGATAGGATCCATGGCGCTGGGTCGAAAAAGAATGCGGCGGGCGACTTAAAGAAGAGCTACATGCACCAAGAGAGGCGCAACGGGCTTTGGTTTTTCACATTGATTGCTTTATATACGAAAACTAGAAGCCGTGAGGGAGTTGACTTGGAGACGAACTCCTTTTTCGCACTTTTCGTATCTTGGATTCGACGTGACGTCTGTAATTTCGAGTCAAAGACTCAAAATTAAAGATCGGATACCATCATCCTCTCTTATTATACATCACAATTATTTTCATTTAAGAATTTTATAATTGATTGCATTACTTATTTTAATATAAAATAAATATTTTAATCAATAGTAAAATACATAAAAATACATTATAAAAATAATAATTATATATAGCATAACTCATTTTTATTTTTTAATTATTTTTTTATAATAGTTTTATTACTCATCATCTCCACAAGCCACAATATGATTTTATTTTTTAATTATTTTTATTTACTCTTATTAAACTAATTAAATTATTTTACGCATCATCTATATATCACACATTTAATAAGAGAACAAAATAAAAACAAATATGGTGTGTGGTCATGTGTGGGACGATATTGTTGAATATAATATTTCTTTGATTTTATTCTTTGATCTAAACTAATTGATTTTTTTTATTCATCATCCATATATCTCATATTTAGTAATATATTTTATATATATATATATATATGTTCTATTATAAAAAGTGATTGTCTAACGGCCACTTAACAGATTTTCTTATTTTTCGTTAAATTTTTTCATTTTTCCATTAAATTTAACTCCATTAAGTCGACCATCTAAATTCTGAAATGATGAGATTTTTAAAATTTAGTCTCTTGATTCAAATTCTTAAATCAAACATTTCAAATTCAAATCTTGCCAAATTTCAAAATTTTATCCTCACAATAATTATTATCTAAAACTCTCTCTCAATTTGAATTTGTTTAAATTATCCCTTAATTATAGTTTAAATGAATTCTTAAATTGAAACCAACACCTAATTTCAAACTCAATTCAATCTCTTTATGAGTTATGATCGACGCTACCATTCCTCTATCATCTACAAAACTCACCCAAAATTCAGATTAAACGGTACAAATTATATAAATTATATATAATGTATATAACATGCAAATTATAAATTATTAATATTTTATTAGTAACAAATTATATAACATGAAAATTATAATATAAATTAGTAAATTTACTTCACGTTACAAATTATAATATCATTATTTTATATAAATTATAATTTATATTATATATAAATCTATATATATGGTTTATAATTTTTATTCATTTCTATATATAAAAAAGAAATATAAAATAATTAAGTTTAAATCTATTTGTCAACTACATTTGTCAATACAATTATTTGAATAAAATATTATTTATTTCTCCATTTAAATTCATTATGAAACATTAAATTGAAATAATAATATTTTATAAATAAAATTATAATAATTGTTAAGTAGTTATCTATCATCACTCCACATCAGTTTATGATTTACTTTTATATAATTCTTTCGTTATTAAGATTTTTTTTTATTATTCATCAAATAAATATTTGTTACAACTTACATTACTTCTGTGCTTTGCACGTTATTCCTTTTTAATATATATACATATATATATATATATATATATATGTGTGTGTGTGTGTGTTATATGTGATGTGAGAATAATAATTAGATCTTTTAAAAAAAAACCCAATACCTAAAATATTTTGATCATAAAATTATTGTATAAAAATAAATTTATAAATTAATATAATTTGTTATAATACATCAAATAAAAAATATTTTTATCATAAAATAAATTTATCAAATTCCAATATAAAATCATAACAATTTTTAAATTTAATTTGTATAATATATTTATATCTATAAAATTTCTCTTCATAATTTTAGAATTTTAGACTTAGCACATAACCCACTTTTTATATTTAGATTTATATTTCCAAAAAAAAAAAAAGTGTAACCCACCTTTTATAGATGGGTGGGTTCTAACAAATCATGAGCCTAAATTTGTGGAGAAATAATGTTATATATATTCTGTGTGCTTGTGTATGCACATTACAAAAACAACGGGAAGAATATAGTAATTAGGACCTGCTGACATAAGCCTTTAGCGTCCGAGACAAACAGCTCCTGAAGACCTCATAGCCTCGAGAGTTTAATTTCCTTAAGCTGCAAGATCAATAGGGAAGAGGGAACGTCGTCGATCAGCCCTATAAACTATAATTGATTCTTTAAGTCGTGAGAACACCAATGAAAGTGCCTTCTTTTTTCTTTTTTTTTTTTCTCTCTTATATTATTTTTGAGAAATTTTTTAGTCACAAAAAAATATTTAAAAATTGATATTATTTAATATAATACGTGAAATTGATATTAAAAAAATTATAATAATAAAATTGAAATGATTGAAATGAATTAAGAATCTTCGGGTCCGAATGAGCCCATAACATATGGAAGACCATGGGCCGAAGCCGCCAGCAGTTCCCCCAGCTGACAGAATCATCCGAACTTCCCAAATCCAGCTCCTAATAAGTTGCTTTCGTCTGCCTCTCAAAAACAATCAAAATAAAAAATATTAGAAGTCATGGCTTCGTGCGGCATTTATTTTACGCTCCGGTGCCCGTCCGGTGCGCCGTGTTTTGCGTTCACTTGTCGCCCCCAAAACCCTGGCGCTCTTCGCCGCTATATTAACCTGATTTCTTCTTCTTCTTCTTCTTCTTCCTCTTCCAATCTTAAGCCGGTAACGGTACATATGCTCTCACTCACCTGCTTTTTTTTAGAGTAATCTTTCACCGGCTTTTGACATAAAGAATCGATTCTCTAAAACCCTTGTCTTTACGCGATGTAATAAAGTCTATATGCCTCTTATTCCCGCAGATCTCTTACTCCAGTGCCCGGCGCCGTAGCTTTGTTACTGTCAGGGCTGACATGGCTACCGAGGAGAAATCCATCTCACAGGACCGAATGCTGGTCAGTTCTCCTTTTACTTGTCTGCCCATGGAAACTATATTATAAAGGATAAGAAATTAACACCTTATTTAGTTCTTAATTAGCTTTCTGGAAGTATTTCAATGTTATTTTTGAAAATGCTGCCGAACAATGTGCTAGCCTCCAAAATGAGTTTTTTTTTTTTTTTACTGGGAAAATGACACACCATTATTTGAGATTGGCTTGTCAGATTTCTCATTGTTGAGCTAGCTTGACTGACTGCTAGGCAAACAAAATGTCCGGATTTCAGGTCTTCGTGCCTCCCCATCCATTGATCAAGCATTGGGTTTCAGTTCTAAGGAATGAACAAACTCCTTCTCCCATATTTAGTAAGTGGTTGTTCAAATGCGTGATTTGTGTCTGTAAAGATTATTTGATGATCATTGCGCTAAAAAAGTAGGATGTTGAATTTGATTTTCATTAGAACTGCTAATTAGTTTTGTATTAAACTTATAAGTGAGGATTTTATTTATGAGAACTTTTAAGCGGTCAATGGACGAACTTAGAGTTTTCTTTTTTCACATTTTATTCCATTGGTCAATTGTATTAGACTTCAATGGTCTGAATATCTATGAATTCCTTGTATCCTAGTCAAACATGCTTAGGTGTTAGTCTTGTATATGTCCTTTGTACCTGGCAATGCCTATTCTCATCAATAAAATCCTTATTTAGCGATTGAAAAAAAAAACACGTTTTGGAGTATCTTACTTTTTATGTTATTCTGTCTGACATGCACACACTAATTTTTCTCTCGGTGAAACATAAGAAGCTACTGAAGAATGCTGCTTTTCTATTTTAGTAATAATCTTATCCTTTACTGCACAAATTTCTGATTCTTATATGTTGTATAAGAGTGCTATGCATTATTTTAGGCCATTGTTTGTTTTGGAGCTGCCAAAGATTGTGGTCATATGGTCAACGATACGTACAAAATCATGTACTGCATATAACAGCTAATAATGGACTCTAGGATAATTAGGACTGACTGAGAATTTGGATTTTGTTTAGGATAAAATGTTATCATTGGTAGCAGACATTTATTACCCTGAAAAGCACTTAAAATAATTCCCCCTTTATTTTCAGTATTTCAAATAATAGACTCTAGTATAATTAGAACGTGACTGAGGACTAGGATTTTCGTTGTTTGGACGAATTGCTGTCATTGGTCATGCACATTTATTTTCTATATTTCTATGAAGTGGAACCTCACCAAGGCAATGCCCTTCAGACCCGCCCTGGGAGTAAACCATAGGTACAAAACCCTACCGGCAGACTGTGTATCAGTTAATCTAGGTGAACTCTAGTGATGAGTGCAACCCAAGATATCTGAATCTACAGCTCATCTCAACCACACTCTTTGACTACCAAGGACTAGGCTACACCCTGACGGGATTAAAATTCATTATATTTTTTAAATTATTTATTGTTGCCTTTTGAACTTAAAATGTTGTAGGGAATGCAATGGCTGAATTGGGGAGGCTACTTATGTATGAAGCTTCAAGGGATTGGTTGGTTAGTTGATATGTTGTTCCTGCAAATTGTCTGCAATGATATTCTAGTGCTTTCTACTTTGCCTTTTCCTTTCTAAACGTTTTTGTGATTTGAATTTAGTTTTGAATCATATGTTGGTATTTCTGTTTTATAATCCATACAGACTCAAGTGTTGGTATTTATTTATGAATGATAATAGCCTAAGAGAATATGTGATAACAAGGATGTCCAAGATGCTATTTCAGAGTCTAGTGCCACTAAAATATGTTGTAGCTATGTTTCATTATTGTTGTTATTATGGTCTCTCTCTCTCTCACACACACAAACAGAGATTTGTTATTGACTGTTAAATAAGACGGAGGTGCTTGTAATGTAGGAACGGCTTAACCATACACACTGGAATGCATGCACACAGATACGTCATATGATTTTTTTTTTTTTGACAAATCCTATCATTTTCTGCTTATGCCCTTTACTTGGATTTTCATTAGTAATTATTATATTGCTGATGAGAAAGATAATAACACTTTCTTATTTTACTTATCAAAAAATAAATTTAGATTTTTTGTACATTTTTTAGCTAAAAATATTTTGTCCATGCGAGGTTCGGGTGCTTTTTAAGATTCGGTTGCAGGAAATATAGCAACGTCTGTGCTAGTTTAGAGGAAAAATATATATATATATATATATATATGCTTCATTTTAGTTATAAAAAAAATTATTTATGTTTATATGTTTGTATTTGTGTCCTGTGTGTTTTCGCTGTGATATTTTAATCTGACATTTTTATGGTTCTGCTGCTA
Organism: Platycarya longipes; assembly: GCA_036559045.1. NCBI lineage: Eukaryota > Viridiplantae > Streptophyta > Magnoliopsida > Fagales > Juglandaceae > Platycarya > Platycarya longipes. Next base: position 40,939,887 of record CM071797.1, read on the forward strand.
TTAGCCTACTGTCAATGGGGAGATACAGTCACCAATGGGTGTTGCTTCAGTTGAGTTTATAGATCCAAGGGAGCCAGTGGCGGTGAGTTTATGATGGTAATTTCCATTGTGTAGGTGTGCATGTCTTTCCCCATTTTGGTTGCTTTTGGTGTCATAGTAAGTTTTGGATCCCCTAGAGTTTCTGCTTGAACTCGTGCCTAGAGTGTGAGAGAAATGGATACACAAGATGGGTCCCACAGCATTATGATTGCCCAAATGAATTTTTTGCGAAGCTTTAAATGCTCAATAAATGTTGTGGGCCCTATTTTGTGTCTATTTCTCTCCCACTCAAAGCCCTAGAGTTCAGGCAGGAACTCTAGGAGATATAAATTCTCATTAACTAAGACCTTCATTTACTCTGTAGGTAGTTCCAATTCTAAGAGCTGGTCTAACTCTTGCAGAACATGCATCTTCAATCTTGCCAGCAATAAAAACATACCATCTAGGTAAGGAAAGGTTCATCCATGTAGCCAAGTTTCATGGATGAGTGTTTTTTGCAACTTTGTTAAGATTGGTGCCATTTGGGTATTCTGCTAATAGCCATGATAACGCTCTCCTTTTTGTTTTGATAGGTAGAATTTTATTAATATTAACATTAATATTAATAAATATTTTGCTAATAGCCGTTTGAGGTTCAAATTTCTTTAGGTGCAAACAATCTCTAGGGGTCATCAGACTGGAGGATTTTTCCCTTGAATTACCCGAGGTGCACTTGCGGGAAACTCTTTGCCAAGGGCCTGTGCACTCCTGGGATTAATTCGGGACAATGTTCCTGGACACTCGGTGCCAGTAAAAAAAAAACGAATTTTATTAGTATTAAATTAAGAATAGGCATTGTCACTCCTCTTTACCGACATAAGTCAACCATCTTATGAGTTGTTCTTTAAGGCCTTGTCTCTTTAGGCTTTCAATGTGATTGATTGCTTTGGTGGTTTTCTTTCTGTTTTGCAAATAAAGGGATAAGCAGAGATGAGGAGACACTTCAGCCTTCAATATATTTGAACAAGTAAGGAATCCCTCTCGTGGAAATGAGAAAAGTATTTCTCCCTCGCTCTGAATGCTCAGACCAAGTGCACAAGGAATTGCTTCTATTTGAGATCTTTTGAGTGACGTAGAGCTCTTTTTTTTTTTTTTTAATTCCCTTCCTTGTTTAAGCTTTGCTTTTGTTTCATAATTTTTCCTTGTTTCTCTTAGTCATTTCCGCCTTGGCATACCTATTAAGCTCTTTCCTTTTTCTTTTTTCAAATCTTTTCTTTCTGGTGGAAGAGAGAAAAGAAGGGGGGAAGCATAGAATGTAGGAAAAACCTAAAACCTACGGTCTGGTCCGGTCCAGCTTGAAAATTTAAAAATACAGCCCTCTAATTAAATAGCAACACGTAAGAATCTCATGGAGTAAATTTGATGCCGTACTCAATCAGATATGAGCTCTTCCCAATGAGAAAGCTCCTCCGTTCAAGACACACAATGCACTGCTCATTATCAAACTGCCCAATGCACAGTTAATTATGCCATTCAGTATTTTCAGAGACACCCAATTTTCTGGTTTGCCAAACAGCCGGTTGTGAATGCCTGCGGAGTTTTAAAAAAAAATGAGATCACTAAACCTGGTAAAAAAAAAAATCCCACAGGATGCCTAGTATCAACCTGGGAAGTCATGAAACCATGGGTTCCTCAACCTCCCCAGTAAGCTTGCAAATGGGAGCCCCCATACTTTTCCTGAACTGTGAAATCCATTTCCATGCACCCATTTCAGATTACTAAACTCTTCCTCTGTATGTTTCCTGAAATAAGTGTTGGTTAACCACTCAAGATTCTCGTTACTCTCTACTCTGCCCTTTAAAAAATCCCATTCCCCTCTCTTAGCTCTCTGAGTTAATGATTGGGTCCTTGTTGCCGGCAGTTTCATTCTCAATGGTAACACCGAAATCAAAAGTGGATCCCGCGGATAACCACCCACAAATGCTTCTGGAAACACAACCAGCTGGGACCCATGCCCAGCCGCTTCACCCAGCAACCTCTTGGCCTTATTTGGTTTGAACCACCAGCACCACCAGAAGGATCCTCCCATCCAACCATACTCTCAGCTATTAGGCGAGAATGAAAGAAGGGAAGGGATGATTGTTTATACCGTGTGAATGAGTGTATTTTAGAGTAAGGGCTGATGTGGCTATTTATCATTGGAGGGCTGTTTTTTTAGCTTTTGAAGCCCAACCGGACCATAGCATCTCCCTAGAATGTATGCTAGCATTGGAGCAACTTTTCTTACACTTTGTACTGTCACTTTCATAGGCTACCTGACAAATTTCCTGAAGGGTCTCGGGTATTTGTAGTTGATCCCATGCTGGCAACAGGTATGATACTAATGACTGGAGCTCCTTATTTTGTGTTCTGGATGTTTTAGTTTCTTTTTTATCTCACCTCATAAAATGGTTCTTAACATTGTTTGATCAAGTTTTATCTTTATTTCTTTTGTTATTTTTCCATTTGGTTGGAGGATCAACCTTGGGGTCTGATTTTTTTGGGTCAAACTTTATTGATCAAACTCTTCAAATCTCTATGATGATTTACTACTGAGTCATGATCATGTTTTACTGTATCACCAGTTCAAAATGTTGCAGATGTGCAATATCTGTCCTTATAGTGAGATTGATTTTTCTTGTCATTATTTTCTTGATAATTAATATCAGGTGGCACGATAGTGGCAGCTCTCAACCTCTTAAAGGAACAAGGGGTTGATAATGATCAAATTAAAGTGGTAAGCAGTCTTGTTAGATATCCTCCATGTTTCTGTTTGTCTTGTCTATGTTGCTATGGAAATATTATATCACTACATTGTTATAATACTTGCTTTGTACATACCCACTGGTGTGGGTAGCCCAAGTGGGATGAACCTGGTTGCATGAGCCCCATGTCATAATTTTGATTCCCGGGAGATCAAACTGTGATTTAAGTGAGAGGCCATGGCAGTGGGTTGCTATGCTAGTCTCCCCGGGGTTTAGGTTCATGGGTGAGTCCTAAGGCTCTGCCGTGGCATGGTTGCCCCATCACCAAAAAGAAAAATACTTGCTTTGTATGAATTCCCAGGATGTTTTATGAATATTTATCCTGTTAACGGCGATATAAAATATACTCACCACTCATCCACTTGAAAAACGCTCACGCACACAAAATGAAAAGAAAGAATCATTATTGTTGCATTCATTGGTTAGTACACTGCTGAAATAAATGAGATGATGTAGATATCTGCTGTGGCGGCCCCTCCAGCTCTTCAAAAGCTCAGTGAGAATTTCCCTGGGTAATAATACTCAAATCATATTTCACTACCAAAAATGAAATTAGCATTCCTTAAGTTTTCTGGTCTTTTGATTTTCCAGGCTTCATGTATACACTGGAATAATTGATCCCAAAGTCAATGACAAAGGGTAAGCACATTCCCTTTTTTTCAAAATATTAATGTTTAGTAGTTAGCTCAGGTATATGACGATTGGAGTTATTATGTTTGTTTTAGTGCCAGTTTGGTTTTGACTTTAGAAGCTTAAAAAATATTTAACAGTCTAAAAGCTCTAAAACACTTTAGGTGCATGTTTACCCAACAGTAAACAATTTTTTTTTTAAAAGTAGAACTTTTTAACAAAGTTCTACAATGAAAAGCTCTATTGTCTGCAACAATCCTAAACAGCGACTTCCTCCTATATGTGATCGGGCATTTCCAGGTTCATAATTCCTGGACTCGGGGATGCTGGAGACCGAAGCTTTGGTACATGAAGTCACCCAAAATGTCTATTCAGCCATTCTTGATAGTCACCTCATTCAATTTTGACATATCTATTGGACCATCAAGCACTACAACGTGGTGAGTTTTCATGGTTTAATCACTGGACTTGCATAACATATTTATTTAATTAATGACTCCGTGAGAAAGTAAAAATATGGTATTCTATCAGGATTTTTGCGTATGTTTTCTGTATTTGGAAAGGTATTAGTTATTGCCTTTGGTGTTCTATTGGTACAACCATGTAATAATCGGATGAAGTGATCTAGACATGCCAATTTAGTTCAATTTGCACTTAGCTTAGTTGATAGACCAGTTTATTTTGGCTTTTGTTCTGTATAACCAAGTTTGATCATTGCAGTAAATAGTTGTTCTATTTACATTCCATTGTGTAAACACAACTTGTTGGGGAACAAATTATAATTATATATAAAAAAAAAAAAAGAAGGCATAACACCAATACTTGGCTATATATGTAAATTTTAAAGCGACTTTAGATCCTTTGTTAGATCATTACAATCGTTCCAATTCAATACTTGTAATTAGTCACACAACAAAATTGCAATTATAAACAGATAGAATTGATTTATTTTAATAACTCATATGCATGGAGTTAGTCGGCGACTCGGCAGGACGACGCTAGGCAGAAAATTCTTTCTTCGGGTTAATTAATTGCAATCCTGAGCTGGCTTATTGTCAACTTTCAATTGATGTTCCATGTCAATCTACGTCATTCATTAATTGAAGATTGACATTTTGTATACTAATGTCACGTGTTAATCATATATATCTTAAATTTCGTAATGGCAAATTGATAGGAGTACCTAATTGAAAGCCCATGAACTTGCAACAGAGTAGGAATATGAATTCAGATGGGGAATGAGGATGGATGAGAATTCAAAGATGTGTAGATGGAAATGGTTTGAGATATTGCCTAGGAAGAGGAAGAAGGATCTATGAGGAGATAAAACTACATATTAAAATACAACTTTTGCAAAAATAAATGTATCTTAAAATTAATTTGTGATAGAAACCAATTATTTGTGGAAATTAATTGAGAGCGGTCGATGCAGCTGATGCATGGGGTCATATATAGCAAAAGAAAAATTAATGGGGATTTGAGGAACATTGCTTTGCAAAGTGTTTTTTCAGTCTGAATCTTATCGTGTCCATTGTAAACCATACATTTCTTATCAAGTCAAAGGCATTAATATATCCTAACCTATACATAGATCGAAGTAATTGGAATTGAAACTACAGGTACACATGATCCGGGAGAGAAAGTAAGACTCATGCATAAATACATACATACATACACACACACACACACACATATATATATATATAGTTCTTTACATTCTCATGGCTAGATCAATGATTTAATCTTGATCATGCCTGTCAACCACCACCAATAATATTGCCTGCGACATGGCACCAACTCAACCGCCATCGCCACTGCCACCGCCATAATCTCCACCACCACCAACTGAAACCGCAGCTGTGGCGGAAAAGTTGCTGCAGCAGTGACGGTAGCAGCATTATCAGTCATAAAAACCAGGCCACCATCTCTTGCGCCTCCAACATGACTGCCTTTGGCGGCCCCATCCCGATAATCTTGGGTGCTTGAATGGTAATCACCTCTTGATCTGGGGATAACGGCTGCTGGATATTTGTTAATTTCTTTCTTCTTACGCCTTGATCGATTCCATAGACAGCCCATATATATTGGATGAAACTAAGTGTAACTAGCGTACAGATTAGTTGTGTAAATCTTTCTTTTCTACGACTAATTTGCAGGGAATGGCAGAAAATGAGAAGAACAACCATACAATTACAGGCACAAATTGCTCTCTGTCAGCTTGTTATATATAGCTTAGATATCTGCGAGCTTCAGGATAATGTCAAGTTTGTGATGCAAAATTAATCTGGTGTAGGTAGTTTTCGTGATACAGGGTAAGATCATCTGCATTATACGAACAATTAATTAATTTTCATGGTCAAATATTAGAACATGCTGGCCGCGTAGATCGAGAATATATATTTTTCAATACGATGATTGATTATAAATTATAAGTAGCTAGGATATTTCGGGCAATTTTGGCAATTAAATGGACATGTTCAATTAATTAAGAAGATGACCGCCATTAAATTAACTTCATCGCTAGTGATCATGATCACCTACATGACCATCATTTAAATAACAATGACGAGAGTAATAGGTACAAATTAATGAGAAATACTCTAGCCTAGACAGTATTATAGTCATAAAGGAATTATATAAAAGTAATTTTACAAATTAACATGATTTTATGTAATCCCAGTAGAAGAGCCACGTTGGGGTAGAGGGTCATGGCCCACCTCCCCGCCTCCCTTTAAAAAAAATTGAAAACAAAAATAATATATGTTAGTCTTTTAAAGAAAATTTTATATGTTTTTTTTAAAGAAAAAAATAATATATATTAGTCTTTTATAATTTAGTAAGATAATATTAATCTTGGTTGGCCCCCTCTCTAAAACTTATCTTGGTTTTCTTCACAAAATTTAATCTAATTTAAAAATAAAATAAATAAAATACATCTCATATAAAATAAAATAATCTAATAACATGATGACATATTTTTATTATAGATAAAAATAAAAATAAAAATAAAAGTTAGATGATTTCTAACGTATTTTTAATACATTTTTATTATAATAATATATTATTGACATATTATATTTTTTTAATACATAAATTGTATTAAACGTATTTTATTGTAATTTTATATCGGACAATCAAAAACATAAATGAAACAAAGTCTGGTTCACTAGGATACTAGCACTCTCATATGTATTCATATATATATATATATATATATATATATATATATATATATATATGAGTACAAAGTATTTGAATTACAAGTTCCAGATCAGTATGGATAACTTGCAGGTGTTCAAATATATAAAATGCTAACTAAGTATCTATCATAGAATTCAAATAAGCAACAGAATACAAAATGAGATTTGAACAGATCAACTAAGTAATAACCTTCTGAGATTTGATAAGCTTCTGATTTCTCGAGATTTATATCTCTATCATCCCCCTTCAAGGTGATAGGAAGATCTCGAACCATCAGTCCGTCATGGAGAAGCATAAACCTTGCTAAAGTTAGACCCTTGGTAAAAATGTCATAAGGTTAAACTGTTGTGAAGATGTATCGGGCTTGGATATCTTTGTTGAAAATCTTCTCCCTAATAAAGTGATAATCGACCTCTATATGTTTGGTACGGGTATGGAATACTGGGTTAAAGGAGAGAGCCAAGGCACCAACATTATCTGCCCATAGGCAAGGAGCAATAGTGAGTGGTATTTGAAGTAATGTTTTGAATACCGTACTGGTGGGTGTACCAGTCAAGGCACTGGAAAGAAATATTTCGATACCAATACCATTTCTTGTACTATTTCGGAATAGTCTATATATAAATAAATTATATATATATAAATACATATTTTAATTATATTTCAAACTAATAATCAATATATGAATAAATTATATATATAACTATATATGTAAATAGTCTAGTCTGAATTAAGATTAAAAAAAAAAAAAAGAATAAAAGACCAAAATTCGGTACGATGGAAACACAGACCGAAATATTGGTCGATATAGCCGAAGTAGATACGGCCAAAATATCTGCCATAACGAAATAGCAGTTTTTATGTACCAGATCATTAGCCGATACGACATATTTCGGTCATACCGGCTGATATGTTACAGCCTGCAGAATAATCGCTATTCTGTCCGGCGTAAAAAACATAAATGAAACAAAGTTTGGTTCACTAGGATACTAGCTCTCTCGTATATATTCATATATATAGATGAGTGTAAAGCATTTAAACTACAAGTTCCAGATCAGAATGAATAACTACAGGTGTTCAAATGTTTAAAATGCTAACTAAGTATCTATCATAGAATTTAAATAACCAACAGAATACAAAATGAGATTTGAACAGATCAACTACGTAGCAGAAGCAGATTCAGGTTTACATATTTCTTTATCTTGATAAGCTGCTGATTTCTCGAGATTTATATCTCTAACATTTATTATCAGATAAATCATATCAAATTATATCAATTTATGAGATATTTTTATATAATTATTTTATAGCTAGAGTATCTCTAAAATATATATTTATATGTGTGTGTGTGTGTGTGTGTGTGTGTGTGTGTGTGTGTGTGTGTGTGTGTGTGTGTGTGTGTGTGTGTGTGTGTGTGAGATAGACGAGCATAATCTCCATTCGCTCCCTACAAAGAGAACCTTTCCAACGTAGCTCGGATTGAAAGATAGGGGATGAAGAAATCAAAAAAGAAAAAACAAATGATTTATTTGGAATGAACAAGAAAATTAAGATGGCGGCAACAGTATCGGAAAGTATTAGCTCAGGCCGGACAGTAGTTGGACAAATTCATGACCCAAGCAATCATTGAGGATGTTCTTCAAACTTGACCCGCGGACAAACTCATATACATGGATGGACCTTACCTATCATGCTTCACCTGACATCCGAGCAGCTTTGATGGCCCTCCAAGAGACACAATAAAGAAAATTAAAACACATCAACTTATAAGAAATATTTTAATGTGATTATTCAAGAATCAAGACAGCGTAAACTCCTCACGCAACCAAAATTGGATCTCAGACTCCATCAAAAATGACATCAAACATCTACCGAGGGCATTCAAATCTTGGAAGGTGAAAAAAATGCATCGATCCAATAATCGATATGTGCATGATTTAGCGTAATGGACAGCAGACTCCATCATTAATTAACACAAACTTTTGAAAACATCTCTTTTATTCAAATCCTCACCTACCTATTGCAAATTTATAATAAAAAAGACCCACCTAGTAATTCCCTATAATTATGGACTCTTTTACTTTGTATTTTGTTTTCAGTAAATATACTACTACCATCTAGCTCAAAAGAAAAAAAAAACAAACACAAACAAACAAACAAAAACAAAAAAATCCCAACCATCATGGATGAGGCAATATACTATTTATAATTTGTGGGAGAATAATAAAATTTTATTTATAAGTCTCTTTTCAGCGTAAGAAGTAAGAAGAAGTAAAAAATTAAGAAAGTTTTATACATCACATTATTCATATATTTTCATTTTATTATATAAGATGTCACATATTTATAATTATCATTAAATAATCTTTTATCGGATAATTATTTATCATCTAATAATAATAAATATGTTATATCTTATATTATGAAATGAAAGTACAATAATAGTGTGATGTTTAAAGATTGATTTAGTCTTTCAAATCATCTTATCATATCACATTTTATCTAATTTTATTTAATTATTTAAATACTATTCAAATAAAAACATTTTTTAATTCTAAATTTTCATCTTTTCTATTTAATCATTACAACTTTTTCAAGATTTTAAATAAAATACAACACAAAGTCATTTTTTCGAATTTTAAAACAAAATAATATTAAAAAGTTATATTTAATCTTTTTTAATTTTATAATTTCTTTATTTGATTTGTTCTCTTATTTCTCAACATCTTAGAAAAAATCTTAACTCAAACAATTTTACTATTATTAAAAAATTATATCACTATTAATATTCACAAATTTTTAATTTTATCTATATATATATATATAACCAAACTAAAGCCTAATAGTACTGTTTGTTTTGCCATTGAGGACTCGTGGTCAGTGGCCATGTTCAAATATTAATGTTAAGAGTAATATTATTCATTATCTTAATTTTTATAATTTTTTTATTATTTTATAATATATTATAAAATAATTAAAAATTATTTATTATATTTTATTTATAAATCAATAATCTAATACGATATCGTTGAATGATGAGCAGACAATAAAAAATGAAAGATTAATAGATATATTATAATACTAATCTTTCATTCTACTTAATATGATGAACTATCAAATCAAGTTAGGATCCGAACAACCAATCTTCCTTGTCAATCATCATTACTGTTCAAGCAAGAATGTCGATCGTTTTTCACGTTCATTTGCTTAAGTTTCAAATTACATGAATTAGTGAAAGAACCATTGAAACTTAAAATAGGAACCAACTCTCTGGACTCTGGAGTCTGGAGTACTTTCATCTGACGTCGTCTGAAGCACATAATGTATCAAAGGAACAAGTACACCCCAGTACACAACTCAGGTACACCCCAGCACATATGTCTCGTTTGGAGTAAAAATTTGAGATAAATTTAATTTATTTTTTAATAATATTATTATTTTAAAATTTAAATAAAATGTATTAAAATTTGAAAAAAATATATAAAAATATATATTTTTTATAAAAAATTATAAAAATATAATAATAAAATACAGATAAATTAAACTGAATTACGAATACAAACTAAGCATAAGACTAACTTTATGATCGTAAATTCTTTCTTCTCAGCATCTTGGATTGACACTGAAAAAGACCCCAAACTTATAAATCCTTTCTTTTTCAATCCATTTTTGCCAACAAAGAAAAAAGAATATTCTCTCAAAACATGCACCCCAACTGCTAAGAAAGGTAGACGTACGAGTTTTCTTTTCTTCCGTTCCTATATTTTGCAAGAAATTGATAGAAAACGAAGAGAAAATACGTAATAAAGTTGAAGGATATTAAGACAGATAAAGTATCAACTATCAGGTACAAGAAGTCAAGAACAATTAACCAAACAAATGAGATAATATCACCCCCATGAGTACAAGAAATCAACTTTCAATTCAGAAACTTTGATACATATGTTCACCAATAAAAAGTCATAAAACGTATTTTTTTCTATACAGCAAACAGCCTTCACCATTCATCAACCTCCAAACCAGAAAGTAAAAATGAATGAACAAATAATAATTTTTTTTTAAAAATAAAAGTAGAAAACCAAAAAATTTACCTAGAAGCTGGCCAGAAGGAACTGAAAGAAGACTAATTAATCAAATATCAAACACACCCATGGCCACCATCACAACTGCAACTGTCATTGCCGCTGCTTATACTGCCGTGTTGGCAAGGTGTGGTGCTGAGGCAACAACACATGAGACCCACCAGCAACATGAACCCCCATGCCGACGCCAAAGCTTGTGCCCAGTTCAGGTAATGATGCCCCCCCATCTTTAATTTAATGCTCTTTTGCTCCAATTTGTGAATAACCTTTCTACTAGATCTGTTTGGTTTTTCATCAAACCATCGTCTCAAGGAAGAAACAAGCTTGCTTTCTTGCTTCTTATGCTCATTACAGGGATGATGCTGACTGCCCGTCCAATAAATTGTGGTATCTTCTGTTTAGAGACATGGAGAATGATGCTGATCCTGGAGAGAAGGATTTGAGATATAAGTTATAACTAGTGGTGCACATGGGCTGAGCTTGAAAGCGGCCGAAATGACATGGGCCAGCCTGTGAATTTCAACAGTACGTAGCAGGATACGGAAATGTGCCAACTGTTCATCTTTTAAAGATTTTATCATCATTTTTTACCTGAAAACTAATTTATCATCATTTTTTACCTGAAAACTAAAAGACATAAAAAAGAAATCTCCCTTGAGAAAGCAACTCTAAGCAATGCTTTATTTGTTGTTATATATGGAATGCTACTCCTTTATGCGCAACTTGTCGCGCATCCCAAGCCCCTCCTTTTGTTGAAGACAGAAAGAAAGAAAGGGACCCTCTTTAGCAAAGTTGTAGATCATAGGAAATTATAAAGATACATTCGCATGCAATAGCTGACAATATTTGATTTTATTCCATTTCATATTGGAACCCACCAAGCCATTCATCACTGTTATGCAAAGAGAAAAATTAATAATACCGTGTGATAGCACGATCAAAGGATAGCTTGCTCTAGTCCCCGCTCCATTCAGCAGACAGCCTAGGCCAGAGAGACATGGGATTGACTTTTTCAAGTCTAATGCCGTAAATCGAGCTTAACTTTGACCCCTTCAAACCCTATGTTCCTCGTTGCTTCCTAGTTTTAAACTGATATTAATTTTAAACAAAGTACATTTATGTTGTAGTTGTGGTTGAGGTGAACGCTCGACCAAACTTGTTTGCAAGTAGCCTGCTAGTCTAGCAAAATGCTTGAGGTGAAAAAAAGAAATACAAGGAGATGGAAAGGAGATAACAAAATTGATGGGGGCTGCTCCCTAGCACATTTCAAGAATATAATTGAGGTGCGAGTAGCATCAACCACAAAAGAAATTAAGTGGTTGGATCGAAACATAGAACTCTCAAAAGAATAACTAAACAATATTTTCTTTCAAAATATAGTTTAAAATGTCAAAAAAACTCATTCTATTAGACTCTTCAAAATAAATAAATAAATAAATAATTATGAGAATATAAACATTATTTGCGCTACATATAACAAAACAATGTCCATCTTCAAATCATTTATTGTTATTATTTTTCTTCTCTGCAACGGGTTGTCTTCAAGCCCATAGTTGTCGTCTGCAAGACTCGACCCACCGCCGGCCACCACTAGTGATACCGCTGGCATCACCGACATCCTCTCACACCGACGACCAACCCCAAATGATCCCATTGCCGGAAAGTCTGCTGTCGTCTCTCATGCGCGACTGCAACGCGGAAAATGGGTTTTGGCATTTATGGGTTTCGTTCGACCCACCACCGGCCACCATTGGCGACACCGCTCCTTCACTGGAATCCCCTCACGCCGACAACCAACTCCCAACAATCTTAACTCTCGCAAGCCTGCCCTCATCTCCCACGCACAGCTCCAACGCCGACAGCAATGGGCTTCGACGTTGGAGTCTTTTTGTCATTTCTCTAATTTTTTTTTAAATTTGTGAAATAAATATTAGAATCAAATATAAATATTTTAAAAGATATAAAAATAAAATAGAGGGGCTGAGGAATGGTAAAATATAAAAAAATAAATAGATAAAATTAAAAAAAAATGAATTTTTAATCATTTATTTTATAAGAAAAATAACAACTCCATTAAGAGAGCTCTGGGGGTACAGAACGATGATTAAGAGACAAGTCATCATAAAAAGCAGAGTAATGCAAAGAAACCAGATTTGCATCATCGATGTCATGAGACCAGTACACGAAGCAAAAGGTAAAAAGAGAACTTCCAAGTGAAGTTGAAAGGCGACATGGAAGCCATTTCTTTTCGATCGACATTCTTTGCTGTATGCTTTTTCATGGGAACGCTGGCAGCTTAAAGGAAATTCGCCTCTTTCCTGCACATTACGAAAGGCTCCGACTTTTTTTCCAACCCCAAAAGCTTTAGGGCAATGGGATCTAGTTTTTTTTTTTTTTTTTTTTTTTTGTCCAGTTTAAAACAAACCTCCCTACATGGCAAAATGCATTTGACTAAGAAATACGTCAATTTCAACTAAGGCAGAAACCAGCTTATATCTGGCTTTTTCTACTCCAGCCCTCTCCATCTTCCCACCTGACTTTGTTCTTACCATGCACAGGCTCAATTATTCCATCCATGCATTTTTTGGAATTTTTTAACACTACGGAAAACATGCATACAACCAAAACATAAAACCACCTCATTCAACCAACATACGATCAATTAACAGAATGAACAAGGTAAACTTGGAAGGAGAAAAATGATATCACCATCCATACAGGCAACTGGATGACAGATTTCTATTAAGCAATATCGAATCCTGTCACAAACTGGGGTTGGCATTTAAAGTGTGCCCCGATATCCCAGCAACATTTGTGCTTACCGCATATAAATGCTCCATGGTTTATTCTACATACGAGTAACAAATGAAAACAGTTTGCTTTACAGATACGAATTCCTGACAATTTACAAGCGGGTGATCTGCATAGATTAGCAGCTTCCACCTAATAAGATTCCAGTAGCAGCCAAAAGACATTATTTATACCAGAAGTAGCATAAGCTGAGCCCATATTGAAAATGACGACCAGTATGAGCTTCAGAACTGAACAATTAGCTGAAAAGAAAAGCAAAGGGTGAAAACTCGGGATTCTAAATATAAATGCCTAACAAAAACATTAATGCCAAAAAGAAAGTTCACTCATGATTAATTAATCAGTACAAGATTGGAATGCGATAAATATTTTTATAGATCCATGCCAAAAAGCAATAATGACCAATTTAATTAGTACAAGATTGAAATGTAATAAACAATAGTATAGAGGAAAGGAAAAGGAATCACAAGCATAAACTTACGTTGGGATTGTATTCACTCCACGACCCCACCAATATTGTGTCAAACTAATGACAAGGATAAATGATAAATATAAAACTCAATGCTCCCACATGGTAATTGCAAAATAAACTCAATATGATAAGACCCAGATGGTTGACATTACATATAATCAGCTGCAAAACCGTTTCTAAAAGGGAATAATTCCATTCAATTTCACACCTCAGAGGTATCCTACATGTTTAAGCATAGCTAAGAACATAAACAGAGCAGAAATTGTTTGTTTAATCAAATTAATTTAATGGCAAATAGACTATATTTTTAACCTTTCCTAATCTGATGTTAATTCCATAATAGGTGACATGCCTGTTCAATAAGTGCCAAACACCGAATATTTTTTAAACTGTAAGCAGCTAAAGACTAATCAAAGAATGCATATGATAGTACCAAAATTGTAAGCCTTAATCTAAACAAGAGAGGCAAATGAATGCCTTAAATTAGCATGACAGCAGGATCAAAATTTTCAATATCATATTAACCCCTGCTTTCACTTTTTCACATGCAGATTATCTCAGGTAAATATTAGGCCCCGACAGCCACACATCAATTCCTCAATAACTTAGAAAAATATATTATTTTGAATTCCAATTGAATCCAGATATTGAATGTTAACCAGGACAAACTCGGTAACTGTTAAGAATTGAACCATTAATAAAGTTTACAGAAAGTTTACTCACATCCTGCAAACTCTATGCAAGCTACAGCTCACTATAATTGCGCCAAACTGCCCGAAATTCCTCGCGGAATGTGTTCAAACGAGCTTTCAAGTTAGGCGTTCGAAAACTTGCATGCGAGATGGCAGCTGAGAGAGAGGGAAAGAGAGTTAACTGCGACACATAGAAAACACTAAGGACAAAAGAAGTGAGATTTACTATAGCATGCAACATACCAAGTAGTCCAATGGCAAGAGCCCATAAGACAGTTAAGAGACCACAAGAAACAAACCAGAGGATGAAACTCACTGTCAAAAAAATAAAAAAGCAATGACTAAAACGTTTAAATAACTAATACAAGTCATAGAGAACATTTGAGTAGACATTTAATTTTATTAGTATTTGAGTAAACATTAATACTGCCCTCAACACATGCAGTAAAAAATAATGATGCTCATATTCAAAATACCAGTAGAAAATATTGAAACAAACACCCAACGAGGCCGACCACAAATATGTATTGCTCTTTTAGCTGATGGACGTCCACGAAGAACAGGCCTGGCACCAACAAAAGAATTATTAAAGCAATGTTACCAAACAACTTGCAGGCACATAATAAGCATACACACATACGTAAGAGGAGGCCTCATCTTTGCAGCCAAGTGTGGGGAGAACTGCCTCACTGATCTCGTTACCTTCTCACTAAAAGTACCTGCAAAGCTGTAGAAATAACCCTCAGTGAACATAAATATTACACAATCACATATCAGTAATGCCATATGAAGAGGGAAAAAAAATCCTAGCATCGATATTTTTGCTTCATAAAATGGCCCTTTTGTTTTTATTCTCATTGCCACCAATCATGCTCTTCCTCATCCCTTCATTTTCACAGGTGACAGATCTAGCATCTCCCAAAAAAGAGAGAGAGAGAAGGGGTCAGACGGCAGAAAACAACAGTAGGAAATACTGATCGTTTTGATCACATTTTTTTGGCGTATATGGATAAAAAAACTTGAGCTAATGGACATCAATTACTTCTTATTAAGATATTTTCAAATCTTTATCAAGACCCCTTTCTCCAATTGTATATACATCAAAAAACTCCCACTGGATTGGTAGCTTGGAAAATATATTGGGCTGATTTCTTACCTGGTTTCAGAAGTAAATAAATCAGAACTTCTTATAAAACAAAGAAGTAAATAACTAGTAAGTCTACCAAAATCAATATTTGCTAATTGCTTTGTGAAAATCCCAGGCCTTTTTTTTTTTTTTGGATAAGTAATCCCAGCCCATTTTTTCTTTATACACACCTCTTCTTTTAAGAAATCAGAGTAGGAAAAATGTGTTCCTAATATGAACAGAGGTCAATAAGGCCATGCACCAACTGTCTGGGTCCCACGATCACCACCAGCACTACGCCACTTTTGAACCATGCTTGACATTCCAATTATATATTTGCACAAACTCAAGTACAATTTTAAGCTCTTATTCAAAAGTGGGTGGGCACCAGGGCATGTGTGCCTGTCCTCATTTTCACGGTTTTAATATTGGCCCTTACAAAAACATATTGAGTAAAATTTTTTGGAGGCAGAAGCACCCTCCCAATGCCTAAAGGATCCAGATGAGCATGTGACATGCAGCGTACTCACTTTTCATGACTGACTGCCTTGGACTCTATTTGGACATAAGTCATTAAAGGACCATTAACTTGTTCTAACCCAAACTATTGCAATACTAGCTAAAGTTACCCATAACCTAAAAAATCAATTTTAAAAGAACTTTATTACCCCAATAAGCTTGAGTAATCACTAATCATAATATAAATACAGAACTAAGATAGTAAAAAACAATTATCACCTCCAATAAACTTGGGTAATCATAATATAAACTACCAAACTAAGATAGTAAAAAAACTTCACAACACCTCAAGAGAGGAAAAAAAGAACTCTCCAAGGCTTTCTTAACGATAAAAAAATTATCACCTAAGCAAATCTCATTCCTAATTCTGATAAATACATAGCAGAAGCACAACATACAGACACACAAGCTTGTATACAATGGCTTACCTGTCATTCAGAAAAGCAATGCTAAGTGCTGTCATAAATGCAGCTACAAGAGCAACAGGCCTCCGAAGAAAACCCAATCCTACAAATTATTGGGCAGATATAAAAAACACGTTTCACATATTTATAACAAAAGAACGGAGATATTGAAGTCCTTATGTTTACTCACCAAGGATGAATATGATCAAAATGAAGTAGTTGGTTCGATAGCTGCAAGCACATTTCATTTGAAGATACAAATAAGTAAAATAAATATGCACGATTACATTACTTGCAATCTAACAAAGCTAAAATCCTCCACCCCAAACTAAGACTGATTACCTACAAAGCATGTTTGCGTTCCTTGTTCACTTTTCACATGCCAAATGACACAAAAACATAGGGGCTTGAATTGTATAGCTCATGTAAAATTACACACTTGTACAATCATAAGATTTACAAAAATGAAGCAATCTCCAGCTCAAACTTCCTTCATGTTGTATGCCATTTTTACTTATCAAAAATTATGTATGCCATTTACACTGTAACTAGAAATAGTAGAACACACAGGGCGTTATTCGACTGTTCCCCCAAATTCAGTTGGATGCTCATTTTCGGAAACCAAAACTTGGGGCACAAGCAGGAATATTTATAAGTTCATCAATATCCTTCTCATCGATTCCCAGGAACCATAGAAATCGAAGGTTACGATCCAAACCCATAAAATTCACAACAAAAACTCGCAAAATCATGCAATACAACGCGGCAGCTCAGGCAAGAAAGAATAAGAGAATAAAACAAGGGGATAATTGAGCTAAAAAGTTGAGATAAGAGTCAAAAGTAATCGTATCGTACTAGTAGAGATTGCATTTGAGGCGGCTATTCCATTTGGCGTAAGATCTGGGGACGGTGAATCTGGAGAAGAATTCGGAGAGAGGGCGCGGTGGCGAGGACCAGTCGACCTCGCGGAGGGCGTCGATGAGATCCTCCGCTGTTACGTTACCCCAATCCATGGGTGTCTCAGAATTCTGCAGCGGAACCCTAGAAAGAAACCCTTACTGATAAAGGGAACAAGAGAAGAGAGAACGAAGTACGCAAAAATGGTAGACACTAGACAGAGAGAGGGAACCGAGGTTGGAGGATGGTCGTATGGAGACGAGATGGGATAGCGAGGAAGCTTCGAAGAAAGGAAACAAGGATATGGCTTTGACAGGTTTTTAGCAAACCTTTAAAATTTTTTCTAGAAAAAGGAATGAGTAGCAAAACGATAAGAAAATGTCTGAGCCCGGGTTCGAACCGGGGACCTCTAGTGTGTGAGACTAGCGTGATAACCAACTACACCACCCAGACGCTTGTGCTTGTGTTATTTAGTTAGATCCATTTTAACTACTTTTATAAACCTAAGAGTTCTCCCACCACAATTTGCATTCATACTTTTACAGTTATAAAGTCTCATGTACTCCTTTAAAAGACTTCATAACTATAAAATTCACCTAAACATTTTTTTTTCTTAAAGTAATGTACAAAATTTTCATATTTTAAATCTATATCTAGCATTACAAGTACCTTAATTCACCCGCTATTTAGTTTTTTAAAAAATACAATATTAAGAAAATAATAATAAAATTAAAGTTATTAAATGCAACACTATTTCACTATCCCATTTATTAATAGTTTTTAATAAAAATAAATAAAGTTAAGTGTTATTAATAAACGTTAACAAAATTATATTGTCTCTCCTGTCTTGCTCCCTAACTTCAAATTTCAATCTCATTGATAGCTCACTCATGTTCTAGCCTCTCTTGTCTAACTTATAAAGACTCCCAATTGGTAGTAATTCTTATGTTACTCAATAACTTATAGAAATAAACCAAACTATTGACCGAGATACCAATTTTGCAAATTATAAGGCATCATTTGGATATTGAGTTGATCTGAAATAAATTAAATTTTTTATGAATAATAGTAGGTTGAGATGTTAAATGAGTTTTGTTAGTCTACCTAAAATGAATTTAAATATCTTAGGATGTTATGATAATTTTATATATAATTACGTAAAGTTAAAAAAAATTTATAGGTCTCACTTATAAAGAGGTGTTAATTTAAAAAATATTATGAGTCTCACTTATAAAAAAATTTATATAAATATATAATTTTTATATACTGGGCCCCATTAGGGTCATCCTACCTCCTCATTGGAGTCAATGGCCTTCTGCCCCCATAAGTTTTCTCCTTGCAAGATAAATGGTGGCGAAGTAGCAAGGTGGAAGCTCTCGCTACTCACGCCTAATTGTACTATGTATGAGGATCATGCTCCAAAACAAATAGGAGAATGATGGCCTATTGGAATAAGGAGCTATTAAGGAATGAGAATGTAGGTGCATGTAGGTATTGGCATGGTGTGGTGAAGATAGAGTCAACGATATGCGAACTTTACGAATCAATTGAAAATGGATTGTAAGCAATAGAGGTAAATATGTTGACGACTGATGATGATAGTGATGAGATGTGTAGTTTTGCAAAAGATCAGAGGCAAATTATTTTAATTATCAACCCTTTAGAATAACCAAAAACTATGAAAAATGTTAGGATTAGAACATCAAGAATACATGGTTTGGCTTAAAACAAAACTATGTCCATTAACGGAGTCGATCTCAAGGAAGTGACTATCACAAAATAGAGTACAATAAAAGTATCGCAAATCATTCATCAATCCTAAAAACTCCAATACACTAAATGAGCTCTCAAAATCTCATAAAAGGAATTCTTTCTCTTTTCTCTCTATTCTAGCCGCTCAAAGTGGCAATACAATGAAAAATAATATGTATTTATACGGTATGGTGCAAAAAACGTTAATTACAAACATTCGCTTGAGCATTGTGTCAACCAAATAATCTGTCTGGCATTCACTTGGGCTAATTGTCGAGCGAACAATCTTCCTATAGTTCACTCGAGCACACTATCGAGTCAAAATTAGCTCAAGCCAAGGTTGAGCCACAATCAAACTAAGTCTCTAGAATGACTTTTTCAATAGGAATCAAGCCACACTTAACAAAAATGCACTTTGACTTGAATTTCGTCAAATATGAACAAAAATGAACTTCATCAAATTGAATTTCACAATTCGACAACAAAGATATCAAAGATCTCCACTAAAGATCAAATACAAAATAAACTCCATCATAAATTCCAAAGATAACACAACTTCTATTCTTGAATAACTCAATTTGCATAAAAAAATCTTCAATTCTATGAACAATTTGACCAAATCACAAGTTTGGTCCTAATAAAAATATTTAACTTTTTAACATAAAAGCAACGCACCACTATACAAATTGTTTACTTGAATAACAGTTTTTGAATTCACATGAATATTAACAATAGATATTCTTTGTCAAAGTAAGAATACCATAAAATATGTATTAGTATATCTCAAAGGTGGCCAAATTGTTTCCTCAATCTATCAGATTAAACAGTAAACTTACTCCCATTGCCAGAATCAAAATCAAGCTATTTTCCAATAGCATGATCTAGAGCATTATTTGCACCCTATTGTGAAGCTTTTTCAGCAACTCCACATTCTTGTTATAATCATGCTCTCATTTCTTCTAGAAACAACAATTGCAAAGTTGTAGAAGGAGAAATATTCACCCAATATCAAGTTTTATTGACTGGTTCAGTTAGTTCTATAGACAAGTTTGGTATATCAAAAGCATCATATGGGCTCTCACATAAATCCAATTTATTATCTTCAACTATACTATTTTTGTGAAGCAACTGTACAATCTGAAAAGGCTTTACCTTCTTTTTTGTAAATCATTAGCCTTAAGTGCTTGCGTACATTATTTACATCACTCACCGTTTCAAAAAATAATTTCAACTTTTTCTCAAGATGTATCCCAAAAATGAAAAAAAAAAATGCAATAAATCTGATTCTACACTACTTTACAATAATATAATATCAATACAAAAAATCAAGCTTCTCTTTCTTTTAATCACACGAAGTAAAAACTTTCTATTCATAAATGATTACGCACGTTCATCCATATAACCAAATCACATGTGTCATAAACGAGTAATACCTAAATATAAAATGTTTGAAGATGCAACTGCACCATTCACTGTCTCACCAAGAAGAAAATAAAGACCGTCTATCTTTTTCCTTGTCATTATCATCAAAAATCCTTATAGACTCGAATGACTCCACCTGCAATTGAATTCTCATAAACAAAGGAGTCAATAATGTCTAAAGATATAAGATTTCTTCAAACATGGAATATCTCAATCGCTATACAAACTTCTAACAATTTTATCATATATTTTAGTCTTTATTGAACTCTTCACAACAATATCACTAGCTATATCATTCTCAATTGAAACAGGATTATCGTTGATTGATTCGTAGGTAGCACACCAATTTCTCCTAAGATATATGTGGAATGTACAAGTTAAATCAATGACTCACTTGTCACTAAAATGGTCGCTAGAGCCCTGCCTGCTAGGACAATATAAGAGCTGTCAAACTATTCTTCAATGCTAACAACATTGGAGTAACTTTTACCTTCCTTATTATTTTTCAATTAGGAATACTTGTTCTTATAATGACCAAATATATAACAATAGTGATATTTAACATTTCGGTATTATATTTAAACTACCATTAAAATTATCTATATTCTTTTTCAAACTTCTTTTTTCAAATCTACTACCACCAAAAGAATATTTCACAAATAAGCCATTGTCTTGATTATCCATGTTTTGTACATCTAATTTTATTTTCAACTCCTTAGAACTCAAAACAAATGTTACATCCGCCAAGAAAATGGTATCTCTACCGTACAATATTGAGTTTACAAAGTTATCAAACGACATAGATAATGAACACAACAGAATTAAAACTTGTTCATTTTCTTCAAGTTTAATATCAATATTTTTTTTATCCATAATAATTTTGTTAAATTCATTTAGATAATCATATATAAGAGTACACCTTCATTCGAATAGTACAACCGTTACTTCAAATACAAACAGTTGGTGAGTAACTTATTCTAATACCGACTCTCCAATTTCCTCCAAATATTTGATATGGTCTTTTCGGTGGCCACTTCAAGCAAAAATCTATTAGAAAGAGAAAATAAAATCGTACTATGAGATTTATCTTCCTCTTCCTTTATTGATGTGGAAGACTCATCCGACACCTTCTCTTCCAAGCGACCAAGACTTCCCAACCCTTGGTGTCATAACAAGACTCTCATCTTAATGTGTCATAAATTGAAACTATTTTAAACATTAAACTTCTCTATTTCAAATTTTTTTAATAGTTATCCATCTATGGAATACATTTTACAGGAATGTTTATGTCACTTCTGGAGATTTATTGCTTAATCTTAACTGATATTCTACTTTGCTATAAGGTATAGTAGGTAATCAATTTTCAAGGATGGGATCTTTTAGGATAAGAAAACTGATAGCTTTCATTGATGTCAACAACTAAACAAGGAACAAGAATGGGAAGGATTCACGATTTTTTTAGGCTACCACAACTTATGATTTGGGGAACCAAATTCTCAACTTCTACCGTCCTTCCCTTTTAGCAAAAAAAACTTACCATCCTTGTACAGACAATTTCTAAAAGAACCATAACTGACAATATTTGATTTTATCCTTTTATTTTCTATTTTTTCAAGAATATGGAAACGAACAAGTATTTCTGCCCATAGCCATCAATAAGGGTGTTATATGTCTAAACGTTTGGGGAAACACCCTTACAGTTGTCGGCCTCTCTTTTTTTCAATAAGATTTCTTCACCTTTCTCAACATCCAAATAGCAATAACCTCATAAACACAAATCTTAGGAACGATTGGTTTCTAACAGACGATGCATTTCTATCTCTAGTTCCTCAGCCTAAATAAGAGAGAGGTAATTTACACTATATCTTTCTTTAAAAACAAAAAACAAAAAAAAACCTCAAATTGCTCTCTCTATGTGAAAGGTAATTTGAGTTTTTTTTAAGAAAGATATAATGTAAACTTTTAAGTAATTAGTAAATTTGAATAATAATATACTTCTATGAATTGTTTTAAAGAACATATTTCACCCAAAATATTCTAACCTAACCAATCTTATTCTCTAAAAATAGGTTAAAACTTAAAACTTCAAAAGTATAAAACTGACTATAATTTTTAATGTTATTTTATAACGTGAGATTGCTTCTTTCATGCACTCATCCCAAAAAATTCTAACTCTCTCTCTCATTTTTTATTACTCATTCTCATTTCTTTATTACTAGAGTGGGTTCATGGCAATCATGAACAGTCTCAATCGGCTGAACATGAATCTCAGTTAAATGTTGAAAATTTTTGCTTCTAAACTCCCTAATTTCATCTTAATCCCCGTCGTCCTCTTCATCATCTGGACTACATCCAAAAATGTTGTTAAGGCCTCACTACGTTCATCGACCAGCAGATGGAAGTAGGAGCCTTGGTTTTATAATGGCCACTATTTTTTACACGGCTATATATTTAGTGGTAATGAGAATAATTTTCAACAGTGTCATGAATGATATTTTACAGAAGAACTAACAATTTGTTGATACACTGAGGGGGTTTAATAATGGGCCTTGCACGACTTTTTGGTGCTGGGCAAGTATGGGAATAATAGGAAAGATCCTATTGTTTGGGTTTTGCTATTTTCGAGGAACAAAATTAAACTAGGTCACCGGAAAGAAGTTTTATTTGAGGCTATTCATGGTATCATTTTGTCTTATGAGTCTTAAGATCAAAAGGTATGAGAAAGAAATCACCAACTTTTTTTATTAAGGTCACGTTTAGATTCAGAGATCACAGGGTCTTGAGGCAAATATTCCATAAAAAAGACCTTATATTATTAAAAAAAAAAATGGAGCATTTATGCCAAACTGTGCATGCCTAGAAAAGTATGGCATACAGTAGTTTTAGAGTTCTCCTTTAAGTAGCTATCTTGTACTTGTTTAGCTGTCGACATCAATTAAAGCCATCAATTATCTTCTTCTAAAGATTTCATCTTGCAAAATTGACTGCCTACTATACCCTATAGCAAAGTATAACATCAGCCAAGCAACCAATCAATAAATCTCTAAAAATGACATAAACATCCCTATAAAATGTGTCACATAAACCTGTGTAAAATATCTTCTCACATACAGGTCGCGACAGAAAGTTTGGAAAATGGTAATCAGGACGGTTCAGATCTTTTTCGCCAATATTAAATTCACACATTCCTCTCCGGGCCTCTATGGCTCGGTTATGATAACTCAATCACACACAACATCTGTTTCAGTTTTCAACACATCAAACCATGACCACTTAGGCCTAGTTTGGATTCGAAGTTGAGATGAGTTCAACTCATCTCAAACTCATTATTATATTTTTTCAAATTTCCACACAAAATATAATGAACAATTTAAAATTTTCAAATTTTAATTCAACTTTTTCAAATTCCAAAATAATAATAATATTAAAATCAATAATATTTTATTCAAATTTCCAAACTTATCTCTGAACCCAAATGGGGTCGTAATCAAAAAGTTGGAGATTTTTTAGTATACTCTATGATCTTGGGACTCATAAGAGAAAATGGAACCATAACTAGTCTCAAATAAAAATTCTTTTCGGTGATCCAGTTAACAATAAAGTTTTTTTCATTCTCCATGTACTTGCCTAGCAACTAGCACTAAAAAACCATTCAAGGCCCATTATTGGACCCTCCCTTCGTGTATTAACAAATGTTTGGTTGTTTTGTAAGATATTATTCATGGCACTGTTAAAAGTTATTCCCATTACCACTGAATATGTAGTTGTATTAAAAAGAGCAGCAACTATAAAATCAAGAATGAATAGGAGTAATGTTTGGGAACCAAGACTCTTAATTCCATCTGCTGGTCGATGAAGGTGGTGAGACTATAATAGCATTTCTGGAATGTAGTCCAGACGGTAAAAAGGACGACGGAGGGGAAGATGAAAGTAGGGAGTTTGGAAGCAAAAATTTTCGGCATTGAATGGAGTTCATGTTCAGCCAATCAAGGGTGCTCGCCGCTATGAACTTGCTCCAGCAACAAAGAAAGCAGAATGAGTAATAAAAAATGAGAGAGAGAAAGTTTTGTGGGATGAGTGCATAGAAGAAGCAATTTCATGTTACAAAACAAAACTGAAAATGATAGTCAGTTTTATACTTTTTTGAAGTTTTAAGTTTTAACCCATTTTTTAGAAAATAAGGTTGGTCAGGTTACAATATTTTTAATAAAATATTTTCTTTAAAACAATTCGTAGAAGTATATTATTATTTAAACTTGGTGAAATATTTGAAAAAGTGTAATGATAAGTTTGATATGAGATTAAGTCATCTTAACTTTGAATTCAAACTGGGCCTAAGTGGTCTAGTTTGATGCTTTGGCAGCTACAATAGATGCTGTGTATGATTGGGTTATCATGGCCGAGCCATGGAAGACCGGAAAGGAAGGTGTGAATTTAATATTGACGAAGAAGATTCGAGCCGCCCTGATTATCATTTCCCAAACTCTTTCCTGGGATTTGTATGTGAGCGGATATCTTACACAAGTTTATGAGACACATTTTACAGGGATGTTTATGTCACTTCTAGAGATTTATTGCTTGGTCGCTTGACTAATGTTTTGCTTTGCTATAAGGTATAGTAGGTAATCAAATTTCCAGGATAAGATCTTTTGGGAGAAGAAAATTGATGGCTTTGATTGATGTCGCCAGTTAAACAAGGGAAATGAATGGGATGGATTCACGATTTCTTTAAGCTACTACAACTTATGATTTGGGGAACCAAAATCTCTGCTTCTATCGCCCTTCCCTTTTTGTAGAGAAGCTTACCATCCTTGCACAGACAACTTTTAAGAGAACCATAACTAACACTATTAAGTTTCATCCCTTTATTTTCTATTTCTTCAAGAATATGGAAACACATATTGAACAAGCACTTCTGCCCATAGCTATCAATAAGGGTGTTATACGTTTGAACGTTTGGGGAAACACCCTTATAGTTGTCGACCTCTTTTTTTTTTTCAAAAAGATTTTTTCACATTTCTCATCATCCAAACAACAATAATTTCAAAAACACAAATCTTAGGAACGGTTGGTTTCTAACAGACAGCGCACCTCTCTCTATAGTTTCTCAGCCTAAACTAAATCATGAGTCCCTCCCATTTTTGTTATTTTCTCCCCCTTTTTTTTTTGAATAATAGTAATAGGCCATATCAGCCGCGGTGGGGATGCGTCGGTAGTTGCCTATAGACTTTTTCAGTTTTCTTAGTCTAGTTTCCTGACTTAAACGACATACAAAATGATTGCGTATTGTTTAATGACTAAACGACAGCCTATACAACCATTTATTACAAGTGCTGAATTCAATAAATGAAATGCTTCGTATTGATAACTTCAACTAACAAAATATTCATCTCCTTCCTCCTTCATCGTGCATCACAGAAGTGCTTCCCTCAGGAGCAGAACCAGAATTTAGTATTTGGAAGGCGATCAACTTAGAATTTTTAACTACCATTCTTTGCTTAATTTGGTTTCATATTAATATATGCACAAGCGTGCGCGCACACACACACAAATGCACAAATCTATATATAATATATACACGAATTAAATTAGTGTGATAGTATATATTATATATCTATATATAAATTATAATATATGCACAATAGCATGAATCTATATATTTTTCTGTATATATTAATTTGGTAGGCTAATTGGCCAAATAACTATTAAAGTAGTCTTATAGTTTACTAGGCTAAATAACTATTATTTGCTAGGCTAAATAACTATTAAAATAATATATACAAATATGTGCGTGCATTAAACTACTAACAATATGTATTGTTCGAAAATGCTTTGAAAAAGAAAGAAGTAGAAAATATTTCACATGCGTTTATCGTTAGTAGTTTAATGCATGCACATATTTGTGTAAAACCTGATATTGTATATATTATGAGAGTGTTGTGAAGATACCAAAACAAATCTAGAATATAATTTTGGAAATTTGATAAAAACGTTGTGAGATATTATAATGAATCAAGAATCATATACTTACTTATAAATATATTGATTGTGGAAAGTGTTTGGATACTCATTCAAATTTTGTGGGTTGTCAATACTACAAAAAATTTACTTTAGGATATGCCTTCATGTTAGCAAGATGTATCATATTGTGGAAGAGCGAATAGAAAATTATTGCATTATTTATTATAGAAGTAGAGTTTATAACATGCTTTGAAGAATTTGATACTTAAAGTAGAGTTTTTTATCATAGAACTCTAAATTGTGGATTTGATACTTAAAGTTTTAAGAATTTACTGTGATAAATTGGTAGCAGTTTTATAAGAGTAACAAAAGTGGGAGCAAAGTGAAACATATTGGCACATAGTATCTTGCTATTAAATATTTTAAGAAATAATAAGTCTCCATAGAGAATAATAAGTATCTTGCAAATCCTATGATAAAATGGTTCTCATTAAAAATACTTTGAAACATATAAAGAGCATGAGGTTAAAGAGTTCTTTTTATATTTGACTTGATTATTATACATAGTACTTATTGTTGTCAAAAGTAATATATTTTATTTTTGCACATAAGGTAGTTGTTCATAATTTATGACGTATAGACCCATAATGACTTATAGGAAGTCATTTATAAAGAGATGTATCATATATGAAATTTATTTAGAGAGATTAATACAATATGATACATGGAAGACAATGTTAGTATAATAATATAACCGGCATGATTCATGTATTATATATTCTTCTAAAAGTTATGATTTGAGTAATTTTAATTATGGTCATATTTGATTTTAGTTATCCATATAATTTTAAATGATTGCCATGTAAATCAAGTGGAAGAATGAAAGAGCATGTCTTCTTATAAAAGACTTGGATTACGTGCCACACATTTTATAAATATATTATATTATCTTAAAAGACTTTTTATTAGTATTAAATTTTGAGTAATTAAAAATAAATATGACTACTCATTGAAAAACGTTAGAATTAAAAACAATTATGTTCCTTGATGGAAGAAAATAATACTTAGAAGCTTGTGACGATCCTGACATAGCTATAATAAATATGTGATTGTCCATCAGTAACAACATTAATGCAAAATGTTAGATAGGTTAAAAACCTCTATCTAACACTCAATATAAAAAAACTATGAATATTCACAATCAATAAATAATTAGTTCTACTAATACTTGACCTAAGATGGTTAGATGTAAGTCTTCTAATGATTTTCTTATTTTTCTTATTTTTTCTTCAAATTTTACATTAGTGGCATTTGAGGTATGTTTCTATAAAATGAATCTATGAATGGTTGTTTGTCGTGGGTTGTTTTTTGGTTTTGTTATTTGGGAAATGTATGGAATATTCCAAGTGTTTTGTTGTTGATTGTTTTTGGAGTTGTTAGGAGGTGATTTAATTTGGTTGTTATCACGGTATTCTTCTGCCATAAGTGAGGGTTATTATTAATATATTATTATTTTAAAAAAATGATTTTCAAGATCCAAAATATAACCATCATTTAAATAAATCTAAAAGTTCATACAACTCCAACTTGCAAACTCATTCCATTTTCTAAGTAGATGCATTGTTCACTTCCATCAGTTTATTTAGGTTGAGAAACCTTTATATAATATTGACAATGTAAATTAAGGTATCCGAATCAATCTACTATGTATTGTGATTAGAGCTACAAAGTTAAACTCATAGTACCTAAGAGAATTGAGATTACATTTCGTCTCAAACCATGATTTAGATTTTATGCAATCATTCTTTTTGTGCATACTTTTTTTTAGAATAAACATGTATCATTGTATCTAAAGCGTTTGAATAGCACTTTTCACCGTAATTTTTTAATATCAATAACTTGCCACTTTTTCCATTGCTCATTTCTTAGAGAACAAATAAGCACTTTCAATATTTTTAGATTTCAATTTCTTAGGATTTTTAGAACATTTAATTTTGGCCATCATTGATCAAATATTTGTAGAATCAATTATATCTTGGTTGTAAACCTTCATTATTTTCTTGTATAAAAAGTGTTGGATAGAAGTTTCAGTCTATCTAATTGTTCATGTTTGGCTGATGAAGAATTACATATTTTTATATTGATATGTTTCTAAGGATTATATGAATGTAATTGTTATTTTCTAATAAATAGATATATTTATTTTTAGTTACTGAGAGTTTACTATTAATAAATTTTCTTTAAAAATAATGTAATATGCAATATATATATATAAAAAAATGTGTCAAGTCTTTAAAGTTTTATGTAGAGAGACATGCTATTTCATAGTGGTTCCAACTTTTTATTATTATTATTACTATTATTTTGTGTTTTAATGATATGTCAGCGTACATAAGGAGATGGAGGTGGTCCGAGTCCGAATTGTCATCGGTAAATGAGATAAGACCAAAAAATATTATTCCTAGAGTCAAAATAGTAAATAATAGAATAGAAAAGAGAAAATGAGTAGATGTAAAATGTTAGATGGTAGAGCATCCGTGTGCACATCAAGACTCATGAGTAGATTGTATCATTGTTCTAAGAAGAGAACAAGATTTTGAAAATAATGACCAAGAGTAAAATGAGGAAATTTAACAACTAGCTAAACACTTCAATGATCAACTCCTCTTTCTGAAAATGGAATATTTTAAATTCAAAAAGACGCAAGCACAGAAAATAAATGATATTAAGTCAAACAATAAGGACGGAATCTACTTGTTATTAAATATGAAAATTAAAAAAAAAAAAAGCAAAATTGTATTTATAATTTTAGAATAAGTAAGTATTGTATTTTTCTTTAAACAATAATAAATATAATATTTATATAAAAATAATTTTTTTAATAATAAATTTTAGTATTTTTTCAAAGAAATATGCAACATTTACATCATTTACTCTAAAAGGAAATACTTTGTATTTAGGTAAAAGGGTATCTTCGTCATCCAGGCCAGGCCAATGAGTCAATGACAACATTATTGAGCATGGCCCCCACCCGACCGGACGATGACCAAACCAAGAAGAGAGAAACCAAACTATTCACAAGCAACGTCTCTGTCTAGCTACAACCGTAGAATCAACCGCAGGCTAACATTATTTCCATTCGGCCTGTTGCCTTGTAGCTCCGCTAAATGCCTAAATTCGAGTTTCAAAGTTTCAAACTCCTAATTGTATTTTCCGTACTCAAAGTCTCTGATCTAATCATCTAATCATCAACACCGATCTCAATTACGCTTCCTAATTGAAATCCTAACCAGAAAAATTAAAACCAAATTAATTTAATCCAGATAATTAATACCTAACGGACACACGCATTGCATTAATCTGTCTCTCTCATCCTCTCTTCTTCTCTGTTGTACGCCTCTCCTCGTTCATCGATTCGTCCAGATAAAGCGAAGCCTAAATATTCGGGTCAAATCGGGGAAGATCTGTTTCCAGAGTTCCGTGAATCCGTCTGAGACGTTGAGTTGTGGTTTTCGGAGCTGGTTTCGGGTTCAGAGTCTAGGGTTTTTCAGCTTCGAGAATGGCTCAGGCTACTGGTAGCGTTAGGGTCGTCGGGGATTACCGGGTGGGCCGGCAAATTGGGTCTGGGTCCTTCTCCGTGGTTTGGCATGCGAGGCACCGAGTACATGGAACCGAGGTGGCGATCAAGGAGATAGCGACGGGCCGGCTCAATAAGAAATTACAAGAGAGTCTCATGTCCGAGATTTTGATCCTTAAGCGGGTTAACCACCCTAATATTATTCGCCTCCACGATATTATTAAGGTTTGTGTATTTATTTTTTTATAGCTTGATTTTATTTTTCTTAGTTGCTTTAAAACTGCGTGTTTGGATGCGGAGAAAATGAAGGAAAGTTGAAGAACCTTTTTTCTTAAAGTTTCTTGCTGTTCAGTTTTCCTTATTCATACGACACCGTAAACTGAGTCGTGTTGTTTACTTAAACCTTTGTTTCTTTAAATTTCTGTAAAAGAATTATGTAGTAATTTTTTTTTATATACTTGGTGTGAGAAGATAGTCGTTGGACCTTTGGTGAAATAGCCACTGGGGTTTTTCAGGAAAAGAGTTCCTGGTCTAACTTCCAAGTTTGTTTTGTTCTATATTTTCTCCTTGTGTGTCTAGGTTCTCACAGCAATGGGTAGAAAACTAAAATGAATGAAGTAGACAACACTATAGCCTGAGGCTTTGCGTAGTTGCTGAGAAATTTAGGAATACGAGGTCAAAACGTCAAAATTTTGAAAATAGATTTTCGATGTTTATACTTGAGAATGAGAAGGCTGATTTTACTTGATCATATGATAATGCAGCCTTTGAGCTTATTCAACTTGTGAGTTAATTATGGGAAAGCAAAACAAAGGGCTCTTTTCGAACTTATTTCTTTCAATATTTGCTTTTTCATCAATCAAACTGAGGGTAGAACTTCAATGAACAAAAATTCAGGACCGTTGGGAAAATAAAGGAATATTTAGGAAGTTGCAATCACCATGTGAAGCTCAAATCACTTGGCCTGACTGGGTTGAACTGAGTAATTGTCCACTTAGTTACAATAATGCCTCTTGCCTCTAATTGTGTCCATCTATAGATAATAGAGTATTTACTTAGAGCGATTTGGAGGTTTTTTTTTCCCCAGCAAGTCAAAGATTTCTATTTGAGGTTGTGTTTCAACTAGTAGTGCCATCTATCAAGAATCTAGGAGTGAATTTTCCCAAAACTAATTTGTGAGGAATGTGCTAGTTTTCCTTTTTAACTAAATTTTTACCTGATGTTGCTTCAATAGGTTCCTGGGAAGATACACCTTGTACTTGAGTACTGCAGAGGGGGTGATCTTTCCATGTACATACAACGCCAGGGAAGAGTCCCAGAAGCCACTGCAAAGCAATTCATGCAGCAACTAGGTACGTATTGAGCTTTGCCTGGCTGACTCCATTTTTCTAGGTATCCTCAATTAATCAGTGGTGTATGATCTAAAAGAAAAGTCAACAATGTATTGATATGGTAAGGTTTTGTATTTTACAGTGGCTGGTCTACAAATTCTACGTGAAAATAGTCTTATACATCGGGATTTAAAGCCACAGGTCTGGTTGATTTTCTGTTTAAGTTACAATTCTGATGCATGTGTGGTGATCTATATAGTAGTCATTTGTTTTTAAGTAAGTGTGGTAGTCATTTCTATAAGGCAGGAAGCAAGCCCATGGCACAGTTTGTGTTTTCTGCTTTTTGTTGTAATTAAATTCCTGAACAACATAACTGAAAGGAATTGTTTGATATTGTTTAATCTTGTCACTGCTGAAAGGTGTGTTCTCAACATTCTAGTCCATTTGTAACATGTATCATTTTTTGAACAGAACCTCCTCCTCTCCACTAGTGACGACAATTCA
Organism: Platycarya longipes; assembly: GCA_036559045.1. NCBI lineage: Eukaryota > Viridiplantae > Streptophyta > Magnoliopsida > Fagales > Juglandaceae > Platycarya > Platycarya longipes. The sequence goes on from CM071797.1 coordinate 40,972,090, forward strand.
GTTTTGAAGATTGCAGATTTTGGATTTGCAAGGTAAAATCAAATCATGTCTTTGATAATGCGCTTAAAATCCCCCATCTTTTGGTGTCTTTGCTGTTTAGTGCTTTCATGGGCTCTCTTGTTTAGACGGTGAGGTATGCTCTAATTAGATATGATTTTAAACATTTTTTTAGATAACTAGAACCCACTCACCTGTTTGGGATTCAACTTGTGATCTTGCCTCTCCAAATTGTGTTGTTTTGAAATTAGGCGGTGAGGAAACCAAATTGTGTTGTTTTGTGTTCCTTAAAAGGCTAAGTGCACTATTGTTGCCTATGTAGCCTTTGCTTCATCTTGGGGTATGCATGTTGACGGGAAATGACGTGGGGAAGTTGTGACTGTCATAGTATTGGTAAAAGCGCGCTTAAGCACTGAAGGCTGAAGCACTTTGCTTACCAAAAACGTGCATTAAGTGTGCTTTTTTAGTGAGTCTAAAATGCACTTTGGTAGTTTTTTGAAAGAATTATAGAAAATGTCAGTTAAGTAGTGTTATTTGTATGGATCATTATTTTAGATGAGGAAGATGGTGAGGATTACACATCTTGTGATAACAATGAAAGTCATGTGCAACCCCAACGGGTGGCGTAGTGGAGTGAGCCTTATAAACCTGATGTCCTAGGTTCAAAACTCTGCATTCACACTTTTGTGGTCCTCGGAATGGGAGAGTTTTCCTTTGAATTACCCAATGTGCACTTGTGGAAAACTCCTTGCCGAAGGCTTGTGCACCCTCAAGATTAGTCATGACTTTGACCCAGACACCTGGTGCCAATAGAAAAAAACAATAGTAGTCCTATCCTGATAGGATTAATTTTATTACGTATATTAGTATAAAAAGTCAATGCCTACAATTCTTTTGTTGTTAATGATTGTTGCCTTCTGGGTGTATTTTGATTTAATGTGTGTTTTAATTTGATTGCTATTAAATATTATGCTTGTGTATATATTGTAAAGCACAAAAAAGAATTATATAAGATGTTATACCTAAGTTTTATTTAATTAGTTTCTGAGTTTTATTTATTTAGTTGCATAATAACAATTGAGTCAATAGGCTAAACATATTACTATCTTACTTTTCTTCAACATTTTTTTTTTGTCTTTTCTGAATATTTTGTTATTATACATTATTTTCCTAAAACATGTTCTTTAATTTTAATTCGGCGCATGCTTGCACCTTGTACCTAGGCTATAGGTGGCGCTTGCGCTTAAGTGCTCCTAACACTTTCACCAACACTAGGTTGTCAAAGGTTTTATAATGTATAAATTCTTTGGAAATTTGATCCTTGGAATTTTTTCCTGGGTGGTTCATCCTAGATCCTCTCTTAGACTTTTCAATGTTTTGGCATTTCTGATTTCCTGTTGCAGATCTTTGCAACCTAGAGGCCTTGCAGAAACATTGTGTGGTTCTCCACTTTACATGGCACCAGAGATAATGCAACTTCAAAAGTATGATGCAAAGGTGACTTTTGCTATTTTCATTAGTCAGGTATTTCCGAATTATTTCAGGTTTCTACCTATTAAAATTGAACTAACTAAGCAGGCAGATCTCTGGAGTGTTGGTGCTATCTTATTTCAACTTGTTACTGGAAAAACTCCATTTACTGGAAACAATCAAATACAGGTTTGAGCACCTTCTACCTAATCTGGTTTTGCATAGCGTTTACCTTTCCTAAAATTGTTGTAATACCCTAGATTGTGTATAGGATGGTTTGAATACCACTGGGTGCAAACATTCTTCTCTAGGGGGATTGGACTGGGGGATTTTTGCCTTGAATTCCCAAGGTGCACTTATAGGAACCTCCTTGTCGAGATCCTGTGCACCTTCGTGATTAGTTAGGACGTTGTTCCTAGACACCTAATGCCAACAAAAAAAGGAAGGTGGTAAACTTTTTTTTTTTTTTTTGGGGGGGGGGGGGGGGGGGGGGAGTTGAAGCCCTTTACAATGATTCCAAAAGACTCTAACTATGGCCTTGACTATTCGTTTGGAGCATAAATCTAGATGTGGTTTTGGCCTTTCATATGTTATAAATAGTATTAGAGTCAATCCGAAGATTCCCAACTAAGATGTGAGACTTGAGTTGTGCCATTTATGATGGAATGACTTGACAAAGACCTCTGGAATTTACGGGGGGGAGATTCTTATGATCAATAAAATTTTGTTTTAACTATAAAAAGAAGGGGAGAAGATTCTAATATTTTAAATTGTATTGGGGAGTCGGTGGATCATCTATTATTGCATTTTGATATAGCCATGAGCTTGGAATGATATCTTTGCTAGAGTGAGGCTCCATTGGGTGATGTCACGAAGGGTCGTTGACTTTTAGCCAGCTGGCAAGGTATCCGGGGCAACTCTTAAATTGTAGCTATGTGGAAGATGATACCAATCTCTTTATGATGGTGCATATGGGTGGAGATGAATGGTCAGAGTTTTGAGGATTGTGAACAGACATGGATGAGATTAGAACCTTCTTTACTTAATACTTTATTCCATTGGTTGATTGTATAGACTTTAATGGAATGAACGTACATGATTTCCTTGTATCTGTAGACACTCATGCATAGGTGATGCTCTTGTATATCTTGTGTACTTGGCTTCGCCTATTTTAATAAAATTCTTTTTTGCTGATAAAAAAAATATTTTGGATTGTATATACTATATAGGAAGGTAGTGAATGAGATCCCACATTACTTAGGGGGGAGTAGTTCAAACCCTTTATGATGATTCCAAGGGATCTCAGTTTGAACATTGACTAGTCCTGTTGGAACATGAACCCAAAAGTAGCTTGGGCCCTTCCTAGGTCATTATAGTTGTATCTTCTTTTTGGTTTTTGTGGTAACCGCAAGTTGTGAAACTAGTCTTCACTATTCAAATCTATCTTAACCAAAATTATTGTAATACCTTCTGTTGTGCAGTTGCTCCAGAACATTATGAAATCAAATGAATTACAATTCCCTCCAGATATAGATTTGAGTTCTGACTGCAAAGATTTGTGCCAGAAATTGCTGCGCCGTAATCCAGGTATATCTTATGAATCATGATGCATACGAATGAGATACCCAATTGTACCAAACAGAATCAGTTGCTAAAGTCTCAGCGTATGTTTTTCGTTATTTATATATTGTCAAATGGTGTTGATGTATGTGAGTGATAGAGTTATGAATGTATTTTTTTTTTAATGAATAAATGAATTTCATTGATCAAAGAATGGCAAAGCCAATTACAGAAAAACTCCTATGCCCTAACTAAGGGGTATTAGAGACAAGAAAATCATGTAGGTCTATGCTATTAAAGTCTACAGCAGTGGCCCAAGTACAAAGAGTTCTAGAATTATGAACTTGTGTGGTTTTTATTTATTCTCGGAACTTAATGTGGAATTAAAAATGTTTCCTTAAAACTTACTTATCAAAAAAAAAAAAAAAATGTTTCCTTAAAACTCCTCAAAATCTCAATCAAGTTCTAGCTATTGCCAATTCAGATGAACCAAATATCATAAGAAATGTAGTCATGCCATGATTCCTTTACTTTGATTTCAATGAGATCCCTTTATATCTATGTACTTGGGCCAACAGATTTGCCTTGATATTTGAGACTCACATAGTTTAAATTACTTTGATTTCATCGGTTAGAAAAATTTGAGGAATAGATGTTCACCGTATTCCTGCAATCGCTGATCACATGGTTCATGGGAATGCTAATTTTGGGTGGTTTTTTACATTTAGATTCATAAATGTCCTCCATTCTAAAAGTTTCTAATGCATAGCATTGGTTGCTTGATACTATTCAGCTGGGGAACAGTATATAGAACTGTTGTTTTTTTTTGGGGGTATCTGTCAAGGAATGATATATGAGAGCTATACAAAAATTTGGTCTTATCTAATAACGTACTATGCATTCTAATATGAGAGATTTTGTCTTTTATTTTGAATTTTCTAATTTGATTCTGTTGTATTTACAGTTGAAAGATTAACATTTGAAGAGTTTTTTAACCACCCATATCTTTCTCAGAAACAACGAGCTGCATCACTGGGGTAAATGGCACAGTTTTGGTCTTCATGGTTTTGTTGATAGTATTTATTAGTTTTCTACTTATCAAAAAAAAAGTATTTATTAGTTTTCTAAATAATGAATCCTCTGGCATGCAGGAGTGGGAGGTCTTCAAGAGTAGTGGATGAATTTCCTGTGTCTGACCGTGATCCTGTGAGAAATATGGAGGAAAATTGTCAAGACGATTGTCTGCCTTTCTTTCTAGATGATGATTCTAGTGGTCCTGAAGGGAGCCCATCCTTCTTAAGGAGAAGACCTTCACTGAAGTCTACTCATGGGTTTTCTCTTGATACAAAATTTGGTAGAAGGGAAGTAGCATCTCCCCCAAAAAATGTGAATCTGACTTCCAGATATGGTAGTGCCACAGATAATTTGGAAAGTACTAGTTCTAGGGTGGATAGCCGTAGACCCTCAAACAGAGTAACTGATCCTCTGCCTTTCTTTCTAGATGATGATTCTAGTGGTCCTGAAGGGAGTCCATCCTCCTTAAGGAGGAGGTCTTCAGTGAAGTCTACTTACGGATTTTCCCTTGATACCAAAGTTGGTAGAAGGGAAGCAGCATCTGCCAATTCTAATAATGTGAATCTTACTTCTGGATTGGGTAGTGTGTCAGATAATTTGGAATCTAATAGTTCTGGGTTGGATAGCCGTAGACCCTCAAACAGAATAACTGATCCTCGGACATCCACAGACCTGAGATCTTTAAACACTCAATCAAGAGGTACCAAGAATCCTAATGTTCCTCTTTTTTGCTCTCATCTTTTTTAGTAAAAAAATATATGGTTTCACTAGATTCAGCATGTCTTAGCAAAGACATGATTTTTTTCCCTTTTCCCCATATTTTCAGCAGTCGTGGATTCTCTAGAGTTAAGTGATCAAGATTATGTTATTGTGTCTGGACCTCCAATGGATGTGTCATCTTCCTCAGCTTGTGCTTCCAAGCCAGGCCATTCTATACACAAGTCAGGGAGTTCTCCCCAAGCATCTGTTAGAACGAACACCGCGGTAAGTGCCCCAATGCCAATCATTGGCACAGCAACTAGTAACATTGGTCGAATTGGAAGCTTGGAAAGTCAGAGCTCTGCTCCAGGGATCTCACAAGGATCAATGGAAATAGGAGATGCTTTAGAGCAGCCATCAACTCACTGCACAACGAGGATTAAGTCATTACAGCATTGTGCGTCTGCCATTAAAGAATTATTGAATGAAAAGGCAAGTGATAGCATGCCCATTTGTACAATCTGGCCCGTTTCTTTACCATGTCTCTACAAATCGGTAGGGAAGCTCAAAAGTGCATTTAGTAGATAAATCAAGTAATAAACAGCCACGAGTTATTAAAATTTATGGTCCATTTTTTTTTTTTAAAATTAAAATTTGATTTATGATCTAGGCAGTGTTGCCCAAGTATGTAGGATGTGTACGCCTGAAAGGGGAAAGCAACAAAAAAAGTATGGAGACTAGAAAGTTTGCTAAGAAAGGTTTAGTGCTTTCAATCTATTTCTTTGGTAGATATTGATTCTTTTTTATTATTTCACTAGGTCAGCCAAGCTCTTGATTCATGTGGTGTTTATGTAATCTTCATGTGAATTAAAAAAAAAAAAGGCTTCAAGTAGAGGTAAATTGATTTGATAGCTGACACAGGGTGAGTCAAAATGTATCATGGGGGGAATCTTAAATTCTTGGGTGAAAATTTACTGTGCTGCATGATTGTAATAGAATATATTTCATGCTTAGTATTCTTTGATGGTCAACGCATAGTTTATATTCTCATAATATTATAATTTGGTTATGGGACAAATGTAATCCTGGTCCCTCATTGTGCTTGTAAGTTGTACCTTATGCTGCTAGTCTGACACTCCTGAAGTGCATCACAATTAACATGAGTTGGTTCTTCCAATGGAAGTTTTGATTAACTTGTCTGTCCTTCTCAGGACAATAACAAGATAAAAGAAAACAAACCCAATTGTCTTTGACATCGAATCATAACAAGATTTCTTTTTTTCAAAAGATTGATGCAGATAGGCAATTAGAGGCATTCTCCATTCAGCTTGTAATTCTTGCAATTTGGAAGCAAGCTTTGCATATATGCCATACACATGCTGCCTCAGCTATGGAAGGAAGTCCAAGCCAAGAAACTCTGAGATATAGGAGCGCCAGTAAGAAGTGTGGGGGTAGTCCTGATACAGAAGTACGTCTTGATGTTTGCAGCACTCAATTGCTGGAGGATATCTCCTCTCAGATTGAGAGAGAATTTCTCCTGGAAGTTGAACACGCTGAAGGACTTGCTAAGGTCATTGAATCTGGTATGACTTGATATTGATATATGGAGCTCCTGTTTTTTCCTTTTACGGCCAACACTAGTGCATATGTTTGTAGTAAGATCATATGTTTCACATCTGTTCTTATCCTTTTATATATTTCATTTCATTGATGACTGAATTATAATGCTTGTTTTTCAAACTATTGTATTTGATGACTCTGAATTTCAAATTTGAAATTGTTAGATTTGAGTGTTGTGAAGAAAAACTCGCAATTCATATATACATACACAGATTGTGTTATATGCGTATATGTCATGCTAACATTAAGTAGTGCCAACAAAATTCTCTTCATAGATTAGGATCAGGGTCCTATGGGTTAGTGGCTGTAATTGCAGTAAAAATACACGTCTTTGGCATGGGTAGGTGTTTTTTGGCTATCAGAGTCTATTTCCATGTGAGGTACTTTGGGTGCTTCTATATCTCTAGTTTGTCTACGTTGCAAATATAGGGAGCTATGCTTGTGGTTTCATTCTGTGGTGTGTAAGGTTCTAAAGACTAAATTTTTTCGTCATGATTTCAGGTAATACAGAGATGCCAGATGCAATGGAGACAATATTTGAATCTGCTCTCGCTTTTGGGAGGAGTGGAGGCGTGAGTATTTTCTTTTCTTTCTCTAGCAAATTGGACCATGGCTGACATTCCTGCATTTAGTCCTTAGCAACATACGAATTAGTTGGCAAGGGAAGGTTAAAATCCAGAGTAGGACGACCAGTTGTCTCAAGCTAAAGTCCCTACACTACTATATATGCGTCTGAAGCAAGTAGTTAAAAAATAAATTAAATGAAATTCTTTTATCATGTTTGCAATTTGAACGAATTCTCTGTTGACGTGTCTTAGGAAGGCAGATTTTACTGAAAAAATAATCAATTACTACGATTGTGTCACATACACTTGTCTGATTATCATTTGAAATCCATGCTTTCTTTCTTGACTGAATATGACATGATATGCAAAGTGTAATTATCCCCGACCTTGTATGGTGCTGTGAAGAAATCAGAGACATGTATACCAAAGGGAATGGATGAATCGACATGGTAATTCAAATCCATTGAGAAATATGCTCTTACCTAAATAATCAAGCTTACAAAACAATGATCTCAGCTGATTTCTTGGGGAAGCCTCGATCTTTCTATATACTATGAATAGCAGATGGTGTGGATATTAATTATTAAGTTTGTTTAAGAAAACATCATAAAATGATCCCTTGGAAAATATTGAAATTTGGCGAGTGAGTGTTGTCTCTTATATTTGGTAGGTTGAGGAGCTCATGGGCAATATGGAAAATGCAGCAGGATTGTACTCAAAAGCTGTTCGTTTGTTAGTCTTTCTTCTAGTGGAAGCACAGTCCCTTATTCTCAATCCTCCATTCTCCCTCACAAACTCCGACCGGTATAGGCTCCGAACTTATATTGATATCATTAATAACAGGCAAGGTTACTCAAGGTCCCAGCGGATTGCTCTACTGAAGTGCGAAGATCAACACTGTCCCCCTTAGAAACAAGGCAAGATTTTTAAGTACCATTTCTTGATGATTCTCACGTTGTTATATGCTGTAAAATTATTTGTTTGTACTTTGTACAGTTAATTCTTTGTGTGACGGGGGAATTGGGAGGTTGACAGGAGTTGACCTGTATTAGTGTAGGCTGTTGTAATATTTACATTTTTGCTATTTAAAAAAAAAAATTGATAAAATGTGCATTTCTTTAAATTTGGATATGCATTCTGTTCAATTTGTTTTTTAGTGCATTTAATCGTCAGACCCGAAGCATGCCATCATCTTATGAGTTGGTTCAACTCTGTTGAAAGGGAAAAAAAAAATGTATACAACGAATAAGTTTCGGTTGGGCCAAGTTTTAAGTTTTAAGTTTTTTATTTTTTGTCCCCTTCTAAATTCATTATATATAAAATGGCATCATCATGTAAATTAGTAGAATATCACAACTTCCCATAATTTGTTTTGTGTCCTTGGATCGAGTCCTTTTAAAAAGACCCAACACATCACGTGTTTAAGAGTAACAGGTAGCATGCTTCAGCCCAGGATGAATAATTCCCAATTCCCATCCATTTCGCCCCATTTTTATGTATCCCGGTTTATTTTTTTATTTTTCTATTTTTTTAAAAAAATTTAAAATAAAAAAGGCTCTGAGATACAGACAGGTCGCATGACAAGTCCTTGAAAGTTGAAATGAAACGTCTTCTTTCAGAGAAAATGGCCAATTCACACCAGAAAATATTATACATCGAGCAATGCTCCCCAAGAAGTCATTGATAATGATATCCCCATACACTCCAATAATTTCTTAAGTATATAATCTATCTTCAATTAATTAACAATTCAGATACGTTTCAATTTAACGTGAATTCTGAAGATTTTATTATAAATTAGCTCAACTTAATGAAGCTGATTCAATCCAAATAGCATCTAAATTCGCTCCCAAATTCTTAAACATGACTAAAATCTATGAATTTATAACATTTTTCTCTCAATTTTTACAAGTTGAAATCTTTATTTAGAAGATCATACGTACAGTTGAAGCTAGAAGCTCAGTACACACTTTTACTTTAGAAAACTCTGTTTTATTTTTTATGTATATTATGCAATGAAAAACTCCTTGTCTCTAGTGGCCAAGCCCCAGTTTATAAGCTAATCTGTTTGCAACGTGTTCGTTTCCTTAAAAGAATGATATAGTTTCACCATCATTGAATGAGCCATCAATCATGCCTATTGCCTTGTTCCAGTATCTCTAACTCCGCCAAAGAACTTGTCCACCTTTCTCCCACATATTAACCACAAGCTTATTATAATCAGATTGAACCTCTATGTGAGTTATATTCATCTGAGCAAATAAATTAAGTCCATCTGAGAGGGCTCTCTGATCTCAACACTATCGTTGGAGCTTATACCATAGAACCTGACAAAAGCAAACATCATTTGACCATCTGCATGTTGAAGATTACCTCCACCTCCACTTCTACCTGGATTACCAAGACTACTTCCATTTACTTTAAAACTAGCAAAACCTTGTGTTGGGTGCATCCAATTCAAAATCTAATTAATCCTTTTCTAAATAGGCATATTCATAAATCTGAATTGTCGTAAGAAACACTCCATTTGAGCATTTGATGTGTAATTAGTGTATATATTTATATGATGTAATTATCTCTTTATTAGGATTAATATTGTAATTGTCTTCTTATTAGGGTTTGGCTTCTACGGGCCTATTTTGTATTATTCGACATACATAAAAATATATAATCAGATGATTCTTCAGAACTCTCTCAATTTCAATATGATGAAGGGCTTATTTGTTTTTGTGTAGATAAGTTGAGTTAAAAAATTCCTTCTACCCTATTTCAACACCACCCTCCATGCGAGTTTTACATCTGTATAATCACAGAAACCAGCTTAGGTTCATGATTGTATTGCCAAGCTGAAAAAATAGAAATATTGCTTTATACTCGCTCTCCATATAGGTATATCTGGATATGAGGAAAGTTGAATGTGTTGTAACTTCAGATCTTCACAAATGGGATTCCCTCCCCACTAGTTCTTATACTTTCTCCCAATTACCTCTCAGTCTATATTAGAAAAGACCTCAGCTATTGTCAAAGAGGGTTCCCTAACACTCGAGAATCAGAATCCCCAAAAGATGACCAATTTTCAAACCAAAACGACATCTTGCCTTCGTTAATCATCCATCCAGTCTCCAGAGCCTCTAATAACTGATTCAATCAGAGAGTTACCATATAGAAATTGCCAAACAAATTTCATTAGTAGTTTTCTTTATGTCTTCCAGTTTGCATATATCGTGACCACATTCTTCCGTAGGTTTACAAACATTATTCCATGTCATGAGTATATGAAAGTACACTATAAATATTTAATTATTAGAGTAAAATATTAAAATATGAATATAAATTATAAGAATTAATTTGTATTTTTGAACTTAGATACTATTTATATTGAAATATTTTTAAGCACAATTTTATATTTAATTTTAGAATGCATAATAGAGAGAGTCAAAGCCTAATCAAATGACAACCCAAAGCCTACTAAAGCCCAATTCAGAATGGAGTTGGCTTGGTGAGGACGTATAAGTAGAGTACTCTACAAATCTGATGGCGATTAGTAGGACTAAGCAATACTTCTCAACCTAGACCTGCAACCATGAGAAGACTCTTCAAACATTGGTGGACATTTCGAATATCTCAGATATGGTTGGTAGAGACGTGGGAGAGTTTTTCTTTTGTTGCAACCAGCTAGAATATTCCTTCAACAACATAACTTTTCAATGATAAAAAATATTACTTGTATACTATTTGTATATCTTTTATGTATATATTATATATAAATATAATTTTTATATAATTTTTAATTTAATTATTTTTAATTTTTATTTTTTATATTTTTCTTTAATTATATTTTTAATATTTTAATTAATATTATATTATTATCACGTCAATAATTTTACAGACTAATCTGCAAGATAAATATGCAAGTTCTGCACACAGTTCGTTAAAAAATTACAAATAATGAAAAATAATCACATTTAAATGCACACACTCATATCAACAATAATATACATTGGTTATTATCGACAATGACACCAATGGTCCTCGACTCTTGTTAGTTGCTAAGGGAAGAAAATAATCGAACATCGTCCGCGCGCCTGACTTATCCTCTTCAGTCATCCAGCCATATACTATGTTATCAAGCAAAATGATATCACTTCTGAACCGAATTCTGCAGAATGAGATACAGATACCGGACCTCTCCATTTTCTACTACTTTCCTCAGTTTTTTTATTTTCATTTTCTACCTCTCTTTTGCAACTGTATCAACCCATGAATTTTTGCAAAGAGGGTCTTCTTACTCAGTTGAGGCTGCAACAGACCTCCTGATCTCCCCAGACAAGTCATTTACCTGTGGCTTCTATGAGGTGGGAGAAAATGCATACTGCTTCTCTATTTGGTTCACACATTCTAAGGAGAGAACCGTTGTTTGGATGGCCAACAGAGACAGCCCCGTCAATGGCAGAGGATCCAGAATTTCATTGCAGCGAGACGGCGCATTCGTCCTTACCGATGTCGACGGCTCGATGGTGTGGGAGACCAACACCAGCTCCGCTGATGTTGAGAGAGCTGAGCTTTTGGATACTGGGAACCTTGCTGTAAAAGACCCACATGGTAAAATCCTATGGCAAAGCTTTGATTTTCCTACTGATACTCTTCTTCCTAACCAACCCTTTACATAGAACAAGAAATTGGTTTCTACTATAGGAAGACGAGCTTATTCTTCTGGATATTTTAGTTTCTATTTTGATAGCGATAACGTGTTGAGGTTGATGTATGATGGGCCTGATATTTCAAGCTTGTATTGGCCTAATCCTGATTACACTGTGTTTCAAAATGGAAGAACAAATTACAATAGTAGCAGAACCGCTGTTTTAGATGAAATGGGTAGTTTCTTATCCAGTGATCGGTTGCAGTTCAGTGCTACTGACATGGGTTTTGGGGTTAAAAGGAGGCTGACGATTGATTATGATGGAAACCTTAGACTTTATAGCTTAGACAGTTTGTCTGGATTGTGGGTGATTACATGGGAAGCTCTCGCTCAGCAGTGCAACGTGCATGGGATATGTGGGAGAAATGGGATTTGTGTTTATACCCCAGAACCCAAGTGCTCCTGTGCTCCTGGCTATGATATCATTGATGAAAGTAATTGGAACAAAGGTTGCAAGCCTAAGTTCAATCGAGCCTGCAGCCAAGCTGAGAATGTGAAATTTGTGGAGCTTCCATATGTAGATTTCTATGGATTTGATCTCAATTACAGTGAACAAGTTTCACTCGACTCTTGCAGAAAACTCTGCTTAGAAGACTGCCGTTGTGTAGCATTTAGCTATAGGTTAACGGGGCGAGGGCTTTGTTTCACAAAAAATGAACTTTTTAATGGCTACAGGTCCCCAAATTTTCCAGGCAGTATATATCTGAAATTGCCAGCAAATTTGGAAACAGCAGAACCCAAAATTCTTTCTGTTGCCAGTATAATATGCAAGAGCCATGAATCTGAAATTTTGATAGGGTCTCTTTCAATGTATAACAACAGTTCAAAGAGGATGAGATGGGTTTATCTTTACTTGTTTGTTTCTGCAATTGCTGCAGTTGAAGTTCTCCTTATAGTATTAGGTTGGTATTTCCTTTCTAGGGGACATGGTGTGCCTGCTTCGTTGGAAGATGGTTACCGTGTGATAGCAAGTCAGTTCAGGAAGTTTAGTTATGCTGAACTCGAAAAAGCAACCAAGAAGTTCAAGGAAGAGCTGGGGAGAGGAGTCTCAGGGGCTGTATACAAGGGTGTTTTGGCAGATGAAAGGGTTGTGGCTGTGAAGAGATTGGAAGATATGTCTCAAGGGGAAGAAGTGTTTTGGGCAGAATTGAGTACCATTGCGAAAATCCATCACATGAACCTTGTTAGAATGTGGGGATTTTGTTCAGAACATAAGCACAAACTCCTAGTGTATGAGTATATAGAGAATGGGTCATTGGACAAGCACTTATTCTCCTCTAATTTTCTTGGATGGAAAGAGAGGTTTAAAGTTGCATTAGGAACAGCTAAGGGTTTGGCCTATCTTCATCATGAATGTCTAGAATGGGTTATCCATTGTGATGTGAAGCCTGAAAATATACTCCTAGGCAGTGACTTTGAACCAAAGATTGCAGATTTTGGACTGGCAAAACTGTCTAAAAGGGGAAGCCCCAACTCAGAACTCTCTCAAGTCCGAGGTACAAAAGGGTACATGGCTCCGGAATGGGCTTTGAATCTTCCTATAACAGCAAAACTTGATGTTTATAGTTATGGTGTTGTCATTTTAGAGATAGTGAAGGGAATTCGGCTCTCAACTTGGGTGTTGGAGGATGGTAAGAAGTTGTGTGTCGGCACAGTGAAAGAGAAAATTCGATGTGGAGAAGACTCTTGGATAGATGGTATGGTGGATCCAAGATTGCAAGGTCAGTTTAGCAGGAAACAGGCAGAAGCAGTTGTTCAAATTGGCATTTCCTGTGTGGAGGAAGATAGAAGCAAAAGACCAACAATGGATTCGGTAGTCCAATTTCTACAAGAATGTGATGATGAAGAGTAAGTCTTCAGAAATTCCGTTTCCTTCTCTATTATTCTGTTCTCTTTTCCATTTCATTTTATTATTATATTTCATATTCTTTAGGTAAACACGGCCTGGGTCTCTTAAGATGAACGCAAGGCTTGGTTGTGTTTCTTCCCAGCATCTTTAATTTAAAGTCACAAACCAGCAATTAGATAATGGATTTTGAGTTTCACTAGCTTCACATGAGAGTCATGGGCTTCCTTTTCTTGGGTTTCAAGACGTGAGCTTCATGAGTAATAGCTTGAGCCACTTGCGATCTTCACATTTCGTGGGCTTCAATGCAACTCTCAGTTAGGCCCTTAATCCTGGAAAGAATCTCAAACGATCTTAAATGTATTTTGATCTATAAAAGCCCAAATGTATCACTTGAAGATTAAAAAGTCATTTCACATGCTAGAATTAATTGGTTCACATCATCTCATTAATACTCTTGCTTTAACACATAGATCTTACTTAATTCACTATATTAAGAGTATTAAAAACAACATAAAACCCACTAATCAATGATCGACGATATGTAATTAGTAAGGATATATGCTATATATTCTGGACTTCGTTAACTTCTTGTACATGTTGATTCATTGCTTTTCCAATCCCTATGAGCCATTTCACTTTTCTTTTATATAGAAGATAGGATGAAACTCCTAATTTTATGGATAATCCTCTCTTTTGATATCCCCTATTCTTGAATGACTCACTAGCTAGCCACGCTCATGGCGCGGTTCACGAGCTATCCCGCGAGGCGCGAGGATGGTTGTTTGGTTACTCTGGGGGATTGCTTAAAGTAGACATCTTCTACACCTTGCATAAGTTAGTAAAATGATAGAGATACTCCTCTTTCTCCCATCCTAAAGGAGCATAATGGGGTTGACAACAGTAGGCTAGTTAGTTTTTATTTGCAAAGCAGAGAGAAAAGAAAAAGGTCAGTTTGTGACCTTTTTTTAGAAAAGGTCATATAACTCATAGCAATGGAGTTTGCAGTTTGGAAAAAGAGAAATGATATTTGTCGTTGTGGTGTTTGCAAGCGCACAATCATTTAAAAAAAAGTAAAAAAAAAAAAAAGAAAATAGGATCCATATGAAAAAAAATATAATAAATTTTACCTTTTTTTTAAAGCATTTATCTATTTTATGACTGGATATAACATTATTAGGAAAAAAATTCTTATAACAGTTTGATTAGATTGCAAGAAGAAATAAGAAGACATCAAAACCCTACTAGGCAAAAGCAGCCGGCAGGGGAGAAGCATGATACGACTAGACGTCTTTTTGGAATTGGCTTCATTAGGTCATGACTTTGTGTATATATTCTAAAAATTGATGATGTTTGGGGGAAAAAAATATATAAATAATATATGCTTTCGTAATATAAATTAAAAATTAAAGAAATGGTGACGCTGAAAGTGGGTCTGGTGTCTTTAATGTCAAAAACGGTTTTCTTATAACTCTTATAAAAATATAATAAAATTTTTTTAAAAATTATAATAGAAAACTCAATAAAAAAAAAAATTTAAAAAATATAATAAAAAAATAACTTTTGGTGAAAGTTTGATATTGACACACATCATGAATCATGATAGACACTTTTTTATAGTACAAAATAACGTTGACTGCAAATCTAAATATACACTAGACTTCTTAATCAGTCTATTTTATTTTTTAAGAAACAACAATCTCGATTTTTATTAATCCTCATTTTAATACATACAAACCCAGACATGATACATCTAAATTCATGGGACCACTTCTTTTTAGAAACCACTTACTAAGCTTAGTGGTGGCCAGACGGATATCATTATCTAACCATGGCATTGGTTCACATTAATTGTATTTAAAGGTTGAAATATTTTAATCAATCTAACTATAAAAGCTAAAAGCTAACTAGCACTACGAATAAAAAAAAATATTTGTAATATTTTAATTATAATCAAAATAGATATTTGCGATGAAAACAGACTAGTTATTTTTTTAATAGTGTAATTAGTTGTATCTATTGTGCGGACTTGCGATGGAGCAGGACAGCAAGCGGAGTTGGACAGTACAATTTTGGAATCAAATCGAGGGACCTTAATTGAAAATATGTAATTTTTTGTATGGTGTGTAAGTTTATGTATGGTATTTCTCTTTGCATAATTGAAGATATTCTCCATTTCATTTATTAGAACTTGTTGAAATCCGACCTTGCACACACCCTTCAAAATAAGATTCTAAGAAGAAAGAAATATATCTAATACTGTAGTAATTGCTGAATATATATATCTTGGATGGTGCTACTCCTACAGTTACTCTGACGAATTTAGAATTTGTCCCAATATCATTGGGTCTTTTTATTTTTGTTTTTTTATATATTTTTTATATTCTTAAATACTATTTATTAATAAAAGAAAGGTACCAAAACTTATTGTTAAAAGAGTAGTGATACATTTATTATTATTTTATTATTTATTTATAATTTATTAGTGTATTTAATTTTTTTATTTAATTTTAAGTATTTTTTGAACATTCTTAACTATTAAAAAAAATTATTAATATTTACATTTTTAATTATTAAATAAAATAATTAAAAATAAAAAATTATAAAATAATAATAACTCTATCATTTCTGTTGTTTGAAATATATCATCGGGACCAAGCATTTTCCATATGCCTTTGTACTCATCTTAAAAGTTGTGTTCCCAAGACTACTAAACTAAACTGGATTTGCCATTAGTTCTCTGGAAATGATTGACTGCAATGTTCGAAATGATTGGTAGGAAATATTTTGGAATAATCTTTGGATTCTTTAGAATAACTCTTTGGGATGAGTTTTTATTCAATAATTTATGTTTTATCAAATGAAAATATTATGTATCTCGTTGAGAGCGATGATTTTTTTTTTCTTTTACTTCGTGATTAAATAAGTATTTTTAATAATATTATAATTCTTTTTCTGTTTTAAAATTTTAAAAAATGTAAAAAAAAAATATGTATAAAAAAAAAGAAAAAAAAAACACTTAATACGTTAACGAAAGTCTCAAGTGAGAGCTCCCAACAGAATAAGTAGTAGCTCACTTTATCAAATCAGTAGATTAAAAATAGATCTTACATTAAAATACATAATTTCTTATTTAGAAATAATTTTAAAATTGAAGTATTACAAAATAAATCTTATAAATATATATATAAAATAACTTTGCATAGGTCAAACAATTATTTTTAATCAAATATAGAGAAAAAAAAAACTGAAGGTCTCGTTTAATCGCTAGAAAAATCTTATAGGATATGCGAACGAGCATTAAAATCATATCATATTATTAAAATTCAATAATTTCATAAATTATTTCAATAGCATAATACTTACTGGGATACTGATATGTTTTTAACTTCATATTATTAATTTATTATTTTTTCTTTTAATTTATTTTTTTATTTATATTTAATAGTTAAGAGAGTAATTATTAGTAAAGTTCTATATTTTTTAAAGTTTTTTAATAATTAAGAATGTAAAAAAATATTTTAAAAAATAAAAAAATTTAAATATATTATATAATAATAAATAAATAAATAGTAAGCCTGATTCATGCGCCACTTCGCGTATAAACCGAAATAATAATTTTCCCTCTGCCGTCTACGGCTCCTCCCGTCTCTAAGATACGCCAAAAATCTGAGACATCATCCATTACGCAACCAACCATGAACCATAGGCCTCCGCTTTCCACTCAGCTTTCTCCATACCCAAACAAGGCACACATGCCCTTTTCAGTACCTAACTTCTGCTTATTTTCCATTCCTCTGTAACTTGTTGATTTTAATCATTTTGGTGCTGCGTACTTGAGTTGTGATTTGAGAGCTTCTTGTTTCGAGATTATTTGTCAAACTTTCTCTGACTTTAGTGCCGACCGTGATATGGCGGGTTATTCACCGAGCTTCGGAGTGTCAAGGTTCGTGAGTTCCCGAAATAAGGTCGTTCTACGGAAGACGTGGGGTCAGAGTTTGGAATTCAGAAATGTAAAGGAGGTGGCTTTGCCAGTGTTGCTTCAAAACAATATGAGTAGACAGAGGAACCAGAGGTTTGTAGTGGTGATGAAAATCTCAGATCCACGTGGTAGACCGCAATCCGGTTTATTGGTCTTGAAAGAAGGTGGCGACGTGGTTTTAGAGAGTAGGCGTGAATCGACAGCTTTTAGCGGTGTGAATGATGAGGATGTGCTTAGTGGAAGTGGTGGAAGTGGTAAAAGTGGGAGGTTTTCTAATGGCGGAGGAGGTGGAGGTGATGGCGGTGGTGGTGATGACAAAGAAGATGACAAAGAAGAGGAGGAGTTTGGGCCTCTCCTGAAGTTTGAGGAGGTGATGAAGGAGACGGAGGCACGGAAGGCTACTCTACCATCGGATATGTTAGAGGCCGCGAAGAGCGTTGGCATTCGCAAATTGCTTCTCCTTAGATATTTGGATTTGCAGGTTCAATCAACTCTGTATTAAGTGTCTGTTTAATCTTGCTGTTAAGTTTTTTTTTGTACAAGGTTGTAGTTTGTCTTCCTCTTTTGGTTCTGATATTTTGATACTTGAACTGTAGGGGTCATTTTGGCCTTTGGGCTTTCTAATGAAGTCCTTCTCTTTACTTCGAAATCGGATGTTGGCTGATCCATCCTTTCTTTTTAAAGTTGGAACAGAGGTTTGTTCTCGTTTTGATACATACACGCAAAGTACATATTTTTATTGCAAGTCTTTGTGTAGCTGAATGGTTAAGATAAAACTATGCCGTTTGTAGTACCCCATGAAGGGTGAAGAATGGAATCCCATATTACCTGACTTGGAGAATCTCCTATGGCTTATAATGATTTCAAGTGTTATAATTGAAATCTTGATTAATATTTTGGAATATAAGTGCGGATGTGTGGAGGTTTTCATCTATGGTTACAACATGATAATAGAGCAAATTACAGTCACAAGTGAGGGATTTGAGCTGTCACAACAGAATAAATGAAATAACCAGATGAGGCATCAGGGATTAGAGTGGACGAGATTGTAATCCCAACTCATAGAAGGGTAGTGAATGGCCAGGGATTCTAAATTTTCAGTGAGGAGAAGTTCTTGTGTGGTTATAGTGATTTGGGGCTCCAATCGCAACCGTACCATTCCTTTTGGAGTATAAGTATGTTTTTTTCAGTTTTTCCTTGGATCATTCCACGATATATATCAGTTACCAACTTTTTTCAGGGATATATTAATAGATCACTCTTGCATTAATGTGGTCGATGTCATGCTATAAACTAAGCAGAGCATGTGTTTGCATGGTATAAAAGCATAGGTATACAAAGTTTGAAAGAGAGAGATTTGGGAAAGCAGTTAGTAAGGCATTTATGCAGTAAGGAAGTTGGTATGAAAGTTAGATGGCCAAGTATCCATCGACCATTCCATTCTTTACAGGCCAAAGGCCCATCCCAAAGTCATGACCAACTGGTCATTTGTGAGTGCTCCATTTCTGTAATAGCTTAGATCGTTGATGTGGTTTTATCATTTTCAGATATTCATATATGTATCATCGTTAATTTAGTGTCATGCAGATGGTCATTGATACTGTTTGTGTTACGTTTGCGGAAGTTCAAAAGAGAGGCAAAGACTTTTGGTCAGAATTTGAGTTATATGTTGCAGATCTCTTTGTTGGATTGGTTGTTAGTGTTGCTTTGGTTGGTATGTTGGCACCTTATGTTCGTATTGGAAGACCAACTCTGTCTAAGGGGGTTCTTGGTCGTATGCAGCATGCCTATGGAGCTCTTCCTAGCAGGTTATTAACCAATGCCAGTTGCTTTTTTTTTTCTCTTGATGAATAGCTCATACAAGGAATGGTATTCAATTGGTTTCCTCATAAAGAAAGGGTTTATCTTGATCTGGACAAATCCTTTCTATTGCATTTTGATACTGTATTTATACTTGTAACCGATCAAAAAAGGATATTGTATTTATTTTATTGACTTAATTGCATATTCGGTGAGAGAATTGGAAGATTTCAATAAGCCTCTTAAGAGATATTTTTATGCAGTGTGTTTGAAGCTGGAAGACCAGGACGTAGATTTTCCTTGAATCAGAGAATTGGTACATACTTTTATAAGGTTAGTTATATTTATCTGTTCTGAATCATAGTGGAATTTCATGCACATATTGCCAGTAGTTTACAAATACTTTTTCCAGGGTCTCATGTACGGATTAGTTGGGTTTGCTTGTGGCATTGTCGGCCAAGGCATTGGAAATTTAATCATGACTGCCAAGCGGTATGCCTCTTACACAGTACATTTGTTACATGCTAATTTTTGATTTTGTTCTTTCAGCATCTGTAAATAGTTAGTGTTCTGTAGTCATTTTAATGGCATCTGTAGTAGTCATTTCTGATTTCTTTTGTAATTCCTTTTTTTTTTTCTTTACAAGTAAGAAGATATTTTGCTGATATTGACATAGGCATAGTCTGATTACATAGGAAGTATATATTTGATTACACCTAGTTAGGACGATCTCTGTAATCCTTAGGTTCTTTTGGCCATTTTCCAGATTTTTCATATGGTACATTAATTTTGATATCATCCATGTGGCTTTTGTCAGTCATGAAATTATGGTTTGATGCAATGCTTTGGCTGCACGTACTCCATGGTAGCCCATAGTATCCCGTCTTCCAGTTAGAGGGAAGTGGAAACTGTTATGATTGTATTGTGAATGGTATCCTTGAAAAACTACAAATGGAATTTGAAAAGCTCATCTTGTTTTATCACGTTAAGTGACTCTATGACTCTGTGATAACCTGTTGGTAATTTTGTATAGAAATAATTTTTGGGGTAAATTAAAATGCATTTGAAAGAATAACTCTACTGCGTGTAATTAATCTTGTCTGAAGGAATGTCATTTTCTTGAAGTCACTTTTTAGCTATTTTTTCTTTTTGCATTAAAGAGTATATATATATATATAATTTAATAAAATGTCCTGTATTGCCAAGATCTTTGGATCAATTGGCAACACCTTGATTTCTCACTAAGAAAACCAAGGATCAAATCCCCCTCCCCATGTATAAAAAAAAAAAAGTCTTGTATTGTGAAAATCATTGACAGACATGATTAACTCTACTGATATTCACCCTTAAAGTATCTCATCATCATTAAAGTATCTCTTTATTTTTCATTCTTTTTATTATCAAGGAGTTTTTCCACTAGCGTCAAATCATGATTCTAATTTGATTGGCCCATCCATCAAATTAAATAAAGTTGATTTATTGGGGGCGATACCTTTTTGAGTCAATTCTACATAAAAGCACATTGCGTCCTTGTATTTCCCTTGATACACAGCTCACGATTTGTTCTGAATGAGCAATAGAATTTAAATCAGATTCCTCTAGGGATGCATGAATTACCACATTTTCCTCAGGCATTTGTGAGAGCTAATCATGTGGATTTTCTTTTTCAACCATTCTTGACATGAACTCCACTGCTTCTTTAATCCTACCCGCATCTGTAAGCCCACCAAGGATGACATTATATGTATATCGATCAGGCACTAATTTCTTCTCTTCCATTTATGAAAGAAGATCAAAAGCATCCTCAAATCTCCCTACTTTCTATAAACCCAATATCAGTGTGTTATAAGTAACTGCATCAATAGATTTTCCCTTCGAAATCTACGTGTTGAAAAGCTTATCTACAACGTCCACAGAGAGATTTGAGGATACTTTTGATCTTCTCGCGGAAATGGAAGAGAAGAAATTAGTGCCTGATCGGTATACATATAATGCCATTCTTGGTGTGCTTACATATGTGGGTAGAATCAAAGAAGCAATGGATTCATGTCAAGAATGGTTAAAAAAGAAAGTCCATATGATCGGGCTCTCAGCTTCTCACAAATGCCTGAGGAAGATGTGATAACTCACAAATCTCTAGAGGAACCTGATTCAAATTCTATTGCTTATTCAAAACAGATTAATGAGCTGTGTGCTCAAGGGAAATACAAGGAAAAAGGTGTCGCCCTCAATAAATCAACCTAATTTAATTTGATGGATGGGCTGATCAAATTAGAATCATGACTTGTAGCTAATGGAAGAACTCCTTGAGGATGAATGGCTCAAATAAAAAGAGCCAAAAAAAAAGAGATACTTTAATGATGATGGGAGACTTTAAGGATGAATGTCAGTAGAGTTAATAATGTCTGAAAGAATAACTCTACTGCGTGTAATTAATCATGTCTGAATGAATGTCATTTTCTTGAAGTCACTTTTTAGCTTTTTTTTCCTTTTGCATTAAAGAGTACATATACATAACTATAAAATGTCCTGTATTGTGAAAATCATTACACGGGTCCAGAGTCCTACAGGAAAAAGATATGCTGCAGTTGCAATGGTCTCCAAGATTTCTCGTCATCAAAACAATATAAAGAATACCTCACAGCATTTTGCTGCCTGCGAATTATTGGCAGAATGTTTTGGGTTGATCCTTGCTGAAAATGTGCCTAAAGAGCAATATATTTACAGGAATTAAAAAGCATTAGAACTTTTATTTAATGAAAGAAGGTCAATTTATTCGGAATATGTTTGCATTTTTATTCTAGTGGGTGGGTCATTGCTCACAATATTATGATCTATATGTCAGGAGTATGAAGAATTCAGAAGAGGACATTCCTGTGCCACCACTTCTGAAGACTGCAGCTCTTTGGGGTATGTCTTCACTGTTTAGATTTTCTATAAACTTTCAAGCTCATTGCCTTAATATGATCGTGAAACAAGTTTTTAGCGTCTATGTATGAGCTGGTACATATTTTACTTTCTTACTAGTTCCTTGTTAGTTTTGGGAATATATAGGATACGATAGATGTTTTTGTTTAGTATGCTTCGTTGATGTTTTGCTAACTTGTAAAAAAAAAAATATTACCCCAAAGATTGATGTTTAGCTGTCATCTATCCACACTCATGTTATGCTAATTGGTTAGAGTTTTCTCCCCAAATTTGCAGGTGCATTTCTTGCAGTTTCTTCGAACACCCGCTATCAGATCATCAATGGACTGGAACGTTTGGTAGAAGCATCACCTTTTGCAAAGAAGGTTCCGACAGCAGCAATGGCTTTCACAGTTGGCGTGCGATTTGCCAACAATGTATATGGGGGGATGCAATTTGTGGACTGGGCTAAATGGAGTGGAGTGCAATAAATCATTTATGCATTTCTTATATTGTCAAAATTGTATTACTGAAACTTGCTTTTTACAATTGAAGAATGATCAAATAAATAGATACAAGGTTTAGTCTATCTATGGTAAGTAATCGAGAATCAATATAATTTACAATTGCTATGACTAATTTCCTAAATTAAGATTACATTAATTTGGTGAAGATAGCCCTGATTTGGTGTAATGGAGATTCTGTCAATACTCTTCCTCAAGTTGGTGCATGGACATTTGTAATATCCAACTTGCACAGAAAATGGTGGAAGAGCTTGTGTCCTAATGCTTTGGTGAAAATATCGACAATTTGCTCATGAAAGAAGGTATGACAGGCAGTAAGAAGTCTGGACTTGATTTTATCATGAACAATGTAGTAGTTAATGTCAATGTGTTTGGTATGTTCATGAAAGATAGGATTGTGAGCAATGTGAAGAGCCGATTGATTATAATAGTATAGGCTGAAAGGCTCAGAATGAGCAACCTCAAGATCAGTGAGGAGCTGTTTTAACCATGTGAGTTCACAGGTGGTAACAGCCATGGCGCGATATTCAGTTTCAGCAGAGAAACGGGCTACTGTTGTCTGTTTTTTTGTGTGCCAAGAAATAGGACTGGTGCCAAGTTGAATGAAATAACTTGTGGTGGAGCGACGGGTGGTGGGACAACTTGTACAAGGGGAACACGGGGAGCATGCATGAATTGACTGAGAATATTCACTGTAAAAATGATATCTGGACGAGTGATGGTCAGGTAGATGAGGCGTCCAACAAGTCGGCAGTAGGCACAAGGATCAATGAGAAGAATGCCATCACGATCGGTGAGCTTCAGGTTATATTCCATAGAAAAAGAAGCAGTCCGAGTACCAAGTTGTCCATTATCAGAAAGAATGTCAAGTGCATATTTTCGTTGATTAAGGAAAATGCATTTCTGAGAACGAGCCACTTCGAGACCCATAAAATATTTGAGCGGACCGAGATCTTTTGTCTTGAAGTGGGTAGAGAGAATGCTCTCAAGCACCTCGATTTGAGAGATGTCATTGCCAGTGACTAAGATATCATCAACATAAACAAGAACAAGAGTGATGCTGGTGTGGGTGACAAGAGTAAATAAAGAATGATTTGTCTGAGACTAATGAAAACCTACATCAAGAAGCACATTTGTTAGTTTAAAAAACCAGTTGTAGGAGGCTTGTTTGAGGCCGTAGAGAGATTTTCTGAGCCGACAGACACGAGTCTCCCCCTTAGGACAATATCTGGGTAGTGGTGTTATGTAGACTTCTTCATCGAGATCGCCGTACAAAAAGGCATTATTAATGTCGAGTTGGTGAATAATTTAATTTTTTGTAGCAGCGACTGCCAATAAGCTTGCAACAGTGGTCATTTTGGCAACCGGGGCAAAGGTTTTGTGATAGTCAAGACCTTGGACCTGAGTGTAACCCTTAGCAACAAGTCGGGCTTTATACATCTCGATGGAACCGTTAGCCTTGAGTTTAGTTTTGAAGACTCATTTACAGCCAATGGGTGTTTTACCAGAAGGAAGTAGTTCAAGCGTCAAAGTAGAATTTTCTTCAAGGGCACGTATTTTAGCAGACATAGCATCATGCCAATGAGAGTGGCGAACAGCAGTAGAATAAGAAGAAGGTTCAACATAAGTGGCTAAAGCAATTAAAAATGTAAGATGAGAAAGTGAGAAACAAGAATAAGAAAGAAAAGCAGCTAAAGGGTGAGCACTACCTGAGGTCGAAGTAGCAGATGAGGATGCAGTGGACTCCATGTGTATGGTCGGGCAGACATAATCCTAAAGATATGCAGGTCGAGTAGTAGTGCAACAGAGACGGAGAGAGAGAGAAGATGGTGGTGGGGAGGGTGGATCGGAAATATTAGGGTTGATAGGAGGGGAAGGAGATGGTAGTATGGTTTCAGGAACGGGAAGCAGAATAATAGGGAGAGATGCATCTATAAGGTCAGGGGTATCTTGGAATGGAAAAATTTGTTCATGGAAAGTGATGTCATGAGAATAGAAGATGACTTGAGTTTCAAGGTTGTAAAGCTTGTATGCTTTATGGGTATCGGGATAACCAAGGAAAATACATTTAGAGGCATATGGAGAAAATTTGTCGCTAGAAACATGGAGAGTTTGAGCATAGCAAAGGCACCCGAACACGCGTAAGTGAGCGTAATTTTGCGGGATGCCAAATAGAAGTTTAAAAGAGGATTTATTTTGGAGGATGTGGCTTGGGACACGATTAATGAGATAAGCAGCAATGAGCACACAATCACCCCAAAATTTTAGAGGTAGGTGTGCTTGAAAACGAAGACTATGGACAACATTCAAGAGGTGTCGGTGTTTGTACTCCGCAACGTTATTTTGTTGTAGAGTTTCAACACAAGTACGTTCATGAATGATGTTATGAGGATGAAGGTAATTTTGAAATTTGTGGGAAAGAGATCTTGTCCAATATCAGTTATTATTTTAATCATGGAGTTGAACTGATTTTGGATAAGTGCAAAAAAATGCATGAGATAGGTATAGGCTTCAGATTTATGTCGCATGAGATATATCCATGTAGTGCGAGAAAAATCATCAACTATTGTAAGAAAGTAGTGAGCACCACAAATTAAAGAAGTATGATAACCACCCCATATATCACAAAAAATACGATTAAACGCAAATGTACTTTTATTAGCATGTGAAGAAAAAGGGAGTCTAGTGTGCTTAGAACGAGCACAAATATCACAATAAAAAATAACACAAGGATTATTATTAAAAAGACTTAGAATATTTAAACTGGAAGGGTGACCTAGGCGTTTGGGCCATAGAATTTTATTGGTGGTGATTTGAGTGGAGAAGACCGTAATGGGTTGAGGTTGATACACGTAAAGTACATTGCAAAGCTCACCTGCTCCAATCAGCCTCATCGATTGTGGGTTCTGAAAAAAACAATTAGTAGAAGAAAAAAAAACAAGACAAGAATTATTAGTGGTAGGCTGAGAGAGAGAAAGAAGGTTAAAATTGAATTGGGGAACAAAATAGACATTGTATAAAATGAGAGACTCGGTCAAGGGACATGTTTCGATTCCTTCAATTGGAAGAGTTTGACCTGTGGGTGAAGTAACGTGTTGCACATTTGTGGGTATGGTGAGTTGTGTGAATGAGTGTCTATCAAAACACATGTGATGACTTGCCCCACTGTCAACAACCCATAATCGGCAATCACCAAAAGAGAAAGGGTGAGAAACGTTACCCACAAAGTTGACCGACGGAGGTTTCAAACTGAGCAAATGTAGGAGTTTTTGATAAAGATCATGTGGGAGACCAGGTACCGGCGACGGGAGGTTGGAGGAGGTGGCTTGATTGACCATTGGTGGCAACCCAGTGGGGGGTTTGCCGAGAAGAGAAAGCTTGCCCTTGGCCCGTGGTTCATGACCCAGTGGATACCCAATGATCCGCTAGCAACGATCTTGGGTATGGCCATTGTGTCCGCATTCGATGCACTTGAACGAATATTTTTGAGGACCACCTAAGTGAGCGGCGAAGACAGGTGCTTCCGTCAAAACTGGTCGGACTTGAAAGAGCCTCTGTTGTTCCTCCTGAAAAAGAATTGAAAAAAATTTTGTGATGGGGGGAAGGGGCTCCATGGCCAAGATTTGGGTTTTGAGTTGGGAGAATGAGTCGTTGATACCAATGAGAAACTGGTAAACCCGCTCGTCCTCTGCTTCTTGTTGTAATTCTTTAAGATCATTGGCTTGTTGTAGATGACTGAGTTCATCACAGATTTGTTAACCTGTTTGTAGTATTCATGGATGGAGTGGGCATTCTAATGTAGGGATGAGAGTTCTCTTTGAGATGGTAGATGCGAGCGTTGTTTTCATGATAGAAACAAGACTGGAGGTTGAGTTATACTTCACATGGGTCAGTATGGAACTCGAGAGAGTTGGCAATGGATGGGCTAATGGAGTTGAGAAGTCAGGTAAGAACCATGTCCTTGGTTTGATTCCATTGTGTATATTCTATTGAATTTTTGTCAAGTGAGGGAAGAGTGCTGTCAACGAAGCTAAGTTTGTTCTTGGTGTTGAGAGCCCAAGTCATAGCTTTTTGCCATTTAGGAAAATTATCTCCTGTAAGGAGACCAGAAATAAGGATGAGGCTAGGGGAATATGAAGAGTGGAGGAGGTAAGGAGGAGCAGAGGTGGGAGGGGTAGCCATGGATGCGTTGGAAGAAAATGGAAGGTCAGGAATGTGGTTTGGCTGATACCATGTCAAAATTGTATTACTAAAACTTGCTTTTTACAATTGAAGAATGATCAAATAAATAAATACAAGGTTTATTTTATCTATGGTAAGTAATGGAGAAGCAATATAATTTACAATTGCTATGACTAATTTCCTAAAATCAAGATTACTATAATTTGGTGAAGATTGTCCTGATTTGGTGTAACGGAGATTCTATCAATATATATTATGTTGGATGTTTTCTTCCCGGCCACTCTGTTGGGGGTACTGCAAATTATTTGATGCTTAAAAATCTTTTCATCCATAAAATTTATGAAATTATTTTGAAGTAGTACAAACTACAATTTGAAAGGGAACGAGAATGCCCATGCATATTCAGATCATGGTTTTTGGAGGTAACCATGATTTCATTCCGGCGAGTAGTTCTTATATATTTTTGAGGGAATGAGAATGCCCATTCATAAATAATAGTATTAGAATAGAGATTTTGAGTATAAATTTTAGAATTTGATTAAGAAAAAATAGATTTTTATATTTTGGGTTTGTGACAACCCATTATGAATGATTGGAAAATTTCTAAAATATCCTAGCTGATCTAGTTTTTTTCCCAAAACAAAGATCCACCTTTTTTTTTAAAAAAGAATCCGAAAAGATAAATCTATGAAAAAAACCTATAAATAAAGGCAATGCCATATATCATGGTCCTAGCAGTGGTACTCCGACCACCCTTGGAGGTTCTTGGTCAGCTGGTCGGTCAACAATAGCTAGCAAATTTAACGAGCTTTAAAATATTTGTATACTTAATAATAGCTATTAATCCTCCCAATTTTAGAAGAATTAATGGCTACTCCTTACTTCGATGGAATGGCTATTCTATCAAAACAACCTAACTAAACTATTTAAAACTAGTGCGACTAAACCATGTAAAAGTTATTCTTTAATCATAATTATTCCCATTTTAAGGTTCTATATTACACGAACCAAACCGTATCCTTAGTTTTAGGGAAATAATTGCTATATATGCCAACGGCACTCTAGGAAATAAGTACCCTCTCATCTAGAAATAGAATATTAACGTTGCATTCCCCATAAATGTAAAGAGTCGTCATAGAGGTTATCCAGCTCAACTCTGAGCTGTTGCTAATTGCATTGTTTGTCTCAACCAAAAGCTATGAGAAAATTAGCTTTGCAGCGCAGAAACCAACACATAGCTAGAGAGAGAGAGAGGTGCATGAGAGTTGGAGTTGGATAGAGAGACGTACAGAGAGATCATGGGCACTGTGATGATCAATTCCTACATTGCAAAGAAAAACCATTTCCCATCTCTTCCTCCACCCCACAAAAGTTCGCCAGGAGGATGGAAAGCTACTCGATATATTCTCGGTAACGTGCTGCATGGATGCAGAGCTCATGATTTTAATATTGTTTTTTCTCATTGATATATATTTCTTAGTTTTTATATGACATAGAAATTAGCTAGGGAGTTTAATTTTCGTGTTTTGCTATTTTGAAGGAACCGAGACCTTCGAAAAATTGGCTGCAATGAGTTTGATAGCCAATTTAGTGGTTTATCTGAACTCAAGATACAACATGGACAATGCAACGTCCGTTCATGTGTTCAACATTTGGTCTGGTCTCATCAATCTTCTACCCTTAGCAGGCGCTTTTGTTGCCGATGCTTATTTGGGAAGGTTCGGCACTCTTCTCTTTGGCACGACAGCATTGCTTCTGGTAAAAATCAGTTCTCATATTATATGATCTTCCAAATCCTTAAAATAGCTAGGAATGATAAGTAGAATAATTGAAGGGAACCATGCATTAGAAAGAACTTTGTAATTTTTTTGGACGCAAGTAAACTGATCATATCAACTTTGAAATGTTACATCTATAAGATTGATCATCAAAATCTGTTATCTGGTTAGGTCCATTAAAGAAAGCTCAGTTTATTTATCTATATATTTTATTAGTAATTTGTTTTCTTGAAAGAGTACCATATGATGAACAAAATGCGTTTCATTTTCACAGGGCATGGGGATCATGACCTTAACTGCAGGGATACCTACGTTAAGACCCTGTTCCTGCATTAATGAGGAATCGGCCAATTGCCCACAGCCTCAGGGTTGGCAGCTAGCCGTCCTTTATGGGGGTCTTGCACTGGTAGCCCTAGGATCTGGAGGCGTTAGACCCTGCAACATTGCCTTTGGTGCCGATCAATTCGACCCCACAACAGAGAAAGGGAGAGAACAACTAGAGAGCTTCTGCAATTGGTGGTACTTCTTATTTTCAGTCGCCCTCTTGATAGCTCTGACCGGAGTTGTCTATGTTCAGACAAATGTAGATTGGATTCTGGGATTTGCCATTCCAACTTGTTGCCTTGCCCTTTCTATATGCATTCTCCTGCTTGGTTGCCATACTTACGTACGCATGGAGCCTCAAGGAAGCATCTTTGTTGATATGGCCAAAGTCATAACAGCTGCATGTAAAAAGTCTGGTCTTAACATAGAACAGATCACCTCTCAGAAAGCCTACTATGATCCTCCATTGATTGGATTAGAGCCACAAAGAATGAGGTTTGAACATTCTGATATGTTTAGGTTTCTTGATAAGGCTGCCATAATTACTGATCCAGGTGAATTGGACAACCTAGGCAAACCCAAGAACGGTTGGAGACTATGTAGCTTGCAACAAGTAGAACAACTCAAACGTGTGATAGGTGTTTTGCCAATTTGGTTTACAGGAATTGGTTGCGTTGTGGCCACAACACAAATGAAATCATTTGGGGTTCTTCAAGCAATTCAAATGAACAGATCGATTGGATTAACCCATGATCTCAAAATTCCACCAGCCTGGATGAGCCTCACATCCATGATTACACTCTCAATATGGATCTACACCTATGAGAAATTTTACCTTCCTCTAATGAGGAAAAGGACCCAAAATTCTAAAAGATTGACATTGGAACAAAGAATCGTGATCGGAGTTGTGATGTCAATTTTGTGCATGTTAGTAGCTGGGTTTACTGAGATGAAGCGTCGTGACTCAGCTTTGAAACGTGGGTCCTTTGAGTCACCTATAACAGTTGGATTGCTTCTGCCTCAATTTGTTTTGTCTGGTTTGATTGAAGCTTTTGCTGCCATTGCCATGATGGAGTTGCTTACTGCACATTGGCCAAATAACATGAAGACTCTTGGGGGGGCAATCTTTTATCTCGGTTTCTCTATTGCAGGCTTTCTGAACTCCATTCTCCTTGTTCTCTTCTTCGAAGTCGCTCGGATAAATAAAAAGTTACCATGGTTAGGTGGTAATGATCTTAATAAGAACAGGCTCGACTACTTTTACTTCACCGTCGCCGCTCTCTCAACTTTAAACCTTATCTATTTCTGTGTCGTCGCTCGCCGTTATTTGAAGTATATCGAGCCGCAGAAGTCAATATCCCACTTGGAAGCGATTCATGATCACGAGGAAAAATGCAGGTTGCAGATGAAAGGAATAGATAATTAGAAAAGTAACTCACCAGCTTTTTTATTTCTATTTTTAACTTTTTTTTTTCCTAGAGTCGTTTATCGTGCATTATACCAGCTTTGTGTATTCGTCTAACGTACGTGTACTGTAAGATTTGTTTTTGCATTTTTCATGTTAATAAAAAAATTAGCCTTAAATTGTGCAGTAAACGCGGACTCATGTTTCTCTAAAATATATCCCAACTAGAAGATCTTATATAAAAGTAAATTTATAAATTGATCATATAATTTGATCATCTACTATATCAATTTACTTTATAATAAAAAGCATATATATACATACATATATAATTATGTGCCACATCAACGATATATATGTAAATTTGTGAATTTATATATGATATATGAGGTATAGTGGATAGCGAATGAAATTAAATCTGGAAGAAGATTTGTGCTTTCTTGTCGGAACTAGTCACAAGTTTATTGAAAAGTACTTTTCGAAAAAATAATCAAAATCATCAATATGACTTGATAGGAGTAATTTATGAAAACAAACAAAATAACAATCGATCAAAGTTGCTGTCAAATAAACATAAAGAAGTAAATAAATCTTCACGGATGTTGTGCTGTCCTGGTGCAATCTGAGTATATTATGCTTGGTAACTCATCTGGACGTCATCAGATTGCTAGATATATAACTGTTTGCTCGATAAGGTCCTACATCAACTCACCCCTTCTTGAAAAAAAGACTCGTCCTCAAGTCATGGTCAATATAAAGTGGTTCATCTGGTGGATGGTATTCATATAAATCTGTAACATTAAAAGCGAATGAAATTGACTGCATTTATGTGATCGTCACAACCATATTTTCGACGATTGCACTGATGCCTAGTAGTTTAGGAAGGGGAACCAAATCCAGAGCATGCTTTAGAGGTTGAGTGTAAACAACTTCAAATGGTGACTCTCCAGTGGAGCGATTACATATGTTGTTGAAAGTAAATTCTATCTATAGGAGACTAATTACATCCCACTGCTTTGGTTTGTCACTAGAGATACAACGAAATATGTTATCCAAAGTTTTGTTTCTCACTTTGGTTTGGCCGTCTATTTGAGGATGATAGGTGCTGCTATAGTTGAGTGATGTT
Source organism: Platycarya longipes (assembly GCA_036559045.1). Classification (NCBI taxonomy): domain Eukaryota; kingdom Viridiplantae; phylum Streptophyta; class Magnoliopsida; order Fagales; family Juglandaceae; genus Platycarya; species Platycarya longipes. The sequence continues at coordinate 41,003,649 of CM071797.1, forward strand.
CCAAACTTTTTCCACAGGGTTACCCAAAAATGGCTAAGGAACTTAGTATCACGGTCTGAAGTATTGTTTTCAGAACCCCATGATATGCAAGCGGACTACTTCTCTCAAAAAAAGGGTGAGCAACATTTGAGGTGTCCGATGTTTTTCGGCATGGAATGAAATGTGTCATCTTTGAGAACCGATTAATGACCACAAAAATGGAATCAGCTCCACGTTGAGTTCGGGGCAGGCTGAGTACAAAATTTATGCTCAAATCTTTCCAAATACTTTTCGACACAAGTAGTGGCATGTAAAGACTGATGTTTTGTGATTGCTCATTTCCCACTTGGCACGCAGGACACCTCCGCACAAATTTGCTTACATCTATTTTCACTTGAGGCCAAAAGTAACGCTTGGTTACTAAGGAAATTGTTTTTTCCCTCCCCATATGTCCTTCCAGACCCCCTCCATAAAGCTTTTGAATCAGGTGTTCCTGCATGGAAGTTCTGGCCCTTCTGGGAATGCAAAGCTGGTTCCCACGGAAGAGAGAACCATTTTGAATATGGAAGTCTTCTGAACCTTGGCCATTCAAACATGTGTTTCAAGTATTGGTGAAGTCCAAGTTGTTAGCATATAAGTCCTGCAGTTGCTTGAAACCATTAAGTTTAGCCTTTAGAGTCACCAGTAATGTTGCTTGACGGCTAAGTGCCTCGATGAGTTTGTTCTGTTGCCTAGACTTATGCTTTAGGACCATGGTAAATTTCTGCATGAACCCGATCCACCTTGCATGCATTCAATTCAAATTACTTTGAGTATTGACAAACTTCAGGGCATGATGAACACTGAACAAGCTCTCTTTGGACTAGATAGTGCTCCTAGTGCTTGAGGGATCAAATGAAATCATAGAATTCTAGTTTGTAGGTGGTCCACTTTCGTCGAGAGTCATTCAACTTCTCATTGAAATACTCTATTGGCTGACCATGTTAGGATAGAACTGCATCAATGCCTATGATGGATGCATCACACTCCATTCCAAAGAGTTTATCAAAACTCGATAATGCAAACACAGGTGTCGTGGATAACATTTTTTCTATTAGAGCAAAGCTAGCCTCTTGATCATCTCCCCAGAAAAATTGCCCTTTCTTCATGCACTCGATGATGGGTGTTGCAATGGTGCTAAAACTTTTGATAATCCTCCAGTAGACGATTGCTAGCCTATGGAAGTAGCGCACCTGACACCTGTAGTCGGTTTTGGCCATTCTCGAATGACTTTAACTTTTCCTTCATCAACTTGAATGCCTTCTACACTTATCACAATTCCCAGAAATAGTATATAGCTGCTCATAAAGGTGCATTTCTTGAAGTTGACAAGTAGCTCGTTGTTTTGCAGCACATATAGCATCTCTCGTAAGGGTTGAACTTAATCATCCACATTTTGGCTATAAAGAAGGATGTTGCCGAAATAAACGACAGCAAATTTTCCAACGAATGGTTTGAGCACCTGATGCATGACCAACATGAAGATGTTAGGCGCATTAGACAAGTCGATTGGTATCACCAACCATCATATATGCCTTCTTTAGTCTTGAATGCGGTTTTCCATTTGTCTCCAGGCTCAATTCGAATTTGATGGTAAGCGTAGAATACCTTAGATTCTACAAGCATGTTTAGCATGTCAGTTAAACGAAGGATGGGAAATCGATATTCTATCGTGATCTTGTGGGCACGATTGTCCACGCACATCCTCTAGCTTCCATCTTTTTTTGGTGTGAGCAGCGAGGCACGACGCATGGGCTTATACTCTCCCTGATTAGCCCTTTCAGATAAGCTCATCTATTTAGTTTTGTAGAATTTGATGCTTGTTGGGACTCATGCGATAATGGGGAAGATCTGGCAAGCTTGCTCTCGGATCTAAGCCGTTGTGATGCTGGACGTCTCTCAGGGATAGGAGTCCCTCGGGTAGATTGTGTGGCATAAATCTTGATATTTGGATAGAATGTCCCTCACTTGTAGGGGAATATCGGTGGCTTTCATCATATCGTTTCCTTTCACTACAAGAGTCCAAACTTCACCCACTTCTTTAGCATAGCATCTACCACAAAACGAGCCCCAGTGATTGTGAGAAAGGAATTTTTTTTATCTGAAAATGTCAGGTTATGGCTTTTGGCCCCTACAGGAACCAACACAATTTTTCGTCCCTGCCACAAAAATGAATATACGTTCTCTCGCCCTTGTAAAGAGCATCCACATTGAATTGCCATGGGCGCCCAAATAGTACGTGGCAGGCGTCTATGTCTACTACATTGCACAATGCCTCATCTTTATAAATTTTGCCAATGGGGAAAGAGACTTGACAAATATTGTTCATGCGAACTTTTGACCCTTTTTTAATCCAACTAATTTTATAAGGCCTCGAACGTTTCTCTATTTTTAATTCGTGTAGTAACACTGTAACAAGGGCCTTAGACACAATACTTTTACAAGTTCTATTGTCCATTATCATGTTACATACATTATTGTTGATGCTGCAACGTGTTGTTTTGAATATCAAGTGCCTCTGAGTTTCCTTTTCAACCATTGACACCAACATCAACCATTGTATCACATAGTTCACAAGCTCCCCTTCATCGCCTTCCACAAATTTCCCTAAATCTTCCCCTATGTCTCCTCCTACAAGTGATCTGTAAGTGGGAAGAGTAGGTATTATGATGATTTTGATAATATTTTTAGAAAATTTTCAATAAACTTGTGACTAGTTTTGACAAGAAGACACAACTATTCTTCTAGTTTTATTTTCATTTGATATCCGCTACTTCAATTGGCAATTAGAGAAAGGTTGTGCTTGGCTCGATGGCTTGAGAGGACAGTAAGCCCCATGATGGAGAACATGGAATACCAGCCCTGAAGGCTGCTGTCCAGTTGCAAAATCAGCAAAACCAACAACGATTTAAGGGGATCTAAAGGATGTTGTAGGAAATTCAAAAAGTTGTTACAAAAATTCATGTTGGTGGTGATAGACGTACATCAAGAAAATAGGAGGGATCGAGATCTTGCATATGGAGATCGTGGTTTCATACTGAGGTGACGCAATCAAGCACTAGATGACCCATCTAGCGATGAAGAAGTCGATGGCTCCGAGGAAGAAGGCCAAGAAAATCGAAGGGGCCTTGACCAAAATAACAACTTTCGAATCAAAATCGATTTGCCATACTTTAATGGACATCTCCATGTCGAGAGCTTTCTTGACTGGTTATTGGAGTTAGGCTTTTTTTTATTATTATATGTAGACCCTTAAAGGGCAGTAGGTGAAACTATTGGCATACAAATTACGTGGTGGGAACAAATGTAGAACAATAGGAGACGGTGAGGCAAACAACCAGTGCAAGTGGGGCGAAAGATGAAGCGCTTGATGAGAGCTAGGTTGCTTCCCTCGTACTACAAGCAAATCTTATACTAGCAGTACCACAATTGCAAGCAATGAATGAGAACTGCTAGTGACTACACATAAGAGTTTTGTTGGCTAAATTCATGTAACAACTTGTCCGAAATCGAGGGGCAACTGGTTGTGAGGCTTATTGGAAGGTTGTGCCTGGCCATCCAAGACAAAGTCACTTTGCATGCAGTTCGGACATTATCAAAGGCTATTAATTTGGCTTTGAAAATTAAGCTACAACTATCCCGATCACATTCTAAGGTACCATCTTTTACTCCCACCAACAATGTTGATCAACAGTCTGGACCAAGCAATTCACAGCCAAGTTTGTCTCGTCGTCCTCAAAAGGGAAACGCCAGCAACCAAGCAATGAAAGAACTGACTACCCCGATAGTGCAGAGAAGTGGCACCAACAATAATAATCCTTACTCCAAACCCATGATGGGAAAATATTTTCGATACAATCAAACTGGTCATCATTCAAATGAATGTCCCCTGAGATTTGACTTTTTCATATATCACTCGTAAATGTGTTTTTGTTTTAATAAATCTTGCTTTATGGAAAAAAAAGAAAAAGAAATATAGACCACCTAGACTGTTTGTAGAACAATAAGAAAGTTTTACATTCCCTTTACGCTGGCATATATATTATGATGGTGTACAACACATGTTGCCTGAAAAATTTACTTTGGATTTTAATTATAGCCAAACAAAGGCTTTTCCAAGGCCTAAAGCTATATGCTAAGAGCTACGGTATACACATACTTACATGAAGCATGGTGATAAAAAAAAATTAATTCGAATGAATTCTTGCAAGAAGACATGCTAGAGGAGCTTGCTCTTCCACGAAAGTGCCTTCACAAGTAACTAGCTTCAAAACAAATTGAGCAGTGAGGTGGTACTTTTGCCTGGCTTTAGCTAAGCTCCTGTAAAGAACAGCCTGCTCAACCCATTCCTCCACGATTCTATTTATGTCTGATAACCATGTAGCTACAAGCATTTGCACCATAATCGATCATTTTCATTCACTTGATCAAACAATTCCTCTAACCAAGCTTCCAAGTTTTCATAGATAGAGTCACTCTCATAGTTTCCATAATATGTTAGAAATATAATAGTAAAATAAAAATTGAAAAAGAAAAACAGTAAGACGATTGTTAATATGTCTATTAGGCAAATATTGCTTTTCACTCATATAGAGTTGTGCAAAAGGAAATCTAGCATTTCTATCCTCAAGATACAACATTGTTTATATAATGTGCAAATTGTAAATTCTAAATACTAACTTTTAAATGAACAAATGCAATAACAGTAGATATATTATTTCGATTTAATTTCGAATATGACAATTATTGTCTGAAGAGTAAAACCATCATAACAGTTATTATCTGAAATAACCAAATTAACTGTAACAGATAGTTAACTGATAATTGTAAAAAATGTGATCACACATATCAGTTTGTTTAACAAAAAAAATTTCGTCACTTGTGACGCACATACGAACAGTACTTCGCACTGGGTAACATTTTTAGAATGTGTCTACTTATTTATTTATTTTATATATAGTGAAATATATTCACTTATAAATCATTAAATATTCTACTATCTAACCAATATGAGATTAAGAAAAATACATTAGAAGAAAGATTTCAAAAATTGGATAATATAAAGTTTGGATAGTCTTTGAAATAATATTTGAAATGAAATTTGAAATAAAATTTGAAATAATCTAACATAATTGATGTCCTCCAGATCGTCTACAGGCAGATTCAAATGCAAATAGGACATGGACAACTTGTGCCCCCGTTTCGGCATCTTGAATATTTCTCCTTGAACCATAGAATCACGGGTCCGGCCAGCAAGTTAGGGGGAGCTTGATGTTGAGGACCACCCATGTGTTGATATTCTCCAACTCATATTGAGGTCCACCCATGTGGTGATTTCTACATTGTGATGAGAACTAGCATGTGCATTGGAAAGTTTGAGCATCTCCAGCTCATGTTACATGGAGGGAGAAGTCCAACCTCTCCTATAAATAGGAGAGGAATGCTGAAGCTAAAATCATCCCAACAAGAAGAAGTGTTTTGAGTGTGTGAGATTGTAAGTGCCATTTGAGAGATAGAGAGGCATTGAGAGTGTTTGTAATCTTGTACAAACATTTTTAATAGTAAGTTTCCGCTCCAGTGGACGTAGGCAAATTGCCGAACCACTTCAATATTGTCTCTATCTATTTTATGTTTGTTTTCTGGGCAGCATTAGGCACAACAATTGGTATCAGAGCTTCGGTTCGTGCTACCCAGAAAATTTCAGTTGCTCGAAATCAACTTTTGATCACACCAAAACGTTCCTCTCGTCAAGACGGATCCGTTGCCGCGAACGGCAACGAAAACGAACATCGGAGGAGCCCGTACGCGCCGTTTGAAGGTCGGAGCGTGTATCCACGCGCCCCACTCGCAGCTGGAGGTTGAAGACGACTAGAAAACACGCGCCACGCGCCGCCCACGCCCCACACGCGCTTCCACGCGCTCCAGGTGTCTTCTGCGCGTGGTCTACACGCGCCTACGTGCCGCACGCGCTCTCACGCGCCTCAAGTATCTTCTGCGCGTTATCTCCACTCGCCCACGCTCCTTCACGCGCCGTACACTGTTTGAGCGCGTGACACCCACGCTCCCTCACGCGCTTCGTGCCCCTTCTGGCGCGTAACACCCACGCGCCTCACGCGCCTCTGGTCACTTTCAGCACGTGTATCACACGCGCCTAACAGATCTGGCCGTCCGATTTTCAGATTTGTTTTTTGGCTTGATCTTACCCATTTGGAGTCCGATTTCGACGATCAAATAGTGCTTTCCAACTATTTGGATCATTCCGAACTCATCCGTACGGTTAGAATTTTGAAATTTGTTTTCTAAAATTTCTTAATTAATATGGAAGGTGTTGGGGAAGTTAGGAACTCTGGAAATACCAGCAGTTCAGGGCGCAGGTCCACAGTTTCAAATGCCAAGTTTGAAGTTGAGAAGTTCGATGGAACTTCTAACTTTGGTATGTGGCAATGTGAAGTGATGGACATTTTGATCCAACAAGAGTTGGATATGGCGTTGGAAGAAAAACCCAACGATATGTCAGAAAAGGATTGGAAGAAGCTTAATACCCAAGCTTGTAGTACAATCCGTTTGTGCCTTACCAAAGAACAGAAGTATTTTGTCATGAGAGAGGCAAATGCAAAAGAACTTTGGCAGAAATTGGAGGATAAGTTCATGAAGAAGAACATTGAGAGTCGTTTGCATTTGAAGAAAAAGCTCTTCAGATTCCAATTTCGTGAAGGTATAAGTATGTCTGAATATTTGAATAGTTACAATCAAATTCTTGCTGATCTACTAAACTTGGATGTTGAAATCCAAGATGAAGATAAGGCTTTACTTTTGTTAAATTCCTTACCCGATACATATGATCATTTAGTTACAACATTATTGTATGGGAAGGAAAAAATTAGTTTTAACGATGTATCTAGTTCTCTGATTAGCAATGAGTACCGAAAAAAGGATAAGCAGGTACAGCTAGATACATCAAGTGAAGCACTGACAGCAAGAGGGAGAACGCGGTCAAGGTATCCCGGAAAGAAGAAAGGTTTTCAATCGAAAACTCGGGCCACATCACGTGGTTCATCAGTCGGCAGAAAACTCGCTAAAGATGAGTGTTCCTATTGTCATAACAAAGGACACTGGAAGAAGGATTGTCCCAAATTGAAGGGACAACAGAAGAATCAACCCACCACAGCCAATGTCGCGGACAGAGATGAAGATCTAGACATTGCCTTGATAGGTTCATCATTCATTTGTCATCCCGATGAATGGATTATGGATTCCGGATGCACTTATCATATGTGTCCCAATCGGAACTGGTTTACTGACTTCACAGATATTGAAGGTGGAGCAGTACTTATGGGTAACGACAGTGCCTGTAAGACTCGGGGGATAGGTAGCATTCGGTTGAAGCTGCATGATGGAACTGTCAAGACTCTGACCGAAGTTCGATTCGTCCCGGACTTGCGGAAAAATCTTATCTCATTAGGATCTCTGGATTCAAAGGGATTCAGAATCACTATTGAAGACGGAACTCTCAAAGTGGTAAAGGGAGTTCAGGTGGCTATGAAGGGTTTGAGGCGAGGAAACCTGTACATCTTGCAAGGAAGTACTATTGTTGGAAGAGCTTCTACAGGTTGTGAGAAGCTAGATGAGACTGATGCTGACACCACCAGACTTTGGCATATGCGTATGGGACACGCTGGAGAGAAAGCTTTGCAAACACTCGTAAAGCAAGGCTTACTCAAAGGTGCAAAGACTGGTAAGTTGTCTTTTTGTGAGCACTGTGTATTGGGGAAGCAGTCACGGATCAAGTTCGGAACCGCTGTTCACAATACACAGGGGATACTTGACTATGTACACTCCGATGTTTGGGGACCTACCAAAATTGCATCTTTGGGAGGTAAGCATTGGTTTGTAACTTTTGTAGATGATTATTCTCGTCGTGTGTGGGTGTATACGATGAAGAATAAAGATGAAGTGTTAAACATCTTTCTTGTTTGGAAGAAGATGATTGAGACTCAGACCGGCAGAAAAATCAAGCGGCTCAGATCAGATAATGGAGGGGAGTATACTCTAGACCCTTTCATGGAAGTATGCCGGAGAGAAGGAATAGTCAGACACTTCACGGTACGAGGAACACCGCAGCAAAACGGTGTGGCAGAACGGATGAATTGTACTTTGCTAGAGAAAGTACGATGTATGTTACTGAATGCTGGATTCAGTAAACAATTTTGGGCTGAAGCTGTGACATATGCATGCCACCTCGTCAACAGATTACCCGCAGCTGCCAATGGCGGGAAGACACCTATTGAAATGTGGAAAGGTACACATGCTACTGATTATGACTTTTTACATGTTTTTGGATGTCCAGCTTACTATCATGCTAAAGAAAGTAAGCTTGACCCTAGAGCTAAGAAAGCAAAATTCTTGAGCTTTAGCTCTGGTGTAAAAGGGTATAGACTCTGGTGCATACAGTCTAAGAAGGTAATTATCAGTAGAGATGTTACTTTCAACGAATCTGAGATGCTTAAGTCACATAAGCATAAAGATTCCAGTGAAGGCAGCTATGATGGCGAAACACCCGGTGATTCGCAGAAGGTGGAGTTTATCACTCCAAATGATTCAAGAGAAGACAGACAAGAGGAGGTTGATAGTCCAGTCACAGCACCTCCAAGTCAAATTGAATCAATAGCAACCAACAGACCGAGACGAGAGAAACGTGTACCGACACGTTATGCAGACTACGTGACATATGCACTACCAGTTGAAGGGGGTGAGATCCCCATCACTTACAGAGATGCCATACAATCCAGTGAAAAGGATGAATGGATAAAGGCGATGACTGAGGAGATGCAGTCTCTTCATAAGAACCAGACTTGGGAACTTGTGCCACTGCCACAAGGAAAGAAGTCAATTGGCTGTAAGTGGATCTTTAATCAGAAAGATGATCAAGTTGCTAAAAATAGAATTCGATACAAAGCTAGATTGGTAGCCAAGGGCTACGCTCAAACAGAGGGAATTGACTACAGTGAAGTATTCTCTCCTGTTGTGAAGCGTTCATCCATTCGGATATTGCTAGCTTTGGTTGCACAATATGATCTTGAGTTAGCACAACTTGATGTGAAGACAGCTTTCTTGCATGGTGATCTGGAAGAGGAGATTTATCTGTCTCAACCAGAAGGGTTTAAAGAAACTGGTAAAGAAAATTGGGTCTGCAGGCTGGAGAAATCTCTCTATGGACTGAAGCAGTCACCTCGGCAATGGTACAAGCGGTTTGACCGTTTTATGATGGATCTGAAATACACTCGTTGCCAATACGATCATTGTGTGTATTTCAGAAAACTTACAGATGGATCTTTCATTTATTTGCTTTTATATGTAGATGATATGTTGATTGCATGTAAAAGCAAGGTGGAGATAAATCGTTTGAAAACTCAGTTGAGTCATGAGTTTGAAATGAAAGATCTAGGAGAAGCACGAAGAATATTAGGGATGGAGATCAGCAGAGATAGGGTGAAATGTACAGTTCACCTTACTCAAAAGCAGTACTTGAAGAAAGTATTGCAACGCTTCAATATGGACTCAAAGTCGAAGCCTGTGAGTACTCCAATGGCCCAATATTTTAAGCTCAGTGCATTGCAGTCTCCTAAAGATGATGAAGAGCGGGACTTCATGAAGAGTGTCCCGTATGCAAGTGTTGTTGGTAGCCTAATGTATGCCATGGTGTGTACACGACCTGATATCTCCCAGGCCGTCAGTTTGGTCAGTCGTTATATGCATAATCCTGGAAAGAAGCACTGGCATGCGGCTAAATGGATTCTACGGTATATTCTAGGGACCGTAGATCTTGGTTTGAAGTTCGAGAAGAGTGAAGATAGTCTAGTAACTGGGTACGTTGACTCAGACTATGCAGGTGATCTTGACAAACGGCGGTCGACAACTGGATACGTGTTCACTATGTCTGGAGCACCAGTTAGTTGGCGATCAACTTTGCAGTCTACGATTGCATTGTCATCCACAGAGGCTGAGTATATAGCTGTAACAGAAGCCGTAAAAGAAGCCATTTGGTTACAGGGACTGGTAACAGATTTGGGAATTGAGCAGCAAAAGGTTACCGTTTACTGTGACAGTCAGAGTGCAATTCATTTGGCCAAGAATCAAGTTTATCACTCTCGAACAAAACATATAGATGTCCGTTTCCACTTCGTACGTGAGATATTGGAAGAAGGGGACATTCTACTTCAGAAGATTGGCACTGAAAATAATCCAGCAGATATGTTGACAAAAGTTGTCACTGGAATCAAGTTCCAACACTGCTTGGATTTGATTAATATCACACACTGCTGAGCACCTAAGGGTGCATTGGCGCCTTAGGGCGCATTTGATAGCGGGAATCTTTCATGGCAAACGAACATTTCAATAAGGAGGTGAAATCATTGCAAGGATGCAACATGTAGTATCCTAGTATGGCACACTTGGGTGGAGGGGGTGATTGTTGAGGACCACCCATGTGTTGATATTCTCCAACTCATATTGAGGTCCACCCATGTGGTGATTTCCACATTGTGATGAGAACTAGCATGTGCATTGGAAAGTTTGAGCATCTCCAGCTCATGTTACATGGAGGGAGAAGTCCAACCTCTCCTATAAATAGGAGAGGAATGCTGAAGCTAAAATCATCCCAACAAGAAGAAGTGTTTTGAGTGTGTGAGATTGTAAGTGCCATTTGAGAGATAGAGAGGCATTGAGAGTGTTTGTAATCTTGTACAAACATTTTTAATAGTAAGTTTCCGCTCCAGTGGACGTAGGCAAATTGCCGAACCACTTCAATATTGTCTCTATCTATTTTATGTTTGTTTTCTGGGCAGCATTAGGCACAACACTTGATGGCACGGGGGGTTTGGGGGGAGCAAATCGGGAGTTTTTGAGGGGAGAGGAAATGCATAATAGCGCCGGGGGTTTGGGGGGAGATTGACAGCGCGGGGGATTTGGGAGTAGCTTGATGGCACCGGGGCTTGGGAAGAGCTTGATGACGCAGAAATCTGTCGAGGAGATGAAGTGCAAGGGAAATGAATTTTGACGAAACAGGAGAAGGCGAGCTGGGTCAATGTGTCTTAGAAAAGAGAGGAAAAAAAAAAAAAAGAATGTGAATGTGGAAAATCCACATCAAATTGGAACTCAAAACGGGATACGCGCCCAATAGTGTCTCTAGCATTTTTCATGTATATATATATATATATATATATATATATATATATACATGAAACGGAAAATCACATCATTTGTGGATGAAGTGTATATGCTTTCTGTATCCCAAATCATGTTTACTTTCCTTTTCCGAAGGCAAAAAAGAAATCAACTACAGTAAAATCCTACAATAACAAAATCCTGAGAATTAACTAAGAATAATAGAATTCAATGACGAAAACACTTCAAAATCAGTAGTGGTGCATTTAGTTAATTAGTCGATGTATGAAGAAGAGAATATCTGTATTTGATGATCCTTTACAATCCAATTCTCTTGTTTGGGACATTAAGTTAATTAAGATTAGGCTTGGATTTGGAATGAATATCAAACCCAAACATTATTTTTAACAAAGGTACGCGGTAATGGATGTATCAACAAAACAAATAATCAAAGTAATTGAATGATCAATACTACTTTATAACTCGAGAACAATATTATTATAACTTAGCTATTATATAGCTAGCTATGATGGTATTGGAATGATCAGCTTTCGCGGTCGCAGACGTAGGGTACTGATCAGCTTTCGCGGTTGCATGCATGTAGGTGTCTCGACTCTCATACGCCAGGTTTTCAATATCGGAATCATGTTCTACGCGTTGAGCTTACGATCGACGCGGTATGTCTGGATTATTCAGTATCAACAAGGGATCACATACGCTTGCTGGACATCCGAAAACTCATATATTCAAATCATCATTTTTCAGCTAAGACCAAATTTTAATTACCGTCATGTGTACGTGTGGGGGTCACATGTATATATTAATTATGCACTTACTAGACATGATGAAAATAAATATAGTTTAATAATAAAGTGAAATTTATCACTTAATTAAATTAATAACATGATATCATTTATTGTTTAGGGTATTAATTAAGTAGTACTCCTCCAGTACCTTTATAAGAAATTCTGTCCTTGAAATTCAACAAGAACACGTATGGAGGTTTCTCAAAATTACCTATATATGCTAGCTCGAGAAACTAGTGCATATGGATACTTGTTTTAATTGAAAAATTCAACAAGAAGATTTAATTTAAACTTGCAAGAAGATTTAATTGACAAAGAATAGATTGAAGATGGCTAAGAGTCACCAAAAGATTAATTATGAGGTTTACTATAGTGGACAAAACTTTCATTAGAGTGATATGTACTAATTAATAGATGAAAATACTTTAACCAGAAAAATAATATATATGAAAAATAATTCTACAACGTCTAGCGTGACTTTATGTGGTTTGTAATAGTGTAAAGTTGATTTTATCGTAAAATAGATGATCACATTATTTGTGGCGAATATTTTTGCCACAAATAGTACTATGAATTGCTGCTAATAACTATTAGCAACTATTCTCATATGTCGCTCATTCGTCGCTATTAAACAGCTTCTTATAAAATAACATAACGAATGAAAAAAATTACCGCGATAAAAACTTTATTTTTAGCAAAAATAATCGTCACAAGATTTGAAATTTTTGCTACAAATAAGCACAATGTTTGAACACTAAATCGCCGTGAGAAGCTTTTTTTGCGTTAGGAGTCGCTACTAATTGTTGAGACTTTGCTACAAAATTGGAACAAGCAAACATATTTGTGGCGATTATTTAATTTCGTCGCAACAATGGTTTATAGCAGTGAATTTGCTTTTGCTGGAGAGATCTTCATGCTGAGGATTTATTTATTACGGTGAATGAGTTTCGTCGCAATAAATAAAAAACATTTTTTTTTTATAAACTGCTTGTCACCTGAACGAACTAATTTCTACTTTTAATTGCTAGGAATAATGCATATATATATATATATATATATATATATATATATATATTAATGCATCTAGCAAGGTCGACAGTCTTTCAAAGTGATCACTTGTACAATTAGATAAAAGGGTTAATTACAAATAAATAGTCTTTGGATTTTCACTATGTTGCCTTTAGCCTACGCAACACATTTCATTTCTACGTCAATGGCTTCAATTAAAATATTTATAAAATATATTAAATATATTCTACAACAAAAAGTTATTCAAACTTCAAAAAAATCTAAAAACTGAATAACAAGTAAAAAAAACTAATATTAATAATATAACCACATCGTTAGTATTGCGAGGAAGCTTGGCTATTCAATATTTTTGTTGCCTGAAGAGATAACACTGTTTTGGCACAAATTAGACCTCCGACATATCACAGTCAAATATATTTAACCTATTCATCGTGTCCAACTTATAAAATGTGAAAATACAGTAGTTAAATTAGACTCTCTAGATACTCAAAAGTTCACAAAATAGAAACTCCAATTCAACAGGAAATTAACGAGATGCCCTATAAGAGATAAATATGTCCACTCAAAGAGAGCTCTTAATTCTAATCAATCCCAGACCTGTAATCAAAGAACTCCTCTTGCAAAAACCCAAACCTACAGACATATAAAGATGCAATATTAATTTTAATCAATCCCAGACTTGTAATCATAGCTATTTTGCAATATTATTTGCAATACCAAACAAAGAATTAATATTTATATAGTCATGATCATGGCTTGGATTTTTCTTCATACTTAGTCAAAAAGCTGGATTGCTCAAAATCCCAACCCCAAATGGCTTGCATTCGCAGATCTTGCTAATTCATGCATGCATCTTCTTAACCTGTATATGATTTGTTGCATAGAAATTAGAATGAGACATGATTTTTCTTACCATGTTACCCTTTATCATTTTCTAGAAATGTCAATATAGATACTTACCTATCTAATTAAGCATTATATACCTCTTTTTACACATATAGATGCTTACCCAAGGAGTAAGCATTTAACTCCCTAATTCATTACTATTCACTTTTTTAATAGGACTCATACTCTTACACAAAATTCACTTAAGTATTTTAACACATTACCATTCACAAATATTCGTCATAACAAGCCCAACAATTAGAGTTGTTATTTATTTTCACCATTATATTCTCTAATATCAACGTAATAGCTCGAAGCAAAAGTTTTAAGCCAAAATATAGCAGCGAATATTAATTTGCCAGAAATAAACATCACTCATGATGAATCAATTAGCGGCAATTTTAAGTTTGCCGATAAATGTCATTCTTCTTGTTGTGTCATCAAATGGATTACATATATAAAATAATAACATCAATTTGTAAGATTATTTATATATATATATTTATATTTTTTTTTATAGAAATAGCGCTCACTTATTGTATATTGCAAATCTATTAAAGGAATATAAGTTTAACTTTCTCTTAAGAGAACTGTTACAAATATAAATTAAAAAAAATACACATAAAAACTCATAAATTAATATGATTTTATAGTATTTATTAGATTTATTTTATAATAAAAATAATTTTATAATCTAACATACTATATTAAATTAAATAAATTTATAATTTTACTTTTATATAATCTCTTTCAAATTAAAACATTTTTCTTCTCTTAAAATCAACTAGTTCAATCGACAAACACGTACGTATCCCTCAAAACTTGGGTTGTTTGGTCTAATTGTCCCGTGCATCTGTTGAGGCTGAAAGCAGTACTACTGAAGTTTAAGGAGTGCCAATGATTTCTTGTACACACACGTACCCTCCAGAATCTGGGCGTATATCGGGGGTTCATGACCAGCAGTTAAAATTCGAGTACTGTGGGTACTTGCAATACACGTAGACTGTGGTCGCTAATCAGCCTGATGGCTCAAACAGTTATCAGTACCAACCCTGTCCGGCCCTCCAACGGCTATAATATTTTCACTTCCCGCGCTCTCTCTCTCGCTCTCTCTCTCTCTCTCGCTCTCTCGCTTCCCTATTTGACTCTCTTCTCGTACCCAAATACATACCTGGCCTGCACACTCCGTACCACCAATATCCCAAGCTCCGGAGCCTTACCCAACTTCTCTCTCTCTCTCTCTCTCTCTCTCTACTCTTCTCCCAATCCATTGAAACTCTGGCCTCTCTCTCTCTCCTCCTTTCCCAATTCCCAAAGCTCCTTTCTTGCTTGTTAGCTACCTAGCTACCTCGGGTCGTCGTCGCTCACTCTCCTTTTAATTAATTTCCATCAAGAAGATTAATAAACCACACCTACCTCCATCGTCAACCTTCCAACGTATGTATGGGCAAGATCGACGCCCTCCGTCGACTACTCCCTTCTTGCTTCTCCACCGCAAGAACCAACGCCGCCACCGCCACCACGACGACCAAGAAACGCCTCAGCACTTCGCTCCGGGACGACATACCCGACTACACTGAACAAGATTTTCACAAGAATCAAGACCGAGAATCCCAGGCATCCTCCACCTCCAATGATAGCGTTCCGGCCTCCATCACCTCTAGTACTACCCTTCTTCCCCAGCCTCGCTCTTCCAGATCGATGGTGGTCGGCACCATCTTCGGGCCCCGCCGTGGCCACGTCTGGTTTTGTATCCAACAAGACCGCCTCTCCTCCAGACCGACCGTCCTCCTCGAGCTTTCCATCTTGACCAACGAGCTCGTCAAAGAAATGCGAGGCGGGCTCGTTCGTATCGCCCTCGAGTGCGACAAGTCCGAGCTGGGGTCTTGCCCGCTCCGCTCGGTTCCCGTCTGGACCATGAACTGCAACGGCCACAAGCTCGGGTTCGCGGCCAAAAGAAAGGCAAGCGAGCGGATCAGGTCGATGCTGAAGACCATGCAATCCACGACGGTCGGAGCAGGAGTCATACCGGCAGGGTTGGGGTCTTCGGGGTCGGAGGAGATACTTTACATGAGGGCTAATTATGAGCATGTGGTGGGGAACTCGGACTCGGAGTCGTTCCACCTCATCAACCTGGACGAGTACAGCAGTTCTGGTCAAGAATTCAGCGTGTTCTTGCTTAGGTCCAGGAATGGGAAATTCCTTTGAATGGAGAAAGAGGTATCTTCAATTCTTCAGTGCACAAAACTGGTTATTTATGACTATGTACGTTGTGGTAGGCATCGGTATGTTCATCTTGGGAATAGAAAATTAGGTGTTTTTTTTTACCCAGTTTTGGGTCCGTAACCCTTGCAATCAAGGTGCTTGAAAATTTATTATTTTCTTGCACCCGAATCTGACGTTTTGGATTCATTTTATTGGATTTTCTTTTAGGAAGAGTTGGGAATCAGGGATCACTAGTTATGTTAAGAAGATGATGAGTTTTTGTCGGGCTAAGTCCAAAGGAATATTGGTCTTTCAGACCATCAACTCTCATTCGTGTAAATTCTCATGCTTAATTAAACCAAACAGATAGATAGCTGATGGGATATTGGATGGAAATCCTTGAAATTCTATTCAATTCAATTCCGCTTTTTCACGTTTTTTTCTTTTTTGTATAGATTGTAGATATATATATATATAAACTAATTTCATTATCAATTTTTATGATTTTTTTATACGTTTTATCCACCAACAATACAATTATCCTCTTCCTAAAATATAGGCGTCTTTTATATAAGAGCTTGTTAACTAGACAAGCTTCGCCTAGGTCTTTTTGTGAGAAAGGTAAATTCTATTTAAAAAAGAATTTTTTTTACACTTCTTAAGATATGGTTCACTTTTTTATAAAGGTTTGTTATCTATTAAGAATTTGTACAGATTATTTCTTTTTATATATATATATATCATGTGTATATATGTTATTATTTCTCTAGGATTTGTGGAGAGGTTCATAAAGTGGAAGTCTCCTGACCGTCATTGAACGGAAGGGAGTTCTAGTAATTTGCATGGGTTTGAGTTGGTAATCATCTTTTAAGGTGCTATAGTCACATGTTCGATGTTAGAAGTCTCTCAAACGATATTCTGAAGAGATTTAGAGTTAGACCATGTCAGTTTGCTTTAGGGTGCTTTCACCTTTAGGGTGTTAGAGAGCTACAAATCATCTGATAGTTGACTTGTTTTTAAATCCAGTTATAATACTCTTTATGAATGCAAGCAGTTGGCTATTATCAAAAAAATATATATATATATATATTCAATTGTGATATATGTACCACGTCTTATATAATAAAAAGAAAATGAGATAGTGATTGCGGTTTATAAAGGTATATAAAAAATTTCATTTATATATATATGGGAGAGGTGGCTGGTCTCTCCTACCTTGTAGCTGATTCTAAGGTTTGGGCTACCACTAGCTTCAGAAATAATTGATACGTGGTTCGGCCATTATTTTGATGTTTGGGCTCTAACGTAGTAGGGACTAGTATTAAAGAAATATCCACCTTCAAGAGGGGATTACCTTAACGGGTAGCCCAACCTTTTGGACGTGGAGGACCTTTGTTACACAATGTCACAAACAGAGCAAAAAAGAAAATGGAAAATGTTATTTTGTCTATTCATTTTGACATTTTATTTTAATATTTTATATTTTAAAATTTTTTTACTTAATAATTAAAAAAGTAGTTATATTAGTATATTAATATTTTTTATATTTAAAAAAAAAATTAAATGAAAAAATTATTTGGCCGTATATATAGCATTGTCCGGAAAAACAAAAAACCAAATCCAAATATCTCAATTACTAATTATTAATTAAAATACTGTTGGACGTTGCTTAAGAATTGAAATGCAATCAGTTGTGTTTCTCTCTCTATTACCAATCACAGCTAATTGGCTCCACTATTCAGCTATATCATAATTATTTAATCAGTGGATTCAAACTAATAATTATTTCAATTTATTCAAGGACTCCAACTAATAAAAACTTTGTACTATTTTAGATTGTATTCCAATGGCGTGCAAGCTTTTTTCCTGAAAGCAAAATGCAAGAGAGTTTTAAAATTCATCATAAGAGAAGGAGATTTTTAAAAAAAAAATGCAAATTAGCTAGAGAATTTAATATGTGATTTCACGTCTCCTCAAAAGCAAATTCCATAAGTTTTCAATTTTATTACATGATTTTATTCCAATGATTTAGTATTAATCTATGAAATCTAGTATATTAAAAAAGAAATACGAAGCGCTGATTAAATTTTTTTTTTTCTTTCTTTAACGTACGTGGAGGTATCAGAACACAAATTAAGTTTGTGGCAAGGAACATTGATACTGATTTCTACGAATGGTCGACAAGATTGGTCGAATATTGGTCGAATCTCTTCATGGAATCTCGTGATCCGCCTGCTTTTTGAAAGAATAGAGAGTTATGTTTTCCTTAACTCTATTCTCCATATTGGGAAATCCCACCGTAATTTTTTTTTTAAAATTTAATGATTAAAGATATGTTTTTTAATAATGTTATGATTTTTTTAAATTTTTTATGAAATTTAAAAGTGTTAAAAAAATAGATAAAATTAAAAGACAAAAAAATTTAAAAAAAAAAGGTTTTTACTGTAGATAAATCTTTCCTTAAAGACATCACAACTTGATGATGTCATAATTAAAAAAAAAAAATCGACAAGCTTCTTATGTGGGTCATGTGTTAGCTACTATTTTAGGCAAAAATTAACTTTTAAGATGTTGAATTCATCTTTCATTTAGTTTATATTAAAGTACTGATGAATTCATGAAATTTTTAACGATTATTATATTTTTCTGAAATGAGAGATCCGTTTCTCCTTAGGAAGGACGGTTGTGTGGATAGATTCTAACTCTTTCTTTTTTTTTCTTAATATTATTAAAAAGAACAAGTTTTTTGTAATTTATCGAAAAGTATCACTTATGGCGGAATAATATATATCCTGAGAGCAATGAAACTCTCTCTCTCTCTCTCTCTCTCTCATCATCCATTCCACCAAGCCATCATGAACCTCAATTTGCCGGTCTTGTTGACCGGAGTTTTCCGCCACTATAAAAAAATTGACTTTTTGCGACATTAGATTTTGTCGCAAAAAGTAGAAAGAATACTGCAAAAAAATATTTGCAGCAAAAATAATCATTTTGGCTGCAATTAAGATGCCACAAATAGCTGTTTTTCTTGTAGTGCACTAACTCCTAGACTTTCCCTTATCCACTCTATGTTGATCTACTTATTTCCTACTCAGCATGTGACTTTAATTTTCATGGTTCATGATTCATGATCTTTTGTTCAACTTCCTCCATTGGATATGTTACCCACCTGATCTCTGAGAGGTTCTTCCTTGTTGATGCCTTCTGAAGTGGGGGTATAAGCTTGGCCAACATCTGAGAGGTTCTCCACGGGATACTTAAGAGTTTGTTTAAAGATTGAAATGAGACGAGAATTTTATCAATAATAATAATATAATTTGTGAATAATAGTGAGATAATTTTAGTTGAATAATTTTTAAATTAAAAATGCTAAATGAACCGATGGTTTGACCAATTGTTTTTTTTTTTAATTAATAATTAAAGAAGTAAATATTGTGTGTCTTTCTCTCTTTCGTAAAAAAGTTTTTCCCTTGTTTCTTTACACACATTGCCATTTCTAGGACTTCGCTTTGTTTGCCGGGTGGAGGGGGTACGTTGGAGTTTCGGCTCTACTCACCTCCCTCTCTCGCCAACCTCGGCCTCTACCTAGACCTTTTTTTCTCTATTTTTGTTAGATTTTATTCATTAGCGCCAAAATTAGTTGATTTGCTGCATTATGGAAAGTTAGGTCTGACACGCGCTCCAGCATTAGCCTCCTTAGGCGCCGATCTTCTAGACAACAAAAAAAATCTACCCATATGAGTGTTGAGTATGCCTCATGCGAGGCTTATGTCCTGTGTGAGTTTCACTCGTCGTCGGTCTAGAAAAGCTTCCTACCACCACGTGCGGCACCGTCGAGATTAGCGATGTCGAATCTTCCTATTCTGACCTTCCATTCCTCTCCAAGTGCAGTGCGTGTCTTGCACACACAGCCACTGCTAGTGGTGGCCCCTCGCCTGTGATTCGTCTCAGTTCTAGGTTGCTTTCTAATATTCTCGTTTTTTCTAACAAGTATCGAGTGAAAGTAGACATGAAAGTTCCTTCCAGCCAATCCATACTAATGCATTACAACATACAACCCTTTACTGTGATTTCTAGTTGCAACTTTATAGTCTGTTTATCAGACTATTTAAATACTATCACTAAATGGTCTCTTTATGCGAAAAATGGGTGAGAGTCAATCTTTTGGCTCCAAATCCCTCATTTTCCTTTTCTTTCTTGTGTTGTAATATGTTGATTTTGGAAAAATTGTAAAAGACTTCTACCATATTGAACTTGTATTTTTGTAACCGCTAACTTATCTAACAATGTCTTATTTTGTTGAGAAAGAAAAAGTGATTATTAATAAATGTATGTATTTTTTCCATTTTAAAAAATATTTAATGATGTTTAATAAATAACTTTAAAAAAAAAACGGTGTTATCGGTCATGCTATCGGTGCCGAATATCATATCGATACTTGTAGTAGGACTCTTTTTAGATTTTGAAACAATAAAGAAAAAAGTTGAATAAAAAATATTATAATATTAAAACATTCAAGTTAGAATATATTTATATAATATATTTTTGTTTGGAAATATAAAAATGTTTATTGTTTTTTTATTTTTTGTTTAAAAATTTGAGAAAGTTGTAATGATTAATTTGAAAATATTTGTATTTAGATTATATTTGAGAAAAAAATAAAATAAAATAAGATGAGATGAGAATTCCTAAATGAGATTATTTTCAAATAAGCCCTTAATTTGTCTCGGCATGATTGAAGTTTGAATTTGTTGGTAAGTCGAGTACTCAATCGAACTCATCTCAGCTAGGCTAGCTCGAATTGAGATTTTTTTTTTTTATTGAAAAAAATAAAGATAATAAATCAATAAATAGAAAAATTACAAGTGAGATGATAAATATAAAGTGAATAAACCAATGTTAAAATCTTATACAACTTGAGTCGCATATCAAATTATACTAATATGTGTTAGCATATAGATACGCTCACACATACGTTAATGCAATGCATTATGTAATACATTTTATTTTGTAACTAATATACAACATAATGATAGAGCAATGCTTGATATAATCAAAAGGTGTGTAAGTCTAGCGCTTTTTTTTTTAGCGGCCAACCCACAAAGCTTGTGAGGCCCCCACGTATACGCAGACCCCAACTGCATATGGCTTTTTCCACCATCATCTCTAAATTCTAATGATATTTTGCAACGGCCATCAATGGCAATACTCAACTGATGAATTGGCATATATAGCCCCACGTGGTCTCTACTCTGTTGAGTACGTACTATTAATCTCTCATTCATGATCTGAGAAATCCTTAATTGCCTTGAGCCTTTGGCTCATGAGTCAATACACTCATACTAGAAAACCTTAGATCATTGACAAGATTTTTGGTAATATCAAAGTTTCATCTTCATTCTCCAATAATATTTCCTCTGCGTCGATATAAAAGGAAAATAAAAGAATAAATAGAAAATAACCCAACTTGTTCGTTATTTGCTCGGTCTCACTCATTATCCAAAACTTGCCTAGTGCATATACATGGAATTTTGGTGTTCTGGATCATCATTGATCATGATGATGATCCCCAGGACCCCCACCGTCCTACAGAAGAAGAAGTTGGGAAATGCTTGACTGCTGTGTCAAAGATAGAGCCATGTGTGATGGATATTATCCGGGCATTTTTATCATTTAACTTCAATAATGTAGGCCAGATTTGTTGCGATGCCTTCCACCAGATTTCTGTGGATTGCCATAGCCAACATTCTCGTGAGGGTGATCATTTCTTGCACCATCATCCATGAATCAAGGACCGTTGTTCTCAGTTTGCAAACCCTCCATTTGCAACACCAGCTCCGCCTTCCCCATGAACAAGCTAGCTCATGTCCTGATCCCGGCCAGCGTAAATTCTTTGAAGAATAAGATGATGATCACCAGCTGATCGATCGTTCTGGTTTAAATAAATTAGAATTCATTTAGCTAGCTAGCTTGGTTTCTACCACTTATGTTTATTTCCTTAATTCTTAATTTTATGATGATCTTCCATCTTTGTTTTCATCGATACGAGACTAGGATTCTTTGTTAAAAAAAAAATCATTTTAATTTGCTAGAATTAACTCGCTATAAATAAATAATTTTTTTATAGTTAAAGGTTAGAAATCAAAATACATGCTAAGCATGAAGAGAAAAGAAAACGATATATTAGGATATAAATTATTAACTGCAGTCAAACCCCACGAGCTAGCTATTGGAAGCAAATGGAAAAGGTTACCCCGAGTGAGCACCAACCTTCAGCAGAAGGACATTGATCAATTTTGACGTCTGGCTTCTTAATTACAAGTTTTTCATGAGGGCATGCAAGGGATACAAAATAAGTTTTTCATTGCCGGAAAGGAAGGGATAATCTGCAACCCAAGGTCTAGAAACAACAGAATAGTGATCTAGACCTCAGGATGCAGATTACCCGTACCCTACGCAACTGAACATCAATGGGCAATAAATAACAGGAAGGGTTCATTTTGAGTCTCTTGTGCAAGATAATAGGAATTTATAATGGTCTCTTTCGTTAAACATGAACCTCAAAGCTGTCATAGGTTATTAATATATTGCAAAGGAGCGCATATGGTATAAAGCCATGATAAGGTGCTCTTTATAACTAGAATCATCCATGATTCTGTTCTTTCATAACCAATTGATGTAATAGGGATCTTACTTTCCTTAGGCAATATCTTCTACCTTGACTGCTTTTTCCATGGGATTGAAGATCTTTTATTAGCTTTCTTTCAAAATATTTCTTTCCAAATTATTGTGACATTCTCATAGATACTGAAATCAGAAAACTGTATACAACAGAAACTTTGTCTGCATAAATAGCGATGGTGTTTTTTGTGTTATTGAAGCTTACCTCTGTAACTCAAGAACCCCAAGCTTCGTGAATAAAGCATATCAAGTGGGTCTAGCTCTCTTCCCAATGATGATGAATTGAGAAGAAAAGGGTTGCCTACTTGGATTTACGATCTCCATCAACTTTCATGGCAGCAGCATATTCTATTCCCTTTGCTTTGTACCGGCCTAGCTCACAACAAGCTTTACTAGTTGATGGGACATGCAAATTAATTCTCTCAAATCTAGGACGAGTAGATTATAGATAATTGATTATATACTGCATCACAGCTTGTTTATTTATAATCGGTCTAAATTCTGGGTACAACTTTTTTGAACCATGCAGGTGAAAAGGTTTGGGAAATGATAATTTCACAAAAACTTACACAACATATTACACCATATGTATTGTAAAATAGGAATATTTTTATAAAGTAATGTTAATTTTATAAGTCATTCTACATAAATATCTTTATTTTATAATTTTTGTTGTATAAATGTTGTAAAATGTGTTGTGTATGTAAGGTAAAATCCCTCATTACTTCTGCAATGATACAGGGTGTGAAGCCAAATACAGTATTCCTCTTCAAAATCGTCATCTAAAATACAGATGAGCAACCACCCTACCTCGAGCTAGCTTTGGCATTTTAGTTAATGAATAATAGATTTGCAAAACAGAACGTGGCTTTAGCTAGTATATGGTCAGATGATTGAACAGAACAGAATGGAGCTCATATTAAGAGTTGATTTAACTTGCCTACTGATTTCCAATATATGAATCAACTTTGTATGCTTCTATTTGCAAGCAATATTGTAACGCCCCGGTCTCGCAGGGGTCGGAGAGTTACTTCCTATTACAAAACTCACATTTCAACAAAATAATTAAAGACTTAAAATTCTTCAATATTATATAAAACTTGATTCCAAAATCACTTTCCGCAATATCATCAATTCTGGAAATACTACGTCACAAAAATATAAGAATACTTCCTTACTAAATCTTGTCAATACTCGTATAAACTCTTTATGATTAATCTATCATTCCTAAAATCATCTCACCCAATGTTTCATAATCTGATTCTCCACTGAAATATCCAAATTTATCTGAAAAATATTCAGAGATAAGGGGTGAGAGAGAGAGAAAGATTTTCAATCTAATACAAAATAGCCACCGAAAACGTGGTTTGGTGCGAGAGAAACGGATAGCTGCGAAAAAGCAGGAGAGAAGAAACTGTCGGGGCAGGGGATGAAGGAGAAAGAAAAAGAAAAGAAGAGAAAAGAAAGGAAAGGAAAGGAAAAGAAACGGGAGGGAACGGGGTTTACCTGAAGCCAAAACGGCATCATTCAGTGCTTAGGCCGGGTTTTAGTTAAACCGAAAAGGGCCTGGGCTGCGGATAAAACCCTTGTCCAATAAGTCTTGCAGCTGCTCTTTGAGTTCGATGAGCTCTAATGGCGCCAGTCTATAAGGAGCCTTGGATAACGGTGCCGTGCCCGGAGCAAGATCAATCGCAAATTCTACTTCTCGGTCGGGTGGTAATCCAGACAAGTCTTCAAGGAACACTTCCGGATATTCTCTCACAACAGGAATCTCTTCTAAACTCAACTCTTCATTTGGTGCATCTATCACACAAGCCAAAAATCCTTGACAACCATCTCGCAATAATTTTCCAACCTGAACTGCTGATATGACTGATGGAAGTGATCGCACTTTTGACCCCACAAATCGAATTCCATCTCCCTCAGGAGGCTTGAAGATTACCTCCTTTTTAAAGCAGTCAATATTGGCATTGTATGAAACCAGCCAGTTCATCCCCAAAATTACATTGAATCCAAACATATCAAAAATTATAAGATCAGCTGGCATCAATCTTCCTTCAACAGATATGGGGCAGCCACGGAGAATTTTGTGACAAGATACCGAATTCCCCGTCGGTGTCAAGACCACTAGGCTATACTCCAACCTTTCACCTTCCCAAGTGCAAAACTTAGCATAATTCAAAAAAATAAACGAATGTGTTGCCCCAGAATAAAATAATACAGTAGCATCATTAGAAAACAAAGGAAGAATGCCTGTGATCACAAATAAAAAAAATACTCCTTCTATTAAAGATCCGCATTGAAATACCAAGTTAATTCTAAAAGAAAACGAGAAACAGAAAATACATGTGATCACATCATCCCTGCCTTCGGCCTCTCCGGATGTCAATGCAAAGACTCGAGCAGGTGCAATAAGACGCTAATTGTTACCTCGTCCTGTAACTTCATTTCTCTGGGGTGGCAACATGCTCGCGTTATTGTTGTCCGGTTGCAGAGGGCAATTCCTGATGTAGTGTCCTAACTTGCCACAACAGAAAGATAGTCCTGCCCGTTTTTTGCATTCCCCAGAATGTACTTGGTTACATGTCTTACATTGGTAGGGCTGCCAGTTACTCTAGTTTTTTGGCCTATTGCTTGAACTACCCACTTCATTCCTCTTCTTCCACGATCCCTGATTGACACTTGTATGGTATTCAGATAGGGTAGACCTCTTCCTTTGATCAGATAAAGTTGCACTTCTTTGAAGGCTTCTTTCAAACACTGTAGCCTTATTCACCAATTCTGTGAATTTTTTTACTTGGAAGCCCACTACTCGCTCAAAAAGCTTCTCGTTCAGCCCTTGTTCAAATTTGCGACTCTTTTTCTCTTCATCTGGAATCAAATATGCTACAAAACGTGCCAGCTCGATAAATTTGGCTGCATATTGGTGTACTGACATCGCCCCCTGAACTAAGGTGGCAAATTCCATAGCTTTATCTTCTTTAACTAAGACTGGGAAGAAACGCTCTAGGAAGACTTTCTTGAACAGCGACCAACTTTTTATTTCCGTCTTTTCAGTTTCCCTGATAGTCCTTTCAGAGATTCACCACCTTTTCGCCTCTCCGGTCAGCTTGAATGTAGCAAACACCACCTTTTGTTCATCCGTGCAAGGCAAGACTCGAAATATCTCCTCAATATCCTGCAACCAATCCTCTGCCAGTATCGAATCGCCTCTTCCATCAAAAGACGTGGGATACAACTTGTTGAAATCTTCCACAGTGCAACCCCTTTCACTTGTGGTGCGGTGACAACCAGATGGATTTTGTGCAAGATCCATATATCAGCTGATGCGCTGCTGCTCGAAATACTTCAGAAGCTCTTGGATTTGCTTCCCTTTCATTTCTGGCCGCATTCAAGTCCGACACACTTCGCTCACGTCGAGGTGGCATCCTGAGAACACTTGGACTATTAAACAAATCGTTCACTAAAACATATAACCAGCTAGCTAAAATAAACATCTACAGGTAATCTTAGTAGTCAAAACAATAGTATATAATACTCCCCAAACAATTGAGGTACCCACCACAAACAAAGTCATATAATACCAAAATATATATATATATATATATAATCCTTCACTCTCCAACAATATGAAATCAGCTCACAAACCTATATAATTCTACACCTCAAATAATTCCTAAAGTTGGCGAATTCTAGAACCTCAAATTCCTAAAACCTTATTGCATAAAGTCTGCAAAATCTTAAACATTCGCTCTGATACCAGCTGTAACGCCCCGGTCCCGCAGGGGTCAGAGAGTTACTTCCTATTACAAAACTCACATTTCAACAAATAATTAAAGACTTAAAATTCTCCAATATTATATAAAACTTGATTCCAAAATCACTTTCCTCAATATCGTCAATTCTGGAAATACTACGTCACAAAAATATAATAATACTTCCTTACTAAATCTTGTCAATACTCGTATAAACTCTTTATGATTAATCTATCATTCCTAAAATCATCTCACTCAATATTTCATAATCTGATCCTCCACTAAAATATCCAAATTTATCTGAAAAATATTCAGAGATAAGGGGTGAGAGAGAGAGAGAGAGAGAGAAAGATTTTCATCTGATGCAAAATAACCACTGAAAACGTGGTTTGGTGCGAGAGAAATGGATAGCTGCGAAAAAGCAGGGGAGAAGAAACCGTCGGGGCAGGGAATGAAGGAGAAAGAAAAAGAAAAGAAGAGAAAAGAAAGGAAAGGAAATGAAAAGAAACGGAAGGGAACGGGGTTTACCTGAAGCCAAAACGGCGCCGTTCGGTGCTTAGGCCGGGTTTTAGTTAAACCGAAAAGGGCCTGGGTTGCGTGCCTTACAAATATCATCTTCCGTTTCTTCCCAGCAGTATCCAAAAGTTCTTTGCATTAGGTCAAAGACCCGTATTAGACAACTCTTTTCTGTGTAGATGTTACCACCCACCCCTTCTCTCTAATGCTAAGCAACTTCGAAAACGAAATTTATTTTCACTAACATTGAGCAAATTCCGAGGATGCAATTTATCATAGAAAAATGCTAGTATGTCCACCAAATTTGACATATCTTTTTGACAACTCATGCATTTTATTTTATTTTTTAACTTTTTTTTACTTAAAAATTAAGGAATTGATTATTAGTGTATTGATATTTTTTCGTATTTTTAAAAAATATTTTAAAATGATAAAAAAATCAAAATGAAAAAAAATACAAAAATTACACTAGGTGTCACACTGAGCGGTGTTACTCAGGCGGCAGAGTAGTACGTCTGAGTAACACTGCTCTTTATTATAAGGAGGAGAGGATGTAACAACCCGCTCTTCTCTCTCTTGAATGGTCAAGAGTCTCGATATAGGTGCGGAATCCCAACAGTGTGTTTTTAAAATAGCAATTAATTTTAAAATATGTCCAGTATTTTAATACTCTCAATATTTTAGATGTCTTCAAAATATTTTATAAAGGTATTTCCAATACTATTGTATCAAGCCTATTTTAATAAAAGAAAATTATAATATTTTGAAGAGTTCCAAAATATTATAGTTGTGGAAAATCATTTTATGTAAATAACTTTAGTTATTTAAAATATTATAAGATTTAAATTAGGTTGAAAATTTTAGTTTAATTATATGGTTTTATCTTCTTAAAATTAATTAGCAAAAATTCACCATTTTAATTAATGATGAAAGAATATTATTTTATAAACTAAAGTTAAGTTAAAATAATATTCTATCTTAATTCTCTTTCAATGTTTTAGTTAAGATATTTTCACATTTTTAAATCAGTATTTAAAGCCTATCGTTAGTACGTTTTGAAGACTATAAGGTGTATGGCATATAAATATCCCAAAGAGGAAAATCTAATTCATTTAGCAGCTCCTGCCAAGCCGACGAGCAACTCCATCATCAGCAACACACCGACAGCCCCCCATCTCTCCCATGCTAGCCTCTTTCTCGAAATAGGTCTTGCGCACACTACATGGGTTCTCTACCCTCGCGACACCGTTGTCAGCCCCCAGCTCCACCAAGCACCACCATCGTGCTCCCCTCCCTTTGATGACCACCCCATGCCCTTCCAACCACCCACATCTCCTCCCCTTCCCCCACACATGAAGCCCTCTCTCACACATGAAACCCACAAGTTTCTTCCCTAACACCGTTGTATGCCTCCTCCCATGGCACCGCCTGACCTCCATTAGCTTCCCCTTCCTCTAGTGAGCCTCCCCCTAGCTTCCCTCCTCTAGTCGAGCCCCCTAGCTTCGAAATGCATCCTAACTCTCCTATGATTTCTCTACCCATTTGGCCTAAATCTGCCACCCTCCAACCAATGGGCCGCCTCCCCCTTACCACCACACCTCCCTCAAGCTCCTTCATGCCCCACCATAGCTACTCTAGCTCCTTTCTCCATTTCCCAGTTTACACATAACTCCTCTGTGAGCCACTGTTTGCACATTGGTACCACCATGAGACCTCCATTCTGAGGCCACCATGAGCCTTCCTTAGCCTAGCTCAATGGCCAAACAACCCTGCAATAGCCCAAACCGCCACTGTATGTGGTTGACCGTCACTGTACGCAGTGTTAGCCATTATGTACGACCCTTCTACCGCCACCCACAAACTCTCCACTGTGTTGGCCACCCTTGCATAGCCCTAATAACCCACCAAAACCTTTGATCTAGTTCTCAAAATAGTCCAGTTTCTAGGTCACAACAGTGACCACGATAAAGTGATGTCAAGCTAGTGACTTCCGACGTCACTAGCCTTACCGGGCAGCAAGCAACATACAAGTTTATCCTAAAAATTGTATAACTCTCTCTCTCTCATTATTTATGTTAGTTGACTGGTTGTGCTATGGTATTAGTGGAGTTTAATGTGATAGTTGTGGAGTTCGTTATGAAATGTTGGGTGTAGTTGTGTATTGCATTGTGTAGTATTGTGGACTGTGTTGTGTAGTGTGGTGATGTGAAGTGTCACTGTGTACTATAGTGTTGGGCACAACTGTAAAGTGTGATTGTAATGTGTATCATAATAGTATGTGGTGTAGTGTGTTGGGAAGGGACTACACCATGTAGCAAAATGATGCATTGTGTGGCGTGTATCATAGTAGCGCGTGAGGTAGTGTGAATGGAATAGAGTACACATGGAGTGTACTCTGTGTGGTGTAGTGTGGATTGGAAAGAGTACACGTAGAGTGTACGTGGAAAGATTACACATGAAGTGTACTCTATGTGAAGTAGTATGAGCTGGAAAGGGTACACGTGGAGTTAAGAGCATACTCTACGTGGTGTAGTGTGGATGGGAATACACGTAGAATGTACTCTATATGATGAAGTCACGATACAATGTAAAACGTGTCATGAAGGTTGGATGATTGTGTAGCTGCGGAGCGTGGTGTAATGTTGGAAACTGTAGAACAATGTCTCGAAGTAATTGTGATGTGACCGTGTGGTCAAATGACAGGTGTCACCGTGTAGCAGTGTTATGATTATTGTACGTGTGAAGTGTCGAGAATTGTATAACAGTATCTCGAAATAGTTGTGATGTGATCAATAGTCTTGTGTTATGTATAGAAGTATGTGCAAAGTGATAGAGTGATGTTAGAGTGACGTAGGGAAAGTGTGACAAGTTATTACGTTGTGCTTAGAGTACATGAGGTATCATACTCATGTCGAGTCAAAAGTTGATGTGCAACTAACGTGGCGTAATGTCATATAAAGTGGTGGATAATAATGTAGATTGAGAGTTGTATCGAACTAAACGACGCGACAGAGATGTAATTGAGAAGGAACCTTGCCATGTCAAGTTTTGGATTAACCTTGCAAGTTGTATTTGAAGCCTAAGGTACTTCATGCATAGATATATACAAATATCATAATAAATTAATAGAGTTTTCAAAGTAATAAAAGCGTTTGTGAAAATTATTTTTCTTTCCTAAATAAGAATAGAAAGTTTGAATGTACTATACAATATTTATTGCGAAAAAATCTATCACAACATCTATGACTCTTATAAGCTTTTTCCCACAATCTTCGTATGAGGACCAAACTGCATGTATGAAATTGGAACAAGTCATTGGTGATGAATAGCCAGCTTGTATGCAACATGCAAAATAGCTTGAGTCCTCTTTGCCTTAGAATACCTCACCGATATTAAAACCCTAGCTACTTCTTTCCTTCGTTTAAACTCATGTCAAACTTTATGAAAATAAACAAGCTGCTAGCATGGCGTCTCATGATATCCCTTCAGATCTTTTCTATGAAATCTTTTCACAACTACCCATCAAGTCACTTTTTTGATTCAGTGTGTCTCTTCTATATGGTGCAGCATCATCGATGATCCATACCTCGTTCATATGCACCAAACCCAATGTGCTAATCAAGAACCTACCGTTTTAGTTTTCTACCATCCCAACGTCACAACGGACGCATTGTTTAGCCCAGAAGGTAGATTCTCAGAGGCTACTTTGCGTAGTTCTTCAAATTTTGAAATTTTGAAAGGTCGTCATCTATGGTGCATCCGTGATGGGTTGTATTGCTTCACAAAAAGTAGTAATAGTAACAAAAACATTGTGGTTTGTTTCAACTAATTAGGAAACAAGTTGTATCCCTTTAGCCAACACATCATATCCATCTCGGTGGCCTTCTCCTACACAAAAAGGCCAAACACACTACATGTTAGGCTTTGATTGTTCAAAAAACTTGTAAAAGATTGGTCGAGTGTTTGATGATAAATCTAACAATATGCTCTTCATGATGAAATATTAACACTTTGTACCAACTCATAGAGAGCCATTCCCAAAGACCTTTCTTTTCGTTTACTTGAATTGCTTGTATTTGCATATGATAATATTCAGTGGCTTGCTTACCCTAGTGGTCGTCATCATCATCATCGAGTACTTTCTAAGATTGTTTTGTATAATATTTCCAATGAAGACTTTGGCTTGATTAATCCATCTAAACTTAGGTGGCCAAGTTGTTTGCTTGATCTAAATGAAAGTTTGGCTACTATTCATGATGATTGCTTGGGATATTAAAAGGATCTAAAAGGAGAGACCAATGGGTCAAAGAGCACAATATTGATCTAAATCCACCAAGCAATTGTTTTTTCTTCAATAAACTTACTGGCATTTTAGAGCTAGTGGAATTTGGTCCAGTGCTCCTATTGAGGTGCCCTAGAAAGTTATTTTGTTGTGCTCTAAATGGTTGGGTAAGGTACTTCATTATTCCAAAGCTCTGTTTTGGGACACAGGTCCTATGTCACAAGGGCAGCATATTATCAATTTCTGGATTTTAGGAAAATTAGTAAGCGTAGTGTTACAGTCACGAAGGGATTACACAAAGGTAATCCTACCAATTGACGTGATTTCATGTGATCCGTTAGATCTATTTTATAATAAAAATAACTTTATAATCTGACGAGTCATATCAATTTGTGAGATTATCTTTATGTGATTATTTTGTGACTAGAGTATTTCTCAATAATTCTAGTTTAGGATAGCGAAGATTTTGGTACACTTGGATTTAGTGCGCACACCCTGATTCTTTCATGTATTTTAGTTTAGTTGGATCATCATCATAAGTATCATATGCTTTTTAATTTATAACTTATTTCAGAAGATATTGTTAATCATTTATTAAGTATTTTATTTTATCTTCTCCTGACCAGCAAGCTCTCTCACTAATTTTTCTATCATGATCCTTTGCTATTCAGTTCATATCAATATCGAACATTGATGATTTATATATAATTAGTTGTTCATAAATTTGTAGACTCTGGTGCCAAATTAAATAGCTAGGCATGAAGAGTTATATGCAAAATGATTATCATTCGCTAATGCAGTTTGTTATGCTTTCGTTTCATGCATTTTCAATGTTTATTAAATTAACATAACACTCACAAAATAGGAAAAAAAGTTGTAGTAGAAGACTGGAGTACTTCATGCATGGATATATACAAATATCCTAGTTAATTATTAAAGTATTCAAAAATAATAAAAGCGTCTATGAAAAATATTTTTCCTCCCCTGAATAGGAATATAAAGTTTGAATATGATATACAATATTTATTATGAAAAAACCTATCACAATGTCTAAGACTCTTATAAGGTTATTCTCGCAATATTTTTATTGAAACCAAACTGCATGTGTCAAATTGAAACAACCAATCGGGGACGAATAGCCAGCTTGTACGCAATACAACTCGATTCCTCTTCGCCTTAGAATACCTTTAACCAATATAAAAACCCTAGCTACTTCTCTCCTTTGTATAAATCCAGAATAAGTTTTATGAAAACAAATAAGTTGCTTGCATGGCGTCTCATGATATCCCTTATGATCTTCTCTATGAAGTTTTTCACAACTACCCATTAAGTCACTTTTTCGATTCAGGTCCATCTCTTCTCTATGGCGCAACATCAAGGATGATCCATACCTCGATCATAACACCAAACCCAATATGTTGATCAAGAAGTTAAAGTTTTAGTTTTCCACTATCCCGACGTCACAATAGACGTAATTTTTAGTTCGAAAGGTAGATTATCAGAGGTTACTTTGCATAGTTCTTCAAATTTTGGAATTCAAAATGCCATCATCTATAGTGCGTCTGTGATGGGCAGCATTGCTTCACAAAAAGTAATAATGGTAACGAAGGCTTTGTGGTTTTGTTTAACCCGATTAGAAAATAAGTTGTATCTTTTCAGCCAATACCAACATCATATCCATCTCGACGGCCTGCTCATATACAGAAAGGCTAGACAAACTACGGATTAGACTTTGATTGTTCAAAAAATACATACAAGATTGTTCAAGTATTTGATGATAAATCTGACAATACTGCTCTTCATGGTGAAATATTAACACTTGGTACCATCTCATGGAAAACCATTCCCAAAGACGTGTGTTTTTAAGATTGCCTATGTTTGCACATGAGAATATTCAGTGGCATGCTTACCCTAGTAATCATCATCATCATCGTTGTTATCATTATCATCCTCACCATCATGATCATTATCATTGAGTACTCTCTAAGATTGTTTCATGTGATATTTCCAATGAAGATTTTGGCTCGATTAATCTGCTGAAATTTAGGTTGCAGAGTTGTTTGCTTGTTCTAAATGGAAAATTGGCCATTGTTCATATTAATTGTTAGGTGCTCGATTGTCATATCAATATTTAGCTATTGAAGGGATCTGAAAGGAAAGATCGATGGGTCAAAGAGCACAATATTCATCCAAATCCACCGAACAACTGCTTTTTCTTCAATAGACTTGCTGGCATTTTAGAGCTAATGGAATTTGGTTGAGTGCTCCTATTGAGGTGCCTTGGAAAGTTATTTTGTTGTGATCTAAATAGTTAGATAAGGTACTTCATTATTCTAAAGCTATATTTTGGAACAAGGCTCCTATGTCACAAGGGCAGCATATTATCCATTTCTGAGTTTCAGACAAATCAGTAGAAGTAGTGCTATAGCCACAAAGAGATTACATAAAAATAATCTTACCAATCAACATAATTTCATGTGATCTATCTAATCAGCTTTACAATTAAAGTAACTTTACAATCTAACAAATCACATCAGTTTGTAAAATTATCTTTTATAATTACTTTGTGTCTAGAGTATTTATCAAAAATTGTAGCGAAGATTTTGGTACAATTGGATGTTGTGCGCACAACCTGATTATTTCATGTATTTCAATTTAATTGGATCATCATCATACATATCATATGCTGTCTAATTTAGAACTTAATTCAGAAGATATTGTTAATCATTTATTGAGTACTTTATCTTATCTTCTCCTAGCTAGCAAGCTCTCTCACTAATACTTCTTTCGTGATCTTTTGCTATTCAATTCCTATCAATATCAAATGTTAATGATTTATATATAATTAGTCGTTCATAAATCTATAGACTGTGGTGCCAAATTAAGTAGCTAGGCATGCAGAGCTGCATGCAAAATGATCATCATTTGCTGATGCAGACTACTATGATTTCGTTTTTTGCATTTTCATTCTTTATTAAATTAACATAACACAAAATAGGAAAAAAGGTTGTAGTTAAGATTGGAGTACTTCATGCATGGATATATATATATATATATATATATCCTAGTTAACTAATAGAGTATTCAAAGTAATAAAAGCGTTTGTGAAAAACATTTTCCTCTCCTGAATAGGAAAATAAAGTTTGAATGTGACTATATTATATTTATTATGAAAAAATCGATCCCAACGTCTAGGACTCTTATAACCTTATTCCCGCAATTTTCATATTGGAACCAAACTGCATGTGTGAAATTGGAACAACCCATTGGTAGCAAATAGCCATCTTGTACACAACATGCAATACAACTCAAGTCCTTTTCACTTTAGAATACCATTACCGATATAAAACCCTAGCTACTTCTATCATTCATATAAATCCATACCACTTTATGAAAACAAACAAACTGCTAGCATGGCATCTCATGATTTCCTTAAAGATATTCCTAAAATCTTTTGATGACTACTCATGAAGTCACTTTTTTTATTCGGATGCATCTCTTCTCTAAGCATAGGTATACGATGTTTAGGCCTCAGAGTTGGCTTAAAATCGTATTGTATGCATAGATGAGGATGATGAAGCATTGGTTTGGATATAGTAATGACATGTGTATAGATTGGGATTGGGATGCGTGACTTAGTCGGTCTAAACCATGCATCGAAATAAGGTTAAGAAGAAGAGTAAGGCATAGGTCCTAATGTCTTAAACTCAAGTGAATCGTGAAGGTTCACTTTAGTGGATATGCACTCATGGTCGAATGTTGAGTTTGAAAGAGGCATTGTTCATAAGCGGATCCCCAAAAGTTTTAGCATAGTAAGTGAAGACATATAACATGGAAATAAAAGGAGAGTATTCTAAGTGAAGAGTAGATTCTTTCTAGTTTAATTGTTTATGTACTAGATAGAGATTAATGATAAATTATGTGTATGCATGTATGTTGGCTGCCATCTGACACGCACATGAATTGATTGCATGATATGAGAATAATATTGAGACCGGATAAGTATTATGTTCATACGTTTCTAGAGTTTTCCAAATGTACGAACGATGAAAATGTTTCACTTTTTGACGTTTTATGTAAATAAGTCATGTTTTACGAAAATATATCAAGTATAAGTTTTTAAGTATATGTACATACGAGCCTTTGTTGGTATTCCTTTTTTTATGTAACCCCAAGCATGTAATTGTATGCATATGATGAATGTTTATATATAGTAGTTATTGGATATAGCCTATTAAAAATAAAATTAAAACGTGAGATTTACGTGTTGCTTTTATTGATGCCATGAAAGTGTTTTAAAAATATCTCTATGAATTGATGCGAATTAATGTTTATGCAATGCCCCAATGATGATATTTAAGTTAATGCTTATGCTTTCTAAATGACATTTTTCCATAAATAAATTGATTAATGAATGAAATGACTGAATAAATGTATGTTATGATGTATGAAAATACGTAATAGCCATAATGATGAACGAACGAGCGAATAAATGCATGAGGGTACCAAAGAATAAGCAGATTGCAATGCCGGGTCGTAGTGCTAATAGTGCACCCTAGAAGTGAAAGTGTATGAGAGGTCTTTTTATTTTTTAAGTAAAATATTTTTTCGTTGTAAACTTCTTTTATTATAAAAATATATTTTATTTTATAATGTAGAGTTTTGAATCCTGAGCATGAACTAAAAAATTTTAAAACGAGCACAATTCCCATAATCCTTTTTCCAAAATCATTTTCTAAAAAAGCAGTAAATAACAATTCCATCATTGTCAAGAAGGGATTGTTACAATAGTTTAGACAATTTATTGTACCTTGAAGTGTTGTCTCGCATCTAGGAATTTCCCCATATTTTGTTATTTTATTATACAAGAGTATGATTTGCCGTGGAGAAATTGAGATCAACAATGATTGAAGATAACACGATTTAAGATAAAAGAATAACATTTCTCAAAAGCAAATAAGTGTAATCTTGAACATTAAGAGTACTGGTAATGATTCCTGTTAAAAAAATTTTAATTTGAAGGGTTATTATTCACAAATAAAAATAATATTAATTTTATTTTCTTTTTCTACTTTCTTCTCCTTATTTTTAATCAAATATAACCAAACGTTTTTTATATGTATATAATGTATACTTTTTAAAGAAAAATTTTATCAAAAATTATTGCTAATGCTCTAAGCATTTGGAGGATTACTATTTACAAGTAAAAAAAAATTATTTTTATTCCCTATTTCTCACTTTTTTTCTCCCCACTTTTAATTAAATATGGTGTGCAATTTATGCTTTTTGAAAAAAAAATTAACAAAAACCATTGCTAGTATCCTAAGCATCACTAGATCATTTTTGACGTGCGACCTTTTTGATTAAAAAAATGTTAATTTATTCATTTAGTTTGATACTTCATTTTGACATTTCATATATTTTAATCTTTTAAATTATTTAATAATTAAATAAATTATTATTAATATATTAATAATTTTTTCAAATTTTTAAAAAATAAATTTAAAAAAAAAAAAAAAACTTTGACCTAGCGATGACCGAGTGGTATGGTGCAGGAGGCATGGTAGCACCACGCCATTTTGTTTAACCTCGATCCAAAATACCATAGAGCTGAAATCTGAACATTTGAATCAGTTTCTGTAACATAGCAGGTACAAGACATCTGAAAGACTGAAATAAAGGTCCGTCTTTCACCGAATCTATTATCTCTCGGGGACAGAGTCAAACCACCACAAAGCAATAAAAAACCATTTACAACATAAAAAAATTTCCTTAATAAAATTTCCTTACCATAAGAAGATAAAACATTTGTGTGTGACAAGGGACACAACACATTCACTAAAAAATAAAGTAACAGGAATAAATCTGCAGAGAGGCAGGCCGATAACAAAACTGTAGTGATTATATATGATCACCAACTCTAATATGTTAGGACTTAAATCATTGGATTTGGGTACTCTTGTATGACTCAGTTGCGCTAACTATCTATACACAAAAAAAATGAGGTCTCGTGTCAGCAAGGACAAAATTTACCACCACATAATATCTCAATTCTCAACGGACACCACTAAGCTATAATTCTTCCAACACCGTATCTTCGATGAACTTCGTTCTCTTTCTTATCTTCCCGTGTTGGAAAAAGGTGAGATTTTTGAATTTGATGGGAACAATTAATGCAGAAAATGGGAAACTTCATCGGCAATTAAAAGCTTCCTGGGACTTGTGATAGAAGCGTCTTCAAAGTCTCATAGGTCATAAAGACAATGCCTACCCCAGGAACAACCTTGTAGTATTCTGGCAGAATCCCTCTATACAAGCCTCGGAATCCTTCATTCCGGATTATGTGCCCGAATGTCCCAAACAAGCCAGTATTATAGACACGGGCTCGTCCACCTGTCCCTTCCAACTGCATCCTTCGCCTCACAAGATCCAAAGGGAATGTCGCTGGAAACAAATCAGGAGTAAAAAATAATCACGCAGAGACATTGAAGGTACCAGATAGTTAATGTCTGGTACAACTTAGCCATCTTATTACAACTTTAGAATAGTAATTTACAATATTATGTCCATAATTTCCTCAGTCCACGCCAGTTATATCAACACAGGAAGAAAATAGAACAGTATTTCCAAACAAATCTCTACAAAGCAGAAGTTTCAGTTCCTCTTCACTCATTTATCACTTTGTCAAAAGAGCCAAAGCCTAATGAGTACACCACATAAGACATGGGGCAGTCATTTAAATGGTTTGCCTCTAAAGCCTACAGCACAAGTTACATAATTGTCATGCATGCATGCATGAATCGCAAAATTGTACTTTTCATGCACAAAACTACCAGCCATTTTCTATTTTGCATCTTAAACAACAGATTTCAATTTGCACCCTAAACTACCAATAGGTTTCACTACACATCCATTCATCCATTCATACAACCACGTAGAAATGTATGTATTTGCCAAGTGGCCAATTTTCTTTTTCCATTTTAACATTCATATGCTTAACTGAGGGAGAATATTGAAAATTTTAAGTAGTTTCAGGTGAAATTTGAAACTTTTTGTAGTTTTAGGGTACAAACTGAAGATAGGTGAGAGATTGTGGATGATAAGTGTAATTACCCACATCACACAGACTTCAACCCCATGCACATATATTGTCATTACAAATGCATATTAGCTTAAGTTAAAGAGGCATTTCCATTCAACCATCACATAATATAAATATTTCACTTACATTGTAATTGATATATTTATTATATATATATATATATTCATATATATATATATGCTTATAGAGAAGAAATTCTTTGAATACAGGTTTTCCAATTAGAAGACGTTTCACGTTTAAAGATCAATGACTGACCAAACATAAATAAGGCCCAGTTTGGATATATAAATAGTTTCATCTCATCTTATCATTACAACTTTTCCAAGTTCTCATACAAAATATAATAAACCATACAACTTTTTTGAATTCTAAAATAATAATAACAATAATATTCTAACAATATTTTATTTAACTTTTAGCTTTCATCTAAAATCATCTCATCTCATCTCACTATTTAAACGGGGGACTAAATATTCATCTTTTAAATTTTGCCTAATATTTGGACATCCCACATACAAGTTACAAACCAGTATTTGCTCCACTAATTATCAATGAAGGCAACAGAATTCAAATAAGCTAAAAAATAACTCAACTGCTCTACTTCCCAACACCATTTCCATGAAATCTTTTTTTTTTTTCTTTTCTTTTTCCAGCAACAGGGGAATCACCCATGACAAAGCCCTTAGGACTCACCCATGGAACCTAAACCCCCAGGGAGATTAGCACAGCAACCCACCGCCAGGGCCTCCCACTTAAATCACAGTTTGATCCCAGGGGAAATCGAACCTACGACATGGGGCACATACACACAAGTTTGCCCTTACCACTTGGGCTACTCGCGGGTAGGTTCTCTGAAATCTGTATATATGAGCATTAAAACTAGAGTAAATACCAGTAACTACAGGTTCAAGTCACACAATCAGAGTTGGTAGGCTATCTAGATACATTGCTTCAAAAGCCCAGGTAACCAATGCATCAAATAATGGTAAATGGAGTGATGATCTAAGAAAACTCACCAGTTGATGAAGCAATGCCTGAAAGACTGCCACAAGCAAGACTGACCACGACAGTGGAATCATTGGGCCTGATGCAAAAACAAAATATAGAGATACTATTACAACCAAGATGCATGAAACAATAAGCGGCAAAGCTAGGAGTATTCACCTTTGAGACTGCCAAAAAGATCTCAAGGTCTCATAAACGGAAAAGCTTATAGCTATACTTGGTCCAACACCCTGCATCATACAAAGCATCCAAGGGGCAAGTTAAGTCACCACAATGAAACCATAAGAAAGGAATAGAAGAAGGATAGATGAATACCAAAAGTGTTGCTCCTAGTCCTTTATACAAGCCCATAAAACCTTCATCTCTGCAAATGGTATGAAATGCATGCCAGATACCTCTGTAGTAAGTTGCATTTGTCTGCAAAGTTTAAGAACAAATGAATTTAGGCAACTGTCCAAATCAAAATGCATAAGGAATGTTTTTTCCCTAGTCCATTCAAAGTTAGTTTCACTACTCTTTCCCAGAATAAAAAACTGAAATAGTAAAATAAAACTAACACACACAGATAGACTGAGAAAAAACGCCCACGTATGCCAACATTACCTGTACTGCAAGTCGTGTCCTCACAAGATCAAGAGGATATGTTGAAGAGGCAGCTGTTATCCCCGCCAATCCGCCTCCTACAAAGTGCACACCAAGGTCTGCACTTGTACCTCTATGATTTTCCCCAATAACTGAACGCAACAACTGCAGAACAGACAGGATATATCGAATTATATTATGCAATGTACAGAGATAATGTACTGTTCTACTTTAGCAACCAATCAGAATATTTCGGAAAGTAACAACTTCATTAATGATCAAATAAGAGAGAAAGGCATTATTGAGATAAACAGAGAGTACACAGCAAATACATCTTGTAGCATTCATAAGCATAGAAATTGTCGGCACTCACATTCTTGTAGCGTTCATAAGCATAGAAATTGACTGAAGAATAAGGAAGACGATGAGCAATTGTAACCAGATTGCCTTTCCAAAAGGCTCGGAACCCTTCTTCATTGATTATTCGAGAAGCCTCATGCCATATGCTAGCCTTACTCAGTGCTGCAACATCGGAGCACATGCCTTGCACCTAAAAGGAAAGATACGGAAAAGTCAACAACTAAGCAGTTGAGGAAACAAATGCCTTGTAAAGAAACACTATTGTTGCAGAACGGTTCAGGTTTTGGCATCTGAAGTTCTATTAAACGAAGTCGTTCTATTAAATCCTCTTGAAGTACTTCTAAAAAGGAACCCTGTTGAAGTGAATTAGAATTCGGGTAAAGAGGAATTTGTCAAACCAAAAGGATTACATTTTAAGCATTTAAAAGACGAGCATTTGTCAATCCAAGAGAATTATATTTGTTTACTTCTCAACAATTTTATTCTTTCTCGATCCCCTTTCTTCTCTTAGAGCATCTTCATTGGTCTCATCAAAAGACTCATCAAAAGACTCATCAAATATAAATTTGATGATTTATGTTAAAATCAATCCCACATTGATCTCATCAAAGTGTATTTGTTAAACTTTGAGCTACAGTAAAACTTGACAAACCCTTCAAATACGAAAGGTCACTATTCACCCTTCAAATGATTTGTTTAATATATTTTATTTCTCTCAGATCTTTTCCTCTTTTTTTTTCCATGGAATGAATGTGTTTATTATATTTTTTTTATTTCTAGTTTTATTAAAAATTGTTGATAATATTAATTTAAGTATCAAATTAAATTATTAATATACATATAGTTAGTATAATTATAAAATGTTGGAGAAAATTTTAAAATAATGTGTTTAAATATTATTATATTATTATTTTAATAAGTCTAATGATGAATTTAATATGAAGTTATGGTGAGTATGATATGTACATCTCATCAAATTTTAATGATTTTTTTAATGAGACCAATGAGGATGCTATTAGTATGTATGTTTTATCCTTCTATGAAACTAATCCTTTTCTAAACCTTCTGGCCTTATTTCACAGAAAAAACAACCAAAAAAAAAATGCTCATAATCTTTTTATTCTTTTTTGCAAGTAAAAAATCGAAACTTTGAAACTCTCCCAACCAAACCCCCCAGCCATAAATCATAAGTTGCACTTGCCAAATCACAGTAAGGCTTAAAAGTGACCAACCGCAAAGAAGCACAAAAAAAAAACATCTTTTCGCATGACAGGGTATAAATCACAAGCAGGGAGTACTTATGAAAAAAAAAATCAAAAGCAGGGAATACTTTTTTAAAAAAAAAAATACAAGCAAGGAGTAAAAAAATTGACCTGAAAGAGGATGGTGAGGCGAGACAGAGGGGCCGTGCAGGATTTACTGAAAGCACCCGCGATACCACCAGCTAGAAGCTGTTGCACCGTGCCAATCTGCGATTGATGATTTGGTGCATGTTTTTCGCGACTGTGCTGTTGCTGCTGCTGCTGCTGCAGAAATTTCCTGTCGACAACACTCCCGTGGGCAGAGCTAAGAGCCCTCTGCCCTCCTTCGACAACCACACCCACTCGTGCTTCCATATTCATGGACTCTCTGCCCCTCTAAATTCTGTCTGTCTGTCTGTCTCTGGCACCGTCTCTCTGCCTCTCTCAAGTATTCGGCGTGCAGAGGTCGGTGAGGTTGATTTCAAATGGGAGTCTAAAATGGGCGAAGAGTCTCAGAAACCCAAGAATACGAAAATAGTTAGAATCATCGGGTCAAGGAAATTTGTGGAACAGTAGGAAAGGGAGAAAGAAACCCTACAGGCAGAAAGAATATACTGTGGAACAATGGCACATAAACACTGTTGTAATTTTATTTATATTTTTTATAATTTACTTTTCGATAATTTACGAGATTACCAACGGCACATGAAGATTACAAATCGTATCTTTACCTTGATGCTGCCTTATCATTATAGTTTTTATTTTTTTAAATATTTTATTTAGAATTTGATGAGTAATGTCAGATAAAAAAAATCTAAGTGTAATATATAATATAATATTTTATAGATAGATTTATGCATAATAAATACTATATCTATATCTATAATATTCTTTTTTTATTATTTATTTATTTATTGTTATTTTTATCTATTTTTTAATACTATTTATTACTTTTTACTATTATTTAACATTTTATTATTAATTTTTTATTTACTTTTTACTATTATTTATAAGATTTTTTTAATACTCTTTATTATTCAAACGTAACCTAAATTAAATCTTAATGTTAAGGTGAAACTTTAAAATTGTTTTGACTGGTGCCGTAAAAGAAATCCAACTTCAACCTAAATATATTTCAAAAAAAAACACTTCATCCTAAATATATTTTCAGTTTCACATAAATATATTCTATTAATCAAGAAAATTAAAGGTGGTGGTCATTAGACCATCGGTAGTGTAAGGTTATCTATACAGACCGAAACACTCCACCAGATCGATGGTTTCGATTAGTCGAAACGTGATAAATATTCTTAGAGTAATAGGATTGATCTCATTACAATAAATAATTAAATTTATATTTTTTATATATTTTTTAAAAAATATAGTCATATTTGATCAAAAATTAGAAGAAAAATTATAAAAAAATGTCGAATTTAAAAGAATTTTTTATAAGTCTGTTTATTTTTGAAGATAAAAAAAAGTACTTTTTGAACTTTTTTTACATTTTTTTTTTATTTTTAATTAAATATGACTAAATTTTTTTAAAAAGTGTATAAAAAATACAAATTTGATAATTTATTTAATAAAACCAACGCTAATGCTCTTGCTAGTTAGTCTTGGTGTCAAAATTTTAAAATTTCTGGTCCAATCTCGAAATAGGATTTTTTCACTCGAGATCACATCAAACTAAATATATATAATAACTTTTTATATAAGATTTTAAATTTTTACATAATAATTGCATAATTTAATTATTTAATTTTTATTTAATTTAAGATTATTGATCATATAAAATATTAAATATATTCACAAATATTACACAAAATCAACTGATTTGGATTTAGTTGCCAATCTCCACACTTGTCGACCAAGGTGAGTTGATTTTCTTTTTTAACCAATTACAATTAAAAATTTATATGGCCTTATTCTGACCACAAGCAAAGGTTTAAACTTTTCTTGGATATTGTGATTTATTTTTATTTTAAGACTCAAAATCTGAGAAAGGGGAATCAGGATTTGGTGGATTTGAAGGAAAACCACGAGGTAAGCACTGATATGTTTACTATAATAAAGTAGTTAAAGGTAAGTCTAAGCACGATTTAGTGGATTAAACATAAGATATGGATTAAACATACGATATGAAGATTTGGAGATTGTATTATAAGATATTATAATTTATAAATTTGGGGTTACTGACTGCAAATGGCCAGTGACAACTGACTAGCAATAATGTTGAGATTTTCCCTATGTTTATAGTCTTAAGATCTCAAAAGTAAGTATATGGAAATAATGTTTCGAGTCCTTAATTTAGCCGTAGCATTAGCCTACAGTAGTAATTCTTCATAAATAATG
This sequence comes from Platycarya longipes, assembly GCA_036559045.1. Lineage (NCBI taxonomy): Eukaryota > Viridiplantae > Streptophyta > Magnoliopsida > Fagales > Juglandaceae > Platycarya > Platycarya longipes. The sequence goes on from CM071797.1 coordinate 41,047,631, forward strand.
ACCTTTGTTTACTGTACAAATTTGCTTTGAGTTTTAGTTCTATTTGGATACAAAGTTGAGTTCAATTTATCTTATCTTATCTTATTATTATAATTTTTTCAAATTCTTACACATAATATAATAAATAATTCAAATTTTTTAAATCTCAAGATAATATTAATATTAAAAAATATTTTTTTAATAATATTTTTTTTAAAACTTTTGAATTAATATCAACTCATCTTATCTCAACTTGCATACTTTAGTCTCTTCATACAAAGTAAGTTAATTAAACCTATCTGTTATGATTAAGATGGCCAAGTGGATGCAAGAAAATTAACAAAATCTACTAATGCATCTTTTGATTAGTAGAATTTTCTTTTATGCAGATATAGTTTATTTTTATAAATAAAATGAGATAAAAGTTAAAAATTGAATAAAAGATTATTATAATATATATTTTTTAATATTAGTTTTATTTTAAGATTTGAAATTTTTATTTAAAAATTTGAAAATATTAAATTGTTTATTTTATTTTAAGATTTTTGAATAACATCCAAATTACATTAAGTTAGAAGCCCAAGAAAGGAGGGACTAAATATATATTTGGAAGTGCAGAAGGAAATATTATTTTTAGCTTAAAATTTATAAGTTAAGACTTAATGTAATAAACTCTATTATTAAAAAGTTATTTACTGTTTAGTATCCATATATTTTAAATATTTTTAAAATTAGTTATGATAATTTTTTATTATATATAATTATTTACATGATCTTTTTGATAAAAATTTTAATTTAATACTTTTAAAAAAAGTTGATTTTGACATTTTTTAATTGACTAAAACACTTTATAAACATAAAATCTGGATCCAAGTCTTCTACATTAATTTGGATTTGCATCAATCACTCTCCCTTTAAAACAGGGTTATAAATAAATTTTCAAAAAACTCTTAGCAATTATTACTCAGTGGGTATCCTTTACCTATATAAAAATTGAAGTATTTTCATCATGGAAGAATGAGTCACGTTAATCATCTTCATAGATTTTATTATTATTCATTTTCTTATGTCATAAAGAGAATGTCTATTTTCAAATCGCTTGCGAAGGATATACCTTTATATGGTTGATTTGACATGACTTAATTTATAAGAAAAAATTTTAAATTATATAAAATAATCTTGTCATATAAACAACATGAGGGAATATTACGCGTCGGCTTGTAAATAGAAAATTTGAGAAATATTACATAGAAACTTTAGCCCACACACTTCCATTTAATTAATATATAATTTGTTATTTTTATTATTTTATGTAAATACATGCATATTTAAATATTAAGATAAAAGAAAATTGACAAATTACATGTGAATTAGATGGAAGTGTGTAGGTATTGTAAGACTTTCAACTAGAATTACCCCTAACCAAAAAAACCTTTCATTTCTCAACTTTTTCTCTCCTCGTGCTCGGAAAAACCTTTTTTCTCATGTGATATAAACTCTCTGATTCTCAATTTTTCCTCAAAAAAAATATTTAATTTCTTCTCCTTTTTTAAATAATTGACAAACAAATTAATTCTTCAGTTTCCACATTAGTTACTCAATTAGGTTTTGTTTGAATTCAGATATGAAATAAGATAAGATGAATTTAGATAAAAGATGAAAAAATAAATAAAATATTATTTTTTTAAAAGTATTATTATTGTGAAATTTAAAAATATTGTATTTTTATTATATATTATGTGTGAATTTGAAAAGTTATAATGATAAGATGAAATGGGTTAAAATAAAAATTAAATAAATTATTATATTTTAATATTATTTTGGTATTTGAAATTATTAATTATATTTTATTTAAAAATTTTATAAAAAAATTATAATAATTAAATAAAATAAGATAAAATAACTTATAATTTGATAAGATGATATGAAATCATTTTTATATCTAAATCGGACCTTAATTATTCCGGCCCGCCCATCTCTTTGGTTTAAACCTATATATATTTTTAAAGCGGCCTGGGCCATAATTCTCTCTCAAGCGGGTTGGCTTCGATCATCCATGGTTTAGATCTACCCTCCCGTTTATCCAATGTTCACCTCATTCTTTTCAGATTTTCGTTGGGTGGGATTTATAGTCTTCTTCTTTTTCCTTTTTTTTTTTTTTTTTTTTTTTTGGGTATCTTGCTATGCAGATGGACTATCAATCACTTCACTGGAATCTGGATATCTTATCATATGATAATGTTGTTTTTTTTTTTTTTTTAAGAAAATAGTCAACTTTCATTCAACTAAAAAAATAAAATTTACAATATGGCTCATAAAATTGAAAAAACTCATATTACATGTCAACTAAATTCTAATAAATGCCTAAACTTCTAAATCTCTCAAATAAAATTAGAGAGAACAATTATTGCCTTTATTAGAGGCATTTACTAAGATTTTACTTTCAAAAGAGGAGAAAATTACAATTCTATAAACTAAAATCTGAGAGACTATTTCTCAAAAATATATTTTTTCTATACAAATAATATATACAAAACCAACTAAAAACTACACTACAAAACACAAAAATAGCTTAAAAACACTCAATTGGTAGTAGCGCATGAACCGCAAGCGCCACGCTTTGAGTTGAAATTCGCAGGTCTCAACAACACAAAGACGATAGTTCCATCCGCAACCTCTCACAGCAAAAGAAAACTCACTAGAAAGTTAGGTGCGTTAAGTAATCCCGCACGTATTGAACACGCGTCGCTCCATTCATCAAAAAATTTCGGTCAACTGCTAGATCAGCGAGTGGAGAGAATGGAGGAGAAACACGTGGTGGCCTTATACCGATGAAGCTACCTCCACCTGTAACCCACTGAAACAAAAACCATCATCCGAAAACCACCTTCAAAAAGCACAACAAACGATGGCCGAAAAACAAGAAAGAAGAAGAAAAGAAAAAGAATAAAGGAAATAGAGGAAATAAAGGAGAATGAAGGAGCGCCCCCCCCCCCTCCCCACTCTCTCTTCCCAAGCGGGAGCAATGGTCTACAAGGGTTTCGCAAAGGGAAGTGTTTTTCGCTAGAGTATCTTTCTCTTCCCTTTTTGATCTCCACCTTGGCTCTATCCTCCCCCAGAGCAATGGTCAACAAGGATTTCACAAAGGGAAGTGTTTTTTCGCTAAAGTATCTCTCTCTTCCCTTTTCAATCTCCTCTTTGTTGGTTTTATCATATGATGTAGCCATGAGACAGCATATATTAGAAGCACATGTGCAGCAATGTCATGAATTGACGCCAGACAGAATAGCGATTATTCTGCAGGCTAGTTTCACCAGATGAATTCACAGGGAAGAACACAAGAAATTCGTCCAAAATACAGAGAATACGTCTCTGAGAAAAAAACTGAATATTATCAAATGAAAGAATGTCGAAAATCAGTCCACAAGCCGGACTATATAGCTAAAATTCGTCTGTAACCGAATTTTACCAAAAATGGCAAAATCTCGAAAATAACGTAAAATTCAAATTCAAATTAAAATAAGCAATCTGCGAAAAATCTGGAACAAATCGGATTTAAAATGACTTCCTAACAAACATACGAAATATTACCAAAAATAATAAAAAATAACTAAAAATGACAATTCGGAAGGGAAAACAGCGGAATTTGAGGTCGAAAAAAGGTACATGGAGCCATGCTCCATGTGGATAGCGTGCGCGTCGAAAAGAGCTTTCCGAATTGGGGTCTTATACGCGATTCTGACACCCGTAGCCAAAGTTATGGCCAAAAGACTGAAACGCACCTAAAACTCCCCCAATTAGAAAGAGATCACGATTACTTCCGGCATTTATGCTGATCTGCCAATTCATGGTACCTCAGTGCCATCAACGTGCAATCAGACAGCTCAGTATCATCTGTCTCGGATCCCCCTACATCAGTCGCCCTGGGTTGGAAATAAGGGCTTAGGTGCTTCACATTAAAGACATCAGAAGTCTTTAAATGACTAGGAATGCGCAACCTATAAGCATTATCATTGATCTTCTGCAAGACCTGACATGGTCCAATCTTCCGGTCCTTAAGCTTACTATACTCGCCAACAGGAAAACGATCACGAGTTAATACAGCCCAAACAAAATCACCAACATCAAAAAGTACCTGGCGACGATGACTGTCAACCCGAGTCTTGTACTTGGTATTGCTCTCATGAATAGCCTATTTCACCTGCTCATGGATGCCCCGAAGATGCTCTGCCATCTCATCTGCTTTAGTACTGAAACGTCCTATACGTGGAATAGGGGCTAAGTCCAGTACCCCAGATGGGTTTTGACCATAGACAATCTCAAATGGGCTTAAGCCTGTGGTTCTATTTTTCGATCTGTTATAGGCAAATTCCGCTTGAGGTAAAGCCAAATCCCACTGCTTCGGCTTAGTTCCTGCCAAACACCTCAAAAGGTTGCCCAAACTCCGGTTCACCACCTCGGTCTGACCATCCGTCTGAGGGTGATAGGCGCTGCTAAAATTCAACTGTGTCCCCAATTTTCCCCATAAACTCTTCCAAAAATGACTGATGAACTTGGAATCACGATCGGAAGTGATAGTTCGAAGAACACCATGTAAGCGCATTATCTCCTTGAAATAAAGATGGGCAATTCGAGTAGCATCCATAGTTTTCCTACAAGCTACAAAATGGGCCATCTTGGAAAATCTGTCAACCACAACAAGGATAGAATCTGAGGCCCGTTGGGTGCGGGGTAAGCCCAACACAAAATCCATGCTAACATCTAACCTAGGCGCTTCAGGAACAGGTAAGGGAGTGTACAGGCCCGCATTGGTGAGAACTCCCTTAGACCGCTGGCACACATAACAACGGTCCACATAATGAGCCACATCACTGGTCAGCTTAGGCCAATAAAAGTCAGAAGAGATAAGCGCCAGTGTCTTGTCTCGGCCAAAGTGTCCCTCATTATGAAGTTCACTTATAATTTGCTGTCTCAATGAACAATCTGGAATGCACAACTGTAATCCACGAAACAGATAACCATTATGCAAAATAAAATCATGACGGCGACCATCAGTTACCTCCTGAAATATTCTTCCAAAGGAAGGATCAGCTGCATACAAATCTGTGAAAGCCTCAAAGCCTGCAACTCTGGTACTCATGGTAGTGAGAAGTAAAGTACGACGGCTTAGGGCATCTGCGATGCGGTTAAGGCTCCCGGCTTGGTGCCTCAACGTAAATGTAAACTCTTGCAAATACGCCACCCACTTGGCATGTCGTCTACTCAGCTTGTGTTGGCCATTGATATACTTCAGGGTCTCGTGATCAGTGAACAGGATGAACTCCCTCTGTACTAAGTAGTGACGCCAATGCTTCAAAGACTGAACTATGGCATAAAACTCAAGGTCATAGGTGGAATAATTTTTCTTTGAGCCCGATAGCTTTTCACTGAAAAAAGAAACTGGACGCCCTGACTGACTCAGAACACCACCAATACCAACACCAGATGCATCACAATTTACCTCGAACACTTTGTCAAAATCAGGAAGTGCCAAAACTGGTGCCTCGATCATCTTCTGCTTGACCAGTTGAAAACTAGTCTCTGCCTCCTCAGACCACTTGAAATCACGTCCTTTGAGGCACTCTGTGATAGGAGTAATCAGAGTGCTGAAATTTCTAATGAACCGTCTGTAGAAGGATGCCAATCCATGGAAACTTCTGACCTCATGCAAGGTCCTTGGTTTGGACCACTCTAAGATTGCGTCTATCTTTGATTGATCTGCATGAACACCATCAGTAGACACCACAAAACCAAGAAAAGTTACAGAATTAGTGAAAAAAGAACACTTCTTCTGATTGACAAATAGGCACTCCGTTTTCAGCATCTCAAAAACAGCACGGAGGTGATCAAAGTGTGAGGCCCATGTCGGACTATAAATGAGGATATCGTCGAAGTAAACCAGAACGAATCTCCCCATAAAAGGCCGCAATATCTGATGCATAAATCTCATAAATGTGCTGGGTGCATTGGACAGTCCAAAAGGCATGACCATCCACTCATATAACCCGTGTTGCGTCTTAAACGCCGTCTTCCACTCATCTCCAGGCCTTATTCTGATCTGGTGGTATCCGCTTTTAAGGTCAATTTTTGAGAAGACCTTAGAACCGGATAGCTGATCCAACATATCATCCAGGCGAGGAATTGGAAACCTGTACTTCACAGTAATTTTGTTGACTGGTCGACTGTCAACACACATACGCCAGGAACCATCTTTCTTTGGCACGAGCAGGGCAGGGACTGCACATGGGCTCATACTCTCACGAATATAACCCCTCTCCAATAACTCTACCACCTGTCGCTGTAACTCTTCAGCCTCTTTGGGATTGAGGCGGTATGCTGGTCGATTTGGCAAACTCGACCCTGGAACAAAGTCGATTTGATGCTGGATATCTCTCATAGGCGGTAGCCCAGGAGGGAGATCCTTTGGCATCAAGTCAGCGAACTCTGCCAACAATTGCTGCACCTCTATTGGAAAATCAGAGTCTACAGCTATTGCATTGTTCTCGCAAGGTAGTAGAGCATAGACCACGTCCCCATGCTCAATCTCATCTAAAAACCTGGACATAGAAAGCAGGTTAGTATTATTGGCTACCGGGGTCGGAGTGGGTCCTTCCCGCCGGGGCGCCAACACAATCTTTTTTCCCTTGATGTTAAGGGAGTAAGTATTTTTCCGTCCATCATGGATGACACTGCGATCATACTGCCAAGGTCGACCCAACAATACATGACACGCATCCATAGATACAACATCACACCAGGCATTATCAAAATATTTTCTGCCAATTGAAAAAGACACAAGGCATCGCCTATCTACTGTTACCTCACTGCCTTTATTCAGCCGTGACAACTTGTATGGCTTAGGATGACGGTCTGTCTTCAACTGCAACTTCTGGACAGCTTCCTCGGATACTACATTCTCGCAACTGCCGCTGTCAATTATCATTTTGTAGACTTTATCTGCAACTGTGCAGGTTGTGTGGAAAATATTGGTTCTCAACCAATCATTCCCTGAATCGCCCTTGGGAGTCAGTAGACTCTTGCGAACGACCAGAGTCTCATGGCCATCTCCATGCAACACATCGTCGACCTCATCATCGTCATACACGGGCTCGCCAATCTCCTCAGGCTCGTCTACAACGTCCTCCTCAATCAACAAATTTTTGCCTTTTTGATTAGCAGGCTTCCTACAATCAGTCGCTTTGTGCCTCTGTTCCCCACAACGAAAACATCTAGTAGTAGGGTTAGAATTACTCTGTGGTGGCTGTTGGACAGGACGGGAATCTTGAGGGCGAACTGGCCGACTGTTTTGATCGTTCCTGATCACTGGCCTCTTGTTTTGCTGTTTTTCTACAGCAAGTGCGCGCTGGTATGCCTCCGAAACAGTCCACAACGAGTGAAGGTTGAGGACGTCTTGCAAGGGTTGGCACAAACCCCCCAAATATCGCGCCACCAACTGCTCCTCCGTCTCAAATAAATCGTTCCGTGCGACCAATTGGTAAAATTCTTCTGTGTAATCATCGACTGATCTCGCGCCCTGCCTCAACGCGTGAAGTCGCTGAAACAAGGTTTGAGTGTAGCCGAAGGGAAGGAAGTGACCCTTCATCTTCTTCTTCATCTTCTCCCAATCAGTGATCTTGGCCTTGCCCTATCTGTCTCGTGAGCGTCGCAACTGCTCCCACCACGCAGATGCTCTGCCTTTGAGTTTGATGGCGACCAGTTTCACTTTCACACGATTAGGGACTTCCTTGTAGTCAAAGATATGCTCCACTTCGTTCATCCAATCAATGAATCCCTCGGCCTGTAACGTACCAGAAAACTCGGGCAGATCGACCAGAAAACTGAGGTCTACATGACGCTCCTCCCAACCACGGTGCTCCCTGAATAGAGCACGATTGTGATATGGGTTTTCGAAAGTAGACTCAGAATCATGATCGGAGGTCTCATGATCCTCGAGATCGCGCGCCGCCAGACGCTGGGTTAACTCTGCGACTTGCCTCTGCAAATCCTCAATCATCGCATCCTGAACGCTACGATCACGGTACTGGACTTCCTCCTTCGGACCCTGCCCACGACGACCGCGACCACGACCACCAGCCATTGAAACTGATGAAATTTCACCCCAGGAAGATGTTGAAACTCTGATACCAACTGACGCCAGACAGAATAGCGATTATTCTGCAGGCTAGTTTCACCAGATGAATTCACAGGGAAGAACACAAGAAATTCGCCCAAAATACAGAGAATACGTCTCTGAGAAAAAACTGAATATTATCAAATGAAAGAATATCGAAAATCAGTCCACAAGCCGGACTATATAGCTAAAATTTGTCTGTAACCGAATTTTATCAAAAATGGCAAAATCTCGAAAATAACGTAAAATTCAAATTCAAATTAAAATAAGCAATCTGCGAAAAATCCGGAACAAATCGGATTTAAAATGACTTCCTAACAAACATACGAAATATTACCAAAAATAATAAAAAATAACTAAAAATGACAATTCGGAAGGGAAAACAGTGGAATTTGAGGTCGAAAAAAAGGCACATAGCTCCATGTGGACAGCGTGCGCGTCGAAAAGAGCTTTCCAAATTGGGGTCTTATACGCGATTCTGACACCCGTAGCCAAAGTTATGGCCAAAAAACTAAAACGCACCTAAAACTCCCCCAATTAGAAAGAGATCACGATTACTTCCGGCATTTATGCTGATCTGCCAATTCATGGTACCTCAGTGCCATCAACGTGCAATCAGACAGCTCAGCATCATCTGTCTCGGATCCCCCTGCATCATGAATTAAGCAGCAGCCAGGAGCCATTATCTTTGCAAATTGAACCACCGCAACTTAAAAAGCACAGGAGTTGATTGAAGGAGACTGATCCCTAAAAACAGCCACCATCTAATTTGCAGTACAAGATTGGTACTGAATCCATCCCATCATTTTGGATATAAATCATTCATCTTCCTGATTTTAACAAGCTAGATAGAGAAGGTTCAAAATATAGTGCATATATCACCACAAAAGTACCAAATTGAACTGCTCACAAGGTAGCGCAAATGGATTAACTACCAAAAACTTAATGCCAATTTGGTACCGCAACCCTCAACAAACTTCTACCCTACCTTCTTTCTTTTCATGGTAATGGTGATCCATCTTCATATTTGTTATATAATAATCAACATGATTAGAAAAAATGCAAAAAAAAAAAAAATATATATATATATATATATATATATATATACTTGAAGTCCCCGAGTGGAGATTGCGTGTGCAGATCTTATGATGTGTTTCATTAAATGAGAAAAGGTACTATTTTAAAAGGAATATTATTATCATTTTGATCTTAAAGACAATTATTTAATCTTGTGTGAGCAGCCCCCATTCAAAGACGGTACATAAACTAATTAGAAAAAAAAGTCATCCATTGATAAGGATGCAACATGTCCTGGTTTACCTAGAGTACTATAGCATTTTACTTTCTACTTCTTTGTATCCTTGAAAGGTGACAATTAAGATATATGATAAGATACCCATTAGCCTAAGTGATGGACTAAAATCATTACAAATATGCTTTTTCTAATGGGTAAAAGCAATCCATGCAAAAGCAAAAGATTAGAGGGTCCTATAATCTATTGATCCTTTGCTTGATTTGTTCTAAAGCAAAGTTAGTTCTTTTTTAATTATTTCTAACAAAAAAAATGCTTGATAAAAGTATTTACACGATGTCGAAAATGGTACTCATAATTTGGAGGTGAATTTGAGAATGTGATGATTGTTTGAAGGTGGCTTTTTATATATAAAATTTCCAATATTTCTTAAAAAAAACTTTCCAGATTTATTGTTTTATGATTTTGGCTGACCAGTCTTTTCCAAACTGATAAATGGCAGCTTTGTTGATAGAACGACATTGTCCGCAACAGGCCATGGCATGGCAGCAGTGGACAAGAAACTACAGTGGACCATCCCTGGCCATTTTTAGACCAAAATTATTTATAATACATGGTCTTGTCTCAGCGATACAGATTCTGATATAAAGGCAAGGGCTCCAACACGGAACTTTATATCTGAAAGTAGTTTAGATCTATATTATATGCTAATTGATCGTGTTTTGCTACTGATCGATTCTCATACTGTTTGTAAACATCGGCTGCATCATCATTGATCATATGTTTGACTGAACTAGTCCTCACATCACCTTTGAATTTTCACGCAGATAAACAGGTTAAGAAAAGGAGTAAAACCTAGCTATCTAGGTTGTGCATGGTTCATTATAATACACACTACCAAAAATAAAAAATTGTGATCAATTAATTATTTACTATTAATTATGGCTGCAAATAGTTATTTTATTAAAATTAACTGACTACAAATAAATATTTTTTTTATAATAACATAGGCTTTGAACGAAATTACAATTTTAATGGCAGTTCTTATTATTCCATGCATGGCTACTAGACAGATCACGAGAGACGCTTAAAAATCCAACTTTTGTTTCAAGTTACTAATTCGGAATCAAACTGAGGGATCACTATGATCATAACTACACTAGGTTTAAAATAAAACCAAAAAAAAAAAAACGTATGAAAAAGAGTGGCCCCCCTGGGGGCAAAAACTATGGCTCCTCCCAGCTCCTTTGATGGAAAATTTCCCTTTTCTTTCTTTCAAAATTAGTTATGCCCGACAGTATTTAGTAGTTTATATTATTAATTTGGTAAATTAAAAAATGGGCAATATCACCTAATTTAATACCCAAGATTATGATCCAGGAAAAAAGAAGAAGGTTTTATTAATTGAGGATGAAGTATAGTTTGAAACAATTTCCAATCTAATTCAGCCTTTTGACATCCTGTTGGCAACTTCATTTGACTAGTAACGAAGCAACTCAGAGGGTTTTGCTCAATGTGTGAATCAGATCAAATAATTCATAATAGATTAGTTATTGTTTAGTTAAATTTTGACTAAAAGTTTTATTTTTATAAATTTTACCTAATTATTTTTTACTATACTAAATAATACTCGACATATCAATAAATATTCTATTAAAATATTAATGTTTACCTTTTCATTTATTTAAATTCTAATTATAATTTGAATATTTATTCATTATTAAAAAAATATACATTAATTTTTTAATGTTCATATTATTCTTAACGGTTGATAGTTGTAAAAATAAAGACATTAAATTTTTTTGAAAAAATAAAGTAAAATTATTAATTTTTATATAGAATATTTACTAAAAGAGAACTGGGGAGCTTTCTGAAAACGAAAATTAAAAAAGTTCCTTTTTTTTTATGAGTGAAAAAGTAATTTAGTAGGAGGAGTGAATATTTTAATCTCAAGAAATTATTTGACTAATCCAAAAGACTAGTTATATTTGTTTAGCCAAATTACTATTGATAACTATTTTAATCATTCGTTTGTTGAAGCTATTACAATCTCATATATTCATGCTCATTAGCTATTATTTGGTTAAACATTAGTTTTGTTGAAATTATTATGAGTGTTTTTATTATATATATATATATATATATGCTAAATTTTAATCATTCTCTTATCTTACATGTAAGTAATATTCACTATTAACATTTGAACTTATTATTTAAAAAAATAATAACTGATCTAATAATTTATGCACAATATTACTAATTAATTCAACACCATATGAGGAAAACTGAAAAAAATATATAATATACAGCTAAATTCCATAATTATATGCATATATATATATATATATATATGCATATATATATGGCTACAGTCACTTCTAAGCATCCAACAATTTGCTGCGAGCCCTATCATATCAATTCATATGAGTAACTTGAAATTGACGATTGATCAACGAATCAAATCAGAGTTTAAATTTAATCGTTTTAGAATATTCTCATTAAATTGACTAAATACAAATTTAAATTTTAGCCAATATCATAAGAGTTTGTATTTGCATATTTCATTCAAATTCAATCCATATTAAATTATCTATTTATTCTCTATATAATAATAAAATATTATTAATGTAATAGTTTTTTATTTAATTTTTTTTATCACATTTGTTATTCTATCAATTAAATATTAATAATAGTTCTATTCTAATTAAATTAATATTAATATTTATCACATTTAATAAATATTAAGTTAATATTAAATATTAATGTTAATATATAATTATTATATTATAAATTAAATTAACAATTCTATTCTAATTAAATTAATAATTAATATTAACTAATTAATTTAATTTTCTTATATTTATATTTAATAACAACAAATAGAACCATATTTTTTAGTTACAAAAAACACCTACATATTTGGTGAGAGGAGTTAGAAATGAATATTATAGTGTTTAGCTAAATTACTTATATTATCTACATATTTGGTGAATCACTATAGCTAAAGTCTATATTTATTTAGATATGCTTAATTGATCAATGTGTGCTCTTATAAATGAACCATTCGTAAACATATATTTTATGATTGATTATTAAAAGATACCATTTATATAAAATTCTACTTAATTCTTATAAGCTCTAAAACTTGAATAATTGATTTTTTTTTTTTTTTTTTGTAATATTATCTTTATAAATTTCTTTATAAATTTCTTTAATGAGAACATTTTAAATATTTAAAGATATAAGATGCAGGAATTATGTTCATAAACTACGCATGTTACTTGAAACTTTACAATTTACAAGTCATTGTTATAATGCAAAGCTTCGACTGTCCAACATTGTCGTGGAAGGAGACTAGACTAGAATAGATACCTAGTTAGTCGTAAATATAAGCATGATCAATCACATGACATACAATAACATGGACATCCCAGATTCCCAGCAACCATAGGCAGAGAAAATCATCCACAACCACAATCTCAATTATATATAATTCATGCGCAATGAAACTAATTATAAAATATATATATATATATGTATAATAATAAGCAGCGTACGTAAAGAAAATAAAATATACACCAAATCAATCAAGAAATGATATAGTGACAGCCAGGACCTAGGCAATAGAAAGAGCAGTAGAAAGAATTATCCTAACCTTAAAGCATATTTACCCATATCAAGACACAATCAGAAATAAGACGGGCTCCAATTAATGATCGAGGAAACCCTAGTTTTTCATTGACAGGCCCTGAAAGCACAACATGAGGCCATGTTTAAACCAGATCTGATTGGCCGATGCCAAGGTATCCATTTATAATATAAATTTACACCAGAATTATACATCATTAATACTTTTATGTTTTCCGGGTCTTTCAAGGAGATCGATCGTATACATTGCGATGATGTAAAACACCTCTTCTTACAACATAACAGGTTTCTATTCAGCCATGCACACAGTGTCAGCCTCGATCCTGATCAGAGATGATAAAAAGCAATCTAACTGAGAAATTGTCAGAAAATGATCCGATTAAATGACGTCCAGACAGCCCTTAAAACTAAACATCTTCAGCCCACAAAATCATGCAAAAGTTGGCCTCCAATAACATCCCTTCCAAAATGCCGATTATGTGATTCAAAGCCGCCTCCCATAACATATCCCTCAGCACTTGTGTCGAGGCCAAGTCCAAAACGTTGAACTGCATTTATGGGAAATGGCTCTGATAAACCAATCCCATTATTTTGGTGAAGACCCAATGTTAAAGAAACACCACTACTTCCACCCCCCATGCTCATACCTATACCTACATGAGGATGACTTGAGAAGTTGTAGGATAAGTGGTGTGGTTCCTCGCTCCCCACAGGTATATCAGGAACCTCATTTCTAGTCCGCTTTGATGGATTGTCTTGAACCCTTTGGGTAGAAGTGGATGGGTTGTCGGATACAAGTGAGTTTGCTGAAGTTAAATGATCACTTGATCTGTTGCCACTTCGATCGTCCCTTTGTAAAGATTTTTGTGATTGCCGTGTTTCTAGCATGTGTATTTCTTCCACCATTGGCTTCCAAAGCCTTACTCTTGCATTGATAAACCAATTAGAAACCTGGCTTATAACAGTTTCCAAAACTGATTAGATATAATCTCAGATCAATAGAAAGATGAAACTTTTGTACGTTGAAAATGAGAGTAAAGCTTCTTGAGAAAAGGCACACCTGGCTTCGTGATAGGCCAGTTTGTTTAGCCAACATTAGTTTGTCTGTATCAGTAGGATAACTGCAATAAAACATAGCAACTAGGTAATCTCAACATGCTCTTAAAAGGTAGACATGACGGGATATGTTTTGTTGTTCATTTTGAATGTTAACCAGGTAATTAAATTTTACTTACGGATGGAGAAAGTGTTCAAACAGCCATGCCCTGAGAACAGTTACAGCGCGCTCAGGAAGCCCCCTTTGGGGCCGCCAAACAGGTTGGTGCTCAAGGAATCCTGAATCGTGCACAGGTCTCTGGTAATGTAGTCCTCTCTCACTGCCCCCAAACCTTGGACCTTCATCTTTTCCATGTGCTGCATGACCCTGAGCCTTACTTGTGAACTGAAGCTGGTCAGTAATCACATTCTTCAAGCACCTGAAATGCTTAGACATAGCTTTTACGGCCAAGTTGGCATAGGGAGCAGCATTGCCTAGCCCAGCAACGTATTCAAATGATGCTACTACAGCCTGCATCTGTTGATAGTATTGCTTGTACCTCCTGTAAACCTAATGAAAATGAAAACCAGTGAAAAAAAATACTCAAGTAAACGATGGGGCTAGAAATTGGCGAGAAACTCATCCTGGCGCACAGCCCAAACCCAGTAAAAAGGTTGCAATATCAAAACCAAACTCTTAAAGGAAGGCCAGGCAGCATAAGAGAAACTTTTAGAGATTCAAATGCAAACAGGAAGACAGCTTATAATCCTGTTTGAGGTTAACTGGCACTATGTAATGATAAGAAACAAAGCAAAAATGTAAATGATAGTGCATCTTACTCCCTATCCACATTTCATACAGCTCAAACTTTTCTTTATTGGATATTAAAAACTATCTTTAACATCATTCAATATCAATTTTTGACAGGCAAGGGTCCAGATAACAGATATTTAGTTCCAAGAGTTCTACTATGATATCTTGATAAGGATAAGTGGTATATGAGATCTCACATTGCTTAGAAAAGAGAAGTTATTGTTCTTTATAAGATTTTAATGGAACTTCAATTGTACCATTGACTAATCCTTTTAGAGTATAGGCCATGTGGTTTGAATTTTCCATTGAAGTATTCCATTTACAATCGGAGTCATGAGGTAATGAGGTATTGTTTCACGACTGCAGTTGAAAGTAAAAGGAGTCTCATTTGGTAAACAATAGACCAAAAGTTATTAGATATCTCCATGGTGGTAGTTGTCTTTGACCACAATAACAGGCAGGCAAAGAATATAGTGGGAGATTAACGCCAAATGTTGAGACACCACTTACAACACTCATGTTCACAACAAGTCTCCTCACATTTCAGCCTCTATCAAACTGACCTAACTCCTTTGTATGTGCACCTGTCATAGGCACTCAAGTTGCTAAAATGCAGCAATCACCAAAAGCAACTAATTCCAAGAGTCAGAGGCAGTGTGTGAGCCATATATCACATGTTACAAGCAAAAGACTTTGCCCAAGCTAAACCATGGTCCTCGGTGCAGACTGGGGAAAGAAACATAGGAAACCTTCTTGTGAGACCTTAAAATAAGATATCATCACGGTAATCAATTATGAGAATTTGGCCCAACAACTTAACACATTTTGAATACCGCCCAAGGTGGGATTTACCACTCACATACCTTCAAACCACAATATGTTTTAAGCGAGAAGTTTATCAACTACTTTTTGGACATTTTAGAATGAAACATGAAACAGTTTGCTTTTCATGGATTAAGAATCAGACAAAAAATTGCTATCCTTACCATTTTTCCTTGCCTCATAGAAAGATCAATGTATAGATACGCTACTGTAATTGGAGATGGAATTCTCATAAGAAACAGATTGAAGAGCAACAGTCCTGGCATCCAAGATCTTGTGAGTTTCCATATCCTGAGGATTCTCAAGTCATTTGTTTTTTAATTATATAGGTTTTATTTAATGTTATTGGGTGTAATTTTTGTGGAATTTTGTGTCATTTTTTTCAATCACTTTCTGCGTGTTGAATTTTGTGGTCTTTTATTCGAATGCTTTCTTTTCTTTTTGCATTGTGAATATGTGCAAAATTTGTACATAATGGTAAGTAATTATTTTGCTCCACAGAAAGGGAAAATGATCCAGTTTCTTTACTTAGAAATACAAAAACAAAATCAAACGTTGCATGCAAACTGTATTTTGGGAAGTGAAAAATCACAATTTATATAGAACTCTTAATTAAATTTTATGTCATTTCTACTAAGTTTCAAATATTTCGCCTAAACGGTTTCAAGTAATTTTAAAGGATATTATGGGGCGAGTAAATATTTCATACAAGATGAATACAAATAAAACGAATGTGAGATTCTTATATTCCCAAGAATCTCATCATGTCCCATATCAATCCTAAAAGTGGGTCAGTCACATTCCTGGGAATCCAGATTCTACACATCAAATTCCTAGAAATGTGGATGCTCAAGCACATATCAAAATATGTACCCAAAGGCCCTGTTAATGTAGGAAAAAAATGGCTTTCATGACTCTCCTCATTACTTGACTTGGAACAAGTAAATTACTCAGATCTCAGATGACTCATTACCTAATATTGACCGTACTTGTTCCTAGTTACTTTCAAACAAGTCAACTCCGTCTTGCATGCCCATTTCCTATGAATAATAATAATAATAATAATAATAATAACTTATTTTAATGGATAAATGCATATATGCATGCTCATAGAATATGTTTCCCCCACATGGCCATTCTACATGCAAAAAAACACAAGACTGGTCAGTAGCCATCACTGAATCAATCACTTCTGTATTATTGACAAGACGAGAGACCAACCACTCACATAAATTCACATAAATTGCTCTCCATCTGGCTAACATAAATGGCAGCCTATAGCAAGTCACAACCCTAGTGCATTGGAGATATACATCATGTGAAAGGGATCAATTGCTTTACAGCTCATAAGGAATTTTTCAGTTAACCTGATTGGTGTGCCAATTTTGGTTCGACTTAGGGAAAATGCTTTTCATTTTCTATCTCATTCTGTAAATGAAATTGCATGCTTTTGTAGCTACCTTGGATTTAAAAGGGAAAAGCTCTATTAATCTACTGAATTCAATAATATGGAAAAATAAAATTAAATAAAGAGGGCAGACACGTTATCATCTACTCATTTCACCCTCTTTAGTTTTGGAATACCATTATGCTTTATTTACACACTTTAAAGGAGTATAAATCATTTCAAACGGATTCCTTCACTCACTTTATGCACCTAATTATACCCTAAACTCGGTGATAATAACCCCAAGTAGAACTCATTTTATGGCTGTCAGACACTTTAAAATGCCAACTTAATGGATATATTCCTTCCTGTCTCCTTTTCCAAAAAGACGATTTTGCGATCACCAAGACCATCTACTAATTATATAGAATCAAATGCACAAAGAGCAGCGTTGAGGAAGCTATAAATTACATATTAAAGATACTTATCCATGCAACACCACAGACTGCACGTTGTTTAAATGAACGACCAACCAAACACTTTAAACACCATTTAAATATTCAATTATGGAAAAAAAAAAAAAAAAACGCATTCCAGAAGTTGCGTGTACAGTGACAACGCTTAGGTTTCATAAAAACCCATCTCGAAAAAAGATCGTTCTTTAATGAAGATCAACTTGAAAAACTGTGAGCCAAATTTGCAAGAAAGGAGACTAATCGACGCAACAGTATAAGAATTTATTATCTATTCAATGCAACAATGATGATCAATTGGGTTGCAAAGTTGTAATTAAAAAAAAAAAACCAAGTGCATACTGGATCGAACCCATCAAATTAATTAATTGAAAAGTAGTGTACCTCATCAAGCATCGAAATGAGCCTCGACTTCTTTCTCCGAACCTCACCCCCATCTCCACAACTAGGCGGATCTTCTACAATTCCAGTTGCGCTCAGGGTCTCCATGGGAGAGTCCATGAGAGCTGAATCTGCCGCGATCTTTTCAGCGTAAATTCCACGACCGGCCACATCGCAGAACTCCTCCAGCAACTGTTGTGCAGGCTTCAAGAACCTAGATCCCTTCAAAACTGAAGCGTATCCCGTAAACGGTCCGAGCGGCACGGAGCTCCGCGACAACTCGTTCGAGGCCGCAGCACTGCCACCAACAACGCCCGGAATCACATACCCACCTGCACTGGACCCGTATCGTTGAAGATTTAGCTCCAGCGGGAGGTTGCTTTGCTGGGTAGCATGAGATGACAAAGATAGAGACAGTGGTTCTGGCTTAAACACCGCCGCCACTTGATCACCACCATTATAGCTCTGATCGAAATCTCGAAGGCTGTGTAGACTTCGAGGAGGATAAAGAAAAGGGATACTGTTGATTTCTTGGATAGAGCTCGGAATATTATGCAAGGAGGATTGGGGATCCAAGTAAGGGTGGTGAGAGGCCGAGGAAGAAGACGAAGCGCCGTTCATAATACCACCCACGAACCCCATCAGATTGACGCTTTCTTCTTTGACAGAGCAGCCACTTGCTTTGCAAGCTTCGGTTGTGGGCCCCGAAAGCTGGCCGGGGTTGTGGTGGTGGAAATTGTGTGCGGCGGCGGCGGTGTTGGCGCAAGTCAACAAATCGGAGGAAAGAAGCGCTGGATCGTAGAGGGGAAGCAAACCTGCGCAGCCTTGGGTTTCCACAACAGCACCGTGGTGGTTCTGGGCGATGACTACCCTGAGTTTATCTCTTCTACTTTGTTGTGGGACATGATAAGGCTCGAAACCCTCCGCCATAGCTAGCCAAAAGAGGAGAGAGAGAGAGAGAGAGCGAGCGAGAGAGAGCGAGCGAGAGAGAGAGGTGTGAAGAGTTTGGGGTATTATGGGTAATACAGAGAAGAATAATAGGAGAGGGATCGAGGCTAAAGAGATAGGGTGGTGATGAAATGAGAGGCTATCATGATGTTATTCTGAGCTGAAAAAGTTATGGCAAAGACTGCCACAGGTTAGGAGCAGAAGCAGCAGGAGATACGTGAATTGATTGAGAGTATTGGGTGGGCATGGATGCACGCATCTTCATATTGCGCGCGCGCAAACACACACAAACACTCAAAAACACAAACAGATCATTTGCACAACGAGATTACTTGATCTTTCTCTGCCATGGTGATGGGGAAGTGGCCGAGAGCGCATAGGGTTTCGAGGAACCGGACCAAGACGGGCTATTTCCGGTAATAATTGAACTCAACTGACTGTGTTTCAGATATTTCTGACAGTGGGAGAGTTTTCTATTTGTCGTTTTATGGATTTACGGGCTGTTAAGTTGTTCTTTTATTAAAACTTAAATAAAATATAATTAAATTATATATTTTTAATATTATTTTTATTTTTATTTTGATATTTTTGAAAATTAAATTAGTTGTTTTATTTTATATAAAATTATAATAATATATAAAATGAGATGAGAATAATTATTAAATAAGTTTTTACAATTTTTTATGGATGATGACGCACGTGAGAACGCGGGAACAGAGCAATGAATGAGTGAAAGGCTGAGACTTTGCCCTTCTCAACACTCAAAATCCGCCATAGCTTTCTCGTTTCTCGCTTTACGAGGTTTTGTTCTATTTTAATCGTTTTTATCTCAAATATTTGTTTCGGAAAATTTATTTAAAAAAAAAAAAAAAAACAAGACAACAGGAGAAAATGTCTTTGAGCGCTAAACTGATTAAAATCTCCTTGGAAAAGTATGATGTACCATTGTACCCCCCATTATGTAGGTACAAGTTTCACATATAATTGGGCTGTCGATTTTTTTCAGGGAAAATAATTTATAAATCGCATTTTCTATAATATATTTTACAACAACATATTAAGTAAAGATATTTAAATATTTTATAAAAGTATTCCTCATTAAATATATTATTATAAAATGTGTTACAAAATTGTATTATGTGTATCAATACTCTTTTTTTCATTAGCTATCAGCGATTATTTAAAGATAAATGAATGTAGCTAAATTGCACGTAATTCACCAAGTTCGCTTACAATATATATATATATATATATATTTTTTAAATATGCACATAATATTAAATCAGATTGAATATAAGATCTCATACTATTTAAAAAGATTCTATTGTCCAGATGACTAACATAAAAGGAAAGTGAATTAAATTATATTAAAAAAATTAACACTTATAAAACAAATACACAATATAAAATATAAATAAAATACGAAAAAGTAGGAAATATAAAGAGTAAAGATAAGAAAAAGCAAACTCAGTATTTTAACGAGATTCAGCTTCACTGCCTACGTTCTCGCCTCAAGTTACCCCTTGAGGATCCCAAATTTACTATTCAATCTCCTTCAAGTGGAAATAGAAACATATTACACCTTTGAGTAACACCGCTATAAAGAATCGGTGTAGAACACTCTCTACACTTGCAATCACCTCACACTTAGTGATTCAACTATTCTCTGTGTAGAACATTTTCTACACATACAAGGGTTATACGCAACCTTTTACAAATACAAGAACTGATAGTGGGTAAACTATCAGAGCACACTCCTCAATGAGTGAAATAAGAATAATATAGCGCAACTTATATTTATCTCAAAATGAACAAAGATTAAGACACAAAACTTAAAGAAGAGAGAATGAGGGCTTTGAAAGAATGATGCAAAACTTAGCAATTGATGTGTAAGCTCTTATTGTAATTTTTGCAAAACTCAAATGAATTATTTATAAGCAAATAAGTCTTCATATTTAAATTTGAAAATGTTCACATATCAAATAAGAGTACTATTCGCTTTTCAAAAAATTCAAATAAAATATCTCTTTTTTATATTTGTTAAAGATAATTCCATTCATTTTTCAAATAAATCAAATATAATCTTTTACTTTTCATATATGACAAAATGAGTATAATTTATTTTTCAGACCAACTCTTCTTTTTGCATATGTCAAAAAAACACACAATCACTCTTCAAGATTTTCAAACAAAATTATCTATCTTTTACATTTGTCAAAAAAACACACAACCACCTTTCAAGATTATCGAACAAAATCATCTATCTTTTGCATTTGTCAAAAAAACACACAATCACCCTTCAAGATTTTCAAATAACACATGTATATGTTAAAGATGACAATCAATCATCTTACAAATTCAAATCTTTATGTTTATGTGGAAAAAAAATTTTGAAATTAAATATTTTAATAAAATTATACAAAAGTAAAAAATATAATTTGATGTTTTATGAGAAAATATTAATTTTGAGATTTAATCCAATTTCAAATTTTAAGAGATATACAAAATTACTCTATGAGCTTTATTTGTAGACTTGTTCTTCTACTTGCTTATACTTGATTTCTTGATGTGCTTAGCTCTCTTCATGCGTAAATAACTTGAGTTTGAGTTTTGAATTTATTTATTATCATCAAAATCTATACATAGATACGAGATTTGAAATCTTGGATTTTACAAATTCTATTATTCATCTTTTTTTTTCTTCTTCTTCCTCTTTTGTTTTGGTTTTTGGTGCTGATTTTTGTTGGAATCGTGGATTGATTGGGATCAATGGTTGGAACGACATCGAAGTTGCCAGCTCGTAGCTCTCCGTCGTGCATATCACCACACGCGCACCGCCGGTGGGCGCCTAGGGCGCTGATCTTTCAGGCGCGATGGCATCAGGTTGATCAACATTGCGCGTTCTTCCCACGCGCCCATCACAATAGGAGACTTTGCTCTCCATGCGCCACCATCAGAGGGGCGTCTAGCTACCACGCCCAACGCAAAAGGGTTATGGACAACTGGCTTATCTTCTCTACCCATCCACTATACTAGAGGCGCCACTGACAGCAACGGTTGTTTCTTTATTGCTTTTAAATTCCTCCAAAGTTAAAAATCGAACCGTTGGATTTTGGTTTTCCCATTTAGTTTTAGTTTCTGTCTATTAGTTTTAATTAAAATAAAATAAAATAAATTGTCTCTAGAACTTCTAGTCCGTAGAGTTTTTTCCCCTAAACTTTTGTTCGATGGAGTTTTGTTTAGTTATGCTGTTAACTTTGTCTTGAATAAAGTTGAACTATCTTTAAGACAATAGTCTAGAGAGATTTGTAGTCAGAGTTAGACTATGTCAATCACTTTTAGTGTATTAGAGAGTTATAAATTATCATTTAATTGATTTGAAATATATTTTTTAAATCCAGTTATAATGCTCGTTGATTAATAAATGCATTGTTTGCTTCTTCTTTTTTTTCTAAGAATAAAGAAGTATTATCAAGTTAGCATGCTCTATATATCTATTATACTCATTTAATATGAAAGATAAATTTTAACATTGAATTTCACAAATCAGTATTATTATTTAATTAACATTAATAGTGTGTAGATGACTCTTGACTTAAGAATAGAATAACTGTATTAAAAAGTCAAAAGAAAATTCTTTATGATCTCTTCTTAACCCAATCAAAAATCTTGAACATATAAATTAATAAAGGTATAAATGAAAATATTATAGCAGCAATTGATAAGATCAATTGTTTGGAAATATACTTCAGACTAAAGTACTACATGTATTAAATCTTTGTGTGGCCTGGAGCTCGAAGAGTATTAATTAAGTTAATGACCTAAATAAGAGGATCAGCATTGTTTTAAGCTTAAGTACTGCCCACTCAAAATATGAATCCCACGTTGGGTTAATTAGTCATATTATTCTCTATGATAATATAATATTATTTTTTATATACTTTTAATGCATTTTTTATTTGTTTTTAAAATACATCTTTTTATGGTATGTCCATAATTTCCGACTACGTCCTACGTATCAAAATACATAAAACTAGTCCAACAACATAAATTAAGTTAATTATAATCAACCACAAAATACTAAAATAGGTACAAAAGAAAAAACTAAAAACTTTATGCTCATATCCAACAACCTAAAAATCAAAATATGTAATAACTATATATATATATATATTCACCACATGAGTCATGTACATGTAAAGTTACACTTCATTATTATGTGCCGACTCTTATATATGCATGTCATGCATCGATCTTGTGTCAAACTAGATGTATTGTGAGTTGCTAGATGACGTGGATATATTGAAGCCAATTATGCTCTTAGAGGTCGAGGTCCGGTTCATCTTCTGTGCCATGCCTGATTTGATAGACAATTAGCTAAACTAGTATGTAAAATTGGCAAAATTGGAATGACTAAGACTTGGAGCGGACTAGCTAGTATCTTTTTGTTATTTTCCTTCTTTTGATCTTTTGGAAAAGGGCATATCGCACTAATTACAGATTAGGACACTTTAATCTCGAAAAAATGAAATCGGATTCCATTTTAAAATGGAAAGAGACCTCCTTTTACACTGCTCAAAGACGAGCACTCAAAAGCTAATAACCATACCATAAACTTAAAGTACCAGGTTTAAAGGTAAAAAGTATGGCGGGGATCCTAAAGCAAAAGGAAAGACAAGTCTCTTAAGCTTATTTTATGCATGTCTATGTGATCATGATTGCACGTAACCACCTAATTAGTAGTCATAAAGCTTTACTACCATTGTTGTTTGTTGTTGGAATAAATAAATAAATAAAGAAGTGGGGACTAGGCCGGAAACTTAATTATTCGATTTTGCATGTAAAATAATAGTAGAGCTAGAGATATATATAGATCATTCAATAAATATATTCAACCTTTAATCAAGGTT